>CM062809.1:704471790-705837662 GCA_031772625.1 Pinus tabuliformis | reverse complement strand
TTGTAGTTTTTATTGATGATATTTAATTTTTTTGAGAGAAATTATAAGAGCATAAGAAACACCTTTAGGTAGAGATGCAAACTCTGCGGGAACATCATCTATATGCTAAGTACAATGAATGCGATTTTAATAAGGACCAAATAAAATACGTAGGACATATAATTTCATATGAAGGAATAGTTGTAGATCCTGAGAAAATCAAGACCATCATGGAATGGCCCATTCCCAAAAATCTGGCAAATATTGACTCCTTTATGGGTTTGGCAGGGTATTATCGTTGTTTTATCGAAGAATTTTTTTAGAATAACTTACCCTATAACTTATTTTTAGAAGAACGGAAAAGATTTTAGATGGAAAAAAAACTATGAACATTGATTTGATGAATTAAAAAATTTATTGGCCACTACCCCTATATTAAAAATTACATACCCTTCAAAAGAATTTGTAGTATGTACAGATGCTTGCCGAGAAGGATTAGGTGGAGTTTTGATGCAAGAAGGCAGACTGATAGCTTATGAGTGACGAAAGTTGAAATATCATGAGTAGAGGTATTCTACATATGATCTAGAATTGACTATTGTAGTACATGCCTTAAAATTGTGGCGACACTACCTCCTAGGTAAGAAGTTTATTTTAATGAGTGATCACAACGTCCTAACTGGTTTCTTCAAAAGCCTAATCTTAATGCATGTCAAGCTAGATGGAACACCTTTCTGAGTGAGTTTGACTTTGATGTAAAGCATCTAAAAGGGAAAGAAAATATAGTGGTTGATGCTTTAAGTAGGAAATTACATTGTGTGTATGAAGTATGTTATAGTCAAGCTGGAATTAGTTTCTCTAACCAGATTAAGGAGGTTGCTTTAAAGGATCCAAAGTATGAATTTTTATGGTAGAAAGTTAAGTTTGCAACAAAACATGGAAATCAATCTGAATATGGTATAAATAAGGAGAATTTACCAACTTTTAATGGAAGAGTGTATTTTCCTAACTAGTTGGGTATTAAACAATTAATTTTAGGTGAATTTCATATGAGTCATTATGTTTCCCAACCTAGATATCATAAATTACTTTCTGTGATGAAGAAAAAATATCTTTGGCCTAGAATGAGAAGAAGCATTGTAGATTACCTAGCAAAGTGTTTGGAATGTAAGCAAGTTAAAGTTGAACACCAACACCCTGCAGGATTGCTACATCCCTTACCTATCCGAGAATTGAAATGGGGTGTTGTCATGTTGGATTTTGAAACATGATTACCTAGATCCGAAGGGCAAAATAACTATCATGGTAGTGATAGACAAGATAAGTAAAACAACCCATTTTATTCTGGTACAAGCCACATATAAGATTGCTCAAATTTGTCACATCTTTATGAGGGATATATTTTGGTTGCATGACATACCTAAGGTGTTGATCTCATATAGAGGTGTGAACTTCACCTCAACATTCCCGAAGGCTATTTTTGTCGGGTTAAGCACCTAAGTTCAATTCAATACCTCCTACCATCATCAAACAGATGGGAAGACTAAAAGAGTTAACAGGGTGCTAGAAGTCATGTTAAGAATGTATGTTATGCAACAACCAACCCAATGGGAACAATAACTTCACCTACTTGAATTTTCATATTAAAAAAACTATCATGAATCGTTGAAGATGAGTCCTTTTGACATACTATAGGGAAGGAAGTACAAACCCCCTACTAATTGGAGCAATCTTGAAGACAAACTAATCCTAGGGCTTGATATGTTAGTAGATATGGAGTAAAATGGAAATAAGTTATGTCAAAACTTAAGGGCTTCCCAATATCGACAGAAAGGTTATGGTGATAAAAAAAAAAAAACTTTCTAGACTTTTGAGTTAGGGACCATGTCTATGTGCGAGTTAAACCCTATTAAACTACATTGTTATGGGATGGTTGTGAAACGTTAACACCTCATTATTGTGTCCCTTTCCAAATATTGGAAAGAATTGGACCTATAACATACTAGATCGCACTACCTAATCACATATGATTTCATAATGTATTTCATGTCTCATTACTTAAGAAGTATGTATATGACCCCAAACATATTATTAACTAGAAATAGGTGCAGGTCAAAAAAAACAAAGAATTTCTAGTAGAACCTCCGCGTGTTCTTGAGAAGAGAGAAATAATGTTACAAAGGCAATTTATCACCCAAGTTAAGGTGAAATGGAGGAATTTTAGCCTAGAGGAGGCCACTTGGGAAGATTCCAACCGTATGCATAGGAATGAACATCGGGCATGGTGTTCAGCTCTAAGGGGGTGATAATGTAGCACCCCTACTTATTATAAATATTCATAATTTAATTTTAATATGAAGTCTTGAAAAGAATAGTGAAACCACGAATTTGTTTCTTTTAAAATTTTTATTATTTCATTTTCATTTAAAAATGAAAAGTCTAAGAATTCATAGGAAGAGACCAAAAAATGATATTTTCAGATACCAGACAATTAGATATAGTTATTTACATTTTCCCTCAAGATAAAAAATATTAGTGGCTAAAGGATTATAAGGAAGGCATGGGGGAAAAGCTCGAGGGATATGTAGAAAGAGAGGGAAGTTAAAAGATCTAGCAAGAGTTGTCAATAAGTTGCTCTTGAGTTGAGATGTGAACCAATGGAGAGCTTAAGCTAATTGAAATTTCTTGGCTGGATCGAAGGTCTTGATGCCATAGAACATGTCCTAGGGGCCATTATTTATCTATTATTTTGGAGACTGCAATCTTGGGGGGTAATTAGTTGTAATTTCCATTGTCATGGCTAGGAGGAGAGGTCTCTCAGTTGAATTCCTTGGTTTTCTGCATTTAGCAAGATAAGTATATTGAAGTTCTTTAAATTGTAGAAGAGACTCTCCTTGCAAATTGAAATTTCTTTCTTGAACAGTTGAATGAAAATATAGAATTCATATGTGTTTATTGGTCCAGTGAGAATAGATGTGCTGATGTTTTTTGATAACTAAGGAAACAAATGTTTTGTGTTTTTCTTCTGAATAAAGAAAGAAAGGAATTGATAAAACACGCAAAGAATAATCTTGAAGGTATAGACAAAAGAAACATACATTGATTGCAACCCGGAAGTGTTATATGTCACAACGAATTAGTTCAGACTTGATCACAAGATTACACACATCGTTATACAAAATGTTGACTCTGACCATTGATGGAAGGGTCTTGCCTACCTCTTCCAACCAAGAAAGTAAGATATAACTATAGCCAAAAATAGATAGCCAACTATAGATGAAATAAACCACACATTGCAATGCTATAAAAGGATAATAACAAATAAAAACATGCACACTGGCTCAAGGAAACAAGTTAACCCAGGAGTTGAACTAGAACTTTATGAATAAAATAAGCAACATAACTGCTAGTGATTACCCAACACTGAAAAAAGAAACTTGAGAAATATTGACTATTGGTAAGGGGGTTTTAGAAAGTAGTGTTGGGAAGGAAGCCTTTTTAGTCCCAGGCTCAGCCAGACTAAGGAAACAATCGAGGTCCGTTCTGGTTCCAACCCTTGTAAAGGATTAAATGCAACTACATGCAAGGTTCTGTCATAACCAATCTAATATAAATGAGCAAATATCCAAACATAATAACATAACAACGTTACAATCTAAATCACATGGAAAAAGAAATAACACTTTGTAGATAAATAAATATAATTAATTGGAATAGAAATATTATATAAATATACAAAGGTCTTACTGATATACAATAGTATAGACAAAATCTCATAATAGGGAACAACAAGAAAAATTGACCCATATTTTCGAAATATATTACATAGAAAGAAAGAGTGTAAATAAAATATCCACAACTTAAATAGTGTTTACATCGACCTATTTACCCACATCCAAGTCACCTTTTACAAGTCCTAAAATAACCGAAGATGAAATTCTTAAAGAACCTCTATAACCCTCGACTTAAAAAACAAATTCATTGACCAACAAGACACTAAAAAAGAACTTCGAAAAACTAGAGGAAGCATTTGATAGAACCTGAAAATAAGACCCTCAAATTATGTGAGTTTTTCGAGCCATCATCATGAAATTTCTACAATTTGGTTATCGGCCTTCGACCCAGAGAAGGACCGCTCAATTGTGATAGCTAACCTATAACATCCAACTTGGGAACAAAAGGAAACCAAAATTATTCTCTTATTCAGAAGCCAGAAAAGGAAATATAGGGGAAACAATGGTGTTGAATCTGTAATTGATGCTTGGAAATGAAATATGTCAGGGCTTTAGCCTTGAAGATAAACATAAAAGAAGTAAAATATGTAAGCACATTTTACTGTAAAATCTTAGCAAAACAGTTAACATAGATGGGAAAAGATTTCTAATTGTACATGATGCCTAAATCCCTCGAGATATGGTCATAGTGCTGCAAGCATACATCCCCTTCCATTGGAACTGTGAGCGTATCGGTCGAAAAACTTAGAAAATAGTAAAGAAAGGAAGGCAGGGTTAAACCAACCAAGTTGCATGTAATCCAAGTGGAGGATACCTGTGAAAGTTGACAAAAAACCTTATTCTACATGGAACTTGTGTAAAGATCCCACAAAAGGTGGCGGTGAAAAAATGACGAGCATAAGGGTCAGAAAAACTATGTAGTTAGCAAAACCCCATTGAAGAGGGTTGGAAGGTTATATCCAAACCCTAATGAATCTACACTCAAGATTAGTCTCGATGTCAATCATTAAGTGTCACGAAGGTTCGATTGATAGCTGTCTCACAAATGCCATATGTTGAACATTGTACATAACCTTATGGTGATCCAGACATAATAAAAACCACAGGAAAATAATATGGTGTACCCTCAGCACATTATAAAATTTCGTGTTACAAGATAACCTTAAGTTTTCCCAAAACCCTGCTGTTAATAGTTGGTAAGATTAGGGAGGTGGTCTTTATAAAAAAAATAAAAACAAAATATTGTCTACGACCCCAAAACGTGTGGCATTTTCTATGTCTTAAAAGATCAAGCCATGTGTTTTAAACCAAGATTTGAATAGTAATAATAATAAAGTTTTTTTTTTTTTTTTTTTTTTTACTTTATTATTTTGACAACATTTGCATGGATAAATGTTACAATTTTCCTCTGAAATAATTCCACGATATTTGAATCAAGTATACATTTGTGTAAACCACACAGGTAGATAATAACGAAGCTAGTGAAGAAGTTAACTCACCAAATTCTATCTCTCTTTGTGTCTTATTTACTGAATTTTTGCTAATTTTGTCAAATGACAAAAATATTTGTGAATGGTTATATTGGTCATGCATTTCATGTGAATTTGTATTTTTTAGTGATTCTCAAAGTATATGTGTGTATGGTTTACTTATATTTATTTATTTGTCACACATTGTTTTTGTGAAATAACAATCTTCTCTCTGAGTAATGATTTATTCTTGGTCCCACAATCTTTTTGTGAAATAACAAGTTTCTCTCTGAGCAATGATTATGTCACACACGCATTGCTTGTGTGGAAGTAGTTTTTACCCATTCTATATCTAAGAAATAGTTATGTTGCACATGCATTGATTGTGGGGAGGTATTTTTACTAATTCTATATGTACGCATGCTACCTGAAGAAACAAAACATGTGTTTTTTGAAGATTATGTTTCACATAGAAACGACAAATCCTACAATTAACCTTACCTCACACATCCAACAACTATCGAGTATTACATTTTAAATTACATGATTCCATGATGTGTTTTGATGCAAGTGCATTAGGCTGTTAGACCAAGAGCCTAACAATGTGTTGGGTTGATCACATGCCAAGGCTAGAACATTTTATAGTTTATTTGTGAAAAGTTTTGGATATTTAGTTAAGTGTAGTTAGGTGCATCTAGTTAAAATAAATTATAAATAGTTAAGGATAGGATTTGATAGATCGTAGAGAGTTAGATCTAATTAGATTAAAAATAAATCTTGTTTCCTCATTTCGTGGAGTGAGGAAATTGGTTCACATCAGTGACCTCATTTCTTGGAGAATTTTTTAGTTTTCGGGGAACAATGAACATTTTTCTTCAAGCTTTTATGTGGGAGAAGGGTGTGATGTTTTGTTCTCTGTGTGAGACAGAAGTTAATTGATAAACAAATTAATACATCTGTGAGATCAATTTGTGTTAATTGATCCTCAATCTGTGTGAACTCGATGTGGTATGTGGAGTTAATAGTTAACTGAACAACACTCTCGGAAAAGTTCTATTAATCAGAAAGTTGAATTTGTAAATGTGTATGAGATAGTTAATTGTATGTGCATTTATGAGGTTTGTTAACAATCATATTAATATCTAGAGATTGAAATTGATATGAAATGTATTCTCTTCATTCTTTACATTTGGATGACAAGCAAAGGTCATTTATGTTATAGGTTTGAGAATATAGAGAATTTTGTAGGAAGCCAAGAGAAGGGAATTTCGCAGGAGGAAAACCATCATCGAACTTACTATTCAATTTATAGTCAAAGGAAGATGAAATTCAAAATTCTACTATGTAGGTTTTATGCAGATCATGGTCTATTTGGTGATTCACGATCTATTTTCCAAGAAAATCCTTGATTGAGGAGTTTCGAGCTGATTTCTAAACTATTTTTTCTAAGTGTGTGACTCGTATAAATGATTCTTTTAAGTCCATACCTTTAACCAATGCCTGTGTATAAGTCCACTTGGTTCCTATTTTTTTCAACCTATTAAAACCATGAATTTGTGGTATCATAGATTTAACGATGTTGTTCTATAAAATATAGAGAGATTAATAGGCGAGCCAAAAGGGCATGAGGTTGAGGAGGCTGACCTAGAGGTAATGCAGAACACTGAGAAGAGATAAGGAGAGTGCAAGTTCGGTTAGAAGTAGTGGAAGTGGGGAGACAACGAGATCTTGAAGGTGGAGATGTTAGTGAGGCCGAAGAGGAACTTGAAGAAGAAGGGGAAACACCTATTGAAGCTGCTAACATTATGTTGTTGAGAGTAGTATTGGGATCAAGTTCAAGGCTAAAGCCTGAAATCTCCATTTACGATGGAAGTTTGAAAGCTGAGAATCTAATAGGCAGAATCAATGAGATGGAAAAGTATTTTGAGTATGAAGAAATTAGGGAGGACAAGGGAGTTAAGTTTGTAGTGACAAGGTTGAAAGGTCATGCTGCACTATGGTGGGATAATGTACAGGCTGAAATAAGGAAGAAGGAAAAACCATTGATCAAGAGCTGAGATAGAATGGTGGCAAAGATGAAGAGTAAGTCCTTGCCAAAGTATTACCAACTAGCTCTCTATAGACAGATGAAAAATATTAAGAAAAATATGATGATAGTTAGGGATTATATCAAAGAGCTTTACAAGGTGAACTTGAGAGCAAGCTATGTAAAAGATAGCTAAGAGAAGACAAAAGGGTATATCAATTCTTTGAGGTTGGATATCCAATATGAAATCAACATACTTTCTCCAAGGATAATAGAGGAAGCATACCAGTATGCCTTGAAGGAAGAAGAAAGATAGCCAGGAAGCAAGGCTCTGGCAAAGAACGTGGTTTTTCTAGAGGGAAAGGACAGTCAACTGGAAGAAGGAAGCTTCCAGTGCAAAGTAATGATGAAGGAAACTCAAATCAGCAAGGGCAGTCATAAAAAGAAGGTGGAAATAAAGGAGGAAGAACTTATTAGAGATTTATAGGTAGAGGAAGAGGCAGAAATATTGTTTACCAGTGTTACATATGTAACAATTTGGGTCACTGATCTTTTGAATGTGTTGAGAATGAAAATGAAAGACAACGAGGTGCATACATAGCTCAAACTGAAGCATCAGAGGCACCAATACTAGAGGTAGAGAATGTTCCAGAGACTGTAGAGGTGTTGATGATGCATAAAATCCTATTAAAACCATCAAAGGAGGTTGTTGAACCAAGTCAAAGAAAATCCTTGTTCAAGACAATGTGTAAGGAAAAAGGAAAATGCGGAAAATTGGTGATTGACAACAGAAGTATGGACAATCTAGTCTCCCATGAAATTGTGGAAAAATTTGGTTTGAAAAATATTAATCATCCCACACCTTATCAGGTATCATGGTTACAAAAAGGACACCAATTGTTGGTGCATGAGGAAAGTGAAGTTGAGTTTTAGATAGGTAGGTACAAGGACAAGGTGCTCTATGACATAATGCCAATGGATGCTTGTCACATTATTTTGGGTCACCCATGGCAGGTTGATGGGAAGGAGACACATGATGGAGAGAGAAATTGTTATATGTTCGAAATGGATGGCATCACGCATACTCTTGTACCATTGAAAGAGGAAGGTACAATTGAAACAAGCAACCCAAAAGAATTGCTTCTTTGTGGAAATTAATTTGTACAATAGATGGAATAAGAAGAGATAAGCTATGCAATGGTTTGAAAGCCAAAGGTATTACTTTTGCACACTCAAATTGTATATTTACCTATTGAGTTTAGGAAGTTATTGCATGAGTTTCATGATATTGTAGTTGATTAATTTCCAAGTGATTTTCCACCCAAAAGAAGCACCAGTCATCACATAGACTTGGTGCAGGGAGCAAGTCTTCCGAACAAGGTTTCATATTGAATGACAGCTAAGGAGAATGAGGAAGTGAGGAAGCAAGTCCAAGAATTGTTGGACAAAGGACTAATAAGAGAAAGTTTTATTCTGTGTGTCGTACCTATGGTACTAAGTCCAAAGGAGGGTTGAGAAAGGAGAATGTGCATTAACTCTAGAAAAATCAATAAGATCACCATTCATTACAAGTTTCTATTACTACGAAAGGATGATATGATGGACTACTTGTGTGTGGAAACTTACTTCTCAAAGATTGACTAGAAAATTGGTTATCATCAAATTCGAATCAGAGAAGGAGATGAGTGGAAGACAACTTTCAAGACCAATGATAGCTTGTATTAGTGGATGGTCATGCCTTTTGGCATGTCAAATGAACCTAGTACTTTTATGCGGTTGATGAATGAAGTCTTGAAGGAGTTCATTGGTAAGTTCGTCATTGTTTATTTGGATGACATTTTAACTTTTAGTCAAACTAAAGAAGAGAGCTTGAGACATTTGAAGTATGTTGTAGAAAGATTGTAACAATAAAAGTTATTGATTAACATAAAGAAGTGTTCTTTTATGAAGAGTGGGCTTATGTATCTAGGTTTTGTCATTTCTAAGGATGGCATCGAAATTGATCTGGAGAAGATAGAGGCAATTATAAACTGGCCCTCACCTAAAAACAATTTTTGGGTGAGAATTTTTCATGGTTTAGCCAGCTTCTAAAGGAAGTTTATCAAGAATTTCAGTGTTATTTGTGCACCTATCATTGAAACCATCAATAAGGATAGGCATCCATTTTATTGGACAACAACAACAAAAAAAATAAATTCAATTATTGAAGAAGAAGATCACAAAGAAGCCGGTGTTGAAGTTTCTATACTTAAGTCATCCCTTTCAAATAATATGTGATGCTTGTGGGACAACCATTGGAGCTGTACTAATCGATGAAGATAAGCCCATTGAGTATTTGAACGAGAACTTAAATGATTCAAAATAGAAATAATCTTCCTATGACAAAGAATTTTATGCAATGGTTCAAGCTTTGAAGCATTGGGGCAATACTTGATGCCTAAGGACTTTATGTTATGTACATGGATAAGCTTTCCTTACAATACATTATGTGACAACATAAGTTGAATCATAAACATACAAAGTGGGTGGACTTCCTTCAAAATTTCATTTTTCGTTTGAAGCAAATTAGTGGGAAGGAAAATAATGTTGCATATGCCTTGAGTAGGAGATGTTTAATCATGCAATAAAGTGAAATACAATTTTTTGGCTTTGATTATTTGAAGGACTTATATGACATTGACGTTGATTTCAAAGAATATTTTGTAGCATGTAAGAATCTAGTCAATAGAGACATAAGTCCATGGAAAGAGTTTATGTTGTAGGATAGACTATTGTTCAATGTCAACTATGTTTTCCCAATTGCTCAATGAGGGAAAAATTGGTCCAAGAAAAGCATAATGGTGGGTTAGTCGGAGACATTGGTGTTGAGAAAACACTTGGGAAATTGAGTCTCTTCTATTTTTGGCCTGAGATGAAGGTAGATGTAGAAAGGTATGTGAATAAGTGTAGTATATGTCAACATGCAAAAGGGAGTAGTGAGCATGCTGGACTATACATGCCTTTACCGATTCCCAACAGACCTTGGGATCTGGTGAGTATGGACTTTGTTCTCGGTTTACCAAGAACTAAACAAGGTAATTATTTAATCATTGTATTTGTGGATAGATTTACTAAGATGGCTTATTTCATTATGTGTTCCAAAACTAGTGATGCTACCCATGTGACTAATTTGTTTTTTTATGAGATTATTTGGTTGCATTGTTTTCCCAAGAGTATAATCTCTGATGGGGACAAAATATTCACACGACATTTCTGGAGGACCTCGTGGAAGAAACTTGGTACTAAGCTAAATTTTAGCTTGGCCTATCACCCACAGTCTGATGGGAAAAAAGAGTTTGTGAACATGAGTTTGGGGAACTTGTTGAGAATTTAGTAAGTGAACGACCCAAGCAATGGGATCATGTGCTAGCCCAGGCTAAGTTTGCCTATAATGACTCACCAAATAGGAGCACAAGAAAGAGTCCATTTTGTATCTTGTAGAGCATATATCTTAGAGGAATTTGTGAGCTAAGTGACTTGGGGAAGCTTGAGCATAGAAGTGCTGATGGACAGGAATTTGCAACAACCATAAGTGAGTTTCACGAGTAAGTAAAATATAAATTACAAGACAAAAGCTACAACTACAAGCAATGAGTAGATTTACACAAGAAATAGGTAAAATTTGAAGTGGAGACGTGGTCCTAGCCCACATACGAAAGGAGAGGTTTCCAAGGGGAGAATACAATAAATTTAAAATGATGAAGATAGGACCTTGTTATATCCTCTACAAGTTTTCAGAAAATGCTTATGAGTTGGAGTTACCTCTAGGAATTGTAATTTCACCCATTTTTAATGTAGAAGATTTGTATTCCTACACAGCTCGTGATGCAAATCAAACTTCTAGGATTATTGACCAATATGAAGGAAAGGAACAACAGTGGTTGAAACAAATGACCGTGGAAAAGAATTTAAACGCTGAATAGATTTTGGATACATGTGTTGTAAGAAGACTAGAGGAAATAATACATGGAGTATCTCGTGAAGTGGAAAGACCATCTGATGTAGGATTCTACTTGGGTGGATGAAGCAACACTATAGAAAGAAGGTCATTCTGTAGAAGACCTTATGAGCAGGAGTTCATAAATATTTCTTTCTTAGGGAGTCTCATGTAGGTGCATTAGGTTGTGCACATAAACAAGATAAGTTATTGAAGTCAAACCAAAAGCCTAGCAATGTGATGGGTTGATCACTTGCCAAGGCTAGAACATTTTAAAGTTTAATTGTTAAAATTTATGTATATTTAGTTAAGAGTAGTTAGGAGCATCTAGTTAAAAGAAATTTTAAATAGTTAAGGATATGATTTGATAGTTCGTAGGGTGTTATAGTTAATTAGATTAAAAATAGGTCTTGTTTCCTGATATTGCGGAGTGAGGAAATTGATTCACATCAGGGAACTCATTTCCTAGACAATTTTTTACTTTTGGGGGGAAAATGAACATTCTTCTTTAAGCTTTTGTTTGTGAGAAGGGTGCACTATTTTGCTCTCGATGTGGGACTGAAGTTAATAGATAAAAAAATTAATACATCCGTGAGATCAATATGTGATTATTGATCCTCAATCTATGTGAATTGGATGTGGTATGTGGAGTTAACAGTTAGCTAAACAACACCCTTGGTCAAGTGCTATTAATCATCAAGTCGAATTTGTAAGTGTGTATGAGATAGTTAATTGTATGTACATTTGTGAGTTTTGTTAATAGTCATATTAATATCTCGAAATTGAAATTGATGTGGACTTTATTGTATTTGTTCTTTACATTTGAAAGTTACTAAAATATGGACCTAGAGAACCATATTACAATTAATATTTTAATCATAGTGCTTTTGTGTCAAATCTTATGTATTGGAAAGAGTCATTTACATTACAGGTTTAAGGATACAGAGCACTCTGTATCAAGCCAGGAGAAGGGAATTTCGTAGGAGGAAAACTATCATCGAAATTACAGTTCAATGTCAGGTCAAAGCAAGAAGAAATTCAAAATTTCTCAATCTAGGTTTTGTACAAAGCATGGTCTATTTGGTGACTCGTGCAGTTTTCCAATAAAATCCTTTCTTGAGGAGTTTCGAGATGATTTATAAAATATGTTTTTCTGAGTGCGTGAGTGGTAAAAATGATTTGTTGAAGTCCATACACTTAACCAACACCCGTGTATAAGTCCATTTGGATCTTGATTTTTTTTAGCTTATTAAAACCATCATGTTTTCAACTAGAGCTATTTTTTTCTCAATATACATAAAGATATCACTTGTTGCTCAAAACAAGAATTATATCAAGTGGTGCTGAACAAGTAAATCAACCATAAATGATATAAAACCCACTTCACATAAAAATATCATTGCAACATTGTTATAAATATAGTTTTTAAAAATTTGGATCACAAGAAATCACTAAAGAAAATACTTTTAAGTTATTTCACATATTTAAAATTTGTGTTACAATGATGCGATAAACCTTGGCATTTCCTTCATTTTTTTGGATGTTTTTTGATGGCAAATATTCAAAAAGTATATTGCACACACTTAATGAAACCCCATAAGTTTGTAAATTATTCTCACATAACCCTGTCATGCAAGTTAAATACACTATTTCAACATTTTCAATTAGACATGTAGTTCATTTTCTTGTTTCCAACTCTTCATCACTGTTTTCCTTTGCTTTCTTTGGAGCAGATCCAGATATGTTGGAAGTAGAAAATTGTCACATGACTGCTGAGGAATATGGTTCAAGTTTCAGCATATGTACTCTGATGAAGGTGACTAGATAGTGATTTGCATGTTTAGTTATAGGATCGTGAGTAATGGTGTAAGACAAAACACTCTTTTTGGCACGTAAAAATAAGTGTAATGATATTCCTTTGAATAAATGGCTTCAAGAAACATAATTGATTGGATATGATATAACATATATGGATAATAATACTTATGGAATCTCAAGTAACTCAAAAGTTATTGCAATTATTCAAGGTGAGTCTCTTGCTCAAATTCCTTTGAACATTTTGAAACACATGTATGCTTTCCTTAAATTTCTATGTTTTATTTTTTTTAGATCCTTTGGGAATACAAGGTAAAATAGTAAGAAGTTGAGGAACCTTGAGGTATTCAATTTTGTAATCTTTTGTTTGAAACTCATTACAATGAAGTTTTTTTGCTTCATACCAATGCTTGAAAGCGATGCACATATCATTGTCCTCGCCCAACGTCAATATATACACGTCTCCTTGCATTTGATTTAGGTAATTTTCTCCCTTTCATGATTTTAAGCTAAAAAGGTTCAAGGCTCAAATGTAATTAGCACCTACATAGTCATTGTGCTCTCGAAGGTCCATGGTGCCCACTTAAGATTTTTCAATCCATTCAAAAAGAGTTGTTAAAAGGTAAATGTCAATTATCATGTCTCTCTATATAGAAATATGTGGACTATTTACATGAAAAAAGTTAATCAAATGTTGGGCATTAAATGCCACTTAGGAGAAATGGGAGTTGTGTCTACCAGATTTCATGCCCAACCTCAAACTGTAGTTAGATTAATTACAATAAACATAAAAGAAAGATAGTAGAAACAAGTGTGCAATTTTATCCTTTTATTTTGGGATAACATATAGATACTTGTTCCCTTTCCCTGAGATTTCCCTTCCATTGTCCATTAATGTCTCAAAAAATACCTAACAAGGGTAATAGCTCCTACAGTGGAATGACCAAAGATGCGTCATCCCTTTACATGCCTTTATTTGTTTTCTCTAGAATTTTCTTAATAAATATCCAAATGAATTATGCTTTAAGATAGTTTGATTATTGCTAAAATCATCAAAATGTCAAAGTTGTTAAAGCTTCCCATGTTAGGTGCTTTTATTGGAACATTTTTCATATTGGTGAGTTTTAAGGAATGGAAATTCAAAATTTGCAAGATCTGTAAATTTAATGGTAAATTATCCCTTGCCATAGTCGAGATTCAATGACAAATCAATCTATGGAATGATTTAGATTTTTCCAAGGCTTAAATATGAATCATCCCCTAAACAGAAGTGACAAATAAACATTTTACAAAATTGAAGTAGGGCAAGTTTAATAGTGAATTTTATCATAATTATTTTGCATTGCTACTTTTTTGAGTTTGAAACTGAAAGAGAACTAGGTGAAAGAGAGAGGAAAGTTTTCAAATTTTAGCGAGAGGGAATATTGACATAATGAAACATCCAAGAGCATGGTACGCATTTAAATATTCAATTAGATTCATTTAGATTTTCTTAGATTCACTATTAAGTAGATTCATTGAAATGTGTAACATGATGCTGCACAATGCATTATGTCAACAAACCATTTAGCTAAAATTTGAAATCTGTATTTCCTCTCTTTCATGTGGTTCATGTCCAGGTTAAAATTCAGCAATAATAAAATTTGGAAAATAACTAGCAATGTGAAATAATTATGATAAAATTCACTATTAAGTGTTCACTGCTTCGATTTTGGAAAATGTTTGTTTGTCTCCTCTATGCATGAGATGATCCAAATTAATGAGCCCTAACATAATTGAAACCGTGGCATTTACTAATTTTTGGTTGAATCTAGTATATGGCAAGGTCCAATTTGCCATTAAATTTATCAAATCTAGAAAATTTAAAATTTGAGTCCTTAAAACTCACCAAAATTGAAAATGTTTCAATAAAAACACCCAATATGTGAAGCATTAAATTTTTTGACATTTTGATAATTTTAGCTGTAATTAAACTAGCTTAAAATATAGCCCATTTAGATATTTATGAAGAAAGCTTTAAGAGGAAATAACTATAGGGATGTAAAGGGATGATGTGGCTTTGAAACAAATATCTCTAGCTCAATTCACTCTAACAGCTATTACCTGACATGAATAGCCAATGGAATGACAGGCTTAGGTAAAACAAGGGCCCAATATTTGTATTCTATCCTGGAATAGAAGGCGAATATTGCACACGTGTTGGATCTATCCTGCATTTATGTTTCTTATAATCCATCTAAGTAAAATTTGAGGTTGGACATGAATTCTATCATAAACAATTCTTATTTCTCATGCCTAACATTTAAGTTCCAGGATTTGATTAATTTTCTCATCTAAATAGTGTGCATATTTTTATACGAATACATAGAGACATGGTAATGGGAATTAATCTTTCAACAATTCTTTCTGAAATGATTGGGAATTCATAAGCGTGCATCATGGACCTCCAAGATCTCATTGGCCATATAGGTTTCAATTACATTTGATTCTTCAACTTTTCCATCTTGAAATCATGAAGGAAAAAAACAAAAAGACCAAAAAGAAATGTGAGTCATCTATCTCTTGATTTTGGGAGAAGACAAGGATTTGTGCACCGTTATTTTCAAGTGTTAAAATGAAGCAATAGAGACTTCATTGTAATGAGTTCGAATAAAAGGTTACAAACTTGTATACCTTAAGGTGCCCTTGCTTGCTTAAGTTTTTCCCTTGTACTCCCAATGGATCTGAAAAAAATAAAATGAAAAATTTTAAGGAAGGAATACAATTGTTTCTAAATATTCAAAAGAATTTGAGGAAGACATTCGCCTTGATTGATTGCAATGACCTCAAAGTTAATTAGGATTCCACAAGTCTTATTTTCCATAGATGTTACATCATATCCAATCAATAGTGGTTCCTAAAACCATGAATTTAAAGAAACATCATTACATTTATTTTTGCATGCACAAAACAATGTTTTGTCTTACACCATTACTCATGATCTTATACGTAAACATGAGAATGGTTGCCTAGTCACCTTCATCAAAGCCCATATGCTAAAATGTGAACCATATTTCTAGTAGTCATGTGGTCATATCCTACTTCCAACATATTTGGATGTGCTCCAAAGAAAGTAGTGGACAATAATGATGAAGAGTTGGAAACAAGAAAAAGGAACTAAATGTTTACCTGAAAATGTTGCAACAGTGTATTTGATTTCCATGATAGGGAGATAGAAAATTTTACCATTCCTTCCACCTCGACCCAAAAGGCTTGTAAATTCATTGCTTTTATCTCACGAAACATGATGCTGCAAAACAAAAACAAAACATAGAATAAGTACAAACAATAATTACACATAGGTTTGAACTGTTAAGAATACATTAATATTTTATTAATTAAAAAATAGGAAATACAATGGAATTAGCTTATCTCAATAACATTGATCTAGCAACTATGAAACAAAAGTGTTAAACTTTAAATGAAACTCTAAATTAAATATATTAAACTACAAAACATCCCTTTACAAAAAATTATGAATAACTACACACAATTCTAAAATTTCAATACTTCATCATTTTATTATTAATTAAAGGCTAAGAAACACAATTAGCTTAACTCCTAAACACACTCACTAAAAAAATGATTAATTATCTCTTTACTTCCCTTATTTCATAGAGGAATATTCGTTGAGATTGACAAAATAAAGACATCTTAAGCACAATACCTAATTAGATTACATAAACCTAGCCCTAAATATACCTTGGATAAAGTGCCTAAATTACATGAGAGAACTTATCTAGAATAATGCAGATCCTACCTACAAAAGTGCACTCTGCTTTACTTCTTGAAATTGTCTATACTATGCAATAAAGCTTGGAATATTGGATGAACTAAAGCTTGACAATGTAATTTTATTCCAGAAAAATAATTTTGAGAAATCCTCTAACTAAGTGGGATGGAACTTCATTATGGCTCAATGAGTTTTTTCCCAAGTCTATGAGAGAAACATCAACCTTATTCTCGGATGCTTCAAAAAAATTACCATCAACAAGCCCAATTCTAAGTCCTCTAGTCCATGTAATTCGTTAGGAAAGGTTGATCCCTAGCCGTAGTTTTGTATATGTTGGTTGTTTATGCATTGCTATCTCTTGTTGAACATAAGGCCAGTCTTAGGCTCATTAGGGGCATCTTTCTAACCCAAATATATCAGCAACTTGTCATGGGTGCAATTCAAAAATTTTACAATCCTTCTGCAACCCAAAATTGAGGTAAGAGAAAATGTAGCAATGCTTATACCCGATAAACCTTGTAACTATGGATTTTGGCCACCAAGAGTCATGAATAGAGACTTTCCCCATTAAATTTCAAGCCTCTATTAAAAACATGTGGAATGAAGTTCTAATGAAAATGAATAGACACATGGTTTATTGGTTGATTAAGTGTATAAATGTTCTAAAATATTAGTAGGAACTCATGCATTTTATTCTTCTTGTCAGTGCCACTTCAAAGAAGGTTTCCAACCTGTTGACCAACTTATATAAAAAATTTTGATGGCCACCTACAGAAGGGAGAAAAGACATTTTTGGAGTTAAATGGGAGATTCATTACTTGAGGAAGAATATGGGAGGTCTTAGCTTGACTAGTACTACAAAGCAAGGCGTGATCATTTATGAAAGGTTGATTGTCAGGGAATTTCAAGGAAATGAAAGTTGGAAAAAACTTGTAAGATATAATGTTTCCAAAGTTTCTCCCAATTGCGGAATCTCCTCCTTTATTCCAAATTAAATTGGATCCCCCAAGGATTTTCATATCTGCATGACATCTCTCTCTCTCTCTCTCTCTCTCTCTCTCTCTCTCTCTCTCTCTCTCTCTCTCTCTCTCTCTCTCTCTCTCTCTCTCTCTCTCTCTCTCTCTCTCTCTCTCTCTCTCTTCGATGTAATGTACAATCAAGCCTAGGAAACTCACATATTTTACATTGTAAATGTTATTGGAAAATATAAAACAATTCTAGAAAGGTTATCCTTACCACATACTATGATTTCAAAATACCTATAATCATAGAAAATTGGAAATTACAACTATCCTTCAAATATATCCTTCATGAATACAGTTGTAACCAATATAGGAAAAATAAGGGTTTTTTTTCCAACCTTGAATAAAACCTTGTAAATCCATTTGATTGAATAATATGTCAATTTATTAACTAATAAACTTCTATCACCAATCCAAATGTTCCACTTCTATCCTATCTATGTCTCTTGGGCATCTTTAGTTATTGTAGTTGCAACCCTCATATGGGCATCTTTGTACAACATAAGAGGATTCAATTGTACTATGATTACATAGCATGAACATGGTCAACATAGAAATAACACATTAAAAGCATTTAATACACTAATAAAACTAAATTGAAAACAAAAATATCATAGAAAACATGGAAAACCACTAAATATAGAGTTGTTAAATACCCAAGCATGTTCCAAAGGAGGAATATCTATAAACTAATCCCCCATATCTATAGTATATCAATTCAAATCACATTAGAACCCATATTGGCATGTGAAGTAATATACGCATGAAAATATGGATCACTACAACTGAAAGTGCCATCATATATACCTAGAATGGTATGAAAACTAGAATGACACTACATATGTCTATTTCCTTCAATTTCAGGCATAAGAGTGAGTTGTTGCACCTATATAAACATCCAGACACTACTCCATTAATAAATTGTGATGTCTATATGTACCAATCAAAACATATTGGTTTCATTTCACTATGAAAGTCACCTATAGGCATAGAGGATACATTGTTGGACTCAGCCGAGAAAACAAGTGATGCACTGTTGAAGCTGGGGAAAACTCACTTGTTGAGGTGTTGAAGCTGAAATGGTTCATATTCATTTGTAGGGACATTCAATTTATAATATGTCATTTTATTTTCTATTTTTCTTTTTTCTTTTTTGGGTTGAAGAAACTCTTCTTCCTCTTCAAAGACCACCCAAAATCACCCATCCCACACATCAGGGGCATCATCAGGGGCATCTTTCTAACCCAAATATATTAGTAACTTGTCATGGGTGCAATTCAAAAATTTTACAATCCTTCTGCAACCTAGATTTGAGGTAAGAGAAAATGTAGCAATGCTCATACTCGATAAACCTTGTAACTATGGATTTTGGCCACCAAGACTCATGAATAGAGACTTTCCCCATTAAATTTCAAGCCTCTATTAAAAACATGTGGAATGAAGTTCTAACCAAAATGAATAGACACATGGTTTATTGGTTGATTAAGTGTGTAAATGTTCTAAAATATTAGTAGGAACTCATGCATTTTATTCTTCTTGTCAGTGCCACTTCAAAGAAGGTTTCCAACCTATTGACCAACTTATATAAAATTTTTTGATGGCCACCTACAGAAGGGAGAAAAGACATTTTTGGAGTTAAATGGGAGATTCATTACTTGAGGAAGAATATGGGAGGTCTTAGCTTGACTAGTACTACAAAGCAAGGCGTGATCATTTATGAAAGGTTGATTGTCAGGGGATTTCAAGGAAATGAAAGTTGGAAAAAACTTGTAAGATATAATGTTTCCAAAGTTTCTCCCAATTGCGGAATCTCCTCCTTTATTCCAAATTAAAATGGTGACAACTTGATTAGGAGATCCCCCAAGGATAAGTCAAATATGAGTTGTGTCTGCTAGTAGAAAATCCATAGTGGCCAAGGCAGACCCAATGGAGAACATAATAGGATGGACCAACTCTTTTGAATAAGGAGGAAATGTAGGAAAAGAATCTATTTGGGACACAATCATTACTGTCCATTACACCTTTTCATATCTGCAGTCCCTAGAATCAAATTTTGTTACCTAAGGGCTAGTTGTGAGAATATACTAGATAAAATACAAGTTGATATCCTAACAAGAGTTTTTAATATAATTTTATCTTGATCAAAATTTAATATTATGTGGAAAGAAGAGATTTTAGGTGTACTAAATTACATTTGATAAAATAAGCATCTAGCTAGCCTTACATCATGAGCACTACAATCCAAAGACATGTTTCAATTAATTCTTTCATTCTTTGGGATGTACATGAGGGGAACATAAAAATATGAATTACTAACGAGGTGATATGAGGCTAACATTTCCACCCATACCTACTAGTGATATTATCTAATCCCCACCTAACTCTGAAACATGAGGATTTACAAAACTATTTCAAAAATTATTTAGAAGAGTTCTAAATCTAAAATTACGTTCTTAAGCAATTTCCATGTCAAACATCAAATATTTCCAACCAAATGACATATATATATATATATATATATATATATATATATATATATATATATATATATATATATATATATATATATATATATATATTATAACTTTTGAAAATTGAATCAAATGGAAATGGTATTTAACTTAGACCCACTAAAGTGTGATTAAGGTTGCATTCATTTTATTTGTTCCAGATTAGCAATGGTAAGGAGACAATCAAAATGTTTTGATAGGAATGATTATAGTAGTAATATAGGATGGAGATGATACCCACTCTAATCATTTAACTTATCTTGCAAATTCTTAAATGCCAAATCTATCAACATCATAATTGGAATAAACAGATGAAAAATAAAACATGTCATCAAACCATGCTCTCCTTTCACAACCACTTATTCAAAATATACACACATTTTATTCGATGTAATGTACAATCAAGCCTAGGAAACTCACATATTTTACATTGTAAAATGTTATTGCAAAATATAAAACAATTCTAGAAAGGTTATCCTTACAACATACTATGATTTCAAAATCCCTATAATCATAGAAAATTGGAAATTACAACTATTCTTCAAATCCTTCATGAATACAGTTGTAACCAATATAGGAAAAATAAGGGTCTTTTTTCCAACCTTGAATAAAACCTTGTAAATCCATTTGATTGAATAATATTTCAATTTATTAAATAATAAATTTCTATCACCAATCCAAATGTTCCACTTCTATCCTATCTATGTCTCTTGGGCATCTTTAGTTATTGTAGTTGCAACCCTCATATGGGCATCTTTGTACAATATTAGAGGATTCAATTGTACTATGATTACATAGCATGAACATGGTCAACATAGAAATAACACATTAAAAGCATTTAATACACTAATCAAACTAAATTGAAAACAAAAATATCATAGAAAACATGGAAAACCACTAAATATAGAGTTGTTAAATACCCAAGCATGTTCGAAAGGAGGAATATCTATAAAATAATCCCCCATCTCTATAGTATATCAATTCAAATCACATTAGAACCCATATTGGCATGTGAAGTAATATACGCATGAAAATATGGATCACTACAACTGAAAGTGCCATCATATATACCTAGAATGGTATGAAAACTAGAATGACACTACATATGTCTATTTCCTTGAATTTCAGGCATAAGAGTGAGTTTTTGCACCTATATAAACATCCAGACACTACTCCACTAATAAATTGTGATGTCTATATGTACCAATCAAAACATATTGGTTTCATTTCACTATGAAAGTCACCTATAGGCATAGAGGATACATTGTTGGACTCAACCGAGAAAACAAGCGATGCACTGTTGAAGCCAGGGAAAACTCACTTGTTGAGGTGTTGAAGCTGAAATGGTTCATATTCATTTGTAGGGACATTCAATTTATAATATGTCATTTTATTTTCTATTTTTCTTTTTTCTTTTTTGGGTTGAAGAAACTCTTCTTCCTCTTCAAAGACCACCCAAAATCACCCATCCCACACATGAAGTCATGATGCATAATATGAATATTTTTGTCATCATCCAATAATCTTTAACCAAAATAATCAACTATTTAGTCATGCTAAATGTAGCAGAGGACGATTTTGAAGTAGTTCTAAGTTTCCAAATAACTCGTCTGTAGTCAATTGAATTCCCTTAACATGTAGATAAACATTGCGACTAGCCATGCCAATTGTTCTAGAATTTTCATCAAGATATATTGCCTCTATATTTATCTTAGGAGGTTCATTGTATGAATCTACCCATAGTGTCCCATGATTTAATAATGGATTTGAATCCATCAAGGGGGAATATCACTAATAAGATTTATGGCATGATTGCAAATGTTGCCAAGAATAGACCATGGGAAATAACACGTTATAAAGTTTGTTTTATGCTAAGTGATAAGATATTGCATATTTGTCTTTTTGCTTTTCCATTGATAATTAAAATTGCTCCTATTTCTAGTAGTTGTTCAAATATCCTTCTTTTTTCAAAATTTCCTTAAACTAATTTCTTCAGGTAATCATGATACAACACCATGAAATTATCTGTCTCATGATTCATATGGGGAAAAATTTGACAAACTTTTACCACATCCCTAAGTGCAAAAACATTGAGCTAATGAAGATATCTCATCTGTATGAAAACCAAAAGGAGAAATGCGTCAAAGAGTATGTAAAATTACAAATTTTATCATTGGAAACCAAATTCTTATGGAAATAGGGAAAATGCTTCTCCTCATTAGATTTTTTTTTGAAGAATCCATTATTTGCAACGACCACTTCATCATTGGAAATATATTTCATAATCAAACCTAGATCACTGAACTTATCTTCTTTATTCTTTTTAGGATTACTGGGCAATGAATTCACCCTTTTTAGCAATTCCCTATATATGTGCCAAACACACAATATAACTTTGTACCTTGTGATTCTCTTGCCATGTTAATTTAATTCAAGTGTGAGTTTTTTATAATGAATACAAGATTTAATGTAAAATAGGAATATTGATGTTACCTTAAAGCAACAATTTCATCTAATGCATCATTGAACTATGCAAAAGGTGCTCCAACCATAGTATAATGTATTATGATGTATTACATGATTCCACCACCCAAACAACTGGAACCCCACTCGGTTGCTCATCAAACACCACGAATGTCTACAATTGATACTTCAATATTCAAAAAACATATGAAATCAAGTTTAGGTCATTAATAATGTTCAATCATTATAAATCAAATGATTGTAGTAAATAAATCATCAATAATTCATTCACCCCATATTTATTTATATTGAATGTTGAGTCCTTGGTTATTAATCCATTATGTGATAGGTTGACCATGGTCTCCAACAACCACTTTATTTGAATTTCAACTCTAAAATAGATCTCACAACTATTGGGATTTTAATAGAAGAGAAAATCATCCTGGTGTTATTTATACCATAGGTTCACATTCATTCCATCCTTATAAAATTGATAGTTCCCTTTCACTAGATGATTAACAACATATTTCCAACACAAAAAGAAATTCACTATCTCAAGCTAAGGCATCCCTGTCAATATATTTTCTAATGTGCATTTTATAGACCGATTCAATCAATACATCCAAGAAAAAACATCTGTCTAAATAGAAAACCATGTCCCTTGATAACCTTGGCTTATGAAAGAACTTGGCGTCACCAAAAGTGTCATGATAGCCATAACAGGGAAATACTTGGCTATATTCATGTCCATGTATGTGTGTTAATATTGCTATCTCGAGGCTTTGGACCATAACTTTAACAATGAAAAGATGTTTCAGCCCCTCTTTTCCACAAATGAGGATGTACATTTTATTTCATATTGTCCTCTTATTCTCTATGGGCCATATGAGCAAGAATAAATGCATAATAAATTTTGACATTTCAATACATATGACAAATAATAAAGCACTATTAATACCAGCATCAAAACAATGCATCTATAAAATAGTTACACGTCATATCATAAGGAAGCACTAGCCCTTGATCTTGAGCATTTGTTTTCCATTGGGTGAAATAACATGGATATTTTGTGTTCATTTCCTCTCCTATATTAAAGTCACGAACACTATGTAAAGATATTTTTGTAATCCAATTGATATCCATGTTAGTTCCATGTACTTTAGACGAAACTAAATCCTTACTAGAAAATATGATCTTATATTCAATGTCTTCCATATTAGATTAAATTGTTGGATAGTATCTCTATTCCCTATTGTAAAATAAGCAAGTAAATACATGTTTGTTGTCCTCATAAGCCAAAAAAAAATCTAAAGAGTGAGGGTACCGTGCCCCAAACCCTCCTAAAAGGCCTGATAGTGTTACAGCTTAGTCTACGTGTATATGCGTTATTGTACTTGGTCAAATGTAAGCTACTAATGCTATGACAATAAAGAGTTAAATTTCTCAAATAAATGTTTCTACTATGATGAAATTTAAAAGAGAAGGAATGGCCATATAAATATTTGTATTTCGTTATGGATGTTGTGCTTATTTTTTGTTAGTTGGATAATTCATGCCTACAAATCGTTAAATGTGTAGCCTTATGGAGCTAATTTTTAGTTTTAGGTAATTTCCCTTTTAGATTTACTGAGTTTTGATATTTGATTAATTAAATTATAAAACTAAAAGGGATAATAGATGTTAAAAATAACCATATCGGTTTTATGTCTACTAAGGCACAAGGTTTTGATACCTAATCGTAACATCAAACTACATAATGAAGAACATGGCCAACTTGGGTTGAAAATTGTTAAGAACATTTTGTGCCAACTTGTCATATTTGAACATGGAAAGGAAGTCCATGAGATCATTATTCCATGAGAATTTCAATTTAATCTTTCATTGGAAAAATCCTCATAGACATGTATGAAAATGTGGGAGCATAAGGGATGCATGTAGAGATTTTCACAAGCTGCATTTACAAGATGTGAAATCCTTGACGAAAATTATTATAGGATATGTGATGCATGTTTATGGAATGAAGGTCATCTAATTCTTTAAAATAATGCAACAATATGGCACAAATCTTGACCATGTCACATTCCTTGGTCTTTTGTTGGGATGTTATCATGCAAACCTAGTGGATCACGGCTTGAAACACTTTGAATGCGTGACTCAATATTATCATATTACATGTACAAAGGATCATTTTCGCTACATGGTTGACCTCGTTGGACGTTTTGGGCCCTTTGGTGTGGGACAAATGTTTATGAACAAAATGCCAATAAAAAATGAGACTTGTGTGGGGGTCATTACTCGGGGCATATAGGATTCATTCCAATATAGGAATAGTGGAATTAGTATGACAACACCATTATGTGTTTCATCCTAAAATGTTGCATGTTATGTGTTTCTTGCTAAGATCTATGAACTAGTTGGCAAGTGGGAGGATGTTAAAATGGTGCGAACAATGATGAAAGAGAAGATGGTGAAAAAAAACCAGGATGCAACTAGATTCCAGTGAATAAACAAGTTCATGCTTTTGTTTTAGGGGACTCACCACATGTACATCAACACAAAAATTTCAAAAAATTGGAAAAGTGTGTTGGGCAAAGAAATGTCACATAAATGGGTCTTCTAAATTTTTGGTAAATGGTGTCCTACTTACACATTTGTATTGTTGCAGGCAAATTGACATTCTTATTGCACCTTATTTGTTTGTTTATTTGTTGCAAGACCTTAATGGTTCACATTTTCATATATTAAAGACTCATTTAGAACGTTGGATTTCCTAGTGATTTTTAGATTTTACACACTAGGGGAGATTCTTATATTTCCTTAAATGTAATAGTAACCCCTCACCTTTAAAAATCATCTATAAATATTATTTATCCTTCAATATAGGTATGATATAAATCCCATGTTTTATATTATCTGTAAATAATTTTTCTCTTTTCAAAAAAATGATAGGAGCCCATATTGTATACATAATTTATGGTATATTAGTTATGGTACGTTCATTTAGGTATTTTGTATTAGAAAATAGGCAAGGGAAAAGGACAGAATAAAAAAGAAATTGAATTGGACCTTATAAAGTCGTGCATGATATAAATGGATGGTCTGTAAAACAACATATTGAAATTTTCAATTATTGTGGATCAGCAATTCTTGCAAGTAGAAAAACTAAAAGTTTATCTAATTTTTGGGGCATTATTTCTACCCTCCTAAAGTGAAAAGTAGTGGAATGTCGTTAAGCATCAAAAGATGTAACGGATAGAATCTAGTGTTATGGTATGGCTAAGGGCACTTTAGGAGAGTCAAGTATAAAAGGATCTAAATGAAATAATAAATGGTATATCAATTTACACAGATAGACTTGATTATTTGAAAAACAAATTTATGAGAAGAGAAATTTATATGTGGAAGAGTTTTAGAAGCTGTGAAGTTGGGTTAGGAGCAAATTCATAGTAATTCCTGATTACACGCTTTATACCAAGACTTGAAGTTCTTAACTTGAAAAATAAGGTTAAAAGTTAAAGAATGTGTCTAATTACCGAAGAGATTTGAATTCATAAAAACATTTAAATGGATTTTGAGACTACATATTTTCATAATAGCCAAAATACTGATTGGTAGGCTATTTATGTTGACAATTTTCAACCTAGGTTGGGTATAGAAAAGGGAATAATTATTTTCTCCTTGAATGAGATTTTTTTGGGATTATTCTTATTTATAGATGGAGGAATTAAAATATTCATCTATGGCTTGCATATCATCAAACATATACTAAATTCAATGAAAAATGTTATGGCAACCATTTAATGAAGATAGGGACCACCAAAATATATGTTAAACATCATAATTTCTCTATATAATTAGCTAAGAACTACATTACCTAGCTTAGAATTAGCTAAAAAGTCACCACTAACAACCTCCAAGTGAATGTGATGCCAACACTGGAACAAAGAATTAAGCGTAAGTGAATTTATGGTTTCACAGAGAAGCTCATAAGTGTGTTGACACTCCAAAACTAGACTGATATTTGAAAACAATTGATGAGATGGTGCACGGGTGTGAAAAGTGGGAATGTTCGATCTCAAATTTCATTTGTCCATAAGGAAGGATATGTGGTTACGGAAGGTGAAGGCATTAATGTTTGTGGTACTCTAGGTGATCTGAAATGGGAGCCAATCCAACGAAGCAAGGGATTGTGTAATAGAGATTAAAAATAGGAGACAATTTAATCCAGTCAGTGAAAGGGAGTCAAATATAGAATATATGGTGGCAATAGCGGAGATATTCGAGGTTGTCAGAGGACTCCAAATCATGATCGCGGGCAGGGTTGGAATTTGGATTCTTCTCTACCCGTTAAACAATTTTTTTTTGACGTTTTGGGTCTTTATGTTTCCCTTCAAGGAACGTTATGTTTAAAATTTTGCCCTTCAGCTGCAATGTTTTGATAACAAATTAACTTCTCACCAATAAAACTTTAACTAAAAAATTACCCTTCAATAACACACATATGTTAATTTTTTTCGCATATTTATCATAAGGGAAAAAACATGACCAAAACAAACTAATGACTTGTTAAACCCTAATGTTTGTTTTACTCAGTTTTTGATACGATATAATTTCTTCTCCAAAACACAAGATATTACATTTATGTGCAAATATGGAAATCTATTCCACTCACATCAGACCTGCCATTATTATAATCAATGTGCTCATATTGCAGTATTTTCAATTTTCCATTTGGGTTTTGATTACACTGTTAAATGTTACAATTTCAATGAAAACAAATGGATTTTTTCCACTAATGTGAACAGAAAAGTTATCCGAGAGGAAATTTCCATCTCAAGGACTGTAGATTTTACATGAGGCTATCATCTAGGCTCCCCGTCCTCTCCCCCATCATAATCACATTAAATCAAGTGGGGTATGGGTTTGTAATAAAATCAACATATTGTATTAAGTGTTTTAATATTTCAGAAAGTTTTCATAGATGAGTGTTGGCCAGTAACATATTCTCAACACATTAAAAACAATTACTCCATCAGACATGTATAACCAGCTCAATATAATCCACACTATTTATTTTACTTATTATTAGTGAGAAACAACAAGACAATATATGGCTTGTGTATATCTTTCACATGACAATTTTTATTTTTTGGGGCCTTATAGGTGGTTAGTCATAAATAATCAAATACCATTTTTAAGCATGTTTTTATGCGATTGGGTTCACAACCATCCTCAAAATTTTAAAATAAGCTTGATAGACGTCAACCATCTTCAAAATTTTAAAATATGGTTGATAGACGTCATGTCTTAGATATGTTTACTTCATTGATGGTGGTAAGTTCTTAGGAATTTTGCAGGCATTTTCAATTGTAGGAATTTTGGCTTTGTTTCCAAGTGAACAAGTACCGAGGTGTACTCTTCTATCCATGCATTAAGATAGTAGAATAGAAGTTCCTGGTGCAAAAGTCAAAAATTGGAAAAGCCACATGCTATAGTCCACATTCTGTGAAAAATGTAAATATAATGTTGATTTTGTAGAATTGAAAAAATAAATGAAAATTTAAAAATTGTTAATATTTCACTTGAAAAATTCTTACTCTTCAACTTAGAATGTTAAACTAATGGCAACTCTCTTTCTCCTTTGCATTCATTTTAGAATTGCCTCACAAAACTTTCGGTTTAATAACCCTCTAAACTGAAGCTTAATAACTGTCTAAACTTAAAACTTATTAATAGTTAGATCAGATGAATTTTATCTAGTCATTGTTCCTATTATTTCTCAAATAATAAATTATTATAAATGTTAATTAAAAAAATTGTCCATGGAAGCAAGTTAAGTTGGTTAATACTCATGAAAAATTTGTAGGGAAAAGGCTTTTTGAGAAAAACAAAACTCAAAACAAACTTATAAAATTAAGTTGTGGGAGTTTGAATAAGAGGAAAATGGTTTTCCAGAACTCACAACTTAAAATAGATCCTTGCAATACTAAATTACTAATAACAAATAACAAACACATTTTTAGAGTGATAAACATATTCTTAAAAATAAAATATTTAAATATATTTCAAACATTTACACTGATAAACCTATTTTTTAAATGGTAAAATACTTAAAAAATAATACCTACATGGATTAAAGGTAGCAAAGGTTGCACTCCAACCAAAGTCATAAGTGCCACGTAACATCCAATTGTTAATGCAATAGTTGTTGAAGGCGTAGAAGACATGGACCTACACATTATCAAAGTCGAAACACACTCCACCCTATTATATTGCACTGCAATCTATGCCCTAAAATCTTCCTAAAACCTATTAAATTAATATAAAAATCTCACTAAAATTTCAAATAAACAAAACAACAACATAAAAATGTATATCATTAAACTATGAAAACTATCCAAACATGTAGATAAATTATATAGATAAATACATAATAAAATAATCATATACCAATCCTTTTTTTTCAAAGAAAATACAACTTTAAAAATATATGCATAAATGAACGAGTAGAAAAGCCACAAAGTAGTAAAAAGGTGAGGCCACTGAGAATAACTGCCATTACTCTCTTTGCCATGCTTAAGTGGCTACCTGGCACTCAACGCTCCTTTGCAACAAGAGGTCATCCTTTCCAATTTAATGTCCTCCTCTTCTTTACCTACCTAACATGTCTCTCGGGCAAAGGTGCAGCCATTGGGACGTCCTCATTTCTAAACTCACTATTCTTACATATTTAAAACATATAAAATAGAAAACTGTCTAATAAAATTTGTGGGGCCTTGTGACACACTTACCTATAATAAAAGACAAACTAACTGACCAACGAAACCTGAGAAATTGTGAGTCACCCATATGAAACGTGTTGGTGCACGAACCTTGATAAATTGTGATTCACCCATATGAAAAGTCTGAGTGCCTTTTTGCTATTCAATTGTGATTCACCTATATGAAAAGTGTTAGTGCTTTTTTTCGCTGTTTAAAATGAAGTAGTAATAACGTTTTCCCAAAAAATTAACCCGTCGAAAAAACGTTCTGTACATTTAAAAACCCATCATAAGAAACGTTCGTTTAAAAATTTTAAACGTAAAATACGTTCAAAATGACTTATGACGAGCAAAATGCCCGTCAAATTCCAACCCTGATCGCGGGGACTAAAAAATGTGGAGTAATTAGACTATTTCCTTTTGGTATTTCTTGCTTCCTTACATGGTAATCAGGGTTGGAATTTGATGGGCATTTTGCCCGTCATAAGTCATTTTGAACGTATTTTACGTTTAAAATTTTTAAACAAACGTTTCTTATGATGGGTTTTGAAATGTACAGAACGTTTTTTTGACGGGTTAATTTTTTGGGAAAACGTTATTACTACTTTATTTTAAACAGCGAAAAAAAGCACTAACACTTTTCATATAGGTGAATCACAATTGAATAGCGAAAAGGCACTCACACTTTTCATATGGGTGAATCACAATTTATCAAGGTTCGTGCACCAACACGTTTCATATGGGTGACTCACAATTTCTCAGGTTTCGTTGGTCAGTTAGTTTGTCTTTTATTATAGGTAAGTGTGTCACAAGGCCCCACAAATTTTATTAGACAATTTTCTATTTTATATATTTTAAATATGTAAGAATAGTGAGTTTAGAAATGAGGACGTCCCAATGGCTGCACCTTTGCCTGAGAGACATGTTAGGTAGGTAAAGAAGAGGAGGACATTAAATTGGAAAGGATGACCTCTTGTTGCAAAGGAGCGTTGAGTGCCAGGTAGCCACTTAAGCATGGCAAAGAGAGTAATGGCAGTTATTCTCAGTGGCCTCGCCTTTTTACTACTTTGTGGCTTGTCTACTTGTTCATTTATGTGTATATTTTTAAAGTTGTTTTTTCTTTGAAAAAAAGGGATTGGTATATGATTATTTTATTATGTATTTATCTATATAATTTATCTACATGTTTGGATAGTTTTCATAGTTTAATGATATACATTTTTATGTTGTTGTTTTGTTTATTTGAAATTTTAGTGAGATTTTTATATTAATTTAATAGGTTTTAGGAAGATTTTAGGGCATAGATTGCAGTGCAATATAATAGGGTGGAGTGTGTTTCGACTTTGATAATGTGTAGGTCAACTATTGCATTAACAATTGGATGTTATGTGGCACTTATGACTTTGGTTGGAGTGCAACCTTTGCTACCTTTAATCCATGTAGGTATTATTTTTTAAGTATTTTACCATTTAAAAAATAGGTTTATTAGTGTAAATGTTTGAAATATATTTAAATATTTTATTTTTAAGAATATGTTTATCACTCTAAAAATGTGTTTGTTATTTGTTATTAGTAATTTAGTATTGCAAGGATCTATTTTAAGTTGTGAGTTCTGGAAAACCATTTTCCTCTTATTCAAACTCCCACAACTTAATTTTATAAGTTTGTTTTGAGTTTTTTTTTTCTCAAAAAGCCTTTTCCCTACAAATTTTTCATGAGTATTAACCAAATTAACTTGCTTCCATGGACGATTTTTTTAATTAACATTTATAATAATTTATTATTTGAGAAATAGTAGGAACAATGACTAGATAAAATTCATCTGATCTAACTATTAATAAGTTTTAAGTTTAGACAGTTATTAAGCTTCAGTTTAGAGGGTTATTAAACCGAAAGTTTTGTGAGGCAATTCTAAAATGAATGCAAAGGAGAAAGAGAGTTGCCATTAGTTTAACATTCTAAGTTGAAGAGTAAGAATTTTTCAAGTGAAATATTAACAATTTTTAAATTTTCATTTATTTTTTTCAATTCTACAAAATCAACATTACATTTAGATTTTTCACAGAATGTGGACTATAGCACGTGGCTTTTCCAATTTTTGACTTTTGCACCAGGAAATTCTATTCTACTATCTTAATGGATGGATAGAAGAGTACACCTCGATACTTGTTCACTTGGAAACAAAGCCAAAATTCCTACAATTGAAAATGCCTGCAAAATTCCTAAGAACTTACCACCATCAATGAAGTAAACATATCTAAGACATGACGTCTATCAACCATATTTTAAAATTTTGAAGATGGTTGACGTCTATCAAGCTTATTTTAAAATTTTGAGGATGGTTGTGAACCCAATCGCATAAAAACATGCTTAAAAATGGTATTTGATTATTTATGACTAACCACCTATTAGGCCCCAAAAAATAAAAATTGTCATGTGAAAGATATACACAAGCCATATATTGTCTTGTTGTTTCTCACTAATAATAAGTAAAATAAATAGAGTGGATTATATTGAGCTGGTTATAATGGAGTAATTATTTTTAATGTGTTGAGAATATGTTACTGGCCAACACTCATCCATGAAAAATTTCTAAAATATTAAAACACTTAATACAATATGTTGATTTTATTACAAACCCATACCCCACTTGATTTAATGTGATTATGATGGGGGAGAGGATGGGGAGCCTAGATGATAGCCTCATGTAAAATCTACAGTCCTTGAGATGGAAATTTCCTCTCGGATAACTTTTCTGTTCACATTAGTGGAAAAAATCCATTTGTTTTCATTGAAATTGTAACATTTAACAGTGTAATCAAAACCCAAATGGAAAATTGAAAATACTGCAATATGAGCACATTGATTATAATAATGGCAGGTCTGATGTGAGTGGAATAGATTTCCATATTTGCACATAATTGTAATATCTTGTGTTTTGGAGAAGAAATTATATCGTATCAAAAACTGAGTAAAACAAACTTTAGGGTTTAACAAGTCATTAGTTTGTTTTGGTCATGTTTTTTTTCTTATGATAAATATGTGAAAAAATTTAACATATGTGTGTTATTGAAGGGTAATTTTTTAGTTAAAGTTTTATTGGTGAGAAGTTAATTTATTATCAAAACATTGCAGTTGAAGGGCAAAATTTTAAACATAACGTTCCTTGAAGGGAAACATAAAGACCCAAAACGTCAAAAAAAAATTGTTTAACGGGTAGAGAAGAATCCAAATTCCAACCCTGATGGTAATTTGAACTTCACTCCGCTCATGTTTTATGTGATGTGAAAGGATGGAGGTGCTAGAGGGACAATTTTTGGGGTGTGAATGGTGAGATTAAATGTAGATAGTTCCCAATTGATTGGTAACTTTCAGTTTGTACATCTATTTGTACTCCAAAATTAAACCAAACAAAATATGATTATGTACACAATATCCAAAGAAAAATTAAATTTAAATTATATATTATAATCCAGGTTTCCAAAAACAATAACATTAAATAATAAATTAAAATAGTGATTAGATGTCATTTAAAAAATCTATTTTAATAATTTTAAATTAAATTTCTAATTCAACCATTAATATTAAAATTGGATAAAGGTTTTTTTTAATTTATTTTATGAAATAAAAATTTAATATTTTTTATATTAAAAAAAACAAACAATTTAAAAATAAAATAAAATTAGTAAAAAATAATACTCACTCTATAATTCTCACATTTACACCTTACTAATTCAAAATCAAAACTCTTTTGAAAAGAATCTTCACATTATTACTTGTCTATAGAAATATATAATAATAAATATAATTTTAATAATTAATGAAAACTGAAAAAACAAATAATAAATATAATTTTAATAATTAATGAAAACTGAAAAAACGAAATCTACATTAGTATGTTATAAATTGTTTCTAAGAATAGCAAATAAATTTAACCTCGCTTTTCTTGTAATATTATTGATTTACCGGGATGGAGGGAGTAAGGTTTGATCCGGGAACCCTAGGCCTTAGGTCTAGGTGATGCAGACGGCGCAGGAAAGGACACGCAGGTACGGGAGTTTTGGTTGCTGGCGGATCCACCGAGGTCGCTTTCCGGTGGGCAAGTGGAGAAGAAGACAGCTGGGTTAAAAAATTTCCGCTTTCAGTCTGGCGACAGGAAACTGTCACGGTTTGCGTTTTTGGGTCGTTTTACCTGGTGGTTTCTATTTTGAAAACCCTTCTAGGTGTTTTTCTGTTCTGTTCCCTTCGCGAGGTCAACTTCTTGCCTACAGGCGGTTTCAGCTGTTTCCCCGGGTAACGGTAGCGAGGTGGTGTCAGTTTTTTACGGGGTTTGTTTTACCATGGTAATTCCAAATGAAACGGTGGACCTTGACCCAACCCCGGAAGATATCCTCTCGGTCTGGGGGAAGGAGGTCACTGAGCAGAATATTGGCAAGTTCTTTGGGCAAGTTGACAATCATGCGTCCGCATTATTCTCGGGAGGAGGTTCGCGAAGTTCTAAAATCGCAAAAGGTTTGTTGGACGAGAGCTGGGAACTTACAGGCGGTCTCGGCAAAATCGGCAAGGGTTCTGAGCAGGAAATCCCTCAAGCTAAGTTAGGCGCTTGGAGAGACAAGTTTAACGCCTCACCAGACAATAAGTTTCTCTCCCCTTCAAAAGTTTTTTGTCCGTCTGGCGGCCTTGAGGATATTATAAGCTTTTCTCAAAACAAAGGGGTATGGAGGCCTGTAGGGGGTATTCAATTTGCTGGGAAAGATGTGGGTGGCAAAAGCAATCCTTCGGCTGTTAACAGGGTTCTATTTTCAAAAGACTCCACTCAGAGTTTTGTAGGGGCGGAGGGGTTTTACACAGGACTTGGTAAGGCTGCAAATCAGGGGAATTTGGTTAATACCCTCGGTATCGGTAAGGTGATAGAGGGTGGGACCTCGACTGAAGGAGAAGCGGGGAGCCCTGTAGAAGGGTTGATTGAAACCCCTCCCAGAATTGAGTTTGATCAGTCAGCAGTAAATGGAAGTGGTTCGCAAAGGGTTGTAGGAGCTACAAACCCTGAGTTCGAAGACAGGGGTTCTGAGCCAGAATAGCAGAAGGCCGGGGAAAAAAGGAAGAAGGCAAAATCTCTGAAGAAAAAGCAGTTTGCGAATTTGGTCCTCGGTATGGACGTGCAGGTAGAGGATGTTCTGGAAGTGGCAGAGTGTACACTCGTGGGCAGAGTTAGAGGGCATTTTGTTTCTGGTAAATTCTTAAAGCAGTGGGCGGAGAGTCAGTGGTTGGAAACCCCGGCAAATTCTTTCAAGACCAACACATTGGTTAAGGGTTGGTTCATGGTTAGATTTGACAGTAAGGAGGCTTTGGAATGGGTCGAGGGGAGGAACTGGGCTTTCGGGAATCGTCCTATTTTCTTTAAAAGATGGTCCCCCCTATTCGATGCCTCAAAGGAAAAGGTCGATGAATTCCCTGTCTGGGTCAGGGCTCCTAATCTGCCCCCTTTTCTATGGGTGGATTCCGTCTTCAAATCTATTGGGAATCTTCTGGGCACCTATTTGGATGCTGATAGATCTTTTCTCCATACCTATGAAAAAGCTGTGGCGAGGATATTAGTAAGGCTCAATCCAAAGGAAGGACTTGCAGAATCGATCACGCTGCAGTATAAGGAGTATGTCTTCGAACAGCCTCTGGATTATGAACTCCTTCCTTTTCGTTGTCATCGTTGCCACGAGCATGGGCACCTGGCGAGGGATTGCCCTTTGGGGAAAAGAAGAAGGAGGACTCAAAGCAAAGAAGAGGAGTGGGAGGGTTCTTTGAGGAAAGCTGAGAATCCGGTGGAGGGGACTTCTCCAATTGAAAAACCTATGGAAGATCAATCTTATCAGACAAAGGAGGGAGTGCCTCGGGAGGACGGGGACCCGGTTCGAGCTACAGAAGACCAGCCTCACTTGGAAACGCCTCTTGATGATCCGGCCGATCTTCCTGAAGGTGACCCTTCTGGTATGCAGTCTTCCCCAATCATTTCTCCCTTTATTTCTGAATCAATCGTCGGGTGTAGTTCCCTGTTAAACAATTGTAATGATGTCATTCAAAATATTGAAAACCTTTCAGCTGCTATTCCCTCTCTAAATCTGAACTGTGAGGATTATCCCCCGAAGAGTCAGGATACTGGTTCTTCCCCTCCTGCCTGCCATTATAACCTTAGATCCCTCAGTAAGAAGTCTGTTTGCTCGAATGATGTTCTGGAGTCTGTAGGTGGGTTAGGTGCTGAGGTTCCTAAGAGTTTATCAAAAAAAGTTAGAGGTCGGAAATCTCTTCTCTCAAAAGCCCAAGTTAAAGCAAAAGTTGATGTGGCTGATGGCAAACAAATGTCGATTCCTGGGGTGCTTAGAGCAGCTAAAACCCCTGAGGCGGTCATAAAATAACTTGTCTTTCATGGAACTGCAGGGGTTTAGCCAGTAAACCCAAAAAACTGGCGTTAAAAGACCTTATTTCTCGTCACAACCTGGATATTGTTTTTCTTGAAGAAACCTTGGGCAAAAGTGCCGATATTGAATTTGCCCTCCGCTCCTCTTTTCCGGGATGGGGCTTTATAGCTCTTGATGCCTCAGGTCATTCGGGAGGGCTTGCTATCGGATTTAAGGAAGGAAGATTGAAGATTTTAAATTTCTGGGGTCTGCCTAATGTTCTAGGTATGGAGATTGTCTCTCCTGATTTCGAGATTCCTCTTTTGATTGTCAATGTTTATGGACCCTGTCAGGGAAGGGTTCCTTTCTGGAACGACTTCCTCTCAAAAGGTCTGATAAAGGATAAAAACCTGATAATAGGGGGAGATCTAAATTTCTCTTTGGGGATCGCTGAAGCTTGGGGGCCATCTGCGAGGGAAGATCCTCTGTCTGATTTTTTCACAAATGCTTTTCATACTCATAAATTGATTGATGTAAATATCATAAAAGCAAAACCTACTTGGAGGAACAGAAGAACGGGGGAGGATAGAATTGCAAAAAGATTGGATCGTTTCCTCATCAGTGAAAGGTTGGCATCCAATATCCCTTTGTTCAGACAATGGGTGGGTGATGGGGGGAATTCAGACCATTTCCCCATTTTTCTTGAACTTTCAAAACCCCCTCCAAAACCTTCTGCTCCGTTCAAATTCAACGCCTCTTGGCTACAGGAGGACTCTTTCATTCAACTTTTCAGGGATACCTGGAGACATTCGGGTATTGGCCAATCGGAGAATAAAGGAGCCCTCTTTATGGAAAATTTAAAAAGACTTAAGAAAGCAGCCATCGAATGCACCTCAGCCAGAAGGAAAAAACAAATTGAAGAATTGGCCATTATTGATGAGGCCCTTCGTGTGTTAGAAGATCCAGAGGCTGATGCTTATTCATCCCAGGAGTCGAAAGAAAGAATTCTGGCTCTAGAAAAGAGTAGAGCAAAGATATTACTGGATAGAGAAGAGGAGTGGAGAATGAAAAGTAGGGCTATTTGGCTGAAAGCGGGGGATGAAAATACAAAATTCTTCCATAACTATGCAAAGGGCCGGAGAAATGCAAATACTATATGGAAGCTGAAGGACTCTGAAGGTAGGGAGGCCTCATCTTTTGAGGCTTTATCAAACATGGGAAAGAACCATTTTCAATCTCTTTTCTCTGACCCTGGGGGGATTTCTTTAGCTGAAATTATCAGAACAGCCCAAGCTTTCCCTCGTTTTGTGGAGGAGGAGGATGCTGAAGACCTCTTCAGAGAAGTGACTAAGGAGGAAGTGGAAAGTATTATAAAATCTATGGCTAAAGATAAAAGCCCGGGGCCGGATGGTTGGACCATCGAGCTGTTCTCCCATTTCTTTGATTCAATTGGAGCAGAGCTTACTGAAGTAGTGGAGGAATCAAGGAAGAAAGGAGAAATTTATGGTCCCTTCAATACAACCTTCATTGCTCTCATTCCAAAAAAAGAGGACCCGGCTTCTTTTGAAGACTTCAGGCCTATTTCGCTGTGCAATACTATTTACAAGATCATTGCAAAAATCATTGCGGTTCGCCTGAAACCTATTTTATCTTTATGTATTTCAAATGAGCAATTTGGCTTCTTGGACGGTCGTCAAATTCATGAAGCTATCGGGGTGGCCCAGGAAACTATTCACAGTATCAGGCAAGCAAACAAAAAAGGGGCTGTGCTTAAAATCGACCTATCAAAAGCCTACGACAGGATCAGCTGGACATACCTAAGGATGCTATTGACACATCTAGGCTTTAAGGTGGAGTTTATTAATTGGATCATGGGATGCATCCAAAATGTAAGTTTTGCTGTTCTGATAAATGGGGCTGCCTCTCAATTTTTCAAAAGCCAAAGAGGCTTGAGACAAGGATGCCCTTTTTCTCCTTTGCTCTTCCTCCTAGCAGCAGAAGGACTAAGTAGGTTGATTTCAAATGCCAAGAGATCAGGTTTGGTCAAAGGTTTGGAAGTTGCTGTAAATTTGTTCATAACTCATCTACTTTTTGTTGATGATATTTTATTATTCACAAATGGGAACTTAAATGAAATTAAAGAGATTAAAACCATTCTTGATCTGTTCCTGAAAGCTACAGGGCTTCAAATAAACTCTAGGAAGTCTCAATTAATTTTTGAAGGGTTCAGTAGACAAGAGGAGATCCTGATTGCATCTTATTTTCCTTTCGAAATCTGTAATATGGATCAGCCTTTCAAATATCTTGGGTTTTGGCTAAAACCATCCTCATACAGAAAACAGGATTGGAATTGGTTGGTGGCAAAGATCGAACAAAAAATTTCCCATTGGAGTTTCAAGTGGTTATCGCGGGCAGGTAGACTTACTCTGGTAAACTCTGTTCTACAGGCTATCCCGGTTTTTTGGGCTGCTCTGACTTGGATTCCCAAAGGGATCCTTCATAAAATCAAACAGATCTGTAGCAGGTTTCTGTGGTCAGGGTCTAAGGAGGACACAGTTCTCCCCTGGGTGGCTTGGGATAAAATTGCTAGACCAAAAGAATGGGGTGGTTGGGGCTTAAAGAGTCCTTTTGACTTCAGTCAATCTTTGGCAGCAAAATCAGGTTGGCGAATTATAAATTCGGAGAATCTCTGGACTAGAGTTGTTAAAAGAAAGTATATTGACCCCGTTCCTCTTGAAGACTGGATTAGGAGCCCAAATAAAAAAGGAAGGAACTGTTCTGTTATTTGGAAAGCCACTACAGAGGCTTTTAAAGTAATTGAACAAGGTTTGGCTTGGCGGGTAGGAAATGGTGAAAACTTGAGGATTGGCAGGGATCCGTGGGTAGGGTGCAGCGAAGTTTTTGCTTTATCCCCTGCTCTGCTCACTCACCTGGACGATAAAGGAATCAAAAGTTTAAATCAGATAGCAAATATGGAGCAGTCTTCTATCTGGGGACAGTCATGGAAAACTGAAGAGGACTTAGGCATAGATCCCTTGTGGAGGAATGAATGGCAGCTTTTTCTTCAGGAGCTTAAAAGATCAAATGTTAGATTAAAGGACAGACCAGACTCCCTGGTTTGGGCTCATGCTGAGACAGGTTTATATTCCCCAAAGGCTGGGTACAACTTTTTGATGAAGAAAAAGGGATGGGACCCTCCTGTTTGGTGGGCAAAGCCTTTGTTTAAATTGAAGTGTCCCAAAAAAGCTAGAATTTTTTTCTGGTGCGCTTTAAAAAACAAGATCCCTTCCTAGGATATTCTTCAATCTCGTTTTAAGCAGGGACCTGGAAGATGCCCCTTATGTTTCGCAGACTCAGAATCCATCCCTCATCTGTTCCTCGCATGTCCTTTTACAAGGCAAGTTTGGAATGAAGCGGAAAAGCTCTTGAACATCAAAGTAAGGTGGGAGGGGGAAGTTATTTCCACTGCCTGGGAATACTGGTGGAACCATTACCCTGAGAAAAATCTGAGGAACCTCCCCCCCATTATTTGTTGGGGCATTTGGATCGCCAGGAATCGAATTATCTTTAGAGAAAAATCCACCCGAGCGGCAGCTATTGCAATTCAAAGCAATGCCATCCTCGCCAGCATTCCTGAGCCGGAAGGGCCTTTGAAATCAGACCATCGGAAGGAGTTTCATATTAGAGATGGGATTCCTTGGGCTTTCTTTGATGGGGCAGCCCAAAATAACATCACAGGAGTCGGGATTATTATCCACATAAGCCCCTCTCATTCGCTAAAAGCCTCAGTGGGTCTTGGGACGGGTACAAATAACTTTGCAGAACTCTCAGCCTTAAAATTACTCCTTTGCTGGCTCATTCACAGGAATATCCTCGCAGTTCAGATTTTTGGAGACTCGCTGAATGTTGTTAACTGGGTCATCGAAAAATATAGATGCCAGCATTACATGTTGATGCCATTATTAGAAGAAATCCAAAATTTAAAGCTTCAGTTTAATGCATTTTCCATTGATCACATTTACAGGGAAAGGAATGAAGAGGAAGATAGGTTTTCTAAAAAAGGTTTGCAGCAAGTTGTGGGCACGTGGAGAATAACAGAGCAGTACCAGGACCAGATCCGTGTGTCAGATCTTCCTCCATACACATAATGTTTTTTGCCTCTAAATATATATGCTATAGCTTATCAGTGGACTGTATTATCTGATACTGGTAGCATATGTATAACTGTGTCTCTCTTTTATCTGTTTGCTCTGCTTTGATAGAGCGTGAAGTGTTCTTTTGTTTTCTGTGTATTCACTATGGGTTGTTCTCCTTTGAAAGGAGACCCAGGTTCCTTGAGACAAACTTGATTATAGTTTTTGGTTTGGCTGTTCAGGCCGGGTACAGGAGAATCATAGTTGATTTAGGCGTGCTGCTGTTTTTACACAGAGGAGTTTATTCTTCTTCTCATGCAGATTTTGCAGAATGTTCACTCATCTGATTGTAACTTTTTTATTCGTTATAAAAAAGTTCGGTTTTTTTCCTTCGAAAAATATTATTGATTTACCAATTTACCGTAATGTGCTTATTATTGAGTTACTAATTTATGGTAGTTTTTTTATTTAAATTTTTTAGGGTTTTTTTCGTACTATAAATAAGGCCTAATAAAATATTAAATCAGAATATAAATAAGGGATAATAAAATATTAAATCAGAAAATATTGAAAATTAAAAAAAAAACTAATATCTGCACGTATATATATATTCTATTTAACATCTTAAAATATAATATAATATAATTTTATTATAAAATAAAAACATGTGAATTATCAAACATAGCTTTTAAGATTACAATGTAATTAATATCAACATTCTATTTTATTATAGAATATGGAAGTTTTAGTCACCTTTAATCTTTATGTATATGGGTTTCATGTTGTTCGTTAATATCTTTCCACATTGTTTTATAAATAAGTTTTTAAAATTGTGAATTGTTTTATAAGAAATTTTTAAAACTGTGAAAATATTACTCAATATATTTTATGTATATGGGTTTATCTCTCCGCATTGTTTTATAAATAAGTTTTTAAAATCGTAAAAATATGACTCAATATATTATAGGTATTGGGAGAATATAATGTAGAAAACTTTATAGACTGAAGAAAATAAAAACCGGTAAATAGTAAAAAGTAGGAGATATCTAATAAAATTAAGATGTTTTTTTTTTCAATTACAAATATTTAATTGCAAGGAAATTAACAAAAAGATTTTAACAAGCATTTTTGAATATCTACTGAAATTAGCGATATCACTTAATATTCACTATAAGATATTTAATGTCCTTTTATGGGAAGAAATGAAAAACGTTAAAGCACCCCAAGTCTACTAAGTGGAGACCCTTCCCTTTATGGGAAGAGATGAATAAACTTAATCGTCTCTAGCTAGTTAGAACATTAAAAATGTATATGGATGGGAAACATCTTTTTGACGAATACTATAATTAACTTTGAACAAGCATTAATCATCTACTCACACAATTTAAGTGGATATGTGGGATTTGAGAAGGAACCTATGGTTATGTGAGTCACAAATGTAATTAAACTTCAATCTTTTTCATCAAACCTATATGCTCATAAGTTCTTTGACATTCAAAGATCAAGCCATATGCTTATTCTCTGAAATGTTAAAACGTATAAATATATGATTTTAAATTATTCCAGAGGCATATTTAGGTAGTCATTCTAAATCATTAGTCTATAAACAAAATATTTTCAATCATTCTTTCTTTCTCCTACGTAATTAATTGTCTTATAAGGACTTACATTCATTTGCAATATATGACAATTTTATAGTGAAGGCTTAGATGATTGGTGAAATTAATGGAAACAATTTTCCAATCAACTTCATATTTTTTTATAAAATCAATTTATCATTAATTGTAGTTGAATGCAATGACATTACGTTAACTAAATTTTATAGTTTTGAACAACAAATTTGATGTTTCAAGAGTGATTCGAAGTTGGATTATGAGATATTTATAGCTTTGTTTTGTCAAGCGAGTTGAATACTAACCTTGAGATGTTTCCTTTATATGATGGGGTGGTGACCTAGGAGATATAAAAGGGTTTTATTGTTTTTATAATGATCATCTCTTCATACCTAAATCATAACCATTTTTACAGAATTCTACTCAAAAAGAACCTCTCTTTCTAAGGATTCTCTCTCTTTGTGAGAAAGACCACTCGTGCAAGTATTTAGGAGCAAAACTCTCTTTTTAATATTGATCTAGTATATGATGCTAGCTCAAAATAAATAAAAGTTATATATATATATATATATATATATATATATATATATATATATATATATATATATATAGTAGAAGAGAGGCTAATATAATGTGTATTACGATTTCTAATTTGAAATAATAAATATAAAAAAATTATTAGAAAAGAATACTAGAATATTACCCCTCATTATAAGCTAAATATTTTTTGAAAATGTTAAAGAAATTCAATTTTTAAGTTGTTAAAGAAATTACAATATACCCCAACTACTTTTTAATATGTTCTATCTATATTTAAATGCTCATGTATAATTTGATTTGTAATTTGAAATATCAAATACGAAGTTGTTGTTCTTCAAGAAAAAGATAGAATTTGACCCCTCATTAGAAGCCAAGTATTTTTTAAATTGGTAAAGAAAGTTAACTTTTAAGTTGTAAGGAAGCTACAACACACATCAATGAACTTTTAATATTTGTTCTTTATCTTTGAAAAGAAATTGATATGGGTGTAGTGATATTAGAGATTATAAATTTTCTGTCCATTATGACTTTTTTGAATAGCTTGGATGATGCCCAAAAAATCATTATATCATTTCCACTAGAGTTATAATAAGCTTGTGTATGTCCTATATGGTCTCACATACTATTTTAGCAACTTGGGAGTGATATATAAGAAATTACTAAAAGAAACTGGTGCGATGACCCTCTTATGCACTTTAGACTATGTACTCTTATGCACTTTACACTATGGATCTCATTTAATCCTTGGGATACTGGAAAAAAATTGAGATTGATTTAGTAATGAGGTGTTTCAATAATTTCAACGTCACATACTCCCTTTATACGCCATCTCATGTTTACTTCTACTAAAATGTCTTTTTGAATGCCCATTTCCATCCAAAAGAAAATTTCTCAATCCTTGAACAAGAAAATAATATCTAATATCCACTTTGGGTGTGTGAAAATAATATGCATGCTAATACATTTGAAAATATAGAGTCAAATTCTCACTTTGTCAATTTACTCCATGTACACATCTTGAGTGAGTCTAATTGTTAAGAGCATGTGTTTTCTCATTGGAGATTATGCTCAAATTTAGAGAGGTGTATACTATATATAATATAGCAATCTTTTGTCTTGCAAACAAGAATACATTATACACCAATTCAAATTTAATTATAACAGATTATTATTATTATTATTAAATAATTCTTTTAAATTTTTTTGTTATAAAACCTAGTTAAGAGAATAAATAAAAAGGGGTGGTAGGAGGGGGGGGATTCTTCTCAATCCTGAAGCAATAATTGTCAATAAATTTGTGTAGGTACTTGGCAAGAAAACTAATAATCAGGCAAATATGTATGGACTATACTTGGGCCGATAATAGCTGAACATCGTTGTGTCAAGGATATAACTATTTTGGGTGACTCCTATCTAACCATCCAACACCTAAGACCCAATACTCCCACAAAAGATAATATGTTCAGTTTCTTGATCCATCATATCAAAGATATCCTTTGATCTTTCTCTAGCTCCCCCTCCTTCCTTATCTTCGAATCCTCAATAGTGAAGAAAATCTTCTACCCAATAAGATATGCCTCTTGGTAGAAGGGTAATAAAAAAACAATGGTATAGTTGGTCGAGTTTTCATCCCCTAATGGAGCCCCCGATTGATCTATGTAATCCCAATATCAATATGTGTCCCTTTCCATGTACAAATCTAATCTCCAAATCCTTTTTACCCTCCCCCAATCATTGGTACTCCCTCAATTTGTCTCCCCTCCCATTCATTTCCATCTCGTTGTATGATCGCTACGCATATATATGATAAGGCTTATCTTGCAATGATTATGAGGGAAGCCTTGTACTTGCCCAACGTGGCATCCCTTGAGCGTTCCCTGCATGCAATCATGCCACATTCATCAGCACCTACGCTGCCCCCTTGTAACCTTTAGAAAAACCCTTTGGTATCTCACAACATCATCTCTACCAACATGCCCCATTTATGCGTACTAAGGAAGATTAGATGGGAATATAACACAACTCTCATGGCATGTGAGGAAGGTGTCTTCTCAGTTAGTTGGGTGATGATAACTCTATCTCAGGACCCTCGATTACGTGATATGAACTTGCAAAATTTCATGTGACTATCTAATAGTATAGAGGTTAAATTAAGGAGGGGAGGCACTATTCTATTTGTTATTTATGAGTAGGGTTGGTTATGGTTTGATCATCCTCTAAGTTTTATGTGAAGGGAAGTTATGATAGAAAGGGTGGCGCTCATTTAAGGCAAGTGGAAGCTTAGTGATGAGCTTTGGGAAACTACCCATGTCGTCTATAGTTGTGAACTTCACTTAGAATTAAAGCACCATTGTAGTTTGGAAGTGTGTCATTTCGCTCTGTCAGGCTAAGAGGTAACTATTTCCATTCTCTTCTTAATTATTCTTATGCGTACTCGGCAAAATTCTATTTTCTTAAAGGTCTCAATCTATAATCTAGAAAAATATAGAGCCTTTCATCTTAGAACACACTTCCTTTTCCTTTTCTATTTTCCCTTTGTATTTGGCTTTCCCGTTTCTAAATTGGCAATTGGGCTATATGGACAAATACCTCAGAGCCTATAAAAGGAAACTAGAAGTTTTAAATCTAGTATAGTCGCACTTGGTACTTCTTTTCTCTTTTGTTTTCGGTCTCTACGGGTCCCACTCATGGATTCAAGCTCAGAATTAGACTCTTCCGCCTCAACCATATGTGAACTCTGTAGAAAGGCACATGCAACAATGAACTCTGAAATAACAATATGCATGTCATGTTGTAGAAAAAACAGGCCTCTGATTACACCACATTGGAATTAATTGAGGCTCAATAGTAGTGAATTGCATAGTTGGAGGATGAGATTGATTCTTTTTACAACATTATTATCGATTTGCAACATCAGAACAATCAACGAGCAAGCCCAACAGGGGAACCTCTTCGAGGCATTGATCTCAATCACCCTGTAGATAGTACTGATTAAGAAGCTATGTAAAGACTAGTGTTAAATGTGCATGGTTTCTATTTATCAAATATATACTTCTAGGACAATAAGGATACTAGCTAAATATGGGTATTTTGATGTAATCTGGGTGAGGGTAGATAGATGAAATTTGACATCCCAAATGTCCATGAACATAATAACATTGTAATTATCCTGGGTATTTGTTGCGACCGGGTGTAGATTTAATACAAAGAGTACCTATTTCCATGAAAAAAAGAAAATAAATAAAATATTGCATATTTATAAATTCAAAATCTGCAAAAATTTGGTATAACCCCCAATTTTTGTGCAAATGAATATACCGTAATTAAAAACATTAAAAAATTGATATCACAAGAGTTTATCATGTAAGAAGGGGCCAATGCAGAGTCAATGAAAATCAATTATAAAATGTATAAAATTATTTTCTTTGTTCACAATTAAGGGAATTGATATATATATATATATATACACACACACACACGTTGAGTTTTCTATTTATCTCATATTCAAATGAATTTGATAGCCCATGAGTTTATCATGTAAAAAGAGATCAATGCAGAGTCAATTGAAATCATTTATAAGATGTAGCAAATCATTTTGTTTGGTTGAAATTAAGAGAATTGTTTTATCGATATATATATATATATATATATATCCCTTGAGTTTTCTATTCATCTCATATTTATATGTCCATTGTTCTCTTTTTACCCAATGCAATTATTTTTTATATAGTATTCAATGCAATAATAAAAACAAGAATGTACAATTAAATTTTGGAATGTAATGTTTTTGATGATAAATATTGCGGGACAAGGGACCCACCTTCGCGCACGGGGGCTTCACTCAATGAACCTTAACATATCACGTGCATTAGTGGCATATTAAGCAATACCCTTAATTTGACTACATATTGGAAAATACCTCTAAACATCACACTATTTAACCCCCTACCAATACAAACCCAATACACCTTCCCAATTTAAAAACCCCTACTTTCTCTAGATATTGCAGGTATCCATTTTTCATTGACGTTTTTTATACCCCTTTTTATTTTTTCATTAACTTTGGACTCCATTTTTTATACCTGCTAATCTAAAAGCCCTCTCCCCTCTATATATCCCCAATATATTATGTCATTTTTTTCTCAATAAATATCCCCCAATATGAACCCACGTGGTATGGTATTGCTCCCCAAGTGAAGCCCCTGTGCCTCCACGTAGTGATTTGACTGCTAAGTGTATGAAGTCATACATACTCTACCCCCTCTAGTTTTGAACCTCACTGTTAAGTCTAGGAAGGCATACATACTCTACCCCCCTCTGGTTTTGAACCTGATTGCTAACTCTACAAAGGCATGCATACATACTCTACCCATATTTGTTTTTGAACATGTGACCTCTTAGGGGGAAATACATGGTCTTAACCATTAGGACAACTCAAGTTCTATATAAGCTAATTGAAGGTTTTGAACCTTGAATCTCATAGTTTATATGATACTTCATATTAAGAGGACCAACAATTAAACCACCCAATTATCTAGTTATAAAATTTAGATGGTTGGTAAATATTGACAAGTATCAATTCATGATAAGCATCAAAAAATTTCATGATACATTTCATATTGCCAAAATTAAAACAATATAAATCCATTTTCACCATGGATCTACAAGAGCAGAGAGATCAAATCTCCTCATATGCAAACCTCTTTTTAGAATGCAAAAACTTAAAAAGAATTTACATGTCAAGAGATTTAATCCTTTTTAGTGCTAGATAAATCCATGGTTAGGATTGATCTCTCTCCCTCTCTGCGCCCCTCTCTATATATAATTTGAATGAATTACACTTATCATTCTTATTAAGGAATAGGTAAATTATTTTACTTCTAATTGCTATTTCTTGAGTATTGAAATATTTTACTATGTTAAACATCAACACACATATATTGATATACACAAACATACTTTCCTATTGTATCTATATATACATACACACTTTCTCTATGTATCTATCTATGTGTATATATTAAAATATATTACTTACTATAGATTTTGGAATAGTTTTTTTAATTTCTATATTGAAATATTAATAAGAGAAATAGAAACTATTCTTTTTGACCTTTAATTATTTTATCTTTGTAAAATTGATATAAAAATATATTATTTAGCATATGCATTGAAATAATTTACTTACTTGTAATTCCAAAAGGGAAATTGAAATATTTTTACCAAAACACTTTCACATTGGATTGTAATATTAACAATGAACCTAGTAAGCATGATGAAAATGGGATTATTGAGGTTTTGTAATGCTTTTAATTAAAACTAAGCAATTATGTATAATCATTTCCTTTTATCATACATGACATTGTATGTATAATCATTTCCTTTTATCATAGATGACATTGTTTTTTATTTAGAGTAGTATTTTTTAAAGGTACATGTCATCTGCAATTTGAGCATAGATAAAACCACTCATTGTCCTTATAGGGAGCTCTAGAATGCACCTCTGGACCCATAATACCATAAAAAGTTAAAATAAATTCTAGCTTTATTTTAAATTATTATTAATAATTATAAAAAAACTAAATTCTAGTTTTATATGTGTGTTTAACCACTTGCCCAAAACACAACAAGTCATTTTATATGATACTAATTAACATGACTTTTTTAATTAATTGATTTAATTAAAAAGATAAAATAAGAATAACTACTTTTTAGATAAATGTCAACTTTCCTTATATGAATATTATAAAAGAAAATATTCTAAAATTACTATGAGAAAATTAAACCTTACCAATTTTTCACTATTTTTTAATAATTAAATTAAAATTTCAAAAATTTTATTCCAAAATAAAATAAACACCATAAAAACTAATTATAAATCATAAATAACCAATAACACTTCTATATACAAACAAGTCTAAGCAGTTCTGTATTCTAACCAATACTGTTCACACATAACGATCTCGATTACACGAAACTAAAAAACAAATAAAATAAAATCTTAGAAGGAAAGGGTAAGCGCACATAGGTGTTGTGGTTTTACTCCAATAAATGAACGACGGCCTAACGATTAGTAGCCAACTTTAAAATGAAAAAATAGTGAATTTTTCTTTTAATGCTACAAGTATTTGTTTCTTACCTTTCCTCGATCGTCGACCTCAAACGGTAGGAGAGTTGAGTTGTATAGACCTTTCGATCAGTTGGGAAATTGCAGGGCCACGAAGTAATTACTTTCAGAGCGAGTACCACTACCAATTTAGCCTTAAGGATCCATTAGTGTGTTTCATTTGCCTCTGAAACAATTCCACCATAATCTAATCTAGTGGACTTTTGCGTAAACCATAAAGGAAGACAAAAAACGAAACTGGTGAAGAAGTTAACTCACTGAATTCTATCTCGAGACTCTGCCACCAACAAACACACATATATCCTATTTACGGAATTTTTGGTAACGCTGTGAAACGACAAAATTATTTGTGAATGGTTCTTTTGGTCACGCGTTACCTGTGAACTTGTATTGTTAAATGATTCTCATAGTATTTGCGTGTATTGTTTATTTAGAGTTAGTTATTGGTCATGCACTCTTCTTGTGAAATAACAAGCTTCTATTTAGGGAATGATTCTGTTGGACACGCATTACTTGCGTGGTATTGTTAAATGATTCTCATAGTATTTGCGTGTATTGTTTATTTAGAGTTAGTTATTGGTCACTCACTCTTCTTGTGAAATAACAAGCTACTATTTACGGAATGATTCTGTTGGACACGCATTACTTGCGTGGTAATATTTTTGACTAGTATCTTTTTTTATGATTATGTTACACTTAGAAACCAAAAGCCCTAAATTAGCCTCACCTCACACATGTAGTCTAACCTCTCGGTCAAGTATTGCATTGTATAATACATAATGCCACGATGTCTTTTCAACTCAATTTAGTTTATTCTCAATATACGTGAAGATATTGCCAGCGGCTCAAACGAAAATTCGCTCAAGCGGTGCTGAACAGATAAATATACCATAAACGATAGATAAACCACTTGGCATAAAATATCATCGTAACATTATTATGAAGGCAGTGGTTGAACAAATGGATCACAAGAAAACATTAAAGAAAAACGCATACTTCGTTCGACAGACTTTGGCATTTCCTTTATTTTCACATTAATTCGTAAGAGGAATTTGCGTATTTTGTTCACACTAAATATTCCAAAAATATATTCCAGTCACTAGATGAGCATGGGCAATTTTCTAAAATATTCTCATTAGTTCTGAAAAATGAGCATGTTCAACTACATGTGGGTTCATGGAAGTGTCTAACAATGTTTTTGTTTCCTAGCATTCTAAAATCGTTTTTAGAGGAAATGACTCTGTTCAACTACATAAATTTTAGTCAAAGAAAGTGTGATGTAAGCTTTTGAGTTCATGTTTATCATGACTTATAAATTGTCTATCATGATATAACATCATGGCTGATGTTATATCATTTTTTCCAATTAAAGATTCTACATCTTTCTGGGTCCGATCAAGCAAACAAATGTTTTCATCAAACTAGAAAAATCTATAAGGATCACATATAGATCAAAAACTTACCAAAGATTATCTTGCGAAGGTTGTTCGGCATGTGTTCATAAACAAATACCATTTCCATTCTCGTAGCTCAACAACCTTACTGTTTATTCATCTCCACAAATTATCATAAAAAATAAAAATAGTTGGCAAAAAAAATCTCAAATTTACAATGAAAACCTGGAAATCATAAAAAATTATAAGGGGAGAAGAGTCTCCAACTGCTCAATTTCGATTTTTTACACAATTAATTTTTACAATGTAAATCCTAAATATTCTTATTATTATTTTTCTTTGTTTACTACAAGTAATAAGCTTGAGTAATTAGATCACCGATGCCAAAAGTTGTAATCCAAACACCACTACTAAGATTATAACTAGTTTTAATGTCATTCTCCTTCTTGTTTTGACCTAAGTAAGATAATAGAGATGTCATTGGCACATATGTTGCATGTGTTCCCTGTAATAATTCTAATGGAAAGGTGGACGAATAGTCCATGTTACCTATTTGGCTTCCTGATTGTTACATGTAACTTCGCTTTTTGTTGTTTTCTTCCTTATTTATTTGGCAATTGGGAATTTGAAGTTAGCTTAGCTGATGGCTGATGTGTCAATATTCTAATCATCATCATTGTTAATATTTCAATAGGAAGGTGGACGAATAGTCATTGTTAAGCTTCCAGATTGTTACATAAATTTTAGCTTTTTTGTTATTTGTTTCCTTATTTACTTGGAAATTGGGAATTTGAAGTTAGCTTAGCTCTTTCTTATTTACCAGCCTAGATCCATAACACTGGATCTATCATGGGTTGAGAGTGAATAGTCATTGTTAAGCTTCCAGATTGTTACATAAATTTTAGCTTTTTTGTTATTTGTTTCCTTATTTACTTGGAAATTGGGAATTTGAAGTTAGCTTAGCTCTTCCTTATTTACCAACCTAGATCCATAACACTGGATCTATCATGGGTTGAGAGTGATCAAATCCCTTGAGGTGCAAACCTTCTATTTGGAGTGCGGAATTTGAGGAAAGGTTTGCACCTCAAGGGATTCGATCCCTCTCCGCCCATGATAGATCTGGGGTTAGATGGATCTAACTAAGGGAAACAGTGTCACATTTTTATATTATCATTATTACGTATATGTTTGAGATAAATTTCATATTTTGAAATTTACATTATGTTTTCTTTTCCTGAAATGACCATATAATATGTTCTTTAGTTTAGTCTATGTTGCTTGCCTTGATCAATCTCAACTATTTTCCTTTACGATTCTTATTGTTGCCCATGTTAGTTTTTTCCATATTTTCATATCGATTATATGAAAAATGCAGTTGAATAGTAAACCATTCAAATATTTAATTCATGCTATTGTAGTAAACATCTTACCTTTTCTCTCTTGCTCTCCAATATTAACAGGTTGAATTACTATAACAAAAAAATCAATGCACATTTTCAAAAAAAATTGTGCTTACACTAAAACCAATCACATTGTTAATCTAACCACTTTCAAATTAATGTGCCATCAAACATCCTGTTACATCAAATAAAAAATCAACATATACACTTAGTTCAATGCATCTAATGCAAGCAATCAAATATAATTATAAATCAACATCTACACTAAAATCAATGCATCAAATGCAAGTAATCAAATAGAATTAGAAAACATCTACACTAAAATCAACTCATCTAGTGTAGTCAATCAAATAGGATTAGAAATCACATTTACACTTAAATCAATGCATCTAGTGCAAACAATAAAATATCAATGGAAATCAACATCTACATTGAAATTAGTGCATCTAGTGCAAGAAATCAAATAGGATTATTAATCACCATGTACAATGAAATCAATACATCTAGTGCAAGCAATCAAATAAGATTATAAATATACATCTACACTGAAATTAATTCATCTACTGCAAGCAATCAAATAGAATTAGAAAAAATGTACACTGAAATCAATCCATCTAGTGCAGTAAATCAAATAGGATTAGAAATCAACATCTACACTGAAACCAATGCATCTAGTGCAAGAAATCAAATATCATTAAAAATCAACATCTACATTGAAATCAATGCATCTAGTGCAAGCAATCAAATAGTATTAGAAATCATCATGTATCTTAAAATCAATACATCTGGTGTAAGAAATATTCTTCCCTCTCCCCACCTTCCATCCATATCTATATCTCCCTCCATATCTCCTTCTTTGTATCTCTATCTCAGACCCAAACATACACACACACAAACTCTCTCTCTATGTCTTTCTTATTCCCTCGCTCTCTCCCCTTCCAACTCCACCTCTTATTCCCTCCCTCTCTCCCCTTCTAACTCCATCTCTTTGTCCCTCCCTCTCTCCTCCTCTCTCTCCCTCCCTCTCTCATCCTCTCTCTTTTCCTTCCTCTCTATCCACTTCTCTCCCCCCATCACTCTCTCTCTTTCTTTTCCCTCTAACACTGTCACTTTATCCCTCACTCTCTCATTATCTCCCTCCTCTCTGCCCCTCCATATTTATCTCTCTCTCTTTGTGCCCTCTAACCTTATCAGTTTATCCCTCCCTCTCTTCTTCTCTCTCTCATCCTCTCTCCCCCTCCATCTTTATGTCTCCCTCTCTCTCTCTCTCTTAGCCTTCTCTCCCACTCTCACTCATCTCCTCTCTCTTTTCATTCCTTGTCTCCCCTTTAATTTAGTTTATCTCCTTCAATGTAAGCAATCAAATAGGATTAGAAATCACCATCTACACTGAAATAAATGCATCTAGTGCAAGAAATATTCTTCCCTCTATCCCCCTTCCATCTATATCCATATCTCCCTCCATCTCTCCTTTTTTATCTCTCTACATCACCCCCAAAATGCACATGCTCTCACTCTCTCCATATTTATCTATCTCACTATCTCTATTTCTGTCTCTTCTTCCCTCTCTTCACTTTCCATCTATATCTTTATATCCCTCATTCTCTCTTATATTTATATATCACCCCTAAAACATACACATCGTTTCTCCATATATATCTATCTCTCCCTCCCTCTTCCTCTCCCTCACTTTCTCTCTTCCCTTTCTCTCCCTCTTTCTCCCCTTCTATCTCTCATCCCTGCTACTCTCATCTTTCCTTCTCTCTCCATCTCCATTATCACTCCCTATCACTCTCTCCATCTTCCTCTCTATGTGTATTTCTTCTTACCTTCCTCTCTCTCTCCCTTCTTCTCTCCTCTCTCACGTCCTCGCTCTCTTCCTTCCTCTCTCTCTCTCTTTCTCTCCCACCTTCCTCTATCTCTCCCCCTCAAATTTCTCTCTCTCTCTCTCTCTCTCTCTCTCTCTCTCTCTCTCTTTTCTCTCCAACTCTATCACTATCTCCTTCCCTCTCCCATTCTCTCTCATTCTCTCCCCCTTTTCTCTCCATCTCTTCCTTGTGACTCCCTCTCTCTCTCTCTCCACTTTTCTCTCTCTATGTCTTTCTTCTTCGCTCCCTTTCTCTCCTTCCAACTCCATATGTCTATCCCTCCCTCTCTTCTCGTTTCTCTCACTCCATCTATATCTTCACCTCTATCACTCGATGTCTTTGTTCTTCCCTCCCATATATGTTTAGAGTTAATAAATATCATTATAATATAAAAAAAATAATATTATATTAAATTTAATATTGTATTAAATAAAAGTTATTAAGTTGAATAATATTAATATTATAATATATTAATATTAATATTAATATTAGATTTAATGATGTTTTTTTACGTTGCATGATAACAAAATTTATAATAAAACTACATCAAATGAATATTTTCGAATATTACAACTTTGACATGGAAATATTTATGTTTATAGAGATTTTAATATATCAATAGGATATGGTTTTCGTTTTAAAGATTCATTTTACAAATAATTAATTAAAAGAAATATTAAATGATTTTACTGCAAGATTTTGGATTCTTTGTGTTGAATAAACCTTTTTACTTTGATTTAAGATATGGTAGCAACTTTAGTAAAGAGTAAAGATGTTTAGATTTTTACCTAATTTGGAATTTTAATGTGCTATTTTTTTTTTATTGAACGTAAATTTATGATCAATTCAAATTCAACTTATATGATAAAAGAAGTATTAAACGCATGAGATAAATGTGTCTAATTTTTTTGTATTGTAGTTTTTTAATCTATATGGTTATTTTCATTTTTGTTCCCTACCAACATTAACTTTCTCTATTTTCATTATTATTATTTATTGGAGAGACTCACGTAAACATTATTTAAATTTCTAATTTTTTATTTTTAAGTTGCCGACATTAGGGCTCAGGCCATTTGCAATTTCAAATTTATTTTTTCTATCAATAAAAAATTTGATGACATTTAATTTTTTCATTCCAATCATATTACTTCTTAATTTATGAATCTAAAAATCTCTTCTCTCTTTAAATACAAATTTTACTACCATATTTTTTTTTCCAATATGCGTAATAGAAGAAAGTATTTAAAGTTTTTCAAATGTGGGAAAACATATATGTAAAACAAATATTGATCTAATTAATAATAAACTGTTAAAAGTAAAATAAATAGTAAATTTTAATTTTTTATATGGTAATTTTGTTTTCTAAATAAAATTATGACCAAGATAATATATATATCACATTAAAATATATAACTATAAATTAAGATTCATTCTACCATATAAATTAAAATAATGATTAAGTAAACATATTTAAATTTAATTAACAAACACATACAAACTTAATCCTTACAATATAACAAGACTTTCAATCATTAATATCCACGCCAATTTGTCATGAGTATTATTAACTTATAAATAGGTTTTGTTACAATATCCTAAGCCAATACTATGACTTATCAATACCAAATTCCAAAAAAGAGTAACTCATTTCAGAATCAAAATATTTTATAAATATTTACCTTAATTTATTTTTTTAATTAAATATAAAACTAAAAATGTCATAATTACTTTCCAGATATATCTAAACCCTCTATATTAACTACAATAAAAAATATTCAGTGGATATTCCATAGAAATTAAATCAAAATTTTAATAAAAATAAAAATGAAAATACATTTAGATGTGTAATTTATATAATATAATATGGATTCAACTTAAAAATTTGGATCTATCAAGTTCTAGAAGAATCCATAGGAATCAAATATCCTGAGAGGAAAACCTCTTTTAGAGTGAAAAGAGATTTGATCCCTCTCAAAGCTTGGTATATTTGGCCTCAATAGATCTAAACTAGTTCAATTATAAAAAACATGATGTTAATGGGTAGATGACACCCGTAATCTAAAGCCTAATGTTTAGAAATGGGTATCTCTGGAATTTCTAATTATAAAACATTATCATATAACAATCCATTCATTTAATTATGTGAATTAGGTGGGATTCTATTGCTAATTATGTCTATTTTAAAATAAGGGTTTTAAATTAATTATCAATAATTATTTAGTGAATAACAGGTATTTAACCTCATTTTTTTTTATGAATATTCTTAATAATAATGACATATCAAAGGGTAAAATTTATCTCAAAAGTAATGGTAAATATCTATGATTGAAAAATATAGTTGCATTTTTTTCTTAGTATGTTTAATAATAATAATAATAATAATAATTCTCCATGAACGTCACTTGCAAAGACTTGAAAATGTGAACTAAATGTGAAAATAAGTTCTTATGTTCAAGTTTCTAGTTATTTATTACGAGGTTCACGTAGGCCATATAATGCTTATGGTAGGAATAACAACCTAGTTGAAAATACCATTATATATAAAAATAATTATAATTTAAAATAAAATTACAATTTAATTATTTTTTATGATTTCCATAATGTGAAATGTATGTTAAAGTGTATATTTTCATGGTATATGTATGTTTACCAAATATTGACTTTATATAATATCAAATAAATTTTATCCATATAAGTGTCGCACCTATGAATTCTACCAATTTAGACTCATTATATGTGCTTATAGGTCTTATACAAAGATACAAAAATAGGAAGCAATTCTTTTATGTGATCTTCATAGTCACTACTATTGGCATTCAATTCTCTTGGTGGAGATGGAATGTGAATTTTTTATGGAATTTGTAACCTGTCAGGATATCTAGGTTCAATGTGAAAATACTTAGAGGTCAACAACATACACCATTTGTTTGATGTGTTAGAAAATTATATATTACAGAGCAATGGAACACATAAAATATTGCAGAAATATAAACATAGAAAACACATAAATCAAGAGAGACACAAATATACGTGGTTCACCCAGTTTAGGCTACGCCCACGAAGAAACAACCAATCCTTCTTTTTATATTATCGAGCAAACTGAAGAGATACAACCAACAGCGAATCCGCTGTAACACCCTCTTCACTCCCAATCTCCTCTCTCTTCCTCACTCAGAATATAGATATGTATAGATGTAATACAATTCCCTCATATATCGTGAGGGGTTGCCTTCTAGGGAAAAAACCCTAAAGTAAACATAACTTCTACCATCAGATCGTCCACCTAATGAATGACCCAGATTGACTAGAAATTACTATACTTTTACAAGGCACCCCCCGGTGTGGGTGGGTGTACAGTCTTCCTGGGGTATACATCCGGCTGTAACCTTTGAATATAGAAGATAATCAGGCTCTACACCCAACAATCTCCCACTTGGAGACTGATTATAGAAACTCCACCGCTACTTCATTTTCTAGACAATGACTCCACTTTGGACCTCGCTGCTTCTCATCTTATTCATCATACTTGAAGACCAATTGAAACTGAGAAGATTCTCAGTTTCTTCCTGGTTACAACTTTTGTTAATATATCTGCAGGATTCTGGCTAGTGTGTATCTTTTCCAGCTTCAACTGTCCATCTTCCAATGCTGACCATATGAAATGGTACTTGAGCTGTATATGTTTAGTCTTGGAATGAAATGCAGAGTTCTTTGCAAGATGTATGGCACTCCGGTTGTCACTATATAACCTGCCCAACTCCAGCTTTTTACCCAATTCATCCAGAAACCTTTGTAACCAAATGATTTCATTACTAGCCTCTGTAGCAGTGACATACTCTGCTTTTGTTGTTGAAAGTGCAACAACACTTGGATTTTTGAAACCCAACTGACAGTTGTTCCACCTACAGTAAATACATATCTTGTAGTTCTCCTCCTGTTATCTCTGTCATGTACCATATCTGCATCAACATATCCCTATAGAGCAATGTTTGAACCACCAAAGCATAATGCTCGATTTGTGGTACCTCTCAAATACCTGAGAATCCACTTCACTTCCATCCAATGTTATTTTCCTGGATTGTTCATGTGTTTACAACTCCCACTGCATGTGCAAATATCAGGCCTTGTGCAGACCATTGGATACATTAAGCTTCCAACTACTGATGCATATGGAACTTTAGACATATGAGCCATTTCTTCGTGAGTCTTGGGACACGCCTCATTACTTAATTTGAAATAGCTAGCCAAAGGTATACTAATTGGTTTTGCATTCTGCATATTAAACATTTTCAACACCTTTTCTATGTACTCACTTTGAGACAATGTTAATTTGCGATTCTTCCTATCTCTAGTTATTATCATACCAAGGATTTGTTTTGCAGCACCCAAATCCTTCATTGCAAATTAGTTTGCCAATTTCCTTTTGAGCACATTTATTTCCTCCATGTTAGAACTTGCAACAAGCATGTCATCTACATACAATAACAACATAATATAGCTGTCTTCATTTTCCCTTTTGAGATAAACACAATGGTCAGAGTAACATCTAGTATAGCCTTGTTCAAACATAAACCTGTCAAATTTTAGATACCACTACCTTGGAGCCTGTTTTAAGCCATACAAGTTCTTCTTTAACCTACACATTAGTTTCTCCTTCCCTTTTACCTCATATCCTTGTGGCTACTGCATATATATCTCTTCCTCCAAATCCCCATGGAGAAAGGCTATCTTTACATCTAACTTCTCAAGATGCAAATCTCCGGCTGCTACTAGACTTAGAATAGTTCTGATTGAAGTCATTTTCACAACAGGAGAAACTATCTCATCAAAGTCTATACCCTTTTTATGTGAAACCCCTTTCACCACAAGTCTAGCTTTATACCTTTTTCTCCCTCCATCTTCTTCCTTCAACTTCTAAGCCCTTTTATTCTGCAATTTTGTTTTACCTGCAGGCAACCTGACTAAGTCCCAAGTCTGGTTATGTGCTAAGTAGTCCATCTCTTCTTTCATGGCTTGCTCCCACTTCTTCTTGGTTTCTACCTACACTCCTTCTTCATAACATTTTGGTTCACTAGAATCGGTCAACAATACATAATATAATGAATGAGAGTATTGTTCAGGGGGTCTACTTGTCCTGGTAGATCTTCTAACACCACTTTTAGGTGTTTGAAGTGCTTGTTTCTGTTGTGGTTGTTGTTCTGGCTATTGTTCATTATGATTTTCCGGCACCATATCTTTTTCGGTTATCTCATCAAGCATTGTGTATTCTCTATTTTCTTTTTCCTGTTTCTTTTCCTACAGCTGATCCTTATACAAAACCTTTTCATTGAATATGACATCTCTACTCCTAATGATTTTATGTTTTTCATAATCATAAAAGCGATAACCAAAATCATTAACACCATATCCAATAAAGGTACATTTCTTTGATTTTGTCTCAAGCTTCATTTTATTTTCTTTGTTAATGTGGACAGAGGCTTCACAACCAAAAGTCTTTAAAAAAGAGTAGTTTACCTTTTAACCTATCCATGCCTCCTCTGGAATACCACCATCCAAGGAACTTGAAGGCCCTCTATTTATTAGATAAACAACAGTATCTACAGCCTATGCCCAAAATTGTAAAGGCAATCCTGCATGCAATATCATGCATCTTGCACGCTCCATGATTTTCCTGTTCATCCTTTCTGACACACCATTTTCTTGTGGTGTTCCTGGAACTATCTTCTCTCTACGAATTCCATTCTCTGAAGAGTACCTATCAAACTCTTTGCTACAATATTCACCTCCATTATCTGATCTGAGACACTTCAACCTTTTTCCTATCTCATTTTCAACCAAAGCTTTCCATTTCTTAAAAGTATCAAATACATCAGATTTATTTCGAATACAATAAATCCAGGTTTTCTAGTTGCATCATCAATAAAAGTAACATAAATAACAAGAGCCACCAAGAGATGATACCTGAGCAGGTCCCCATACATCTGTATGCACAAGCTCTAATTTTTTGCTCTTCTTTTCTTTCCCAACTCTAAGGAATCTGACTCTCTTCTATTTTCCATAAACACAATTCTCACAAAATTTTAAATCAACATGCTTCAAACCTGGCATCAAATTTCTTGAGTGAAGAATTTGCATCCCCTTCTCACTCATGTGCCCGAGCCTATGATGCCACAATGTCATATCTTCTCCTTTAGAGGTTAAAGCATTAACAGAATTAGAAATACCATTGCATAAATACAATGTACCAACCTTTCCTCCTTTCGCTATTAACAGGGATCCTTTAATGACATTCAAGGTTTTATCTGCGAAAGTAGTTACACAACCTTCACCTCCTAACTACCCTATTGAAATTAGATTTCTCTTCAACACTGGAACATGCCTTACCTCCTTCAATAGACATTGATTTCCATTCTGTTGTTTTATAAATACTGTACCCGTTCCAACAATTTTACACGGTTTATCATCACCCAATCGAACCTATCCAAAATATTCTTGAACATAATCATGAAAATGTTTCTTATCAGGTGTGGCATGGAATGAGGACCCTGAATCTACCACCTAGGCACCAATAACATTTTCTAATGAAAGAATCAAAGCATCTTGCAACACATCACTTGTTACATTCGCTTCATGATTAGTTTCTTGCTGCGCGTCTCCTTCTTTTCCCTTCCGAGACTTGCAATCTTTCTTCGGGTGTCCTTTCTTCCCACATTTCCAGCACACTATCCCTGATATGGACTTGGATCTGCCTTTTCTTGACTTACTACAATATCCTGGGCTCTTTCCTCTTTCCATTTTTGTTCCCCTAGTCTCTGTAGTCAAAGCATTACGTGATGTCTCACCGGAGCTTTTCCGTCACATTTCCTCGCTAAGGATTGCACCGACAACATCATCAAACTTTAAAGTACTAGATCCAGAGATAGAGTTACTAATGGCCATAACTAAACCATTCCAACTTTCTAGCAATGAGCACAGAAATAACAGAGCCCTAACTTTATCATCAAAATTTACCCCTACAGAACTTAACTGACTTGTAACTGTATTAAAATCATTTAAATGGTTTGCAACAAATCCACCTTCTGACATCTTCATATTAAATAAACACTTCATAAGGAATACCTTATTTGAGGCTGAGGGTTTTTCATATAGTTTGGCCAGTGCCAACATTAAACACTCTGTTGTCATTTCCTTTGAGATATTAAATGCTACTGATTCTGCTAGGCACAACCGTATTGTTCCAAGTGCCTTTCTGTTGAGAATATCCCATTATGTGTCTGTCATACCGGTCAGCTTCTTTGTCTTCCATAGCTGGTAGCTTTGGCCATTGAATTTTTCGACCCTAAACCTACCATCTTCCACCATTGCTCCCACCCGAACCAAGAAACCTTCTCTCCTGCGAGTTTATCAGCCAAATAGACCTTCGGCTCTGATACCAGTTATTAGAAAATTATATATTACAAAGCAATGGAACACATAAAATATTGCAGAAATATAAACACAGAAAATGCATAAAACAAGAGAGACACAAATATACGTGGTTCACCCAGTTTGGGCTATGTCCACGAAGAAACAACCAGTCCTTCCTTTTATATTATCCAGTAAACTAAAGAGATGCAGCCTACAGCAGATCTGTTGTAACACCCTCTTTGCTCTCAATCTCCTCTCTCTTCCTCACTCAAAATACAGATATGTATAGACATAATACAATTCCCTCATATATATAGTTAGGGGTTGCCTTCTAGGGAAAAAAACCCTAAATTAAACATAACTTCTACCATCAGATCATCTGCCTAATGAACGACCCAGATTGACTAGAAATTACTATACTTTTACAAGGCACCCCCCGTGTGGAGGGGTGTATAGTCTTCCTGGGGTATACATCTGGTTGAAACCTTTGAATACAGAAGATAATCAGGCTCCACACCCAACATGATGATGATAAGATCAACTAAATTGTTATCCCTCTACTCAAGATCCATAGCAGAATATCTAACATCAAAAGGAGTTTGAATATGAGTTAGGTATATCATTATTAGGTCCCCTTAGGTTGTTTAATCAATCAATCAAAATGTTAAGAAACCCAGAATTTAAACATCCTATGTAGAGATAGATAAACAAGACTATTCTTATATCAGATCTCAATATCAATTACTATCGTAATTCAATAAGTTGAGGAAGAAATTTGGCTAAGGTGGTCAAGAAACATTAAGGGTCCTTTACATCATTTTAGCAACATTTCCCATGGATGTCTTGTTAATCGGTTAGGCTTGAATACTCTTAAACAATGTCTTCACCATTCTCTCAATCACCTCAAACTCAAAGTGATCATATCATGCTCCACTCACAATTTTTTTGTCCATGACCTTCTCCACATTCCTTTGTATAATCACCAACTCAATAGCCTTATTTTGAAAGGAACATTCCTTGTCCTCCTCAACAAATTGAATAAAGCATAGATTCTTCATTCTTCTTACAAGTAGAGAAATCCCAACCCGAAAATTTTATACATCTAATATTGCAGTAAAATGTTTGCCTTCTTGTATCTAGTATTCGAGTGCCACATATCTAGGAGACCCTCTTAATTAGCTTTACTAGGAAAAAATCAAATATTTGGGGGTCAGAATGCCTCATCTAGTAGTATATTCTCTACCTTGATATCTCGATGGAGAGCCCACTCCAAGCACTCTTCATGTAGGTAGGCTATAACACTTTCTACCTCTAGTGCTATCCCATATCTTCTTATAGACTCCAACACAACTGAGCTAAATCCACCCTAGTTATCAAACAAATCAGTTTAATGACCCATTGGGATGTACTCATACAAAAACAATATGTGTTCACCGTTTGTGCAGAGACCCCACATATGAACAAGGTTATGGCGATGGACTCTCCCTATAATTGTCACCTCTTCCAAGAATTATCCTTTAGCCTGGGATACTCTCTTTAAATTCTTCACTACAATCTCTCTTTGATTAGGTAGAACACCTTCGTACACCATCATGAATCCTCTTCTTTCCACTCCATCACTGGCATTATTTGTCACGCATTTCAGCACCACATATGTGAATATCTTTTGTCGCCCACATAAACTATTTACTAGAATATATAAATTTAATATTTTGGATATGTGTCACAAAAAGGAGAATCTCTAGATAAAATGATCAATGTCATATATATATTTATTTGGAATAAATGCCAAACCCAAAGTAGCCACATATGCATTTACTTGATAGAGAAGATACGTGTGTATGGATTTGATACTTTTTTCTCTTTTCACGATAGCTTCAAGTATGTGTGTGTTTGTGATTTCAAAGACCAAAATGAATTAGTTAATATTCTTTAGGAAGACCCCTTCCTTACTATTTATTTGGGCCTCAACCCTACCAAAATCCTACTCAGCCAAGACCACATGTTAGCAACAATATTCATTCTTCTGCTAAAGTCATAGTAGAAGGAAGATCAAAATCACTCCAAGGCGATGGTGTCTCTCAAATTGATAATAGATCCCTACTTGGGCCTACCACTACTCAACTAAATCTTTTTCTTTGTAAAAAACAAAATTCATTAGAAAATATTGTCTTTAAATTGGATACATTAGAGAAAAATATGAAGGGTTAAGAATATTATGGAAAAAGCATCACTGGTCGAAACTTAGATTTTGAAAATACTGATGTTTACATAATAGGATAGGACGGGACAAGACACGACATTACAACATCTCTTCTATACTAGGATAAAGAGTACCTCTTGGCACAATAAAATTATTGGTTTTATATGAAATTAACTTTTTTGTTTATCGATCTTTTGCAAACAATAACAACACTATTATATATTAGTGTAATCATATAAATTAGATTATTGGTAAATGTTGGTTAACATCAAAACATTTCATGACACGTGTCTTATGTCATGATAATGTTTCTCAACTTGATCACAACCCCCTATTTAGGCTTGCTACTACTCAACTAAAAACATTTCTTTCTAGAAAAGGAAAATTGATTGGAATTTTATGTCTTTAAATTGGATATATTAGAGAAGAATACAATGGGTTAAGATACCATCGAAAAACCATGGATTGTTGAAACTAAATTTTTTAAGACACTAATGTTTACATAACATGATAACATAGAACAAGGCTAGACATTACAACATCTCTTCCACACTATACTAGAGAGTGCCTCTCGGCACAATAAAAATATCAATTTTCTATGGAATTAACTTTTTTCTTTATTGATCATTTATAGCCAGTAACAACACTATTATATATTAGTGTAGTGATATAATTCAAATGTCTAGTAAATGTTTATAAGGATAAAAAAAAATCATGATATATCTCATATTGTCAAAATTAATCTAGTATAGATCCATCTTAACCACTAACCTACCAAGTGCTAAGATGGATCAAATATATTGATATGGAAATGTACTTTTACAATTCAAAACTTGAAAATATGTTTATATCTAAGAAATCCCTTTTAGTGCTTGACAAATCAATGGTTGACATAGTTATTTCTTTCTCTCTCTCTCCATCTCTCCACCTCTATCTATCTATCTATATATATATATATATATATATATATCTATATATATATATATATATATATATATATATATATATATATATATATATATATATATATATATATATATATATATATAATTAAATGAATTACACATTTCCCTCTTATCAAGGACTAAATAAATTATTTTACTTTTAATTACCTCTTCTCTCGAAATATTTTGTTTATAATTCGAAAAGGGAAATTGAAATATTTTTACCACATCTCTTTCATATTAGATTGTAATATTAACAATATTAACAACTAACCAAGTGCCAATAAGAATGGGATTATTAATTTTTTATAATGCTTTTAATTTAAAAGTAAGAAAATATGTATACTTGTTTCATATTTTATTATAATCAACAATTTTTTTATTTAGAGTATTTTGTTTAAAGGACATGTTCCAACTCCAGGTTGAGCAGGGACAAAATCAGACATTGTCATTATAGTGAGCTATAAAATGTACCTCCTGGCAAAAGAAACCCATAAAAAAAATTAAACTATAAATTTATTTTAAACTATTATTATTAATTAAAAAAACAACTAATTTCTAGATTGATATATGTGTTTGTAACTCATATATAAAGCTATAGAGATATAAAGATAGAAATTAGGCTTTTTATTTATTTTTTTATAAAATTAAATAATAATTTAAAATAGAGCTACAATTTAGTTTAACATTTTATTGGTTTTTTTCTTTAATTTTGGTAATGTCAGATGTATCATGTAAAACATTTAACAATATTCTTAATTATGGAGATTTTATCACACTTAATCACGAAGATTCTTAACCTCTAAATAATCTTTGTGACAATGTAATGGGCCAATACGATGGCTTTATCAACAACACATGCCTAATATACCACAAGTCATTTCATATCAAACTTGTTAATATGGCGCTTTTTTTAATTGACATATAGAAAATATACAAAGTGCATAATTACTTTTTAGATAAATATCAACTTTTTATTTCTGAATATTACCAAAAATATTCTAAAATAGTATGTGGAGGTTAAATCCTACCATCTACCTTCTAATTATTGATAATTAAATTAAAATTCAAAAAAATAAAATGAAAATAAAGTAAACAACCAAAAAAATAATAATTATGATTCATAAATGCAATTACAAATTCTATTAATTCATTGACAGGAATATATATTTCAACTTCGGATGGATGGTCACTTCTGAAATTTCATTTATTATTATTATTATTAATTGTCAGGATTGATTGTTCTTTGAATATTATTTGTCTAATAACTTAATCAATGGTTGTGATGGGAGGGAGTGAAAAGAGGCATGACAACATGGAAGTGGTAGTTGGTTGATGTTTCTCGGCAATTGTAACATGGTAGATGAGGTAATGGAAAAGTAAAAGGAAACAATTAAGGGTGCATGATCGTTCATGTTGTCTGAAATGTGGCTTTAGCAGGGTATTGAATTTGTCTAAGCATGATTGTGTTGAAAACACGACGTTTATGATTTTATTCGGTTCATCGATATGCATATATATTTCAACTTCGAGTGGATGGGGACTTGCGAAATTTCTTTTTTTTTAATCAGGGGTTGGGAAGGAAGGTTCTTTGAATATTCTATGTCTAATAACTTAATCAACACCTATGATGGGAGGGAGTGCAAAGAAACATGACAATGCGGTAGTGGAGCTTGGTCAATGCTTCTCGACAATCGTAACATGGAAATTGAGGTAATGGAAAAGGAAATGAAAATAATTAAGGGTGCATGGTCATTATTGGTTCCTAAAACGTGGTTGTATCGGGGTATTGAAAAGGTCTGAGCATGATGGTATTGAATATTATACATCTATGGTTTTTTTAGGCTTAGTCCAGGTTTTTTTCGCTGTAAAATTTCTCAATTGTTGGAGTTTGTTGTTGGCATCAGCTTAGGGAGGTTTTTGCTTCTTTTTCTTTCATTTCATGAAATTGGGTGGGGGTGATCTATTTCATACTAAGTAAGAGAATGCATAATTGTATGTTTTGATATTGAATTTGTTGTGAATTCTTTTGTAACAATAAGAACTGAACAATGAATTCTTCATTTGCTTCTTGATCGAAATAATCTTCTAGTTGCGGATTTTGTAATCGATATAGGAATTTCCTTAATCTATCAAACAAGATTCTTTCATGTAGTAGATTTAGCTTTGTTTATCATCTTATGTCCTAAAAAACCATTAAAACTAAAAAATATTTGTTAAACGAGAAATGAATTCAGTAACCAAATTCTTTAGTACATTTCATGTTTACCTTATATTCAAAGAATTAGAGTGAAATAAAAGTTCTTTCGTTGTAATCACAAAGAAGTTTCGAAACGTGTAAAAAGGAAACAAAGAAGACCCCTAGGACTCTGACTAGCAATAATATATCAACATGATTCATATAACTTTTTTATAAAAGTGAGCAGATGTCTGAACTATTTTTGTTTGAAAATGAAGGTGAGGTTGGGGTACATTTCATTCAACTATTACTCCATCCAATTTGTGACCTATTTAAAAAAAAAAAAAAAGAGTAAAATAAAATAATGCTTGGCACGGAAATTGATAGAAATAATGTTTTTTCGATAGATAGAGCTAAAGATAGTTAGGTGGTTAGAAGTCGGAATGATGTTAAATAGAAAAATGTTGGAGGGGTGGCCTCAACTCTAAAATCCAATGTATTCATGGTAAAATAGATGTGCGGAGTTAGAAGGTTGGGTGTCAACGGACTCGGGAGTCCGAACGTCGAGTGTAAAAGAATTATTTTTTTTAGAGGGGAAGGAAATAATGAAATGATTGAGAAGGTCGGGAATAAAGCTTCATTGAGAGCCTATGACCCTAATGAATGTATAAGAAAAATGATAGGATTGTGGCATAATGAAAACCATTTAAAAAAAAGACAAAAGAAATATCAACCTTACAACATGATGGTAACCGATAGAAAAAAAATAATTTGGGCTCGAAGAAGCATCCAACGTTTTTACCTATCATGATTCTAAAAGACATTAGTGGGGCATTAAGGTGATATTGTTGACATGCCAGAAATTTTTTCTCCCTAACAGTGAGGGAACCGAAAATAATCCTGAAAGACACACCTAATTTTTTGGGGACTGTAAGAAATGTGAGAGAAATTAAAGAGAGGGATGAAAGTTAGAGATAGGCAGATGGTCACTTTGCATGAGTAGAGCAATCAAAAAAATTGTAGAAGTGTGTTGTCACTACAATAAACACCCTCCAAAATTTTAAGTACAATCGAATTCTGGAGCCTTCTGTGGATCTTAAGATTGGGTATTCCATAGTCACTTCTTGGTCAGCTGATTCTTTTGATCTCTCTTCTTAGATTGGAAATGTTTAAGTCACTTGCTCACACATGCTTAGTCTGTAACAAGTGCATGGACATATCCTTTTACACAAGTTTGGAAAACCATAGCACTTTCCTATCAAGACTATGCATGTGCGATGTCCAATCCATGTCAACAGTCAATGCAAATTAACAATGATATTTTCTCATATTATAGTTGTGTTTGTACTTTTTTTTGTGAGTTTTGCAAACTATCGCTCCTGTACACCTTTTTTTTTGCGAGTGTCGCATTCGCGTTTTTTGTTGTCGATTTCACTTTCTTGTACTCTAACTAGTGTCATTTTTTATTTTATATTTCCTTCGGAATGTGATTTTTTCATTGTCATTCATATATCACAAGTCGTTCACATTTTTATCTTCATATAGAAAATGTCATCTTCTGGCATGGGAATTTTTGGCTATCATGCAAAGTGGAGTTTTGATTTGTTTGGAGGGGAAATATTTTTGACAATGAGTTGTTCTCATCATCTAGGCATGTTTCAAACTCATTTCCAAATATTCATGCAGTCTCACACAAGTTTTGTCATTATCATCGCAAAGTATATCTTCAGTGTCACACTTGTCATAAGTTTCCGCAAAGGTTGTCACACTAAGGGGAGTATGTGTTCATATGTTTTAGATGATCTACGTTGAGTTTCCAAGTGTCTAAGTGTGTGATGACAATCAAATTCATCACTGTTCACATCGGTTTCAGTGATCCCACACTTAGCCAAATTTCGGAAAGTTCCCGACTACCTAGCGTCATCCAGTCCTCCTAAACTATGCATTGTGTAGTCTCACCCTTTAAGTATAAATATTGTTTCTTGGAACTAGGCAATGTGTCTTCTCTACCTCCTAGAACTGCACATTTCACAACCTAAATTCTCATGCCCAAGCCCTGACTCCTAGAACTATGTAATCACTGAGTCCCCTCTATCTTCCAGAACTATGTAGTTGGCAGAACAAGTGCCCAACCCCTTAGCCTAACTCATTCAGCTCCCAAACTGCACAATATTCTTCCTTAGGCAAAACTAAACTATGCATTGTGTAGTCTTAGAGCTTAAGTTTTGACCCTGACTTCCTGACCTACAAAACCACGCAGTCTCTGGCCCTTTCCCTTTGCCCACCACTAGTTCCAGCTCACTCATTAGATCATCATACAAAATCTTTTATAGGGGTTTACTAGAATGTTGTCGTCTCGTGATGAGTTCGTTGCAGACACAAAAACTCCACCATGCGACAGCAAGATGATAAATAAGGAGATGGGGAAGTAAGACATGTTAGGCAACACCTAAGGAGTTGAGGACAAATGATGATCATTATTATACAAGAAGATGAAGGAATAATAGAATATGATCAGGACCACATGAAGACTCCATCTGATTTACAACATTTTGGAGGATATATTTGAAAAAAAAGTACACATCCCATGAATTTGAAGTAAGAAGGATAGCTTATCATTTCTGCATCATTATGTATTCAATGTCATGTATTATCGCAAACATTGATACTCATTTAATGTATTTTCTTTCAGTGTTTTTGTCCCATTTGCAACTAGGAAAAGTGTCGTATTTTCACATAGTTTCTATATCAAAGCATGTAAGAGCCTATGCTAATGGTTTCAAGGGTCTAAGTTTGTATATATGAGTTCTCCTCACCATGTAAACACCAGTCGTAGTCATTCACAAATTTTTTATCACTGTTGCACAAGCGTCGTCACGGTTATCACAAAGTGTAAATTAAGTGTTGCACTTGCCATAACTCATCATAAAGTGGTCACACAGAGGGAAATATGTTTTTCATGTGTCATAGGTGATATATTTTGTTGCCTCATCAAGTAATCTAATTATGAGATCATAGTTGAAGTCTTATCACTATACGCATCAGTGTCACCGGTCTCACACTCAATAATTTCAGAAGAAGTTTCCCAACCAAGCTACTTGGCTCCACCCGACTTTCCTAGACTACGTACTGTGAAGCTCCAAACCTCAAGTTATGACCTTACCCTTTGGAACTACATAACGCTTAGTTCCTACCTCACAGGACTACTCCACTACAAATTTTTTGTGCCTAAGGCCCAACCTTAACCTTTAGGAGTGCATAATGATTCCTCCCAGCCTCATCCTAACTGCACACTATGTAAGAACAAGCTTCAATGGCTTTCCATGAGCCTTTGTGATACACATTTTCATATTATATTAGTCTCCCTTTCCTCCTAAAACTATGTAGTATGTCCTCTCAGTGTCGATCCCCTCAGCATGCCTCACTATCACCTAGGACTGCACAGTTTTTTCCCTCCGTCTAGCCTGAACTGCACACTGTGTAGTCTGAGTAATTAAGCCTCACCCATGGCTACTTTAACTACATAATTTCATAATCACTAAGCCTTATCTCCTAACCTGTCACCTAGTCTCAGCTCAGTTAATGGATCCAAATGGACTATCTTAGACTACGGGATTTCATACTAATCTCGTCTCACCATGAGTCAATTATAGTTGTAGGTACTCTCTCACACCATCATAAGATGATGAAGGAGGAGATACAGAAGGGAATCATGATGAAAGAAATTTTTTGTTGGACCTGCAAGCTAGTCAATCGAGGCGAAGTAAAGGGAAACCAATTTGTGATCACAACCCAAGACATGAGATCATTGAAGATTCCTTATCACAAGCCATGAGGAGGTGGAAGAAAAAAGAATTCTCAATAAGATATTAGAGATGACACAACAATAGTGGCATGACACTTCCATGTCATCAAGCATTCCATTCTAGTAGTATCATGTCATGTTAAGTCATGAGTTATCATAAGCCACATCATCATTTGGGATCACATATATTCAAAATGTATTTTAAAGTGGAAGTCCAAGGGATCGACATGGAATATGAATAATCATGTAAGTTGAAAGGTCATAGAATGTCAAACAGTCATGAGGGTAGTCAAAGGGTCACAAGGAGGGTGAAGCATCACCCCTTGGTTATATATACACCCTCATTGTATGAGCAAAGGACTATTCACCTTGGCTCCTCGAGCAAGGCACCAGATAGACAGATCGATTCTTTTGAGGAGCATGGAGTGGCTCTAATGCTCCACTATTGGAGCTAGTGATGTTCATTGTATACATATGTCTTGGAAATTTTACTTAATAATATAAGCATTCAAGGCCAACATGTTCTTCATGCATGCATTATGGATATTTGTAAGACTATTTTGTGAATGTTTGTAATTAACATTTTCTTTCATCTATGCTAAAGTAGTTGAACTATTTCAGTTATTTTGGTACTTATCATATTCAGAATGTGTTGTAATTGCTATTATTGTTGTCACATCACCGCGGACTATTCCGTTGGATATCATATAGATCTTCCTTTTCATATTGGTTTCAATGACCTTCTAATCTATGTGGACTATCCTTCTTGATGTTTCATGTATTCTTCTTATTCATGTGTGTATTTACTAGGGTGGTACTACTACCTCTCTCGTAGAGCCTCACTTCTCCTACCCTCGACAATGAAATAACTCTAACACACATATGATTAAACACTCACTAGGCACACCCATTTTTTTTTCAAAGGCGCATGTGCACTCCTCTCGCTTGTTGACAATAATATCCAAGGCATATATAAGAATACATTGAAACCAGGCCGATATTCTAGATGGGGCTCCTATTCCAAATGGTATGAGGTCTAATTGGGACTTCACATCAGCGAGAAACCTTGGTTGATGGATTTAAGGGACCATCAATAGTAGTGTTAAAAGGAGGGCCATATGAAAATCCCAGCCCATTGAATCTTGTTTGAACCTCTTATCTAAAACAGATCATACTCAAATCTTAATCTGATGGTGCGGATGGAACATCCATAACCAAGCACATTTCTTATTTTCTTAAATTTTATGGATCTTACGAAATAAATGATGAAGAGTTTGCTTGTGTTCTTTTCCTCCTCACCCTTGAAGGTTGTGCTAAGTGATGGTGCCATACTTTTCCACCTTCTTCCATCCATTCCCTTCATCATTTCCTCAGGGATCTTCATCAATCCTTTGACAGGTATAATTATCGAGATGTTTGTAAAAGAATCAATCTCTTAAGAATGAAGCCTAATGAATTAGTTGAGGATTTTTCCGATTGATTCCTTCACATTTGTTGTGAAATTTTTGAACAAGACATCAATCAAGATTTCTTGAAACGAGAGTTTGAGCACCTAGTTCTTATCTCTTTACACGGCGAACCTGAACCCCTTTATTTTCCTACTTCCCCAACTCTTGCGAATCATGAGACACCTCTAATTTCAGAGGATAAATTTATTAATCCTTTTGCTCTTTGTCCTCATCCTTTTCCAATTTTGATGAAGGTCCTCTTTGTAATTGTAATAAAGTTTAAAAATCCCCAAATCAAATTCCTCATCCATCTTCTCATTCTTGCTCTATTTCTCATGACTCATATTTAATGGAGGAAATCCAATAATGGCTCATGAAGCCAATGGGGAAAACTAACTTCCCCATTCTGCAACATGATGTTATCATTCATAACTCTAGCCTCCAATCTGATGTAGATTTTTGTGATCCTATATCATCTACATGCCATGACCCTTTTTATGGTGACCCACCCAATAAATATGCTCCACCAGATCATCTTCTACACTCTTCATTTTCGTGTTTTGGGTTCAAATTGAGATCATGTACAAGGTAGTCCCTTTACACAGGTAGAGGAGTAGGAAGGTGAATATGCTTTCAATCTTTCTTTTTTTTCGAGATCCTCCATGTCAAGATGATCCACTTCCATTCTTGGATGATTTTCAATCTACTAATATCAATAGTGAATCAAATGAAGTAAACTCTTTCGATCAATCTGTAGCCTTGGGCAACAATCTTTCCTATATGATGATTCTATCCATGTATGAGATCGTAAACTCCTAGGTACATTATTTGATTTTTCGGATCCTCTAAAACTTTTTGATCTGACGAAATTATTTCTGGAATCTGATCCAACCAAAGAAAATGTCAGTATCGAAACTTCCTCTTCATCCCAGAATCCCTTGTGCTCTATCATTTGTGATGTAAATACTTGCAACAAAGATATTCCATGCTCTTCAAGTTCTTCATCCGATGAGTTAACTTCTCAACTGACACAAGGTGGTGATATTATCCATGATGAAAATGAAAAAAATCAAATCATTGAGTAATATTTCCATCCCTCATCATATTTCTCTTTCATGAAGACAACACTCCAAACCATATTGCTCATGAAATTCTCCCGTTTCATACATCTTCAAATTTGTGATCATATAAATCTTTTAACTTGAGTAATCTGGTTGTCAAAGTTGAAAATATCATAAAATTAGGGACATATATGGTTTCCACCCAATTAATAGTGATCTCATAAATATCAATGAAAGCATCTATCTGTACACCATATACAATATAGTTCAATCTTAAGGATGTGATTTTACAATTTTGGAAAATTTTGGGACTTTCCAGGGAGTCAGGGAACTTCAATTTCCGTTGATGGTTATGTTAGGATCTTGTAACTCTGGTAAGACCCCAAACTTAGGTCAGATATGGTCTTCTTCACAAAACTCTTCTTTCTACATGGTTCCACTCGATGCAAATTATTTCTTGAAATATATTTGGCATTGCAAATATGATCTCTTGAATTTTCAAGATTTGATTTCTGATCAAATTCAAGATATTTTAACATCATGAAAGTATCCTATAGAAAACTCATGTTTGGATTGCGTATCTCTCATAGAATCATTGAATTACGAAGTTTATGATCCTAAATATTATCTTTGGCCAAAGGGGTTGTACTTGTCACAATATTTTGAAAACAATCATGTTCTTCATCACACGTGGAATCCTCTTGAGTGTTAGTGAATGCATGGATTATTTGATGAATCAAATTCTTCTTCACTTGTTTTACCCTGACTGGTTTCATGTGTTTGTTAAACTAGAATTATTTTTCACTTCTCTTGATGATTACGATGCTAGTACAATGTGTAACTATTCACAATAAGATGGTTTGTTACACTCATCATGTGAGGAAGACGATTTTACTATGTAGAGCATTTATGAAATTGTTCCAATTGATTGAACTTTGTTAATTACAAGCTCAGAATATGATGTGTTAATCAAATCATCTGATCATTATTCTATCTCTCATAATTGTCGTTCGTTTTATCATTTTCTCAATAGTACATCCAATGATAGTTGTTTTACATCCTTCTATCTTCATCATTTAACATCTTACTATTTAGATTTTTTTTTAGCAGTTCACATACGTCACCCTTTGCTGATGGTTATGCTAGGTCGCCACTGTCTCAACATGATTGTTGAATATGATCAAATCTATTTCAGCCCAAAATATTATCATTATAATCCCGTGCCCCTAATTGAAAATCCATTTTTTTAATATCTTGGGGTTTTCAAGAGGATCATCTTACATTTTATGATCTAATCATAGAATGGTTGGAGAAATCTTACTTATCAATCTCCATTGCAATAAACAAGTTCCATCATTTTATCATTCTTGCTAAGAAGGATGACACAGAAGAACAAGAATTCATAAGAAGTCTTCGAGATTTGTCTGTGTATGGTTTCCATCCAAAAGGTAAGAATGTGAATTTGATGAAACTAGCAGTTGTGACACATATTGCTACCCATAGGTAAGACCTTTATTTTGTTGTGCAAGTTATTCAAGCTCTCAAATTTTCTCTTGCACACTACTTTATATTTTTTTTAATCGGTCATATCTTTGTGATTGCCGGTCAGGAACGATTACGATGGCTACATTAGAAATTTCATTATATATGACCTCACCTATTAGCTATTAGGTTAGGAGTAGGATTACCTACATCTTATTTTTCGCCTTTCTTCCACTCATCCCGTGCTTAATCTCTTTAGTCTCTCTTATCTTTACTTTTACCTTGCATTATGATTTGGTTTAACTTCTTTTTCTTGTGCTTCGATTTTTCTTTCTTGTTGTGTCATATATTTTCCTTTTGTTCATTAATAAGAGCTTGCATGAATATGCTTTGTTCGCTAAGAAGGGAATGTGGCAAAATAGAAAAGGAATTTGTGACACTAAAACATTTGGCTAACTCTCTGTCCTACTTCCTTGTCGGGGTTACATATTTTGGTCTATTATGTTCCAACAGAAAATACAATCCTTGAGTTAAGAAATCCTTTTGTTGAACCATGACCTTCATGTCTATTGTGGAAACCTTATTGCTACACTCGAGTTTTTATGTTTCAGTATTTTCAAGTTGATCCAATAAAGTAGAGAAGGGAAAGGGGGAAATATAAATTAGAAAACCAATATTAGAGGTCTTATATATGCCTCTCTGAAGGCACAACCTCTCCTTCTCTCAATAAGTCGGGATCCCTCTTCCTCCCATAAATAATAAACTGTCGATGCACAAAAATCTTTAAATAAATGAATAATGGTGAAAGAAGAGAAAGGCTTCTTGCATAGAAAGGTGAAGCAAGAAACTTCATAGGGGTGATGTCCAAGGTCGTTGGCAGTAGATGAATGTTTGTGTTCCTGAAGTGTCTTTTTTGAGGTACTGTCTAAGCCTACTAGTAGTGGAAGAACACCAGAGATGAGAAACTATACTCTAAAAATAGAAAACTCACAAACTTCATTACCCTATCCTGATTCGAAATATTGTGTGATCGTTGATCTCATGTTTGTGTTCAATCAAGTAAAGGAATGAAGGTGACTATGTTTATGCACAAGGTAAGTGTGGAATCTATGGTAATCTAAACAATGAATCAATACTTCCTAAAGAACTATACGCTTTACGAAAATAATTGACCATGGTAGAGAAGATGTAGTTCTACGAGTGTGTCGCCAAGTGTTGTCGTTATGAAAAAACCCTCCAAAATTTTGTCTATGCTCAAATTTTGAAGCCTTCTCTGGATATTAAAAGGTCATTCCATAGTAACTTCTTAGTCAGCTGATGCCTATAAGGTTCCTTCCTGGATTGGAAGTCTTGAATTCAATTCCTCACACATGCTCATTCTGTAACAAGTGCATGAGTGCATCTTTTTACGCAAGATTGGACAAGCATAACACTTTCCTATCAGGACTATGCCTATGTGATGTCCAATCAATTTTGATAGTCAATTCATACTCAATGATGATTTCTCACATTATATATACGTTTTTATTTCTATTTCTATGATTTTTGCAAACTGTAGCTCCAATGCACCTTTGTTTTCACGTGTGTCACTTGCATATTTTCAGTTGTCACTTTCACTTTCTTTTACTCTAACTAGTCTTTTTTCATGTTATCTTCTCTCTGGCATGTGTTGTTTTCACCTTTTTTCATATATCTCAAGGGTCGTTCCTATTTTTATATTCATATAGAAAATGTCCTCTTCTGGCATGGAAATTTCCGCTTATCATGCAATGTGGAGTTTTGGTTTCGTTTAAGGGGAAATATTTGTGATAATGTGTTTTTCTCATTAATTTGTCATGTTTGACAGTCATTTACAAAGATTCATGTACTGTCACAAAAGTGTCTTTGTTATCATTGCACAATATATCTTTAGTGTTGCACTCGTCGTAAGTTGTCGCAAAGGTTGTCACACTAAGGGGAGTATGTGTTCGTTTGTTCTAGATGATCTAATATGTGTTTCCAAGTTTCTAAGTGTGTGATCAGAGTCAATTTCTATCACTTTGCATATCAGTTTCACTGATCCCACACATAGCCAAATTTTAGAAAGTTCCCAACAACCTAGCCTCATCCAGTCCTCTTGAACTGTGCATTGTGCAGTCTCACCCCTTATGTAGAAATCTTGTTTATTTGGGTTGTGTAATGTGCAGTTTCTGACTCCTAGAACTATGCATTTTCAACCTAAGTGCTTAAGCCCATGCCCTGACTCCTATAACTGAACAATCACCTAGTCCCCTCTATCTTTTAGAACTACACAATTCTTTGAACTACTGCCCAACCCCTCAGCTTACCTTGCTAAGCTCCAAAATTGCACAAAATGCTTCCTCAACCTCGACTGAAGTATGAATTATCTAATCTCAGAGCCCAAGCTCTACCCCTGAATGCCTGAACTACAAAAATCCACAGTCACTAGGCCTTTCTCTTAGCCCACCAATGGTTTCATCTCAGTCAACGGATCATCATGCAGCATCTTAGATAGGGGTTTATCAAAATGATGTTGTCTTGTCATGAGTTTATTATAGACACATGAACTCTACCATGTTATGTAAATATGATAAATAAGGAGACGGTGAAGGAAGACATGTTAGATGACACCTAATGAGCTGAGGAAAAATGATTATCATCATGTAAGAAGACGAAGGAACAGTGGAATATTATCAGGACTGCATCAAGGCTCCATGTGATTTACAACCTTTTGGAGGATAGTTATGAGAAACAAAGAACACCTCTCATTAAGTTTAAGAAGGAAACCTTATCATTGCCACACCATTATGTCTTCAATGTCATGTATTGTCGCAAAAATTGAAACTCATTTCATGTATTTTCATTAGGTGTTTTTGTCCCGTTTACAATGTAGGAAAAGCATCATCTTTTCTCATATTGATTATCGCACAACATCTAAAGGCCTATTATTATGGTTTTAGGGTTATAATTTTTTTTATATGATTTTTTCTAACCATGTAAATGTTGGTTGCACTCATTCACAAAGTTTTGAGCATTTTTGCGGAAGTGTCGTCACAGTCGTCACAAAGTGTATCTTAAGTGTCACATTTTTTGTAACTGGTTATAAAGTGGTCACAAAGAGGGAAATTTGTTTTTCATGTGTCATGGGTGATCCATGTTGTTACATCTTCAAGTACTCTGAGTGTGAGATCACAGTTGAAGCTTTATCGCTATACACATCATTCTCACTGGTCTCACACTTAATCATTTCTGAAGAAACTTCCCTACCAAGCAACTTGGATCCACCTATCTTGCCTAGACTGTGCACTATGCATTTCTAGACTCAAGGTGTGACCTTGCCCCTTGGCACTATGCAATTCACAGTTCCTACCTCCCAGGATTGTTGCACTGCATAGTTTCTATGCCTAAGGCCCAACCTTAACCTCCACGATTGTGAAATCATTCCTCCCATCATGGTCCTAACTATGCACCCCACAAGCACAAGAATCAAGTTCTTTCCCTATTCCTCCAAACCATGAATTTTTGCGGTAGCCCAGTCTCTATTTCCTCCTAAAACAACAATGTATGTCCTCCTCGTGTCCATCCCCTCAGCCTCCCTCAATGTCACCTTGGACTGTGCAGTTTTTTCCCTCAGTCTGGCCTGAACTACCCACTTCACAGACTTAGTGATGAAGCCTCACCATTGGCTACTTGAAATGTGAAATTTTAGAGTCATTGAACCCTCCCTCCTGACCTGTCACTCGGTCCCGGCTCATTTAATGGTTCAAAATCCACTATCTTAGACAACACGCTTTTTAGGTTGATGTCATCTCCCCATAAGTGAATTACAAATGCAAGTACTCTCTCACACCATGACAGGATGATAAAGAAGGAGGTGCAAAAGGGAAGCATGCTAAAAGAAATATTTGTAGCTAGACATGAAAGCTGATCAATCAAGGCAAAGCAAAGGGACACCAATTTGTGACCACAACCCAAGATTGAAGATCACTAAAGACTCCTTATCACCAATTCATGAGAAGGAGGAAGACAAAAGCATTCTCAAGTAGATATCATAGACACAACAAAAATAGTAGTGTGACACTCCCACGTCATCAATAATTCCATGCTAGCAATGTCATGTCATGAGTTATCATAGGCCACATCATCTTTGTGGATCATGTATATTCAAAATGTATTGTAAAGTGGAATTCCAAGGGACCGACATGGAATATTAAGAATCATGTAAGTTGAAAGGTCATAAGAAGTCAAAAAGTCATGAGGGTAGTCAAAGAGTCACAAGGAGGGTGAAGCATCACCCCTTTGATATATATACAACCTCGTGTATGAGCAAAGGACTTTTCACCTTGGCTCCTACCTCAAGCCACTAGAGAGACAGATCAATTATGTTTAGAAGAAAGGAGTGGCTCCAATGCTCCACTATTGGACCTAGTGATATTCATTACATACATGTGTCTCGGAAATTTTACTTAATAACAGAAGCCCTCAAGGCCAACACGTTCTTCATGCATGAATTATGCATATTTGTAAGAGTATTCTTTGAATGTTTGTAATTCATGTTTTCTTTTATCTGTGCTAAATTAGTTGAACTATTTCAGTTATTTTGGTACTTATCATAAATTTGACAATGCGATGTTATTATTGTCAAATCTTCATGGACTCTTCCATTGGATATCAGACAAATATTCCTTGTCATATTAGTTTCAATGACCGTCACATCTCTATGGACTATTCTGCTTGATTTTGAATGAACCCCTCTTGTTCATGTGTGTCTCTACTAGGGTGGTACTACTACCTCTCTCTTAGAGGATCATTTCTCCTCCCATTTTTTGTGAAATAACTCTAACACACATATGATCAAACACTCACCAGGAACACCCCATTGATTTTCAAAGGCGCATGTGTACTCCTCTCTTTTTTTGATAGTAAGAGCGACAACATATCTATATGAATACATGGCAACTGGGTTGATATTCCACATGGAGCTCCTACTCCAAATAGTGTGAGGTCTAGTTGGACTTCACATTGGGGAGACCCCTTGGTTGATGAATTTCTAGCAAAACCAACATAGTGTAGTTATTAATTTGGTTCTTGAGAAACGTGGAAAAGGAAAATTGTAGTGGAGGTCAGAAACAGAGCTCTCATGAAACCCTAAAAACTCCAACGAATACATAAAATAAAAACAAATGAAAACCTCAGAGCATAATGGAATCCCCTTTTAATAAGTAATGTCATAAATATTTTCATAGTCTTCATATATTATATTTCACCTGAAGAAGGATTTCCCTGCAAAATGGTCACATTGGCGGTAACAATATTGCAAGACAACCATAATTAAGTACCAAGCATAGTGAATCTAAAAAGTATGTAAGACAGGAATGAAAGTTAGAGTTGGGAAGAGGGTTTCCTTGACTTTTATATTGTCATATAGAGACTAGAGAAATGCAGATGGTTCAAGAAGTGTTTGTTTTTAATGTGGTTGTGAAGCAAAGGGGAAGAAACAAATCTTGTTGTACGTCGGAAACCGAGCTCGTCTCCATAAGAAAAAGAGATGATGATGAATGAGTGAACAATCCGACAAGACTGTCATAATTTAGTGACAAGCATAGTGAATCTAAAAGAAATGTAAGACAAGAATGAAAGTTAGAGTTAGGTAGAGGCTTTCCTTGCCTTTGCAATTATCAGACACATGGTAGAGCCATGAATACAATTTCAGTAGCGTCATTTTTAATCTGGTTATGGAGAAGTGGGGAAGAATGAAACCATGCCACAAGTCACAAACCTAGCTTGGCTCTACGAGAAAAATAGTTGAAAACAAATCAATCTAAGGTGGTTACCCTAGTGGCAAGCAAGAAAAAATTGGGGTGAGGATTTAGGAGATTGTCAGATCTAATGCCACGATGAATTGAAAAAGAAAATTAATGCAAATTCAATAATTGCGAGAAGTAGAAAAAAATAATGGCAATTCGATTGAACTTGAAATTTAGCATCTAACATTTTTCATTTAACATTTCACATTTGTCATAGAAAGGTAATTTTAGAAAAAATGTTTTTTTCTTGGTAATGTTATTCTTCAAGCAATGTTAGTTGAAATAATGTTTCTTAAGAATAAATGTTTTGTTTTTTGTTTTTTGTTTTGTTTTGTTTTGTTTTTTTGTTTTGTTTTGTTTTTGTTTTTGTTGTTTTTCTTTGTTTCTTTTTGTTTGTTTGTTTGTTTTAATTTTGTTTTGTTTTGTTTTGTTTCTGGTTTTTTGTTTGTTTGTATTTTTTGTTTAGTAATGCAAAAAATATTGAAATATTATAAATTTTGCAATGTTAATTTCTTTTAAATAATGTTCATTTTTTTGAATAATGTTAATTTTTTTAAATATATTTCATTTTTTTTACAAGTGCTCACGAAGCATATTTCTAGCATGTTTAACATCATAATTTTCATGTTTGAAGAGATAAGTATTTTTGAAAATCTTATCCGTTACAATGTAACATACAATTATTACTTCTCTTTTTGTAAAGTCATCGATTTTGTCATGGACCCAAGTGTTTGAAATTTTCTATCATTTGAAATTCTAGAGCTTATATTACATTGGCTTCCTTTATTGGTGCTGATAAAATTTTGGTTGGTTTATAAAGAATGGAGTTCTCTATTAGAAAACTTGATTTTCTTGCTGCTTGCAATTGATGGGACAAAAAAGAATTTGGATTTATTTCTTTGCCAATCTCTATTGAGAATATCTCAATTGCTTTTTCCTTTTCTTCATTGTGTATAAAAAATTGAATGTACAATTGGATTGATGATTGTGTCTAGTGCACCTAAAAGTTCTTTATATTCTAAGAATTATTTCATAGTAACCCCTTTTACAAAGACCTTTAGAAATCCTAGAGGTATTAATGTTGGAGAGTGGGGATTCTTCTTTTTTGTTGGAGAAATTTAGTCCAAGGAAATATGATTGGGTTATGCTGAAACATGTGTGCAAAAATATGGAATCACATTTTTTTATCTACACTAGTGTAGACATGGTTTGGAGAAGCACAAAACCTCCTTTTGTTGGTGTAATTCCCCCAAGGAAGGTTACATTTCATAAAAGAAATGTTTTCTGGCTTTATTTAGAAAAATATTATGATGATTACCCTTCTTATGGTTACACTATCTATTGTTTGGATCTTATAAGAAACGTGTGGGATTTTTCATTTAATCCTACCACTAACATATAGTGTATCTCATCGGGATTGTATGGGAACTAGATGCTTTGTTTTTTAAGCAATGGTTCTACATTTGTTTGGTCACTTTAAGAGATAGAAAGTTTTGAATTTGACCAAGCTTCGAATGAATGAAGCTTATAATATTTTGAAGATGGATAGGGGTTCAGATGGAGATTTCTTGATAGTATCGCAATGGATATAAATAGTAAATAGCCAAGTTACCTACGCTTTCATGTAGTTGAATGAAAAGTTATTATGTTGGGTTGCATGGAAGTGCAATTAAATCTATATGATTTACATATTGGATTATGTACAAATTTGTTTTTCGATGGTGTCCCCCTCCTAGAATGATTTGGTTTCCATGTGAAATTGGTTGAAGGTTTCAATGATCTTATTGAAAATGTAAATGTTTTCTCGATTTTTATAAACACAGATTCTATTGTTAATATAGCACTATTGCCGGTGGATTTCACGATATAGCCTTTGAGGCTTCAACATGTTGTTTTCTATATATTGTTGTAGATGTCATGTTTGTTTAATCTTTCGAGACATATTTTGATGATCATTGTAATACAAATTTGGATTGTTTACTGAGATTACTTGTGTTGATGTGTTATTTTGTAGATTGAAAAATGCACTGTTTTGTGTGAACTTTTGTTATCTATTAGTGGATGTATACAGTCCTTTGTTATTTCCTATATGAAATCATGTAATTGATGGTTCTTTATGTATTGCAATATTTGAAATATTGTTTATTTATGTATATCTTTGTGATTTGAAAGGCTTATTGTTAGTATTTAAACTTATTTATTATTGAAATTTAGTTGATGTTTAAACTTACTAAACATGAATATTTGAAATTCCTTAAGATGTAATATAAGATGTAGGATTGAAAATTTGAATTACAAAAGAATATTTTTTTGTAGAAATGTTACGTAAAGGAACAAGAAAGTGTACTTTGAAATACCTCGGTCTACTAGTAGATATCAAAGAGAAAATAAATATCACCAACAATGGAATGAGATAAGGTTGTGATAAATGTGCGTAGAATAGGTGTGTATCAGCAAAATAAAAGAACTTTAAGAAATCATCAACATGAAAAAGCCATTAATTGTAAGTATGGGAACATGAGTAGTTTCATGTGAAGAACATTTTCTTCAAATGTTCATTTTCGTGGATGTTGAAGATGTTTAAATTTTTCCATAGTACCAAAATTTTCTAAAAAATAATCTTATTTTGGAGCATTGTTTTACAAAGAAACTGTTCATAAAAGTGAGAACCAAGGTTCCTCTACAAACAACGTAAGAAATGGAATATTGGAAGATGTAACAATGATGCCAATGAACAATTTGCAACATGTGGTTTATTTGGTGATAGTAATATGTTTGCTGACATGGTTGAGAATTTAGAACATCCTACTGGAAATATGGGGTGGGGAATTCCTTGCTGCAACTATATAGTAAATATTCTCAACTCTTCGAGATCTTTGTGAACTCAAAGAAATGAACTCTTTAATTGTAACTATGAAAAGTTGGTTGCTTTTCTAAAAGAATATTTCATTGAAACGTTTATTTTCATCGATGTTGTGTATCTCCTAATTTTTCATGTATTGTAAATATTGGTGATATTAATCTTATTTAGGAACTTTGTGCTTTCATAGAGAGCCTTCATAGAAGTGGAAAATATTAGTGTTATAGAAATGATGGAAGATATGTAATAATGAAAAATAATCATAATGATGCCATTCAACAATTTGCAACATTAGATGCTTTTACTGATAATAGTATGCTTCCTTGGATGGTTGATAATATGTGACATTCTATTGTGAATGTGGTAGCAAGAATTTCATGACGAAAATTTGTAGACAATATTGCTATTTCTAGAGAGTATATGCATACTCAAACTATTCAGACAAGACAAGTGCTTCAAGTGGATTTATTTTCAGAGATTTTGTACATTTCAATATATATTTTGTAATTTCTTAATGCATATTTTATTTTATGTTTTTTTCTAGAACAATATTTGAGTGAGTAATGATGGAGAAATAAATTCACAACTAAGGAAACACTTTTCTGTTCGATAACATTAGCTCGAAGGGTGGAATTAGCAATAAAATCTATATGTTTTCTTTTTTCAACTTACTATTCACTTCAAAAATTTAACTTGCCATTTTTAATATGTGTTATTTTAACATTATGATTTATAATTTATCTAAGTAGAATGAGCCCAACTGTAAGCAGTATAGAAGAATGGATTCCCATCATTTTATGCAAACAAATGTTCAAATTAATGCTCTAATTGGGCAAGTTGTTTAACATCATCCTCAATCTAGATTGCTATTTGGTAGAGAAAATGGAAGTGTTTGCCACCATTTTAGCAGATAAATGATTAAGGTGCATAGAAAATTTTGGTGAAAGTTTAATCAATTTTCTATTGTCCGAATGTGCCAAGTGTATAATGAATGTTGTCCTGGTATACATGTTGTGAGATGGAATGATGCGTCCATATGTAAAATATGGAAGAGTGAGAAAGGTTCGCACCTTTTATCTCGCTTTAATAATATGGACCATAATAAACAACCTGAGGTTCTCTGATTTTTAACACAAGTTGAAGAAATGCTAATAGCATGAGTAAATCCAATATTGTAAGTGAAACATGCTCATGGTCGGTAGTATAAATATAATGGGCATACAATTAGTTTTCCGCAGGAAATATATTTGATTGTGAAGAAACTTCCACGACAAGTATAATAACTTGATTTTTTTATTGTCAGAAGACATGGTGTTGACTCCAAATATTATGAATGCTATATGAAGAGATAGTCTGTGATGGATGCATTAATTTAAAAAAATCATATGGATAAATATTACAAAGATGTTGTAATTGATATGGATTATATTACTACTGTACCAAAAATACCTATTCATGTGTGTAGAAGGCTACAATATGTAGGTAGTGATCTGCATGAAACAGGGAGAGTTCACGAGGACATTGAAAAATTACAGGGAGGGAGGGGTGGATTTTTTGAAATATCATCCATTATGATTTCTTTCTCACATACCTAATGAATTTAGGATAGTGGATCAAATAAGAAGATTCCTTGGAAACACAAATTCTAGAGCTGATGAACCAGTGGACTCGCTAGACATTAGTACATCTCCCATTAACGAATATAATATTAAAGGGTTTTTAGACATGGAATTCCTTACTTTATTCCCCAGTGGTGATGTTTACTGGTTGCATCCACGTATTTGTAATGTTGAAATGCCTGAATATGCTTTTCATCTACTTAGATATTATTATCAAAGATTTCGATGTCATCCTCAGTTTCAGTGTTTCCTATTGAATATGATTATGTGACATCATAATCAGGGAACATATTCTTTCTTCTTGAAGAAGAATGTCCATGAGAATTCACCCGCAACTATTCAATATTTGCATCAACAACTGGGGGATTTGCCTCAGAATAAATTGGCTGGAAAATTAATGCATTTTGGTTGTTGTTTTACGGGTACAAGGGAATTTTGGACAAAGGGTCCTTTCGAACTGACTGACATGATCACACATTTGCATTTCCCAACTTTTTGTCTTTTACATTAAGTGTAGCTAAAACATAGTGGCCTAACTTACATTTTTGTATGCCTTCGAACACACATTGTCATCCACAAAATGAGCATACAAAAAAAATTGAAAATATTATTAAGGACCCACATATAGTTTCTATGTATATGCTTCAAAGATTAAATATTTTTCATGAATTGGTTCTTCAGAAATATCTTGGAGCTAAAGAATTTTGGTATAGGTTCATTCTCTTTTACTTTTGATGTTTTGTTTATGGTTTTGGAACAATGTGTTTTTTCTTTTGGTTTGTTTATATATCTTAACTACATTTTTCCTCATGTATGATGGGTAGCATAGAGGTTCAACGCACATCAATGATTTCCTATGGTTGCCAGGAGCTCAGAATATGGAAACACTAGACTAGTCCAACCAATTTGATGTTCATGCAACGAAGTGCTACCTCGACAAATATTTATAGCCTGGAGCCCATGTGACATCAACAGTCAAAATGTCATGGTTCCTTGAAGTCTTAATGATGACCCCTGCCTTTTGAAGACCTCACAATTTTCTTCATGAAAACCTCATGAATATTATGAGCATTTAGTCAACAAAGTATAAAGACACACAAAATGCAGTGTTGATTCTTGTCTATGGAGAAATGGGTCTATCTCTTCATGTCATTACGAAGCTCCCTGGAAGGTTCATGATGAGAGTATAATTCTCATAAATGAAAAAGGGAAAAATAAATATAAAGAAGCATAGAATGATGGTTGTTTAAATATTCACAATGTTGATCTTCTGACAATATGGAAAGAAAATGTCGATTGTCAACCAATAGTGTCTTGACATAGAGTTTAGAAATATATTACAAAATATGTTTCGAAGGTGTTATCTCTCCAAAATTTCTCTAGAGTTGTTGTGAAAGAAATGATAGAGGTAACCACAAACCTACTTTGGAGATTAGGATCTAGCCTTCCTAATGCTCAGAGAGGGTTCTCTCTTTATGATTTGACTTTGTTTAGTTAATTGATTTTAGGCTAGTTATGATTATGCTTGGGTTTTGATTTAGATTTGGTGGTGGAATCACTGACTTAGATGGATAGAGGGATGTATTTTACCATTTGGCTATGGGGTCAAGTGTCAAAAAAACAAGACTGCATCAAGTTCTAAAGATAGTGTTTACAGGGCAAGGTAGCTGAGTAAATTTAGATCTTAAGGCTGGATGGTGAAGTTGTTTTCAATTGAATCCAAGGAGCAATTAAGGGTTCCTTAAACCAGATAATGAGTGAAATGGTAGGGGTCAATTGAAACTAGGGACCAATAAAGGATTCCCTAATCTGGATATCAGAAGAAAACATTAAAATGATTAACTGTTGAAGACAAAGTGTACTTAAATAAATTTTGTAATATAATTCAAGTTAATTCATTCAATTTAGATAACATGCAAGTTTGTGAAACACTTAAGAAAATAACAATTTGAAGAAAATAAAATACTTCACTGAAGTAGCTCAACACATGAGTCTTGTAATGCAATCCTTTTATTACTCAGTCCAGTCTACTGACTTGAAAAATTGGTACAATGAACCCTCAGGTTAAAGATCAATACAACTATAGAAATGTCTAGCAATCCACACTCTATACTTCGAATTATGAAGTATTTATCTAAAAATAGTTACAAAATATCCCAAACTATCTTGGGAATTAATCTAGGAAAAAAATATCTTCATGCAAGAAGATAGAGAAAGATATTCAACAGCTACAGTCTGTCCCTATTTATTAGGCTATGCTGTCAGATCTTTTGTAGCCTTTTCTCCTTTGTTGTTTGTCTTCACGCTCATTGTTCATTTTAATTTTCCCTTTTAACTGATACTCTTTCATCTGACTGACCTGTTGCTTTTCTTTTACTCCACTATTTTCACTTTTACCTTACATTTTTACAATAAGTCATTTAATTTCTCCCATGTCACTGCATTTGGTAATTTGATATTTACCATTTTTCTGTAGATTTCATCTACTTTTGTCTACTTTGCAAAGGTCGGTCTATTCACAAAAAGGTGTTTTACCTCATGATGGAGGTAAAATAGGTTCTCAAATGTCTGGTACATAACCTTTCTTGTAGGCATCCCCTTCATTGAAGAATTATTGGCTTGATCTCTTGCCACCAATCTGATTTTCTTGTTGTAGTCTTCATGTGGCATCAATCTATCATTTATCACCAAGGGATTTGGCATACCTTTCTGCCTCAAAGCATCAAACTTAACCATGAACCTGTCTATAGCTAGTTCCATGGTTTGGCATTTGTCCTCAAGGTTCATCATTAAGTTCCTCTTGGTGAGCACTTTTTTCACCTCTAGTATGGTGTCAGTCCTGTCAGCTATGTCTAGTCCCCACAATTCATATTTATTTTTAGAATTAAGGAATTGGATTACTCTGGTGGATTCCTTTGGCATGTCTCCAAGTTTGGCCTCAACTTTTTGAATTCCTTTAGTAGCCTCTTTGACTAAATCATTTTGTTCAAAGATTCCTTGTATAGATGGCCAAATATCATTGACAGAGTCAATGATATTGGCCCATATTTGTTGTTTACCTTGGGCAAGTGGATCCTTCAATGTTAACTCTTGCTCTAGGTTCTTTATCCTCTCAGTCAACCTAGTTGAATTCTAAACTTCATTCTTGTGCATAATTTGTGCCACTTTCTTCTCATACTCCAGAATTTTCATTTTTTCTTCAAGTATATTTATCTTTGTGGTTTGTATGGACATGTCTTCCATGGCTTTGACCTATTTGCTTGCCTCATCACTTGGTTGAGTTGTTGCTATTGTTGAACCTGTTGCTGATGTAGATGTTGTTGCAGCTAGAAGTGTTGTAGCCAGTGGAGCTATGGGGGCCAATGAAGCTACCAAGGTTGATGGTATTGATGTACTGACTTTTGGAATGGCAGTTGTAGTGGTTGTCTCAAGGCTAGGTTGTTTTAACTATATCAAACTGTCCAATTCTTTCTCCATTTCTTTCAACTGATCATTTAGTTGGAGAATGAGGTCCAAAATCTCCTCCTGTTGGGCTTCGATTTCTAGGAACTCCTTGGTCTGTGGATGCTCTAAATGAGGCAACTTCAATTGTTTCTTTAAAGCAACAATATCCTCATTTTTCTTCTTTATCAATTTCTCTGTAGCCTTGACATCATTGGGATTATATCAAAGCTCAATCACCAAGTCTTCTAGTGACTTGATTATGTTGTCCTTTCCCTGTGAGGATGCCTCTTCCAGCTTGAACAATGTAGTGATTTTATCCATTGAGCTTTGAATTTTGTGCAGAGTCATTGCTTTATTTGTCATATGGAATAAATCATCTCATTTTCCTATTTATGGAACTCAATTTGGTCAATAGGGTGAACATCCCTGGTCAAAACTTCAAATTCAGTAGCTTGTTGATGCTTTTGGTTGTTGGACTATAGGATACATGAACGTCATTTGCATTTTACCCATCTTAATGTCAAAGGACAACATTAACCTATTCTGATTGGCAGGTGTTTTTTTAAAGTACTGGGCATAAGTTTCAGCTTTTAATGCATCATTCCTCAACTTAATTTCCTTGTATTTTTATTTTTATCATTCTCTTCATCCACAGGCTTGCTCGATGAAGGGACTTCAATGTTGAGTTGTTTCTAAATAAGTTGAGTGTTTGAAGGAGAAGATTGGTGGGTCTCCTCTGAAGCTACTGGTCCTTTACTCCTTCCAACCATAGTGTTAGTGTCAGTGATTTTCACTGTCTCAATGGTGTCTTCTTATTTAGTTACAGGATTAAGCTTGGGCCTCTTCCTGTAACTAATCTCAAACCTATCATCTGTAGTGTCCATCCCTGAGCTAGAACCTTCTTCTCTAGTTCGTTTCACATTTATGTCCTCATTGTTTGGAGTCTGCAAAATGGGAGTAATAGTCATCTGTTCTTCTAGGGCTAGAACCTGCAGAAAGGAACTAGTATCAATTTTCTTTTCCACATCAATTAAGGTACTCTCCACATCTATCAAAGTGCTTTCCAACCATTTTGACTGGTTGGCATATATCTCAATGTCTGGCCTAGGATCATGTATGAAAGGACTCAATTTGAATTTGAGCCTTAGTTTATTTATCACTCCATTAGGGTCATACTGCCGCGTGAAATTGCTCTTGAAGTTCATATGTTGTAAGATTTTGTCTACTTTTGGTCCAACTTTTCTATTATTACAATTAAAAGGGCCCAATTGGTTTTTTATTTTAAACTGGGTCTTCTTCCTAGGTGACATGAAATTAACTTCATTGATGATTATGATTTGTCTGAAACACTATAATGTAAATATCCTCATGGGGAGGTATTTAGGAAGTTTGTAGGGAGCACATTCGCATCCATATATCCTAATTTCTGTGTGGTCCTGGTATAGATACCAGTCTCCCACTCTATTATTCTTTGCCAACTGTAAAACTCTCTTAATCTCCTCACTGATTCTAGGTTGATAGCTACTGGTTAGCATGTTTATAACACGATGAACAAATGAATCAATGAATTCTTTATAACCAAAAACAGTGGAACATCGTTCGATCAATGGTGTACAAAAGATGATAGATCTTGGATTGCCGTTGGTGTCTAACTTTTGGATGCTGACTGGAAATTTGTCGAATTGATAATATAGGAACATGTGAAACAAAACCAAAGAGTATTTGAACACTCTCTCATTTGGTAATCTGATAAATTGTTCATGGATTTTGTCTTCTATGAACTGAGAAAAGTTGTAAATTGTAGCAAGAGGCTTGCCTGGGCAAAATATATAAAGGAAAGCAAGGAAAACCTCATCCACATGTTCATTTGTGGTGTACCCTAGAAAGCAGGAGAGCATGGTTATAATTTTTCTACCTTTGTCAAGAAAAATGGTGGCAGCATATGGAGGACTATCTGTTGGAGTATGAGACTCTTCAATGATGAAAGTCTGAAAGATTTGATCTTTCTTGGGAAGGTCTAGCTTTATGTAGAGTTAAATTAAACCTTCAATGGAAAGTGGGGTCTGATTTAGGCCTCGATGGATCTGCAGCATTTGATTCATTGATTCTACTACAATAGTGAATAAAACCTGTTGGTAGGGGGTGACTATGGCTCTTTGACTGGGAACATAACAAGCTTGGCAGAAGTCGATGATTTCTAGGCATGGGTGTATTTTTGGGAACAAGTACTTGGGTAAATTAGACTCCCATAGGTGAATATCATCATTCTGGTTCAAAAACTTATCTTTACTCTAGCAGTGGAGTTTCAGTAAGTGGGAAGGGGAAGCAGTGTCCTTGACTTGAAATTCTCTATCGGCCAATGGAATGTGGTCAATATCCACGTGAGGGGTTTGCAGAGGTCTTACATCTAGAGATGTTTGGGAAGCCATAATTTGGTTTGTTCAATGGAATTACTCTTTCTGTGGCTTTGGGAGTAAGGTCAGAAGCTCTGGAACAGTGGGGAGGGTAATAACTGTATGCAAAAAGGGGTTTGGGAGCACAGTAAGATTTTCTTGAGTTTAGGAAGATTTTTTAATTAATTTAATTAATTAACCTTTGATAATTATTGTGTATAGTTTTAAATTGCAAGGCCATTCCGGTTCTATCAAGAATACCTAGAAATTTGACGGTTTTGTGCACAGACTGGGTTCTATGGTAGATGCAGAGGTTACTGAGGCTTCAGCTGGCTATTCGTTGCTTCAATTTGGTGTCTGTAGCATCTTCAGGTTGAAAAATGTGGTTAATTTGGTCGCGCAGAGGTTGAGGGTGTCAGAATTGGTTAACAGAGGTTTAGAGCGAAAATGAGTGAAAAGAGTAAAATGGGGCTTTTTCGGCATTTTAACCAATAACGGTTACATTTTGGTGTGAGATTTATTGAATGAACAGTGGGCAGTTTTGGTTTAGGCGGGGAGGTGGTTTTAGGCCATATTGCACCACTTTTGGATCGAGGGCGGTATTTTTCACGAGCACGTGATATAACCTGGTTCTGCCACGTAGCAGAACAATGCTTGACCAAAACCGCAAATCTCGAGTGCTCTCGGGCCATTAACTGTTGGACGATGAACCCGCGCGATATGGCTATGCGCCGTTGGGTCTGGATGTGGGAGATCATAGCGATATCGTGTGGTGAAGTTGCACAAACGGAGTTGGGATGTGATTGGTGGGGCCCGGGGTTTAATTACAATGAATTGTAATTATTCAACAAATAATGACGGGGTTTTCAATATAAGAAAATGGTTAATAAAGGTGGACCATGGGTTATATGGCGGAGTTTTTAACTATACACGAAGGTTTGGTGAGTTAAAAGGGTGTCGGGGAATTATGACGTGGGGCACTTTAAATGTATAACGCGTGGTATAGTAAATAACTTAGGATAAAAGCGATTTAGTGGTTTTTTAAGGGGAAAAAAGAAATTAATAAGGGGGGAATGTATTATTTGTGACGGGAATGTGTTTCACAGTAGGGAAAGGCGTTTTGGGAAGGGGGAATTATTTTTAAAGGGTAATGTCTAGGAAAACATGTGAAACTAGGGGAAAAGGTTGAAATGAGGGGAAAGGGTTTTTAGAAGGAATGAAGGGAATAATGAGGGGAAGTTAGTAAAGTAAGTATGTGGGGGTCTAGTGAAATGAAGGGAAATTAGTAAATAAGCTTTAGTGAATGTCATTTTTCTTTCACAGTTCCTCCTGCACCTAAAACATAGGATTAAGCATGATAAATGTGCCTTTGACTTAGCAACCTTGTGCATTTGCAAAACTTCTTCTACCTACCCTTTATTTACCCTAGCATTTTCTCTTCATTTAATTGGGTGCATTTGAGCTTGCTAACCCTTCATTTCTTTTTCTTTTGATAAGAAAACTATCTAATTCTAACCTTATAACTTCCAATGGCTTAGATTAAACTAATGACCTCATTATTATTCTCTACCTAACTACTGATCTACCAAGATTAAACAGTTTGGCTAGATCTTTATTCTCAATCTATCAACATGAAATTTAAAGCATGAATTAATCAATATTAAACTATTTGACCATCATGGATTATGTCATTTTTGACAAGTTGCACACAATATTATTTTGCAAAGTAAAGTAGAAGGAGTGGCATTTGAATTTGCACACTTTCATGATCTATTTTTATCTCTTTTATGGGGTTCATATGTTTTACTTTTTTGATCTTTTGTTTCTTTTTCTCCTTTGATTATTCTTTTAGGACATAGCCTCTGTACATTTTTTAATTTTAATATGGGAAAACATTTTGCAGAAAGCAAAAGTATGTACAATATTACAAGACTTAACCATAGCCAATTCAAAATTATGAATCCTATTATTATAGGACCCTAACAGTGGCTCCACATGGGGATGGCATTTCCATGTGAAATGTCAAGAACTTTAAGATCAGTAGCCTTTGAAATTTTGACTGTGGTTTCCTTGTAACTGCTCCTCTGTGATCTGCTTTATTCATACATAAGATGGTATACCTTTCAAATCTCAAGGCCTTCTCTTTGGGTTTTAACCTCAAAAGATTGCCATCCAATCCAATCCAAACTTTGCAATGTTATATACAATGAGAAAATTAAACAAATGAACTAATGTTAATATGTGGACAAGTAGTGCTTCAACATTCTAACATTGACTGGTCCTCCTGGTAGATCTGTTCCACTTAGTTGTCTCAAGAAAAATGTATTGTTACCTTTGTAACCATAAATGATATAAGGGCCTTGCCATAGGAAATAAAATTTATCATGTTTACCATTTTCTTCTCTTATAGAATCTCATTTGAGTACTTTGTCACCACTGTAAAAATCATCATCTTTGGTCTTCTTGTCAAAAATCTTTTTGATTTTATCCTGGATCACTTGTGATTTCACATAGACTTCTTCTCTAGTTTGCTGCAAGTGTATTGTCTGATTTATCCTTCTTTGGATATCATTTGGTTCTACCTGCAACTCTTGAATCATTTTCATCACTGGCACCCCTAAAGAGTATGGAAAAACAACATCCATTCCATATACTAGCTGGTAAGGAGATGTACCAATGGATTTTTTGGTAGATAGTATGTTTTCCCATAAGGCATTAACCAACTTTTTGTTCCGGGTCTTCTTGTTGTCTTGTAGCAATTTCTTGATAATATTAACAAGGATTTTCTTTTAGGATTCTGCAAGTCCATTACCTTGAGGGTAATAGGCAGTGGAATGGAAAAGCATAATGTGATGTCTGTTACAAATGTCTACCATTTTCTTAGATTTGAAAGCAGTTGCATTATCAGTAATGAGCTTTTGTGGGCATCCAAACCTATAAAGGATGTTGTTCTCAAGGAATGAAATGATGACAAAGTTTGTGGCTTCTCTAGAAGGGATGGCTTCTATCCATTTAGTAAAGTAATCAGTGGCTATCAAAATCCACTTATGCTGGGCTGAGGAGGATTGGTGAATTTCTCCAATGAAGTCTAAACCCCATTGTTGAAAAGGCATTTATGTGGAGATGGGTTTTAGAGTTAATGGTAAGAGCTTCCTTTTGCCCTCAAATATTTTTCACTTGTGACAGGAGGTCACATATTTCTTGACATATGAAAAAATGGGTGGGCCAGTAAAAACCTTCCCATAGAATCTTATCAGCAGTTGTTTTCCAATATAGGTGTCCTCCACAATCTCTTGCATGAAATTCTTGCATAACTTTGTCAGCTTCATCTTTTAATAAATAACTCAATAAAATTCCACCATTATCTTTCCAAAATAAAGCATTGTCTATGACACAATATTTCATTGATTTCATTTTCAAAAATCTACTTTTAGTGCTAGATAAACCAGGAGGATCTTGTAGGTTTAGTAAAACAAATATGATATCTACATACCAAGGTGAATCTATGGAAGCTTTACTGATCTGTGGAGTCGCCATCTCTTCCTGATCATCTAAGGCTCCAATGAAATTTATATCTAAGGCCTAACAGTTCGATTCAGCCATGAGTTTAGCTAAACCTTGGCCTTTGATAAGTTTTGTAGGCTTTATTTCTATGTCATATTCCAAAATAGTGGCAATCCATTTTCCTCTCTTTCCTTTAGGCCCATTCTGTGTTAGAATGTACTTTACTACTAAATTTGGAACATAAGTAATGATGTGTGAATACAAGATGTACACTCTAAAATCTTTAATAGATTTTACTAAAGCAAGTGCTTGTTTTTCCATTATGTTTTACTTTAGTGTAGCATCTCTCAAAGATTTGCTGAAAAATGCAATACGTTTCTGACAACCTTGATCATTCTTCTGCAACAAGACTGCAACAAGAGTATGTTTTGAAGCAAAAGAAAAAATTATAAAATATTTTTTGAAATCAGGACTTATGAGGACTGGTGTTTTAGTAAGGGCTTCTTTGATTACCTCAACAGATTGTTTAGCCTCTACTGTCCACTTAAGTGTTGAATCTTTCTTTAACTTGTTATTTAGTTCTATGATTAATTCTGGTAAGTTTGAAATGAATCTCCTAAGAAACTTTATTTTGCCTAAAAATGATTGTAATTCCTTGATGTTTCTAGGATGAGTGATGTTTAGGATTTCCTCTATTCTAGCTAGATCTATTCTAATTTCATGTTTTGGTATCATGTGTCCCAACAGTTTGCCCTCTTCTAGACCAAAGATTGTCTTTTTGAGATTTAAGGAAATGCCAGATTTTCTACATTTAATAAAAACTCTTCTTAGGGGATCTAGATGTTCATTATCTGATTTGGAAAACACTATGATGTCATTTTGGTAAAAAACTAGAAGGTCATGGATTTATTTTTCAAAAGCCGTGTCCATTTCTCTTTAGAATGTAGCTCCAACATTCATCAATCCAAAAGGCATTTTCAAGTACATCAAAGTACCCCAGGGAGTGGTAAATGCACTCTTTGCTTGAGCCTCTAGTTGAACTAAGATTTGGTTGTATCCAGAGAATCCATAAAGCAATGAAATTTTGGATGAGCCTACTACACTCTCGAGAATATGGTCCATTTTAGGGAGAGGGTAGTTATCTTTTAATGACACTTTGTTCAAGTTCCTAAAATCAACACAGAGTCTAATTTATCCTATTTTATTTCTTGTAGTGACTAAATTGGAGACCCAATCTGAATATCTAATTGGTGCTATGATTTGTGCATTATACATTGTTTCTACTTCTATTTCAATTAATGGAATAAGAACTCGATTAATTCTCCTAAGCTTCTGTTTAAAGGGTTTCTGATCTTCTTTGATGGGTATCTTATGTTGAATAATCCTAGTATCATAAGACTTAAGGTCTTCATAACTCCAGGCAAAGACATCTTGAATCTCTTTGAACAGATTTATGTATTTCATCTTTTCATCTGGAGGTAATGCTTTGGATATCTTGATAAGCTTGGGTTTTTATTTTGTTCCTATGTTACATTCTTCTATGTCTACTCTTAAAGGCTCCATTTTTTGTTTCCTAGCTACATCATTGGAATCAAAAAAGTCTTCTAATGGGACTAATCCTTTAGGCAAAAAGTTATTTTTAAGGTTTAAAATCTCAGAATCATCATTGATTATTTCTTCTATTTCTAATTTTCTAAATTGTCTATTTCTACTTTAGTGAATTTAGTGGGTCTATCTACATATAAAGCATTTATATCTATTTCAATGTCTATGATGTTATCTAATGTACAGTCTGTGTCTATGCTATAGTTTTCAAACTCTCCTTCAACATTCATGAAATCATAGATTTGAGAATTTTGTGACAAAATATGCCAATATTTCAAATTTTCAGGTATAACAGGTTTGTGCCTTACTTATGCAGTGTACTTGTGGTTGGGCTGAAAAGGTAATTTGCAAGTGCTAGCAAAAGTAGCCAAACGGTGAGCTTGCATGTTCTATTTCCTAGGGATAGCAGCAAAATCAGTTTCAAGAAGTTCCTTAATCAGATCTAGGACAATCTCTTTGTATTGGCTAAGTCTGGGATTATTCACAAAGTACTCTCCTCTAATTAGTTTTATAATCAATTCTAAGTCTCCCATGATACAAACTCTCTTGGCTCCATGTTTTCTTACAATTTGGAGTCGTAAGATTAAAGCTTCATAGTTTGCCATGTTGTTTGTGCATTTAAAGTTTAATCTAAAGGCATGACCTTCAGAATGATTATTTTCCATGTTGTGAATCCAAACTCCTACACCTGCTCCTAATCTATTTACAGATCCATCAAAATCTAAATGCCATAGAGACTCATGAAATATGTTTTCACTATTAGGTGCTTTGTATTTCTCTTCTGCAGTTGTGATCTCATTTTTGTCATTGTCTAAACTGTACAAGATAAATGAGTCCATATTAGAATGCACGGAGTATATAGGATAATTTTGTGGTTTTCTGAACTACTTACCATTTATTTCATCAAGGTTTCTCTGTTTAGTTTTCTTTGTTGACCAAAAAGAGAGATGGTGGCATATGGCATGTCTAACTGTAGAGATCCCTGCAATTTCGCTCCACATGAATGAGATAATACCATTCCATACTTGGGTGGGATATTAGCAACTACTATGTCCATAACAATACTCTTTTTTGGGCACTGGACTAGAGTCACACACAAATATTTGATCAGGCCAAGGCATTTGACTTGGCTAGAATCAAAGGAAAACATGTTCTTGTATGGTCTGGTGATATCTAAGTTTAATCTCTCCATGATTTCTTTAGGCATTAGGTTATGGGATGCCCCTAAATCTAGCATAAAATTATGTAATATTTTATCATGAACATTTAAGCTAATGTAGAATGGAGGGATACCCCCTTGTTGATGTTTTCCATTTACTTCTAGACCAAATAATAACTTAGGTTTATCATCATTAAGGTTTACAGCATCTTCTCCTTCACCTATGTTTAGTGTTTCAGTGATTTGTGCTTTGTATAATTCATTTTTCACTAGCCCTGTCAAGGGAACTGATATTTTCAACATGGCTATCTCAGTCTTAATGTTAAATGGAAATTGAGTTTTTCTTGATTGGATGAGATCTTCATTAGCAAATGTGGTCTGAGTATTTTTATCTTCCTTATCAGCACTTGGTAATTCAGTTTGTGTACCAGCAATTTTTTTTTTAATTTTCTTATTTGACATGGATTTAGTAACAATTTTAGTTTCAGTTTCATTTGAAGTTATATCTACAAGCTTTGGGCTGGAAGTCTCATGAGTTCCTCTAGGAACTTTGGTCATAGGAGATTCCATTATTTTTTTAGTTTAGGTTTGGACAGATTCTTAGTGGGAATTTCAGTATTCCTTTTGCTTCTAAGGCTATATTGTTTGTGAACTTCATAAATAGTAGATTCATAGCCTTGATTGTAGACAAAGGACTCTCCAGATTCTAATTGCAATTGTTGTAACATGTACAATTCGTGTTATTCCTGAGTAAGAAAAACAACATCTTCATCTTTAATCCCTAATAGGTTTATTTGGGTGTCCTCCTCTTCTTCATGATTTTGTGAACCTTTTGCATAATTTTCCTGGAAAGGTGGTCTAATCTATTGATCTGGTATTGCATCTCTTCTTTTCCCAGTATTAAGATTTTTCCTAAAATTGGGGTTTCTAGTTGGGGGTGCTTGTTGATTTTCCCACTGAGATTTTCTTTCCATATTTTCTAATCTATCCATTATCCTTTCTACACTTTTATCTAAACTATCTATTTTACCATCTAAAGTCGATGGTTCCTATTTAATGGTAACTCTTTTGTTAATTCTCATCCTAGATTTCTTAGCTAATAAATTTACTTCTGCACTAACATCATTACTTTGCATCTGTTCCAATGTTTCAGGGATTCTTTCTCTCAATTGGTAAGACATATCAGTGTCAAACCCATAAGGAAATTTGATTAGTGCTAAGTCTAGTGGATGTTTAATATTTGTAAGGATTGCATTATAGATACCGTTGAACCTAGTACAATAATCCTAAATAGATTCATTAGGAGCTCTTCTAATGTTATCATATTCAGACAATATTTGTAAATGGTTTTCCTTTCTTTCCCATCTATCCATAAACAATTTACGGAAAGCAACTAAATCAGCAATATGATTAGTAGGTAAACCTTTGAACCATTTTTAAACATCCCCTGTTAGTGTTTGGGCAAATAACCTCAACCGCACATCATACTCATCAATCTTGTGTAATTCAAAGTAGTCAGTCATTTTATTGACATGTTGTTGGGTAGTATACTGACTAGTAGCATGAAACAAAAGGATTTTACTTTGATAGTCTTGGGGCATGGCATGTAGTTGAGCTAGTAAGACCAAAGGTGCATATCTATCTACCATGGCTGAGATTTTGGTTTGACTGGGGGGCAAAGTAGTGGTGCTTGAAGAAGGACTTGAGATGGCTGTAGCTGAACTAGATGAACTTGAGATATTTATTTGGAGAGGAATCTGAGGTATGAATGATTTAGGGGAATGAACTGTGGTGGATATTATAGGTGAGGTGGTAGTAAATGAATCTGTATTTACTGTTTTTGAAGACTCGGTAGAAATTTCATGGGTAGCAGCAGTTAAGTCAGCTAATTCAACTGATTGTTGAAGATAGGCCTCATCTATATGGCTTATCAAGGTTAGGGTTAAAGCTTCTAGTTTATCAAAAGTATCCAAAACATGTTGATCTAATCTAGATGTATAGGAACCCTTTTTGACTCAATGAATTGAATAAAATTAGGGTCTATTACAATTTCATGAATTGAATTTTTTGATTTGGTTCTAAACAGAGAAAGCTCAAATGATAAATCAAACTGAATATCCTCTAAACTTGATAATTCTTTAGGGAGGGAATTTGCTTTAATTTAACTAGCTACTACTTCCTTGAGTTTATACCTTTTTTTATTTTCTTAAAATTCTGTCAGGGTCATGAACTATTATAGCAGGGTTTGGATCTGGATTTTCCTTGGTATAGTGTGTTATTTTGGGAGCCAAAATTTTAATTTTTAATTGTTTTATTAAACCTTTTAACAACTCTAAAATAATCTTAAGGTGAAAAAGATGAGATTTGATATTTCCTCAAAGTTTTATTACACTGAGGATCGATTCCCCAGTATGGTCGCCAATATGTTATCTCTCCAAAATTTTTGTAGAGTTGTTGTGAAAGAAATGATAGAGGTAACCACAAACCTACTTTGGAGATTAGGATCTAGCCTTCCTAATGCTGAGAGAGGGTTCACTCTTTATGATTTAACTTTGTTTAGTTAATTTATTTTAGGCTAGTTATGATTGTACTTGGCTTTTTGATTTAGATTTGGTTGTGGATTCACTGATTTAGATGGATAGAGGGATGTATTTTACCATTGGGCCATGGGGTCAATTGTCAAGAAAACAGGATTGGATCAAGTTCTAAAGATAGTGTTTATAGGGAAAGGTAGTTGAGTAAATTCATATCTTAAGGCTTGATGGTCAAGTTGTTTTCAACCGGATCCAAGGAGCAATTAAGGGTTCCTTAAACCGGATAATTAGTGAAATGGTAGGGGTCAATCAAAAGTAGGGAGCAATAACGGATTCCCTAATCTGGATATCAGAAGAAAACATTGAAATGATTAATTGTTCAAGACAACATGTACTTAAACAAATTCTATAATATAATTCCAGTTACTTCATTCAATTTAGATAACATGCATGTTTTTGGAACACTTAACAAAATAAAAATTTGATAAAAAGAAAATACTTCACTGAAGTAGCTCAACACACGAATCCTGTAATGCAATCTCTTTATTACTCAGTCCAGTCTGCTGACTTGAAAAATTGGTACAATGAACCCTCAGGTTACAGATCAATACAACTATAGAAATGTCTAGCAATCCACACTCTATACTTCGAATTATGAATTAATTATATAAATATAGTTACAAAATATCCCAAACTATCTTGGGAATTAATCTAGGAAAAAGAAATATCTTCGTGCAAGAAGATAGAGACAGATATTCAACTACTGCAATCTGCCCCTGTTTATTAGGTTGCGTTGTCAGATCTTTTGCAGCCTTTTCTCCTTTGTTGTTTCTCTTCATGCTGACTGTTATTTTTACTTTTCCCTTTTAACTGATACTCTTTCATCTCACTGACCTGTTGCTTGTCTTTTACTACTCTGTTTTAACTTTTACATTACATTTTTATAATAAGTCATTTAATTTCTCCCATGTCTATGCATCTGGTAATTTGGTATTTACCATTTTTCTGTAGATTTCATCTACTTCTTTGTACTTTGCAAAGGTGGGTATGTTCACAAAAAGGTGTTTTACCTCATGCTGGAGGTAAAATAGGTTCTCAAATGTCTGGTACAAAACCTTTCCTATAGGCATCCCCTTTATAGAAGAATTATTGGCTTGATCTCTTGCCACCACTCTAATTTTCTTGTTGTAGTCTTAATGTGGCATCAATATGTCATTTATCACCAAGGGATTTGGCAGACCTTTCTACCTCAAAGCATCAAACTTAACCATGAACCTATCTATAGTTGGTTCCATGGTTTGCCATTTGTCCTCAAGGTTCATCATCAAATTCCTCTTGGTGAGCACTTTTTTCACCTCTAGTATGGTGCCAATCCTATCAGCTATGTCTTTTTTCTGCAATTCATATTTATTTTTAGAATTAAGGAGTTGGATTATTCTGTTGGCTTCTTCTGGCATGTCTCCAAGTTCAGCGTTAAATTTTTGAATTGCTTCAGTAGCCTCTTTGACTAAATCATTTTGTTCAAAGATGACTTTTATAGATGGCCAAATATCATTGACAGAGTCAATGATATTGGCCCATAGTTGTTCTTTAGCTTGGGCAAGTGGCTCCTTCAATGTTAACTCTTTCTCTAGGTTCTTTATCCTCTCAGTCAACCTGGTTGACTTCTGAACTTCATTCTTGTGCATAATCTGTGCTAGTTTCTTCTCATCCTCCAGACTTGTCATTTGTTCTTTAAGTCTATTTATCTCTATGGTCTGAATGGACATGTCCTCCATGGCTTTGACCAGTTTGCTTGCCTCATCACTTGGCTAAGCTATTGATGTTGTTGAACGTGTTGCTAGTGTAGATGTTATTCCAACTAGAAGGGTTGTAGCCAGTGGAGCTATGGGGGCCAATGAAGCTACCAAGATTGATGGTACTACTGTAGTGACTGTTGGAATGGCAGTGGTAGTGTCTGTCTCAAGGCTGGCCCATTTTAACTCTATCAAGCTATCCAATTCCTTCTCCATTTCTTTCCATTGATCATTTAGTTGGCAAATGAGGTCCATCATCTCCTCCTGCTGGGTTTGGCTTTCCAGGACCTCCTTGGTCTGTGGATGCTATGAATGAGGCAGCTTCAATTTTTTCTTTAAAGCAGCAATATCCTTATTTTTCTTCTTTATCAATTTCTCTACAACCTTGACATCATTGGGATTATATCCAAGCTCAATCACCAAGTCATCCAGTGACTTGATTCTGTTGTTATTGGCCTGTCAGGATTCCTTTCCCAGCTCGAACTGTGTAGTGATGTTATCCAATGAGATTTGAAATTTGTGCACAGTCATTGTTTTATTTGTCATTGTGAAATAAATCATCTCACCTGCCTATTTTTGGAACTCAATTTGGTCAATAGGGTGAACATCCCTAGTCAAAACTTCAAATTCAGTCTTCTTGTAGTCTGCCAATGATTTGGGCTACAATACTGTAGGCTGCATGAATTTCATTTGCATTTTACTTGTCTTAATATCAAAGGCTGAATTTAACCTATTCTGATTGGCACGTGTTTATTTGAAGTATTGGGCATAAGTTTCAGCCTTCAATGCTTCATTCCTCAACTTAATTTCCTTGTATTTTTCTTTTATATCTTTCTCGTTATCCACGTGCTTGTTGGATGAAGAGACTTCAATGTTGAGATGTTTCTCAATAAGTTAAGTGTTTGAAGTAGAAGGTTGATGAGCTTCCTCTGAAATTGTTGGGCCTTTACTCCTTCAAACCATTGTGTCAGTGTCAGTGATTTCCACTGTCTCAATGGTGTCTTCTTGTTCAGTTACAGGACTAAGCTTGGGCCTCTTCCTATAACTGATCTTAAAATTGTCATCTATACAGTCCATCCCTGAGCTAGAACCTTCTTCCCCAGTTCTTTTCACATTTATGTCCTCATTGGCTAGAGTCTGCAAAATGGGAGTAATAGTCATCTGTTCTTCTAAGGCTGGAACCTACTGAAAGGAACTAGTATCAATCTTCTTTTCCACATCAATTAAGGTACTCTCCACATATATCAAACTGTTTTCCAAGCATTTTGATTGGTTGGCATATCTCTCAATGTCTGGCATGTGATCATGTATGAAAGGACTCAATTTGAATTTGAACCTTAGCTTATTCATCACTCCATTAGGGTCATACTGCCACATGAAGCTGCTCTTCAAGTTCATCTATTGTAAGATTTTGTTTCCTTCTAGTCCAACTTCCCAATTATTACAAATAAAATGGCCCAATTGGCCTTTTATTTTAAACTAGGTCTTCTTCCTAGCTAACAGGAAATTAACTTCATCAGAGTTTATGATTTGTCTGAAATACTCTAATGCAAATATCCTCATGGGGAGGTATTTGGGCAAATTGTAGGGAGTAAGTTGGCATCCATATATCCTGATTTCTTTGTGGTCCTGATATAGATACTAGTCTGCCACTATATTGTTCTCTGCCAACTATAAAACTCTCTTAATCTCCTCACTGATTCTAGCTTAATAGCTACTGGTTAGCATGTTTATAATAGGATGAACAAATGAATCAATGAATTGTTTATAACCAAAAACAGTGGAATATATTTGGATCAATGGTGTGCAAAAGATGACAGATCTTGGATTGGCCTTGGTTTCTAACTTTTGTATGCTGACTGGAAATTTGTCGCACTGATAATATAGGAACATGTGAAACAAAACTGAAGAGTATTTGAACACTCTCTCATCTGGTAATCTGATAAATTGTTCATGCATTCTCTCTGCTATGAACTGAGAAAAGTTGTAAACTATAGCAGGAGGCTTGCGTGGGAAAAATATAGAAAGGAAAGCAAGGACAACCTCATCCACATGTTCATCTATGGTGTACCCTAGAATGCAAGAGAGCATGGTTATAATTTGTCTACCTTTCTCAGAAAAAATGGTGGCAAGATATGGAGGACTATATGTTGGAGTATGAGACTCTTCAATGATGAAAGTATGAAAGATCTGAGCTTTCTTGGGAAGGTCTAGATTTATGTAGAGTTCAAGTAAACCTTCAATGGAAAGTGGGGTCTCATTTGGGCTTGGCTAGATCTGCAGCATTTGATTTATTGATTCTACTATAATAGTGAATAAGACATGTTAGTCAGTGGTGACTATGGCTCTTTGACTAGGAACATAACAAGCTTGGTAGAAGTTGATGATTTATAGGAATAGGTGTACTTGGGAAAATTGGACTCCCATAGGTGAATGTCATCATTCTGGTTAAAAATTTTTCCTTTACTCCAACAATGGAGTTTCAGTAGGTGGGCAGGGGAAGCAGTTTCCTTGATTTGAAACACCCTATCGGCCAATGGAAGGTGCTCAATATCGAGGTGAGGGGTTTCTAGAGGTTTTACATCTAGAGAGGTTTGGGAAGCCATAATTTGGTTTGTTCAATGGAATTACTCTTTCTTTGGTTTTTGGAGTAAGGTCAGAACGTCTGGAATAGTGGGGAGGGTAATAACAGTGTGCAAAAAGGGGTTTGGGAGCACAGTAATCTTTTCCTGAGTTTAGGAAGGTTTTTCAATTAATGTAATTAATTAACCTTTGATAATTACTGTGTGTAACTTTAAATTGCAAGGTCATTCCGCTTCTATCAAGAATACCTGGAAATTTGACAATTTGGTGTGCAGACAAGGTTCTGTGGTAGATGCAAAAGTTACTAAGGCTTCAGCTGGCTATTCGTTGCTTCAATTTTGTGTCTGTTGTGTCTTCGAGTGGCAAAAGGTGGTTAATTTGGTCGCGCAGAGGTTGAGGGTGTCAGAATTGGTTAACAAAGGTTTGGAGCGAAAATGAGTGAAAAGAGGAAAATGGGGCTTTTTCGGCCTTTTACCCAATAACTGTTACATTTTGGTGTGAGATTTATTGAATGACAGTGAACAGATTTGGTTTAGGTGAGGAGGTGGTTTTAGGCCATATCACATTGCTTTTGGATTGAGGGCGATATTTTTCGCGAGCATGTGATATAACCTAGTGCCGCCATGTAGCAGAACAGTGCTCAGCCAAAACCACGAATCTCGTGTGCTCTCGGGCCTTTGACTATCGGACGATGATCCCTCATGATATGGTTGTGCACCGTTGGATCTGGAGGTGGGAGATCAAAGGGATATCACGTGGTCAAGTTACACGGACAGAGTTGGGATGTGATTGGCGGGGCCCGAGGTTTAATTAAAATGAATTGTATTTATTCAACAAATAATGACGGGATTTTTAATATAAGAAAATGGTTAATAAAGGTGGGACCATGGGTTATATGGCGGAGTTTTTAACTATAAACGAAGGTTTGGTGAGTTAAAAGGGTTTCAGGGAATTATGACGTGGGGGACTTTAAATATATAAAGTGGGGTATAGTAAATAACTTAGGATAAAAGGAGTTTAGTGGTTTTTTAAGGGGGAAAAGGAAATTAATAAGGGGGTAATGTATTATTTGTGATGGGAATGTGTTTCACATTAGGGAAAGGGGATTTGGGAAGGGGGAATGATTTTTGAAGGGTAATGTCTAGGAAAATGTGTGAAACGAGGGGAAAAAGGTTGAAATGAGGGGAAAGGGTTTTTAGAAGGAATGAAGAGAATAATGAGGGGAAGTTAGTAAAGTAAGTATGTGGGGGTCTAGTGAAATGAAGGGAAATTAGTAAATAAGCTTTAATGAATGTCATTTTTCTTTCACAATTCCTCTTGCACATGAAACATAGGATTAAGCATGATGAATGTGCCTTTGACTTAGAAACCTTGTGCACTTGAGCTTGCTGACCCTTCATTTATTTTTCTTTTGATAAGCAAACTATCTAATTCTAACCCTATAACTTCCAATGGCTGAGATTAAACTGATGCGCTCATCATTATTCTCTACCTAACTACTGATCTGCCAAGATTAAATAATTTGGCTAGTCTTTATTCTCTATCTATTAACATGAAATTTAAAGCATGAATGAATCAATATTAAACTATTTAACCATCATGGATTGTGGCATTTTTGACAAGCTGCACACAATACTATTTTGCAAAGTAAAGTAAAAGGAGTGGCATTTGAATTTGCACACTTTCATGATCTTTTATTATCTCTTTTGTGGGGTTCATATGTTTTACTTTTTTGATCTTTTCTTTCTTTTCGTCCTTTGATTATTCTTTTAGGACATACCCTCTTTACATTTTTTAATTTTAATATGGGAAAACATTTTGCAGAAAGCAAAAATATCTACAATATTAAAAGACTTAACCATAGGCAATTCAAAATTATGAATCCTATTATTAGAGGACCCTAACAGAAGATTTGAAAATTATCATGAAATTTTGACAAGGGTTACAAGTGGAAGTTGATCTAATGCTCCCACATTATCTGCATATAGAAATTTTCTTGCAGAAATTCTTGTTGAGCATGACATTGGAGCATAAGAATCTTGTCAGATTTTACTAAAGCTACCTCTTGTTGTGTGTAGCCACAATTTTTTTACCTTGAATGTTAGCAAGAAACTATCCAAAAAAATATTGGTTCATTCTAATGAAATTTCGTGCGAAAACAATTTTCTTTAGCTTTATCAAAAACACCATGATTTTCTACAAGAGCAATGTAGACCGCGAGAAGCACATGCTATTATTCATGTGTGGCCACAATTTAATGTTACTCTAAATGAGTAGATAGAATAGTTTGGAACATTTTTCTGGACTCAGTTACTTTTGTACAAGCCATTTTGTGACATTGCTTCATATATAGGGCTTTCAAGTGAAACTATCATTGAGAATTACAGGAATCTAGGATATCATACGTGGTATGTTGATTGAGCTCCTTTTCCAAATGAGAGTAATGAAGAAGATGTTGATTTCCTTATTCATGAAGATAATGTTGATATGTTTTGAAGAGTGGCAGGTTGTTTCCTAACTTATTCCTTAAAATAATGTTAACATTTTTGACCTTGACAATCTTTGTATAAGGGAATATGATATTCATTATAATTGGCAGGAAACAATGGTGTCAAATGAAATTGTAGAGCATGTTATTCACTTTATAAAATATGCCTAGTCTATGGGTGTTACCAATGGTGACTATAGTTAGGCATGGCTCCCCAATGCACGTAAACCTAAGGGGTGCCTCTCAAGAAGTTCAAAAGGTGCATATTATGGAAGTGTCAGGGTGTTGGGGTTGGGATGACATGTCTTGGTGGTCCCAACCCTCGAGGGACAAGAATAGAGGCTGAGTTGATCTGTTGGGAGGGGAAGGATCATGAAGAAATTTCCTATAGGCCCCATTATGGAGGTATAAAGGTAAGTAGTGGATGAAAGCTTCAAGAAAAGGTGAAGTGGGATGACATGGTGGTTAGAGAAAGGGGAGCCATCTTGATGTCATGTGCCTATCAACAAAAACCATAAGAAAATTGGAAAACCTAATAATTCCTTCTATGAAACCTCTTATTGTCATTTCAAAAACGGTGAGGGAGGGTGTCAAAATGAATGTGAGTTGTTGATCAGATGATTGATGATATTCCTCTTATCGACCATTCTGAGGGGTGAACCCCCCATAGCTTATGTTCATGTTATCCTGTTGGAATTATGCATGATGACATAGAAGTGTGAATGTGTGGGGATCTGCCCAAAAATTCGACATCGTTTATGAGACATTGGCAGGGACCACCATAGAAAATGACATGGTGGAATTTTATTGGCACCGAGGCATAGAGGCAGGGCCCTACATATGAGTAGTCAATCATATGATAAGGCAAGGCAATTTATGGTTATATATATATATATATATATATATATATATATATATATATATATATATATATATATATATATATATATATATATATATATATATATATATATATATATATATATATATATATATATATATATATAGATAGATAGATAGATAGATAGATAGATAGATATAAACATTGGGGTTGTCGATGCCTTGGTGAGATTCTGTAAGCATTATATATATATATATATATATATATATATCTATATATATATATATATATATATATATATATATATATATATATATATATATATATATATATATATGGTAGGTCCAATGGAAAGTTAATAAAATGAAGCTATGGAGTTCTTATTCTTGGAGCTCAAGTGAAAAGAGAGAAGCCATAACCCTCAATTAAGCCAATTCAGATCCTCGGAACGGGAAATGGAATTGAGGAAAAGATAAAAACATTTTAATCCCATTCCTAAATAGTATAAGGGTAATTGGATTATCAAGTAGTATCCATCCCACTAGGGCAGGTGGGGAGCATTGTTAAAGGTGCCATCATATCATATAGGTTCAACACTTGGACTGGATGGGCTCTATCATGGCTAAGTAATGGCAAGTCCCTCAATAAGGGGGTTTCACAATAAATTTTATAAAACTAATAAAACAAATTTTTAGGTGTTAAAAGTTGGTTTTAAATCATTTATGGTGTGCATAATTGAAGGGTCACCTTGTGATCCAAGTATGTAGCATGGTACTAATGCATGGATCCCTAGACTTAGGGTGGAGCTCAACCCTATGGGTAATATCTGAATGTGAGTTTAGGGTATCCTACTCGCAAGTGTTAGTTGTAGTGTATACTAACTACAATATGTTTAAAATGTTATTTAATAAATGCTTGGTCAATGCATGTGTTTGCTAGCTAGCATTTTGAAGGTTTGGACAACCAATGGTTGTGACATTGGATATGGTATTTTCTTTGGATTTTTGAATAACTTCCTATGGGGCAGTGAGTACTCATGGCATACCATCACCATTGGTTGGTTGATGTGATATGATATTCTTGGGACCATTATGTCCATGAGGAAAGGATATGGGGAGGAATCCCTATGTGATGTGTATAGCCCTTATTTGTTCACTGAAGGATAGGCATATGTATTATATGTTGGTTGGGATGTGGAAAATTTCATGGTAAGTATGTTGTAGCCTCAGCTAACATTCTTGTCCCTCCAGGGTGGGGACCACCGAGACATGCCATCCCAACCCCAACACCCCGACACTTCCATACTATGCACCTTTTGAACTTATGGGGAGGAACACCTTGAGTTTATGTGGATCGGGGGGCCATGCCTCCATATGGACCCTACCTCTAATTGGAACATGTCGTTATAGATTCACGACACCCTGTGCCAAGTCATCCTAGCACCACGTCATCTCGTTCCTTTGAAACGAGCTTCCCTCTTTAGCTCATGGGATTTTTTCCTTAGGGATGAGTTGTCATATGGGCTCCATCTCGACCAATGGGAACACTCCCTGCCTCTAATTTGTAAGCCTAGCTAGCCCAATGCCCAGTCAGCCTTTCTATCCCTTTTCCATGCCAAAAACAAACTCTCTAGGATATGGTCCCCGAGCCACGTGGGTCGGTTGGTCACATCTTGACACCTTCATTGTTTCCAATTGTTACACATCATAACAGTGCCATGACATCCTACTACTGGTCACCCCACCCCCTTTCTCATGCACTCTTGAGATTGCTCTAGGGTTGACTCGATGGGTTGGCTGACTAGGTGGGTCCACCCTGACTAATACAAGACCGCCTTGCTCATGTGTCTGCCATAGTGGCCCATCTTACATTTCCCCACCCGCTTAGTGCACTGTCAATCAAAAGACTTCTGGATGCAGCCTTTGGGCCACATCACCCTCCTTTTCGCAAAAAATAATAAGGCATAATATTACGAGCCAATCAATGGATTCCATGGCTAGGTCTTCCCTGAGACCAATCACATCAGTTTATCAAATTGGACTATAAGATTAAGGTCCCTGACTAACTTCACTGTGGCGCTTCTGTCTGCGAACTTCGCCATTCAACATAGATTTAGTTATGGTTTGGTTGCAGAGTTTCTACAACCAACAGAATATATGGCAACAATTTTTCACAACCTCTATGGCTTTGTAGCCCTTACTACTACTACCCCTCCTAAGCTTAAGCTAGCATCAAACATCCTGAGTCCACGGGATTCAAAAGACATCTAGAGGGCCACGAGGAGATCAGAACTCCTCAAAGATCCATGTGCCCAGGCGCACCATTACACTTGCAGTGATCTAGCCAACAACACTGAGGTGCTTTTCAAAGACCTCCATGATTGTTGAAAGCGCAAGGCTAGGAAGCCTCTAATGTAGAGTCAGAAGTTATTATAGGTTAAAGGAGACAATCCTCAACAATAACCAAATGCCACATAAACTATAATATGGTTTGCAACCAATATACACACATAGGTCCTATCTAATACGTTGTCTTCATTGTACATGTATTATATATCACTACATAGATCATACACCAAGTGTCAATGTAATATTCTTAATCTTGTAGGAAGCTTGTATTATTTTCCATTTTGAAATGTAGAGGTAATTAAATTTTGGAAGGGTTTCTTTTATACTATAAAAAATACATTGAAGTAGTAAAAAAACACTTTGTTTAGAGAAATGATTTCGAAGAATGTTTTGTAAGAGTTGAATATCTCTTCATTTTAGCCTTGGTTAAAGCATTAGAATTTAACTCTTATTTCATGGAAAGTATCATGGATTAATTAGTGATTCTTGAGAATGAATAAAAACTAATTTTCAAGTCAAGGGTTACATAGGTTATATTAATTTCAAGTCGAATGTTTGAGTGACAAGATCCTTCACACCGATTTTTCTGCCACTTCATGCATGTGAGATCATCATAACATGCTCCTAGAGCCATTGGAATGTAATTTTATTGTTATCCACTTGTCCCATCTATCAAATGTGTGTGCATTCGATCAAACCTTGATATCAAGTTTTATTTATATTCTACAAATTACCTTGTGTAATCATAACTTTCTTCCACTTATCCATTGAGTTTTTTCCCTGATTTACATTACTAAATTTATTCTAATCACTTCATCTCTTTCTCCAATTTTAGATCTTTACGAATTGATGTTTACTATGTGAGGATGAAAATTAGTTTTCTAAATTTCACGTTTGTATTTTCTAGAGATATATTTACTTTCTTTTGGACATCCAATCTTTTAGTTTTTTTTATCTTATGATTCCTCCAAATGACTAAACTCTTGACATTATGCGAATGAATGAATGAAACCAGGGAAAATTTTAGGGGCAAAATTTGGCAAATCCATTATTTTTTGGACTTATTTCCAAAAAAATATTCACCAATTTGCTTAAAATTCGCTTATTTTTTACATATATATTATTAAATGGATGATATTGCCATTTTTTTTTTACCAATTTTAATAGTAAATTACATGTTTTTTTATTGAATATTCGCCTACATTCTATATGCATGAATTTTCAAATAGTTGTCTACAATAATTTATATAGAACAAATATTAAATCCTTAAAAATGATCAAATAAACAATTTTATAATCTAACTTCTATGTCTATATATGTAAGTCCTTTGAATTCAAATTCATAGGCTTTTAATATGCCCCATATAAAACAAATTTCTACACATCCTAGTCAAAGCCACAAGACCTTTCCTATTCAAGGTTTGACAAGACATAATCTTACTGATAGCATTTCCTAAAAGTAATATAAAAAAGTGCATATTTCAAGGTTGAAATAAACTCAAATAAATAAAACCATAATTTTAGAATTAATATAGATTGGATATTTTCAATAAATAGTTCCCTCATATCCCAAAATAATGGTCTCATGTTCCCTGCATTTAGAAAGATAATTTTGAGGATGTAGTTGGAAAGACTTATTAGTGAATGGAGCTACAATATATATGTCTGGTGGCTTCCTTTCATTTCAATCATTCCAAATAAAAATAACGAAGACATTTTTTTTTTAATATTGAAGTGAATAGTGAAGGGAAAATTGTATATGTATCTAATAAATTATTAATATTGGCTGCAAACACAAATTGTAAGTAGTAGTCAAGTTTCTTGAATCCTAAAATATGGATCATCTATATTTCCATACTATTTGAATAATTTTATGTCTTTTATGAAATATTTACTAGCATCAAAATAATGGTTATCATATTCTATTAACTTTTGAAAAACTAGGTATGGAAAAAGAAGGGTATCATCAACATAGGCAATCAACAAACTGTAATATATCTATCATATTTAGGACATGTTACATTTGGGTTAGAAAACATAAATGACCTTTATCATGAATTTTGAAGCATCATTATGCTATTGACATGGAGTGATCTTTTAGTATACACTTAATGAATTTCTCAATAGTCTAATTAAATAGAAATATATTCTTTTAAACACATCTTAACCTTTTTCTTAATTTGAGGTACATATTATACCATCTTGAAATCAACCTCCCTCCAATATTAAATACTATAGTGGTTATGCATACTCAACCAATCTTAATGGCCAAGGAATAAAATATGTAGTGGTTAAACTAATTTATGATTATTCTATGTTGATTTGAGAATAGTAGTTCTAACTTAAGTGCATGGCATGTAAACTAACACCAATTCATGAAAATCTGAAAAATGATCTTTCAAAAAGGTCTCCCACACTTTGTCGTAGTCATGTTGACCCAATAAAAGATATATATGCTTCATAGCGCTTAAATAATGATTGGGTGGCATAAACACAAATAGAGAAGTTTAAATAAGAAACTACATGAAAAACTCCATGACATGATAAAAGGGCATTCTTACAACAAAGTGTTTAGAACACTATTTTTTTTTTAAATAAGTAAATATTTGTCATTTTTAAATAAGATTCATGCTAGCTACATGATTTTATGATAAATATATATAAAGAATATACATATAAATTATCGATATAAAAAAAAAACAAAGAAATATATAATTAAAAATAGTTGAGTAAAAAAGTATAAAAGAATTAGATTCTTTTAAAATAGAATATTTATATTACCATCCTTAAAGCATGTAATATTCAGAAAGTAGTATTTCAAAATTATTATTAAAAAAAAAAAAAATAGTAATACACTATCAAATAAACCATAAATAATATTACAATTTAATACAATTTTACCTAATATTATAGTATGAAAATTAAACAAATTTAATATACAAACAAAATAAAAATTAATTAATAAAAATATATGTACATAAAAAACCAATTCCATAAAATAAAATAAAAGTTATCCTATATAAAAAAAAATAAAAAACTTAAATCAATTGATAATGTGTTTTCAAATAAATTCTTAATTTTATTCTTAAAAAATATAATATAAAAATAAAATTATATTAAATTTTAAAATCAATACAACAATTAAATTATATTAAATTTTAAAATCAATATAAGACATTTTGAAAAACATTTTAAATAACTAAATTTATACAGAATAAAATACAAATTTACCAAGCAGATATTTTTTTTTTATAGTATGTGGTTATTGGTGATACAGGGCCTAAAAATACTTAATGCACTAAAAACAACCAATTTTTAATACTTGATGCACTAAAAACAACCAATTTATCTTTTTATAACTGATCAACAATCAGCAAAACACTTGCAAATAATATAAATTGAGAGTTAAAAAAGGCATAAATCAAAATTGAAGAAAAGCACAGAAGCCCTATTTTAGTTTATATTATCTTTCCCTCAAGCATCTCTTGGTTTAAAATTATCATTCCGTTATGTATATCTTGAAAGTTCTAATTAGTTAGAGACGGGAATTTAGTCCCATCTAATAACGACGGATTATTAAAACAGTGTACAAGGTAGCAATCATATTAGTACTTTTTTACATCTGAACCCTTGGTGCCGAAGCAAGTCCAAGAGCCAACAACGGCTCAACTATAGTTATAAAACGGCTCAACTATAATTATAAAACTGACAGAGGATACTATCTCTGCAATTTTTTTGAAGAACACAATACACTTTATATAGAAAATTCTAATAAGAGCATTATACAATTTCTTGATTTTATTATCCACTGCGACAATCCCTTCATCAAAATGTGCCACACATTTCTCCAGTGCGTCCAGTAACTCTTTCACCTCTCGATGATCCTTTGTGGCCTTCTGCTCCTTCTCAGCCAATATAATATCATACAACTTTCTATCTAAAGCATCTGCATTTTCTAATAGAGGTTTTATACCTGTTGTTATGATTTCTAATAGAGGTTTTATACCTGTTGTTCGCAGAGGCGAGAACAGCGCCCTGCGAACACCCGGGTATGATCTTGTCCGTGAAGAGATGCTCTCGGCAACTCGAATGACAGAGCCTTGGCAATGCACTCGTTGAAATTACACATATCCTCTGATAAATCATGTTTCGATCTATTGACTCCTAAATAAATAAATACGAAGCTTTGTCAAATCGCACCTCGGTTACGTATACAATTATCAATTCCTTCTTCTTTTTTTTCCTTTAAATGGAGTTTCCACTTCTTTAGCGTCAATGAGAGACATCTGATGTATGGGATGGTAGGGAAGCTCCAAACAATTACATGCTTTCTATTAGATTTTCTGCAACTCGACACTCGACACTCGATGCTGTGATGTTTCCTCCACCTGCAAGCAAAGCCCATTACCCATTACTCAAAAGGGATAACTGTGAAAAATCGATGCAAGGAGATTAGAACCCAAACTAGATCCAATCACCGGATAATGGTTGGGGATGAAAATGAAACTGGCGGGGGCAACCAATTCAAATTCCAAATTCAAATCACTGAATGATGCGAAATTCAAATCACTGAATGGCGCGGGTTCACGATTTGTGTTGGGAGTAACTACGGACTGCAGAAAAGGTACATAATTAATTAGCCACGTCGGCGGGGCTGCCCGAAACACATTTTCCAACTAACCATTGCCCTTACCGTTGTCCGGCGTGGGAACAGATTCTTTCCCGACGGGTAGATAATCCCGGCAATTCCTCCGCCCGGATAGATTACTTTTTTCTTTTTTTTTTGGTGAAATAACACGCTTCTCTCTGACCTGATTCCGTCGCACACGCCTTACTTGTGTGGGAGTATTTTAACCAATTCTATATTTGACCAATGATTATGTTGCACACGCATTGATTGTGGGGACGTATTTTTGACAGATTCTATATGTACGCATGCTATCTGTGAATCAACAAAACATGTATTTTTTTATGATTCGGTTTCACGTAAAAACCACAAACCCAACCGTTAGCCTCACCTCATGCATCCAACCTCTCTGTCGAGTATTGCGTTCTATAGTACATAATGCCTGATCTGTTTTCAATTTAAGTTATTTTATTCTCAATATACATGAAGATATCGTCAGTGGCTCAAAAATATGAATTCTATCAAGCGGTGCTGAACAGATAAATAAACCATAAATGATAAGCATAAAAATATCATCGTTTCTGAAAATTTAGTTCACAAGAAAACACTAAAGAATAATAATTTCAGGCATTTCACATATTTAACATGTGCGTTACAATGATGCGAAAGAACTTGGCACTTCCTTTAATTATTTTTATGTTTGTTGACCCCAAATATTGGAAAAATATATTCCACACACTTCATGAAACCCGACAATTTTGTAAAATATTCTCATATAACTCAGTCATGCCAATCAAATACACTAGTGCAACATTTTCAATTAGACATTTAGTTCATTTTCTTGTTTCTAACTATTCATCATAGTTGTCTTATGCTTTCTTTCGAGCACATCCCATGTTTACTTATAGGATTGTGAGTAATGGTGTAATACGACACACTCTTTTGTGTCTCCAAAAATAAGTGTAATGATGTTTTTTGATTGGATGTAATATAACATCTATGAATAAGAATATGTATGGAATATTAAGGAGTTCATTGCAATTATTCAATGTGAGTCTTTTGTTCAAATTCCTTTGAATATTAGAAACACTCATATTTTTTTTTTAATGTTTTTTCAGATCATTTGGGAGTATAAGGAGAAAATGTAAGCACTTCGGGTACACAAGTTTGTAACCTTTTGTTTGCAACTCACTATAGTGAAGTTTTTGTTGCTTCATAGTAACGCTTTATAGCCGTGCACAAATCCTTGTCATATCCAACATCAATATACATGTGTCCTTGCATTTGTTTTAGGTCATTTTCTTCCTTTGATTTTAAGCTCCTTGTCATCTCCCAACATCAATATATACATATGTCCTTGCATTTGTTTTAGGTCCTTTTCTTCCTTTGATTTTCGAATGGAAAAGTTGAAGGCTCAAATGTGATTGGCACCTATGTGGCCATTGTGGTATGGGAGGTGCATGCTACCCACTCAAGAATTTTCAATCCATTCAAAAAGAGTTGTTGAAAGGTAAATGCCAATTATCATATCTCTTTGTATAAAAACATGGAGACTACTTAGATGAAAAAATATAATTAAATGTTGGACCTTAAATGTTAGCCAGGAGAAATGGGAGTTGTGTATTCTAGATTTCATGGTAAATCTCAAATTTTAGTTAGATTAATCACAATATACATAAAATAGAGAGGGAATTCTACATTTCATGGCCGACCTCAAATTGTAGTTAAATTAATTACAGTATACATAAAATAGAGATAGAATTCTAGATTTCATGGCCAACCTGAAATTGTAGTTAGAATAATTACAATATACATAAAATAGAGATAGAACTAACAAGTGTGAAATATTCTCTTTTTGTTTTGGGATAACATATAGATACTTGTCTATGAATAAATACTTAACAAGGGTAATGGCTGCCACAGTGAAATGATAAGAGATTCATCATCCCTTTAGTTATTTGCTCCAGGTTCAAAAAACTAGCAATGCAAAATAAGTATGATAGTTGCAAAACATTTGTTTGTCACTTCTATGCATGAGATGATCAAAATTTGTAAGCCCTAACATAATTGAAACCATTGCATTTACTAATATGTAGTTGAATCTAGAATATGACAAGGTCCATTTTTCCATTAAATTTACCAAATCTAGCAAATGTTAAATTGTGAATCCTTAAATGTCACCAAAATGGAAAGTGTTTCAATATGGAAAGGTCCAATTTCCCATTAAATTTAGCAAATTTTAAATTGTCAATCCTTAAAACTCACAAAAATGGAAAATGTTTCAATAAAAACCCTAATGTGGGAAGAAGTAAATTTTTTTATATTTTTCTAATTTAGCAATAACTAAACTATCTTAAAATATATTTCATTTGGATATTTATTAAGAAATGTTCAGGAGGAAATAACAAGAAGAATATAAAGGGATGATGTAGCTCATTTATAGTTCAGTTCACTCTAGCAGCTATTATCATTGTTAAGTATTGTTTGAGACATGAATGGACAAGGGAGCGCAGCTTAGGCAAAACAAGGCCAAAGTAGTTGTATATTATCCTAAAATAGAAGAGGAATATTGCACACCTGCCTTTTATGTCGTTCAGTTATATTTCATATAATAATCAAAGTACAATTTGAGGTTGCCTGTGTATTCTATCATATACAACTCCTATTTTCCATGCGTAACATTTAAGGTCCAACATTTGATTATTTTTCTCATTTAAATAGTCCCCATATTTTTATACAGATGCATAGAGATATGGTAATGAGAATTAATCTTTCAACAATGCTTTTTGAATGGATTGAGAATTCGTAAGTGGGTAGCATAGACCTCCAAGGCCAAAATGGGAATATAAGTGCCAATTACATTTGAGCCTTAAGCTTTTCTAGCTTGAAATCATGAAGGAAAACAAAACAAAAAATGACGAAAAAAAATGCAAGGAATCATATATCTCTTGATGTTGGGAGAAGAAAAGTATTTGTGCACCATTTTTTTCAACTGTTAATATGAAGCAATAGAGAATTCACTGTAATGGGTTTTGAGCAAAAGGTTACAAACTTGTATACCTAAATGTCCCCTTGCTTGCTTACTTTTTTCCCTTCTACTCCCAATAGATCTCAGAAAAATAAAACACAAAAATTCAAGGAAGGAATACAATTTCTTGTAAATATTCAAAAGAATTTGAGGAAGATAATCACCTTGACTGATTGGAATAACCTCAGAATACTTAGGATTACATAATTATTCTTGTCCATAGATGTTACATCATATACAATCAATAGTGGTGCCTGAAACCATGAATTCAAAAAAACATCATTACGATTATTTTTTCATGCACAAAAGAGTGTTTTGTCTTACACCATTACTCACGATCCTATAAGTAAACATGAGAATGGCTATCTAGTCACCTTCATCAGAGCCCATATGCTAAAATGTGAACCACATTCCTAGTAGTCAAGTGACCATCTCCTACTTCCAACATATATGGATATGCTCCAAAGAAAGTAGTGGACAACAATGATGAAGAGTTGGAAACAAGAAAAGGAACTAAATGTCTACCTCAAAATGTTGTAACAATGTATTTTACTGGCATGATAGGGAGATAGAAACTTGTACCATTCCTTCCATCTCGACTAGTAAGTCTTGCAAATTCATTGTTTTTATTTGCATGGGATATGATGTTGCAAAACACAAACAAAGAATACATTAAGTACAAACAAAAAGTACACACAAGTTTGGACTATCAATACTACATCATTATTTTATTAATTAAAAATATGAAATACAGTGGAATTAACTAATCTCAAGAAAGTCAACCTAGCAACTATGAAACAAAAGTCTAAACTTCAATCAAAACTATATATTGAGTATGTTAAACTACAAAACGTCCCTCTAGAAAAAGTATGAACAAGTACACACAAGTTTAAAATTTCAATACTTCATCATTTTATTATTAATTACAAAGGTAAGAAACATAATTGGCTTAACTCCTAAACACACTCACTCATAACATGATTTTCTATCTCCATGATTCCTGTCTTTCATAGAGGACTATTGGCTTAAACTTACAAAATAAAGACATCCCATGCACAACACCTAAATTAGAGTACATAACCCTAGCCCTAAATCTACCTAAGATAAAGAACATAACATAAATGAGAGAAGTTATATAGAATAAATCACATCCTAGCTAGGAAAGTGCACTTCTTTAACTCTCTAAATTATCTATACTATGTAATAAAGTTTGGATTATTAGATGAGCTAAACCTTAACGACGTAATTTTATTCAAACAAAGTAATTTTGACAAATACTATAACTAAGTGGGATGGCACTTAACTATGGCCCAATGGGTTTGTTCCAAAGTTTATGAGAGAAACACAAACCTTATTATTTGATCCTTCAAATAAAATTACCATCAACAAGGTCAACTTTAAGCCCTTTGGTCCATTTAAGTCTTTAGGCAAGTTTCATCCCTAGCCCTAGTTTTGTATATTCTTGTTGTTCATGCATTGCTATCTCTTGTTGAACAAAATACCACTTTTGGGCTTATCAGGGGCATCTTTCTAACCCAAATAGAAGAATATCTTATCAGTGGCACTTGATTCAAAAATTTTATGATCCTTCTTCCACCTGGATTCAAGGTAGGAAAACATGTTTCAATGCTCATACTCCATTAAACTTGTAACTTTGGATTATGGCCACCAATAGTCATGGATAGAGACTTTGCACATTAACATTCAAACCTCTATTACTGACATGTGGAATGAAGTTCTAGCCAAAATGACCAAAAACATGTTTACTGGTTGATTAAGTGTATGGAATTTCTAAAATATTAGGAGGAACTCATACATTTTATTCTTCTTGTTGGTGCCCGTTGAAAGGAGGTTTGCAATATGTTGACGAAATTATATAAAAATTTATTATGGCCACCTAGATAATGGAGAAAATGCATTTGTAGTTTCAAATAGGAGATTCATTACTTGAGAAAGAATATGGGAGGTCTTAGCTTGACTAGTACTACAAATCAAGGTGGGATCATTTATGCAAGGTTGATTGTCAAGGGAATTGAAGGAAACGAAAGTTGGGAAAATCTTGTAAGATATAACATTGCCAAAGTTTCTCCCAAATGGCATCCCCTCCTTTACTCCCACTTAAATTGGTGGCACCTTCATTAGGAGATCCCCCAGTGATACCCAAAATAGGAGTTGTATCTATTAGTAGTCAATCTATAATGGCAAGGCTGAATCCAAGGGAGAACATAATAGGATGGACCAACCCTTCCGAATAAGGAGGAAATACATGCAAAGAAGATAGCTGGAACACAAATAGTACTGACCATTACACCTTTTTATATATGCAGTCCCAAGAATTAGAGTTTGTCACCTAAGGGCTAGTTGTGAGAATAGAAGAGATAAAATAAAAGTTCATACCTTAAAAAGAGTTTGTAATTTAATTTTATCTTGATCCAAATTTAATATTATGTGGCGAGAAGAGGTTGCAGGTGTACTAAATTACATTTGATCAAATAAGAATCTAACTAGCCTTACATCATGAGAACCATAATGCGAAGACATTTTTCAATTAATTCTTTCATTCTTTAGGGTGTACATTAGGGGAACATAAAAATATGAAATAGTAACAAGGTGATATGAGGCTAGGATTTCCACCCATACCTACTAGTGATATTCTATAATCCCCTCCTAACTCTTAAACATGAGGAATTACCCAACTATTCCAAAAATTATTTAGAAGAGTTCCAACTCTAAAATTACCTTCTTAAGCAACTTCCATGTCAAACATCAAATATTTCCAATCAAATGATTTTTTTTTATATTATAACTATAGAAAATCGAATCAGATAGAAATGGTATTTAACTTAGACCCACCCAAGTGTGATGAAGGTCATATTGATTATATTGGTTCTAGTTTACTAATGGTAAGGAAACAATCAAATTTTTTTGATAGGAATGATTCTATTAGTAAGATAGGATGGAGATTATAACCATATTAATCATTTATGTTAGCCTGAAACTTCTTATGCCAAAGTTATCAACATCATCATTGTAAGAAATAGGTGAAAAATAAAACATATTGTTGAACCATGCTCTCCCTTCACAACCACTTATTCCAAATACATGCACATTTTATTCAAGGTAATGTATAATGAAGCCTAGGAGACTCACATATTTTACAATTTAAATATTATTATAAAATATAAAACAATTTTTAAAGGTTATCCTTACAATATACTATGATTTCAAAAGCTCTATAATCATATAAAATTAAAAATTACATTTTTCCTTTTATTGTATTCTTCATGAACATAGCTATGACCAATATAGGAAAAATAAGGTTTTTTTTCCAACCTTTCATAAAACCTTCTACAAACATTTGATTGAATAATATTTCAATTTATTAACTAACAAATTTCTATCGCCAATCCAAATGTTCCACTTGCATCCTATCTATGTCTCTTGGAGAAATTTAGTTATTGTTGTTGCAACCCTCATTTAGACATCTTTGTAAGTAGAAGAGGATGCCCTCATACTATTATTACCTAGGATGAACATAGTCAACATAAAAAAAAAAAAAAATTACTAAAAAAATATATAATACACTAATAAAAACAAATTGAAAACAAAAATATCACAGCAGAAATGGAAAATCACTAACTATAGAGTTCTTAAATACCCAAGCATGTTCCAATGGAGTAAGATCTGCAAAAGAAGCCCCCGTATCTATAGTATATCAATGCGATTCACATTAGAAACCATATTGGTATGTAAAGTGATATACACATGAAAATATTGATCACTACAAATGAAAGTGTCATCATATATACCTAGAATGGTATGAAAACTAGGATGACACTACATATGTCTATGTCCTTGAATTTCAGGCATAACAGTGGGTTGTTGCACCTCTACGAACATCCATACACTACTCCATCAATAAATTGTGATATTTATATATCTCATTATGAACATATTGGTTTCATTTCACTTTGAAACTCACCTACGGACATATAGAATACATTGTTGGACTCAACTGAGCCAAAAAGTGATGCATTGTTGAAGTGAAGGAAACCACGCTTGTTGAGGTGTTTGAACTCAAATGGTTCATATTCATTTGCAGGTACATTAAATTCAATTTCTAATCTTACGTTTTGTTTTCTTCCTTCCTTTGTATTTTTCAGGATGAGGATATTGTTCTTCCTCTTCAAAGATGACTCAAAAGCACCTAGCCCCAAGTGAAGTCATAATCCATAATATGAATATTGTTGGCATTGATCATCCAATAATTTTTTAACAAAACCAATCAAATCTTTAGTTGTGCTCAACATAGCATGGGACTATGTTGAATTAGTACTAAGTAGCCAAATAACTCCTATCTAGTCAATTGAAGTCCTTCAACATGTAGATAAACATTGTGAATAGCCATGGAAATTGTTCAGGCATCTTCATCAAGATCTAGTGCCTCTATATTTATCTCAGGAGGGTCATTGTATGAATCTGCTGACATTGTATTATGATTTAATAATGGGTTTTAATCCATTAATGGGGAATACAACCACAATACAAACAATGGACACTTTTATGGCATGCATGAAAATGCTACCACGAATAGACCATGGAAAATCTCAAGTTATAAATTTTGTGTGATGCCAAGTGATAAGATATTGCATATTTATTTTTCCTTTTTCCAATTGATAATTCAAATTGCTCATGTTTCTTGGACAAGAAAAAATGAACTAATCAATATATCTCATATGTATGAAAATGAAAAAGTGAAATGCAAAAAAATTTATGTGAAATTACAAATATTATCATTGGAAACCAAATTCTTATGGAAACTAGCGAAAAACTTCTCCTCGTTAGAATTTTTTCCGAAGAATCCATTATTTGCAATGACCACTTCATCATTGGTAAATTCTTTCACAATCAAACCTAGATCACTAAACTTATCTTCTTTGTTTTTTTTCAAGATTATTGATCAATCAATTCACCCTTTTAGTCATTCCCTACATAAATTCCAAACACACAAGATAACATTGTACCTTGTGATTGTCTTTCCACGTTAAATTCATTTCAAGTGTGGGTTTTTTATAATGAATAAAACTTGCAAGGTAGAATAGGAAGATTGATGTTACCTTGAAGAAATTATTTGGACCAATGCATCATTGACCATGAAGACATTGACTTTCCAATCAAGGTGAAGTTGGTGAAATCTATGGACAAGGTGCTCCAACCATAGTGCAATTTTTTGTGATGTATTACGTGATGCCAAAACCCAAGCAATTGGAACCCCACTTTTTTCCTCATCAAACACCACGAGTGTGCACAATTGATACTACCATATTCAAAAATCATATGAAATCAAGTTTAGGTCATTAATAATGTTCAATGATTACAAATCAAATGATTGAACTAAATAAATCTTTGATAGTACACTCACCCGATATTTATTTATGTTGAATATTGAGTTCATGGTTATTAAGCTATTATGGGATAGGTTGAAAATGGTCTCCAACATCCATTTTATTTGAATTTCAACTATAAAAGAGATCTCTCTGATCATTGTGATTTTGAAAGAAGAAAAAATCATCGTGTTCTTTATACCAAAGGTTCACACTCATTAAATCCTTCTTATCCAACTGATAGTTCCCTTACATTAGACAATTATAGATGCTAACAACATCTTTCCTACACCAAAAAATCACTATCTCAAGCTAAGGATGTAGAAAATCCTTAAAACCTTGAAAACTTGAAAATGCTAATGAGACAAAACTTATAAGAAAAAGACACAATATTTCTCTGCCAAAATTATGTGGAAAGAAAACAATGAGTAGAAACATAATTACACATAGAAATTTATCTAGGGAACCCAACTGGGAAAAACCCCTCTTACTTGTATTATCAACTAAGAAATATGTTCTATTAAAAACAATCTGCTTCAAGCATGAATCCCCTACAATACTGATCAACTCCTCTCAATAATTTCCCAACTCTTAGCCAAATAAACATGCAAGGAATCTCATATCTCCTTGCACAATTCAGGCCCTAAAAAATAGGAATTTGTCCTATTTCCTTGCATAATTCCTAAGAGAAATAGACCTGCTAAATTCTCAAGCTTCTACATTAAACTTGTTGTACAATAATGAATTACAATTGTGATTTCATCCAATCTCAATAGGTAATTGAAATTACATGACCTACTAGGGCTATTTTTAGTAGCTGTAGCTAGTTAGCTTAACGTAAGTTTAGTTAACAAAAAGTCAACTACCGAACTAAACTCATAACTATATCTATTTTAGAACTACAAATCAATTAACTAATAGACACTAGAGGTAACTCGAGTAGTTAGCTAATCTTAGCCATCGACTGGTCCATAACTCACTGAAAGTCATCTAACTCAAATTAATTGACAATAAACTAGTGATATGCCACATAAAACATGTTAACTAATAGTTAGCTTGAATTTCTATGAGGCTGAATTCGAATTTTCTTCTTGACTAAGGAAAAAGTATAATGAAGCCCTTTCTTGTTACAATTTTGACACTCCCTCTTAGTGAGGAAGGGATTCTAGACAACCCTAATCCTGCCTCTATGGAACTCGAACTTTCCCCTTGATAGGGCCTTGGTCAATATGTCTACATCCTGCTCCTTTGTAGGAATGTAGTGTAGCATAACAATCCTCCTTTGCACACAATCTCTAAGATGGTTGAACCTAATGTCTATATGATTAGACCTATCATGAAACAATGGATTCTCAAAGAGTTTTATGCAACTATGATTATCACAGTTGATCAATGTATGATCGATCGCCTGACTGAAGAGTCCTACCAGGATCTTCCTCATCCAAATGTCCTTGCATGCTTCTTGAATGACAACCATACACTCATTCTCTGCTAAAGTGAGTGCAACTAATCTCTGCTTCCTATTGTATAAAGAAATTGTAGCTGACCCAATACTGAAGAATTCTCCTAAAGTTCTCTTCATATTTAAGGGACTCCCTACTGAATCTGCATTTGTGAATCCTTGAACCTTCACTCCATCAAATTATATGTACCACATGCCATAGTCTACTATGCCTCTGAGGCATCTCAAAAGATGTTTTTCCGCTTTCCAGTGGACCTTGGAAGGATCCACTATGAACTAACTCAACTGGTTCACAACAAAAAAAATATCAGGCATTGTGTTCACCAAATGCGTCAAGGACCCAATCAACTGTTAGTAGATTGTACTATCTACTTCATATATCATGGAGGAATCCTACTTACTCTTGTTAGTAGATAGAGGAGTATCAATGGGTTTGCAATCCTCAATGTGGAATCTCTGAAGGATCTCAGAGGTGTAATTCCCCTGTCCAACAAATATCTCTCCATCACCCCTCCAAACCTCCAATATAAAGAAATATTTCATCAGCCACATATCCTTCATCTCAAACTCTCTTGCAAGGTCGTCCTTGAAATATTAGATCAAACTCTCATCTCCTATCATAATCAAATTTTCCACATAGAGAACTAAGATGAGAAAACTTTAATCTACCATAATGTAGTAAAATTTGGCATCTTCCTCACTCTTAGTGAACCCCAATCCTCTTAGATAAGAATCTATGTGAGTGTACCATGCACGAGGTTCCTTCTTGAACCCATAAAGAGCCCTCTTCAACCTACACACATGTGTGTCTCTGCTAAAGGTCTTGAATCCCTATGGCTTCTCTATGTAGATATCCTCCTCAACCACTCCATTTAGGAAAGTTGCCTTGACATCCTTCTGGTGGATCTTCAACCCATCAATCCAACCAAAATAAGTGTGGTCTTGATATATGAATACCATGCCATTGGGGAAAATGTATCCTCATAATTAATCCCCTCAATTTGTGAGAATCCCTTGGCTAGAAACCTGGCCTTTTACTTATCAACATTACCATATGTTACATTTTTTACTTTATATAACCACCTGGAGCCAATAATAGATTTTTCCTTAAGTATATGCACAACCCCCAAGCATCATTCTTCATGCTGAAGTCATACTCCTCCACCATTGCATCCACCCATACCTATTGGGAAGAAACCTCTTCAAAAGAATATGGTTCATAATCTATTAACTTTGTCATGAGAGTCATGTATCATTTGTATCTATTTGGTGATATGCACTACTTGTGTGAGGAACTAGGAAGTAAGACCTACTCTTGAGCTTCATGCACCAATATTTCAACCAACCCAGTCCTCTTCCCCCCTTCTCTAGGAGTCACAGTGTGAGTTGTTGCTTCCATTCGACACGCAATATGATCCTCATCATGTGGTTGCTCCACATCATCCTCCTAGGATTCTCTCTTTCCCTTAGGTAATGACTAACTATGTGAATTTGACATAGGCTCCTCTTTGGGATCTAGAATCTCCTCATGTAGTGATATGCCCAACTCTCACTGTTTGGAAATCTTCATTGGTTTCTCCTCATCAAATCTCTCATCCTTTCTCAAAATAGTCTTTTTGAGATAGGGAATGTACACCCTATAAACATGTGTTGTCTCAATATAGCCCACAAAGGAACCCCTCTCTACAGTAGGCCACAACTTCTTCCTTTCATCTTTGAATACATGATAATACACCATGCATAAAAAATGTGAAAGTGGGAGACATCTCACTTCCTCCTGGTGAAATCCTCTTAAGGTGTAATCATCCCAAGAAATTCGTGAGGACTCCTATTATACAAGTACATAACTCTGTTACATGCATGTTCCTACAAGAATAAGGGAAACCCCTGATCATGCAACATGGCTCTAGCTTCCCCAACAATACTCCTATTCTTCCTCTCTACAATCCAATTCTATTTAGAATTTAGTGGTGTAATCAACTCCATCCTACGACCATCCTTGGCACATAAATCTCTAAAGGAATTTGAGATATAATCTCATCCATTATCACTCCTTAGGGACTTTATTTTCTTCACTATCTCATTTTCAACTAAGTCCTTGAATTCCACAATATTGGAATAGACTGCATCTTTCTTCTTTAACAAATAAATTCAACACTTACGAGAAAAAACATCAATGAACATCGCATACTACTTATGCTTACCAAGATAAATTATGTAGAAGGGGCCACAAAATTTCGTATGAACTCTCTCCATAATAGATCAAACTCTGTTATCTTAGCCCTGTAAAAAAGATTTGACATATTTTCCAAGAGTGAAACCCTTGCACACATCATGTTTCTTAAGGGTGCTCTGAGCTAGCCTAATGGTGATCTTCTTAAGTAGCTTCAAATATCCATGATGCAGATGTCACATGCGTGAGGCCAGATATCTCTAACATCTTCACCCTAAAAAAAATTGCCTTGTTTGTCAAAGTTGCACATGCATCCGCCTCCAACTTGTAGATATTTTTGATCCTGACACCAATTTACTTGACCTGACATGAAGCATAATGCTCGAGGTATGCCTTCCCCTTATTGAATACTACATCATACCCTTTGTCTTCAAGAACTGCTACTAAGACAAGGTTCTTCTTCAATCCTAGGACATACATCACATTCCTGAGATGGAAGAGGCAACCTAAATCCATCTTAAATCTTACTGTACCAATGCGTTTGGTCATATATCTTCCAGCATCTCTAAGCTAAATATGTAATTTCATGTCTTTTTCCTCCAAGTTTCTGAAGAACTCTTTATTCTGAGTCATGTGGAATGAAGCCCCTGAGTCAATATACCACACATTACCTCGAACTGAGCTTTCCATGCAATCTATTATAGATAAATCAAATTAAAATTAAGAAGAGAGTGCTTCTCCTCCTGTTATTGCTTCAACATTCTTATTGGATTTATTCTTTGGACATTTTATAGAATAATGGCAAAATTAATGGCAAGGAAAACACTTGATCTTGCTAAGATCCTTGTTTGTCTTGTCTCCATTCTAACTAGATTCTGGCTTGCCTTGGGATATTTCCCTTGGAATTATTCCCATTAGTAGCTAAATCAAATTTCTCCTCCTTGTTAGTTCTAGCTAAGACTCCATCTCTTATATTCCTCCTTATCTCTTCCTCCGCGAGATTTGACCATCGTCTCTCCCAATTAGGGATCTTATCTATGCCATTCAAAACATCTTGGAAACTTTGCCAAGATTTTGGAAGCCCTAGAAGAGAAAGGCTTACAAGATATGATTGTGGAATTATCTCTCCAACACCTCCAAGTTCATACCTCACTTGAGAAAACCTAGATAGATATGCAACAATGGTCTCATTATTTTCCATTCGAAAGTTCCTCAATTTATCTTTCAAATCTAATTCTCTAACATCATTACTAATTTTGAAAATATTAGTAGGGGCCTTACACATCTATAATGTTTTCTCCTTCCCATGGAAATTTGGAACAATATGGTCTCTAACTCCTTCTAGGACCATCCTCCAACCTTTGGCAATATCCTTCCTCCATTGAGTTAGTTTTTGTGCATCAGATGCAAGAGGTTTAGGAATATCAACCCTGATGTATTCTAAAACTACATTATCATCTAACAAAACCTCCATATTGTACTTCCATGAACAAAAAATTGAAACTCCTTCTAGGGCATGATTTGTCCTTAAACCATAGACTAACATGATTCCTGCACTTGTATAATTCCTACACCAATTGATATCCTCTTAAAATCACTCTAAATATGATCAAGGAACAAGGTATCTACCTTGTTTTTAGCTTTGATACCATGTAGAAAATCCTTGAAACTTTAAAATTGTTAATGAGATCAATTTGATCTGCCAAACACATAAGATTTCCCTATGAAAATTATGCAGAAAGAAAACAATAAATAGAAACACAATCACACATAGAAATTTATATGGGGAACCCAAATAGGAAATACCCCTCTTTCATGTATTATCAACTGAGAAATCTAATCTATTACAAATAATTTTCTTCAAGCCTGAAGTCCCTACAATACTAATCAACTCCTCACAAGAACTGCCCATTACATAACCAAATAAATTTGCAAGGAAGTTCCTATTTCCTTGCACAATTCAACTCCTAAAAAATAGGAATTTCTCATGTTTCCTTGTGTAATTCCCAAGAGAAATAAGTCTGTTCAATTCTCAAGCTTGTAAACAAAACCCATTGTATAATAATGAATTAAAATTGTTCCTTCATCCAATCTGAAGAAGAAATTCAATTTGTGTGACCTACTAGGGCTAATTTTACAAATGCAACTAGTTAATTGAGAGTAAGTTGAGTTAACATAAAGTAAACTACCCAAATAAACTCATAACTATCTCTATTCTAGAACTAGATATTAGTTAACTAAAAAACACTCAATATAACTCAACCAATTAGCTAATTATAGCCATCAACTAGTCCACAACTCACTAAAAGCCATCTAACTCAAATTAATTGACAATAAAATAGTGATAGGCCACATCACACATGTTAACTGATATCTAACTCGAATTTCTATGAGACTAAATTCAAATTTTCTCCTTTGGCTAAGGAAGAAGTTAAAACAAGCCCTTCCATGCTATAATTTTAACAAATATAACCATGCCAACATATTTTTAATTTTCATTTTATAGATCGAGTCAATCGACACGTCCAAGAAAAAATAACTTTGTACATATAAAACCATGTCCCTTGATAACCTTGGCTTATGAAAGAACCTGAGATCACCCATAGTGTCATGCTAGCCATGTTAGGACCATCCTTGGTTATCTTCATCTTCAAATATGTTATATGTTAATATTGTTATGTCGAGGCTCTCAACCATAAATTTAACAATGAAATGGCATTTCAACCCTTCTTTTTCACAAATGAGGATCTTCATTTCATTTCATTTTGTCCTCTTATGTTCCCGAGACAATATGAGAAAGCATAAATGAATAATAAATTTTTAATGGTAAATACATATGACAGATGATAAAGAACTATTAATACCAACATTGAAACAATGCATCTGTAAAATAGTTACACCTCATATCATAAGGAAGCACTAACCCTTGAGCTTGAGTGTTCGTTTTTTGATTGGGTGAAAGAACATGGGGCTTCTATGTTAACTTTATCTCCTCTATTAAAGTCAAGAACACTATGTAAAGATATTTTTCCATGTTAGTTCCATGTACTTTAGACCATAATAATCCTTACTAGAAAATATGATCTTATGTTTCATGTCTTTCATAGGAAGGCCCGTGATAATCTAAAATTTTCCTTGCATTCTCATTTTGTATAAATGATATATAAATAATGTGGAAACACATTAGAAAAACATTAATCCATTCATACTCTCTTAGAAATAATAAAGCACAAAAAAACCCAAAAAAATCCCATAGTGGATTACATTGTTTGATAGTACTCTCTATTGCCTAATATCAAATAAACAAGAAAATACATGTGTGTAGTACTCATAAGCCAAGAAACATCTCAAGAGTGAAGGAACCATGCCTCGAACCCTCCTAAGAGATCTGGTAGTGTCGCAATCTAGTCCACATGTATATGTGTTATTGTACCAGGTCAAATGCAAGCTACTGATGTTATGATAATAAAGAGATAAGATTATCAAATAGACATTTCTGCTGTGATGAAATTCAAAAGATAAGAAATGGCCATATAAATATTTATATTTCGTTATGGATTATGTGATTATTTTCCGTTAGTTGCATAATTCATGCCTATTATCAAATAAACGTTTCTACTATGATGAAATTCAAAATATCAGAAATCGACATATAAATATTTATGTCATGTTATGGATTATGTGATTATTTTCTGTTAGTTACATAATTTATTCCTACAATTCCTTTAATAGGTAGCCTTATGGAGTTATTTTTCAATTTTAGGTAATTTCCCTTTTGGAGTTACTTAGTTTTGATATTTGATCAATTAAATTATACAACTCAAGTGGATAATAGATGTTAAAAATAACCATATCAGTTTTATGTCTACTAGGGCACAAGTTGTTTATACCTAATCAATAATATCGAGCTGGCATAATAAAGAACAAGTTTTTTATACCTAATCAATAATATCGAGCTGGCATAATAAAGAACTTGGCCAACATGGGTTCAAAATTGTGAAGAGATTTTTGTCCCAACCTGTCATCTCTGAACATGGAAATGATGTCCATGAGAAAAATATTCAATGAGGATTTCAATTTAATGTTTCCATGGAAAATGTCCTCATAGACATGTATGCCAAACATGGGAGCATAAGGGATGCATGAAGATATTTTCAGAAGTTGCATTTACAAGATGTGATCTCCTAGAATACAATGATTAGAGGATATGTGATGCATGTGTATGGAATGAAAGTTGTCTATGTCTTTGAAATAATGCAACAATATGACATAAAGCTAGACCATGTCACATTCTTTAGTGTTTTGTTGGCATGTTCATGTAAATCTAGTAGATGATGGCTTCAAACACTTTGAATGCATGACTCAATATTATCATATTACATGTATAATCAGTCATTTTTGTTGCATGGTTGACGTGGTTAAACGTTTTGGGCCCTTGGCGAGCCCCAAAATTTTATCAACAAAATGCCAATAAAACTTATGGCTTGTGTGGGCTCATTACTCGATGCTTGTAGGATCCATTCCAATACAGAAATAGGGTAATTAGTATCAGAATACATTTTTGTGTTGCATCCTAAAAATGTTGCATGTTATGTTTTGCTTGCTAATATCTATGCATTACTTGGCAAGTGGGAGGATGTTAAAATGGTGTGAACAATGATGAAAAACAAGAAGGTGAAAAAAAACTAGGATGCAACTAGATTGAGGTGAATAAGTAGGTGCATGCTTTTGTTTTAGGGGACTCATCACATGTACATTAATGAAAAATTTCAAAAAAAAAAGGAAAAGTGTGTTGGGAAAAGAAAGGTGACATAGTATGTACCTCGTGCAAGATTTGTGGAATGCGTTGTAGGTGCAGAGGAGATGAAATAACATATTCTTATCCAAAGCTATAATTACTTTTACGTTTATTAACACGCTACTTGAGGTGGACATCTAAATATTGGAGAGCCTTCAAAGAGTAGTGACTACCACTTTAGCAACGTGGAAATAACTATTATTTTTCTGTCATAAATTGTTTTGGTGGGAGCCAATCACATTCGTATTTTCTAGAATGGAAGTCTTGGTTTAGGAATCAAGCCATAAATATATGCTTGTATAACGAGAATATTATTTTTATTGCTTGCTACGTATCCATATCAAGTGAGTAAGACATTTTTAAATTTTAGCCAACTGCAATAAATATATAAATATATACATATATGGTTATTAAATATATAAATATATATATATATGTTAACCATAGATGAGTTTACACGACTTAGGATCTCAATTAGGCAAATTTCAAGAAAATTATTCACGACTCAAAATATTGACAAGGGTACTCTAAATTTTTTATAAATGGTGTCCTACTTACAATTTTGTATTGTTGCAAGCACATTGATGCAAGCACATTGACATGCTTTTTGGACTCTATTTATTGATTGGTTGGAAGAGCATGTTGGTTCACATTTTCATATATTAAGGACTGAGTGAGAACACTATATTTTCAAGTTATTTTTAGATTTTACACATCAGGAGGGATGTTTATATTTCCTTAAATGTAATAGTAACCCTCACCTTTAAAAATCCTCAATGAATATTATTTATCCTTCAAATAGGCATGATAAAAATCCCCATGTTTTGTATTATCTTTGAATAATATTTTTCTTTAAAACAAAATGACAGGAACCCATATTTTATACATCATTTATGTTATAATTTTTATGGTAGGTTAATTCAGGTATTATGCATTAGAAAAGAGGATAGGGAAAAGTAGGGAACCAAAAATAATTCGAATTGGACCTTCTAAAGTCTGTGTGCATGATATATACAAATGGTTTCCAAAAAAACACATTAAAATTTTCATTTAATGTGGATAAACGATTCTTACAAGTAGAAATACTAAATGCTGATCAATTTTTTTGGGAATTATTTCTCCCCTCATAAAGTGAAAATTTGTGGAATGTCATTACGAATATAATGGTGTAACGACTAACATCTAGTGTGATGGTATCTCTGAGCGAATTTCAGGAGAGTCAAACATAAAAGGATTTAAATGAAAAAATAAAGGGCATACCAATTTACAGAGCTAGATTTGGTTATTTGACAAACACATTTTATAGAAGAGAAAGATGTCATGGAATGTAAGAAGTTGTGAAGTTGGCTTAGCGGGAGATTCATAGTAATTCATCATTGCATTGCTTTAGAAACAAATATCTGAAGTTCATAACTTGAAAATTAAGGTTAAACATTTAAAATTGTGCCTAATTTTTTTTTTCTCTGTAAAAGCTAATTCTATTAAAAGGAAGGAAAAATAAATTTACAATGAGGCTCTGGCGTCAACCGAGAACAACCAAGTTCCTTCTGGGAATCATAACTACCCCATATTTGGGGAAACCAATTTAAATTTACAAAAAGCCAAGCTAATGACCGGGAGAACAACAACAAAATCGGAATGAAGTCTTGAGATTTCACGATCTGAAATAGTTGAGAAACAAGACAGAAAAGTCTAACCATAGAACTAGAAACAAAACCACAGACAACAAGGCCTGATCAGTTAGCAGCAAAACTCTGAGGTGGATCTTGGGAGGCCACGTGGTGTTACATTGGGAAATCCTGGTCAGGAGCGTCCTCAACAACTGGACACGCGTTCCCATACCAAATCTCACCTTCCTTCGCCACACCGCTGTCCACTGTGCCAGCTAGAAGACCCGTCGCCTAAGGGATGCCGCACGAGCTGCAAGCAATGGCCAGCGGAATAGTGGCACCATGAGCGTTGCCACCTGGAATTTCCATAACTGGAGGAGTGCCGCTCAAGATGCCAGCAAAAGCCAAAGAAGTTGTGGCTCCATGAGCGCTGCCACCTGGGTGCCAAGTGTCGCCTGCAGTATCACTTTCAACATTTTGACCACCATGCCTGGCTTCCCTGCCTTCATCTAAAGGAGGCTACTCAGAGTCGAAACAAACTTCCATTCTACGAATGTTCTGAGGTTGTTCTGCAGAGATAAGCACAGGAGCCCTATGCTGATCTTCTTCTCCAAAGAGGATGATAGTGATATTAGCCGTAATAATGGGCCGGTTCAAGTTGCTCTGAAACCTGCAATGATTCAAATGGAAGGCAGAGTGAGGATAGTGACGGTTGGGCAGACTGGGAGGGAGAGAGCTGGCCTGAGAAGGAGGTGGTGGAGGCAGAGCTTCATTGTGCGCAGCCTGAGAGCGGGTGCTACCTCCTCGGTCACCTCCTTTGCGACTCCGCATACGATGACGAACCACCGTGCTGCGGCGGATGAGAAGCTCAGGAGAATCGGAGGCTTGGAAGGAAAACAAAGAATAAGTAGAGGGCTCCTGGGTAGGGTTCAAAGGGCAGTGCTTGGAATGGGAAAAATAGAACCGATTTCCAAATGCAAGACAGTAGAGCAGGCAACAACGTTTTCTTGTAATAGTTCTTTTGCAGGGAATTCTTGCTTGGAGCGGGCAAATGCTGAAGGATGGAGGGCAAGCAGATGGGTTGATGGGCGCCATATTAATTGATCTTCCTTCATTTCTCAGGCAAGCAGATGGGTTGATGGGCGCGATATTAACTGATCTTCCTTCATTTCTCAGCCGAAGCGAGCATTAAAGATTTTCTGCAGGTTGGCCTGCTCTCGCCTGAGGTGAGTCTGTAGGTGCCATGACTGAGGATGAAATCTTAACTCCACATCTACCACTCTTAGGGGGATGAAATCTATTTATCCCTCTGAGCACTTGGTAGACCCAGAATTAAGATGGATCTAAGATGATAGAATTTCCCCTTTAAATAGTCTATGCTCACATGAATACCATGGTATTACCATGGGTTATCATAAACCTGGAGCTTAAAAATTACTATTAGTAATTTATAAAAATTAATAGTTGATTTTTATTTTATATTTTATTTTAACCAAGCTAAAATGTTTAACATACATTAAATTACAACATCCATTTTTACTCTTGATCGGATCAAATATTTTTTCACTCTATGATAGTTTGCATATCACGATATTTGATACCTCTTGGGGGTTAGTAGATCCAGAGTAAAGATGGATCTATGCTGTTTTAATTCCCCATTTAAATAGGCTACATTCCAGGTGAATACCATGGGTCAATACCATGTGCCATTTTGGTGAATACCATGGGTCAATACCATGTGCCATTTTTATTTTTATTAATACTAATATTAGGGTTAATAATGTTTTTTTGCATGGTATTAATAACAATCTAGTCCATGGTATTTGTCCCATAGTATTTTGCTAATAGGTTTCACCTAAATATAACGCATTTTTTGAGTGTTCGTAAATATAAGGTGACTTATGGAGTAAATATAAAAAAATGTTTTATTTGTTTACCATACCTCTCGTTTATTTATATTTTTATTAATTTACCATACCTCTTTTACAAATATGGTATTTGGCGCATAGGATTCACTTAAATAAAACCTCTTTCTTGAGCCTTCATAAATAGAACAAGGGTTATGGACTAAATATAAAAAGAGGTTTTATTTATTTACCATGCGTCTAGTTTATTTATATTTTTATTTATTTACCATACCTTTTGAGTAAGTATAAAAAGACGTTTTATTTATTTACCATACATCCACTTATATTTTTATTTGTTTACACCATTGCATGTATAGAAGGTGACTTATGGAGTAAATATAAAAAATGTTTTATTTATTTACCATAACTCTCATTTATTTATATTTTTATTAATTTACCATACCTCTTTTATAAATATGGTATTTGGGCCTTTGGCCCATAGGATTCACTTAAATAAAACCTATTCTTGAAAATGGGCGAATGGATTCACTTAAATAAAACCTATTCTTGAAAATGGGCGAATGGAAGGTTGTAACTCCTAATTTCAAGGGCTAAATTTACCTTTTTTACCCTCTCCCTTAAAATAAGGTGGGCTATTTGAGGTGATTTGTAAAAATGTACTATGATACAAAATATTCGCCCACTAAAAATTTAAAACCCCTTAATTTCGCCAAAGGGCGAACATTCGCCCCTAAAATTTTCTATGATTCTTGATTCCACTGAAGGTTCCAGTTTGCCCATATATTTTGTTCATGAGGGAGAGAAGGAAAGTCCTCCTCATGCCAGGTGTGGAGAAGTAAGGTTTCCTTGATGTTTTGACAGAACATGTTCCATAGAGTTTCCAGGGGCAAGAGTGATCCTCGAAGATTCTCTGGTTTCTCTCTTTCCATATCGTCCACATGAGAAAGCCCAGAATGAGCTTCCATTAGAAATTTAAAATCTTGCTTTTGAATGGATTCCGATCCCAACTGAGAATAGTGGCTATGATGTCTCCTTGGACCCGTCCTTCCCTTTTGCATCGAAAGCTGACTTTTTCCTAGAGCTTGCATGCCAGATGACAAGAATGCATAAGATGTTTAGTGGATTCCTCTTCTTGCTTGCAGTTGGGACATAGGGAGGGCCTGTGATAGTTCCTTTTCCTAAGAATGTCCCATGTGAGAATTTTGTTTTGACATAAATGCCATAAAAAGGTTGAGACTTTCGTCCATATTGTTGGGTCCTAGACTTTGTTCCAAAGAGGATCTTTGACAATATCTTCTTTGGTAATGGTTTTATAAGCCTCCCGAGTAGTGAAAGAGCCTTTTTCTTCATAGCCCCATCTAAGAATATCCCTTTCATATGAGTGTTGTATTTTTCTCTTCATTAATTATGTATCTAGACTCTGTTGAGCTTGTTCTCTTCCATGTCTTAAGATGTGATCCGCATTAAGCCATTATCTATTTCCCCATGTTGTAGAGGGTTTCCAAAAGAGCTTGACTTTGTCATAACTCTGCACATCCTGCTCCGGAAGTTGAAGAGGTAAGATTAGGTCCTTCAACATGGGTTGCTGCTGCCACGAATCTTCCCAGAACCTAGCTGTATTGCCATCCTTAATCTCCCAAAAACTCAGTGCTGTTGAATTAGCATTCTGTGTTGCTTAGACGCATTCCAGATTAGAGAGCCCAGGCTAACTTCTGAAAGTCGTAGTAGTTCTTCTGTAGGGGGTGAAAGCAGGGGTGTTTTGAAAGGACAATCCTCTTAGTTGCTGGGATTGCTAGGCATTTTTAATGCTGCAACCAAGACCTTCTGCCATAATAACGAAGAGGAAGGGGGAGAGGGGGTCTCCCTGTCTGATTCCTCGGGAGGGATGAAAAGGGGAGGATGGAATACCATTGATCAGAACAGAGAAGAAGGAGGAAGAAATGAGACTAATGACCCATCTTACCCAGGGATGAGCGAAACCAAAAGCTATTAGAGTTTTTTGAATATACAACCAACTTAAACTATCAAATTCTTTTGAAAGAACTATTTTAAGGAGCATACCTGACTTTTTGGTAGTCTTTAGGGAGTGGATGATTTCATGAGTAAGGATGGTGCCATCCATAATCTGCCTGCCTTCCACATATCCAGATTGCTCAGGCGATATGAGAAGTGGGAGCAACAATTTGAGTCTGGAAGCGATGATTTTGGAGACAATCTTGTAAAATTACGTTGCACAGGGAAATGGGCCAATATTTGTCAGGGGTGTTGGGTTGATCTTCCTTGGGAATAAGGGTAATGAAGGTGGAATTCATGGCTGTAAGCATCCATATCAATGTTCTTGATTCCTCAACTACCTGCCAGACTTCCAATTTTATCAGCTCCCAGAAATTGTGGAAAATTTTTGACCAGGTGCCTTCCCCTCTTTCAGTTAACGAACTGTCATTTCCACCTCCTGTAAGTCGACCAGCCTGAGAAGGAGTTGGTCGTGCTCCTCTGTAATAACTTTTGGAATATTCCTAGTAATTTTTTCTATGGCTTGCGATCTCTCAATATGTGGCTCTTGATGAGCCTGCTTGAAGTAGTTTAGAAGTTCGCGTTCGATGTCTTCATGTGTCTCCATCTTTACCCCCTGCTCATTTTGAATATGAATGATTTTGTTATTCATTCTTCATTGGATCACAATCCGGTGAAAAAATTTTGTGTTTTTTTCTCCTTCTTTAAGCCATCTTAAGCTTGATTTTTGCCTCCAGAGTGTTTCCTCCTGATTTTCCCTCTTTGAAATTTGAGACTCAAGATACTTTTCCTGTTCTAACAGTTCATCTGATCTACCTTCTATAATGATCCATTGCTGCAATTGTTTCATTTCTTTATCAAGGGCACTTTGCGCCTGGAAAATGTTGCCAAAAGAAGAATAGTTCCATTGTTTGATCTTTCTTTTCAGGTGTTTAAGCTTCTGCTGAAATTGGAACATTTTTGTGCCATTTCGAGGAGAAAAGTTATTCCATTCTGAGTTTATTACGTTGTTGAAATCTAGATGTGACATCCAAAAAGCCTCAAAGCGAAATGGCCTTCAGGTGGTATTGCCAGGACGAGATAATTGGAGAGATATTGGCAAGTGATCTGACCCTGAGATTGGCAAAATTGAAGCTGAGAGGTCTCCTCCGAGATAGATTGTGTTGTCTGGGAGTAAGAATCTATCCAGGCGAGAAGCGATTTGATGCAAACCTGCTCTTTTATTGTTCCAGGTATATAGTCCATTGTTGAATGGCATGTCGATGAGCTAGTTGTCTTGAATGAATTTTTCTAGATGAGAACTTTCCTTGTCCAGTCTGTTCCTGCCTCCCCTTTTTTCTTCTAACTTGGTTATCATGTTGAAGTCGCCCCCTGTGATCCATAGTGGATGCTCTCTTTTAGTATTGATTGCAGAAAGTGTGTTCAAAATTTCTATTTTGTACATAGCGTCCTGGGGAAAATACACATTGGTTAAATGACCATGTATGTTGGTCCCTATAATGTGAAAAGTGGCTTGGATAAAATGCTTATTAGCATGGATGTTATTGAGCATAATGGTACGAGCATCCCAAATGATTGCTAGGCCTCTTGAAGCACCAAAGGCATCCACTGCTGCTGTGAGATATCCTGGCCATGCTTTTGCTGCAATTCATTCCAGAGAGGTTGAATTGCATTTGGTTTCTTGCAAGAATAGGATTTGTGGCTTCTCTTGCTGTATCATATTTTTAATCAGTCTACCTTTCCCAGGGCTATTGAGCCCTCTGATATTCCATGATATTAGCTTCATTGAGGAATGTTGGGGAGGGAGTTGTAGTACTTTGTAAGCTTGGAGTATCTACCTGATTCCACCAGCATTTCCCCGATGTGGATTGTTCGTTGGAGATCCATTTTTCTTCCACGCTTTTTGTTATCTTTGGTGATATGCTTCCCATCCCAAAGGCCTCTGGTCTGAATGCCTAGGGATTTCTGCCTTTATGCTCGTGAGAGAATCACTTCCAGATTCTCGAGTTGTCGCTCTGGGATTTTGTCATAATATTTTGTTTTGCATGCCTGCTCAAGGCCAAGAATGTACATATCCCCAATATATATGCTTTTTTGTTCCTCTTCCATGTGCTGAGATTCATTTAATCCTTTAATTGTTTCTGTTGCTATTATAGAATCAGGCTGCATGTTATCTACCTCCATTCCTTGAGTATTCTAGGCAGAGATCTTGTGCAGGGTGGAGGGGGATAGATCTATGGGCAGGGGATCTTTTTGGGTTTTCTTGGAGTCTACATGGGCAGCTTGTTTTTCCTTCTTGGTTTCCCTCTCTAAGGGATCGAGGTTTTCAGAGTTTTGGTCAACTTGTCGTGCTAATGCTTCAAAGCTATTGCTCTTAGAGGGCTTGGAGGAGCTGGCTTCAGGCATTTTAGGATTTGAAGCTGGTTTCTTGTGGTTTTTCCTACTATTGGCAACATTAGTGAAGTCTTCTGAATCAGGCTTATCAGGTGCTGATGGATTTGAGGGTTTCTGATTTAAAGGACAGTCCCTAAATAAGTGGCCTAAGGCATGGCATATTTTGCATCTAAACGGAACATGTTCATAGTCTATTAACTAAACCCATTCAACATCGTCATGGTAGAGACTTACCGCATCCGGAAGTGCCTTGATGAGGTGCATATAGACACAAATTCAGGCGTAGGAGGTGTATCTGCAGAGCTTTGTTTCCTCTGTGACTTTGATAAATTCTCCAAGACCATTCCCAATGTCTTGTAGAGAAGCTTCATCCCAGTATTCCAGTGGGAGAGAGTAGAGACGAATCTAGACTGGGGCCCAGCTGAGGTCTTCTTTATCCGGGTTGAAGCGCTCGATCCAGTCCCTCAGATACAGGCCAACTGCATTGAAGAAATACGGCCCTCTGTCTAGGACCCTATTTCGGTCCTCTAAGCAGTTGAAGATGGCCGTGAAGAACCCTTTGGGTCCTAGCTGTAGGGTGATATGTCCTTTCGGCTTCCATTTGGCAGCTATCCAGCCATGCAAAGCTTTCTTTGTTGGCCATAATCCTATAAACTTTCCTATCAGAGCATGGTCTCTCATGTACTGTATCTGAGCATTGATTCAGTGGCTTGGGAGTTCTATCTTCAGATGTTCCACAGCCACTGGCTTGCAGGTGGTCGAGGTGACTTTGGGATGATCTTTGTTAGCTGTTTGGCTTGTTGTGGATTCATATCCGTGCTATCTCCATTTTGTTCCTCTGGTCTGGCCCCTTCCTCATTCTTCTGCTGAGTTTCATTTTCATTGGGGGGAGGCTCTGCATCCTCCCCCTGGGGGGGATTCATGATACGCGTGACCTTTCTGTCGTGAATGGAAAGACGTATTACTAGCGTGGTAGACAGGACTACAGAGGTCTATGAGAATCTGTCATTGCAGGTTCTGTAGAAACCCTAGGACGTTGTTCCTCCGTGCACTCAGCCCAAAGATTGTTGTTTCCAAAACATAACATATATTAAAATCATCTTAATAAATAATATTGTGCCTAATTACTAAAGAGGTTCAAATTCATTAAAACATTTCAAATAGATTTTGAGACTACATATTTTCATAGCAATCAAAACACTGATTGGTAGGATATTTATTATGACCATTTTCAACCCAAGTTTGGTATAGAAAAAAGAATTATGCTTTCCTCCTTGAATGAGAATTCTGGGGATTTGTCTTCTTCATGGATGGAGGCCTTAGAATATTCATCTATTGTTTGCATATCATGAAGGATGTATTGAATTGAATGAAAAATGTCATAGGAACCATTTAATGAACATGAGTGGGGAACCACCAAATATATGTTAAATATTATAATGTCTCTATATAATTAGCTAAGAACTACATTACCTAGCTTAGAATTAGAGAATAACTCACCAATAACAACCCTTAAGTAGATGTGATGCAAACACTAGAAGAAAGAATTGAGCGTCAAGTCAATAGATGGTGTTGCAGAGAAGCTCGTAGGTGTGTTGATGCTCCAAAACTAGACTAATATTTCGAAACAATTGAGGAGAAGGTGTAGCAGCATGAAATGTGGGTAAGTTTGATCTCAAATTTCATTTGTCCATAAGGAAGGATACATGGCTACGAAAGGTGAATCCATTAATGTTTTCAGTACTCCGGCTGATGTGAAGTCGAAGCCAACCGAACAAACCAAGGGATGGTGTAACAAAGTTGAAGAGTAGGAGATGGTTTAATGGAGTCATTGAAAAGGAGTCATAAATGGAATATATGGTTGCAATCGGGGAGAAATTCAAGGTTGTCATAGGACTCCAAATCATGATCGTGGGGGAGTCAAAAACATTGAGGCATTAGACTACTCCCTTTTTCTATTTCTTACTTCCTTACTTACATGGGAATTTGAAGTTAACTCAAGTCATGCCTGATGTCAAAGGCTGGAGGCGCTAGAGGGGCAACTTTTGAGGTGTTATTAGAGTGTGTGAATAAAGATAGTCCCCAATTGATTAGTAACTTTCAGTTTGTACATCTACTTGTGCTTAAAAACTAACCCAAACAAAATGTGATTGTGTATACAATATCCAAAGAAAATATATGTTTTAATTATGAATCATAATCATGTGTCCAAGAACAATGAGATTGAATAATAAGTTTAAATGGTGATTGGACTTCATTTAAAAAAATAATTTAATTTTAAATTAAATTTCCAATTTAACAATTCATATTCAAATTAGATAAAAATAATCTTTTCATTTATTTCATATAATAAAAAAATAAAAAATTAAATTTTTACAAAATTAAATAAAATATAATATTTAATTTCAAAAACACAAAAATCAATACAAAAAATTTTACTCACCGTAAATTCTCACATTTACGAACTACTAATTCAAAATCAAAGCTCTTTTGAAAAGGAATCTTTACATTGTCGACCATCTATAACTAGATATAATAATAAATATAATTTTAATAATTAATGCAAACTTTACATTGTCGACCATCTATAACTAGATATAATAATAAATATAATTTTAATAATTAATGAAAACTGAAAAAACCAAATCTACGTTAATATGATATAAATTGTTTTCAAGTTTTTAAGAATAGCAAATACATTTAAGCTCGCCTTTCTCGTAAGAATATTGATTTACCAACTTACCGTAATGTGCTTATTAATGAGTTACCCATTTACGGTAATCTGCTTATTTACTTGGTTTTGTCTTTTTTTTTTTTTTATAATTATAAAGTATTATATTTAAAAAAACCAATTTCTAACACAAAAAATTTCTGAATTTTATATTCCAGCCAAAACCACATAAGGCTTAAACGTGGTTGGTATAAAAATACCAATGAGGTTGGTATAAAGACACCAAGACCTCGTTAAACCATTGGGAGATCGATGAAAATGTTGCATTGCAAAACATTAATAACATTAAAAATATTGTTACTTCTAAGTTCAAAGAAAAAATGTGGTGTGAGAAAGATTTAGCAGCTAAAAGAAAATTAAGCTATTATAAGGAGGTCATCAACCCCACCCTAGAAGATCAAAAATATCTCTATGTTTTAACTAGCTCAAAGAAGAAAATTAATATAGCCAAGATTAGAAAGAACTCTCATGAGAATGACCTTCCTAGCCTTTTACGTTGTCAAAATTACAGTGAGCTCGGGAGGCTTCTCTCCAAGCTTTTTAAACATAGGAATAAAATCTTAAATTAAAGATAAATAATTCATTTCTTTAGGTCCAATAGACCAAGTCTCAGTGGACGTTAACCACCATCATCATCATTTTAAAATTTTATTTTAAATAAAATTTTACTATCAAATAAAAACTTATGAATTGTCAAATCTAATTTAAGGTTACAATGTAACTAAAATCAACCTCTAGTTTTATTGCAGAAGATGGAAGTTTTTTTATAGGAGTTTTATTTTATTGATTAATATTTTATTACATTTATTTATAAATAAATTTTTAAATTGTGAAAATATGATTCATTATATTGATGATGATGATGGTTAACATCCACTGAGACCAAATTTTGGTCTATCGGACCTAAAGAAACAAATTATTTAGTTTGATTTAAGATTTTATCCAGGCTCTGTTCCAAAAACTTGGAGAGAAGCCTCAGCTCACTATAATTTTGACATTATAAAAGGCTAGGAAAGCCAGTATTGCAACAAAGATTATTAAACTGAGATCTAATGTGGTTGTATGTGGGGCACTCTAAGAGGAAGTGATTTTCATCCTCGATGTTCATATTCTCACAGAGATGGAACATCATTTCCATCCATGGTGTTTTAGGAACTACCCAACTAATGCTTTCACTATGGAGCTCATGAGAATTTGTTCTAATCTTCGCTATATTAATTTTCTTCTTTGAGCTAGTTAAAACAGAGAGATACTTTTGATCTTGTAAGGTGGGGTTGATGACCTCTTTATAATACCTTAATTTTCTTTTAGGTGCTAAATCTTTCTCACACTACATTTTTCTTTGAACTTAGAAGTAACAATATTTTTAATGTTATTAATGTTTTGCAATGCAACATTCTTGTCGATCTCCCAATGGTTTAACCATGCCCTAGTGTCTTTATACCAACCTCGTTGGAGCCTTAGGTGGTAAAGTAATCCACATAGATCCATCAAAAACAGCCTAATATATTGGGCCTAACCACAAAATCATCGAAGAGATTTCATCTCGTAACCTCCCAATAGACAAGGTACTTAACAACAAAGGCTTGACCAATTATAGATATAAAAAGAATATAATGTAAGAAAAATTATAAATTAACATAAATGTATTAATATAATTAATATAACTAAATACTTCATTTATATTTACTATTAATAAATATATAAAAATAATAATAATACAAAAAAAACTAATACAATTAAACTATAATGGTTAATATTAAAATTTATATTAATATTAAATCTCATTTCGACTAAGTAATAAGCCAGAGTCCAAACACGCTTGCTTATACCTGTGGTTGACTCTGTAAAAATATAAAAATTAAGTATTTATAAAAGCTTTGCCAATCTATATGTTCTTCCTGAGAAACATGGGAATATGTATTGGTTATATATAAGAAAGTTATATCATCTTTAATGAAAAATAACAGAACATATATGAAACACATCATTCAGAAACGCCGAAGGAATTTTCCACGGGATCGCTCAATGTTGTGACATTTCTCACGCCTCTTGCGTTTCCTTCCAGTCCAGCTGAGTATTGGCTACGGCAGGGAAGCTGTTTGTTGTTGTCGTTGCTCCCTTAACTTACGCGTTCTTGTTTTGTTGTGCTTTTGCAGCGCGGGAGTTCGACGAGACATACACCGCTTTACACTCACCGAATCCTAGTTTTCACTGGTCTATTAATTGATTTTGATTTTGATGACCATATACTTTTGAGAGTCAATCTATACTGTGAATTAAAAAAATAAAGAAAAGTCCACACTCTCATCCACCTAAAGTTAAAATAGAAAGTTTTTAGTCAAAAACAAAGAAAATGTAAATAGTAAAAGTAAGAGATATCAGGGAAACTAAAAACTTTTTCTTTTCCAATTACAAAGATTTAATTGCAAGGGACTCAACAAAAAGATTTTCAGAAGTGTTTGTGAATATCTAGTGAAATTAAAAATATTACTTAACATCCATAATAACATATTTGATGTCATAGGTGAAATTAAAGATATACTTCACATCCATGATAACATATTTGATGTCATAGGTTCATTATGTGATGACCCGTTGCCTTAATGGAAATGGATGAAAAAACTTAAAGCACCCATGTTCACTAAGTGGAGACCCCTTACCTTTATAGGAATGAATGAACAATCTTAAGCACCTCTAACCATCCAAAACATTGTAAATGTATATCGAGGGAAAATGTTATTTAAAAAATATTGTAATCAACTTTGAATCATCATTAATCATCTACTAAAACAATCTAAGTGGATATGTAGGATTTGAGAAGGAACTCATGGTTATGTAACTTGCCAATGCAATCAAACCTTTATCTCTTTCTTCAAAACTATATGCTCATAATCTCCATGAGATTCTAAGATCAAGCCATATGCTCACTCTCAAATGTGAAAAAGTATAAATATGTGATTTTAAATTATTCACGAGGCATACTTACTTAGTCATTCTAAATCATTAGCCAATAAACAAAATATTTTCAATCATTCTTTTTTTCGTTTATGTATTTGAATGTCTTATAACCATTTATATTTATTTTCGATATATGACAACTTAGTTGTGAAGGCTTACATGGTTAGTGGAATTAAATAAATATATACCTGGTAACAAATTTCCCATCAACTTCATCTTTTTATTCAAACTCAATTTATCATTGATTTTAGTCGAATGAAATGGTATTGAATTAACTAAATTTTATACTTTTGAACAAGCAATTTGATGTTTCAAGAATGATTTGAAGCAGGATTATGAAATATTTATGGTTTAGTTTTGTGAAGGGAGGTGAATACTAACCTTGAGACGTTTCATTTATAAGATGGGTATTGATATAGGAGTAGGAGATATAAAGGGGTTTTATTGTTGTTACAATGACTATTTCTTCATAATTAGATTGTTATTATTTTTATAGAATTTTATTAAAAAATAGTCTCTCTTTATAAGGATGCTCTCTTTTTATGAGAAGGACCATTGGTTGTGCAAGTATTTAGGGGAAAAGTTCTCTTTTTAATATTAGAGCTTTTGATCCAGTATAGCAGGCTAGCATAAAAAAAAAATAGAAGTTAGATAAATTGTAGAAAATAGACTAAGATAATATATATTATGATTTCTAATTTGAAATATCAAATATACAAAAAATGTTCTTGGAAAATAATACTGGAATATTACCCCTCATTATAAGCTAAATATTTTTTAAAATGTTAAAGAAATTCATTTTGAAGTTGTTAAGCAACTGCAATATGGTCAATGACCTTTTAATATGTGTTATCCAGCTTTAGATGCTAATGTACAGTTTGATTTCTAATTTGAAATATGAAAGACACAGTTTTTGTTTATAAAACAAACTATTAGAATTTGACCTCCTCATTATAAGCTAACTATTTTTGAAAAATTCAAACAAAGTTATTTTTTAAGTTTTTGATTTCAGAATTTTGTGATCCATATAGTCAAAGAAACTGCAACACACATCAATGACCTTTTAATATTTGTTCCTTATATTTGAAAATAAATTGATATGGGTGTAGTGATATTAGAGATTATAAATTCTTCATGGATTATTTTGAATAACTTGGATGATGACCAAAAAATCATTATGTTATTTCCACTAAAATTATAACAAACTTGTGTATGTACTATATTGTTTAACATAATATTTTATCAACTTGGGAGCAATATCTAAGAACTTACTAAAAATTATTGGCGTGATGACCCTCTTGAGAAATTTGGACTATGGATCTAATTTAATCTGTGGGATATTGGAAACACCAATTAAGATTGATCTAGTAATAAGGTGCTTCACTACATTTAATGTTGCATTCTCCCTTTATATATCTTCTCATGTTTACTTATACTAAAATATCTTTTCCAATGCCCATTTCCATTGAAAAGGAAAACCCTCAATCCTTGAATAAGGAAATAATATCTAATATCCACATTAGGTGTGTGATAAAAATAGGAATGCCAATACATTTGTAAATATGGAACCAAATTCGCCCTTGGAAATGTTGCTTCTCTGTTTGTCTTGGTTTAGCAAACAAGGCTAATAAAATATTAAAAATTATGTTCCATTAGCACATAATTGCAATTATACATATTGAGTGAACCTAATTGTTAAGAGCATGTATTGTCTCGTGAGAGATTATATGTTAAAATTTAGAGAGGTGTGCATGATATATACTATAGGAATCTTTTGTGTTGCAAACACGAAGATCTTATACACCAATTCAACGTCTAATTTAAAATTTAATTATGATGGATTATTATTATTATTAAATAAATAGTTTTATTTATTTATTTTTTGTTATATAAACTAGTTTAGAAAACAAATAAAAAAGGGTGGCGAGAGGTAGAAGGATTATTCTAAGTCATGAAGGAATAATTGTGGATAAAGTTTCGTAGGAACTTGGTAGGAAAACTAACAATTAGACAAAGATGTATGCACTATACTGGGGCCTAACAATACCCAACATTATGGTTTTAAGGATATAACTATTTGGGAGACTCTTATCTAACCATTCGACACCTAAGATCGAATACTCCCCCAAAAGATAATATGCTATGTTTATTTTTCCATTATAGTAGATATATCCTTTGTTCTTTCTCTAGCTCCCCCTCCTTCCATATTCTTCAAACCCTCAATAGTGAAGTAGATCTTATGGCCAATAAGGCTTGCCTCTTCGCAGAATGGAAATCAAAAATCAATGGTATCGTTGGTCAAGTTGTCATCCCATAATGGAGCCCATGATTGATCTATGTAATCCCAATTTCGATACGTGCCATGTTCCATCATATAGCCAATGTCCAAATCCTTTTTACCCTCCCCCAATCATTGATACTCCCTCAATTTGTCTCCCCACCCCTCATTTCCGACTCCTTGTATGATCGCAAGGCATAAATATGATAAGGTTCATCTTGCAATGATTATGAGGGAATCCTCGTACCATCCCAACGTGGCATCCCTTGAGCATTGCCTACAAGAAATCGTGTCACATTTATTGGCAGCTAGCCCCCCCCCCCCCCCCCCCCCTTGCAACTTTCAACAAAATTCTTTCATATATCACAACATCATCTCTACCAGCATACCCAATTTATGCATACTCATTAATATTAGACATGAATGTAATGCAACGCTCATGGCATACAAAGAAGGTGTCTTCTTAGTTATTTGGGTGATGATTACTTGATCTTGGGACCTTGGGTTATGTGATGCGGGCTAATAGAATCGTATGGGACTATATAATGCTAGACACCTTAAATTAAGGAGGGGAGGAATTGTTTCCCTTGTTCTTTGTGGGTAGGGTTGGTTACGGTTTGGCCATCCTCTAAGTTTTGAGTGAAGGGAAGTTATAATAGCAAGGGTGGGACTTAGTTGGGGAAAGTGAAAGCTTAGTGATGAGCTTTGAGCAGCGAATAGGGTCCTCTATTATTGTGAACTTTTTTCAAGATTCAAGCACCAATGAATTTGGGAAGTGTGGTGCCTTGCTCTATCTGGCTCAGTGGTAACTATGTCCATTCTCTTTTTAATTGTTCTTGTGCATACCCGGGAGCATTATGTCGCTCTCAACCTACAGTCTAGAAAAATACCGAGCCTTGAGTCTCATAATATATTACCTTTTACTTCCGTGTTGTCCCTTTCTATTTGGGTTTCTAGTTTCTAAATTGGCAATTGGGATATACGGTCAAATACTTTTGAGAATAGAAAAGGAAACTAGAAGTTTTAAATATGATATAGTCACAGTTGGTCCTTCTTTTCTCTTTTGGTTTCTGTCTCAGCGAGTCCCACCCATGGATTCAAAACCAGACTCAGACTCTTCTACCATAACCATATGTGAACATTGAAGGAAGGCACATGCAACAATGAAATCCGAAATATACAATCTGCATGTCATGTTGTATAAAAAAACAAGCTTTTGATTGCACCACATTGGAAGTAATTGAGGCTCAACAACAGAGAACTACATGCTTGGAGGATGAGATGGATACTCTTCGTAGCATTTTTATAGATTTGCAACTTCAAAACGATCAACAAGCAAGCCCAACAAGGAACCTCCTCGAGGTATTGACCTCAATTGCTCTATAGATAGTACAGATTAAGAAGTTATGTAATGACTAGTGCTAAATGTGCATTGTTTCTGTTTTCAAATATATACTTTTAGGACAATAAAGATACTCGTTAAATATAAAAATTTTGATAGAATATGAATGAGGGTAGATAGATATAATTTGACATGTTAGATATTTATGAATAGAATAGCATTGTAATTCTTCGTGATATTTATGAATAAAAGAACATTGTAATTCTCCCTTATATTTGTCGAGACCAAATACATATTTAATATAAAGAATAATAATTCCCATGAAAAAAAAAGAAAACAAATAAAATCTCACCCACTAATAAAATCGAAATCCGCAAACATTCGGTATAACCCTGAGTTTTTGTGCAAATGACTATACCCTAAATAAATAAATAAAATTGGAATTTTTGAAAGCACACGAGTTTATCGTGTAAGAAAAGGTTAATGCTGAGTCCACTATAATCAATTATAAGTTATGGCAAATCATTTTGTTTGGTTACAAATTAAGGGAAAGGTACTTAATATATATTTTGTGTTTGTTTCTTTGTGCTTAATATTCATCTCATATTTAAATGTCCATGGTTCTCATTTTCCCAATGTTGTCATATCCCTGGGCATTATTTCCTATATAGTATTCAATGCCATAACAAAAGCGTAAATGCACAATTTATTGGAATGTAATATATAAATATGTAATAATGAATATATATATTTTTTTATTAATTTTTTTTTATATTAATTATTTATAACTAATAATAGTATTATTATATATTAATGTAGGTATTATATATTAATGTCTATGTTGCATAAGTTTTTTTTACGTTGGTATTTTTGATAGGCGGGAACTAGTATTGGCAAGAAGTTTTGTCTGAATTTACAGGAAACGCCAATTTGGGAGTGACAATAATATAATATATTAAAATTTAATATATATTAAAAATAAAAATAAAATATTTAATTTATTTCCATCCAAAACTTGCCAATGAAATTCCATCTTGCAAAGAAATATGTAAAAGATTGAACTTTGAAAAACTTAAAAAAAAAAAAATCAAAATATTAATCTATCAACAATTTGCCAATCAAATTCCTTTTGACCAAAGAAACATGCAGAACTACCAAACCGGAAAAAAAGTTGTTATTACTCGATTATTAGGTGATTTAATGAAACATTATATGTTAAGTCACTGGGTCAATTCATCGCCCTTGATGTAACCTCACTAATAATATATATATATATATATATATATATATATATATATATATATATATATATATATATATATATATATTAAGAAAAATAAAACACTAGAGTTTATTTTAAAGAGAGTTTGTATAATAAAAGTATAAATTTCCAAGTTAATATTGATTTCATACTTAAATAAATATGAAATTTGAATTAAAAAATGTTTTTTTAATAATATTTATATTTCATAATTTCAACTATTCTTTTCTTTAGTATTCTATCTTTTGTGGATTCAGCCGGGGGGATAATGATGGATTTTCCAGTGGCCAACAATCTGTCTAAATACTTTTATATCTATCCATCATACAGGTATATGAGGAGAATAAATATATTTGCAATGACAAAGATCGGGATAGGCCACAAGCCTATCTCCATTTGAATAGAATGACATTCTAAAAATGGGTTGTTTCTCTTAGTTCAAGAACCATATCCAGATCTAAACCAACAACATACCCTTCCCTTCGCACAGTTCCATGAGTTGCAACATCTAATACACCTAAGTTTGCAATTATTCATTGCATTAAAGCTCCAAAAACGTAAAAAAATTGTTGCAGTGAAGCTCCCAAAAAGCTCCAAAGTACTCCCGATGGTTTTGGAGCGTTTCCGACCAGCTCCCAAGCTCCCAGGAGCAGGGGTGTCACGCCCCTACACCTGCGGTAGTCTTTCAATCGCTTATAGCGAGGTGCGGCACTACCAATTGTTTTCTTTTCACCAATACTTACGATTGTAGACTACGCCTTAACATTCCATACTTAGTTTATTTTCGTTAACAAGTATTATTAATGTATTCCTTTATACAAGTGAAAGCCCATAACATTCACATAAACAACACTATACAAGAGAAATGCACAATAGTATAAAGGGAGGGGCAACTCCCTGCAATATGAGTCTACCCGAATCAATATATTATACAATTTTTCCCCTTTTACAAAGTACAGACTAAGTCCTTGGGAAACCCCCAAATTTATACTTAGCCAAATTTCGAACTTCGGCAAACTCGGTTGCCCAGCTAGTCGGCACCTCCACACGGTTTTCGCATGACTCTCCAACCCTTCATTCACCTTGTTGCACGATCATTTTGTTTGCCCAACTCGGGCGCGCCTCCAAGTTGCCACACACGGGTGCCTCTACCCGACACACACCTCCATTCACAATCTCAACACTTCATCAAGTCACCATGCACACTTGCACACTGGGCGGGCGCTCACCCGAGTCGCCAAGACACCCGCGCTAAGTCGTCGCACAAAACCGTCGGGCGGTACAGACCCGTGCACGCCCTCACCCAACCGCCGGGCGCTCCTGCTCTCACCTTCACCCACAACCGTGCTTCACCGTGCACACGTGCCCAAGAATGGGTGCATACTAAATCTGTGCCTTCCCTTAGACTTGTGCACTAGTACTGCGCACTACCTTGTTGAGCGAATGTGTTTGAGTGAATGAGGTGATGTCAAATGAGAGAAAACGCTCCACAATATATATCCAAGCATAGGGCGAAGTCTGGCTGCCCAGCCAACTCGCCCAATGCCCCAAACACCATCGCAAAGTCTCCAAATGCACCGTCGGCTCCACACAATGTTGGTCGTCCTCCATAACGTTTTTCACCACACTCCACACCATATAAACACAGCTTTCCCTCTTTACATATGCGCATAACACATCACACACTTTAAAAGAGCTCGCACATCGCACCGAACCGCAGTTCATTCAGCCTACACGTGCGCTCGTTCAACCTTCACCTGCGGGCGCGTGTCAACTGAACTGCAGGTCGTTACATCCTCCTCCACCTGAAATCGTTGTCGTCCTTGACAACATACCATCTTGGTAGCCATCCACGAAGATAAACAATGTCTGTCTCATCCATGATGTCAACTCCTCCACATACTGCAAACATCTCTGCATCATATGTAGAACCACCGTCTCCATCATGTCTCGTCCCGGCAACCATCTGTCACCAAGATCACCATACCAAGGTATACACCCCATCGGTATGTCATACATCGGAAATCATCTCAATCCATGACCATCGATCACCTTGTCACAATCTCCACATGCTGCTCTCCATCGTGGAAGGCGTTCCCCTCCATCTCAAGCTACATGCCCACTGTAACATCTCGTGTCGACCTCATCATGTGTCATCCTCATGTGAACTGCTGCCATGATACTCCAACATAATGCTAACACATCTCTGTACATGTCGGCCCCCATGTCTGACCTAGTTGGGTGATCAGTCCAACTATCACGCTCAAACCATGAGAATGCACATCCTCATACCACCATCAATCGTTTCTCAGTACATCCTGTCACATCTTCAACTCGATCAAGAATCCATCTCCTATACAAGTAAGCCATGCTCAGGTCCATGAAGCAGTCTTCATCTCATCTGCAACATGCTGTCCATGATGTTTGGTACCAATGTGCTGCATGAAATCAGCCACATCTATCCCAACATCATCATCCATATGTGTGCCTCCTCAACATGAAGAGACCATCTCATCAAACTCCGACTCTCGATGTGCCACATCCAGGTCCATGAAGCAACCTCCATCATATCTACAATGTGCCATCCCTCAAGTCTACCATAGAAACAAGTATACACCTGTCTCATCTATCCATGTGCTGCCCATGATCATAGATCAATCAGCTCCCATGTGTCCAAAGTAGTTAAGTCTCGGCTCAACCCATGCCCAAGTGTAGACACCAAGGCATCATCATCGTTGTAACTCCATCACTCCAAAGTGTCTCATATCGATCCTCCACATCAAGTCACTCTTTCAATCCATTCCCATACATGTACTTGAAAGTATGCACCCCATCTTGCATCAAAGTCTCTGACCTCAGCTCCTTAATGCATCATATCCTCCAAGTCCACCATGTATGAAGTCCCTAAAAGTCACAACCTCATGTCATCATGAGCTCCATGAGTCATCTCCAACCAACACTCTAGCAAGCATGCAAGTCTCGACCCAAAGGTCTCTGCAAGATGCCTCAGCTCTCCATGTAGTAGGAATGCTCCATAGTCTGCTCACAACTCCATCCAAGTCCATGGCCTTGTTGTACATAAGTGCACAACCTCTCCATCGGCTCATAAATAATAAGTCTCCATGTCACATAAGCAAATCCACCTACACAACATCCCTGCCTTGGCACTCCTCATTAGATGCTCATAAGTGACACCTCTATAAGTGCTCCTGCACAATGTCCCTGCATAAGACTGCCATGCTCCATGTTTCCAACCTGATGTCCATGACTAAGTTGCCCATGTAGTCCAACCAAGTAGACCCATCACAACAATCGGTCATCCCCATCAAAGTCTTCAATATTTGGTTTAGTGAACTCGGTCACCCAACCATATCATCATCATCACGAGTCCCTTCCATCATAGCTTCCCCCACTGAAGGTTCCACCAAGACCTGCTCTTGGTCTCGGCCATGATAAGTCCACCCAAGTATCATCAACTCAAGTATGTGCCCTCCAATCTGTCCATGGGTCATGTGAGGCACTTAGCCAATTCTCCATGTGGCTAAAGCATGACCCAATCCTCAACAACGATCATCATGTTCCTCCCTTGTCACAGGCCATTGTACCTTCTACCATAAGGTCACAAACAACCCCAACAAGTCCTGCAACAGTCAACAATCCTTGCTTCTCCATACAAGGTCTCTTCATAGACATCCATGGTAAGATGTTTTTCTGCATCAGCAAACTGATTTTTCCCTTCCCTGCATACGGCCCATCTACCAAATTCTCAATTGAAACACAAGTATCAACAATACTTACAACATCATCATGATCATGAGGCTCCTCCATGTGAGTATCCTCATCCATCCATGTCTGCAAACTGCACGATCCTGGTTCAACTTGATCAATCTCAAGTTCATCCTCCATCGTTGTCACATCTGCAACATTCTCACTCATCACGGCTTCCTCTTCCTTGTTAGCACAATCTGCAACTTCATCTTGCTCCATTGTCCAACCAAGTTTAAGAAGTTCGTCTTCAACATTCTTTTCCAAGACTTCAAGTTCCCTTCGAATCCGAGGATTCTCTTCTTTCATCCACTTCAACCTGTACAAGGTTATCAAGAGCTTCCCTTCGCATTCTTCCAAACCTGCCATGCCTTGTCGTTCAGCTTGGCCCAAGCACTAAGCTTCACCTCTACTAAACCTGTTTCACCGTTCACCAGCTTCACCAAGTTCCCTGCAACCATGAACCAGCCCTTGTTCCACTTGTATTTGAATAGCTTCCTTCACCTGCAAGTACCTGCTTCCACTGTCATCAACTGTCAAGTGCATCCACACCTGCACTTCGTCACGTACCAGCTCCTCGGCACTAGCTCTGATACCACCTGTCATGCCCCTACACCTGTGGTAGTCTTTCAACTGCTTATAGTGAGGTGCGGCACTACCAATCATTTTCTTTTCACCAATACTTACAATTGTAGACTACGCCTTAACATTCCATGCTTAGTTTATTTTCGTTGGCAAGTATTATTAATGTATTCCTTTATACAAGTGAAAGCCCTTAACATTCACACAAACAACATTATACAAGAGAAATGCACAATAGTATAAAGGGAGGGGCAACTCCCTGCAATATGAGTCTACCTGAATCAATATATTATACAATTTTTCCACTTTTACAAAGTACAGACCAAGTCCTTGGGAAACCCCCAAATTTATACTTAGCCAAATTTCCAACTTCGGCAAACTCGGTTGCCCAGCTCGTCGGCACCTCCACATGGTCACCGCACGACTCTCCAACCCTTCGTTCACCTTGTCGCACGATCGGGTTGCTTGCCCAACTCGGGCGTGCCTCCAAGTCACCACACACAGGCGCCTCTACCCGAGGCACACCTCCATTCACAATCTCAACACTTCACCAAGTCACCGTGCACACTTGCATGCCGGGCGGGCGCTCACCCGAGTCGCCAAGACACCCGCGCCAAGTCGTCGCACAAAACCGTCGGGCGCCACACACCCGTGCACGCCCTCACCCAACCGTCGGGCGCTCCTGCCCGCACCTTCACCCACAACCGCGCTTCACCATGCACACCTGCCCAAGAATGGGCGCATACTAAATCTGCGCCTTCCCTTAGACTTGCGCACTAGAACTGCGCACTACCTTGTTGAGTGAATGTGTTTGAGCAAATGAGGTGATGTCAAATGAGAGAAAACACTCCACAATATATATCCAAGCGTAGGGCAAAGTCTGGCTGCCCAGCCGACTCACCCAACGCCCCAAACACCATCGCAAAGTCTCCAAACGCACCGTCGGCTCCACACAATGTTGGTCAGCCTCCATAACGTTTGTCACCATGCTCCACACCATATAAACATAGCTCGCCCTCTTTACATATGCGCATAACACATCGCACACTTCAAAAGAGCTCCCACATCACACCGGATCGTAGTTCGTTCAGCCTACCCACGCGCTCATTCAGCCTTCACCCGCGGGCGCGTGTCAACCGAACTGCAGGTCATTACAAGGGGAGCTTGGGGTGCATGCAGGGGAGTAGGGGAGCTTGGGGTACGTATTTTACTTTTAATTTCTATCACACGGAATAAGTCGATCTTGCGAACAAGATAGACCTTCCTAGAATCTAAAGAAGACCTAATGAAAAGCAAACCAATCACACACTATCTTTCTCTAAATATGCTTTTATAAACAAAGGCAAACAAGTGTTTTAGGGCCTACCTTAGGTCCAACGTGAGTTTTTGGAAGCCTTCTCTCTTTCGATTCCAAATGAGCTCCTTTGTCGCGAATCTGCAAACACAAACAAGACAAACAAATTAAATAGCACCTGAAAAGCCAATATCATAAAACATATTTAACATGAAAGTCAAGGAGTTCATGAAACAAATAACATGAGATACTTGTTGAGAAAAATGAGTTTGATTGTATTAATTCAAAAGAAGAAGAACTTTACAACCTATGCCTTGACGCTGTACAAGCTCCTCCCAGGGTCCAGCAAGAAGTCTCCTCTACTTTGACAAGTTTCACTCACTTCCCAATGAAGCCAAAAAGGTACGTGATCTCTCCTCTTAAGCTCAACTAGGAAGTCTTAATTTCACCAGCATTTACCCTCAAAAATCTTCAGCTTCTAACCTCCTTAGCAACCAGCCCAATGCCTGAATTTATAGTGCAATGGAGGGAAGTTACTAGGTCCTCCTTCAAAGGGATAAAGCCCTCCTTCAAAGGGATAGCTCCTCTCATCAAGGGATTAGCTCCTTCTCTTTTGGGATGCATGAACCACATAAGAGCGGCAAATCCACGTCAAAATTCCTTCTAGAATCATCTAGAATTAACCCAAAGTGAGTTTTTTAGAATAAACTTGCGCCTTTTTGACTTTCACAGGGGTCCGCACCCACACCTTTAGGGACAGAGCGGGCAGGTCCGCAGTTTTTGTAAACAGAAGGTGCGGGACCGCAGGTAACAGTGAGAGAAAGTGCGGAAATAGAGTTTCAGTGATTTTTAATGTCTTTCTCTTATTTTCAAAGCTTGACTTGAAGAGCTGAGGTCTGAGACTTGCCTAGGAGGACAATACAAGTGATGATAGACCCATACTGACTGCAAATAATCATGGTGACGATATTTCTGTGTAAAAATTTCTCCTTTAAAATATTACTTTACTTATTTTACTTCTCAATTACTTTAAATTATTTTACTTTTAATTAATTCTTGACTATTGAAATATTTTACTATGCTCAACATCAAGATACATCTATTTCTATACACACATATTTTCCTTTTGTATCTATATATACATACACATTTTTTCTATGTATCTATGTGTTTGTATATGTTAAAATATATTTGTTAATATAGATTTCCAAATAGTTTATTTAATTTCTATATTGAAATATTAGTAGGAGAAATAGAAACTAATTTTTTTTCTCTATAAAATTGACATAACATTACATTGTTTAGAATAAGTATTGAGATAGTTTATATATAATTCCAAAAGGGAGAGAGAAATAATTTTACCACAACTCTTTCACATTGGATTGTAATATTAACAACTAACCTAGTGAGCACAATGAGAATGAGATTACTGAGTTTTTATAATGCTTTTAATTAAAACTTACCAAATATGTATAATGATTTTTGTTTTTATCATAGATGACATTGTTATTTTATTTAGACTATTTTTTTAAAGGTACATGTCAACTCCAAGTTAAGCATGGACTGAATCATGCATTGCCCTTATACCCTCAGTAGAATGTTTTGCTGGACATAGAGTGTCATTGATGTCAATATGGCAATATTCGAGGAGAAAACAGATCTATCGGAGGAGCCAAGAGGAGCAGACAGATCCACCAAAGGAGAAAACAGAGCAAAGAGCAGACAGAGCCATTGGAGAAAGCAAACAGAGCTAGCAGAGAGCATATCGAAGCGCAAACATATATATGCATGCATTTAAACAATGATCGGGGGCCATATATGCCACAAAATACACTATCAGGAGCTATCGGGAGGATTATAGTGTATATGCAGGCAGAATACACTATTGGGAGCAGAACTCATATATATATATATATATATATAGATAGGCCATATACACTATTGGCGGCAAAAACCATACATATATGAAATACACTATCGGAGGTGGAAGTGTTAACGCTATCAAGCCCGTAGAACCCATATAGCATCACCCCTGTGTATTTACTTGTTTATCACCAAATACCTTTTACATAGAGAAATCATGCTAACCACTTAGTGGATTCGGAAAGTGGACTTGAAACTTTATACATGGGAGTGTTGAGTTGTATCAAGTCCAGCACATAATATCGCATCGCTATAAGTGAGTGGTCTGCGTTAAGGTCTAGACCTTGACCTTTCGATTTGCAACTGCCGACATATATCGCATCATCACTTCGGGAGCAGAGTTACAACATGTTAAGCGGCCCATTGCAATCACCGATAGCGATTAGCGATATCGCATCGACCCTCCACCAAGGGCAAACCCGATTGCAATACATATACACGCTAATCTGATAATCACCCTATGAGTGATCTCAGTTAAGAATTATTAAATGGAGGTATTACAGACTCATGTGTGGTGTGTGTGTATAGGTTATTTAAGCAACGAATCGATCAGATTGCAAATACATAGACACTTGAAATGGAAGACAGCAGAGAAATACAGTAAGAAAATATAAGAACACAAGAAATTAATAAGGAGTTCACCTTATCCTCCACGGCTACATCTCCAGTCGAGCTTTCAGTGGTGGCCTTCTTTTATTGTGTCTTAAAGCAGAGAATTACAAAGAAGAAGCTCAATATGAGTCTCCTGACATAGGATAGTTGGGCAAGGTGGTTCTTGGATTCCCCAAGCCACTAGAGTACACCGACTCTTGACCTTACTAGCCTTTTGACCTCTTGGGTCTACAATGGAAGGAGCCCAATGTGGTGCTCAGTCCTGACAGATCCCTCTCAAGGATGGCTCGAATCTCTCAAGCCCTATCGTGCTCGACGTTGCCTTTGGTCAGCTCAGCCCTCTGTCTCTTTATTGCTTCTAGCTTTCTCTGTCTTCTCCTTTCTGTTCTTCCTTTCTCTTCGCCTTCAGCGTTCTGCCTCTCTCTCTGTGTGTGTCTTTCTACCTCTGTTCATGGCTTTAAAGCCATTCGAGCTCATGGTTGTTTGATTCCCCTTACAACTCCGTCAGATCACCTGCTACAGCTTCGCTTGGAGTTCCTTGTCTCAGCGTCATCATCAAGTGCACAGGGAGTGGCCACTTGTCCTCCTACGAACTATGCTAGCTTTCTTCATCGGTTTGGTTCTTTAGTTATGTCGTGGAATGAGTCATTCGCCACCTTGGTGGTCAATCGGCCCTCAAATTCTTCTAAATCACGGCTTAATTCCTCGTTAAATCTGGTCTCCTCATCGGGCGTGATATCAGTCATCAGATCTGGATCCCCCAGATCCAACGCCATCCGCTCATTTCAGGCAATTGACTTGCTTGACTGTTAGTGTGCGATGAGCGGCAGTTTTCTCTCTCCTCCACTTGCCACGTGTTGGGCGCTAAGTGGAATTGCTCTGTTTTCACCAAATCTACTTACAACCCAAGGATGCCCCCAATAAATACCGCCGGTTTTTGGAGCGCGGGTCCCGCCTTAGCCTTTAGCCTTTTTCCCCATGGTTTTCCCACTCCCACGCAACCGAGCGCTTGGGGCCTCTCCTTCTCGACAGTTTTTTCCCAGCGATGCGCAATAAGCGCTAATCGCGCATAAAAAACTACCTCCATTTCCCGATCCGAGCTTCCCAGGGGCTAGTTTCACCTCCTGCGCAATCTCCATGGGCCTCGGTCAGCGCGCTTTGATCGAGGTCCTCATCATTCCAGGCTAGCTGCTAACTACCACTATTTTAGAGGTGTTTTTGATTGCTGCTCTCAATTATTTGAAGTCTGTCCTGACCTGGTACAGCCATGGTTCTTTTGATTATTCTTCATGGATCCAATTCAAACCACGACCTTCCCACTGAAAAGCTTTTGGACCACCAAAAGTTGGTTTTTCAAGCATTGACTAAGTGAGGGTATTGTTGTCTCACTTGTCCAATCTCAATCCACTTTGCACTACTCGGCTTTAAACCTTTGAGCCCAATTCTAAGGTACTCAACATCTCCTCTGCAAGTTGTCCTCAGCTTCCTATCCAAGACTATGTCTTCCCGCAATTCATTCAGATATTTAGGTAGCAAGTCATCAATAGAAGGCAATTGACTCTGCTCTTCAGGATCCTCAATCATTGAAGGTTCAAATAGTCTCAAGCAATCTGCATTTACGACTAAGTAGATGTGCATGTAAGCTGGTAAATCAAGGCGAAAATCATTTTCACCAATCCTCTCAAGTATCTTGAAGGGTCCATACCTGATAGGCTTTAGCTTTTTACCTTCACCTTGCATCCTGTCCTTGCTAATATATAGCCAGACCTGGCAACAACTTGGAAACTATGCTCCACTCGATGCTTGTCATGCCTTGCCTTGTATTTGGCTTGGCTCTTTTCCAGTTGTTCCTGTACTGCCTGGTGGATCTCCTAGATCTGTTCAATGAACCTAGTTGCCTTGTCCACATCATTGTGTCCATCAACTATGGTATCTTTACCAAACACAAAATCCAAAGGAGACCTTGGTATGAAACCAAAACAGGTTTCAAAAGGAGATCTCTGTGTAGAAGAATGTTTTTCTCTATTGTAAGCATGCTGCACATAACACAAGTGTTCATCCCAAAGCTTAGGATGTTTGCTGCAATATCCTCTAAGTAACTGGATCACTGTCATGTTAACTACTTCTGTTTGGCCATCAGTTTGTGGATGAAAAGTTGTTCTTTTCTTCAGTTGGGTGTCCATTAGTTCCCACAGACTTGACCAAAACTTCCCCACAAATCGGGTGTCTCGATCAGATACAATAGAAGTGGTTAATCCAAAATGAACCCATACATGTTCAAAGAACAGTTTTGCAGTTTGTTCAGCTGTAATCTATTTATTACAAGGTATCAAAATACACATTTTGCTGAACCTATCCACAACCACATACAGATAATCATGACCTTTTCTAGACTTAGGCAATCCCCAACAAAATTCATGGAAACACTTTCCCAAGGGTGAGAAGGAACTGGTAATGGAGTGTACAAGCCTAGTTTTCTATTGTTGGGCTTTCTTTTAGCACACATAGTACACCCTCTTACATATCTAGGAACTGTCTCACTCATTTTTGGCCAATAACAAAATCTTTGCAACTGTGCAACTGTTTTACTTACCCCAAAGTGACCTGATATCAGAGAAGTGTGTGCCTCTCTAATTATCTTTACTCTCTCTATTTGTGGAATGCAGAGTTTCCCAGAATGATATAAGAGTCGGTCCTTCACATGATAATCCAATTCCTCTACCCTTTTGCCTTAACTCAAAGTTGCATATACATCTTTAAAGTCTATATCTTGAGCATATTATTCAATGTATCTTTCATGTAGCACAGAATTATGCTTAAGTATAGTAGATTCATTTATAATGGGTCTAGATAACATGTCTGCAACTTTGTTATGTATGCCCTTTTTATATCTGATGACTAAATGAAATTTTTGTAGAAAACCCATCCACCTGTAATGTCTTGATTTCTGCAACTTAGTTTGGGAGTGTAGATATTGAAGTCGTTGATGATCAATATGTATTACTGTCTCTTTGCCCATTAAGTAATGTTTCCACTTTTCAACACTCTGAACTAATGCATACAATTCTTTATCATATCTAGGATAGTTTCCTACTGCAGGATTAAAAGTCTCAGAATGATAACATATGGGTTTACCGTGATGTGTTAACACTGCTCCCATGGCATAGTTATTGGCATCTGTTTGGATCTCAAATTGTCTTTGTAGATTAGGCAGTGCTAGTACAGGGGTTGTACTGATCTTTTCTTTCAAGGTGTCGAAGGCTTTCTGATGTTTGCCTCCCCACTGAAACACCTTGTTCAATATTATCAAAGCATGTAAGGGAGCTACAATTGAGGAAAAGTTAGAAATGAACTTCCTCCAATTTTGTGCTGCTCCTAAGAAGCTCCTCACTTCTATTGCAAACTTGGGTTTAGGCCAGTTCACAATGACTGCCACTTTAGAGGGATTTATTTTTAATTCACCACCCCCTACTATATGACCCAAATAATTTAGAGATGTTTTGCCAAATTCACATTTTGAGAGTTTAACATAAAGTTTTTCTCTTTTCAAAACATCTAATGTCTGCTTAACATGCTTTAAGTGTTCCTCCCACGTTTTACTAAAAATCGGAATGTCATCTAGATACACAATAACAAAATCATCAAGAAAATGTCTGAGTACATCATTCATTAATCTCATGAAAGTAGCAGGAGCATTGGTTAAGCCAAAAGGCATAACCAGCCACTCATACAATCCCTCCTTTTTTTTGAAAGCAGTGTTCCATGCATCCTGTTCTGCAACTCTAACCTAATGATATCCACTATGCAAGTCCAGCTTGGTGAAATAAATAGCTTCCTTCAATTGATCTAGAAGATTATCTATGCGAGGAAGGGGATAATGATTTTTGATTGTTATCTTATTCAGGACTTGGTAGTCAATGCACATTCTCCACGAGCCATCTTTCTTTCTCACCAAAACGATTGGTGACCCACATGGTGATGTGCTAGGCCTGATGAACCCCTTCTCGAGCAACTCCTGCACCTGCTTCTTGATTTCAACATTCTCTAAAGCAGACAACCTGTACATTCCAATGTTAGGCAATGGAACATCTTGCTGCAAAATAATATCATGTACTATTTCCTTTTTGGGTGGCAGAACTTTAGGTTCTTGAAACAGGACATCATAGTCTAAAACAACCTTTTCTATATCAGCTTGTTGTTTAGCATTACAACCCTCAAATACATTGGTTTTATCAGGTTTCTTTTCCTTTACAACCATCAGTAAGAATTGTTTGCATGAATTTATCATTCTTTTCATCTGCCCTGAGTTTATGAGAGTATAATTATTCTTGAGCTTATGAGCTCTTACAAAGTATTCGATTCCATCTTTAACAAGTATATACTTGTTCTCAGCTCTATAGAAAATAGCTTTTCTATCATACAAGTAAGGACTGACTCCTTAAAACAATTCCACATATATCCAAAGGAATTATGTCTAACTCAATCTCATCTACAAATGCTGACCCAAAAGAAAACTTGAGTTTGCACTGTCTAGTCACTTTTAGTTGTGCTTTATCCCAATTTCTTTACAATTGCTTCAGAAATCAAATTTATTTGTGAGCCACTATCAAAAAAAGTATCAATTTTTTGATATTTGGAAACAACTCGAATATGGAAAAGCTCATGTATTTTTCTCTCATGTTCTTCATCAATAATAGATTGAGCATAATTTCTAGTAGATGCTTCAGAATTCTTACCTTTTATACCTATGGCTGTAATGGTGTTTTCATCTCCAGAGTTTGACCTAAAATATTTTTGGATAGCTGCAGCAGTCTTCTTCTTCTCACCCTCAGACTTCTTATGTCTCAACCCTAGATGCAGAATCCAACAATGCTCATCATCATGCCCTTCCTTTTTACAGTGAGTGCATGAAGCTTTGCTTTTCTGTGCAGTGTTTGCCTTCCTTGCTTTCCACTTCTGCTTTCTTTTCTCCTTGCTCTTGCTTGCAGTGGGTTGGGATGGTCCCTCAACTTCTGAATTTCCATTCTTTCCTCTAGCTTCTAGATGAGTAGCTTGTACAGACACCTCATCTATACTAGTGGGACTAAACATGAGGATGGTATGCCTCATGTAGCTGTGTAGACCACCAATGTACTTCAAAAGATTCTCTGGTGAGTCTAGTGAGATTCCTAGAATCAATGCTCTCTTTCCAAATTCTTGAGTATACCCTTGCACACTTTTCCCTTTCAACTGCCGAAGAGTTTGCCAACTCATCATGGCTTGTTACATGTAGGCCAATGGATAGAATTGCTTCTTGATTGTAGAAACAAATTCACTCCAAACAGAGATAGTCTTACCATGTCTTTTCATGTTAGCTTGGGTTCTGCCTTCCCACCAAACCAAGGCAGTGCCTCCTAGGCGTAGGCTTGCCAACTGAATTTTGCTCTTGTCTGAGTTGATGTTCTGTACTCTACAATAAACATCAATTTGTCTAATCCAATTGTCCAACTTTTCAGCGTTTAGCTCTCCATCGTATATAGGCAAGTCAAATTTAACATCTAGATCAAAGATGCTTTCTTATTATGCACAGGGCTATTAAGAGGTGTGAGAAAATTTTCCTCTTTCCCTTTTCCTTTTGAGTGTTCATGGGAATGAGACTCATCTTCTTCTTTGTCTTGTTTAGAACCTGATGAATCTTCATCCTTATGCTTTCTAAAGTCCCTATACATTTCTTCTACCATAGACTTTATTGCTAGGAAACTTTCTATGAATTGAGGGTCTGGCCCCACGGAACCTTCCTTTGACATTGTCTTCTGAGGATAGACTCTCACAATTTTAGGATTAGTTTTGACCAACTCTCCTTCTCCTAATTTTAGCTTTGATCTAGTGAGCATTCAACAGCTAAACCAACACAAGCTTGTCTAACCTTACAGCCTAAAGCTCTAATACCACTTGATCTGATAATCACCCTATGAGTGATCTCAGTTAAGAATTATTAAATGGAGGTATTATAGACTCATGTGCTGGTGTGTGTGTCTAGGTTTTTTAAGCAATGGATCGATCAGATTGCAAATACATAGACACTTGAAATGGAAGACAACAGAGAAATACAGTAAGCAAATATAAGAACACAAGAAATTAATAAGGATTTCACCCTATCCTCTAGGGCTACATCTCCGGTCCAGCTTTCAGTGGTGGCCTTCTTTTATTGTGTCTTAAAGTAGAGAATTACAAAGAAGGAGCTCAATATGAGTCTCCTAACATAGGATAGCTTGGCAGGGTGGTTCTTGGATTCCCCAAGCCACTAGAGTACACAGACTCTTGGCCTTACCAACCTTTTGACCTCTCGGGTCTACAATGCAAGGAGCCCAATGTGGTGCTTGGTCGTGACAAATCCCTCTCAGGGATGGCTCGAATCTCTCAAGCCCTCTGGTGCTCGACGCTGCCTTTGGTCAGCTCGGCCCTTTGTCTCTTTACTACTTTTTGCTTTCTCTGTCTTCTCTTTTCTGTTCTTCCTTTCTCTCTGCCTTCTGCGTTCTGCCTCTCTCTCTATGTGTGTCTTTTTCCCTCTATTCATGGCTTTAAAGCCATTCGAGCTCATGGTTGTTCGATTCCCCTTCTAACATCGTCGGATCACCTGCTACAGCTTTGCTTGGAGTTCCCTATCTCGATGTCATCATCAGGCGCACAAGGAGCAGCCACTTGTCCTCCTGTGAACTACGCCAGCTTGCTTCGTCAGTTCGGTTCTTCACCTACATCGTGGAATGAGTCATATGTCACCTTGGTGGTCGATCGGCCCTCAAATTCTTCTAAGTCGCAGCTTAATTCCTCGTTAAATCTGGTGTCCTCGTCGGGCATGATATCAGCCGTCAGATCTAGATCCCCTAGATCCAACGCCATCCACTCATTTCGTGCGGTTGACTTGCTCGACCATTAGCATGCGATGAGTGGCAGTTTTCTCTCTCCTCTGCTTGCCACGCGTTCGGCACTGAGTGGAATCGCTCCGTTTTCACCAAATCTGCTTACCGCCCAAGGATGCCCCTGATAAATATTGCCAGTTTTTGGAGTGTGGGTTCCGCCTTAGCCTTTAGCCTTTTTCCCCACTTTTTTCTCACTCCCACGTGACCGAGCACTCGGGGCCTCTTCTTCTCAAGGGTTTTTGCCCAGTGATGCACGAATTGTGCATCAAAAACTGCCTCTATTTCCCAATCCAGGCTTCCCAGGGGCTAGTTTCGCCTCCTGTGCAGTCTCCATGGGCCTCGGTCAGCGCGCTTTGACCAAGGTCCTCGTCATTCCAGGCTGGCTGCTAACTGCCACTATTTTAGAGGTGTTTTTTATCAATGTTCTCAATTCTTTGAAGTCTGTCCTGACTTGGTACAACCATGGTTCTTTTGATTATTCTTCATGGATCCAATTCGGATCACATGCGGACCCGCTGCAACATTGTGCTATGGGTTAATAATGTATCGCATCCGCCCATCACAATGATACACAAAGCCCTGTCCTCTTACAAGTGCCAATTGCGACTTCACTGCAGACGCGATACAGTATAGATGCGGGTGTAATATTTTTTTGAAGTCCGCCCTTTAGTCTTTTTTCCTGTTTTGCTCCTATTTTCTTTGTAATTGAATATTTGGCTTGCGTGACAATTGGAGGCAGAAATAAACTAAGGGATGCTCTCGATGGTTCAAGAGGCCTGAACGATAACTCAGAAGGCAAGAATCAAGACGATTGAGATTGCAATAGGACGTGGCATTTCCGTTAAACGAAATAGTCTCGGTGAATGCCTGTTATCATTGAAAAAAGGGGCCTGTGTTACAATTTTAACACACAGTAACAGAAAAGCCAGGAAGTTGAATGGAAAGCCATCGCAGAGGAAGCCACCTTGACCAAGGAGGGAAGCTGAAAGATCAAGCGAGTCAGAGGAAACAACAGTGACTGAAGAGGAAGCCAAAGAGGTGGTGGAAAGTGGAAACGAAGAGTCAGAGGCATCTAAAATACATAAAAATAGAAAAACAAGGTGAGATTGATGATGATGCATGCATAATCAATGGGAGAGGAAGCCGAAGAACATGCAAGAGGCATGAGAGGCCAGAGAAGCAAGAGAATAGGAGAAAAGCAGAAGCTCAGTAGGCTTGGGAGCAGAGAACTACAATAGAACAGTTTATATCAGGTTTGGGTTGGAGCCCAAGAGGTTGGAGCCTCAGAACTGAACAGGATTGAAATCCTTGGGAGTTTGTGCTCCTAAGTGCAGAACTATTGCAAGACATAGTTGGTGCTCTGGAGGTTGGAGCTTCACTAAAGTCCAAGTTGGAGCTTGGCAACTAATTGCAACCAGTTATATATATATATATATATATATATATATATATATATATAGAGAGAGAGAGAGAGAGAGAGAGAGAGAGAGATATTGTATTTATTTCATTGCATTGTTTTGTGTTAATAAAAGCATTAATTCTAGCTATCTATTTCTGTGTTCCATATATACATATATGTGCTTTTGGTAACAACAAGAACAACAACAAAAAAGAAATACTGATTCAACCCCCCTCTCAATATTTCCAACAATTGTTTTCAGAGGCAGGCTTCTTCATACTAGCCTAACAGCTTGAAGAAGGATCCGCAACCATGATGAGAAATCGAAAAGCATCAGGAAGACCTCCTTTGTTCGATGGCACTAACTTTGGTTTCTGGAAAAAGAGAATGACCTACTACTTAATGTCCCTTGGACCTGAAGTCTGGAATTTTGTTCAAAATGAGTACCAAATGCCTACCAATCTTCCAACAGATCAACATGAGAGGAAAGCCTACATTGCAAAAGCAAAAGCCTTGAACTCCATCACTAGTGGAATCACCGATTCAGAGTTTACAAAAGTAATGAATTGTAACTCTGCCAAAGAAATGTGGGATAAGCTAGTTGGCTTATATGATGGAGACTCAAAAGTTAAGAAGGCAAAGCTTCAAACTCACAGAAGACAATTTGAAAGTCTGAGGATGGAAGATGAAGAAGATATTGCAACATACCTCCTTCGAGTAGCTGAAATGGTCAACTCCCTTAAAGGATTAGACAAAAAAATTTAATAAAGTACCATTGTTCAAAAGGTATTAAGATCTCTTCCAGACAGATTTGACTCCAAAATAAGCGCCATAGAAGAAGCAAAGGATTTAGATACTCTCAAGATGGATGAAATCCATGGAATCCTCACTGCCTATGAGATGAGGAAAGGTGGCCCCAGCTCCAAAGATGTAGCATTCAAGGCTTCAAAATCAAAGAAGGGGAAAGAAAGGAATGACTGTAGTGATGACTTCAATGTGGAATCTGAATTGGCTCAATTTTTATGAAAGCTAAAGAGAGGATCTAAGCTAAAAGGTAAGTACCCTCTTATCTGTTTCAAATGTGGAAAAATAGGCCATTATGCTGCAAAATGTCCTCATAAAAATGATAGTGATGATGAAGAAAATTCTAAAAGAATGGCACACAAAAAGAAAGGATTCAATAAGAAGAAATTCCTCTCTAAGCAAGATGAGTCTAATGAGGATGAGTTTTTAGTCATCAAAAAGAAATTAGATGAGGAAAGTGACCATGATGAAAGCCAAGAAACATTATTCATGGCTTTCACAAATGATGATGACCCGGGGCTAGAAGGAAACATAGATGAATTGTTAATAACTGTAGTTGAAGAAAATGAGAAACTCTAGAATCAAATCATTTATCTCAAGGTAGAAAATGAGGAAACAAGAAGAAGAGAAGATCTCTTGGAAACAAAGATAAAAGAAAAATAAGAAACTTGCGAAGAACGTGAAGCTGAAATAGTATCTCTGAGGAAGGAATTGGAGCAAGTTAAAAAGGCTTGGAAAAGCTCTGAAATACTTGAGACTATCCTAAAAAGTCAAAAACCTCAACATGACAAGTCTGGAATAGGTTTTAAAGGATAATCTTCAAGCACTAAGAATAGTGCGAAAAGCTACGCAGATGCACTTTCTAGCAATCCAAAATAAGAAAAAGTATGTCATAAAAAATGCATCCCAAATCCAAAGAATGAAGAGAGAATTACTCTAAAGAAGAATGTGGAGTCAAATCAGGGATACTACAGCAAATACAAATGAGTATTCGACCAAAGGCCCATCTCAAATCCAAAGAATGAGGTGGCAGTAATTCCAAGGAAGGAAATCGACTCAAACTGTGGCTGCTATAATAGGTACAAAACTATCATTCTTGGACGCTGTTTTCACTGTAAAAACTTTGGTCATCAAGCCAGACATTGCATGGCTCGCAAAAGTGAAACACCAAAGCTAAAGGACTGAATAATTAATTCATATGCCCCCAAAAGGCAGGGACAAATCAAAACCTTCAACTCGTTTGATCCCTTGACCAAATCTGATCTGATTTGCTCATTATGCTAGAATAACGGACACTTTGAACAAAACTACCCACTCAAAGGAAGAAAAGCGAGTAGTGAGAAACCCAACTTGGATAAATGCGGCATGGCTCTATATGCTAAAAATAATGAAAATCATTGGTTTGTGGATAGTGGGTGCTGCAGACACTTGACAGGGGACAAAAGGAAGTTTGTCTCATTGAGAAAAAAGGAAGGAAATGTGTCCTTTGGAAATGGATCTGGCAGAATTGCGGGAAAAGGAACTGTTACTCTTATCAATGGAAAAGGAAAAGCTCAAGATGCTCTGCTAGTAGACGAGCTCAAACACAACCTCTTGTGTGTCAGCCAAATATGTGATCAAGGACATAAGGTTGTCTTCAGCACCAAAGACTGTGAAATAAGGAACTCTTCCTCAGGGGAAATTGTGGCAAAAGGGGTTAGAACACCAGACAACATTTACATTTTGAACAAGATTCAAGAAAATAAATGCTACCTGAGTCAGACAGATGAGAGTTGGTTGTGGCACAAGCAACTTGGACATACAAGCTTCAAAAATCTGATCAATATCAGCAAGATTAGAGTTGTACGAGACATCCCAAGGCTATTCAAACCAAATCAAGGAGTATGTGGTCCATGTCAACATGGAAAGCAAACCAGAACCAGCCACAAGACAAAGGAGCTCTCTACATCAAATCCCTTGGAGATCATCCATGCTGATTTGTGTGGACTAACTAGAAATCAAGCACTCCAAGGAGAAAGGTACTTTGTGTTATTTTTTGATGACTATACTCGAATGATGTGGCTATATTTTATAAAATATAAATCAGAAACTTTTGAGTGTTTAAATAATCCAAAAGCTCTTGTAGAAAATGAAAAAGACTCAAAAATTAAGTGCCTCAGAACAGATAGAGGGGGAGAATTCACATCAAAATAATTTAATGAGTTTTGTAATATTCATGGAATTAAAAGGGAATTCTCTGCTACCAGAACAACCCAACAAAATGGGGTAGTTGAAAGAATAAATAGGATAGTCCAATAAATGGCAAGAACAATGTTCTTAGCAGCAGACTTACAGCCAAAATTATGGAGAGAAGCAGTCGGGACAGCTGTTTATACCCTGAATCAGACTCAATTAAGACCAAATTGTGAAAAAACTCCTTATGAATTATGGAAAGGAAGACATGATTCAGTAAAGTACTTCAAGATCTCTGGAAGCAAGTGCTTCATAAAAATCAATGATGGCTCACTAGGAAAGTTTGATTCTCGGGTTGATGAAGGGATATTCCTTGGATACTCTACATGGAGCAAACCCTACAAGTGCTACAATTTTCGACTAAAGAAAATAGTGGAAAGCATTGATGTAAAGATTGATGAAGACCTTCTGGAAAAAGAAATTGAAGAACATGAAGATGATCTTCTCATTGAAGAAGAAGAACCTAAAGAAGAAGAAATAGATCAAGAAGAAGAAGAAGAAGAGGAAAAAGAACCACCTCATACCCCTTCAAAGATGAAGTTTCTCCAGAAATATCATCTAGAAGAGCAGATTATTGGCAATAGAGATGAAGGGATGCAAACTCGAAGAAGGACGATAACTACACCAAAGAGAAATGTTATTGCTCTTTTATCCATGACAGAACCAGAAACATTTACACAAGCAAGTAAGGATCCTCATTGGGTAAAATCCATGGAAGAAGAAATGTCCCAAATTGAGAAGAACAAAACATGGGAGATGGTACCTCGTCCAAAGGACAAAAACATAATAGGAACCAAGTGGGTATTCAAAAAAAAAATGAATGAAGATGGACAAGTTATCAGAAACAAGGCAAGGCTTGTTTGCAAAGGCTATTCACTAATTGAAGGAATTGACTTTGAAGAAACATTTGCACCAATAGCTCGGATGGAAGCTATCAGGATGTTCTTGGCATTTTCTTGCTCAAAAGGATTCAAAATCTATCAAATGGATGTAAAATCAACACTTCTAAATGGGGAACTCAAGGAAGAAGTCTACATGGAGTAGCCAGAAGGGTTTGATCTAACAGAAGGAAAGGACATAGTCTGTAAGTTGAAAAAGGCTTTATATGGGTTGAAACAAGCTCCTAGAGCTTGGTATGCAAGATTGGATCACTATCTACAACAACAAGGCTTCAAAAAGGGAGTGGATGGAAGTATTCTATACATAAAGATAAATGAAGGTAAGTTACTAGTTACTCTTGTTTATGTCGATGATCTGACTTTTACTAGCAATAATGATGAAATGAGCCATGAATTTTCTCAAAACATGTCAAAAGAGTTCGAGATGTCAATGATAGGAGGGGTATCTCACTTCCTTGGACTTCAAGTATCTCAAACCATAGTAGGATTGTGTATATCTCAAGCCAAATATCTAAAAGACATGCTCAAAAGATATGGAATGGAGGACTGTGCACCCATGAGCACACCTATGACCACAAACTGCAAATTGAGCAAAGATGATGACTCCCCCCTGGTAGATGCAACTCACGATAGGTCAATAATTAGAGCCCTTCCATACTTAACAACTACAAGACCAGACATAATGCAGACAGTTGGAATGGTGGGAAGATTTCAATCTGCTCCCAAACAATCCCATTTATTAGATGTAAAAAGAATTCTCAAATATCTGAAAGGAACTCCTGATTTCGGTCTTTGGTACCCTAAGAACTCAACACTGACTGTAATTGCATACACTGATGCTAATTGGGCTAGAAGTGTAGATGATCAGAAAAGTACTAGTGGAAATGCGTTCTTTCTAGGAGACTGTCTAGTATCCTAGCTCAGCAAAAAATAGTCATCCATATCATTATCCATAGCCGAAGCCAAGTATATAGCCGCAACAAACTATTGTACTCAAATACTATGGATGAAGGAAGCTCTAAAAGATGTCAACATAGGTACAGATCAACCAATTACCATCTATTGTGACAACACAAGTGCTATCAGTCTCAGAAAAAATCCAATGATGCACTGAAGGACCAAACACATACCAATAAAGTATCATTTCCTTCATGAACAAGTAGCTAAACAAAACATCGTCTTGGAATATATTAGTACTAAGGAGCAGATAGCTGATATTTTCACAACACCTCTTCCTAAAGAGGCATTTGAACATCTACATCAAAACATGGGGGTTATCTCTTTATCAACACTCAAGTTCATTCATAAAGATGTAGCAGGACAAGGGGAGCAGTTTGACAGGGGAAGTCCGTATGCATTCCTTTGCCATTGATGTCAAAGGGGGAGAGCAAAAGAATATTGCCATCAATAACAAAGGGGGAGATTGTTGGACAGAGATTGTCATTGATGTCAATATGGCAATATTCAAGGAGCGAACAGAGCTATCAGAGGAGCCAAGAGGAGTAGACAGAGCCACCAGAGGAGAAAACAGAGCAAAGAGCAGACAGAGCCATTGGAAGAAGCAAACAGAGCCAGCGAAGAGAATATCAGAGTGCAGACATATATATGCATGCATTTAAATAGCGCCTGGGGGCCATATGTGCCACAGAATACATTATCGGGAGCTATCGGGAGGATTATAGTGTATATGTAGGCGGAATACACTATTGGGAGCAGAACTCATATATATATATATATATATAGATATATAGGCCATATACACTATCGGCGGCAAAAACCATACATATATGAAGTACACTATCGGAGGCGGAAGTGTTAATGCTATTGGGCCCGTAGAACCCATATAGCATCACCCCTGTGTATTTACTTGTTTATCGCCAAATGCCTTTTACACAGAGAAATCATGCTAAACACTTAGCGGATTCAAAAAGAAGACTTGAAACATTATACATGGGAGTGTTGAGTTGTATCGAGTCCGGCACATAATAGCGCATCGCTATAAGTGAGTGGTCTACGCTAAGGCTTAGACCTAGACCTTGCGATTTGCGATTACCGACATATATCGCATCAACACTTCGGGAGCGGAGTTGCAACGTGTTAAGCGGCCCATTGCAATTGCTGATAGCGATTAACGATATCACATCGGCCCTTGGCCAAGGGAAACCCCCGATTATGATACATATACACGTAGACTCGCTACAACATTCTGTTATGGGTTAATAATGTATCATATCCGCCCATCACAATGATACACAAAGCCCCGTCCTATTACAAGTGCCAATTGCGACTTCACTACGGACCTGATATAGTATAGATGCGAGTGTAATATTTTTTTGAAGTCTGCCCTTTAGTCTTTTTGCCTGTTTTGCTCCTATTTTCTATGTAATTGAATATTTGGCTTGTGCGGCATTTGGTGGCAGAAATACACTAAGGGATGCTCCCGATGGTTCAAGAGGCCTGAACGATAACTCAGAAGGCAAGAATCAAGACGATTGAGATTGCAATAGGACGTGGCATTTCCGTTAAACGAAATAGTCTCAGTGAATGCCTGTTATCATTGAAAAAAGGGGCCTGTGTTACAATTTTAACACACAGTAACAGAAAAGCCAGGAAGTTGAATGGAGAGCCATCGCAGAGGAAGCCACCTTGACCAAGGAGGGAAGCTGAAAGATCAAGCGAGTCAGAGGAAACAACAATGACTGAAGAGGAAGCCAAAGAGGTAGTGGAAAGCGGAAGCGAAGAGTCAGAGGCATCTGAAATACATAAAAACATAAAAACAAGGTGAGATTGATGATGATGCATGTATAATCAGTGAGAGAGGAAGCCGAAGAACTAGCAAGAGGCAGGAGAGGCCAGAGAAGCAAGAGAACAGGAGAAAAGCAGAAGCTCAGCAGGCTTGGGAGCAGAGAACTATAGCAGAACAATTTATATCAGGTTTGGGTTGGAGCCCAAGAGGTTGGAGCCTCAGAACTGAACAAGATTGAAATCCTTGGGAGTTGGTGCTCCTAAGTGCAGAACTATTGCAAGACAGAGTTGGTGCTCTGGAGGTTGGAGCCTCACTGAAGTCCAAGTTGGAGCTTGGCAACTAATTGCAACCAGTTATATATATATTGTATTTATTTCATTGCATTGTTTTGTGTTAATAAAAGCATTAATTCCAGCTATCTATTTCTGTGTTCCATATATACATATATGTGCTTTTGGTAACAACAAGAACAACAAAAGAAAGAAACACTGATTCACCCCCCTCTCAGTATTTCCAACATGTACCTCCCCCTTCATAATACCATTAAAAGTTAAACTAAATTCTAGTTGTATTTCAAATTATTATTAATAGCTATAAAAAAACTAAATTCTAGTTTTATATGTATGTTTAACCAAATGCCCAAAAGACCACAGATCGTTTTATATGATATTTGTTAACATGACATTTTTTAATTAATTAATTTAATTAAAGAGATAGAAAAAATTAACTAATTAAATAAATCTTAATCTTCTATGAATATTACTAAAAAAAATCTAAAATATTATAAGAAAGATAAATCTTACCATCTAATTACTATTTATTTATAATTAAATTAAAATTTTAAAAATTATTTATTGATAACTAAATTAAAATTTTAAAAATAAATTATTGATAATTAAATTAAAATCTTAAAAATTATATTTCAAAATAAAGTTAAAAAAAACAAACTAATTATAAATCATAAATGCAATTCTGAATTTTGTGTGCATAACCAATAACACTTATATACACTTATATACAAATAAGTATAGGCAATTCTATTATCTAACCAATACTGTGCACACAGAACGATCTCGATTACTCCCAACTAAAAAAAAATATAAAAATAAAAAGACAAATAAAATAAAATCTAAGAACGAATGACTGAGCTCACATCGGTGTTGTAAATTTACTACAATAAATGAACGATGGCCTAACCATGAATAGCCAACTTGTAAATGAAAATTTAAAGTGAAAAAGTAGTGAATTTTTTTTAATAATCGACCTCAAATGCTAGAGTATTTGTTTCATACCTTTCCTCGATAGTCGACCTCAAATGGTAGGAGAGTTGAGTCGTATAGACATTTTGATCAGTTGGGAAACTAACATTGCAGGGCCATGAAATAATTATTTGCAGAGTGAGTACCACCACCAATTTAGCCTTAATAATCCATTAGCGTGCTTCATTTGCCCCGAAAGAATTCCACCATAATTTTATCTAGTAGACATTTGCGTAAACCACACAGGAAGATAAAAACGAAGCTGGTGAAGAAGTTAACTCACTGAATTCTATCTCCATAGACTCTGCCACCAACAAACGCACATATATCCTATTTACGGAATTTTTGGTAACGCTGTGAAACGACAAAATTATTTGTCTCTTGGTCACGCGTTACATGTGAACTTTGTATTGTTAAATGATTCTCAGAGTATTTGCGTGTATTGTTTATTTAGAGTTAGTTATTGGTAGCATACTCTTCATGTGAAATAACAAGCTTCTATTTCTGGAATGATTCTGTTGGACACGCATTACTTGTGGGCTAATATTTTTGACTGATTTTTATATGCAGGTGAAGCAACAAAACTCGTACTTTTTTTATGATTCTGTTTCACTTAGAAACCAGAAGCCCTACAATTAGCCTCACCTCACACATCTAATCTAACCTCTCGGTCAAGTATTGCGTAGTATGGTACATAATGCCACTACATAATGCCACTATGTGTTTTCAACTCAATTTAGTTTATTCTCAATATACATGAAGATATTGCCAGTGGCTCAAAACGGAAATTCGATCAAACGGTGCTGAACAGATAAATATACTATAAACGCTATATAAACCACTTAGCATAAAATATCATCGCAACATTATTGTAAAGACAGAAGCTGAAAAATTGGATCACAAGAAAACATTAAATAAAAACGAATACCTCGTTCAATTCACATATTTAGAATTTATGTAACAATGATGATACAGACTATGGCATTTCCTTTATATTCTCATTAATTCGTAAGAAAAATTTGCATATTTTGTTCACACCAAATATTTCAAAAATATATTCCAGTGACTGGATGAAAATGGGCACTTTTCTAAAATATTCCCATTAGTTCCCAGAAATGAGCATGTTTAACTACATATAGGTTCATGAAAGTGCCTAACAATGTTTTGTTTCCCTAGGGTTCTGAAATCGTTTTTGAGGAAATGACTCTGTTCAACAACATAAATTTTAGTCAAAAATAAGTTTCTTACAAGATTTGAAGTTCATGTCTATCAATACTTATAATTGGTCTATTATTTTGGAGAAACTCTCTATGCTATAATATCCCTAAGTGGTTCTATTACGGGATAATTAATAGTATTTTTGTCCATGTATTATTGGCCCATCTATGCAGTGGAAACCCTATGAGCCACTAATAATAAACCTTTGAAATGGTTCAATTATGGCCACGTTAAACATAAGGACTCAGAATTTTGTTTTTTTCTTATTTGATTCTATCAAGTTCTCGATAAAAATATTTATGATACTTAACTTAGTCCCAGGTTTTTTATAAGGATGAAAATAATTTGCTTGCCCTATCCACTCCCTTCCCTGCCGCTAAGTTCATGTCTATCAAGACTTATAATTGGTCTATAATGATATAGCATCATGACTGATGTTATATCATTTTTTCAAATCAAAGATTCTACATATTTCTCAGTCTAATTAAGCAAACAAATGTTATACTCAAACTGAAAAATTTATAAGATATAGATCAAAAGCTTTTCAAAGAGTATCTTGTCAAGCTTGTTAGGGTTAGAATTCCAATAAATATTGAAACTTGTAAGTTTAATTCGCGATTTTATCAGCTGTGTTATTAGTTTTATTCTTATCTATTGAGTCATTAGTTATTGTTCCTATAAATGAGGTTCATGAATAGCTCATTTTCTCAAGCAATGAAGTGTGTTTTCTCTCCGTTCATCATCTTCTGATCTCTTGGTAGAAAGACCGTTTATCTTTGCAATTTGATCCTTGGGTATTTTAATACTTTGATGTTATCAGAGATATAGAGTGAGATCCCTTCTCATCTTTTTTAGGTCTATGTAAAAAATAATTAAGATTTAGTTTTGGATCTAGATCTATTTGGGGTTTGTTGTTTCACACGACAATGCTTAAGTGAGGATACTCTGGGGCTCCTTGCTCTCTCTCTTTGAAGGGATCAGTGGCAGTTTATGGGGAATTTTTCCACAATCAACTTGTTAAGCATAGTCGTTGATTACAGAAAAAAATAAAAAAAATAAAAAATAAACAAAAAATAAAAATAAATAAAAATAAATAAATAAATAAAATAAAATAAATAAATAAATAAAAATAAAAAACAAAAAATAAAATAAGTAAATAAAAATAAAAATCAGCAAATATTGGGGTAGTTGAAGCATGTAGCTCCCCTTTGGGACCAAGCAATGCACAGAATCAAGCAATGAAATTTTTAATTGTCTCTCACAGTTGACAATAATAGATATCTTTTCTTAGAGCCCCAGAACGCCAAAGTTGGAAGTGTTCCCCTTACCCCCTTACTGGTCGCCTTTTGTGTATGCGATTCGCTGAGAAATCATGACCGAGGCTTCTTGTTTAGTCCTTGAATTTGGCGTGTTTGAAGACTGATCTTGGGTCATTTTACATGGTTATCACGACGCAAGAGTATTCATTGAACGGATCAACTGAAGTAGTGTGATGGTTGTTAGGTTTAAGGCATCATTCAATCGTCAACCATAAGTTCTAAGGGCATTGAATAAATTTCTCCATTCTCTTAATTGTGCCATGGGAGAGTTTTTGGAAAGGCATATTTAAAAAGGAGGAGCTTGCCATTGAAGGTTTTAACCCCGTACACAAATTATCTGCATACGAATTCTAACAAACAAAAAATAAACAATGGCGAGAGAATAAAACATAAAACATATATACATAGAGATTTTCCCTTGGATCCCAAAACCAGGACTACCAGATTGGTTTTTCATTATATTCCTTTCAATGTTACAATACATATATATACATGCCGAAGCATCCATAAACACCAATCCATTAACCCTGGATTAGAACATAACCATAGTTCTCTTCACCGGATCTATAAAATACCATAGACAGAAAACCATCATGCCCAAAACCATGTGTAAAATCTATGCACAAAAGCATAGGTAGGTCTGCCCACCTAATATAGGGTCCACAAAAATTTTCCAGGGTGTTGCCCTAGACCCCGTGCAGGGGGGCTAACACCCCCTTGTTGTGTCCATCACAATGTACAGGAGGATCTACCACCCCGCTTGTCTCCCTCCTGTGCATGGCGTAGTCATGGGAAGAATATAACACACACCCAACATTCTCCCACTTGTTTTTTTCTTTCCACATGAGAGCTTATTCATTGGTCCAACGCTAAAACACCCATTGTTTCTCTACACCAAGAGAACTTCTCAGTGCTCACAGTCTTGTCAATGCATCTGCAGTTTTTTCAAAGTGTCCACCTTTACTAGCACCACCTACTTATCCTCAACCATATCCCTCGCAAAGTGATACTGAACATCAATGTGCTTTGTCTTTGAATGATAAGCAAGGTTCTTTGCTAAGAAAATTGCACTTTGGATGTCACAGTCTATCCTTATTGGTCGCTATACTAACAACATACTTGAACACAATCTATGCAACCAAAGTGCTTCCTTGCTGGGATGAGTGGCTGCCATGTGTTCTGCCCCTATAGTTCAAAGTGCCACTACAGACTGTCTCTTACACATTCAACTGATTGCACCTCCAAATAAGTTAAACCCATACCCACTTGTAGATCTTATCTGATCAATATATCTAGTCTAGTCTGCATCAACAAATCCACAGATGTCTAAAACTCTATCCAATCTTGGTCTTCCTTGATAGCACAAACCATAATCACTAGTGCCACACAAATACCTGAAAACCCACTTCACTATTGGCCAATGCTCGTTCCCTAGTTTTGACATAAACCTACTCAATACTCCCACTACATGTGCAATGGTTGGTCTAGTATAGGCCATTTCATACATTAGGCTACTAATTGCACTTGCATATGGAGCACAAGACATGTCCTCTTCCTCTTCTTGTGTCTTGGGACTTTGTTCAACAAATAACTTTACACCTATAGGAATAGGAACCTTAACTGGTTTACAATCATGCATATTGAACCTCTGCAGTAGTGTCTCGACATATCTCATCTGGTTTAACTAGAGCTTCCTCTTTGCCCGATCTCGTTTAATTTTCATGCCCAAAATATAGTTTGCAACAGGGTCTTCAAATATTGGATAATTTCTTTGTCATTTCCAACCAACAACATATCATCCACATACATGACCAGATAAATAAAACGGTCACCAATTAATTTAAAATACACACAGTGATCTTCTTTGCTTTTGGTAAATCTAAGTCCCTGTATAAATATATCAAATTTCTGATACCACATCCTTCATGATTTTTTAACCCATACATATAATCTTTTAACTTGTATACTAGTTCTTTCTTACCCTTCACTGCCAAGCCTTCAAGTTGCTTCATGTAGATCTCTTCTTCCGGATCCCCGTGAAGAAATGTTTTCTTCACATCCATCTATTCTACCTCAAAATCAAAAGCCACAACAACAAATAAAAGTAACCTAATAGAAGCTACATTGGCAGCAAGAGAAAAAACATCAACAAAATCAATTCTCAGCACTTGGGAATAACCTTTTGGTACCAACCGAGCTTTGTATTTCTCCACCTTGCCTTATTCATTCATCTTCTTCTTAAACACCCATTTTCTTAAAGATTGTTTATCTTTGCAATCTGATCCTTGGGTATTTTAATACTTTGATGTTAACAGAGCTATGGAGTGAGATCCCTTCTCATATTTTTTTAGATCTATGTAAAAACAAATAAGATTTAGTTGTGGATCTAGATCTATTTGGGGTTTGTTGTTTCGCACGACAACGCTTAAGTGAGAATACTTCAGGGCTCCTTGCTCTCTTTCTTTCAAGGGATCTGTGGCGGTTTATTGGGACTTTTTCCACAATCGACTTGTTAAGCATAGTCGTTGATTACAAAAAAAAAAAAAAAATATGCAAATATTGGGGTAGTTGAAGCATGTAGCTCCCCTTTGCAGCCAAGCGACGCACACAATCGAGAAATGTAATTTTCAATTGTCTCTCACGATTGACAATAATAGAGATCTTTTCTTAGAGCCTCAGAACACCAAGTTGGAAGCATTCCCCTTACCCCCTTACTGATCGCCTTCTGTGTATGAGATTCACTGAGAAATCATGATCGAGGATTCTTGTTCAATCCTTGAAACAGTTGGAGAACAACATGGAATCTTAGGTCATTTTACATGGTTATCACGATGCAAGAGTATCCATTGAACGGATCAGCTGAAGTAGTGTGATGGTTGTTAGGGTTGAGGCATCATTCAATCGTCAACCATAAGTTCTAAGGGAGTTGAATAAATTTCACTGTTCTCTTAATTGTCCCATGGGAGAGTTTTTGGAAAGGTGTATTTAAAAAGGAGGAGCATGCCATTGAAGGTTTTAACCTCGTTCAAAAATTATCTACATACGAATTCTAACAAACAGAAAATAAACAATGGCAAGAGAATAAAACACAAAACATGTATACATAGAGATTTTCCCTTGGATCGCAAAACTAGGACTACCAGATTGATTTTTCATTATATTCCTTTCAACGTTACAATACATATATATACATGCTAAAGCATCCATAAAAACCAATCCATTAACCCTGGATTAGAACATAACCATAGTTCTCTTCACTGGATCTATAAAATACCATAGACAAAAAACCAATACCATAGACAAAAAACCATCATGCCCAAAACCATTTGTGAAATCCATGCACAAATCCATAGGTAGGTCTACCCACCTAATATTGGGTCCACAAAAATTTTCTGCGGGTGCTGCCCTAGACCCCGTGTATGGAATTATCACAGGTCCAAACACATCACTATGAAAAAGCTCTAATATTTGTTTCACCCTTTTAGCACCAGAGGGGAAACTCACTCAATTTTGCTTCCCATATACACAAGTTTCATAGAAATAAAAATCCAAAGAGAAATTAGACATACCTTCAACCATACTACTACCATGAAGTATTCAAAGGCCCTTCCTTCCAATATGTCCAAACCTTTGATGCCATAGCATGGTATTTTCTCTAGAGACCACTAGATTTTATGCTCCACTTTCAGGAACCACAGAAATGTTGCACCCATCAATAACAATACTACCCTGAAGCTTGTATAGAGTTCCAGTCCAAACTCCTTGTATCAATACCAGTGCTCCTCGAACCATCTTGCATGTATCTTTCTCGAAAACTATTTTTACACCTCCGTCATTGAACTTGATTACAAAAATAAGATTTCTGGCCAATGTAGGAATATGAAAAACACCCGGAAGTGTTCTAATCCTTCCACTTTGCAACTTCAACTTGACTTTTCGGCGACAAATGATTCTAGCCTTCCTTTCATCCCCTAAGAAGACATCACCACCATCATATTTCTCATACTCACAAAACCACTCTCTATGGGGAGAGAAGTGAAAGGATGCACCTATGTCAATCAACCATTCCTCATGATATACATGTGTACTTGAAGAAGAAGCCAAGTACACCTCTCCACCTTCATCTGAGGTGGCTTTGGCCTTTGCAAAAGGAGCATCATCAAATCCCTTTCCTTTCTTAGGAGCTTTAGATTTATAATCCCTTTTGAAGTGCCCTTCCTTTCCGCACTAGCACACATTTATAAGTTTTCCTGGAGATTTAGATCTCCCACTCGAGGACATACTTTTGTTTTTGTTCTAGGACCATCCTCATACATACAAGACATCACCATTTTGGCCCTCCATATTTTCTCGTCTCATCTCCTCCGATAGAAAGGATGAGAATATTTCATCAAATTGCAAGGAAGTTGCATTGCTACTTATTGCAACAACTAGACTATCCACGAATTTGGTAGAGAACACAACAAACTAACCCACTTATCTTCATCTCAAATTTTAATATCAATAGATAAAACTCACTTAACATAGTATTAAAGGTGCTCAGATGCTCTCTCACCGAGTCTCCATCTTTCATCCTAAGGTTATACAACTTTTTCTATAGGAACAGTTTATTCACCAGAGACTTAGATTGGTACAAAGTCCATAAATTTCCCCACAAAGCCTTCGTCGAAGATTTCCCTAATACATTCAACAATATGTAATCTGAGACACACAATCGTATTGTGCTCTTTTCCTTCCAATCCAACTTTTCCCAGTCTTGAGCTCACATTGTTGTTTGATTAGTACCCAGATCTACCATGATCTATTGATCTTTATCCACTAGTAGATCCTCCATCTTGAGTTTCCACAACTCAAAAGTCTGATTATTAAATTTTTCGATCTCTATATTTCCACTGCTTGCCATCTTTTTTCACCACAAGAATCGATCCCGTAAAACTCCCATTGAACAAGGTTTACCACAGGCCCAAGAAAAACCCCTCAGTAGCAAACACATCCCCTTGAAGCCAAAACAAATCTGATATCAAATGAAGGTTTTAACCCTATAGAGAAATTACCTGCATATGAACTCTAGAAAATAGAAAATAAACAATGGCCAGAGCATAAAACATAAATCATATATACAGAGAGATTTTCCCCTAGATCCTAAAATCCGACCTACCAGTTTGATTTTTCATTATATTCATTTCAATGTTACAATACATATATATATATATATATATATATATATATATATATATATATATATATATATATATATATATATATATATATATACATGCCGAAGCATCCATAAACCCTAATCCATTAACCCCGGATTAGAACATAACCGTAGTTCCCTTCCCCGGATCTACAAAATACCATGCATAGAAAACCATCATTCCCAAAACCATCTGTGAAATCTATGCACAAAACCATAGTTAGGTCCAGCCACCAAATATAGGGTCCAAAAAAAAAAAATCCTGGGGAACTACCCTGGACCCAGTGCAAGGGGGCTAACAGCCCCCTGCTAACCCGAAGACAAGGGGGGTTGTCGCCCCCCTGGACCCCCCTACTGCACTCAGTGCAACATATGCACATGGGATAGTCTTGGGAAGAATATAACACACACCTAATAACCATATTATCAAAAACAAATGAGAAAATTGGGCTAATTCTATTGGTATTTCTTTTTATGAGCTAAAAAAAGAAGTGGGCTTTTTTTTTGTTGGGTTAAAAGGAAAATTGGGAGAAAATTATTGACTCATGTAAAAAGGAGAGTCATGGGAAATATTACATGCATTTTTCTAGCATATTTTTTTTGGCAATCTTTTAGTTCGCTAAAAGGAGGTTTGGGCAAATTTTTTTTCACTTTCTGCAATAGTTGTGTAATTTGAGTTTTGATATTATGGTCAAGTTAAGGATAATAGCCTTAATTACTCCATACAATTATCATACTTGGAAAAGAAAAATGCAACTATTGCTGCAATCTAGGGGGTTGTGGCAAACATTAAGTGAAAACCACTGGAATTTTACAAAATAAGTTTAAATATTTGCCTACAAGAATAAGCTATATGAAGCAATGGGGCTGATTATGATGCATCTTTCATACATCCTAGAATTTCATATTGAAGATTGTTCAACTTCCAAAGAATGTTTGGAAAAACTAGCTTTTTTATTTGTAAGTAACAATGAATTCCATGCATTAGAATTGAAAACTAAATTATCAACCCTAGTACCTAGTGAGCATACCTCTAATGAAGAGTATATTGCTCAGAGCGGGTCCTTTTTGTATCTGTTAGGGTCCTATAATAATAGGATTCATAACTTTGAATTAAGTTAATGTTAGGTCTTGTAATATTGTACATATCTTTGCCTTTTTCCAAATGTTTTCCATATTAAAAAAAATAAAAAAAGTAAAGAGGGTATGTTCTTAAAGAAATATTAGAGGAAAAAAAGAATAATAAATGATAAAAAAAAGGTGAAAAAATATGAACCCCAAACAAAAAATAGATCATGAAAGTGTGCAAGTCCAAGTGCCACTACTTTTTACTTTACTATTGAAAAATAAGGGTTGTGTGCAGCTTGTCATAAATGCCACAACCTATGATAGTCAAATTGTTTACCCTTGACTAGTTCATGCCTTAAATTTCATGTTTATAGTTAGAGAGTAAATATCTAGCCAAACAGTTTAATCTTGGCAGATCAATAGATTAGATAGAGAAACAAAATGTGCTCATAAGCTTAATCTGAGCCATTGGAAGATGTAAGGTTAGAATTAGATAGTTTACTTTTCAAAAATAAAAATGAAAGAAAGGGTCTGCTAGCTTAAATGCACCTATAATGTGAAGAAAAAATGTTAGGGTAAGTGAGAGGGTAAGTAGTAGAAAGGTTGCAGAAATACATAGCTAGTTGAAGCATAAGCACTTCCTCATGCTTAACTATATGTTTCAATGTGCAAGAACAGTTAAAAGAGTGAAAAGATGTTAACAAGCTAATTTGGTTAACTTCCCCTTCATTTCATTTCACCCCCCACTACATACTTACTAATTTCCCCTTTTACGCCTTCATTTCTTATGAAAACACCTTTTCCCTTCATTTGACCCCTGCCCCTTAGTTTCACACAATTCCCTAGGAAATTACCCCCCAAAAGTCATTTTCCAACCCAAAACCCCTTTTCCCTAGTGTGAAACACATTCCCCTTTGAAAAAATCAATTTCCCCTTATTAATTTCACCAAAAACCCATAAAAACCCTTTATCCTAACTATTTCCACCCCCCCTCCACTTCATAAAGTTAATCTCGATAAAACCCCTCTTACCCAAAGTTTGGTTTGCCTCCACCATATTCACTTTTTACCTGACTAAACCTATTAACCCACCCCCTTGGTGCAGTTAAGTAAACCCCTCCACAGTTTAACTCTGGTTCTACTCCATAAAACTGTGTATTTTATTAACCTGCATTATATAAAAACCCTGAATTATCCATTAAATAATTACAAGTTAATTGTAATTATTCCCTGGGCCCCGTTAATCCCCGCCCCTCTACCTATCGTGCAACTTCATCGCGCGATAGTCGATGGATCTGGCACCCTCAGATCCCATGGCCCATAGCCATATCGCACGCTCTCGATCTTTGAAGTTTACCCACCCGAGAGTACGTGATATGAGCGGTTTTGGTCGCCCCCCCGTGGTTACGTTGCAACACCACATTAACTTGTGTGCTCTCCATAAATTTCCACCCTTCGCTCAAAAGTGGTGAGATGGCCTCTTATACCGCCTTCTCACCCAAGCCGAAACCATCACTGTTCACTAAACTATTTCCGCGCCAAATTTAAAAAGTTACCCATTAAAACCATGAAAACCCTTGTTTTCACTCCTTTTGCCCGTTTACACAGTGAAACCTGCATAACCCTTTCGGCGCCACCCTGAACCTCTCAAAAACAATTCGACCTCTGATTACCTTCAGAACACTGTCAGGACTCCGTCCACAGACATCCCAGTGCAATAAAGCCATCAATTTCCTTCCCTACCAACCTGTGCTTTCTTAATGATTGTTGTATTTTGCAGGTAATTAGCAGAAGACCAGAGCCTCGATAAACATGTTTGATACTAGTCACAAAATTTGTTTATTCCAAGACTCAAATGGAAATCTATTCAAAAGCCTATATTAAGAAGAAAAAGACAATTATACACAGAACAGAGAAGAAATAATTTACATACAGAAATACAGTTAAAAGACTGAATAGAGGAATTGAAAGACAAACAGATAAAACATATAGAAAAATGATCAGTATCCATTACCATATGCTGATACATATGAAAAACTAAATAATTTACTGTTGAAATACACAGTAAAAGGTTAACATATAACAGTAAAAGTAAAAAAACAGTAAAGGATATTGATAGGTCATCAAGGTCAATGTGTATCAGGTTAAAGAGTATCAGGTGAAATTTCATAAGTAAATATGACATCTAGCGTGGACCAAACAACCAAGCCGCTTAAAGGGGAAAAGATCAAACATCAAAGATAGCAGAACCTAAATAACAGTGATAGCAAGTAGCAGTTGAAAACTTGTCATGATCTTCTTTCATGAAGATATTTTCCTTTTCCTATATTAGTTCTCAATACAGTTTGAGATATTTTGTAAATTACTTTTGTATAAATACTTCACAATTCAAAGTATTTAGGGTGGATTATTATACATTTGTAGAGTGATTTTGATCTTGAACCTAAGGGTGATTGTACCAATTTCAAGTCAACAGACTGGAGCAAGTAATAAAAGCATTGAACTGTAGGATTCATGAGATGAGTTATTTGTAGTGAAATATCTCCTTTATGTGATTTGTTACCTTCTTATGTTTTCATAAACTTAATTGTAATTCCAAATTTGAATGTATTAACTGGAAATATCACTCAGAATTTGTTTAAGTACACTCTGTTTTGCCACAGTTAGTCATTTATATGTTTTCCTCTGATACCTGGATCTGAGAACCCTTAATTGCTCTCCCATCCCGGTTGAACTCTTTCATTCCTTCCATAATCTAGCCTAGGGAACCCTTAATTTCTCCCTGGATCTGATTAGAAGCCACTTCACCATTCAACCTTTGAGATCTGCAAAAACTCACCTATCTTGCCCTGCAGACACTGCCTTTTAAAGCTTGATCCAGTCCAGTTTGTCTGATATTGACTCCATATCCCAATGGTAAAAGAAAACCTATGTTCATCTAAGTAAGTGACCCCACCACCCAATTTCAAAACAAAACCCAAGTGCAACCATAACTAGCCTAAAATTTATTAACTAAAAAAAAGATAAAACATACAGAGAGAGCCCTCTCTGAGATTAAGAAGGCTAGGTCCTCATCTCCAAAAGTGGTTTGTGGTTACCTCTATTATTTCCTTCTTTTAATAACTTTTCAAGGGAAATTTTGGAGTCATAATAGCATTGGTGACCATACTATGGACATTTTCCTCAGAAAAGTGCATCAAAGTTTAGATCTAATTATTGATGGTGAACAACGATTAGACACCAGAAGATTGTACCTTTCACCTGGCAACTCCATTATTCAACATCCAGGGCTTCAAAGTTCAGAGCTATTCCATAACCAAAGAATCCATATTCCAAAGCATTAATGGTGATACAAGATGACAAGGTTAGTGGAAAACCTTTCATTTCATGAAATCGTAAATGAATTTAGGGATGGGTTATCAGAATTTCAGCTGGATGAATATTTTATGAGAGATGTGTTTCTTATTGTCAAATCAAGAAAATTTTCTCCAAAAAATAAAATATTTGTAATTGAGTTAGTTGTTGAAAAATATAAAAATGGCATTAAACTTTTGCATTCTCAAATTCAGTCATATAATTTCAGAGATCCTAAAGAATTTTTGGAAAATCTTCCTTCTCCAAAGCAAGAGGAAATTGTACTACCTTTTGACTAGCAGATTGAGGATGATTATGCTTTCAAGAACAAGACTGAAGAAGTAATTTCAGGGTTCAATATTGAGGGTGCAACTGATCAAGTACTCATTGAAGGCCTAGAAGCAAATATCATACATTTTTCTTTTGTTGATCCTATAACAGATTACATGGAGGTTGTTTTCTACTCAAGTTTTCAAACATGTTTTCTCTATAAGGACGGAATACATCAGCAGTTGCCATTATATATCATAGTTTTGATTATGTGGACACATGATCAAATTATACTTCTGAGTTTACTGATAATTAGTCAAGAAGTCCATTTGTTTACGCAACTGCTTGACTGGCTTCATTCGCATTTTTGTATTATTTAAGTTAGCCTTATTCTCAAAAATATAGGGTAGGTAGCAAAGTGAAAATAAGCTTAGGACTCTGAGCCTTGTTAGCTTAAAATTCAAGTTTCTTCTCAACTTTCAGTTCAGTGTAGTTTAAGGATTCAGTATGTAGAGTGGTTTTTATTTTAGATTGAGAGTTGGCAGAACAGGTTGCAGATTTGGGAACAACCCAATGGAGAAGGTCGTGAGCTTTCAAGGATTTACCATCATAACTATCAATAGGGAATAAATCATAGAAGAAAAGTTTATAGGGTAACTATAGTCTCATTTCAAAGGCTAATGATCTTAAAGTTCTTGACATTTCACCAGGAAATTCCATCCCCGGGTGGAGCCACTATTAGGGTCCTATAATGAAAGGATTCATAATTTTGAATTAGATAATGTTAAGTCTTGTAATTTTGTACATACCTTTTCTTTTCTGCAAATTTTTTCGACATTAAAAAATTAAAAAAAATGTAAAGTGGGTATGTCCTAAAAAAAATATCAAAGGACAAAAAGACTAATAAATGATTAAAAAAAAAGTTAAAAAATATGAACCCCAAACAAAAAACAGATCATGAAACTGTGCGAGTCCAAGCGCCACTACTTTTTACTTTACTGTTGCAAAATAATGGTTGTGTGCAGCTTGTCAAAAGTTCCACAACCCATGATAGTCAAATTGTCTAATCTTGACTAGTTCATGCTTTAAATTTCACGTTTATAGTTATAGAATAAAGATCTAGCCAAACAGTTTAATCTTGGCATATCAGTAGATTAGTTAGAGAAATAAAATGTACTCATAAGCTTAATCTGAGCCATTATAAGATATAAGGTTAGAATTAGATAGTTTACTTTTCAAAAAGAGAAAGGAAATAAAGGGTTTGCTAGCTCAAATGAACCCATAGAGTGAAGAAAAAATGTTAGGGTAAGTAGTAGAAAGGTTGCAGAAATACATAGCTAGTTGAAGCATAAGAAATCCATCATGCTTAACTATATGTTCCAATGTGCAGGAATAGTTAAAAGAGTGAAAATATGTTCACAAGCTGATTTGGTTAACTTCCCCTTCATTTCATATCACTCTCCACTACATACTTACTAATTTCCCCTTTTACCCCTTAATTTCTTATGAAAACAGCTTTTCCCTTTATTTGACCCCTACCCCTTGGTTTCACACAATTCTCTAGCAAATTACCCCCCAAAAATCATTTCCCAACCCAAAACCCCTTTTCCCTAGTGTGAAACCCATTCCCCTTTGAAAACATCAATTTCCACAAAAACCCATAAAAACCCTTTATCCTAACTATTATCCCCCCTCCTTTTCATAAAGTTAATCCCAATAAAACCCCTCTTACCCAAAGTTTGGTTTACCTCTGCTATATTCACTTTTTACCCAACTAAACCTATTAACCCACCCCCTCGGTGCGGTTAAGTAAACCCCTACGCAGTTTAACCCTGGTTCTACTCCATAAACCCGTGTATTTTATTAACCCTTATTATATAAAAACCTTGAATTATCCATTAAATAATTACAAGTTAATTGTAATTATTCCCTCGTCCCCGCTAATCCTCGCCCCTCTACTATCGTGCCACTCTGCCACGCGATAGCCATTGGATCTTGCAACCTTATATCCCACTACCCACGACCATATTGCTCGCTCTCGATCTCTGAATTTTACCCGCCCGAGAACACGTGATATGAGCGGTTTTGCTCATGCACCCTATGGTTATGTGGCAGCATCGTGTTAACTCGTGTGCTCTCCATAGATTACCGCCCTTTTCTCAAAAGCGGTGTGATGGCCTCCTATACCGCCTTCTCGCCCAAGTTGAAACCATCACTATTCACTAAACTATTTCTGCGCCAAATTTAAAAAATTACTCGTTAAAACCATAAAAACCCTCGTTTTCACTCCTTTTTCCCATTTACACAGTGAAACCTACATAACCCTTCTGGCGCCACCCTGAAGCTCTGAAACACAATTCAACCTCCAATTACCTTCAGAACACTACCAGGACTCTGTCCACAGACATCCCAGTGCAATAAAGCCATCAATTGCCTTCCCTGCCAACCTGTGTTTTCTTAATGCTTGTTGTATTTTGCATGTAATTAGGAGAAGACCAGAGCTAGGATAAACATGTTTGATACTAGTCACAAAACTTGTTTACTCGAAGACTCGAATGGAAATCCATTCAAAAGCCTATATTTAGAAGAAAAATACAATTATACACAAAACATATAAGAAATCATTTAGAGATGGAAATACAATTAAAAGACTGAACAAAGGAACCAGACAGAGCATACATTTGAAAGACAAGCATATAAAACATACAGAAAAATGATCATTATCCATTACCATATGCTGATACATATGAAAAACTAAATAATTTACTGTTGAAATACATAGTAAAAGGTTAACATATAATAGTAAAAGTAAAAACACAGTAAAGGATATTGAAAGGTCATCAAGGTCAAGGTGTATCAGGTGAAAGAGTATCAGGTGAAATGTCATAAGTAAATATGACATCTAGCGTGAAGACCAAATAACCAAGTAGCTTAAAGGGCAAAAGATCAGACATCAAAGACAACAGAACCTAAATAATAGGGACAACAAGCAGCTGTTGAAAAGATGTCTCTATCTTCTTGCATGAAGATATTTTCTTTTTCCTAGATTAGTTCTCATTATAGTTTGAGATATTTTGTAAATTAATTTTGTATAAATACTTCATAATTTGAAGTATTTAGGGTGGATTATTATACATTTATAGAGTGATTTTGATCTTGAACCTAAGTGTTATTGTAGCAACTTCAAGTCAACATACTGGAGCAAGTAACAAAAGTATTGAACTGCAGGATTCATGAGATGAGCTATATGTAGTGAATTATCTTCTTTATGTGCTTTGTTACCTTCTTATCTTTTCATAAACTTAATTGTAATTCCAAATTTGAATGTATTAACTAGAAATATCACTCAGAATTTGTTTAAGTACACTCCGTTTTGCCACAGTTAGTCATTTATATGTTTTCCTTTGATACCCGGATCTGAGAACACTTAATTTCTCTCTCATCCAATTTACCTCTTTCATTCCTTCCATAATATGGCCTAGGGAACCCTTAATTGATCCTTGGATCTAATTCGAAGCCACTTCACCATTCAACCTTTGAGATCTGCAAAAACTCAACTATCTTGCCCAGTTTGTCTGATATTGACTCCATAGCCCAATGGTAAAAGCAAACCTCTGTTCATCTAAGTAAGTGATCCCACCACCCAATCTCAAAACAAAACCCAACTGCAACTATAACTAGCCTAAAATTTATTAACTAAAACAAAGTTAAAACATATAGAGAAAGCCCTCTCTAAGATTAGGAAGGCTAGGTCCTAATCTCCAAAAGTGTTTTGTGGTTACCTCTATTATTTCCTTCTTTTAAAAACTTTTCAAAGGAAATTTTGGAGTGATAACAGTGTCAATTAAAAGCATGTGGCAAGGAGAAAAAATATTTTGAGTGTATTTTCTTGATTTTGTAAAAATTAAATAGTCATTTTCAAGTGTTTGCATCTAACTTCTATGCATCAAGGGATCCAATTGGCGACAAATTTTAAATCCCCATCTTTGAGATATTATTTTGTGATTCTATCATAAGATAACAATATAATCTCAACTAACTAGATGTTCTCTCTATCTCTTCAAATCAAGCATTTGTGGCTCATAACTCCAAAGGTAAGCACAAATCTTGGTTTCAACCAAAGAAAAATTATGCACAAACTCATGAATCTTCCTCCAATCCTAGGAAGAATACTAAGTATTCTCCTCTAATTTCTAAGAATGAAGAATCCTCCTCAAAGAAAAATGAATAACAGGAAAAGAAGAAGACCAAAAGAGATGAAATTTATACTTTTTTTGGCAAACAGGGGCATATTGAAGCAAGACATTAGAAAAAGTTGATTGCCTTAGAAGAGGTCATGAAGAAGCACAATATTTCAATAGGTAAGGGAAAGGCTTTATCCACCCAAGCCATACGTAAATGCACATACAATTAGAAACTTGATTCAGGAGCTTCACACCGTATGAATCATTGTCAAGACTTCCTTACCTCTACATCTCATAGTGACATCTCACAAATTGCAGTTGGTGACTCTACACAACTTGAAGTCTTGGGATCAGGAATTGTACATATGACACATGGTGTTTTGGGGAAAAATGCCTATGCAGGACGATCCTATCCACCTAAGGTGTGACAGTGCCTTAGCAACAAACGAGTACAACTATTCTGGTTTCTTCCTTTATGAAATATGAAAGAAGAGAGATCAATAGACTTACCGGTGTATTCCGTTTGTCCCTCGATCCGGTCTCTCTCCTCTTTGGGAGTTCACAGCTTCTTGCCTTCTTGCTTATCCAGCTTCAACTTCCTTCAAGATCACAAGAGAACAACTACTTGCGACAAGAGAAGAACTCTACTCAAAGATAGATGTTCACATTCATAACTAGTTTAGGATTAGAAATAAACTAAACATGCTAATACCTTCATAAATCAAAAATACATCAGCATATAGGAGAAACCAAGATAGCTTTATTGATGAATAACAAGGTTCAGGAAGAGATACAACCCAGAGGGCTCCAATCCAGCATCTCCTTCCCAGCAAATGGAATTCCTATCTTCAGCCCCTTCAAAGCATTAAGCACCCAATGATTCCAGTCTCAAACCAACAGCAATTCTTTGCAATAACAAAATTCCAGCCCCTAGATCTCATGGAGGAGAGATCCATATATAGATGTTTGGAGAGAGGATGAGTCAGCTTGAGATCTGACTAGTGTCCTCTCCCTCTGTCAGTTCTTGAGTCCACTTGGAGGTTCTTGCTTCCACTTGGAGATTTGGAACCTCTTACTCATCACCAGTCGAATTCCCTGAGGCAAGTGTCATTTTGGAATCTTCCTGGGTTTTGACACCTTGAGAAATGAGCTTGCCACTTGTCCATTCTCGTTCAACGCAGGTAGCTAGTGTTCCAGTTGACATTCAACGCAGGTAACCAGTGTTGGCTTTGACATTCAGCGCAAACAGCTAGTGTAGCCACTGAAATGATCCTGAATTGACTTGTTTTTTAGCAGTTCAGGTGGAGAACTTCTGTGAATTGTTGTGGTTTTTTAGCCTTGTTCCTCTAGGGGTAGGAACAACATGTTGAGGGACTTTGGATCCCTTAGATTATGGACATTTCATGCTCAATGCTGTAAGGCACAAAAATGTCTATAACAGTTGCCCCCTAAAGTATGAGGCTGTTTATCGGGCGAAATGCTTTATCAGGGGGATCCGAAGTTCATCCAATGTTGGGAGGAGACCTGTAATAAGATACAATACAATACATTATTTTTCATACTGCTTTCATGATCTAGTTGAGGCGGGAATTCCCATGCTCAGCTTTATAAATTCATTTTTCTGTACATAGAACAGACAATCGTCTGGTGGTAGAGTGATAATTTTGATGAAATTATCATCCTTTGAGTAGGATGATTATCTGCTGCAATGATGTACATGTCAATGTCTTTATCTTTCCTGAATATATATCGCAGCCCGGATGGATGAAACTAGATCCGGGTCTTCAAACTCGTTCGATCTTCACTCTAAGTACAAGTCGATCCATGTGAGAAATGTTCTGAAGTCGAACATGGAAAGACATCGCTTGATTACCGGTCAATCATGTAAACCGTTAACAAGCGCGAGAGGAATCATCGATAATGATAATGACCCTCAAGGTACTGCAGTACAATTCACGTGGTGTGAATAAAGGACTTGGCGTCGAACACCACGCAAAATCTTTCGGTCGAAGGTCATTGATGTATACCTGTCGCCGGAAGTGAGAAACTTGCCATTGTGGCATGCAAGCTTCAAAGTACTGAAGGGGTTGTTCCTAGATCAACTTCTTGGATAATGAGCTGATGTCGACAAGAAGCTATCCGTCAAAGGAGGGCCTTGATGAATCCCACATCAGTGACACAGAACGGAGCTAATGATTTTAATGGAGGTGAAAACGTTCTGTGACATATGATTCAGGGTGGCGGTCATGAAAGGATGAAGGATAATGTATGGCAGTGGATGGGACACGGTTGACTTTTTCTGAACGACTTCCCTTGAACATACGGCGACACTGATGTGATGGATTAGTAGCATTACCCCGAATATGGATGGTATGGCGAGACCATGGATGTGACCGGTGAATGAAACAACCCAACTCGATTGTGGTACAGAGGAAAAGTGTCATGTTCAAGAGTGACTTGCTACCATCAAAGTTTTCTTTAGTTTCTCCAAATTTTTCCCCAGTCATTGCTGACCAGTACCTCTTTATTTTTGTCAAGCTTGAGGAGGATAGCATATGCTTGTTCTATAACCTGCCCTTCGGGCAAGCCCATCACTATGTTTTAACGAGCCTAGCGATAGTGAAACTCGTTCTCGTCTAAAGACAAGTTTGTCGCTATTTAATGATTTTAACGAGTCTAACGACAAGGATAACTCGGTTCTTTTCATTTTTAGAGAGTCTGAAAAGATACATAAAGTTAACTCCAAAAGTCATTTTTCATCATCTAATCCATTAAGTCCGAAAAAGTATAAAACAATACAAAAGGGATGAGTTTTCGATAGTTTTAACGAGCCGAACAAAAGAAGCGCTCGATCTTTTTGTGCAATAATCCCTCAAGTCCAAAAAGATTAAAATCTAGAGGAGGGATAGCTCTTCCGGTCACTTTAACGAGATGGAAGGCCAAAACTCGGCAATCTTTTCATATTTTACGAGTCAGTTGAAAAGAGCTTAAAGAAGACTCGTCTTTTGAGGAACGAGTGATAAATAGGGATAGCAGCTGATTCCAGGTACAGGTTGGAATTTTCCAATCACGGCAGTGTCACAAGGATGGCTAGGTGAAATCACTCTTAGCAGCTGTTCCTCAAAATGGGTAAACAATCATATGGAGGTGAACGATCGGCCAAATGAAAAGTGGAGGTGACAGTGCAAACACGACCAAGGCTTTAATGGCTGATGATATTACATTCACAGTGGTTATTTACTGGGATAGTTCATTTTTTAACGAGCTTAAACGCGGGTGGAAACATTTGCTCGAACTTATGTTTATTTTTTAACGAGCATGAACTATGTGCTAAAACTGCTCAGATCTTGCGTTTATTTTTTAACGAGCATGAACTTTGTGCTAAAACAGCTCGATTATATATGGTCAAATTTTCGATTTTTACCATGACTAGCTTTGCCCTTTTCAAAGATAGTACTGTATCCTCAATTGCTGCATCAAACTAGTTAGAAATGAATAACATTCGCTTTGAACTACGTAAAAAGCCATTAAAAGGTGTTTTTACCTCTCATTTTACCATTTCATTTGAACTTGGTTTGTTGGAGTTTTGGAGGTGCCTCTTCCCCCTTGATTTTCACCAGCTGATTCCGGGAGATTCTGCGGACAATTTTCGGCGCCGTCTGGACCAGGTAGGAGCTAAACTCTAGCTTTTTCTTTTCATGGTTTCCTTTTTGCATTATGTGCCTATTTTCCTGTTCCCATGAGCCCCTGGGGTTTTGCTAGGGCACTCTGCCATCAGTGTAGGCAGTCCATTTGAAACCTGCGTTGAATGTCAATCTGCATGAAGGCAGTTTGACCTTCAACGCAGGTAGGACACTAGCCAGTTGCGTTGAGCATAGAAAAACAGTCCTATTGCACATTTTTTGATGAAATTTTGCCAGTTTCTCATCAAATCTAGGATCTTACTCTTTCTCTTGTTTGTGTTGCAGGGACTTTTGAGCAAAATGACCCTCACATGGTGAGAACGAGAACATGAAGAAGAGGACATGATTGCCCTCCGTGACCCTGTCACGGTGAACGCGCTGCGGAACTGTGGCCTGCTGAAGTTCTTCTGTATCTCTAGCATGAGAGCACAGATTTCTTTACTGCAGTATATGTTTGATGCTTGGGATCCTATTAACCAAGTGTTTCAGATCAGGAGAAAATCCATCCCTTTGACTGTGGTAGACATTTACTTCTTGACTGGTTTGTCGAGGCGGGGTGCCCCCATTTCTTTGTCAGGTTCGGCCCGAGGGAATGACTCTGTGAGAGATTATGTCTGCTAGTATTGCAGGGAAGTATCCCAGCCGAGTAGAGACGGCAAGGTTGTTATCCGTGAGATTACTGACAGGTCTCTCAGGTCCATTCTATATACTATTGGTAGGATGGCTGGTAGCGCATCTCTTCATGTTGACAACAGATCTTATGTGCAGCACGCCTTGGAGTGTCTCCAACCGAAAGTATTCAACTTGTGTGATGCAGTACTTCTTCAGATGAAAAGTCAGTTGAAAAAGGTAAAGGACGGGAAGCTGAAGAACTTTGGATTTGGTTCTATTCTGACTGCCTTTGCCTTGGAGAAAATACCACTGATGCAGCCTCAGTATATTGCACTCGACTTGCCTTCTCCTACCGAGCCACGCATGCAGAGATGGGTTGATCACATGTCTAGGCATGCTGGTCAATCTCAGATTTCTTTCACTGATACCTTCTTCAGGTGGTTCGAGCGCGAGGAGATGGTCTATTCCGAGTATCCATATGTTGATATGGATTTCCGAGGTGATCCAGACTTGGTACTGCCGGATGGCGAACAGTGGGGCGCTATTGGTAAAATATTCGACCATATTACTATTTACTGTTCGTATTTATAATGTCCTTGCGCTTTATTCTATCAAGACTTTAATCACACTCATGTGTGCATGCAGATGTTGGTCATGTTCGTCCAGTAGTTCACCCGAGAGCGCCAGTTGCTACCCCAGCAGGGGAGACTGCTGGGAGAGTTATCCTCGCGACCTTGACGTAGCCGAGACCCTTACAGCTATGCAGGAGCAGGTTGAGAGCCTTACTCTCGGCATTACCGATGTGAGGATTGATGAGTTACCTTTACAGTTGCAGCGACATACTACTGGTGTGCCTAGACGATGGAATTGTCTCTTGCGCATGATTGCATAGGCCGTGATGTGCTATCATGAGCATCACTAGGCTAGGGTGCCCCCTAGCATTTTGAGTTTTTGGGTCATATGACCGATTTTTGTCTTGGTTACAGAACATTATGTATGAACGATAAGCAACTTACATATATATATTTTGATTTTCGGGGTTTATTCTGGTTGAGTTATATGATCCATATGTACAACATTGATGATGTGTCTCTTTTTATAAATGTCGCAAATGTCTATCTAACACATAGTTTGCTAATGAGTCGGTTAATGTGTTTAAGTTTTTGGAAATATGCTGGTATTGAATTGAATCAAATTGTCTTTCCAAAATCTTAACCCTTAGGAACATGCGATAAATAGTTGGATTGCGAACGAAATATATACTATTGAGTTGTAGCATTACGAGTTGTGAGTCTAGCCTGACGATTAGTCGGCGTATACCATGGGTGATGGCATCAAAGAGTAGTTCTATCAACGCGCTATACTCAGCGATGTTATTCGTTGATTGCCCAATACACACACCTCTGAAACTTACTAACTCGCCGCTTGGATCAAAAATGGCCCAGGCTGCGAAGGATAGGTTCCGCGAACTACGACTCACTCCGTCGGCATATCCAACACATGTCTCCAGAAGGTTTGATATCTGCAATAAATGTAAAAAGGTGGATCACTCAACCAAAACAAACACTTTAGCGAAAACAAAATACAACAAAAGCATAGAGGTTACTATTTAAGCATAGTAACGCATGAGGTACAACCCATTACGGGGTTGCGCCAGTGGAATTCCGTCATAATCCATTAACTCGTAGGCTCCTTTTGCTAACAATCGTTTAACAATATAGGGGCCCATCCATAAAGAATTAAATTTTCCTACTCCCAATTTATCGGATTCTTGGTGATAAAGCAAGACCAAGTCACCTTCTGAGAAGACACGGGGTTTGACATTTTTGTCGAACTGCGCCTTGACTCGTTTCTTATGGGCTTCGTTAGCCAAAGCGGCATCACGACAAGTTTCATCCAATTGGATTAATTCCAAGAAACGAGCTTCTTCTTCCGAAGTTCCAGGGAGGAGATCAATTGCGAGTTTAAGAGACGAGATTTCACACTGGATTGGCAAGACTGCTTCCAGGCCATACACCAGTTGGAAAGGTGTGAACCCGGTCGCGTTCTTTACCGCTGTTCGGTAAGCCCACAAGGCTGAGTACAGGATTAGGTGCCACCTTCTTTTGTGAACCCCGATCATCCTTTGCAACATACGCTTCAGGACCTTGTTGATTGCTTCAGCTTGTCCGTTGGCTTGCGCATAATATGGGGTAGAGCTGTCGTGAGATAGCCCTAGCTTGGCAGCTAATTCAACCATCATGTGATTGCTAAAATGCGATCCATGATCTGTAACTATAGCCTGTGGTACGTCGAACCTGGCGACTACATGATTGAAAAAGAAAAGGGTAGCTGTTTCACCAGTGTTATCTAATGTAGGCATTGCCTCGGCCCATTTGGTAAAATAGTAAACAGCGACTATAATATACCCATGCCCCCCAGTCGAGGTGGGGTTACATTGCATGAAATCGATGCCCCATTTGGCAAAAGGCCCAACAACAACTATTGGCTGTAAAGGTGCGGGTGGTCTTTTGGTTTTGCTATCGAAAATTTGACAAGCATGGCAATTTCTGACTGCGGTTATGCAATATTTGAACATGGATGGCCAAAAGTATCCTTCTCGTAATATTTTCTGTGCTGTGGCATATCCAGATTGATGACCCCCACACGCGCCTGAATGAAACTCATTCAGGGCTTTTTCGGCCTCTTCATGGGTGAGGCACCTCCTCAGAACTGTATCGATACCACAACGGTAAAGCGTATCACCGACGATCATGTAGTCTTTCGCTTGGTATCGTATATGTTTATGTTCTGAGTGAGAGGTGTCCAGCCTAAATTTTTGGGTTTGGAGATAAATTATTATATCCCCATACCACTCATTGCTTGCAGATATCAGAAACAAACTTTCGTCCACGATTGACTCTTCTGATGTTTCATCGTTGGACGACGATGGGAGATCTCACAATAATTCTGCGAAAACCAAAGCTTTCTTTGATTTGGATTTTACAAATTCCATATCAAACTATTGAAGGACCGCTATCCATTTTGAATATTTGCCCCCCAGCAACTGTCGCGACAATATATAAGTCATGGGGTTGCAATCTGATAGAATGGTAGTTTTCCGAAAGAGGACATAATGTCGAAATCTTTGTATCGCTTGAACAGCAGCGAGTGCTAGCTTTTCAACAGAAGAATATTTGCTTTCTGTATCATTCAAGTTTTTACTTAAATAATATATAGGATGTTCAATTCCATCGACTTCTTGAACTAAAACCATCGCAATGGTCGTATCCACTGCAGCCAGATACAAGTTAAAATCTCTTTGATAGTCCGGGGCATACATTAATGATGCTTTTACTAGAGAATCTTTCAAAGCATCAAAGGAAGCTTGCGCCACCTGATCCAGACAAAAGGTACATCCTTTTTCAAAAGACGAGTATAACCTTTAGCAAGTTCTGCGTAATTTGGAATGAACCTCCTCAGAAAGTTTGCTTTCCCTTGGAGTTTCTAAATCTGAAGCAAATTTGAAGGTGGAGGCAAATTAATGATTGCCTGAACCTTGCAAGGGTTGAGCCGAATCCCATCCTTAGAGACTACAAAGCCAAGTAAACGACCAAAACCGACGCAAAACACACATTTGCGCGGATTGAGTCTTATCGTGTAGTGTCGGCAACGTAGAAATATCGCTCTTAAATGTTGCGGATGATCAGTCTGCTTTCGCGAATGAGCCGGAAGGTCATCAAGATAAGGTTGAACGATGTTCTTGATGTCATGGAAGGCATAATTCATTGCCCTCTAAAACGTCGCCCCTGCTTTCTTTAAACCAAAGGATAATTTTCGATAAGCGAATGTGCCCCACGGACAGATGAATGCAGTCTTTGACTGATCCTGTGGGCGGATATTTATTTGATTATACCTGGAAAATCCATCCATAAATGAAAAGATTTCACATCCGGCGCATTCATCAATTATCTGGTCGATGAAGGGTGTAGGGTAGTTGTCCTTTGGACAAGCTTGGTTTACATCCCTATAATCGACACACGCTCTATTTGTCCCTTGTTTCTTCATAACAGGGACAATATTCGATACCCAATTGGTTAGAGGAACCGGGTAGATGAAGCCAGCATGGAGAAGTTTTTCAACTTTTGCCTTAATGGCAGTGGCTTTCTTGGGGTGCACCTGCCAAAGCCGTTGTCTTACTGGTTTGACATCAGGATACATTTTAATTTCACGTTCAACGATACTCGAGTCAATGCCTGGCATTTCATCATATGACCAAGCAAAGACATCTCTGAATTCGCAAAAAAGAGCGTTATATATTTCCAGTTCTGAAGAAGAACATCCTTTGCCAACAAAAATATTCTCTACAACATTTGTTTTAGTCGAGATATTTATGGCTATAGTCTCTTCAATATTGGATAAGTTTTGCTTGGAATCCACCGTATTTACAGTATTTGATAGGAATTCAAAAACTGAAGGGTGGTAAAGGTCATGCTGAGTATCTTCTTCATATTCCGGAATAAGGGAACGATGGTGGCAATCATTCCATGGTGCCCCCTCAATCAACATTGATTGTAGGATTCCTTCGTCAGTCCCATGTACTTTCGACCAAGGATCTAACGGGGTACCATATTCTCTAGACCTATCTACCCAAACGCTTGATGAGTGTTGATTTGGGTTCGCCTCCCATGCTCGAAACATTGATTGCTACAATATTTCAATGGGGCTTGGGGGCAAAACCACTACATGATCCATTTCGACATCGCCTTCTGAGATCTTCGTGGAAGATATCATGTTGCAGGCTCTTACGAATGTTACTTCTCCTATATAGAATGGAGGTGGAAGTGCGAAAGTTCCGATTAATGTGGGGTCTTTCAGTAGGCCTACTCCGATGTCTTGAAGCGAGTGGTTGCTTCCATGGATCATGGGAATGCTTCCTGTAACTTGTGAACCATTAGGGAGGAAGTCTTGCTGGTCGACGATCGTAATCCCTCCTTGAACAGGGAATGCGATATTCCTAAAATAAGTCGACACAACAGCTGCCATGGCATATATCCATGGTCTTCCTAGTAGGATGTTGTAGTCCAGATTCCCATCGATGACTTCAACATCTATTTCTACTGTTTTTCCTCCCAGTTCAACTTTCAAGTTATTAAGGATACCGCACGGGGTATATGTCCTTCCGTCGAATGCTTTTAATGTCGTCGAAGATCGCAACAAGGTTGGAGATCCTAAAGTTTTCCAGCAACTCATCGACATAATACATGTAGATGCCCCCTCATCAATAATTGTTCGGTGAACAGTTTTGTTGAGGCTTTCACTTGAATAAGGAAAGCTAGTTGAGCTGGTAACTGAGGATCGTATCCTTTGTGATCAAAGGATACAAGATTGGAATCCTTAGGATCAACCCCACCAATAGCCGATAACAACGCCTGCCTTTGGGATGGGCAATTTTGTAGTACTTCAAGAGTCGACATATCGGATGGCGATTGGGACAAATCTTCCACTATGTTATAATGCTGCGCCACTCTGGCGCGAGGATTAAATGGCGACTTGTGTACTACTCCCTTTGGTGGTTTTATTGTTAATTCAGGAATGATGGGCGGTACAACTTCTGTCGAAGTTGTTGTCGAACTACTTGGTTGATCTTTACCTTTTTCATTCGACAGCTGCGGATTCCCGTAACCTTTGTTCCTTGTCGAAATCAAAGCATCATTCTACTGTTTTGAGACCGACAACATAAGCACTTGCAACGGGGAAGCATTTCCACTATCAACCAGATTTTGACCTGGGTTTGGGAACGGATCAGTTAACACAGCTGAATTTTTCGGACTCTTAAATAATCTTTTTATTTCAGCTTTGTACATACATTCATATGTCCGATGATCCTCATCACATATCTGACATGGATATTTCCTATTTCCAGGGGGGTTTGAAGAGGTTTTTCCAGGAGATGACTCACCCTGTTTCTTCTTCTTCCCTTTGTTTTGCTTCTTCTTGCTTCCTGGTTGATTGGTTTCTTTGCCTTTATCTGCTGATACGGCATTTACTTCTGAAGCAAGAATTTCATCTTTTGCATTTTGATCCGAATTCTTACGGGCTTTCTTAGACGAAGCCATTGTCGATTTCGCATTTATCGTGCCAATCACGCCATCGCCAGCATGAGAGTCACTATTTGATTTAGGAGGAGGAGGAATCGAAAATTTCGGTCTAGGGGCGTCAGGTATTTTGTCGTAGAGCGTGCCAGACTGAGTATAAACTAAGTCTAGATATTGTGCATGAGCAATAGTTTGCTCCTCTATTACGACTCCCCCCTTTGCCACATCTTCTGTTATAGCAGGAAGTAACGACTTTATAAACCATTTAGCTAACAGCTGATCGGGAACGTATGTTTTCACCATCCTATGACGACGACGCCACTCATGTATATGATCGGATATATGAGTGGGAGTTGTCTGCTTGAAGTTGGTTAATATTTCTGTTCCCGTTTCATACCTTATCGGTAATTGAAAATGGGTTAAGAAAGTCATGGCTAGGGAGCTAAAATTGTCGAACGAAGCTCTAGGTAATTCAATATACCATTTTGTCGCTGGACCCGTTAACGTCGTCTGGAAAAGGCGAAGCCTTATCGAATCATCATTTAGGGTATTTGATGAACACCACAGATGAAAAGTCATCACGTGATTCGATGGGTCTTCACCTGGATTTCCATTGAATTTAGGAATGTCAGATGGAAGTTTGTGAGGAATCGCTGGCCACCAAGGGGCGTAAGCAATCAGATCGTTGGTTAACCGGTGTAAATCGGGTAACTCTAAAGTTGCCAAGAATGGTAACTGTTGATTCAGGTTAGGTGAAGCATATCCAGGGTACGATGGAATCGCTTGAGCAGTGGGCCTTTGCATACCAGCATAATGTAATTGATGTTGGTATGACTGATACGGTTGGTGGACTTGACCACTGTAAAGCGGTTGGTTTTGACCGTTTTGAATATACGGTTGTCCACTATTCGCAAAGATCTGTTGCTCAGAACCTTGGTACACTTGCTGGAATTGTGGTTGTTGGTATTGCACCAGCCATGGTTGTGAAGCCATGTTCTGTTGTGCTATACTAACTGTTGGACCAAGGTGTGGGGTAATTGTACCTGTTTGGCCCTGTGTCGCCCCACCAGTTGGCGATTGTGGTTGTGTCCCAGGGTCAAGGGGTTGTTGCATTATAACCTGAGAAATCTGAGGCTGACATACAACAGGCATCGCTTGAACTTGTGACACTGTTACAATAGCCGGTGTGGTCGGGACGTTCGACATAGGTACACACTGTTGCATAGAATATACAACCCTTGGTTGTTGAGGTAGCATAGGTACCCAACCACTTGATGTAACTCCAGTATAACTTGAATACTGTTGTGAACTCCTGTATGGATACCCTCCCGAAGGGGGTAATGAAAGGGCATACTGCCCCCCATACGGTAGCAATCCAGAACTCAAGGGGATTGTTTGTCCTTGTGGATTGGATTGCCGAAATTGACCTCCAAAGGGATCAATCTGGTGAGTCTCAACATAAGAGTTGCTGGATATTATTCCGGATGAACAAACTGGAACGGACCACACTGTCGAAATAGTCCCTTGGTGGACTCCTTCTAGCGGTTGTGAGCTAGTCGGGACAGATGGTATGCCGGCAAACATTGTCGGAGTGACGGCAGGGGCTTTTGTTGTCGCTGTGTCGTTCGACACAGTCCTAAATGTTGACGGTTGTTCAGATATTTTGATTCTATCCAATAGATTGCCTAGCGATTCTACAGGAACTTCCTCTTGTGGTGGACTAACTTCTGATGTAGGAAATAGAGTAACCGCGACTCCAAAATGGGTTGGAGTACTTGCTTGCGTATCCTCTACAATTTCCTCTATCGCAATCAAACGCGGTGGAAGAGGAAGACCGTCAGGTCCGTAAAATATTTCTGGTGCCGAAGAAGGGGTTGAATCGACATCGACAGTTGTTTGAGGAGCAAGGCTCTCTAAACCGGTTGCAGATGGAACTGGTTCAGTAACGCAAGTATTTTCTCCCAGACTAGGATCAGTGTTACTGTCCCTCTGCAGCTGTTGAACTTCTTCTATAGAGGCAAGGTTTCCAGAAATGTTTGGAGTAACCGGAATCTCAGATGTTGTTGGAACACTTGTTCTAACTTTGATAGGAGATTTCGAACCGGTTAAACGAGTTTGCTTTGTCCGTACTGTTTTCGATTCCGGAGACAAAGACGGTTGACTCGTAAGCCTCCGCAAACGACGGGGTTTTAATTGACTTTCTTCCCCGATTGCCGATTACTCGATCAACCAAAATAAAAAAGGGGAAAGTGTGTTTCCGAATTAAATGAATTTTTTAGATGCTTTTAGACACAACTTGCTTTTTCACTTTTAAAGAGTCGAGAAAAAGCTAAAGATGACTCTAGTCTCCTTCAATGTTTTAACGAGCCCGAAGTGACAAATGCTCGGATGGACTTCTTCCGTTATAGAGTCTGAAAAGGGCCAAAAGGAACTGCTCTGGAGTTCTAGGCAGAGGGTGTGCCAAAATTTTCGCAAAACCGCAGAATATTTTTTAGGGTACGGGCGGTCGATCTTCCTGAATGTTGTGTTTAGTGCATTGCGATGAGTAGGGCGGCCGACACGGCTTCCTAAGGATAAAGGTTTTATGCCTATAGGGGTCTCCCAATATATACGCGACGGTACGTGGGAGCACAATCAGTACTGGCGCTATCATCCCTCAGGAGGAATCACCCACCATCCACAAGATCGACAGTCACCAGGCTTAACGACGCCGGAACACGTCTCTAGCCTAGACCTCTATGTTGTGCGTTATGTTGCAAAGCGTTGTTAAGTTCATTCAATTTATTTTAGGTTGATCTTTTTAGAAGTTTTCCTTTCAAGGTTCACCACGAGATGTATGATACAAATTCCTAAATGCAGTCTAAAGATGATAAGCAAGCTTTATATCTTTTCAACTTTGAAAATCCTAGCTACTAAGGGAAACGAAAGACACCATCTTTTCTAAAAGAGAAATCAGCACACTCTAATGCACTTTTCCTAAATCCAACATGCAAACTATCAAATGCAAATGCACAATGCAGGTGTTTGTTTTCCGCTTTCTTAGTATTGATGCCTACAAAGAAAGCTTTTTGTACAACTTTGAATTTGCTTTTAAATGATCAATACAAACAAGTTTACTTCTTCGAAATCGGTGAGGGTAGAAGAGATTACAACACTTAACGATTTTCGAAATAAAGACTTGTTTCGACACTTAAAAGAGACGAATTCAAACCAATAAGCAAAAGCAAATGTATAATCAATCTGCAAACAACCAATGAACTCTCTTCTAAGATCACAATCAACAGATCTGAATCAAGGGCTACAGGATGAATATTTCGCTCATGCAAAGGAAAACTTCAAATGATGCCACAAACACATAAAAACACTCACATTCCTTTTGTACAAAAGGAGGCGGAATCTAAGTAGAGAAAAGGAGTTATCAGACTGGTACCTATGTTGGTTACAGGCTGCAAAAATCAGAGATCAAAACAAGGCAAAACAGAGCAGAGAACCCCAACTGCACAAGGCAAAACTGGTTCAGCGCAACCTCAACACAGGGGTTTTGACATTCAGTGTAGGTAACCTTCACGGGACCTGTGTTGAAATGCAGAATCCCTTCACTGGGTCTGCGCTGAAGGAGAAACTCTCGTTTCCCTCAGGTTCTGGGTCACAGTTTGCTATTTAATTAACTGTTTCAGGCCAAATAAAAGCAACAAGCAAGGTATAATCAAAGGGATGCTTTGAAGGGCTGCTAAGATCTATCACAAGGATCATCAAATCATTTGTGAATCCATTGTTAAGATTATAGACAAGTCCAGTAATTGGATCAAAGCAGCAACTGTCTACTTTGCATCCAGGAAAGATGCGGTTCGATTGTTGTTGTCAAGTCTATGAAACAAACAATGATAGAAACACAAATAAAATGACTAAACAAATCTCCCCAGTGTTGTCGTCAATTTGTTGTGGGGAAAAATGCCTATGCAGGACGATCCTATCCACCTAAGGTGTGACAGTGCCTTAACAACAAACGAGTACAGCTATTCTGGTTTCTTCCTTTATGAAATCTGAAAGAAGACAGATCAATAGACTTACCGGTGTCTTCCGTTTGTCCCTCGATCCGGTCTCTCTTCTATTTGGGAGTTCACAGCTACTTGCCTTCTTGCTTGTCCAGCTTCAACTTCCTACAAGATCACAAGAGAACAGCTACTTGCGACAAGAGAAGAACTCTACTCAAAGATAGATGTTCACATTCATAACTAGTTTAGGATTAGAAATAAACTAAACATGCTAATACCTTCATACATCAAAAATACATCAGCATATAGGAGAAACCAAGATAGCTTTATTGATGAATAACAAGGTTCAGGAAGAGATACAACCCAGAGGGCTCCAATCCAGTGTCTCCTTCCCAGCAAATGGAATTCCTATCTTCAGCCCCTTCAAAGCATTAAGCACCCAATGATTCCAGTCTCAAACCAACAACAATTCTTTGCAATAACAAAATTCCAGCCCCTAGATCTCATGGAGGAGAGATCCATATATAGATGTTTGGAGAGAGGATGAGTCAGCTTGAGAACTGACTAGTGTCCTCTCCCTCTGTTAGTTCTTGAGTCCACTTGCAGGTTCTTGCTTCCACTTGGAGATTTGGAACCTCTTACTCATCACCAGTCGAATTCCCTGAGGCAAGTGTCATTTTGGAAGCTTCCTGGGTTTTGACACCTTGAGAAATGAGCCTGCCACTTGTCCATTCTCGTTCAGTGCAGATAGCTAGTGTTCTAGTTGACATTCAACGCAGGTAGCCAGTGTTGGCTTTGACATTCAGCGAAACAGCTAGTGTAGCCACTGAAATGATCCTGAATTGACTTGTTTTTGAGCAGTTTCAGGTGGAGAACTTCTGTGAATTGCTGTGGTTTGTTAGCCTTGTTCCTCTAGGGGTAGGAACAACATGTTTAGGGACTTTGGATCCCTTAGATTATGGACATTTCATGCTCAATGTTGTAAGGCAAAAAAATGTCTATAACACATGGGTGAAAAAACAAAATTCTCCTAGTCCCTGAAATTTTTGTAAATTTATTGTACATTGATCAAATCTATCATTATCGTAATCGAAAAACTATAGAGTTTTCTCCAAATGAAGTAGTCATTATAGAACTACATGATCCTGTAGTTTCTATCGCTATTGGACAAGTTTATCATGCCTCTAGATTATATAACTTTTTTTTCTTTGAGCCTTCCTATTCTTCTTATTTTATAGCTCAAGCTGATTCATTGAGTAAGCTTTCACATGAAAGATTTGGTCATCTCAATTATAGATATTTACAACAAATGTACACTCAAAATTTGGTTTCAGGTCTTCCTAAGGTTTCATGTGTTGATGGAGTATGTGCAGGTTGTGCCCTTGGCAAACAATACAAAGATCCCTTATCTAAAGGGAAAACCTCAAGGGAAAAATCACCTCTTGAGTTGGTTCATAGTGATCTAATGCCATTTTAAGCTTCTTCTTTTTCAGGGGCCAAATATGAATTAAATTTTATTGATTATTTTTCACTATACTCTTGGTTGTACTTTTTCAAGTACAAGATAGAAGTCTTTGCAACCTCCAAGAGATTTCAAGCTCTTGTTGAGAAACAATCATCATGTTCTTCTAAAAATCTATGCACAGATAATGGGGGAGAATATATCAGCAAGGAATTTCAAACTTTTTGCAAAGAACATGACATTCCTCATCAACATCATGTTCCCTACACCCCTCACCAAAATGGTGAACTTGAACGGAAGAATATAACACTTAAGGATATGGTCAATCACATGATTCATTCCAAGGACTTGGAACCCACTTTTTGGGCTAAACCAGTTAATTATGATAATTACATTCAAAGTAGGATGCCTCATAAAGAAATTCCAAATATGACTCCAATGAAAGATTGGACACATGACAAGCCTCATGTATATTTTTTTAGGGTATTTGGTAGTCCTACCTCGGCATTAATTCTCAATTAAAGATGCAAAGCCATGGAAAAGAAAAGTCAAAAATTAATATTTTCTGGCTAGTGTGAGGACATGAAAACATATTGTCTCCTTGATCCTATTTCTATGGAAGTTTTGTTTCGAAGAGTTGTTCATTCTAATGAAATATTAGTCCAGGATCATCTTCTTCCCTTACTACCTCATCTTCAATTGTTGATTCTGGTTCTAATAATTATGATGCTTTTATAGATATGGTAGATGGAATCTCTCTTTTGAGTCATGCCATTTCAAAGGATCCACAACAATTTTTTGATGTTGTTTGAAAACCTGAGTGGGAAGCTGCCATGATAGAAGAGTATTATTCTTTGATGAAGAATCATGCTTGGGATTTTGTTCCTCTCCTAAAGGCATGCAAGTTGGTCCATTGAAAGTCAGTCTACATAACCAAATATGTAGTAGATGGATTTGTAGACAAACGTAAGGCATGCCTTGTGGCTAACGGATTTTCACAGGTTGAAGGAATTGACTACCATGGGACTTTCTCTCCTGTCACCAAGATGGACTCTATTTGTCTTATGCTGTCTCTTGTGGCCTCCAAAGGCTAGTTAGTTTACCAGATGGATGTTAAGAGTATTTTTTTGCATGTTGATATACATGAGGATATGTACATGGAGAAACCCCCTAGTTTTGTGCAGGCTCTTTCACTTATTTGCAAACATAGGTGATCTTCGAATTGTCTCAAACAAGCTCGTAGAGATTGGTATGAGAAGATGGATGTTTTTCTTCTTTCCTCAGGGTTAAATCATTGTCACTCTGATCCAATAGTCTGCACTAAGAGACAGGGCTCTAATTTATTGATTCTAGTTTTGTATGTGGGTAATTTGATCCTCACAGGAGTTCTTTATTTATGATTAAAAATATCAAGGAAGAATTGATGGGACAATTTTTTATGACATATCTTGCTCTTATACACTACTTTATTGGCTTGCAGGTTCACCAATATTCAAAAGGAATCACCATATTCCAGAAGAAATATGCTCTTGATTTACTCCAACATTTTGGAATGGCTAATTGTAATCCTTCACCTACTCCTTTTCAGTTTGGTGTTATTCTTACTGCTAGTTGCACCACTCCTAGGGTGGATCCTACATTGTATCACTAACTTGTTGGAATCCTACTTTATTTGACACCCACCCGACCTAACATTGCCTATGCAGTCAAGATGGTCTCTAGATTTTCTCAGGATTCTCATCAAAGTCACTGGAAAGTAGCAAATCATATTCTTAGATATATCTAAGGAACTTCTAATTTTGGCATTCAGTATAATGTTGGTTCTCTTGAGCTTGTAGGTTTCACTAATTATGACTAGGATGGATTAGTGGATGATCATAAATCCACCTCTGGATTTGTTTTTTGTCTTGGATCTACTCCTATTGCCTAGTCCTGCAAGAAATAGTCAGGAATTGCATTATCTATGGTATAAGATGAGTATAGAGCTGCAACTCTCACAAGTCAAGAAGTTATTTAGTTGTGATAGTTATTTCTTGAGTTTGGCATTGAGAAAGATCAAGCTACTCTCTTATGGTGTGATAATCAAAGTTCAATACAAATTTCTAGAAATCCTGTGGAGCATCAATGGAAAAAACACATTGATATTCATATGCACTTCATTCGCCAACTTATTCAAGATGGTGTTCTCAACATGGAATATATACATACAGAAGAAAAAATAAAAAATATTTTTAAAAATTCCTTGACATCACCAAGGTTTCTTCAGTTACAAAATATTCTTGGAGTAAAGGAATTTATCCTTGGGGGATCATCTTGAGTCCTCCTTCCTTTATCTCTTCACTTTTTTTCTTCTTTCTCCCTTATGAAATGTTGTACATGGGTACCTAAAAAGGCCTAGTTGTTGGGACCCATTATTTGTGTTCTTTTTCTTTATTTTCCTCCCTATGTTTCGGTTATGGGGGGGTGTTAGAGTTTCAATAAATATTGAAACTTGTAAGCTTACATAGTGATATTATCAGCTACGTTGTCAGTCTTATTCTTATCTATTGATTCATCAGTCTTATCTTCTAGCTACCGCTAGAAGCCTATATTGTTCCTATAATTTTGGTTCATGTATAGCTCATTTTTTCAAGAAATGAAGTGTGTTTTATCTTTGTTCTTCATCTTCTGATCTCTTGGTAAAAGGATTTTTTAGCTTTCTAGTCTGATCCTTGGGTATTTTAATACTCTTTCAGTTAGGAATGTACTCATAAACAAACGAAATTTCCATTCACGTAGCTCAAAAAATTTTACTATATATTGACCTCTACAAATTATGATCAAGAATAAAAATAGTTGCCAAAAAATCTCAAATTTACACTCAAAACTTGGAAATCATGAAAATGGAAAGAGAGAAGAGTCGTCAATTGCTCAATTTCGATTTTTTTCACCTCAATTATTTTTTACAATGTAAAGCCTAAATATTCTTATTATTATTCCTTCTTTGTCATATATGATAGTCATGATATTTTTCTACCTATATGTTATCGAGAAATCTAGTGTCCACTCGGAGCTGCTAGTCCCACTAAGACTGGTAGCTATCTTAGAAACAAACAAACTAAAACTACTTTTGCTTTCCTTTATGAGAAGTGGATAAGAGGGGAACAAAGGACACCAACCTCAGTCTGGCGCTTGGTTCCTTGCTTGGTTCCTCTCCCTTCTGACAGATCCTTGCCACTTTTCCTTCGTCTACCCAACTTCAAAGAGCACCTATGGAATCAAATCAGCATAATACTATCGAAGAAAAGAGATGTACAATCATAAACAATATAGGATCAGATCTACCATCAAACATACAAGAATGTGGAGTAAAACTTGAATAGCTTTATTAATATCAAGAATAGCAAAGAGGATTACAACAAATTGTTCTGACCCAGTGTCATCCTCCCAGCATGAAAGCCCTTCTTCACCTCATGAAAAGCTTAGATCACCCAACACTATGATATTCCACCAAGAAACCAACAACACTTCCTTACAAGATACAAAATTCCAGCCTCTGGATCTCTGGAATGAGGGATCCATATATAGATAATTGCAGGGGGGTGAGTCATCTTTTGGGATTTTGATTAGTGTCCTCTCTCTGATAGTTCTTGATTCCACTTGAAGATTGATGATCTCTTACTCATCCCTGGGCGAATTCAGAGAGGCAAGTGTCACAGGAGAAGTTTCTGGAAGATTCCATGACGATCCACCTTGCAAACTGTCTCTGCCATTTGTCTACTCTCGCTCATCGCACCCTAGAGAAGGGCTTTCCAGTATGCATCGCACCTTTTACACTAAGCAGGTGGGATGCATCGCATCCTCTGCACTGGACAGTCTGTATGGTCCTGCTTTGACCAGTTCTGAGCAGTTTTCTGTGGAGAACTTTCTGGGAGATGATGTAATCAGCTGACCTTGTTCCTTTAGGGTGTGAAGCAACACTTTTAGGGACTTAGGAGCCCTTGGTTTATGGACATGTATGATTGGGGTTGCAGTGCCCAAAAATGTCTATAATAGTTTCCCCCTAAAGCATGAGGTCGTTAATCTTTTGATGTCGGGTGAAATGCTTTATCATGAGGATCCGAAGTTTTTTCGAGCTAGAAGGTGACCTATAATAAGATACAATACAATACATTATCTTCATAATATTTTTCATGATCTAGTTGAGGCAGGCATTCCCATGCTCAACTTTATAAATTCATTTTCATGTACATAAGTCAGAAAACCATCTGTGTGGCAGAATGATGATTCTGATAGAGCCATCATCCTTTGATTCAGATGATCCTATGTGCAGCAATGATGTACATTTGATGCCTTTATTTTACTGAATATATTGCAGCTTGGATGGATGAAACTAGATCCGGGGTCTTCAAACTCGTCCAATCTTCACTCGGAGTACAAGTCAATCGATGTGAAAGATGTTCTGGAGTCGAACATGGAAAGACATCACCTGATTACCAGCCAATGATGTAAGTTGTTAAAAGGTGCGAGAGGAATCACCGATAATGATGATGGCCCTCAAGGTACTACAGTACAATTCGCGTGGTGTGGAAAATGGACTTGGCATCGAACACCATGAAAAATCTTTCGGTCGAAGGCCATTGATGTAAACCTGTCGCCGGAAGTGAGAATCTTTCCATTGAGGCATGCAAGCTTTAAAGCACTGAAAGGGTTGTTCCTAAGTCGACTTCTTGGATAATGAGCTGATGTCGACAAGAAGCAACTTGTCGTAGGAGGGCCTTAATGAATCCCACATCTACGACATGGAACGGAGTAAATGATTTTGGAGGTGCAAACGATCTGATGATACAAGGTTCAGGGTGGCAGTCATGAAAGAATGGAGCGTGAATGTATTGCAGCGGATGAGACACAGGTGAATTCTCTGAGCGACTTCTCTTGAACATACCGGCAACACTGACATGGATTGGTAGTGTTAACCCCAAATATGGATGGTGTGATGGACCAATGGTGATATGACCAGTGAACGGAAGAACCCAACCCGACTCCGATGTGGAGTGAAAGTGTCATGTTCAAGAGTGACTTTCTACCAGTAAATTTTCTTCAAGTTTTCTTCCCAATTTTTCCCCAGTCATTGCTGACTAGTACCTTTTTATTTTTATCAAGCTTGAGGAGGATAACATATGCTTGTTCTATAATTTTCCCTTCAGGCAAACCCGTCGCTATGTTTTAACGAGCCTAGTGACAGTGAAACTCGTTCTTCTCTATATGGACAAGTTTGTCGCTATTAGTTTTAACGAGTTTAACGACAAAGATAACTCAGTCCTTTTCAATTTTAGAGAGTCTGAAAGGGACGTAAAGGAAACTCAAATAATCCTTTTTCGTCATGTAATCCCTTAAGTCCAAAAAAGTATAAAATAATACGAAAGGGATGAATTTTCGATAATTTTAATGAGCCGAGCAAAACAAGCGCTCGATCTTTTTGTGTAATAATCCCTCAAGTCCAAAAAGATTAAAATCTATAGGAGGGATAACACTCCTGGTAGCTTTAACAAGCTGGAGAGGTCAACTGCTCGGCAATCTTTTCATATTTTATGACTCAGATGAAAAGAGCTTAAAGGAGACTCGTTTTTTGAGGAACGAGTGATAATTTCAGGTAGCAGCTGATTCCAGGTAAGGTTTGGAGTTTTCCAATCACAACAGTGTCACAAGGATAGCTAACAAGATCACTCTTTGTAGTTGTTCCTCAAAAGGGGTAAACAATCAAATGGAGGTGAATGATCGGCTAAAACAGAGTGGAGGTGATGATGAGAACACGACCAAGGCTCAAAAGCTGATGATAATGCATTCACAATGGTTATTTACCAGAAATTGGTTCATTTTTTAATGAGCTTAAACTTTGGGGGAAACATTTTCTCATTGCTTAGGTTTAATTTTTAACGAGCTTGAACTTCACATAAAAACTGCTCGTGATAATGGGCATTGATTATTTGATTTCACCGCTAACCACTTTGTTCCTTCAATGGTTGTATTGCCTATTCAATTGCTTCATCAAACCGATTAGAAATGAAAAACACATGCTTGAAAAATGAGTTAAAACACTAATACTTTACTCGAATTACGTAAAAAGTAATTTAAAAGTGTTTTTTACCCCTCATTTTACCATTTCATTTTAACTTTGGTTTGTTGGAGCTCTGGAGGTGCCTTTCTCCCTTGATTTTCACTAACTGATTCCGGGAGATTCTATGGATGCTTCTCGGCGCCGTCTGGACCAGGTAGGAGCTAAACCTGATCTCTTCAGTTGCATTCCTTCCTTTTTGAATTCTGAGCATGTTTCCTTGTTTTTCTGAGCCCCTGGGGTTTGAGAAATTTGCCTTGGCTCCATCGCACCCTTCCTATATCGAAAGGTGCGATGCATATTGGCCTGGCCATTGGCCAGTTAGTATGCATCTCACCTAGTACACTGCTGGGGTGCGATGGGCACGAGAAGGGAAACTTTTGCATTGTTTTCTCATGGAATTTTTGCTTGTTTTTTGCCAAATTAGGACCTTGACTCCTCTCTTGCTTATTTTGTAGAGATTCATCGGAGAAAAATGGTTGTTACATGGCGAGAACGTGAGCTGGAAGAAGAGGACATGGTTGCTTTACATGATCCGGGTATGGTAACTGCACTATGGAACTGTGGCCTACTCAAGTTTTTCTGCATCTCTGGCATGAGGCAAAAAATCAACTTGTTGCAATATTTTCTCGATGCATGATATCCTACCAACCAGGTCTTTCAGATCAGAGGAAAATCCATCCCCTTGACTGTCATGGACATCTATTTTTTGATCGGTTTATCGAGGCGTGGTGCCCCTCTTTCATTATCAAGTTCCACCCGTGGGAGCGAATCCGTGAGAGATTATATTTGCCGGTATTGCAGAGAGGGATCTCAGCCGATTAGGGACGACAATATCAACATCTGAGATGTCACTGTCCGGTCCTTGAGGACCATTCTGTTCACTTTTGCTAGACTGGCTGGTAGTGCGGCTCTTCACGTGGCTAATAGGTCCTATATGTAGTATACCTTGGAATGCCTTGAACCAAAGGTGTTCAACTAGTGTGACGCAGTACTCCCTGTGATGAAAGAAAAACTGACCAAGGTAAAGAGTGGAAAATCCAAGAATTTTGGCTATGGTTCTATTTTGACCGCTTTCGCCTTGGAAAAGATCCCACTGATGCAGTCGCAGCACATTTCACTTAGTTTACCTCCACTGACTGAGCCATGGATGCAGAGATGGGTCGACCTCATGGCCCGACATGCTGGTCAGTCCCAGGTTTCCTTCTCTGATACCTTCTTTGAGTGGTTCAACCGTCAGGAGATGGTTTTTTCCGAGTGTCCATATGCTGGTATGGATTTCCGGGGTGACCCAGATTTGGTGCTGTCGGCTGGTGAGCAGTGGGGTGCTATTGGTAAATTCTCTGACCATATCTCTGTTTATCATTTTTTATAATGTTCTCATGCTTTCTTCTATCAAGACTAATCAAAACTCATGTGCTCATGCAGATATTGGACCAGTTCGGCCAGCAGTACGTCTGAGAGCACCAGCTCTCGTTCCAGTAGGAGAGGCTATGTGGAGGGCTATCCTTCATGACCTTGATGTGGCTGAGACTCTTTCAGCATTGCAGGATCACGTCGAGGGTCTCACTCCTGGTATTTTGGACGTGAGGACCGACGAGCTGCCTCTGAGGTTGCAACAACATACTACTGGCGTGCCGAGTCGATGTACTAGGCTTTTACACATGATTGCACAGGCGGTGACTTGTTATCACCAGCGTCATTAGACTAGGGTGCCCCCTAGAATTTTGAGTTTTGGGTCATTTGACCAATTTTTTCTTGGTTACAAAACATTATGTATAAACCATAAACAGTTATATATATATTTTTGATTTTCGGAGCTTTATTTTGGTTCAGTTATATGATCTTGATGCAAATATTGATGAAATGCTTCTTTTATAAATGTTGCAAATGTCTATCTAACACATAATTTGCCAATGAGTCTGTTAATGTGTTTAAGTTTCTGGAAATATGCTGATATTAAATAGAATGAAATTTCCTTTCCAAAATCTTGACCCTTAGGAACATGTGATAGATAGTTGGATTCCGTACAGAGTAGATACCAATGAGCTGTAGGATGACGAGTTGTGAGTCTAGCCTGACGACGAGTCGGCGTATGCCACGTGTGATGGCATCAGAGAGGAGTTCTATCAACACACTGTATTCAGCAATATTGTTTTTTACCGACCAATACATACCCCTCTGAAACTCACTAACTCGTCACTTGGATTGAAGATGGCTCAGGCTACAAAAGATAGGTTCTGCAAACTATGACTTGCTCCGTCAGCATATCCAACAAATGATTCCAATAGGTCCGACATCTGCAACAAATGTAAAAGCGGATCACTTAACCAAAACAATTACCCTTAGCGAAAACAAAAATGTAATGAAAGCATAGGGGTTACTATCTTGAGTCAAGCATAGTAGCACTTAAGGTACAACCCGTTTTGGGGTTGCGCTGGTGGAATCCCATCATAATACACTAACTCGTAATATCCTTTTGCTAATACACGCTTAACAATATAGGGGCCCATCCATAAAGACTTGAACTTGCCTGCTCCCAATTTATCGGACTCCTGGTCGTAAAGTAAGACCAGGTCACCTTCTGAGAAGACACGCGGTTTGACATTCTTGTCGAACTACGCCTTCAATCGTTTCTTATGGGCTTCATTAGCCAAAGCGGCATCACAATAGGTTTCATCCAATTGGATTAGTTCCAAGAAACGCGCCTCCTCTTCTGAAGTTCCGGGGAGAAGGTCGAGCGCAAGTTTGAGGGACGAGATTTCGCACTGAACTGGTAATATTGCTTCCAAGCCATACACCAGTTGAAAGGGTGTAAACCTAGTTGCATTCCTCGCCGATGTTCGGTATGCTCACAAGGCTGAGTACAGGTTCAAGTGCCAACTCCTTTTATGGACTCCAATCATCCTTTACAGCATCCGCTTGAGGACCTTGTTGATTGCCTCAACTTGTCCATTAGCTTGCGGATAATACGGAGTAGAGCTATCGTGAGACAGCCCTAGTTTGGCAGCCAACTCAACCATAATGTGATTGCAAAAATGCGATCCATGATCTGCGACTATGGCCTGTGGAATGCCGAATCTAGAGACTACATGATTGAAAGAAAAAGAGGGTAGTTGTTTCGTCGTTGTTGTTTAATGTAGGCATCGCCTCGGTCCATTTGGTAAAATAGTCTACTGCGACTATGTTATATCCATGCCCCCCAGCCGAGGTGGGGTTACATGTCATGAAATCTATGCCCCATTTGGCGAATGACCCAACAACAACTAGTGGTTGAAGAGGTGCAGGTGGTATTCTGGTTTTGTTATCGAAGATTTGACAGGCATGGCAACTTCTGACTGTGGTTATGCAATCTTTGAACATTGTTGGCCAGAAGTATCCTGCCCGTAAAATCTTTTGCACCGTAGTGTAAGCAGATTGATGCCCCTGACACGCGCCTGAACGACAATCATTCAGGACTTTTTTGGCCTCCTCGTGGGTGAGGCACCTACGCAGAACTGTATCGACACCACGATGGTAAAGCATGTCACCGACGATCATGTAGTCTTTTGCTTGGTATCGAATGCGTCTTTGTTCCGCACACGAGGTATTAGACCTATATGTTTGGGTTTGGAGATAGATTATTATGTCTCCATACCACGTATTTCTTGAAGATATCAGAAACAAAGATTCGTCCACGATCGCTTCTTCTGAGGTTGCATCGTTGGACGACGATGGGAGATCGCATAGTAACTCTGCGAAAACCAAAGATTTCTTCGATTTTAATTTTATAAATTCTAGATCAAACTCTTGTAAAATTGATATCCATTTTGAATATTTCCCCCCAGCAACTGTCGCAACAATATATAAGTCATGGGGTTGCAATCTGACAAAATGGTAGTTTTTCGAAAGAGGACGTAGTGTCGAAATCTCTGTATTGCTTGAACAGCTGCGAGAGCTAGCTTTTCAACGTAGGAGTACTTGCTTTCTGTATCATTTAAGTTTCTACTGAAATAATATATAGGATGTTCAATTCCATTGTCTTCTTGAATTAAAACCATTGTGATGGTCGTATCCGCTCCAGCCAGATACAGGTTAAAGTCTTTTTGATAATTAGGAGCATACATTAATGATGCTTTTATTAAGGATTCCTTTAAAGCATCAAAGGAAGCTTGCACAACCTGATCCCAGATGAAGGGTACTTCTTTTTTCAAAATACAAGTATAACCTTTAGCAATTTCGGCGTAATCTGGAATGAACCTCCTCAGAATGTTTGCTTTCCCTTGGAGTTTCTGAATCTAAAGCAAATTTGAAGGTGGAGGCAAGTTAATGATTGCCTAAACCTTACATGGGTCGAGACGAATCCCGTCCTTTGAGACCACAAAGCCAAGTAAACGACCAGAACTGACACAGAACACACATTTGTGTGGATTGAGTCGTATCTTGTAGTGTCGGCAACGTAGAAATATCGCTCTCAAATGCTACGGATGAGGGGTCCGCTTTCGCAAATGAGCCAGAAGATCGTCAAGATATGGTTGAATGATGTTTTTGATGTCATGGAAGGCATAATTCATTGCCCTCTGAAATGTTTCCCCTGCATTCTTTAAACCAAAGGGTAGCTTGTGATATGCAAATGTGCCCCACAGACAAATAAATGCAGTCTTTGACTGGTCCTGTGGGCGGATATTTATTTGGTTATACCTGGAAAATCCATCCATAAATGAAAAGATTTCACATCCGGCGCATTCATCAATTATCTGGTCAATGAAGGGTGTAGGGTAGTTGTCTTTCGGACAAGCTTAATTTACATTCCTATAATCGACGCACACTCTAATTGTTCCTTGTTTTTTCATTACAGGAACAATATTTGATACCCAATCGGTTAGAGGAACCGAGTAAAAAAAACCAGCATGGAGAAGTTTTTCAACTTCTGCCTTGATGGTAGCGGCTTTCTTGGTGTTATGAAACTAGCTCAAGAAAAGATAGAAAAGATAGATCAACGCCTTAGAATTCAGCCTCTTCGAGGGGGAAACCTCCTTTACATTACATAAATGAACAATTCTTCGATGATTCAAATGAAAAAACCTCCTTTCTATATATAGGAGTCTAAGGAGTCACAATATAATCCAGCCGACCTAACAATAATAATATAAAGCAACAAAAATAATAATAGAGGGATTCTATGGGGCATAGTAATAACAATATGGGGGCAATAGGGGCACAACAATATTAATAAGGGGTATAACTACAATAGTAATGGGGTAATCACTAGTATTATTGGGACCCAACATGCCCCTCTCCTTCAAAAAGGTTTTGTCCTCAACGTTTGAGTAGTTCTGGATACTTCTGCATAAAATTCTCATCCTCCCATGTGGAATCTTCAGCGGATAAGTTCTTCCACTTGATAAGATACTCTGAAATTGATCGATTTCGTAGCTGTCGAGTTCTTGTTTCTGTGACTGCTTCCGACTCCAATATAATTTTCACTTCCTCGTCAAGTTCTGGCAATATTGTTTGAACTGGGAGCTTGTCACCTATAACCTTCTTTAAACATGAAACATGGAAAACTGGGTGCAATCGAGAAGCTGCAGGAAGCTCCAATTTGTATGCCATAGTACCAATCTTTTGCAACACCTTGTACGGACCATAATACTTTGGTGATAATTTATTATCCTTCTTAGCTTGCTTGAGGGACATTTTCTTATATGGTTGTAGCCGTAGGAATACCCAATCACCTACATCAAAACTTCTTTCACTGCGATGTTGATCTGCCTGTTGTTTCATTCTATTATGTGCCAACACGAGGTTATCCTTTAAGAGTTGGAGGACTTGTTGTTGATGTTCAATGTGATGTTCCACTGCCTGAACCTTAGAATTTTCTCTTAAATATGATGTGATGGATGGTGGTTGATACCCATAAAGTGCCATAAATGGGGTCATTTTTGTTGCTGTATGGAAGGAAGTGTTATACCACCATTCAGCCAGAGGCAACCATTTGACCCATTGTGTCTGTTTATCAGATACAAAGCAACGAAGATATCCTTCCAAACATTTGTTTACTATCTCAGTTTTCCCATCAGATTGAGGATGATAAGATGAGCTATGAGCTAACTGAGTACCAAGACAAGAAAATAATTCTGTCCAAAAATTTCCAGTGAAAATGGGATCTCTGTCACTTACAATAATCTTTGGGTTTCCATGTAGCTTTTGAATTGTTTCCATAAATGCAGTAGAAACTGTACTGGCTTTAAATGGATGTGATAATGCACAAAAGTGTGCATACTTGGTAAGTTTGTCAACTACCACCATGATGACACTCTTTCCCTCAGACTTGGGTAAACCTGTGATAAAATCCATTGAAACCTCCTCCCAACGTTGGCTTGGAATGGATAAAGGTTGTAATAGACCCGGTGTCTTAATTGTTTCAACTTTATTTTTTTGGCAAACCAAACATTCTGCCACAAACTTTTGAATATCTGATTTAAGGCCATCCCAAAAAAATTCCTTCTTAACCCTGTGGTAAGTTTTTAAAAATCCTGAGTGCCCTCCTAAGGGAGAAGTGTGCAATTCCATAAGAATCTTTTGTTTTAGCTGGGAATACTTATAGAGGTATAATATTTTGCTAGCTAAATGTATCAGACGTACTGGAATCTTGTTGTAGCTTTCGAATAAGTGCCCACACTTCTTCGTCATTCTTCCATTCCTCCCTTGCTTCGTTTATCCAATCTGGTTGGATAATAGAAATGGCGCACAACAATGCTTCCACATCCTCATCCTTTCTTGAGAGTGCATCTGCCACCACATTTTGCTTCCCTTTTTTGTAGATGATTTCAAAGTCATAACCCAACATCTTTGTGACCCACTTTTGTTGCTCTTCAGAGGATAATCTTTGTTCTAAAAAGTATTTAAGGCTATCATGATCCGTTTTTACCTTGAAGTGTCTTCCCATTAGGTAGGGTCACCATTTCTTAAGTGCATGGAGTATTGCCAACATTTCCTTCTCATAAATAGCTTTGCTTAAAAACTTTCCCTTGATTGGACGACTTTCAAAAGCAATGGGTCTTTCATCTTGCATTAGAACAACACCAATTCCATTTCCTGAAGCATCACATTCCACAATAAAGGTTTTTGTGAAGTCCGGTGTAGCTAAGACCGGTGCTTGGCACATTGCCTCTTTAAGATGTTCAAAGGCCTTTGTTGCTTCTGGAGTCCATGAAAATGCATCTTTCTTCAATAATGTTGTTAGAGGTGCTGCTATTCTCCCATAATTTTAACAAACTTGCGATAATACCCTGTCAACCCAAGAAATCCTCGCAGATGCTTTATGGATGTGGGGATTTTCCATTCCTTAATGGCTTTAATTTTGCTAGGGTCTACCTTAACTCCTTCATGAGATACAATATGACCCAAATATTCCACCTCCTGGACTCCAAAGAAACATTTGGATCTTTTTGCATATAATTGTTTCTCCTCCAATAGTTGTAGCACCCTGTCAACATGTTCAACATGATCCTTCCAAGACTTGCTGTAGATTAGTATATCATCAAAAAATACTAACACAAATTTTCTAAGGAATGGTTTGAAAATTGAATTCATCAAACCTTGAAATGTTGAAGGTGCATTGGTAAGGCCAAAAGGCATGACCAAAAATTCATAATGACCCTCATGAGTTCTAAATGTTGTTTTCGGAATGTCTTCAATCTTCATTCTGATTTGATGATATCCTGAACGAAGATCCAACTTGGTGAAGTAAATTGATCCATGCAATTCATCCAGTAATTCATCAATGACAGGAATGGGGAACTTATCTTTAATAGTGAGCTTGTTGAGCTCCCTATAATCCGGACACATGCGCCATGATCCATCCTTCTTGTGCACCAATACTACTGGAGCAGAGAAAGAACTTTGACTCGGTTGAATTATACCAGCCTCTAGCATTTCTGCAACCATACGTTCAATTTCACTCTTTTGGACATAGGGATATCTGTACGGCCTGATGTTTGGAGGAACACTTCCTGGAATCAGATGAATAGCATGATCATGATCACGCATAGGTGGGAGACCTTTGGGAGTCTCAAATACCTTGGAATGATTGTCCAGGACTTTTTGGAGATCTGGAGAAATAGATGATTCCGATGTGGAAACATCTAGCAAACATAATTGTGCAATTACACCTCTTTGCTCCTTTTTTAGAAGCTTTGTCATACCATTAGAGTTGATTATCTTTCCTGGTTTCCCTGCAATACCCCTTAATTCAACTTCCTTTCCTTCCGCAGAAAATTTGATGAAAAGTTCTTGAAAATTAAAAGCTATTGTACCCAAGGATTGTAGCCATTGGACTCCTAGTACAACATCAGCACCTCCCATTGGAATGGAAAGCATTGGGCTAGTCAATACATATTCTCCCATGGATAGCTTGATATTATGGCACTTTCCAGAGCAATTTATTGTTCCTCCATTTGCAATCATCACTTGACACTCTGGTGCTGGATATAGGAAGCAATTCAATTCTTTTGCTACCCTACAATGAATAAAATTGTGGGTGCTTCCTGAATCAATCAACACTATTACCTTTTTCTTCTTGATTTGTCCTTCTATCTTGATGGTTTGAGGAGTGGTAATTCCCGCCAATGCATTACAAGATATGGTCGGATTTATTTGTTCTTCATCTAGGCTTTGTTCCTGGATTATATCCTCTTCTTTTGACCTTTCTTGCTCCTTTTCTTCTTCCTCTTCACAATCTATGTAGAATAATTTCTTCTCAGCACACTTATGACCTTTAGTGTATTTGCTATCACAACTGTAACAAATCCCTTTTGCTCTTTTTTCTTCCATTGTTGTGGTGTCAACCTTATAGGTTGTGGAAGACTAGGGGCAACAACACTTCCCTCTTTATAGTTGTGAGTGGTATGCTTCCTGGTTGCCATAATTTTGCTTTCCATTTTTCTTGCTAACCTGAATGCCTTCTCTAATGAATCAGGTTCCCAAAGGCGAACATCATGTTGGATATTATCCTTTAAAGACCCTATGAACACATCAATCCTATGCTCCTTTGGAATATCTTTTACCCTTATGTTCAATTTTTGGAACTCCTCAATGTGCTCCATTATTGAACCCTTTTGTTTGAGACTTATCAATTGGCTAAAAAAAGTGTTGCTTTTTGTATCCTCATAATGTGCTATCAATTCTTCCGTAAAAATTGCCCAAGTGATAAATTGTTTATCAGAGCAAAGCCATTGATACCATACAAACTTATTTGGTTCCAAATATAAAGTTTCCATACGTACCTTTTGTGTGTTTTGCACATTATTGAGATCGAAAAATTGCTCCATCTGTAATATCCATGTTGCAGGATCCTTGCCATCAAACTTCCTCATATCGATTTTTGGAATATGGTGGGTCTTTGATCCAACATTAGAGTCTATGATATCATGATTAACATTTCTTTTGTTCGCATCATGAGTTTCCTTTACTACCTTTTCACCATTAGTAAGTATTTCTTGTAGAAAATTTGTCAAATCTGTCTTCATATCTGTCATACCTGTCTTCAAGTTTGTCTTCAAATCTATCTTCAATTCTTCCATGTCTGTCTTCAAATCTGTCTTCCAATCCTACATCTTAGCTTCCACGCCCTTTATCTTAGATTCCACACCATTTATCTTAGCTTCTGTTAGCTTTTGTGAGCGTGACATTTGTTGCACTTGTTCTTGTAATTTTGATATATCATGTAGCATTTCTTCCTCTTCTTCATGAGTCATGCTAGAGCTTTCAGGTTCCTTACTAGGTGTTTGCATTTTCTTTCCTCGGGGCATCAGTCACCGATAATAATGCTTTATTATGCCCTTTGAATTCCTTTAAACCAAGCTTACGCAAAAATTTAAAAAAAAAAACTACACATCTTTTTTCGCTTTGTAGAAGCCTGATATTGAATCTGATGTATCTCTGTAATTGCAGATTCTCCAACTTTGAAATTGTGACCTGTAGTAGCCTTCTGTGTCCTCTTTCCAATGCCAGAAGTCTGACCCAAATTGGATTCTCCAAGGAAGAGTTATGCGAAATCTCCCACAGTGACTTGATTATAGACTAGTTCAGTATAGCGAACTTGTACGACATGCCAGGTGTCATTGTTTCAACCTTTGACTCTAAAAAATATATACAAGAAAACCACAGTCTGTCCTCTTTCTGTACCTTCTTACGAAATTTCAATCCGATGCTCAGAAAGAAAGTTATGACGATTTTCCCTAGGTCACCTATTTGGAATGTAATTTAGGAGTCTACAAAATGACCAACTTCCTCAGATCATATCGCCGCAAATATAGCACGAAAATCTCTGAAATTTGGACCCGAGGTTCAGTGTGATTTCTTCTCAAATGGATTTTTTTTTCAACTTCTGAAACGTCGCAGAAAAAAGTTATAGTGAAAATGCCACGATGAACTGTTTGGAGCAGCGAAACCCTAGAATCCAAAGCTCTGATACCAAATGTTATGAAACTAGCTCAAGAAAAGATAGAAAAGATAGATCAACGCCTTAGAATTCAGCCTCTTCGAGGCGGAAAGCTCCTTTACATTACATAAATGAAAAATTCTTCGATGATTCAAACGAAAAAACCTCCTTTCTATATATAGGAGTCTAAGGAGTCACAATATAATCCAGCCGACCTAACAATAATAATATAAAGCCACAAAAATAATAATAGAGGGACTCTATGGGGCATAGTAATAACAATATGGGGGCAATAGGGGCACAACAATATTAATAAGGGGTATAACTACAATAGTAATGGGGTAATCACTAGTATTATGGGGACCCAACACTTGGGGTGCACCTGTCGTAGCCGTTGTCGTACCGGTTTGACATCTAGATACATCTTAATTTCATGTTGAACTATGCTCAAGTGAATGCCTAGAATTTCATCATACGACCAAGCAAAGACATCTCTGAACTCGCGAAAAGTATCTTGATATATTTCCAGTTCTGAAGGAGAACAAGATTTGCCGACATAAATATTCTCTACAACATCGGTTTTGGTCGAGATATTTACGACAATAGTATCTTCAATATTGGACAAGTTTTGTTCGGAATCCACCGTGTTTACAGTATTTGATAGAAAGTCAAAAACTGAGGGATGATGAAGGTCAGTAGGAGTATCTTCGTTGTAATCCGGAAGATGGGAACGATGGTGGTAATCTTCCCATGGTGCCCCGTCAATCATCATTGACTGAACAATTCCTTCGTCTGCAAAATGTACTTGCGACCAAGGATCTGAAGGGGTGCCATATTCCTTAGACCTATCTATCCAAATGCTTAATGAGCATTGATTTGGGTTTTCCTCCCATGCCGAAAACATTGATTTCTAAAATATTTCTATTGGACTTGGAGGTAATACCTGCAGATGATCCATGTTAATATCATTTTCGAACATCTTTTGAATAGAAGATATGATATTGCAGGTTCCCACCATTGCCACTTCCGCCAGATTGATTGGAGGTGGTAGGGAAAAAGTCCCCATTAATATAGGGTCTTTTTGTAGGCCTACTCCGATATTTTGAAGCGAATGAGGGCTTCCATGGATCATTGAAATGCTTCCCGTAACTTGTGAACTTTTGGGGAGAAATGTTTACTGGTCGACGATTGTAATACCTCCTTGGAAGGGAAAAGCAATCTTCTTGAAGTAGGTCGACACAACGGAAGCCATAGCATATATCCAGGGCCTTCCCAGTAGGATTTTGTAATCGAGGTTTCCGTGGATCACTTCAAAATCAATTTCTACCATTTTTCCCCCCATTTCTACTTGAAAGTTACTTAAAATCCCATATGGGGTGTATGTTCATCCATCAAATTCTTTTAATGTTGTCGAAGATCACGACAAGGGTGGAGATCCTAAAGTTTTCCAAAAACTCATCGACATAATACATGTAGATGCCCCTTCATCAATAATGGTTCGATGAATAGTTTTGTTGAGGGCTTTCACTTGAATAAGGAAAGCTAGTTGAGCTGGTAACTCAGGGTCATATCCTTTGTGATTAAAGGACACAAGATTGGAATCTGTTGGGTCAATCCCACCTATTGCTGATAATAAAGCCTGTTTTTGGGAGGGGCAATTTTGCAGTACCTCAAGTGTCGACATTGCGAACGGTGATTGGGCCAGATCCTCCACTATATTATAATGCTATGCTTCTTTGGCACGAGAATTAAATGTGGATTTGTGTACTACTCCCTTTGGCGGCTTTATTGCTAGTTCAGGAATTATGGGTTGGCACAACTTCAGTCGAAGTTGTTGTCAAACTACTAGGTTGATCATTAGCCTTGTTGTCCGACAGCTGCGGATTCTCACAATATTTATTCCTTGTCGATATCAAAGCATCATTTTGCTGCTTCGAAACCAACAACATTAGCACTTGGCACGGGGAAGCATTGTCACTAGCAACATGATTTGTTCCTAGATTTGGAAACGGACCAGTCAATACCGCCGAGGTTTTTGAATTCTTGAAGAATTTTCTAAGCTCAGCTTTATATGGACACTCTCTTGGACGATTTGGTTTCCTATCTCCAGAAGGGTTTGTAGAAGATTTTTTAGGGGATGACTCCTCCTGTTTCTTCTTCTTCCCTTTCTTTTTCTTCTTGCCTCCTGGTTGCTTGGTTTCTTTGCCTTTGTCAGTCGATACAGCATTTACTTCTGAGGCAAGAAGTTCATCATTTGAATTTTTACCTAAAACCATACGAGCCTTCTTTGACTTAGCCTTTACGGTTTTTGTGCTGGTCGTTCCTATCACGCCGTCCCCGGCATGAGAGTCTTTCTTTGATTTAGGAGAGGGAGGAACGGAAAATTTCGGTCTAGGAGCATCAGGTATTTTATCATAGAGTGTGCCAGACTGAGTATAAATCAAATCTAAATATTGCGCACGATAAATGACTTGCTCTTTAGTGACGACTCCTCCCTTTTCCACATCTTCTGCAATAGAAGATAATAATGACTAATAAACCATTCAGCCAACAGCTGATCAGGAACATATGTTTTTACCATTCTACGATGACGTCGCCACTCATGAATATGATCGGATATGTGAGTGGTCGTCGTTTGCTTGAAATTGGTAAGAAGCTTTGTTCCCGTTTCATACCTTATGGGTAACTGAAAATACATTAAAAGGTTGTGGCTAGGGTACTAAAGTTATCAAACGAAGCTCTAGGTAATTCGATATACCATTTTGCTTCTAGACCAGTTAACGTTTGCTGAAACAGACGAAGCCTAATCGAATCATCATTTAGAGTGTTAGATGAACACCACAGATGAAAGGTCATCACATGATTCGATGGGTATTCACCCAGATTTCCATTAAATTTAGGAATATCTAACGGAAATTTATGAGGAATCACTGGCCACCAATGGGCATAAGCAATTGGATCGTCTGTCAGCCGATTTAGATTTGGTAACTCTAAAGTTGCCACGAACGGTAACTGTTGATTCAGGTTCGGCGAAGCATACCCAGGATAAGATGGGATTGCCTGAGCAGTGGGTCTTTGCATACCAGCATCATGCATTTGATGTTGATATCTTTGGTAAGGTTGATGGGCATAACCATTATGAAATAATTGATGTTGACCGTTTTGAATATATGGTTGCCCATTATTGGTGTGAAGTTGCTGGGCACGCCACCAAAAATTATCTTGATCTTCCTCTACTTAGACCGTTAGTTCGTAAAGTGTTCCCTGAGTCGAATATTTTGGAAGTCCATGCTAACATACCAGTCCCACCTAAGAAACTCAAAATGCTTCACACAAACCACCCTTGTGCCCTGTGTGATCTTCATGGTCACTATTCCCATTGTTTCCCTCATTTCGATGAATTTCGTGATTGCCTTGGGTCAATTTGTGAATACAAGGCCACTCATAGTAGAGCCTCTACTCCTCTACCTCTAGATTCTGGTGTTACCAGTCAACCAAAGCAAGGAAACTCTGGCCCTACTATTGTGATCCCTTCCCCCGATGTCGAGATGATAGAAACCACAAGCCCCATGATTTACTTGTTTTCAACCTTGATTTCTCGTCAGAAAACCTTCCTAAGGTTGTTACGTGCATTTCTATCAACCCTCCTTCGATAGAATCCTAGGTCTCAACATTAGCAGACTCTCTGTCTACCAGTCCATCGTCTACATTTCAAGACGATGCATATGTGAACCTTCTCTCTCAGGTTGATGCACCAGGTAATGCCGCCACATCATGTAGTCAATATTTCTCCCATCCGACCATCTCCCAGCCTAATGAGGACACCATGGAAGCTACTTCTACCCCTGATTACCCCTACACTTGAGTAAGGGGGCATTTCTTCAAGAGGATTTCGAAGGCCATCTCCTTCCTAATGCTCCCAATGCACTCTACCTCAATAAGTGTTTCTCACAGCACATCCCTTTGATTTGTGTGTCTTTATTTCTGTCATATAGTTGGGTAGATCACATCATCTCATCTGTTGTCTTTTTCACCTTTGAGATGGATCCATCATCGACACCATATATCGGTCATGCCAACGATGCAAGTTGCTTCTCCCGGAATCTAGCCTCGGTAGCTTGGGCCATTTTTACCCCCTTGCATAAATTAGTCCTTTCAAACGGTGTGTACATTGGATCTACCACTCATAACCTTGTCGAATATGATGCAGTGATAGGTTTGTTAGTCGATGCCCTCGCTCATCGTATCCTTCATCTTAATCTTCGTTTAGATTCCTGGCTACTTGTCAAGCAATTGAATGGTGTGTATCATGTGCATAATCAAGTCATATTTAGAAAATATCTACAAGTGAAGCTATTGGTACGTGAATATGAAACCATTACTTTCAGTCATGTGCCTAGAGCCCAAAATCACTATGTAGATACCATTGCAAACAACATTCTAGATTGGCCTTTATCACATGTATACCATAGAAGAAAACCATAAACAAAACAAATGGCGGACCATCATTTTCAAATAAAATGAATAATCATATTATGTTTCATAAAAGTGTTTGGAGCCATAGCTCTAAATACATTTGACATGCCCATAGCATGCTACGAAAATCACAATCAAAGGGACCCACATGTCCCTACATCTAATCACTGTCCGGCGGATCTCGCACCAAATGCTCTGCTCCACTCGCACGTAGATCACGTACTGGATGACCTACCATCACCACACACTACATAAACCTCGCAAGTCTGAAGGAAGACCGGTGCACTCATCTGTGTACCAATCCTCTAAGTCATACCATCCGCGCTCTGAAAACCCGATCAAGAGTACATCAATGATGTATTCTATAAGTGTTTATGTGAACAAATCTTGGAAAAATTTGGTCCCTCCATTTGCAAAAACTAGAAATCCCAATGCTCCAAGTTGAAAGATGAACTTATGACCAGGATGATTTTCCTATTTGGTGAGGGTACCTTCAACAAAGCTCAAGTTACTGCCAAGGCATCATTACATTTAAAATATTAGTAGGACCAGTATAGCTCTCATTTGGAAAGGACAAGGTCCAATGAGTGCCCTACAATGATTCGAGAGATGTAGTGGAAAGTGCTCATGGAAGATGCAATTGAGAAGCCACTACGAAAAGCACGAAAGACACCACCTTGACCAGGAAAGTACGAGTCACTTTTAATAATGTCCTTATGATGCTTTATCATAATTGCAACAAATAATTAAGTTTTTCAATAGTTTAAATATAGTATCTCAGATAAATCCAAAGCCATGATGATTATAATATCTAAACGTGGGCAACATCAATTTCGCCCCAGTGGTTACTAAAAGCTGGCTGCAAAAATTTTAAGTAAATAAATAAAAAAAATCATCCAAACTATTAACTCGTAACAATTTTAATTTTATGACATGGAAGAATAAAAATTCATCATTCTCATGCAAGATTGCAGGGGTCACAATTCAAATTGTGGTTGAACGCAGGACAAGCTTGGCATCTTCAAAATATTCTAGTAGCCAACCTAACACTTAGGAAAATAAAAGCAAGAAATAACATTTATAAATTATTACTTGTACAAGCTATTGGTTATTAATTTTTTCCATAAATTAATGTTCTTGATTGTAAAAAGTAGGCAAGAAATGTAGATACAACACATGAGCCTACTAATGGTGGACCGCCTCTTGAGACTGACATTCAGCTTAGTACTACAGGTATTTCATGTGTTGTAAAAAAAGTGTATTGTGGAATACAATTAAAACTATTTAAATGCAAATGGTGTATTAATTACAAACTTTCTTGTTTCTACACTAGAGGAAGTACATGATGAGGCCATAGAAATGGAGGAACATATTCCACATTCGAAGGTATTATGCTTGCATGAATTACTAAAATAGGTAAATAACACTCTACTATTCTTTTTATTAATAAAACATTTGCAATAATAGTAATTATAAGTGTGAATTTAGCACTTCTTTCTTATTGAAGTTGATGTGCATCATGGCATATGCACATGTAACCTTTGACGATCTTAATAAAAGTTGTGATTTTTCCGTTGGAAAAAATTAGAACGAACTTGTGATAAAAAATTTTGAGATAAATTGTTTTGACATAAAATATTGTTTGGATGTATGAATGAGTGAATGAATGATGAAACCCTTTAAGGCATCATATATTGTGATATTTCTTCATCCAAATCTTTTTTGAGGTTATGATCAAATTATAATGCAAGGAATTGTTTATAGAGGCTCAACCAAAACCCATGTAAACTGAATAAGGGAAAAAGTCTAGAAGACACATTATAATATTTGTCTCATATAAAAATTTTGCATCTTAAACATCTTGGTATACAACTCATTTTTAAATATGTGCAACCCTTATGACTACTAGGTAAACCAAGGAAGCTTTCATAGGTTATAACACTAGTTTCCATGAGCTTTATAATTAGAACTAGCATTCATTAAACTTGCTTTTAACCTATGAAAATTTATTAAATCAGCCGCCAATTTTAGTCTTGGGGTCGAGATACTTATAAAAATTTCCCTAGTGAAGGATTTGAGTAACTAATATTATGAGTTTGTGGACTAATGGATTATTATAGTGCAATATACATAACCTTTAGGATTTTCCATCAATAATATTGTGTTAAAATACTTAAAATGTTCTTGTTAATAAAAGAGTCGATGCCTTCCTTCCTTGAATAATACCCTTGTTCTCTTCTCCCTCAACTCCTTCCTTAGTTGTGATGCCTCAATCAACCTTCCAAATGAATATCTAAGGATTTATTCCTCTAAGTTTTAGTGATTAAATTATTGATCTTCATATTCCCCCTTCAATTACATAATGGTTTCAACTCATGTGATAATTAACTCAATTATCCATTTGAAAAGATCATGATCCACGAAATCCGGTATTCTCATTGAAATATACCATTTAATTATTTAGTGCTACTAATTATGCCTCCTAATCTACTACTAATCCAATTGAATTAAATGAAAAAAATATTATAGCCCATTGTACAGTCACCTCATGATGGTTCTTAGCCAAATGACACCCATTCCAATTAATCTAACTCATTAGATTGGAACTTTTTTATTGATATGAAATGTTTCATCAAAATCAAATATTTTATTTTTTATAGCTAAGGATGGTGGAATAAAATTACAAATTACACTCTTTTGATAAATAGGGTGATAAGGGGAAGGCACCATCCTCAAAGAAGTCCACATATGTTGCTAAGAAAGTGCATAGTGAAGTCCTTAGTAATCCTAATTGGTTTGATGATGATGAGTTGCACATGTATCCTGACCTAATCGTAATAGTCAATAAGCTTGTGGTTAGAACGAATGAAGAACTTGATTGTTTGATTCACATTAAAAATAAAAGTCATGATATTCAAGATAGGACCAACATGTTTAACCAAGAGCTTCAGAGATATCAGGTAATAACCATATTTTAAAGAGATTTTTTTATCTCATAAGTTCAATTATGAATTTCTTATTTGTAACTTTCACATTGTCTAATTGGAAAAAATAAATAAATAAATAAAACTTTCTTATATAGGATATTTTGGCATAGTTTACACCAAAACATACAAACACCACGAGCCAGCGTTCCATGGCAGAGAGTGTCATACATGAGGATCCTTTACCAAAATAGGACCACATGGTATCCATTCCAACAATGTCAACTAGTGCATGAGGTAAAGACAACTCTAATCCTACTTTTATTAATGAAAAATAACAAAAAATATCAGTTTAACATTACTTTCTTGTTACAATTGATGATCCACCACTCTTATGGTAGCCTCAACAATGTCATGAGTACACGACCAAGCTATCAAAAATAAATAAAAAGAAAAATAAATGATTGTACTAGTTATATCATTAGAAACATCACGTATCATATTATGAAAACATATTTTTGATGATAATTTTTTTTAGATGAAGTAGTTTGTGTCTATGATTAATGAATTATTGAATATTATATGTTAATGAATTTTTTTTATATGTTTCTTTATTTACATGACCTTGTTTCATATTATGTAAATATATTCTTTTTGATATAAATTGTTGAGATGAAATATTTTTTGATTTATGAATGAATGAATGAATGAATGTTTGCTATTTTCTTTTTATGTATCTTAATGTATTGCTTTCATATATTTCCTATATAGTAGATAGATTGGTTATTGGGGAATTGAGAGTGGTGTAATGGGGTGGGAGGGGACATGAGAGATTCCACCTTCACATGGTTGGCCCTACTCCATAGAGAATAAATTAGGGTTTCGATAGCCTTGGAGAAAAACACCCTTGATCCAATAGAGCAACAACAAACTCAATTTTGGCTTCGTTTTTGCTTCGTCAAGTGGAGGGAGGTTTTCTCCAGGATTAAACTACTCTAGCAATTTTTTCTTGAAACCAAGAGGAGCTCATTCAGGTATTCACACACTCAATTCATTTTAATTATTATTTATTCATGCAATTAAATTTAATATTTGGTCAAATTTAATCTAAGTTTTCCTCATTGGTCTCATGAACATGTGTAGGAAAACTAGTATCAATTTGGATTTTGAAGTGGAACAACTATCTAAATCAAATAGCTCAATATGGTAAGGGTTTATGTGAGACAACCAACATTGTTTGATATTTTTGTTGTATGTCTTGGTAGAGTGGGAGTTACATAAAGGTTTATAAGAAATAAGAAACTTTTCCATGAAAATTACTAGTATTTGTATTTCTTTTACCATTGTATTTGTATTTGAGTGAAAGACCAAAAACTCTCATTTTTCATGTAGGGAAGTAGGAGAAACTCTTTCTCTATTAATTGGGCATAAGGTGATGTTATGATTTTTCTTATATTTTACTAATTACTTATCTCATCTCACTTCTCCTCCTTTTGTTTTGTAGGTACTTTCATTCACATATTTGGATTTTAAAGATTAACTACGGTTGGATTCATATACATGAAAAAATCTCATCCAGGTACTACTCAACTTTAGACCACCAAGCACCTGGCTACTAGGTGCACGATCTAGTTTTGCATTGCATTTGATTTCAAGAAATGTTTTATTTCTACATTGCAAATATTTCAAGGCCATAGACCCAACTTCTCTTCCTATAAACTGCAAATGAAACTTCTAGGACCATAGACATAAAGATCAGCACACCATGATATGGTTAACCACCCAACCAACATATATGCTTCATCAAAGTCAACTACAATGTTCTTGTTATTTAGAATTGTGGAAACCCTAGAGAATTTGCACCTCAAAAGATAGTGACATTCTTTCACTTTCTCGCTATACTGCCTAAACTTACCAAGAGGATTTGTAAGAATGTCAATAGACTACTCATCCAACCTGAAACGATGGAGCTTGATTTCTCCCTGTTGTACCATATTCAAATAAAGTGGTACCTTATGTGAATATGCTAGGAGCGATTATGTAACACGGATTCTATAAAAGGTGAATCCCACTCTAATTATCGTAATATACAATGTTGGTTTCCATCATATGCTCAAATAGCTCATTGAAGAGCTTCCTCAACCAAATGGCTTCACAATGAACCATGCTCACGACTTTATATACACATTCAGCCTTAGTCGTGCTCCTGGAGAAACAAACTTTTGTCTTTCACCCACGAAATAGAAGTGGATCCCAAGAGATATAGCACCTAGATGTGCTCTTTCCATCCACCACATTGCTAGCCCAGCGAACATCGAAATATCCATGGAATCTTATATTCCTAGCAGTGTGCCTCAGACCATAGTTAATTGTATAACAAAGATATCTCAACAAGAAGAAATCTAATGAATGAGGCTTAACCATAAATTGACTCAATATCTTCATAACAAGGCATATGTCTAGTTGGGTGTTTACGAAGAACATCAGGAGCCCCAGGACCATAGACATAAAGATCAGCACACCATGATATGGTGAACCACCCAACCAACATATATGCTTCATCAAAGTCAACTACAATGTTCTTGTTCTTTAGAACTGTGGAAACCCTAGAGAATTTGCACCTCAAAAGATAGTGACATTCTTTCACTTTCTCGCTATACTGCCTAGACTTACCAAGAGGATTTGTAAGAATGTCAATAGACTACTCATCCAACCTGAAATGATGGAGCTTGATTTCTCCCTGTTGTACCATATTCAAATAAAGTGATACCTTATGTGATTATGCTTGGAGCGGTTATGTAACACGGATTCTATAAAAGGTGAATCCCACTCTAATTATCGTAATATACAATGTTGGTTTCCAGCATATGCTCAAATAGCTCATTGAAGAGCTTCCTCAACCAAATGGCTTCACAATAAACCATGCTCACAACTTTATATACACATCCAGCCTCAGTGGTGCTCCTGGAGAAACAAACTTTTGTCTTTCACCCATGAAATAGAAGTGGATCCCAAGAGATATAGCACCTAGATGTGCTCTTTCCATCCACCACATTGCTAGCCCAGCGAACATCGAAATATCCATGGAATATTATATTCATAGCAGTGTGCCTCAGACCATAGTTAATTATATAACAAAGATTTCTCAACAAGAAGAAATCTAATGAATGAGGCTTAACCATAAATTGACTCAATATCTTCATAACAAGGCATATGTCTAGTTCGGTGTTTACGAAGAACATCAGGACCCTCACAAGTTGTCTATATCTGGACCAACATCATTTCCATTTTTTTACCAGACCTTTAAGCCTAGTAAGTAGCACATTAGGGCAGGGACTTTCATCTTGACTTTAGAATTCAAGTCCCTCTTACCTCAATAAATGAGAGGATCAACATCTATTAGACATGAGATATCATCAATAGTTGCATCTTCATAAACCAATCATCATAGCTCGACCATAGCTCCCTCTTAATATTAGGAAAGTGACCTTGCCAAGATATGACCACTGAGATATCTACAACCTTCTACCTCTTTTTTCATTAATCCATGTGCCAAATACATCCAACCCTAATCATATAAACTCCATGCATCTTCTCATCTAGAAAATATATATTGAATCATCAGAGTTAAGCATCAGATTCATCAAATCATAATGAGTTGTCATGTCTTTCTTTCATCAACATCCTTTATCATGGAATTGCTTCATGTAATAGACACAAAGCTATTTTGTCAAGGATTCTATAGGTCCCTCTGAATTCTTACTTCAATTAGTGATCTAGATTTCATCAATATGCTCCTCATTCAAAAGATGACATTCTATCCCGCTACAACTGTATCAACAAAGTTTTAGGAAACTTACTTCAAATCAGAGAGAAAAACTATGAAATATCATCATGGTCCTTTCTTTTACGAGAGTGAAGAAATCCTCCCATGATATTATCCAAAACTAGCTTCTTTTTTTCTCCATCACTAAATCACTACTACCATTACCTCAATTTCCCAATCCATTATTCATAAGGATATCCTTCTCAACTAGGTATCCATATCCATATGACCATTCTTCATAAAAATATTCCTTTATGCATCAAAGTGTCCAAGGACCTGTTGTGCTATACAACAACCCTCCCTATTTCAAAATTTTTATCCAAAACTTTAACAAGAAATCGATCCCCTTCTTAGGACTTAGATAAAATCAATAATTCAATAACAATCGCAAACTTTGATTTAACCACATAATACATGAAAACCTTTATGAAAAGGTCCAATCCAATTTAAATATCAAACAAGACCTTTTCGTAAAACAAATATAAAATAATATGTCGCATCCTTTATTTAAAGGATAGACTTAAAGGCTTCCACTGAAAATCGCCGATGTGATAATGCTATCAGAAAGTGAAAATTGCAAGTTATCAAAGAAGCATACCAATAGTCCACTTAAATCTCCCAATGCAATAATCCGATCGCAATCGGCCATTGTTGAAAGCATGGGGCACATAACTATCTATTTGGAATCTACCGATGCGATTTCATTTTGGAAAGTGCGCTTTTCGATAAAAGGTTGTTAAACCAATGTTTTCGGTTTTAAACCTTAAATCAATTATAAACAACAAAAAAAAAAAAATTATTGATTATCCCTCTTGCCATGATAACTCACTTTTATCGCAATTGGAGCTATGTATGGAAACAGCTAAAGCTTAACGTTTGTGCTTCTCGATCTGCGATATGCGATTTTTGCTATTTGCTGATCGGGAAAGTCATGAGATCCACTTTAAAGAACTGTTAATAAAATGAGTGATGCAACATATCATAATGGCATTTAAGTATCACGATTGGCAGTTATGGAAATCATTAATAGAACAGTTATGGTTGAATCCTTCGAGGATTTCATCCATGGTAATATTTGAGTCTGTATTGCTTATCACGCTTAAATTACCATTAATCTTGTATATTCTGTGTTGGCTTTGAATAGGTTTTACTCTGTTACATTCTTCTGTTTCTTTTGCAGAGCAAGTTTGAGTTGATGAATCTAGTGAAAATGACAAAGAAATCAAAGGTCCCCATCATAGCTAAAGAGGAAACAGTTAAAAAGGTCTTGATATCTGGCACTACATGCCTCAGTCTAGGCAAGGCTTCATGGGAGAGTATATACAATTTACTGGAAGCTGAGGATCCAGAAGAGATCGAAGAAGCAGTGGCAACAACAGATTCCACTGACAGGTCAAAGAATACTCTTAAGGATTTGGCCAGCTCTTATCTTAACAGAATAGTAGCCCATGCCAAAGTTTTACCCTATAATGACTTGGTAAGATGGGTTATTGAAAGTATCAACATTACAGACATAACTTTCTTTACGACTGATGGAAGAATGTTTGAGTCGTTCAAAGCAGAAGATATCAAAATAATGTACCATTTGCTTGAACCACAGAAGTGATATAACAAAGCATTTTTGTAAGCTTTCGCTAAAGAATATTCCATCGAATCGGACCCTATCAGATAATAGTAGAATGGATGTCAAGGAACCGAAAGGAGTCTAGAAAATAGATGTGGCCTTCATTTCCCCTTTGATGTGGTTCTTTGATGCTGTATGACTTCAAGCATGTAGAGAAGGAAGTTGAGAAAATTAAAATGTTAAAGTTAGCAGTCATCCCAAAGAGGCGGTATGATCAAAAATCTGTTGCCTACAATTTCACTTCTCATGTCAAAATTGCCAAATTTGAACATGAGAAGGATCATTATGATGATTTGTTTGCTTCAGCCGACTTATTTTCTCAAGTGAAACAACTAGCAAAAATCAAATTGGGAGCATAGGGACTAGAGGAATTTTACAAGTTTAGGACACAGAGATTGCAAAAATTGCCTCTGGACTTGTTAACTACTACCTCTATGGTTCAACTAGAAGGCCAATGTGAAGAGAAAATCATTGAAAAGACTCTTGAAAAGGAAAAGACTGCAGAGAGGGAACAGACACAGGAAGGAACTAATGAGCCCCTTGATACGAATATCAATATTGATCCTAAGTTAATCAAGGAATGGGAGCAGTTCGAATCAATCATTAATAACCCAAATAAATCCCAAGAGCTCACTACACCAAAATTGCCAACAGTAAAAAAGCCAGAAGTTATTACTGTTCCGATTAAAGGGACAAGCGGCCTACCGAGAAATAAGCAATACATAGAGATCATTCCTGAGAATCCTACAGAGGAGATTGTACTACAAACTAAAGAAATACCACCTCTCGATGTCTTCTATAGTCTGAAGCACGGGGATGTAGTTAAAAGACAGAGGAAGAAGAGGAAAATTAATCAAATTCCTCTTTTAACTCCTCAGGTAGAAATGATGAACATGGTATGGAAAGTAGATCTCAATCCCTTTGAGGATTTAACAGAGCTATCTCAGTATGCAGGAGCTTACACAGTGGCAACAATGGATAAAGCCTCAGAGGTCAGCCATTTGATGAGGGAAAAGGATCAGAGGATTACTCAAATTGAGGTGCAATCAGTGGAGCGACAGCAAAATATTAATCAGCTTGAACAGTAGTTAAAAAAGAAAAGGCAGCAAAATGAGCATTTAAGAGAACAGTTAAAACTGGAAAAATAGAGGATTGATGAGCAGACTCTCCATGAACAATAGGAGTTATCTCAGGAATTAAATAGGCTTCAGATGATAAGTGATCAAGAGAAGAAGTCAAAGGAAGATCAAATTACACAAATGCAAGAACAGATAGAAAGGTACAAGTTTTATCCACAGGTAAGTGAATAAAGAATAGAAGCCTTGGACATAACCAAAGCCTTGTCCTGACAGTTGGATATTCTTTGCCAAAACATATCATTGGCCAACCCCTTATGTGATATCTTTGCATCATTGATTGAGAAGGCAGTGGATGCCAGACTTGAATTGGAAAAGACAAATGAAAGGCTAACCAATTTTCTGCCTTGGCAAGATTCCAAAGAAAGAATGGCTGCCAACTTGCCGATAATACAAGAATCACACAAGGAAATCCTATTTTTTGAATGGGAATCCCAGCCAATGAAAGCCGAAAGAGAAACTTCTATATGCGGAGCTGCAACGAACAGTTTGATTGAATTAGTGAATAGTAGTTTACATATGTCTAATTTGATCACTCACTGCTCTCTAACTAAACTCCCAAAAGCAAAGACATTGGAACAAAATTTGAAATAGGATCTAGTGAACAGAGAAAAGCAGATTGGAGAAATCCAAAACTTGACATGGGAAACATTCTGGTTTTTCCTAGTCAAGCCACATAGCCAGCAGATGGCCATGAAATGTCTTTCAGATGCAATCAACTGCATGATCTCTAAACTCTCTGATGCCACCTATACAGCCCAGCTACACTCCAGGATGAGTCAGCCTCTAGAAATCCAGCCTATGCTCGCAATCTGCTAGCTGCAATCACAGGAAAAGAAGCTGATACAATGAATTCATTCAACCGCTACTGCACTGCTATTTTCATAATGAATCCCAGATTTTCATGTCTACAGTTAGAACAACGCATAGCGATTTTTATTGATAGTTAGTTGTTATTTTTAGTATTTAAGACCCTTTCATGTATTTAGAAAGGGTCCTCAATTTGTATTAAAACTTGACTTGGGAGTTGCACTTCTGTACTTCTAATATTTTTTTATCAAAATCTGGACCAAAGTTCTGCATTTTTGTGAAAGAAGCTTTTATAAGACTTGCACTATTGCATCTTTTGAAGGTGTTCTCAAATAGGAAAGTAGAATCTGAATGTTGTTTACATCGAGAGAATTCAAATGCATACGGTACTATTATCTCTGTTTTTGTCTTATTACTCTATGTGAATGAGCATTTCTTAAAACTTGCTATTATTGATATATGTATGTTTTCAAACAATTCTTTAGCATATCATTTCTGAAGGTTTTAGAATTGTTATCATTTGGATATATATGTCAGTGATATATATTATGATGAATGCGATAATGTTTTTATAATTACTTTGTTTAACTTCTTAAACAAAGTAATCATTATATGAATGCACCTTTTTGTTTTATGAATAATCCATCTTTATGATTATTTGTTTAATAGAAATAATCAAAAATCATGTTGTTAACAAGATACCTGGGTTAGATTAGTTATATTTAGATATCTTTGAATTGTAGGATAAAACACTTATCACCTTCTTTACACATTACAAACCAATCACCCATCAACTCATACATCCTTGGGAAACTGGTCCCATTATATCCAATCAGAGCAACCACACCAAACGGAAAAGGAGCTACACTAAGGTCTGGACCGGGTGGGTTCCCTCGATGTTGATGTAGCGATTTTAGAGGCATAAACTTTTTTGGTGCTAGAAGGAGGGCATGAACTATGAATGGTGAGAAAATCCAAATACATAGCCCATTCTGAGAGTAAATCTCCCTCACCATCTCCTCCAACTTCTCCCTCACATTCTAAATCTCCAATTTTCAAGTGAGAAGTTGAAAAGACAACAACCACTACTGAAAATTTGAACATATCAAACAAATACACTCTTGAAACCCCTGAAGTTCAATCTTTGATTCATAAACTTCAAGGGTTTTCAATATCACAAGAAAATTCTGAGTTATCCCAAGGCAGTGACTTCACAATACATTCATTCGCAGCCTCTTACAAGATTACGAGCGAAAAACTTGGTATTGAACTAACAGAATTTCCTTTGCCTAGTCGGAAAAGAGCTAGCAAGACACCTTTAGAGTCTAACAGTGAGACTCTTTCATCATCATCATCCATTTCATCCAATTCATTGCAAAGTCAACCATCCACTCCTCAACTACATATCATAGTTCAACAGGGTACAGGTCCTTCGGCATCTCCTACCCAATCACTTGCATCTACACCCTCAAATTCTTCTGCTATTAGTGTGACAATGGGACATAATCAACCACAACTGAGGCCATGGACAAATCCATGGATAGTCGCAATTCCTGCACCCTTCAGCCAATTACCGGCCCACCCTGAGAAGTGGTTTCCAAAGTTTAATCCAGATATCGGCATACTGGTAGAAGAACACATAAACAAATTTATGTTGTCAATAAACCTAAGTGGAGTGACATAAGAGGATGATGTTGTGAGGGTTTTCCCATACACCTTACAGGAAGCAGCTGGATCATGGTATTTTTCACTACCACCACGAACCATTAATAGTTGGAATGCTTTCTAAGAGCAGTTTTTGACTAAGTTCGGAGATGATAGGTCCATAGCGGCATTAATCAATGATCTCTCCAATCTTAAAACTGAATCAAAAGAACCTATTAAATATTTCAACTCGCGATTTAATAAGCTCTTAAATAAAATTCCTGCTACATCTAAACCCAGTGAAGAGGTCCGAAGCGAATGGTATATTTTTTCTTTAACTTCAAATATAGCCATCTTCATTGATAGAGCTGCAAAGCCCACCTTAGTACAGAATATGAAAAAAGTGATTGTCGTTGAGAAACGTATTATTGCTTTACAAAAGAAAACCGCTCTTGAGGAGAGAAAGTCCAAAAAAGTTACTTTTAAAGATGATTCAAAGAAGAAAGTGGCTAAAGATCCATATGGTATGGAGGGTTTGCAAAAAGTTTTGAAGACTATGTCTAATGAAATGGTAGAGATAAAGAAACAGATAGCTGAAAACTCCACTAAAAAGCCATTTAGGAACTTCAAAAGAGCTTAATCAAAACCACCTAATGCCATATCTAATTATGAATCAGATCCAGATAATGATGAGGATGAAGACATAGTCTTGTTATCCGAGGAAACCGAAGAAGATGAGATAGTTGAATGTCACAGTATGTGGGACTTCATTTTTCCTAATTCTGATACTAAAAGCGAACAGGAAGCTCTCCCAGTAAGTACCAGAAGTAAATTCGCTGCAGAGCCTATTTAATCTAATCAAAAGAAGAAAAATGGAAGCCCTACTACCAAATATAAAGCTCCCATGAAGAAATATACGGTGTTGCCTACTCAAAATTAGCCATCATCTTCCAATCTGCCCTCATCATCCAAGACATTGGTAGTCTCTGACTCTATGGATTACAACATTATTGAAGACATGAAGAGGACTAGAGCGAATATTTCTTTATTTGAACTTAGAAAGCTCAAACATCAACAGAAATTGTTGCTCAAAGATTTAAATGAAATACCTTCTTCTCCTCTTCCAAATGTTGTACTATCCAAGGCAGCTAAAGGAAAATGCAAGCCACCATCAGATAAATTAGATGCTACTAATGTTGTTTTGATTGGAGATAGATCTAATTCTCATACTCCTTTCCTCTTGACCTATGAGATCTACAATAGAAATCTACACAACTACTTAATAGATTTAGGGGCTTCATCAAACATAATGTCAACCTTAGTTTGCTCAAAATTAAACATCGAGCCCCAAAAATCTGCAGTGCATATTTTTCAGTTGGATCGAACTAACGTTCAAGTATTAGGAGAGATCAATTTAGTCACCATTAGGTTATAAACTGATCCTAGAGTATTCCAGAGAATTGATATATTGTTTTTTGACATCCCTAAGTTTTATGGGTTAATTTTAAGTAGGGATTGGTCTGAGAAACTCCATGGTTACATTTCTATTGATTGGTCTCATATGTGGCTTCCCTATAAAGGGAAACCAAATCAAATTAAGATCGATTGGGAGAAGCACATGACTCATACTGTAACAAATTTTGAGCAGGAAAATCAACCCATAGCTTTCAATAATAACATTCTTGGAAATTACTCAGCCGAATCATTCTTTGGTAATTTTAATGCTCAATCATCACCTTTTTCTGTTAATAGTTTCACATCACAGATAGAAATTTTTTCTCATATAGATACATCAAGGTGTGTTACTATTGCTGAAGAAATTGTAAATAAAACTGTAGATAAGCCTGTAATTTGGTTTTTATATTTTGATGGATCAAAATCCAATGACGGTGCAGGATCAAGATGTATTTTAGTTAACCATAAAGGGTAAAAAACTACGTTATCGTGCAAACTAGAATTTGAGTGTACAAATAATACTGTTGAATACGAGGCATTGATTCAAGGGCTTTATAAAACGATAGGCCTGCAGGTTCAATATCTAAATCTATTTGGTAATTCTGAGATTGTCAACAAGCAGGTAAGGAATACTATCCATTGCCTTTTAGGACATCTTAAGCATTATCAATCCTTGGTTCAAGACCTCATATCTCATTTTCTAGCATTTAATATTTATCCCATTCCTAGATCTCAGAATGCAGCAGCTGATTTATTAGCCAATGCTGATTTTAAGCTTCTTCCATCTGAGGATTACAGTCCTTATAGGTTTTTAGTCGAATTGAATTTTAGACCATCTGTTCCAGACAATGTCACCAATCGGCGGGTATTTAATCATGATGAAGACATTTTGAATTTCTTAACTTCTAAGAAACCTTATGATGACCAAATTATTGATGAGGATGATCATGATCTTCAACTAAAACAAAGACAGAATGAAAATTCCATACTTAAATCTGTTGTCAAACTTGAAGATCTTTATGATATCAAGGATAGGTTTAAACAAGTCACTAATTCAAAACTTCAAAGTTCTACTTTGAGGTTTGAATTAATAAATCTTGGCACTGAGTCCAAACCAGAAAATATTAATCCAAGACTAGGGCTCACTCTAGAAGAAAGATTTTCCTTTATCAGATTGTTGAATAAATATAAAAAAAATTTGCTTGGAATTATGACGATCTAAAAATGTATGATAGTTTTATCATACAACACACAATTCTAATGATTTCTCAGGAGAAACTTGTGCAGCAAAGATTGAGAAAAATTCATCCAAATCTAGAGAGTCAGATCAAAGCATAGTTGAATAAACTCTTGAAAGCAAAGATAATTTTCCCAGTCAGACATTCTAAATGGGTTTCTAACTTAGTACCTGTCAGGAAGAAGAACAGTGATATTAGGATCTGCATTGATTTTAGAAATCTCAATAAGGCATGCCAAAAAGATAATTTCCCATTACCAACAATGGAGCAGACTCTTCATTTAGTTGCTGGTTCCAAATTAATGTCTTTTCTGGATATAATCAAATATTGGTGCATTCAGATGATAGACTAAATACTACCTTGAGAACCAAATGGGGAACATATGCGTACCAGAAAATGCCTTTCGGGTTGATTAATGCTAGAGCTACCTTCCAAAGAGCAATGGATATAGCATTCAAGGGTTTGATTAATAGGTCAGTTGTTGTCTACTTAGATGACATAACTGTATTCTCCAAGAAAAGAATGAATCATTTGCATGATTTGAAACAAATCTTTGAACGTTGTAAAAGGTATGGGATTTCATTAATCCCAAGAGATCATTATTCGCTCTGACGAAGGTAAATTCTTAGGGTTTATCGTATCTAAAAATGGCATTTATATTGATCCAGATAGAATCAAGGAGATCTATGATATTCTTCTACCACACAATAAAAAATCAATGCAATCATTTTTAGGTCAAATAAATTTTATAAAAATATTTGTTCCTGATTTTTCGCAAATTGTTTTACCATTACAGACCATGATTAAGAAAAATTCAGTTTTCAAATGGGGGCATAAAGAAAAAGAAGCCTTTGATTCAATCAAACAGGTAATCATTAATGCTCCTGCATTAAATACTCCAAAATTTTCTAATCATATTATTTTGTATACTTTAGCATCCAAAACATCTTATGCAGCTGTGTTAACACAGATCCATGATCAACAAGTTGAAGCACCCATATCCTTTTTCAGCTCTAATCTTCAAGGTGATAAACTTAATTATTCTGAAGTATAAAAACAAGATTTCACTGTGTTCAAATCTATTAAACACTTTAGGCCATTCCTCCTAAAGACTCATACAAAAGTAATAGTCACATTCTCGGCAGTGAGACAATTACTAGTCCAAAGGGAAGTAGGAGAGAAGAGAGCCAACTGGGTTATAGTATTACAAGAATACGATTTAGATATTAAACCAACGAAAATTGTAAGAGGTCAAAGTTTTTGCTGGTCATTAGCAAGAGCTTCTAACATTCCAGAACATGAAGATTCAGGCAATTCTCTTCAAATAAATGAGATAAGTATCATGAACTCTGAATCTCAATATGCAGATCTGGTCTTTTATTTAAAAAATGGATATGCTCCTCCTAATCTCTCTTACAAAAACAAACGTGCCTTGAGATTGAAATCAAAACACTTCGAAATCATTGATGATGTGTTATTTAGAAGGAATTATGATTCGATTTTGTTAAGATGCCTTGAAAAAACTGAAGCACAAAAGGTGTTGCAGGAATTACATGATGGTCCAGCAGGTGGACATTTTGGAGGTGATACAATAGCTCACACGATAATACATGATGGATATTATTGGCCCGCTTTATTTATAGATGCCCATGACTATGTAAGGAAATGCAAAAAATGCCAAACTTCCAGTGGAAGACAAAGGAAACGAGCCTTTCGTTTTCAACCAGTCAACATTGAACAACCATTCAAACAATGGGCACTGGATATCATAGGAGAGATTGTTCCACATTCTTCCAAGCAGCATATATATATCCTTACAGCCACAGATTACTTTACAAAGTGGGTAGAAGCAATTCCTTTGAAGGTAGCCAACTCTGATGCAATAGTTGAATTCATCGATCAATTCATCATTACCAGGTTTGGCGTACCTAAGGCTCTCATTTTTTATAATGCATATTATTTTTCTGGAAATACTGTACTTGAATTTGCTCTTAAGAGAGGATTTAAATTGAAATATTCTGCAAACTATTATCCTCAGGGTAATGGTTTGGTAGAATCTACCAATAAAAATCTTATTAAGATTATTAAGAGAACGGTTGACCAGATTCAAAAGAATTGGCACAAGTCCTTGATATTTGCATTATGGGCACACTGCATAACACAGAAGGCCTCAATAGGTACTTCTCCATTCAACTTAGTGTATGGGAAAGAAGCGGTGATACCAACAAACTTAGCACTCCCATCTCTAGCGCTAGTGCAATTTATTGAAGAAAATCCCTCGTCTTCTATTCAATTAAGATATGATCAAATCCTTAAATTAGAAGAGGAAACGGAAAAAAGCCAAGATTACACATGCAAAACATCAACCAGTTATTAAATCTTCTTTTGATGCAAATTCTACCAGCCCAAAATTTTTACAAATCGGTGATCTTGTTTTGAAATGGGACAAAGCGCACGAAGACAAAGGAAAACATACTAAATTTCAAAAGATGTGGCTTGGACCATTTCAAATCATTGAGAAGATAGGCTCATCAACGTTCATATTGCAAGACCTATCAGGAAAGAGAGATTATCTTCATGCCAATGGGCGTATCTTGAAAAAATTCTTTACTTAAGGAGGTAACCCCTTCTTACCTATAAATATTCATTATGCAACTTTGTTTATTTTGGATTTTTATTTGTAGAAAATAAGGTTGTAAATAGTCTTGCATTGACCTTTTACTAATGAAAAGTTATTTAAGGAAATATTTTAAAAAATTACTTTGGATAGATGGAAACATTTAAGGATAAGACTGCAGTTTTAGAAGGTTAGATAAAAATAAAACTCTGAGAACCCCTTTTACATTTGTAAAATCTTCACAAGCCTTGAAAATACTGTAAATCATTCCAAGTTTTAAAAAGCCAAGAGAGGTAGTTTCTAAAAAAGTAAATACTTTTCCAAACTTAGCATCTACAACTCTAAAATTGTCATCCATAGACTCTTAAGGAGAAAGTCATTCACCCCATCCATTAAGTTTATGATTTTTCAGAGTGTAATTCTAAAATATGTCTGACATAAAAGATAAGGGGTTTCATCATGAGCCTGCCTACCATGATCATAGGGAACTAATTAAACTGACATTACCAATACTACATATCAAAATAGGGTAATGGCTTATAATCATAAGACAAGGGGTCTCATCACGAGCTAGCTTGTTCAGTTCAATTACAACCAGTGAATGGCATTTTCAATAGTTGGCCACCAAACCAGAACAATGGCTTTTTATCTTTTAAAAAAATTGAAAGAATAGAAAACACAAAATATAAATAAAAGAAATATGTGCAAACATATCTTTTTGAATTTATCTTTCAAAATTTATACTCTTGGATGGATGGGACAATGAATGATTAAATGGTTAAAAAGATAACCCTGTCAAGACTATAAATGTCTGCTGGTAGCAGAGGCACTACCTGTGACAATAGAGTAAACTTAAAAGCTAAGTTGGAGAAGCCCCCTACTTTATTTGTACCAACCAATCAAAGCTTGAATAAACCCAGGATGTTTTTATTTTTAAGATTGGAAAAGGAATTACAATTTTTTATTTTATTTTATTCAGAGTTAATCTTTATCTAACTATTCTTAGACTGTTTTCTTTATCCTCAATGGTTTCTAAATTAAGAAAGTTATAGATATTACATTACTTCCTCGGAGATAATTGTTTCTCCTAGCGAATTGACAATTGTTGTGCTATACAACAACCCTCCCCATTTCAAAAATTTTATCCAAAACTTTAACAAGAAATGGATCCCCTTTTTAGGACTTAGATAAAATCAGTAATTCAATAACAATCATAAACTTTGATTTAACCACATAATACATGAAAACCTTTATGAAAAGGTTCAATCCAATTTAGTTATCAAATAAGACCTTTTCATGAAACAAATATAAAATAATATGTCGCACCCTTTATTTAAAGGATAGACTTAAAGGCTTCCATTGAAAATCATCGATGTGATAATGCTATCGAAAAGCACAAATTGCAAGTTATCAAAGAAGCATTCAAAAAGTCCAATTAAATCTCCCGATGCAATAATCCGATCACAATCGGCCATTGCTAAAAGCATGGGGCACATAACTGTCTATTTGGAATCTACCGATGCGATTTCATTTTGGAAAGTGCACTTTTCGATAAAACGTTGTTATACGAATGTTTGCGGGTTTAAACCTTAAATCAATTATAAACGAAAAATAAAGGATTTATTGACTATCCCACTTCACCATGATAACTCACTTTTATCGCAATCAGAGCTATGTACGGAAACAGCTAAAGCTTAACGTTTGTGCTTCCCAATCTGCGATATGCGATTTTCTCTAATCGCTGAGCGGGAAAGTCACGAGATCCACTTTAAAGAACTGTTAATAAAATGAGGGATGCGACATATCATAATGGCATTTAAGTATCACGATTGGCAGTTACGGAAATCATTAATAGAACAGTTATGGTTGAATACTTTGAGGATTTCATCCGTGGTAATATTTGAGTCTGTATTGCTTATCACGCTTAAATTACCATTAATCTTTTATATTATGCATTGGCTTTAAACATGTTTTACTCTGTTACGTTCTTCTGTCTCTTTTGCAGAGCAAGTCTGAGTTGAAGAATCTAGCTAAAATGACAAAGAAATCAAAGAAACAAAAGGCCCCCGTCATAGCCAAAGAGGAACCAGTTAAAAATCTCTTGATATCTGATACTACTTGCCTCGGTCTAGGCAAGGCTTTGTGGGAGAGTATATACAATTTACTAGAAGCCGAGGATTCAGAAGAGATCGAAGAAGTAGTGGCAACAACAAATTCCACTGACAAGTTAGAGAATACTCTTAAGGATTTGGCCAGCTCCTATCTTCATAGAATAGCAACCCACGCCAAAGTTTTACCCTATAATGACTTGGTCAGATGGGTTATTGAAAGTATCAATATTATAGACAAAACTTTCTTTACGGCTGATGGAAGAATGTTTGGGTCGTTCAGAGCAAAAGATATCAAAAGAATGTACCATTTGCCTGAACCACAAAAGCGATATAACAAAGCATTTTTGGAAGCTTTCGCTAAAGAAAATGCCATCGAATCGGACCCTATCAAATAACAGTATAAGAGATGTCAAGGAACCTAAAGAAGTCTAAAAAAAAGATGTGGCTTTCATTTCCCCTCTGATGTGGTTCTTTCACGTTGCATGACTTCAAGCATGCAAAGGAAGAAGCTGAGAAAATTAAAATGTTAAAGTTAGCAGTCATCCTAAAGAGGCAGTATGATCCAAAATCTGTTTCCTACAATTTCACTTCTCATGTCAAAATTGCCAAATTTGAACATGAGAAGGATAATTATGATGATTTGTTTGCTTCGGCCAAGTTATTTTCTCAAGTGAAACAACTAGCAAAAATCAAATTGGGAGAAGATGGACTAGAGGAATTTTACAAGTTCAAGACACAGAGATTGCAAACATTCACTCTGGACTTGTTAAATACTACCTCTATGGTGCAACTAGAAGGCCACTATGAAGAGAAAATCATTGAAAAGACTCTTGAAAAGAAAAAGACCCCAGAGAGGGAACAGACAAAGGAAGGAACTAGTGAGCCCCTTGATACGAATATCAATATTGATCCTAAGTTAATCAAGGAATGGTAGCAGTTCAACTCAATCATTAATAACCCGAATAAATCCCAAGAGCTCACTACACCAAAATTGCCAACAGTACAAAAGCCAAAAGTTATTATTGTTCCGATTGAAGGGACAAGTGGCCTACCCAGAATTCAGCGAGACATAGAGATCATTCCCGAGAATCCTACGGAGGATATTGTACTACTAACTGAAGAAATACCACTTCTCAATGTCTTCTATAGTCCGAAGCACAGGGCTGTAGTTAAAAGATAGAGGAAGAAGAGGAAAATTGATGAAAGTCTTCTTTTAACTCTTCAGGCAGAAATGATGAACGTGGTATGGAAAGCAGAAGTCAATCCCTCTGAGGATTTAACAAAGTTATCTCAATATGTAGGAGCTTACACAGTGGCAACAATGGATAAAGCCTCAGAGGTCAGCCATCTGATGAGGGAAAAGGATCAGAGAATTACTCAACTTGAGGTGCAATTGGTAGAGAGACAACAAAAGATTAATCAGCTTGAGCAAAAGTTAACAGAGCAAAGGCAAAAAAATGAGCGATTAAGAGAGCATTTAAAACTGGAAAAATAGAGGATTGATGAGTAGACTCTCCATAAACAATAGGAGTTGTCTCAGGAATTAAATAGGCTTTAGATGATAAGTGAACAAGAGAAGAAGGAAAAGGAAGATCAAATTGCACAAATGCAAGAACAGATAGAAAGGTACAAGGGTTATCCACAGGTAAGTGAATTTAGAATAGAAGCCTTGGAAATAACCAAAGCCTTGTCCCGACAGTTGGATATTCTTTGCCACAACATATCATTGGCCAACCCCTTACGCGATATCTCTAATCATTGATTGAGAAGGCAGTGGATGCCATACTTGAATTAGAAAAGACAGATGAAAGGTTAACCAATTTTCTGTCTTGGCAAGTTTCCAAAGAAGGAATGGCTGCCAACTTGTCGAGAATACAAGAATCGCACAAGGAAATCCTATTTTTCGAATGGGAGTCCTAGCTAATGAAAGCCACATAGCCGGCAGATGGCCATGAAATGTATTTCGGATGCAATCAACCGCATGAATTCTGAACTCTCCGATGCCACCTATACAGCCCAGCTACACTCTAGGATGAGTCAGCCTCTAGATATCCAGCCTATGCTCGCAATCTACCAACTGCAATCACAGGAAAAGAAGTCGATACAATGAATTCATTCAACTGCTACTACACTGCTATTTTCATAATGAATCCCAGATTTTCATGTGTACAGTTAGAACAGCGCATAGCAATTTTTATTAATAGTTAGTTGTTATTTTTAGTATTTAAGACCCTTTCATGTATATAGAAAGGGTTCTCAATTTGTATTAAAACTTGACTTGGGAGTTGCACTTCTGTACTTCTAATATTTTTTAATCAAAAGCTCAACCAAAGTTTTAGATTTTTGTGAAAGAAGCTTTTATAAGACTTGTAATATTGCATCTTTTGAAGATGTTCTCAAATAGGAAAGCAAAATCTAAATGTTGTTTACGTCGAAAGAATTCAAATACATACGGTACTATTATCTCTGTTTTTGTCTTATTACTCTATGTGAATGAGCATTTCTTAAAACTTGCTATTATTGATATATGTATGTTTTCAAACAATTCTTTAGCATATCATTTCTGAAGGTTTTAGAATTGTTATCATTTGGATATATATGTCAGTGATATATATTATGATGAATGCGACAATGTTTTTATAATTACTTTGTTTAACTTCTTAAACAAAGTAATCATTATATGAATGCACCTTTATGTTTTATGAATAAGCCATCTTTATGATTATTCGTTTAATAGAAATAATCAAAAATCATGTTGTTAATAAGATACCCGGGTTAGATTAGTTATATTTGTATATCTTTGAATTGTAGGATAAAATACTTATCACCTTCATTACACGTTACAAACCAATCACCCATCAACTCATACATCACTGGGAAACTGGTCCCATTATATCTAGTCGGAGCCACCACACCAAATTGAACTTGAGCTGCACTAAGGTCCGGACCGGGTGGTTTTCCCCGATGTTGATGCAACGATTTTAGAGGCATCAACATGACCCAACCAAGATACCAAACTCAAAGTCCTCATAGTTCCCTATTTTCATTATGCTTACCAAAACATAGGATATACCTCCTTCCAATGCATTCTTCATGATGCATCTGCAATGATCAATGAAAAGCACTACCAAGAACAATATGTGATAACAAAAGAATAATTTATATATAACAATCTAGGGTTTCTATGTAACAATGGATGATGGAATCCTAGGGTTCTTGTAACAACTCAGTGTAAAAGTTCATGTAAGAAAGTTAATAATGGAAAAATAAGACCAATGTCATGGGACATGTATCCCCAATTTAATGTTGGAAAACATATACTGTGGGCATCAATTGTTGCTTATTATTTCTAGGAGGAAATTGGCAAAGACATTCATTAGAATTTTATTTATGAAAATAAAGGAAAATAGGAGAAAAGGAAGGTGAAAGGTCATCTGTTGCATGTGAGGAGGAAATTGAAGGAAAATTAAGGAAAATGAAGAAATTAGAGGCATTAATAATAAAAATACATCAAAGGATCAGTTTGGTCTTTGGTCATCTTTTGGTCAGTTCAGTTTCAAAATTAGTTTCAGAGAGGAGAAGAGAACCAAGAGGAGAAGGAACGTGAGCAAGCGAATGAAGGGGAAGGAAATCAAAGGAAGGACAAGAAAAGGAAAGATAAAGGAAAGAAAGGTTGGATCAATCATCTTCAATGGGAATACTTATAGGTAACAAGTTTCATGTATGATCTCCTAGCTGGTTTTGTCATGGATGGTATATGCATGTGTGTTTTTGGTTCATCTGCAATCATTGGCATGGTTTTTTTTTTTTTTTGATAGTGGCTTCAACCTTGTCTTTATATTGTTTGATAGCCATGTTGTGATGGGATTCATTCTTCATTCAAATTTGGATTGCTAAATAGTTTTGGATCCGAGCGAGATGGTCTCAGGAAAATCCCAAAGGGTTGGGGGTGGAGATGGTTTTCTCTAGGAATCCCTCAATAGGTGGGTGGAGATAGGAAAATTCCTCAAGAGATAGTGAAGGAATACTGAGGCATCCAAGCTCGGTTTGGTTTTGTGATCTCGGGACTGGTTTAGGTGAGATCACAATATTGTGAGGGTGGGGGGTTTAACCTCTGGATTCCCTTGATTGTTTATGGATTAGTTTATCCCGTGGGATTGCACATTCATACTTGGAATATGGCATAGGGTGAGCTAAGATTATTTTGTATTTGATGAGTAAACGTACTTGTTATTATGTGGATTTAATGGTTGTTCTATCATTGTTATTTATTTGGCTATATGTTGTTTATAAGTATGGTTTTATGATAGATCCAAGATGACCTCATAGATGTTATTGTAGCTATTGTGAGAGGGAATTAGTCCTTTTTGGTAAAACTCAAATAAGTTTCAGATGTTTATGTTCATATATGCATTCATGACATGTAGGTTGCATGTTCGTCATGTGTTTGAACGAATTCCTGTCATGGTTAGGATGGGCTAGGGTGATTCCCTAATCAATTTTTTAGTTAAGAGAATTATCATCATGATATTTATCTTTTCTGGAAGTTTTATTAAGTTTTAGGTAGAGCTCTAGATCTTAGCCTTGAAAAAGTGGCTTAAATATCACAGTCGTTAGCATATAACTTCAAGAGACTACAGTCACTGGGTGGCAGACGCGTGGGAGTGACTGGAGGGTTACAGTCATTTGGAGGCCTTGTCATGGGAGAAACTGGGGGTCTATCTCACTAAAAAAGAAAGTTATCTCACGGGCTGGACACCTAGAATGGTTGGTTAGTTCTTGGGGGTCCTCTCAAACCTTAGGGAAGTTAGTAGGGTCTTGTTCTCTCGACTCCATTTCCTTAAGGTCATGTAGGAGGTTGAATCTTTTCATAGTATCCCTCAGCTCATGTTTACCCCGGGCAAGCTGGTGAAAGTGGGTGGATATGGGAGGAGGTGTTACAGAGTGGTATCAGAGTAGGTTGCACTTTCTTTGGGTAATACCTGATAGTAGAGAGTGGTTTCAAAGAATTGTTAAAACACGTGGACCTAATGGGGTAGATTCATGTGGTTATGCATGCATTATTATGGTTATGGTTGTCATACATGAGGTCATGGTTTGTAGTAAGTATTTTCATGCATGATGTTGATATATTGATATGATTATGATTATACATGTCTCATGCTAATGTGGATTGGTTTTGCAAATGAGATAAGCCTCCCCTAAATGTTTTTGAGGTATGATTTTGGTTATTGTATCTATTTGGTTTATCTAACATGGTACACTTGCTAGAAGAGGAGAATCAAAGATGCCTAGAAAAATGGTGGATTATATTTCACGTGACTCTCTCTAAAGATCAATTAGGGAGCAAGGAGATGATTATTCTCATGATATAGTAGACACATTGAGGATTTTGAGGGCGGGGATGAGAATTTTCAAGGCAGATAATGAGAGGTTGGTTGAGGCTCGCGAAATACTTGCAAGGGCTCAGGAAAAGGAGGGAGAGATCAATTGAATCATCCTTCAAAGTTTTTTAGACTTGGAGAGACAAGTGCACTTAAGGATTAGTCAAGAGTAGGAAGAGGAGACCAATGGGGAATATGGTAGCAGGTGTCGGTCAGAATGGAAGTTGGATAAAGGGGATATAGTCAGAGGTGGTAGATCATTGGGTACACCTGACAAGAGGAGTGGTATGAATGGGTATCATTCTGGTTCCTCGTCCAGGAGACATCATCATCATCACCACCATCATCCTTATAGGAGGAGTGAGTACTTTCCTAAGTAATTTAATAAAGTAAAGTCCCTTACATTTGATGGAGAGATGAATAAGTTAGAAGATGGAGAGGCATGGTTTCTTGGGATGAAGAAATTTTTTAGATTGCATAACTATTCAAAGAACATGAAATCCAAAATAGCCACTTTCAGTCTTAAAGAGAAAGCAGATAATTGGTGGGAACATGTGAAGAATGTCAAAGGAATTCAAGAAGAAGAGTTGATTTGGGATGAGTTTGAGAAAAGTTTCAAGAAGAAGTATCTATCTGAGACTCTGTATTATGACGACAGAGATCAGGAGTTTAATGATCTTCAGACAGGTTCCATGAGAGATGATGAGTGTACTAGTAGGTTCCCGGAGTTGTTGAGGTATGTGCCTTACCTGAAGGATGAAAATGTGAAGATTCAAGGGTTCATCATTGGCTTGACAACAACATATAGAGACATGATTGAATTTTATGAGCCTAGGTCGCCAAAGGAAGCCATTAGGAAACTGATGCATTTTTATGAGAAATCGATGCATAAATCTAAGACTAAGTTTGATTTGAATGGAAATGAGAACATTAAAGGGAAATGGCCAATGAAGAAGGGAAGACCTCAGGATATAAGTGAGAAAGAAATTTTTGTTCCTTACAAGAACTTCCATGTAGTTGAGAAGGGCCATGGGTCACAACATGGAGAACAATAGACTAGAGGTCATGGTAGAGGACCATTGCAGTGTTGGATATGTTAAAAAGACCGTCACAAGAAGGATTTTCCATTGTACCCAGGAGGTGAAGACGGTTGGGGATGTGGGCAATAACATTTCTCAAATTTATGCAGTTGTGGACAACAAGCAGGTAGACAACCAGGCATCTATTATTGAGATGGAAGGTAAGTTTTGTGGTCAAGTTGTTTCTATTTTCATTGACCATAGATCTAATTATAGTTATGTTAATCCTCACATGGAGGATAAGTGTGGTTTGAGAAAAGAAGTGCATGAAGAGTCTTGGTTCGTGTGGTTCTCTATAGTTACTAAGAAGAGAGTTCATCACTGGGTAAGAGCTTGTGCATTTGAGCTGAATGGTATGCCTACATCAGTGCATCTAAGTTTGCTTCCATTGGGATCATATAGTATTCTTTTGGGTATGGATTGGTTGAACCTCCATAGAACCAAAGTGGATTACTATGACAAGGCTATTGAGTGCCTTGACGATAATGGGGAAAAGAAAATATTGCATGGAAAGAAGAAGCCTACATCATTGAGTACGTTCACAGCTATTAAGGCTAAGCGCAGTCATAGGAAGGGGTGTTTGTTATTTGCAATCCATATTTCCAGTGACAAGGGTAAGGATGTTGAGGATGAAAAAATCTTCAAGAGGTACCCTGTATTGCAGTAGTTTCAGGATGTGTTTCCAATAGATGTTTCAGAGTTTCCCCTCACAGGGAAGTGGAATTTTCTATTGATTTTGTACCATTGGCAGCACCAACACCGAAGGAACCTTACAGGATGAGCACAAGAGTTGGTAGAATTGAAGTTGTAGTTGAAGGAAATGCTTAAAAAGGGATACATTAGGCCAAGTGTATCTCCTTGGGGTGCACCAGTGTTGTTTGTGAAGAAGAAGGATGGTACTCTAAGCTTGTGTGTTGATTACAGGCATTTGAACAAGGTGACCATCAAGAACAAGTATTCATCACCAAGGATCAATGACTTGTTTGACCAGTTGAAGGGAGCAAGGGTGTTCTCAAACATTGTTTTGATATCGGGATACCATTAGGTACACATTAAGGAAGAGGACATCTACAAGACTTATTTCCAGACCACGTATGGGAATTATGAGTTTGTTGTAATTCCTTTTGGTCTAATTGATGCTACAATTACTTCTATGTGCTTGATGAATAGTGTGTTGTGTCTTTATCTAGACAAGTTTGTGATTGTATTCATTGATGATATATTGATATATTGTAAAAATGAGGAAGAACATGCAAAACACTTAGCAACAATATTGAGATTTCTAAGAGAGAATCAGTTGTATGTTAAGATCAATAAATGTAGTTTCTTTTAGATAGAGGTACATTACTTGGGACATATTATTTCCAAGGAAGGCATAACAACGGACCCAGAAAAGATAAGGGCTATCATGGAGTGGGTAGCTCCTAAGAATGTGGATGAGGTGAGATCATTCATGGGGCTAGTAGGTTATTATAGTTGGTTCATCGGGAAGTTCTCACAAATTTCATACCCTATTACATCATTACAAAGGAAAGGAAATAGATTTGAATGGACAAAGGAATGTATAACAAGTTTTGAGCAGTTGAAGCAGTTTCTTACAAATCCTCCAGTGTTAAATATTGTAGATCCACATAAAGATTTTGTGGTCTGTACAGATGCCTATAAGAGAGGACTTGGTGGAGTCCTAATGGATGAGGGATAGGTGGTCTGCTACGAGTCAAGGAAATTGAATGAGAACAAGCATAATTATGTGACTCGTGACCTTGAGTTGGAAGCGATCATTCATGCATTGAAGATGTGGAGGAACTATATTCTTGGCAAAAGGTTTGTATTAATGAGCAATCACAGTGGGTTGAGGTACCTATTTGACCAACCAAATCTGAATGATGAGAAAACTAAATGGTTTGCCACGCTCAGTGAGTTTGACTTTGAGATCAGATACATTAAAGGAAAGGAGAACATGGTTACAGATGATCTTAGTAGGAGAGAGTAGGAAAATCATGTTGCAGCGGTGAGGTGTTATGGGATAGATTTACAGGATAGGATCTTATAGGTAGGAAAATAGGATGATAAGTATTAGTAGCTTAAGTAAGGGTTACAAGAGGGTATAGATGAACAAGATTTGGAAAATCATCTGACGACAAATGGCTTCGTGATATTTAGGGTTAGGATTTATGTGTCGGATGACAGTGAGCTCAAGAAGCTTATCTTGGGGGAGTTTGATGTCAAGACGTAAGATATCAGAAGACATTGACAACTATGAATAAGTTCTACTATTAACCGAATCTGAAGAATGAAGTGGCAGAGTTTGTCGCTAGATGCTTGGACTATAAGCAAGTGAGAGTTGAGTGTAAGAACCCAGTTGGTTTGTTACAACCTATTCTGATTCCAGAGTGGAAATGGGAGGTCATTTCCATGGATTTCATTATGGTTTTATGAGTACATTGAAGCAACATGATTCTATCATGGTTGTGGTTGGCAGGTTGAGAAAAGTAGCTCACTTCATTCCATTGAATTCTACATATTCATCTAGTGAGGTAGCAGAGGTCTTCATCGAGGAGATAATGGGATTGCACGGTGTTCCGAAGAATATTATGTCAGATAGAGATGCTAAGTTCACTTATGTTGGCATTATGATACAAGTGTTTTCCTTGATGGAAACCCACTCATGGGTCAGTTTAGTTTTGATGAAAGGAAATTCACAGTGTAACAGGTCTATTCAGATGTAATAGGGCATTGGTACAGAAGAACAAGGAGATGGAACTAAGGTCTAGTGATAAGAATAAATAGATTCAATGAAAAGGATGGTGTAAATAAGTTTAAGATATGTACGCTGGTCCACTTAGTCAAAAGAGTGTATACACGCCGGTTCATAGAATTAAAAGAGCGTATATGTATACACACACTTTCACAAGAAGAAGAGTGTGTATATGTTGGAAAATAAAGGAAATTCAAGAGTAAACAATACCAGGGGTCAATACCATGGTATTAGCCCACAATGTTGATCGAAGTAACAACTATTTGATCCTGTCCAAACAATACCACGTGTCCTAAGTGGTTTTGGTCCAAGGTATTGAGAAAGGCCTAAAACTATATAAGGAGGAGAAGATCATAAGGCCAGGGTGTGCAAGTAGAAGGGTTTTATTAAGAATACTTCTATCTGAAGTATATTTTAGGTTGTAGGGGCTGTGTTTGTGATTTGATCTGAAATATTATGTGCAACTTGAATTCAATGTTGGATCAGGATCGTGAGACCTGAAATGACTGATCATTGAATGATCTGATATTGGTTGGGCTAGATCTGATTGCGTACACCTGTTTTATTCTTTAAAAGTCATGATTTGGGTTTGTTTGAAGTCTGGAATAACAACGGAGTTATGAGTTAATATTTGCAAATCTATAAGCTGGTTTGTCTCCGTAAAAGCACATATATACGCAGGTTCTACTCTTCCAAGTAGAGTATACAAAAGAAAATTCTATTCTTTAGATCTAATTGATCTATCTGATCAGTTCTATTGTTTTCTTGTTGTCTATAAATGAAGTCTTCTTAGATCTGAATGTAAAACTGAATGCATAAGGATTTTGGTGTCTAATTGATTGAGTGTCTAAGTAAGAAGGGTTATCTTTGCCACTTCCTGTGTAAAGAATTGTAAATTGACAGTAGATGTTCAGTATATTGCTGGTTGGTACAAACTTGATTTAGAAGTTTTATGTTTCAGTAGTTTTTAGGGTATACACAGGTTTGGTTAAAGGAAGTAGCGAATACACACAGGTTTGGTTCAGTAAAGTAGCATATATATTCTGATGCATGATTTTTGAGGTTACAGCTCGTTCTGAATGATGATGTTGGTTTCTGGGTTCAACACAGTGTTTTGGTAACAGTGATTTGATTAACTGATTGTTGGTTGATGCAGTTTGAGTTTCAAAGTTTATGATGGGTCCAGTATCAAAATTTGATGAAACGAGGCCTTCATTTTTATTGTTGTGTACCAGGAGCATCCAATCTGAAAATTTATGAAACGTGGTCCCTGGAGGAAGAGAGAAGGTCGTAGCCTTCTGTAGGCTGACACCTACGTACTAGTAAACAAATTTGCTAGTACAAGAGCTAGGGAGTTGTAGCTCTCTTCTAGTAAAATCTGGAAAACAAGAGAAGGTCATAGCCTTCTACAGGTGGGTGCTTGTGTACTGGTATGAGTCTACACTAGTACAATATTGTAAACATATTTTCTCATTATTAAAAGAAGGCAAAGATGACAACAACAGGTAGTTTTTCTCCCGCATTGGATTTCCACCTTAAATATTGGTGTTCATGTGTGTTTCTTATGTGTGATTGTTTATTATGTCTTTACTCCACTACTTAACAACTTACTGATACACTGATTAAATATCAACCCCTGATAAATTGATTAAACCATAAGTTCTCTGGGTATACATTGGTTTCTCTAATAATAGTAGCGTGTACACGCTAGTTCACTTCACAGAAGTAGCGTATATAAATATTTTTGGGAAATGAAAAATTATTGAACTGATAATACTAATTCACCCCCCACCCCTCTCCATATTATTTCCAGCAACTTCTAGGTCTTGGAAGGAGTTATTTGTAGGTTTGGGTACATATTTGGACTTCAATAAAATTTATCATCCATAGACATATGGACAGATAGAGAGGGTCAACCGAATTTTGGAGGATATGTTGAGGATGTATGTAATGCATCATCAGTGGAAGTGGTTGTTTCTTCCACTCGTTGAAGTTTCTTACAACAATGGTTATCATATGTCACTGAGGATGAGTTTGTTTGAGGCACTTTATGGGTGGAGTTGTAACACTCCCATCAATTGGTGTGATCCAGCGAATAGGGTACTTATATGACTAGACATGATGGCAAAGATGGAACAGGAAATGGAGGTTATCAAGTAGAATATAAAGGTAGTATATATGAGTTTATAGGACTTACGATCTTATTTAGACAACTATCAGAAAATTATTCATGACTTAAAATATTGGCAAGGGTCTCCTAAATTTTAGGTAAATGGTTTCCTACTTACATAGTTGTATTGTTGCAAGCACATTGACATGCTTGTTGCACTCTATTTCTTGATTTGTTGTAATAGATTGGTGGTTCACATTCTCATATATTAAGGATTGATTGAGAATGCTCGATTTTGAAGTGATTTTTACATTTTACACAATAGGAGGGATACTTGTGTTTCCTTAAATGCAATAGGAAACCCCTCCTTTTAAAATATTCTATGAATATTGTTTATCCTTCCATAGGCATGATATAAATCCAATGCTTTGTATTATTCATGAATAATATTTTTGTTTTAAAAAATGATAGGAACCCATCATTTATACATCATTTATGCTATATTTTTTACTATATGTTCATTTAGGTATTATGCATTAGAAAAGAGGCAAGGGAAAAACAGGGAAACAAAAAGAATTTGAATTGGATCTTCTTAAGTCCGTGCATGATATAAGTGGGTGGTTTGCAAAAAAATAATAATTTTTTTAGTTTAATGTGGATCACGGATTTTTGCAGGCTAAAAGACTAAGAGTTGATCCAAATTTATGGGCATTTTTTCTCTCCTCTTAAAGTTAAAATTGGTGGAATGTCATTAAGTATATGAAGCTGTAATGACTAGCCTCTAATGTCATGGTGTTGTTGAGAGAACTTCAAGGGAGTTGAGCATAAAAGAATAAAGGTTTTAATGATTTTCAAATATAGACTTAGTTATTTGACAAAAAAAATTCATACAACCAAAAGATATATGTCGAGGCCATTTAGAAGTTGCAAAGTTGGGTTAGGAGAAAATTGATAGTAATTATTTATTGCATTCCTTTAGACAAAGAGCTAAAGCTGATAGCCTAAAATTTTTTAATAATGTGTCCAATTACTAAAGAGATTAAAGCTCATAAAAAAAAATTTAATTCATTTTGAGACTGCATATTTTCATAACAACGAAGATACTGATTTGTAGGCTATTTATTTTGACAATTTTAAACCCATGTTGGGTATAGAAAAAGGACTAACTCTTGCCTCCTCGAATGATACTTTTTGGGATTTATCTTGGTCATGGATGGTAGCCTTAGAATATTCATATATGGCTTGCATATCTTGAAACATGTATTGAATTCAATGAAAACATGTCATGGGAAACATTTAAAAAATAAGAGTGGGGACCCCCAAATCTATGTTAAACATTAAATGTATCTATCTAATTAGCTAATAACTACATTGCCTAGCTTAGAAATAGCTAATAACTCACCACTCACAACCTCTATGTAGATGTGATTCCATCAATGGAACAAAGAACTGAGCGTCGAGTGAATAAATGGTTAATTAGAGAAGCTCGTAGGCTTGTTGACACTCAGAAACCAGACTGATATTTCAAAACAATTGAGGAGGAGATGGTGTAGGGTTGTGGAATGCAGGAAACTTCAATCTATTAGGCCCCTATACTACTAGTGTAACCCCTTATTGTTATTAGTACAACGCCCTTATTATATTGACGTACCCATGTAGTGCCCATATTGTTACTATTGTGCCCCATAGAAGCCCCACTATTGTTATTATTGTGCTCTTACATTATTATTGTTATGTCGGCTATGATTATATTATGACCCCTTAGACTCCTATATATAGAAAGGAGGTATTTTCATTTGTATCATCCAAGAATTGTTCATTTATGTAATGTAAAGGAGGTTTCCCCCTCGAAGAGGTTGAATTCTAAGGCGTTGATCTATCTTTTCTATCCTTTTGTGAGCTAGTTTCATAACACAATCACAAATTTCATTTGCAATAGGTAAGGAGTCGTGGCTTTGAAAGGTGGTGACATTAGTGTTTGTGATACTCTAGCCGATATGAATTGGGAGCTAGCCAAATAGAGTAAGGGATGTTGTAACAGAGTTGAGGAGTGAGAGATGATATGATATAGTTGAAAAAAGAGCGTCACAAATGGAATATATGGTGGAAATCGGAGACAATCTCAAGGTTGCAAGAGGACCCCGAAATAGAATCACTAGGGAATCAAAAGTGTTGGGTCGTTATACTACTCCCTTTTGGTATTTCTTGCTTCCTTACATGGGAATTTGAAGTTGACTTAGCTCCTGCCTCATGTTAAAGGGGAACCTTCTGGGGTGAAATCGATGCGCATGAATGAAGATAGTCCCAAGGTGATTGGTAGTTTTTTGTACATCTAGTTATGCTCATAAGAAAAACCAAACAAAATGTAATTGTATATGCAATATCAAGAAAAAAATAAATCCAAATTTTAAGTATGAATCATAAACCATATTTCCAAAAACAATGACATTAAATAAGAAGTTACAATAACAATTATATAAAAAGTTACCATGGTAGTTAATTAAATATCGTTTTTTAATAATTCATATCAAATTTCCATAAAAATAATCTTTTTATTTAATTTAATTAATATATATTTTTTTAAATAAATAAAATATACTAACTCTATAAATTCTCATATTTACAACCAACTAATTCAAAACGAAAACTCTTGTAATAACAAGAACAGATATAATAATAAATATAATTGTAATAATTAACGAAAACCGAAAATACCAAATCAAATTGGTATCATTTGTTTCGAGGATTAGGAAATAAATTTAACCTCGCCTTTCACTTAAGATTATCGATTTACCGATTACGATAATATACTTATTTATCTTTCTTTAGGTCGCACGACATTTTTTTTAACCACAAGTAAACGCTAATAAAATAAATTTAAATTAGAAAACATTGAAATTTTAAAGATGGCCAACCTCGTCACATAAAGTGGAAATGATTAAAAGAAAATAATAATAAGAATATATATGAAGTTTACACCATAAAACACATTTTTTGAATATAGGATAATTTAATTATCCAATAAAACATGCGAATTAAGAATTTTTGATATAATTTTATATTTTATAACGGAAGATAGAAGTTTTATAGAAGTTTTAGTGATTTTTATTTTTTAAAGGGCTTTTATTTTGATGATTAATATCTTATTATATTTATTTATAAGTATAATTTTAAAATTATGAAAATATGATTCAATATATTATCGGCATTCGGAGAATAAAAAGTGAGAGACTATATAGACGAGAGACAATAAAATAGGGAATATCTACTAAAACTAAGGAATACAAATGTTTGTTAATATCCAGTGAAATTATAGATATTACTTAATATCTCACAATAACATATGCAATGTTATAGGCTCGTTAAGTGAAAACCTTTTTTCTTTATTGGAACCTTAAGCACCACTAGCCAAATAGGACATTCAAAATGTATTTTGAGGGAAAGCTTTTGTGACAAATACAACGAAAATGTGAACAATCTTTAACGACCTACTCACACTCAAAGTGGATATGTGGGATTTGAGAAGGAAGCCATGGTTATGTAAGTTATCAATGCTCTTAAACCTCTATCTCCTTCTTTAAACTTCTATGCTCATAATCTCTCTAAGATGCAAAGATCAAACCATATTTTCACTCTTTGACAATGTTATGTGATTAATTGGATTACTCAAGAGGCATATTTAGGTACTCATTCTAAATCATAAATGGATAAACAAAATATCTTCAATCCTTCTTTCTTTCATTTATGTAATTGATTGTATTATAAGCACTCATATTCATTTCCAATCTCTCACAACTGAATACTGAAAGCTTAGCTAGTTGGTGAAATTAAACAACTAGATAAATGGAAACAATTTACCCATCAACTTATTTTTTTTATATAAAGTGAATTTATCATTCATTGAACACTGAAAGATTAGCTAGTTGGTGAAATTAAACAACTAGATAAATGGAAACAATTTACCCATCAACTTCAAATTTTTATATAAAGTGAATTTATCATTGATTTTAGTGCAATGCATTGGGTTTGAGTTAACTAAAGTTTATAGTTTTGAACAAGAAATCTGATAAATTTCAACAGTGCTTTGGAGTGGGATTATGAGATATTTATGGTTTAGTTTTTTCAACGATGGTGACTACTAACCTTGATATAATTCCTTTATAAGATGGGGTAGTGACATGGGAGTATGAGATATAAAGGGGCTTTCTTATTATTATAATGATCATCTCTACATAACTATAATGTTATCATTTTTATGAAATTCAACTAAAAAAGAGTCTCTCTTTCTAAGGATGCTCTCTTTTTGTGAGAAGGACCATCGGTTATGTAAGCATTTAGGGGAAAAGCTCTCTTTTTAATATCTAAGACTTTTCTCTAGTATAGGAAGCTAGATCACAAGCAATAGAAGTTGGAGAGGTTGTAGAAGAGAGGCTAAGATAATCTATATTATGATTTCTAATTTGTAATATCAAATACAAAATAAAAAATCTTCGAAAAGAAAACTAGAACATTAACCCCTCATTATAAGCTAAATATTTTTGAAAATGTTAAAGAATTTCATTTTTGAAGTTGTTAAAGAAACTACAATATCGAGATCAATTTCATTTTAATATGTGTTATATAGATTTAAATTTCTAATATATTTTGATTTCTAATTTTTTTTTGTAAGCTTGGTAGTACTTTCTCTATTAATATTATCCAACCATAATCATATTTTTCCAATAGTATCAAGTGGCCTCAGCCTGCCCGTAGGAAACCAGGTTGGCCACCTGTCAGCGTTAAAAGATGTCTAAAATTTAAATAAGTCTTTTTCTACCATCCGTGCAACATTTTCTATTCTATCTATAATAAACATTAACTTAGGAAGGTAAAGGCTATTTGTCATTGTTATGGTCCAACCCTAACCCCCTTATTTATGTAACAAGGTCGAGTCATAGTTATAGTTAGTTAAAGAGTCAATAAAGCCCATATTAATAATTGTAAGTGGTTGACCCGTATTTAAAGAAGGGACCACAGTTAGTTGCACATGGGCCATGGTATTAGATAGATGGTATTAATAAGAACCATGGCACTAACCCATGGTATTGCATGTATGAATCCTATATAAAGGATAGAGACTCCCCTTGAGGAGCATCGTGTCTTATTTTGTAATTGAGCCCAGCTCTATTGGAGGTTGCCCCCTCAAAGAGGCAAGTGAACATTGCTTTCCTTTTTGAATAATAAAATACATGTTGTTATTTCTTATTGTTCTATATTTTGGGTATATTTCTTCACATATTTGGTATTCTGGTATCTTCTCGCAAGTCAAGAGCATAACAAGTGGTATCAGAACACTTTCCAGGGCTGGTGGGATCTCCATTTTTAGTAGAATTTTTGTTGGCTAGAGACGTGTTCTGGCGTCTTTAAACCACGAGATCTATCGTTGAGCGCATAAACCTGCGGATTTGGGGAGGCATGCACGTAGGAAATACAATAGGTGGTCACTCTTGTTGGACTCCCTTGTAACCCCTGTGGGTACCCATTCAAGTAGTAGTGCATTAGACATAACCGCGCACGGACTATCTTCCAAGTACCCTCTGGGCATATCGGAAGCCCCCTAGACTCTCTTGAAACCTCGCCATAGATAAATCTTCGGCCGTCTTTTTGCTACGGTACACTGAGAACAACACTAGGGGAGATTACTCGTGCGTACAATAGGGTAGTCGGGTTGTACGGCTAAGGGTACGGTTGATCCTCCTTTGTCAGTGCCCTGAAAGATTGGGTCGAGTACTAGTGTCAGACCCTTATGTATATTGCGATCTGTAGCACCTGACACTCCTTGAGACCATAGTTCCCTTGTCTCTCTCTAGATCATGCATTATCTTTGCCAGATCGGATCTAGCAGATTGGGTTCTGTCGCAACCGCAACAATCAGATCCGCCATTCAGATCCAGCAGTTTGGGTTCTGTAGCAGTAGCAAGAATCAGATCCGTCATTTAGATCTAGCAGCAAGGGTTTGATCACTGCCACATTCCAACTCATACTCTGCAATTGACGGTTTCTCTGACATATCTGACTATTTGTGTGGCTCCTATACCTGTGCGTGATTCTCGCAGGACATTGGGCAGAATTAACTTTTTTGGGAATCGGCTACTACAGTATTCCTAAGCGAGGAGTAAAACTACTTTTGGAGTATATAAAAAAAAAGTGTGAGACCCTCTCGTGATGCTTATAGGAGACTTAGCCCATAATAATCGGGTCGACGGGCTGAGCAAGGTGGTACTATTCACTTGTCAGTGTCAAAATTTCGAGCGGTCCCAATTTTTTTTTCACAGTAACGACAAGTGCATCGGATCTGTGCATGGTACAAACCAGAGCTCAAGCTATGGCCAATGAGAAGATAGACACCTTTGAACAAAAGTTGGAGTCATTAACGAAGTAGATCCATACCTTAAATGACACAATCACAAAGGGCAAGGCGGGGGAACAATCGGAGGCATATGATTTTAATGAAAACCTTGAGGGCGAGTCTAGCCATTCTCTTCACTTCTATGGAAACCACCAAAAGTCCCAGCCAAGGTGGATATGTATAAATTTGATGGCTCTCATCCAACCATATGGCTAGCACAAATGGAGCAATATTTCACATTGAATCACATCAGAGATGACGCGACTAAGCTAAGTGTGGGAAGCCTGTACTTGGACCAAGAAAGATGGTGATGGTGGCAGTGGCATAAATGCTGCTATGAAATTCCAATGACTCGGCATATATTCTCAAAAGCCATTTCTGATCGCTTTGAGCATGAATCTAACTTTTGGGTCATCTTACTAAGCTTCGACAGGCAGGCACAGTGCAAGAATATATTAAAGCCTTTGAAGCATTAGCCTTCCTCACAGGAGGTCTAGTAGATGAATTCTACTTGGAATGTTTTGTCAGTGGTCTCAAAGATGCCATACAAGCCCACGTTCAACTATAACACCTAGTCTCATGGCTGGCAGCTTGCAAGATATCGCGTGAAGTAGAACACGTGTTAGCAGCCCAGTCGACTCGTCCAAATTGCATAGCCAAAGGACGCCCCACCCAAGCTCTGAGCTCTACCCGAACACTTAAGGTTCAAAAGGTGTCACAAGTGGAGATGGCAAAAATAAGAAAGCAAGGATTTTGTTACTACTGTGATGAGAAATACTCCCCAGGGCATAAATTCAAGGAACCCAAATTCTTTCAAATTGATGCTACTAATCACAGTTCATTTGACGAAGCCCCACCATTTGAGGGACTAGAGGAGGAAGATGAGGATAACCAGCCAGACAATGATCTCCAAGCTACACTTGAAGAACCAGTTATCTCCCTTCATGCTTTGGGAGGAATTTATTCTCCCCAAACTCTCAAAATTAGAGGTTTTATTAAGCATCGCCCTGTAGTAATCTTGATTGATAGTGGCAGTATGCATAACTTTATCCATCAAAGAGTCGCTGAAGCAGTGCATTGTTTTGTTAGAGTAGTCTCTAACTCCCAGGTCCAGATTGCTTATGGGGGGACAATGAAATGTGAAGGCCTTTGTCAAAATGTCAAACTTCAAATGGGGAATTATCACCTAAATACCCACATGTTTGCCATCAACATGGGTGGGTGTTACATTGTCTTTGGTGCTGAATGGCTCTGCACACTCAGCCCAATCACGTTGGATTTCAAGGAGTTATATATGAGCTCTAAGAAAAATAACTACACGCATACCCTCCGCGGACTCTAGGCAGGTGATCCTTCTATCATCAGCTCACATAGGATGGAAAAATTGTTAAAAAATGGCAACCATGGAGTTATAGCCCAATTTAATTCCATCCAGGCCTTCAAACCCACTTCACTTCATATTCATCCTAAGATGCAACAAGTCTTAAAAAACCATCTGCGGGTCTTTGACAAGCCTCATGAGCTTCCACCCTCGAGAGGGGAACATGATCATAGCATTACTTTGGTCCCAGGGGCACAACCACCAAATGTGCGCCCATATAGATATCCTTTTGCCCAAAATAATGAAATTGAAAAAATCATCAAGGAACTCCTGGAAGCCAGTGTCATTCATCCTAGCATTAGTCCTTATTCACCGCCTGTGGTCATGGTGCTCAAAAAAGATGGGGAATGGCGTATGTGTCCAAACTTCAGGGCCCTCAACAAGCTGACAGTCAAAGATAAATTTCCCATCCCAGTTGTTGATGATTTGCTAGATGAACTAAATAGGGCTCAATTCTTTACTAAGCTCAACCTTCGCTTGGGCTATCACCAAATTCGCATGAAAGAAGTACACCTTCCAAAGACTGCTTTCCGAACTCATGAAGGTCATTATGAATTCCTGGTCATGCCATTTGGTCTCTGTAATGCCCCATCCACTTTTCAAAGCCTCATGAATCACCTACTCAAACCATATCTCAGAAAATTTGTCCTTGTTTTCTTTGATGACATCCTCATCTATAGCCTCACCTGGGAAAAACAGCTTTAGCATGTAGATTTTCTCTTGCAACTGCTCTGGAAGCATAAATTATTTGTCAAATTGTCCAAGTGATCTTTTGGCATGGAATAAGTTGAGTATTTGGGCCACATTGTGGGGCATGAAGGTGTCAGGGTGGATCCCAAAAAGATCCAGGCAATGTAGGATTGGCCTCAACCAAAGACCTTGAAGAGCTTGAGACAATCTTTGGGTCTCACCGGCTACTATCGCAAATTTTTCTATAATTATGGTCACACTGCTAGACCCCTCACTCACCTTCTCAAGGAAAATTCATTCCTCTGGAAAGATGAAGCGCAACAAGGATTTATAGCTCTCAAACATGCCATGTGTTCCACTCCCATATTGGCACTACTCGACTTCACCGAATCTTTTGTGATTGAATGTGATGCTTCAGGTACTGGTATTGGGGCTGTCTTAATGTAGGAAGTTCGACCCTTGGCCTTCACTGGCCAACAACTAAGCGGGACAAATCTTCGACAATCTACCTATGAGAAGGAGATGATGGCCATATTACATGCAATGGATACCTGGTGACCATACTTATTGGGGTTGCGTTCCCAAATCTGCACAGACCATCAAAGCCTTAAATATTTTTTGGAGTAATGCCTATCCCCACCACAACAAAATAAATGGTTGGCCAAAATGTTGGGATATGATTATGAGATAATTTACAGGAAAGGGCGTAAAAATGTCGTAGCGGATGCTTTATCACGCCAATTTGAGGAGGAAAGCACACTACTAGCAATCTCTCTTCCCATTCTAGAGTAGATTGAAGAGGCTCGCAAGGAACGGTTTTCAAAACCTTTTCTCTCCCAACTCATTAATAAATTACAATCAGATCCAAATTCCACAACGGGCTACTCTTGGCAGGATGAGATTCTTCGCTACAAGGAAAAAGTAGTGATATCACCAACATCCACCCTCAAAAGTCGCATTTTGGCAGAGTTGCACTCATCTTCCACTGCATGCCATTCAAGCTTTCAAAAGACATATGCTCGCACTCGACATTCATTCTTTTGGACAAGAATGAAAAAGGACATTCTTACTTTTGTAGCTGAGTGTGATGTGTGTCAGTGCCACAAAGGAGAAATAATCAAATGCCCAAGCACATTACAACCATTTCCCATCCCTGCCTCAATCTGGATGGAGTTTTCTATGGATTTCATTACGGGCCTTACGAAATCATGCAACAAGTCAGTCATCATGGTGGTTATGGATAGACTTTCTAAGTATGCTCATTTTTGTGCACATTACAACCATTTCCCATCCCTGCCTCAATCTGGATGGAGTTTTCTATGGATTTCATTACGGGCCTTACGAAATCATGCAACAAGTCAGTCATCATGGTGGTTATGGATAGACTTTCTAAGTATGCTCATTTTTGTGCCCTACCCCACCCTTCTACACCAGCTTTGGTGGCTCAATCTTTCATGGACCAGATATTCAAATTGCATGGCATGCCCACAACCATTGTGTCTGATCGTGACCTGATCTTCACCAGTAACTTTTGACAGGAACCCTTCAGGCTTCAAGGTACCCAACTACAACTCAGTACTTCCTATCATCCCCAAAATGATGGTCAAACTGAAGCAGTCAACAAATTTCTAGAGAACTACCTCAGGTGTTTCACTTCAGAAAAGAAACATCTATGGGTACAATGGTTACCTCTAGCCGAATGGTGGTATAATACTAACTATCATGCCACCACTAAAATGACTCCATATGAAGCAGTTTATGATCAACTCCCTCCTTCACCTACTTCTAATACCTAAGGATGCTCGAATGTACAAGCAGTGGATCAACTCCTACAAAACTATGAAACCATGCTGGCCCACCTCAAAGAGAATCTACATCAAGCTCAAAATCACATGAAGCAACAGGCAAACCAACATCGTTTAGAGCGCAAATTTCAAGAAGGGGATCAGGTATTCTTGAAGCTGCAACCATATAAGAAAACATCACTCAAAGACAAGGGTTGTCAGAAATTATCTCCAAAATTCTACGGACCATATCAAATACTTCAGCGCATCAGAGAAGTAGCCTACAAGCTAGCCTTGCCACCCACTGCAAAAATCCATCTTGTCTTCCATGTCTCATGCCTCAAGAAAGTGGTTAGGAACCATTGCAGAATTCAAACCAGTCTATCGGAATTGGATGTAGAAGGTTCAATCTAGCTCCAACCTGAACAAGTTCTTGACACGCGAGAATGGCACCTGCGCGGCTACACAATCAAGGAAGTCCTCGTCAAGTGGAAAGACACCTCTCCAGCAGATGCGACCTCGGAACTAGCCACTGTTCTTCAGCAATTTCCGCAGCTTCAACCTTGAGGACAAGGCTATTTTTATGGGGGAGGGCATGTTAGGGTCCAACCCTAACCCCCTTATTTATGTAATAAGGTTGAGTCATAGTTATTGTTAGTTAAAGAGTCAATAAATCCCACATTAATAATTGTAAGTGGTTGACCCACATCTAAAGAAGGGACCACGGTTAGTTGCAAATGGTCCATGGTATTAGATAAATGGTATTAATAAGAACCATGGTACTGACCCATGGTATTGCATGTATGAATCCTATATAAAGGATAGAGACTCCCCTTGAAGAGCTTCATGTCTTATTTTGTAATTAAGCCCAGCTCTATTGGAGGTTTCACCCTCGAAGAGGCAAGTGAACATTACTTTCCTTTCTGAATAATAAAATACATGCTGTTATTTCTTATTATTTTGTATTCTCAGTATATTTCTTCGCATATTTGGTATTCTGGTATCTTCTCGCAGGTCAAGAGCATAACAGTCATAAAAACAAAAAATTATCTAGCAGCCTATTTTACTCGTCTTCCGAGGACTCCATTGGGGTTGGGGCTTTAGCGCTGGACCCCGACATCTTGCTTCTCCTCATGTCCTGTAGACATTGCTCTGTCCTTCTCATAGCTAAGTTGTTTCAGTAAACTTAAATTTGCACTGCCGCTATCTCCCTGATGAGATCCTTCCTGTTAGGCTCCTTCGTTTTGGCTTCCTCCTGTACCTCCTGTTCCTTGTTTAGTTCTTGTTCCTTGTTAAGTGTCATATCTCGGGCCACTATGTTCTTCATAACCCAGTATTGCTAAATTGTTTGTCGAAATAGAGTATAGTGGCTGCGGGTGTTCCCCAAATCTTGCACCATGGCTTCCCACTCTTCTGTCTCAATGTCCTAGTTGGTGATGTTGTCATTGAGTTCCCTCTCTCATCCATCTATTTGTGCTCTTACCTCTAGTGTGTTTCTAGCCATGTACGCACTGATAAGAGTCTGCATATTCTCCTTTCGAGTCTTCCTACCTCACTTGCTTTGGCCTGTGCTGGAGGTTGCATCCCCCTAGTGGTCTGTTTCCCTCCCTTTCAAGTTCCTTTGATGTCTCGTTTAGCCACCTCTTTTCCTTCTCTAGCCATACTTTCTTTGTCCTGGCTGTGACTTTCTTCGCCCAATTCTTTCCCCTCTTTAGGATTGCTCGCTATAGCGCAATGCGTGATCTGAGCCTCCAAACTGTGTTGCACTCGGATTATTATTAAACCTAAAATAGTAACATAAGAAATATCAGCAGACTGTATCTATACAACCCAAACTGTCGTATTTTTATATGCTTTTAGTTTGGTTTCTCGACCAAGCCTTGGAAACTTGGGTTTTCCCCCCTTCTCCTCAGATTGCCCCTTTATGGCTCTTGGGTTAACATTCTTCGGCCTCTCAAATATTCTCCTCTCTGATACATCCATCCCTGGCAACCTGCAACCTGTTGGTCCACCTTTATTGTCCTAGAGGAGTCCCTACATTGGGTTTCCTTATCTCTGTTCTGAGTTTCAAAAGGGTTCCCCTTCCCAGCCTCTCTCCTCTCTAGTATATCCACTCGAATTGTACCCCTCAATAGCCCCTGGGTCTTACCCTGGAAGTTCATGTTTTGTTTCGCATCAAGCCAGGCTATCCATAGCCTTGCTTCATTGGCCCCTAGAAAACCCTCCACTCTGTCTCGGCTACCTGATTTTTCCCTTTCGTGCCTGAGGTGCCACCTTGCTGGGGCTATTATCTTTCTGCACTCTCCCTTAACGGGATCCCCATTATCTCCCCGACCTCCCTCATTCCCTCTCTACTCATCTTTCCAAGGCGACCCTTTAACTTTACCATATCTCTCCACTTCATTATCATTCCAGACTAGGTTAGAGTTCCAGCAACCTCTAGTCTCAACTCGTTCCAAGTCCTGGTTTTCCCAAGCCCCCTTCCCCAATACCTTTTAATGAAAAATTACTACAATTATATTATTTAGGGCATTCAGGGTGTCATACCCACAATTTGTGTTGAACCTTCTGCATCCACTAGCCTACATCCGCCTCCTGCGTCCACCACCTTTATTTTCTCATTCTCTCACCTTCATTCTCGACATGCAACTATCCCCTTTCTCAATTGCCTTTGCCTCTTTTTGTTTTATCCTAATGTCCCTACTTTCTTCCATCCCGCCTCCCACATGTCCTCCTAATCCTCTCGTCGCCCATTCTTTCATTCCTTCTCTTCGGAATGATGAACCTCTGACGCTTCCGTCTCTGTCCTTCATTAACTCCCTCATGCCTCTGAATTCTCCTGTCGTGGGTACCTCTCTATACTCATTCCACTTGCCATCTCTATTCTACCCACCCTCTCACTTTCCCCCAAACCTTCCTCTCTCCCTACCGTTCTCAGCCACACCTGTCCTTGTTCTGTACCTTCCTCCTACCTGCCCTATCCTTCTTACTACCCTTCCTACTGTCGCAATCTCCCATATCCCAATGTCCCCTCTATCCTTGGGTCCAAGTGGGTGTTTTATGCCATCTCCACCTCCCATCCTCTCTGGCCCACCTCAACTTCACTATCACACCCCGATCGGGGTTTTCCTCTTTCTCCTTATCTTTTTTCTAGGATCTTCCCTAGTTTCCTCATCCCCTCCATTTGTAATAACTCTTCTCCTCTTATATCCAGGTTTCTACCTACCTGGCCACATCCCCAGTTAGCAAGATTTTCATTTTCCATGTTTCCCATCCTACACACATGTGTTGGCATGATGTACCCGATCTATCGAATTACCTTGCTGATCTCTAGGACAAGCCTTGCCGTCCTCCAGCTTTGGCTGATTTTTTCCTAGTGAGTCCCTTGCTGGAGCTTTTTCACCATGTCTATTGCCATTTTCAAATCTCCTTCCACCTGCAGTCTCTGGAACCTTTCCCTTACTGCAATTTCCAGTCCCCTCTTAAAATCATGAAGCTTTGCTTTATTGTTGCTCATAGTGCCGCAGTCCATAGCAAATATTCAGATCGTTTTACCTTTTTCGTCTCTAAATACTCCTCTTGTCCCCGTCGCCTCAGGGTTTCCTTTCGTAGCTTCATCGAAGTTAAGTTTGATAAATGCTTTCTGACGCCGTGTGAAGCATTTCACAAACTCGCCATTGGGGGGATGGTGCTTCCATGCGGAGGAATTTAGCATACTAGGCTTCAAGTTTAGACCTATCATTATTCTTTCTTCTTGGGGATTTGTTTTCCAATCCTCTGCATACCATTTCTCAGTGAGTATCGTTTCTCATATGTTAGGTCCCTATAATACTAGTGATTCCCCCCTTGCTATTATCATTGTATCCCTCATTGTTATTTTCGTGCCCCTATTGTGCCCATATTGTTATTATTGTGCCCCATAGAATCCCACTATTGTTATTTTTGTGCCTTTATATTATTATTGTTAGGTTGGCTTTGGTTATATTATGACCCCTTAGACTCGTATATATAGAAAGGAGGTTTTGTCATTTGAATCATATAAGAATTGTTCATTTGTGTAATGTAAAGGATGTTTCCCCCTCGAAGAGACTTATTTCTAAGGTTTTGATATATCTTTTCTATCTTTTTGTGAGCTAGTTTCATAACATTTGGTATCAAAGGTTTGGATTCTATGGTTTCACTACTCCAAACAGGCCATCGTGGCATTTGCGCTATAATGTTTTCACTAAAAAGTTTCAAGAGCTAAAAGAAAAACCATTTGAGAAGGAATCAGTCTCAACCTCGATCCCGAATTTCAGATCTTTTCTCGCTATGTTTTCGAAGATATAATCTGAGGAAGTTAGGGTTTTTTCAAACCCACAAATTACATTCCAAACAGGTGACATTGGGAAAATTCTCATAACTTTCCCTCTGAGCAGCAGATTCAATTTTCGTAAGAAATTATAGAAATAGGACGGAGTGTAGTTTTTTGGGTATCATTTTCAGAACCTAAGGTTGAAACAGTGACCCATGGCACGCCGTACAAGTTTGCTCTACTGAACTAGTCTATACTCAGGTCATCGTGGGAGATTTGGCTTAACTCTTCATTGGATAATCCAATCTTGATCAAATTTGTGGGGTTATAAAGATTACTCAGAGGGTTACCACAGGAATAAATTTCAGACCTTGGAGATCCAAAATTACAGAGATACATAAGATTCAATATAGAGCTCCTGCAAAGTGAAAAAAGGTGTGCGGTATTTTTTAAATTTTTGCATAAGCTTGGTTTGAAAAATTAGTTTGAAGGAATTCAAAGGGAATAGTGAAGCATTATTATCATTGATTGATGCCCCGAAGAAAAAAAATGGAAACACCTAGTAAGAAACCTGAAAGCTCTAGCATGACTCATGAAGAAGAGGAACAAATGCAACATGATATGTTAAAATTGTGAGACCAAGTGCAACAAATTTCACTCGCACAAAAAGTAAGGGAAGCTAAGATGGATGGTTTAAAGAAAGGCGTAGAAGCTAAGATGAATGGCGTGGAAGCTAATATGGATGGTGTGGAAGCTAACATGGATGATTTAAAGAAAGGCATGGAATATTTGAAGACAGATTTGACAAAGTTTCTGCAATAAATGCTTACTAATGGTGAAAGGGTAGTAAAGGAAACTCATGATGAGAACAAAATAAATGTTAATCATGATTTCATAGACTCTAGCATTGGATCGAAGAACCACAATGTTCCAAATATCGATATGAGTATGTTTGACGGCAAGGATCCTGGAACATGGATACTACAGATGGAGCAATTTTTCGATCTCCATAATGTGAAAAACACACAAAAGTTATGTATTGCAACTTTATATTTGGAACCAAATCGGTTTGTATGGTATCGATGGCTTTGCTCTCGTAAACAAATTTTCAATTGGGCTATTTTTACGAATGAAATCATAGCACAATATGAGGATACAAAAAGAAAAACCTTTTTTAGCCGATTGATAAATCTCAAACAAAAGGGTTCAATGATGGAGGACATTGAGGACTTCCAAAAATTGAATATAAGGGTAAAAGATACTCTTCCAAAGGAGCATAGGATTAATGTGTTCATAGGGACTTCAAAAGATAACATCCAACATGAGGTTCGCCTTTGGGAACCAGATTCATTAGAGAAGGCATTCAGGTTGGCAAGAAAAATGGAAAGCAAAATTATGGCAACATGGAAGCCTACCACTCACAATCATAAAGATGGAAGTGTTGCTACCCCTATCCATCCACAACCTACAAGGTTGAAACCACAACAATTGGAAGAAAAAAGAGAAAAAGGGCTTTGTTACAGTTGTGATAGCAAATACACCAAAGGTCATAAGTGTGCCGAGAAGAAATTATATTACATAGATTGTGAGGAGGAGGAAGAAAATGAACAAGAAAAATCAAAAGAAGAGGATGTACACCAGGAACAAACCCTAGAAAAAGAAGAAATGAATCCGACCATATCTTGTAATGCATTAGCTATAATTACCACTCCTCAACCTATCAAGATATAAGGGCATACCAAGAAGAAAAAACTAGTAGCGTTGATTGATTCTAGAAGTACCCATAATTTTATTCATTGTAAGATATCCAAGGAATTGAGTTTCTTCCTATATCTAGCACTAGAGTGTCAAGTGATGGTTGCAAGCGAAGGAACCATAAATTTCTCAAGAAAGTGCCATAATATCAAGCTATCCATGGGAGAATATGTATTGAATAGCCCAATTATTTCGATTCCAATGGGTGGTGCTAATGTTGTACTAGGAGTCTAATGGCTACAATCCTTTGGTACAATAGCTTTTAATTTTCAAGAACTTTTCATGAGATTCTATTCAGAAGGAAAGGAAGTTGAATTAAGGGGTATCGCAGGGAAACTAGGAAAGATAATCAGCTCTAACAGAATGAAAAATCTTGTAAAGAAAGAATAATGAGACATAATTGCACAATTATGTTCACTAGAGGTCCCACATCAAAATCATCCATTTCTCCAAATCTCCAAATGTTTCTTTAGAGTACAAGAGGTGGAATATTTTGGTCCTATTGTATCTCATGAAGGTGTTAAGGTAGACCCTAGCAAAATCAAATCCATTAAGTAATGGAAAATCCCCACATCCATAAAGCATATACGAGGATTTCTCGGGTAGACATGGTATTATCGCAACTTTGTTAAGAATTATAAGAGAATAGCAGCACCTCTAACAACATTATTGAAGAAAGATGCATTTTCATGGACTCTAGAAGCAACGAAGGCCTTTAAACATCTTAAAGAGGAAATGTGCCAAGCACCAGTCCCAGCTACACCGGACTTCACAAAAACCTTTATTGTGGAATGTGATGTCTCAAGCAATGGAATTGGTGTTGTTTTAATGCAAGAAGAAAGAACCATTTCTTTCAAAAATCTTCCAAACAAAGGAAAGTATTTACACAAAGCTATTTATGAGAAGGAAATGTTGGCAATACTACATGCACTTAAGGAATGATGACCCTACCTAATGGGAAGACACTTCAAGGTAAAAACAGATCATGATAGCCTTAAATACTTTTTAGAACAAAGATTATCTTTAGAACAGCAGCAAAAATGGGTCACAAAGATGTTGGGTTATGAATTTGAAATCATCTACAAAAAAGGGGAAAAAAATGTTGTGGCAGATGCACTCTCAAGAAAGGATGAGGATGTGGAAGCATTTCTTTGCACCATTTCTATTATCCAACTAAATTGATAAACAAAGCAAGGGATGAATGGAAGAATGACGAGGAAGTGTGGGCACTCATTCAAAAGATACAACAAGATCCCAGTACATCTGATACATTTAGCTGGAAAAATGATTCGTTATGGTACAAGGATCGGTTATACCTATGTAAGAATTCCCAACTCAAACAAAAGATTCTTAGGGAATTTCACACCCCTCCCTTAGGAGGGCACTCAGGATTTCTAAAACCCTACCACAGGGTTAAGAAGGATTTTTTTTGGGATGGCCTTAAATCGGATATTCAAAATTTTGTGGAGGAATGTTTGGTTTGCCAACAAAATAAAGTTGAAACAATTAAGACCCTAGGACTATTACAACCTTTATATATTCCAAGCCAACGTTGGGAGGAGGTTTCAATGGATTTTATCACAAGTTTACCCGAGTCTGAGGGAAAGAGTGTTATCATGGTGGTAATTGACAGACTTACAAAGTATGCACACTTTTGTGCATTATCTCATTCATTTAAAGTGAGTACAGTTTCTACTACATTTATGGAAACAATTCAAAAGCTACATGGAAACCCAAAGATTATTAGAAGCGACAGAGATCCCATTTTTACTGGAAATTTTTGGACATAATTATTTTCTTGTCTTGGTACTCAGTTAGCTCATAGCTCATCTTATCATCCTCAATCTGATGGGAAAACTAAGATAGTAAACAAATGTTTGGAAGGATATCTTCGTTTATTTGTATCTGATAAATAGACACAATGGATCAAATGGTTGCCTCTGACTAAATGGTGGTATAACACTTCCTTTCATACTGCAACAAAAATGACCCCATTTATGGAACTTTATGGATATCATCCACCATCCATCACATCATATTTAAGAGAAAATTCTAAGGTTCAAGTAGTGGAATATCACATCGAGCATCAACAACAAGTTCTCCAACTCTTAAAGTATAACCTCACCTTGGCGTAAAATAGAATGAAACAGCAGGCATATCAACATCACAGCGAAAGAGGTTTTGATGTAGGTGATTGGGAACTCCTATGGCTACAACCATATAATCAAATGTCCCTCAAGAAAGCTAAGAAGGATGATAAATTATCACCAATGTATTATGTTTCTTACAAGTTATTGAAAAAGATAGGTATTATGGCATACAAATAGGAGCTTCTTGCAGCTTCCCGAGTGCACCCAATTTTCTATGTTTCATGCTTAAAGAAGGTTATAGATGACAAGCTTCCAGTTCAAACAATATTGCCAGAACTTGATGAGGAAGGAAAAATCATATTGGAACCTGAAGCAGTCAAAGAAACAAGAACTTGACAGCTACGAAATCGATCAATTTTAGAGTATCTCTTCAAGTGGAAGAACTTACTCGTTGAAGATTTCACATGGGAGAATGAGAATTTTATACAAAAGCATCCAGAACTACTCAAGCATTGAGGACAACACTTTTTTGAAGGAGAGGGTCATGTTAGGTCCATATAATACTAGTGATTCCTCCATTACTATTATCGTTGTATCACTTACTATTATTTTTGTGCCCCTATTGTCCCCATATTGTTATTATTGTGCCCCATAGAACCCCACTATTGTTATTTTTGTGCCTTTATATTATTATTGTTAGGTCAGCTTTGGTTATATTGTGACCCCTTAGACTACTATTTATATAAAGGAGGTTTTTTCATTTGAATCATCTAAGTATTTTTCATTTGTGTAATGTAAAGGAGGTTGCCCCCTCCAAGAGGCTTATTTCTAAGGAGTTGATCTATCTTTTCTATCTTTTTCTGCGGTGGTTTCATAATAGTTCTGGAGTATCCTTTTCCATCTTTCTTGTTCTGTTCCTTTTTCATAATTAAAGATCAGATTATTTCTTTTCTTCCATATTACCCATACGAAGAAATCCAAAGAAAGTCTGTAGGCTCAATAGAAGTTTGGGTTTTAGTATGGCTTTTTCTGCCAATTATCCATTGTTGCTTTCATACTAGTTGGATTCCTATCACTTACTCCGAAGAGTTTATCATGGTTTCTTCACAAGTTTTCACTCTATCTATAGGAATTGGTCATATGTTCCATTTTTTTTTCTTGGTCATTGCATAAGTTGCATATTGAAGGTCCCAACAGGCCTTTTTTCTGTAGTTGGTCTTAAGTAAGTGCTCGCCCATGTCAAAGGATCCACATGAAGAAGTCGATTTTTGGCCAAGTCTTTTCTTGCCATATTCTATCCCCATATCTGTGTCCCCTATTGTATGTGGTGTGCTACTTGTAGTTGATAGCCCTCTTTAATTGTGAACATCCCTTTAATCCTATACCCCAATCTAAGAATGTATGACCCCTCCATTTTTGCAAATTTTCTGGTTGCCATCTCATTCTCATATAAATTCCATTGTGGTGTTTATAGGGCATCTAGCCAATCCTGTTTTTGTTTCCAATTTCTCCAGTACTCTCTAGGTTCTGTGCTCCAGAAGTTTTTTATTGTTTGTTCTTCATGGATAGTAGTAGATTAACATACACATTCTAGCTCAGGTTTCCTATTTAGTTTTTCTCTCTATTGCCACGCTTCTTCCCAAAATTTGGCTTTGTCTCCTCCCCTTATTTCCCAAAAACTATGGGTTCTGGTTAGATTTCTATTGTCTGAGGCTAAGTTCAAGATGGTTTATCCTTTCTTATTGTTATGGACTCTTATATATCCTTCAGTTGAGCTCGGCATGCCATACTTCCTCTTCCATAATTGCTTTCATAGGTCTGCTCCTCCTTGGATCCATCTCCACCAGAGCTTTGCCCCCATGACCTGATTGAGAATGTATGGATCTCTAAGTCCCAACCCCTGATCTTTTAGGGGTTTACTGAGCCAGTTCCACGATAGTAGAGCCCATTTTTTTCCTGTTCTATGCCCTTGCCACAAGACCTTTTTGAATATGTCTATCATCTTTTGGCAAATTATTTTTGGTGTCGCTTAACTGGTCAATTGGTAAATTGGGATAGATTGTAGCACTGATCTCAGTAGTATTACCCGACTCAGCATATTCAGTGATTTGAATGTCTAATTCTTCATTCTCCCTTGGATTTTTTCCAACAAGGGTTTCCAATTTTCCACTTTGTTTTGTTGATCACTTAGCTGAATTCCTAGGTTTTTCGAGGGGAGATTACCAATTCAAAATCCCATTATTATTGCTAAGAAAACTTGTGATGGTGTTGTTCTGTTGAAGAAAAATATATCATACTTTTCCTTATTTATCTTTGTCCCTGAAGCACTTGTGAAGTCAGTAAGAATCTCCATTAACCGTCTGGCTTCCTTTAGAGATGTATGCCCATACATCATTATGTCATCTACGAATTGTTAGCGAGTTAACAATAAATCATTGCCCCACAATCTAAGACCAGTTTACTATTCCCTTTGAACTTTCTCTTTTATATACTTCCGAGTCCTTCCGCGGCCAGTATGAACAGAAACAAGGATAATGGATCACCTTGCCTACTCCCTCAGGTTGCGTTGAACACCTTTGTGGGTGATCCATTAAGTAAAATTGACAGGACTAGAGTTGATATCATCGACATTATCCATCTTATCCATATTTCATCAAAGCCAAGTGCCTTCAATATTCCCTGTAGTTATTTCCAGTTCAAATGATCATTTACTTTTGATAATTCTAGTTTAACAAGCGTAGATTTGGTTTTCTTTGTCTTTAGTGAATGTATTGCCTCTTGTTCCATCACTATGCCATCTACTATTTGTCTTCCTTTAACGAACCATGTCTACTCCTGAGAGATTAGACCAGGTAAGATAGGTTTTAGGTGGTTTACCATAATTGTAGCCATGATTTTGTAAATTACATTACAAAGTGTTATTGGTCTAAACCATTGTGGTTCTTCCGAATGATCTATTTTCGGAATAAGGGCTAGAAACATGGAGTTCAGGGCCGGATGCATTCTTTTAGTTCGTCAGGACTCCTCGATGATTTTCACTATATCTTCCCCCATGAATCACCACGTCGCTTGAAAGAATTTTGTTGCGTATCCATCTGGGCCTGGTGCTTTGTTCTTCGCCATGCTTTTGATGACTTCTTCTACCTCTGCTCACCAGATTGGGAATGTGTTGTGTGATTTTGTTTATATTCTCCTCCCTCCTTATATTGGGTTCCGTTAGTAGCCTCTGAAAGTGTTGAACTAATAGGTTCTCCATGTCTTCGTTTTGGGTAAGCCGGTTGCCTTGTTGATCGACTAGGGAGAATATCCTATTCTACTACCTATGTTGGATCATAGCTTTATGAAAACACCTTGTGTTTCTTTCCCCTTCCTTTAACCATTGGATTCTTGATTTCTGTTTCCACAGAATTTCTTCTTCTTGTCTCCTTTCCTCCAATTTATTTATCAGCTGCCCTTCCTCCTCCACTAGCAACTCACTTCTACCCTCATTGATGATTTGCAGTTGTACTTTCCTCATCTTGGCTTCGATCAATTTATGTTCCTAATGTATGTTGTTGAACTCATCCTTTTTCCATTTCTTTATATTTCCTTTCAGTTCTTTGAGACGGAGTTGAAAGCTATGCATCAAATTTCTCCCTTCTTTCTCACTCTCGTTCCACCACTCCTTCATTTTTTCTATGAAGGTCGGTTCTCATAGCTAAAAGGATTCAAACCTAAAAGGTGTGTTTCGATTTCCTTATTTCATTTCCACTTCTAATTTAATAGGCCAGTAGTCCGACCCTAGGCACAAAAGAATTGTAGCCTCATAGTAAACATCTCTACTAATGAAATTTTTTGTAGCCAAGAATCTTTCCAGACAAGAAGTTACTTGTCTATTCCCTCCCCTTCTATTATTCCACATATATTTTCCATTAAATGTTGGGATATCCACTAGGTATAGTTCTTCTTGTATATCCCTGAATTTCTCCATTTCTAGCTCTTCCCTTCGAAGTCCCCCTTTTTTCTCCTCTAGCATTCTTATCAAGTTGAAATCGCCTCTTAGTAACCAAAGATTTTCCTCATGTAGTTGGATTAACGTCTTTATCCTCTAGAGGAAGTTTTCTTTTTCCATTGGGATGTGTGGGTCTTAGACTGCAGAGATTGAGAACCATTATTCAACTTCATGCCTATCCAGTAATCAACTGTCACCTCTACTCAGTTCCAAAGGATTGCAATCCCACATGTGCTTCCTCGTGCATCTATATGCATACATTCATACCTCAGTTTCATATTACTTCTGATTTCTTCCATTTTCCCTCCTGTAATCTTTGTCTCTTGTAGAAGCATTAATTTAGGTTTCTCTTTTCTTAGTCTCTCAGCTAAGTATCTTTTTTTACCTCAGCTCTTTAGGCCTCTTATGTTCTAGGATGTAACTATGATTAGGACACTTTATTTATTTATTGGTATATTGCTAAGAGCGGTACCACCCTACCTGTGTTCACCAACATTTCTCCCATAATATGTATAGCTTCCTGTAGGTTTCTCCGGCCTCTTTTCTTTCCTCCTTTTATTTTGTTGGAATACTCTTGGGGGTTTTCCTGATGCATCCCCAGTTGTTCTACAATCTCGACCTATCCCTGGCCCTCCTTAGCTCGATGTTGTTGGAATGTCTCTCTGTACAATCTTTTTTGGTCTTCCGGAATAAATCTTTCATCTAAATGTCTCCATTCATTCAGCAATTTCTTCAAGACTTCTTCTTCCATGCTAATCTCCTCCCCTTTTCTTAGGTTGATTTCCATTGTAGTGGTTTCCATCCCCTCCCTTTCCTCCTTATATTTTTTATCTGCCAACTCTCTTTGAGCTTTCCTCTTGGGGTTTTGTTTTCCTTGACTCGAACCGCTCTCCTTTCCTTTCTCCTGAGAATCCATAAGTTGGATCTCATTTTCTTTATCTTCTTCTACATGCAGCACTTCAAAGCTATCCGTTCCGCTCAATTGAGTTTTCTATTCGTTTTTCCCTGTGTTGTGGGTTTCCTTTGATTGTCTCCTCTTGCTTTTCACTTCTTGGAACCCTTCCTTATATTCTTGAGGTTTCCTCTATTGCTTGTCCGTATTCTCCCCTTCCTTTAGGTTCAGTGGAAAGTCCTTAAATAGGTGGCCATATTCATGGCACCTTCGGAATCTGAACAAGATATGTTCATAGTCTAAGGTTTGTTGCCAAACCTCTTCATGGTATTCTAACTCCACTGAGTCAGGTATGGGTTCAACTATGTTCATGTACACACAGATTGTTGCATAAGATGTGTATCTGCCTCCTTTTGTCATTTCCGCTATTTTGAAAAAAAATTCCTATCGTATTTCCAATACCCTCTAATATTTTTGGGTCCCAGAAGTCCATTGGGAGACCGAATAATCTTACCCATACCGGGGCTGCCAGAAATTTTTCCTTGTCTGGGTCATAACATTCTTCCCAATATCTCATAAACAAGCCAGCATTATAATGGAAGTAAGGGCCATTTTCAAATACTCTTTCTTTATCTTGCAGGTTTGAGAATATTATTGTGAAGAAGCCTCTAGCTCCTAGCTTGAGCTCGATATGGCCTTTAGGTTGCCATTTTTGTTGTATCCACTTGGTAAGATATTTCTCCGTCGGCCATACTCCTATGAACTTGCAGATCAACGCATGGTCCTTCATGTAACTTTTGTATCTCTCCAATTTATTCATCAGAATGATGAATCTCGGTTTCTCTGCCACACATGGCAGACATTTTCCTCTGTTGCCTACCTGCCATCACGCTCCGAGGATAGGTTATGTCATTTTGTTTGTATCTTGTGCATGCTTCTGATTGCTAGTGTTCTGGCGGGAATTCCCCGCCGCCACGTCTCAGTAGGAGAGGATCTCTCCCCCCCCCCCTTCATCATTTATCATTCTGACCTAAGAAATGGCCTCTTGGTAAGCAGCTTTGTAGAATCCATCATAGGGTTAGTTCACGGTTGTGTTTAATTCATGGTTGCCACAATGTCATTAGGGTTGTAGAGTGATTTCTATTTTGATTTCTAATTTGAAATATCAACTACAAAGTTTTTGTTTTTGAAAAAAAATATGAGAATGTGACCCCCTCATTATAAGCTAAGTATTTTTGAAATTGTTGAAGAAAGACATTTTTAAAGTTGTAAAGAAACTACAAACATCAATCAATGAACTTTTAATATTTGTTCTTTAGCTTTAAAAATAAATTGAGATCTCCCAGGGGGGAAACTCAAATGGTGATTGAAGTCATGTGAAAACTGTAAAAACTGAGAGATCCAAGGTTCAAATCCCCTTTGTTTGCGACCCAATTGAGAGGAGGATATACCCCCAGATGTTTACTAGTAGTTACGTGTAGTGCGGGTTGTTGGGTTTCATTATTTATTTTGAATAACTTGGATGATGCCCAAAAAATCATTATATTATTTCCACCACACTTATAACAAGCTTGTGTATCTCCTATATTGTCTCATATACTATTTTATCAACCTGGGAGTAATATCTCATAAATTTCTAAAAATTTTTGGGGTGATGACCCTCTTGTGCTCTTTGGACTAGGGATCTAATTTAATCATAGGGATATTGGAAAAACCAGCTAAGGTTGATTTAGTGATGAGGTGATTCACTAACATCAACATCAAATCCTCCTTTAATATGTCCTCTCATCTTTACTTCCACTAAAGGATCTTTTTCAATGGTCATTTCCATCCAAAAACAAAATCCTCAATCCTTAATAAGAAAATACTCTCTAATATCCAATTTGGGTGAGTGCTATGAATATGGATGCTAATACCTTTACAAAAATGGAGTCAAATTTTCACTTGGTAAACTTTGTTTTTCCCTTTGAATTGGTTTAGCGAACAAGGCTAATAAAATACTAAACATTATGTTCCAATCGCACATAATTCGAAGTATACATCTTGAGTGATCTTATTTCTTAAGAGTATGTGTTTTCTCATGAGATATTATATGTTTAAATTTAGAGTTGAGTAGAATATATAAGATTTTGTAAACTTTAGCAATCTCTTGTTTTACAAATAAAGATATCTCATACACCAATTTAATGTGTAATTTAATTATGACTTTAAAATAACTTTTTATTTTTATTTTTTTATTAAATAAACCATTTTTTTATTTTGTTTAATATATAAACTAGTGAGGAAGATAAATAAAATCTTTCCCATTTATAAAATTGAAATCTCTAAACTATACAAAAATATTTAATATAATTTGTGAAAGGAACTTAGCTCAAGTTGTATGGTTCACGATTTGTGTCCAAGTAGCATGGGTTCAAGTTTTAGGAGACACATTGACCTGTTGTGGCATTTATGAAATAGTTATACTAAAGGTGGAATAGTGGCAACCATTTCTGTGAAGTTACTAATTGTGCCTAGTGGAATGTACTCATTACTTTTAAAAAAAAAGTAAAAAAATAAAAATTGAAACATCTTGTGTAAACCCTGATTTTGCATAGATAGTTATATCCTAAATAAATAAATAAGAGAAGTTTTCCATATTTGTTGGCAATTATTTCCTTCATATATACTGTATATAGTATTCAATGTAATAAAAACATGAATGTACGATTCACTTTTGGAATGTAATGTTTAAGATGATATTATGTAATAGTAAATATCTTAGTTTTTTTATGAAACTATTTTTTTTCTTGTCAATAAATTATAGTTAATAACAACATTATTATATATTAATGTAGTTATATAAATTAAATGGTTACTAAATGTTGACAAGTATTGATAAGCATCAAAACATTTTATGATACATTTGATATTGTCAAAAGTAAAACAATATACATCCATTTTTATCATGGTTCTACTAACTACCGAGAGAGATCAAATCTCTTTATATGCAAACCTCTTTTTAGAATGAAAAACTTGAAAAAGGTTTACATATCAAGAGATTTAATCCCTTTTAGTGCTAAATAAATCTATGGTTAGGATGAATCTTGAGTATTGAAATATTTTACTAAACTCAACATTAACATACATATATTTATATACACACACATACCTTCTCTTTGTATCTATAAATACAGACACTTTCTCTATGTATGCGTATTTATAAATATAAATACATTAATTAATATGGATATTCAAACAGTTTATTTAATTTCTATATTGAGGTATTATTAAGAGAAATAGAAGTTATTTCCCTTTTACTTTTAATTATTTTATTTTTGTAAAATTGATATAAAACTACTTTTTTTAACATAAACATTTAAATATTTTGACTATAACTCGAAAGGGAAAGTGAAATATTTTTACCACAACTCTTTCACATTAGTAGTAGTAACTACAAGACAAGTTCACACAATGAGAATGAGGTTATTGATATTTTATAATGCTTTTAATTAAAACTTACCAGATATATATAATCATTTGTATTTTTATCATAGTTGACATTGTTTTTTATTTAGAGTATTTTTTAAGGCACATATCGACTTTAACTATGGACAAAATCACACATTATGATTATTGATCTTTTATATTGATTCTAATTAAAACTAACCAAATATGTATAATTTTTTTTTAATATAATGTGTCTCGTGATGCAAAATATCATGAAAATTTAAACTAAATTCTAACTTTATTTTAAATTATTATTAATAGTTATATAAAAAAATGTAAGTTCTAGTTTTATATGTGTATTTAACCACATGCCTAAAATACCATAACTCATTTTATATGACAAAGTTAGTGGTGGAAAGTGGGAGCATAGACAACTAGGTGGTGGAAAAACTTAAGTTGTCCAAGATAAAGCACCCTACACCCTATATGGTATCTTGGCTACAGAAAGGTCACTAACTCTTAGTCAGTGGACAGTGTAAGGCAGAGGTGAAAATAGGCACCTACAATGACAAGATCTTATGTGACATCATGCCTATGGATGTTTGTAACATATTATTGGGAATTTCATGGCATTTTTACCGAGCTGTTGTGCACAATGGCAAAAGTAACATTTACAAATTTAGCAAGGATGGGATTCATCACTCCTTGTTGCCCATACAAGAAGAAGAACTTGCTGAAATAAGTGACCCAAAGTTTTTGCTAGTGAATGGGAAGTTATTACACGAGCTACAAAAGGAGGAGGTAAGCTATGCAATTGTTTGCAAACCCAAGGTAATCCTTCAACTACAATTTATAATTTTCCCTTTGAAATTCAGGATATGTTAAATTCATACAATGACATCATTGTGGATGACTTACAAAATGAGTTTCCACCTGTTAGAAGCATCAGTCACCATATCGACTTGATACCTGGTGACACACTACCTAATAAGGTTACCTACAGAATGACTCCAAAGGAGAATGAGGAGGTTAGGAAGAAGGTGTGGGAATTGTTGGACAAAGGACTGATTCAAGAGAGCTTGAGTCCTTGTGCAGTACCTACAATACGTAGCCCAAAGAAAGATGGGGGTTGGAGAATGTGCACAGACTCTCGAGCCTTGAACAAAATCACCATCATGTATAGATTTCCATTACCAAGAATATATGATTTGATGGATTTTCTTAGTGGAGCAACCTATTTTTCCAAAATAGATCTAAAGAGTGGGTACCATTAAATTCAGATTAGAGAGGGAGATGAATGGAAAACAACATTCAAAACAAATGAAGGTTTATATGAGTGGCTTGTCATGCCATTTGGCTTGACGAATTCTCCTAGAAATTTTATGAGGCTTATGAACAAAGTACTAAAGGAGTTCATAGGCAAGTTTGTTATAGTATATATTGATGATATCTTAATTTTCAATCAATCAAGAGAAGAGCACATAAGGCATTTTAGGCATGTTATAGAAAGATTGCAACAAGAAAAATTGTTAATAAACTTGAACAAATGTTCTTTTATGAAGACAGAACTAGTTTACATTGGATTTGTGGTGTCCAAGGATGGCTTGAAGATGGCTCCAGAGAAAGTCAAGGGAATAATGGAGTGGCCTTCACCCAAGAGTGTTTGAGGTAAAATTTTCCACGGTCTTGCCAATTTTTATAGAAAATTTATCAGAAATTTTAGTAAGATATGTGTGCCTATTGTGGAAACCATTAAGAAGATCAAATAGCCATTCAAGTGGACTACTGAGGGAGAAAAAAAATCAATTATTGAAGAACAAAATCATAGAACAACCTATGTTGAGGCTACCAAACTTCAGCAAGCCATTTCAAGTGACTTGTGATGCTAGTGGAGATGCCATTGGGGCTATTCTAAGTCAAGAAGATAAGCCAATTTCATATTTAAGTGAAAAATTAAATGAGGCACGTGAAAAATATTCATCATATGACAAATAATTATATGTGGTAGTACATGCACTTAAAAAGTGGATACATTATTTTATTTCCAAAGAGTACATTATGCACCAGCCAAAATTAAGTCAGGAGCATGTGAAATGGATTGAATATCTTCAAAATTTTACTTTTGTGTTGAAACATATCAGTGGCCAAGCTAAGTGAATTTTTTATGCCTTAAGCAAGAGATCTTTGACCATGCAAAAGAATGGATCCAAGTAACAGGATTTGATTTTATGAAGAAGATGTTGATTTTAAATAGGCTTACCAAGCTTGCAAGAATCCTACCTTGCAAGACAGAAGCCCATGGTTGGATTCTATGTTACAAGAAGGACTTCTCTTCAGAAACAATCAGCTTTGCATTCCTAGATGCTCCATGAGGGAGAATCTTATCAAGGAGAAGCATAGTGGGGTTCTTGTTGGTCACTTTGGTCATGACAAGAATTATGAATGGTTGAGGCACTTTTACTACTAGCCAAAGATGAAAATAGAGGTACAAAAATTTGTCAACAATTACAAAATTTGTCAACTTGCAAAAGGTAAGAGTCAAAATACAAGGTTGTAAACTCCTTCACCCATTCCTGATATGCCATGGGATGCCATTAGCATGGATTTTGTGCTTGGATTGCCAAAGACTCAGAAGGGGAATGATTCCATTTTTTTGTAGTTGATAGATTTTCCAAAATGGCACATTTTATTCCATGCTTTAAGACTAGTGATGCTTCTCATATAGCCAATTATTTTTTCAAGGAAGTGGTTAGGTTGCATGGAATTCCAAGAAGTATTGTTTCAGACCGGGACACAAGGTTTTTGGGACATTTTTGGTGAACCATGTGGAAGAAACTTGGGACAAAATTGACTTTTAGTTCAACCTAACATCCACAAACTAATGGAGAATTTGAGGTAGTAAACAGGAGCCTTGGAAACATCCTAAGAAGTTTGGTAGGAGACTACCCAAAGCAATGGGATCAAGTCTTGGCATGGGAAACATTTTCCTATATTGATTCTTTTAATAGGAGCACGGGTCAAAGTCCCTTTCAAATTGTGTATGGAATACATCCAAGGGGAATTTATAAACTAAAAAATCTAGGGAGAGTGAAGAACAAATAAGTGCAGCAGGGGAAGAGTTTGGAGCAACAATACAGGAAATTCATAAGCAATTCAAGCATAAATTGTAGGAAAACACCATGAAGTATAAAGGCGAGGAAAACTTGAGGAAAAAGGAGAAAACATTTTATGCTGGGGACATGGTACTAGCTCACCTTAGGAAGGAAATATTTCCAAAAGTTGAATACAACAAATTAAAATGAAAAAATATTGGACCCTGCAAGATTTTGAGGAAATTTTCTAATAATGCATATGATTTAGAATTTCCTCCGGGATTGGGATTTCCCCTATTTTTAATGTTTCATACCTCTATAAATATTCCAAACCTTAAACATCAACAACAAGCAACAAAGGTCAACAACAATAGTCAACCAAAAATGGAGAAAAATTGTTGCCTTCAGCAAAGCTTTTGCAACCTAAAAAAAATCTTAGATAAGAGCCTTATTAAGGAAATCAAAGGAAAGAAGTACTATGAGTACTTAGTGAAGGGGATGGATCATCCACTGGAATATACCACTTGGATGACTTCCACACTTATACAGAAATGTGGCAAGTCCATTAATGAACTCATGTGAGGGGCCATGAACAATTTTCAGCCACAGGAGCATTGCTCATTTCAAAGGACCATGTGGTCAAACTTTACTAAAGGGGTTTTCTTATCAAATTAGAAATTTTAATTGATGTGGCATGTAATAAGGCCTAATTGGACATTTAGATATTTGTTAGTATTAATTAACGTCCTTTTTTTCTTATTGATCCATGTAATGAACTGAACAAGGTTTAAATTAACTTTTGTTAGTGAAGTTGGTGAACAGATCCATGCTTTTAGGATCTGTGCCAAAAAATAGTTGTAATTTCCTTGTTATTGTGAAAACTAACGATAAAATTCTCTTGGTAGCTCACTAAGAGTATCGAGAGGTCTAGTGCGGATTCTTATGAAGGAGCTTGTCTCGTTTGTGCATTTTTTATGTTCATGCATCCCTTGAAGGTTCAATTTAGGTTTCTATGCATATTTGTGTTGTTGGAATGTGTTTCCCTGTGACGCAAAGGTATTTTTGTTTTCTCTGTTAAATTTTACCACAAGTTATAGTTAAACAGGGAAAATGTTCCTTTGTAGGTTATGTGCATTATTCCAAATAAGTGACAAGCCGAATTTCATCGAAACTTACTTCCTTTTATTACTTCCCCAGAAAAACAGAGGAACACACCCGTAGAATTTTCTAGAACAATACACAGAGTTTGGAAAGGCATACAAGTTCCTTTGCTTGGTTACATGGTTGGTGTTGCAGTGGATTAATCTCCTAGACAATAAATTGGAGCGGAATATAAAGGAACCCCTTCGAGGTTTCACTTCCCCTTTGAGGAGACTAGGTTCAGTGCCACGGTGGTTCTACGTTCAGCATTAAATCAGAAAGAGGTTTTGGCTTGCATCAAAGTGTCCCTTGACCTTGGTCTTATTTTACCTTTATTAACTTTTATTACATGAACGTTTAACCCGGGGTTGTTACAGACCCCTCCCCCTTAGGGGAACACCACCCTCGATGTTATGTGACACCTACAACCATCAAAACCATTGAAAACCAAAAATGTTTCCCATGGAGCTCTGTAACTTAGCTCATTGCAGTATTTACAATGAACACCTTGCTCAAAAATAAAAACATCCTGACAAACATGAAAACCTGACAACCATACCGCTTATTGGAGGTTTATAACACAGCTCATTGTCATATTTATAATAATAACCATACATGAATATGTACATACACCACAACAACTTTTCCTCAATCGACAAAGAATGAAGGATACATAACCTGCATCTCATCAACCTTCTCCCATGTAGCTTCATTGGGCCCAAAGTGCTTCCACTGCACTTAAACTTGCTTGATTTCTCTGCTCTGAAGCATGAGTTGTTTTCGTTCAGATATGCACAGAGGTTCTGGCTAGAATTCTCTTTCTAGTTCCCCCTACAATACACACTAATCAATAACATGATAAACATCCTTTACATATCTTTCAAGCAATGAAACATGGAAAACATCATGGAATTTCACTCTCGAATGTAGTGCAAGTCTATGGGCCATTGGTCTAATCCTCTCAAGGATCTGGAAAAGCCTACAATACTGTGGTGCCAACTTTGCACATGATCCAATCCTCAAGGAGCTCTTCTTGGGCTAGATGTGAAAATACACATTCTCCCCAACCTAAAACTCCTTAACTACCATGTGTTAGTCTACATAACTCTTATGTCGATCCTGTGTTGCCTTTAAATTCTTCTTTATAACTTACATTTCTTGTTCCATTTACACCAACATATCTGGTCCAATATGTACCCTCTTCAGTTGATCACTCGAGTTTATGGGAGTCTTACAACTCCACCCATATAGTGCCTCAAACAAAGTCATCCTGAGCGACTCTCGATAACCATTGTTGTAAGAGAACTCAACCAATGGAAGCTACTCCTCGCGTCTCCTATGTTGATGCATGACATACATCCTTAACATATCCTCCATTATCCTATTGAAACGCTTTGCTTGTCCATCTGTCTGTGAATGATAAGTTGTACTGAAGGCCAAATCTGTCCCCAAACCTACAAACAACTCCTTCCAAAATTTGAAAGTGAACTTAGCATCTATGTTTGACACGATCTTCTTTGGAACACCATGTAATCTCATGATCTCCATGATGAAAACTTGTGCCACCTCACTAGCACAATAAATTGTCTTTACTAGAATAAAGTGAGCTACCTTGCTTAACCTATCCACCACAACCATGATAGATTCATGCTTCCTCGATGTCCTCAGAAGACCTGTAATGAAGTCCATGGAAACGACCTCTCATTCCCATTCTGGAATTGGAATAGGCTGAAGCAATCCACCTGGATGTTTACACTCTTCTTTCACCTACTCATAGTCCAAACATCTAGCAACAAACTCTATCACTTCCTTCTTCAGATTCGGCTAGTAGTAGAACTTCTTCACTAATGTCAACGTCTTCCAATATTGTGGGTGTCTTGAATAACGCTGGACATGAAACTCCCTCAAGATAAGCTTCTTGAGCCTACTTTCATCCGACACATAAATTATATCCCTGAATTTCAAGAAGCCCTCTTCCATGAGATGATAGTCCATATCTTCATCACATTTACCCTATTGCGGTAACCTATGCCAAAGCTCCTTGTACCTATCATCTTGTTATCCTTCCTGTAAGATTTGACCCTGTAAATCTGTCCCATACGAACTCACTGTTGCAACATGGTTCATCTGCACTCTCCTGCTAAGAGGATCTGCAACCCTGTTCTCCTTACCCTTGATGTATCTGATCTTAAAGTTAAACTCACGAAACGTGGCCAACCCTCTAGCTTGCCAGGCATTTAGATTCAGTTGGTCAAATAGGTACCTCAATACAGTATGGTCGCTCATCAATACAAACCTCTTACCAAGAAGATAGTGTCTCCACATATTCAATGCATGGATAATAGCTTCCAACTCAAGATCATGAGTCACATAGTTATACTCGTGCTCATTCAGTTTCTTGGGCTCATAGCATACCACTTGTCCCTCTTGCATCAAGAATCCACCAAGTCCTCTCTTGCATGCATCTGTACACAGCACAAACTCTTTATCTGGATTTGTAATCTTAAGAACTAGAGAATTTGTCAATAGCTACTTCAATTGCTCAAAACTGGCTACACATTCCTTTGTCCATTCAAATTTCTTCCCTTTCCTATGCAAATATGTAATGGGATATGCAATCCAATAGAAGTTCCTGATGAACCTCCTATATTAACCTGCTAACCCCATGAATTATCCTACGTCATCCACATTTCTAGGAGTTGCACATTCCATGATAGCTCTTATATTTTCTAGATCTATTGCTATGCCTTCATTGGAAAATACATGTCCCAAGTAATGCAACTTTGTCTCAAGGAAACTATACTTTCTAAGCTTGGCATACAACTGATGATCTTTTAGCAATCTCAACATTGCTACTAAATTCTCAACATGCTCTTCCTCATTCTTATAAGATTTCAAGATTTCATCAATGAATACAATAACAAATTTGTCTAGATAAGGACACAACACACTATTCATCAAGCACATAAAAGTAGTTGGAGCATTAGTCAAACCCAATGGATCTACTACAAACTCATAATGCCCATACCTAGTCCTGAAAGTGGTATTGTAGATGTTCTATTCTTTTATGTGTATCTGATGATATCGTGATCCCAAATCAATCTTTGAGAACACGACCGCTACCTTCAACTGATCAAACAAATCATCAATCCTCGACAACGAGTACCTATTCTTGATCGTCACCTTGTTCAACTCCCTATAATCAATGCACAACCTAAGAGTACCATCAATCTTCTTCATAGACGATACACTTGGCTTAATGTATCCCTTATCAAGCATTTCCTTTAGTTGCAATTTCAACTCTACTAACTCTAGTGTGCTCATCCTATAAGGTGCTTTTGATGGTGGTGCTGCCCCTGGTACCAACTCAATAAAAAGTCCACTTCTCCATGAGCAGGAAACTCTGGAATCTCTGCTCGATTTTTAATATGACTTTTTTTAATTAATTAATTTAACTAAACGGGTAGAAAAGGGCATAACTATTTTTTTAGATAAATCTCAATCTTGCATGTATCGATATTATAAAAAAAATCAATATTATGTGGAAGTTAAATTTAACCATCCACCCACTATTTAATGATAATTAAATTAAAATTTTGAAAATAATATTTCAAAAATTAAAAAAAATCAATACTATGTAGAAGTTGAATCCTACCATAGACTTACTATTTAGTGATAATTAATTAAAATTTTGAAAATTGTATTTCAAAATAAAATAAGTGCACAAGAAAAAATAATAATTAGATTAATAAATCCAGATGACACTTATATATACAAACAAGTGCTACATAGTATAGTAGCTAGTAACTCTTGCTTAATTTAAATATAGCTAAATTAAAGTAAAAATACTAAATTCAAATTAATATTAAAAGTTTAGAATATAGTGAAAATTAATATTAAAAATTTAGATTCTAGTAAATTTAAATTTTATTAATTAATAAATACAAATATTTTATTATTTATAATGGTACATTGTAACCCTAGAAAATCTAATCTTTAAATTTTAAAAACATATTAAATCTTTTATAATTTATTATAAATCACAATCTTAATTATAAATATTATTATTTTTTATGTTAATATTATTTATAAAAAAAATACATAATATAAACTTTAAATATTTGTATAATCTACAGACGGGCATGATCCGTGATTTCCGCTACTCAACTGCGGCACTCAGCCACCAAGCCCTTGGTGTAATTGTGGTAGTGAATTTAAATGGAATTTATGACGCTGACATTTTATTAAATGACCATTTGTTACATGTTACTCACATTTAATTGTATTACTTAAATCAAAATTCTCATTTGGATTAATAAAATATTATTATGCTTGATTTTAAATTTTTGTGATCTATACTGATTTTGATAAATTTTTTCTGATTAATCACATCATAAGTTTTTGTCAAAGTTTCAAACTATCTAATGTGGTTCATCATTATGATGAACCAGATTAATCACATCATAAGTTTTTGGTTAAACCTTCTAATGTGGTTCATCATTATGATGAACCAGATTAATCACATCATAAGTTTTTGGTTAAACCTTCAAACTATCTAATGTTGTTCATCATCATGTTGAACCACATTAGATGGTTAGAAAAATCGACCAAAAACTCAAAAATATTATTCTAAATGTGATTAATCTGAAAAAATTTATCAAAAATATTACTATATTAAAATTTCTATTAAAAATAGAAAAGAAAATTTTATAATTTTTTTATATCACTAGTATTTTTATATTTATTAAATTAATTTGTATTTAATTATATATTATTTAAATAACTTAAAAATAATTAATAAATATAATTTTCCAATTAATTATATAGTATTATTTTGTTGATGTTTAAAACTACATTAACTGATTTAAAACGTTGACCAAATAAAACAATGTGATTAATCCTAAAACATACTTACTACATTATATATCACAACAACATAAATTCTAACTAAAAAATAATTAAATCAACCATCTCAGTCTTACGGGGCAACTAAATTGTTTTTCTTTTACAATGTACACACGCTCACAACCTGTCACACGACAAGTAAATTGGTTTTCCTTTACAAGCTACACATAAATTGAAATGAATAACATTATGTAAAGAAAAAATAGGATAATTAAACTATTTCATAGGAACTTAAAAATAAATTAAGGAAGACTGCTTGCCGAGAGATAAATTAGAAAATTAAAGTAATTCATTTACTGAATTACTACTGCAAATACGCCGATAAGTTGGAAGTAGATCTGGTCGTTTACATATATTGTTATATGTCGGTAAATTTGACAAAGTCAAACAAAATTATTCTTAACATTCTCCACAAATAATCTGATTCCATTATAACTGTGGTCGTGTGTGAAGACTAGCAGACTAACTTAACTGCTTTCGGTGCGATAAACCTCCTTTAAGTTAAAGGTGTCATGACATAAACCAGTGAAACAAACATCTAATGACGACAAAGACTGGTAGAGGATGACAGTGATCACATGGAAGATGGCCACATAGTTAAGCGGGGCACTTAAAATCTGCTCGTGTTCACACACGACTACAAACATTTAACCCGACAGTTGTTCTCAACATCTCTATATTACTACTCTCTTCATCCGTTTCTGCTTGAAGCTGCGTCAACCGTAGGTATCTCCCAGAGTTACACACCACAAATTCCTCCATTTCATCTGCTTTCAAAAATCTACAACAAAAACAATTATCGCTGTTGCCCTCCCCCACCATCTTCGCATCCATTTGAAGATAATAACCATCAGCATCCTTATCACCTCCTTAACATTGAGGAGGAATCCGACTGCTGTCCTATATCATAAGAGAATAGTTAATCAAAATTAAAACAATTTGTAGTATTAAATTATAAACAATATGTAAATTTTTCTTTTCTTTATTATAAATAATGATAACTTAGAAAAATAAGTTAAAAAATGAATGTTTAATCCTAAGCTTAATACGTGTTCTAACCAATACTATGCACAAATAACGATGTTGATATATATATAAAAAGTGAGCGTATGGCGCGGACAACGCTGTTACACGCAGGTGTTGGGGATTTATGTCCGCTGTCACACGCAGGTGTTGGGGATTTACTAATTTAGTCCACAAAAATTAAAGCCGTCAGGGATTAACAAACAACAATCGAACCTCAAATGGTCATCGATCTCAAATGGTAGAAGTGAAAGTTTCTTACCTTTTCTTCATAGTCGACCTCAAATGGTAGGAGAATTCAGTTGTATGGCCCTTTCGATTAATGCAACACCATGAAACAATTCCTTGCATAAAAAGAATGAGTGCCGCCAATTCAGCCCCAATAATCCATTAGCGTGCCTCATTTGCCTCTGAAACATTTGCGTAAACCACACAGTAACATAAAAACGAAATTGTTAAAGAAGTTAAGTCACCGAATTCTATGTCCGCCTGTGTCTTATATATTGAAGTTTTGGTAACGCTGTCAAATGACAAAATTATTTGTGATTGATTCTCTTGGTCACGCGCTACATGTGAATTTGTACTGTTAAGTGATTCTCATATGCGTGTACTATTTATTTATAGTTAATTGTAGTTAACTCTTGGTCTCACAGTCTTCTTGTGTTTATTTGTGAATGATTCCGTTGCACACGCATTACTTGTGGGGTAGTATTTTTGACCCATTTTATATGTACGCACGCAACCTGTGAAGCAACAGAACTTGTATTTTTTTATGATTCCGTTTCACTTAGACACCACAAACCCCACAATTAGCCTCAGCTCACACATCTAACCTAACCTCTCTGTCAAGTATTGCGTTGTATGGTACATAATGTCAGTGTGTTTTCCATTCAAGTTAGTTTATTCTCATTAGACATGAAGATATTGGTATTACACTAATAAATGTAGTTGATATATTTGGTAGATTCCAACTTAATGTATACTTTACACTACATTAAAAAGTTAACATACTAAATTAATATATCAAATTTAAGATTAATATAAAAAATTGTAAGATTATAAAGTAAGGGAATCACAAACCCAACGGATTATTAATATTATAAACCTAATGAATTAAGAAACCAATGGGATTAATATTATAAACCCAAAAGATCAATAAATGAAAGAATTAATCAACCCACTAAATAAATATTGAAAATTGAAGGTTATAATAATAAATCAAAGGAATTAATATTAAAAACCCAAGAGATTATTAATATTATAAACCTAAGAAGTATTTAAAGGCAACACATTAACATTAAAAATCCTTGCGATTGGGATTAATATTATGAACGTAAGTGATTTGATTTTTTTGTAAGCTTGACTAGACTACATTTTCATCATGTCCAATATATCACTCTCATCAAGGTAGGGAATTAAACCAGTGACTTCACATTAAGGAGTGCCTTAACAAAGCACCCAATCACCATCTATCCAAGACGACGTGGACATAAAAGTAAGTGATTATTAATATTATAAACAAAAGTAATTTATATTATAAACCCTATAATTAATATAAAACCCTAGGAACATGAACCCTTAGATTAATAAACCCAAGGAACTAATAAAACTAAGGGTTTAACCCAAGGGATTGATATTTTAACTCTAATGTAGATAAATCCTAAGAAAAATATTATAAACCTTAAACGAAACATGGTTGGCCATGGTTCATCATCGTTTATTTTCATACTCAGAGAACCTTTGTCACAATCTTTGAGATAATATTAGACCATGGTAGACGATAATTGACCATGGTCGACCATGCTTGAATTTTTTTGACAATGATTAATCATTGTGAACCATGGTTGACCATGATTGATTTCCATATTGAGAAAATATTTGTCACATACCCAAGGGATTAATACTATAAACCCATGGGATATTAATCTTAAGATAAATATTATAAAACCCAAGCAACTATAACCCCAAAGGAATAACATTGAAACCTAGCATTAATATTAAATAATAGGAATATAAAACCTAAGATTAATAAACCTAGGGGATTATTATTATAAACCTAAAGGATTAATAAACCCAGGGGATTAATATTAAAAACCCAAGGGATTAATAAACACAAGGAATTTATATTTTAAACCAAAAGGATTATAGACAAAGCATTTATGTTAAACCCTAAGATTAATATTATAAAATCTACCAATAATATTATACTCTTTTTGTTCACAAAATTTGCTACTAGATGTATTCAAAAAAAGAAGGGGAGACTAAGCTCCAGTCTTATAAGAGAAGAGCTCATAGTATGAGCTTGCAACTGAATTACATTGAAGCATTCCGCTAAAATGTTTTCATATTCAATTTGAAAGGCTCTAACACAAGTGTAAATTCGGACAAACTAAAACAGAAGCAAACTGACTTTACAAAACATCTAATCTATACTTATGTGACTGATTTGTCGAGTACTGGAGTCCTTCGGGTGGCTGTCAACTTCTGTGATCTTTATATTAGAGGAATTGGTACTTGGGGTGTTGATCTTATCCATCATATACTTGAGAATATCAACAAACTCCTGAATGTGCGCACAAGTATTTTTTAGAGCGTTGAATTGCTCCTGCAGATAAGAGATGCGATGAAGGAAGAGGTTGAGATCGGCCTCATATTTGGCTGTAATTATCCTTGTAGCAAATTCAATTTTTTCATCCAAGAGATGTTGATGCGTTCTGTCTTGCTCAAGTTCAGCTTGTAAGTCACGACAATCAAGACAATCTTCACTGTGGTCCATCCAAAGAACTTCAAAACTAGCCTAGAGCAACACTAAAAGAAGGCTCCCACAAGCTGTAACAACGACAATGGGAACCCAAAGGAGGATTAGAATAACAGGGGAGAGAGTTGAAGAAGGTCTCAGAAACTCGGAGACAGAGCTAAGGAAATACCAGACTTTAAGGCAGAGGCTAATGCTGAGTGTGAGGAAGCATGAATGAGCAAAACAAGAATGTGATGAGGCAAGATGGCGATCCTTGTCAGGGCAGAAAGGAAGGATCGAGTGTTAAGGAGCCTATGAAATGAAGCCAAAAATATAATAGATATCGTAAGTTGGCTGTTAAACAAGGGAAAGAGAGCAAAGGGGTCAATGAGCATGAAGATGGGGGCTCGCGAATGAAGGCGAAGCTTCTCGGAATAAATAACAGGCGAGCAGAGGCCCATGAAATTCTAGATCACGTGAAAGGAGCTTGGGTGATCACGGATTTCATAGGAGTAGCTTAGATTTAGAGGTACAACAAAATCTGTGATGGGATACGAAGGAATTTTCAGCGACTTGCGACAGAGGGCCTCGAGATTACTGTGGATTTGGTCGGGGTACACTTTGGCAGAAACGCAGGTCATTTGATATAAAAAAATTAAACCAATCATGAAAATCAAGGGAGGAATTGGTGTAAGTCTTCATTGTTATAGAGAATGCTTCGTTTGGCCTGAGAGCAAGATTGACTGGCCCGTTTGTCAGCTTCTCGTTTGATGGATCGAAAAATGTGATAGAATTGGAATTCTGATCATGGGTTATCAAGACTTTGCATCTACTGATGGTTTGCTGCAAGAAAATATTGGAAGCTTTCCACTTGTTGTTCATTAAATTAATAATAATGGTAGAGTCACCGAACATGAGGGCTTTCTTGATTCCCTAAGCCTGTAATTGAAGAATGCCTTGATAGAGGGCCAGAGCCTCGGCTTTGTTGTTTGAGAGGATCCCCAATCCCCATTCAAAGGAGACTAAGGGTTCACCATAAGGATTGAAGACAATGCCCCCTGCTCCCACCACTCCCGGATTTGATTTAGAGGCACCGTCAAAGAACAAGGAGTGAGAGTTACTTGAGCGAAGCCAATTGTTGAAGTTGTCATGCTTTAATCGAATTTTCCATCTGTGACTGTTAGCTTTGCCCAAATTGCTGCAGGTTTTCACTGCTGGGGGGATACTAATCTTGTCTATTAAATTTCTTATGAAATCATTTTCCTTAGCCCATAGACTAGTTATGTAAATTTTTTTAGTGATCTTAGAAGCAATAGTTTCGATCGCTAGAATTTTTGCCTTGATACAAAGATTCCTGATTGAAGTCTCTTTGTCTCTAAATATCATGTTCCAAGCGATCCAGATCCTCCATAAAAGAGCAAATGGGAGGGTGTCCCAGACTCTCTTAGCAGGGTTATGTTTCATAGATTATGAGGGGTAATTTCTTTTCCAATTATTTAGAGCTTATCCAATGGATTGCTGAGGATTCCAGATGGGGAGTGCAGAAGGATTGATGCTGCTCCAACAAGAGACTGCGAAAGGACATGAGATAAAAATATGTTGTATAAACTCTTCTGCTTCTTGGCAATTAGGACATCTGGAGGGTCCAACAAAACCTCTTTTTCTAGGGTTCTCTGCAGTGAGAATTTTTTCTTTCAAGAGAGTCCACATGAAGAATTTTACCTTAGGAATTGCTTCTGCTTTCCTTAAAGTCTTCCAATGTATCCATGTTGGCACTGGGTGTTCCTTGTTATTTAAATAATCATAGCCTGCTTGGATTGTGTAGCTGGTGCCTGTGGGATCCCATCTGAATTCATCCTTGTCGTTTTTAAAGGTGGGAACATTGTTGTGCAAATGTTTACAAAAGTTGTCAAAGCTACCTTTGAGGTGTTGAGGGAGGGGAGGAAAATTATATCGCATCCAAGCATGGGTTATTACATCCCATTGAGAAATTTGGTATAAATTGCATATACCTTTACTTTGGAGGAAGAGAATTATTGAATCCATACGTGGGAGGCTGTTGATTGGTGGATTTCCCATGATTTTATCAGTGCCGATGTTGACTTTCTTACCTCCTTTAAGCACCTTGGAAACGTTTTGTGCCATGAATGTGATGGCTTTTTTACATAGCTTCCAAATCTTTGTGCAGTTTCTATTTGGAATCTCAGTCGCAAGCAAATGCTGTCTTGTTTGGCTGAGGTATTTTGCCTCCAAGAGATTTTTCCACCAGGTTGTTTGGTTTTCCATGAGTCTCCATATCAACTTTCCGCCAAAGGCTAAATTCATGATATATTATACTCTTAGAATATGAATCCTTAGATTAATAAACCCAATAGATTGATATTATAAACCTAAGGCACTAATAAACACAAGGGATTAATACTAAAAACCCAAGGGATTAATATTGTAAACCCAAAGAAAATAAATTCTAAGATAAATATTATAAACCTTAAAACAAACATGGTTGATTTTCATATTGAGACATTCTTTCTCATAATGCAAAATTGGACCATAGTTAACCATGATTGATTTTCATATTGAGACAATTTTTGTCACAATACGACATTGGACCATGTTTCACCATGGACGACCATGATTGTCAAAATGTGAGATTGGACCATTATAAAATCTTTATCACAATGCAACCAAGGTTATTGACCATGGTTAACCAGGTTAACCATGGTTGACAATGTTTGGTTTTCATATTGAGATAATCTGTCACAATGCGACGTTGGACCATGGTTGACCATCGTTGATTTTCACATTGAGACAATCTTTGTCACAATGCGACATTGGAACATGGTTGACCATGATTTATTTTCATATTGAGAGAATCTTTGTCACAATGCGACGTTGGACCTTGGCTGACCATAATTGACCATGGTTGACCATGGTTGATTTTCATATTGAGACAATATTTGTCACAATGCAATGTTAGACCATGGTTTACAGTGTATGACCATGGTTATTGAAATGGATGGCCATGATTGACAATGGTTAACCATGGTTGACTTTCATATTGAGAAAATCTTTGTCATAATGTGACGTTAGACCATGGTTGTCACAATGTGGCACTCGGCCATTAGACAATATTTGTCACAATGTAACCATTGTTATTGACCATGACTAACCATGATTAGCCATGGTTGACCGTGGTTGATTTTATATTGAGACAATATTTGTCACAATCTGACATTAGAACATTGATGACCATCATTGATTTTCATATTGAGAGATTCTTTGTCACAATGTGACGTTGGACCATGGTTGACCAAATTCATTTTCATATTGAGAGAATTTTTGTCACAATGTGATGTTGGACTGTAGTTGACTATGGTTTATTTTCATATTGAGACAATATTTGTCGCAACGTGATGATGGACCATGGTTATTGACCATGGTTGCTATTCATATTGAGACAATCTTTGTCGCAATGTGGCGTTGGACCATGATTGACCATGATTGATTTTCATATTGAGACAATCTTTGTTAGAATGTGATGTTGGACCATGGTTGACCATGGTGGACCATGATTGACCATGGTTACCCATGGTTGATTTTCATATTAAGACAATCTTTGCCACAGTGCGACATTGGACAATGGTTGACAATAGTTGACCATGGTTGTTGAAATGTGGCGTTGGACCATGAGATAATATTTGTCACAATCTGACCATGGTTGACCATGATTGATTTTCATATTGAGAAAATATTTCTGACAATACATTGTTCGACCATGGTTGACCATGGTGGATATTCACAATGAGGCAATCTTCATCACAATATAGTGTTGGACCATGGTACACCATAATTAACCATGGCCCACTATGTTTGACTAGTGTTGACCATGATTGACCAAGGTTAACCATGGTTAACCACAGTTGACCATGATTTCTTTCCATATTGAGAAAATATTTGTCACAAACCCATATTGGGATTATTATAAACCTAAGAGATTAATAAGCTTAAGGGATTAATACTAAAAAACCAAGGGATTAATAAACCCAAGGATTTTATATTATAAACCCAGTGGATTTATATTAGACCCTAGGAATAATATTATAAACCCTATTAATAATACTATACCCTAGGAATATCAACCCTTGGATTAATAAACCCAAGGAACTAGTAAACCCAAGGGATTAATACTAAAAACCCAAGGGAATAATATTAAACCCAAGGGATTACTATTCTAGACCCAAGGTATATAAACCCTAAGATAAATATTATAAACTCTAAAACAAACTTGGTTGACCATGATTGACCATGGTTGATTTTCATATTGAGACAATCTTTGCCACAACACGACGTTGGACCATGTTTGACCATGATTCAGAAATTGACCATGGTTTGATGATGATTTCACGATGAGTTAATTGAAACATGGTTGACCATGTTTAACCATTTTTGAAACAATGTTTGTCAGAAGCAATGTTGGACCATGGTTGTCACAATGTAACATTGGACCATTAGACAATCCTTGTCACATTGTGACTGTGGTTATTGACCATGGCTCAACATGATTAACCATGGTTGATTTTCATATTGAGACAATATTTCTCACAATGAGACATTGGACCATGGTTGACCATCGTTGATTTTCATATTGAGACAATATTTCTCACAATGCGACAGTGGACCATGGTTGATCATGATTTATTTTCATATTGAGAGGATTTTTGTCACAATGCGATGTTGGACCCTAGTTGACCATGATTGACCATGGTTGATTTTCATATTGAGACAATATTAGTAGCAATGCAATGTTGGACCATGGTTGACCATGGATGCCAATGGTTATTTACCATGGATGGCCATGATTGACCATGGTTGATGATGGTTGACCATGGTTGGTGTTCAAATTAAGACAATCATTGTCTCAATGTGACGTTGGATCATAATTGATAGTGATTGACCATGATTGATTTTCATATTGAGAGAATCTTTGTTACAATGCGAAGTTGGACAGTTTACCATGATGGACCATGATTGACCATAATTAGCCAATGTATGTAAACACTAAGATAAATATTATAAACCACAAAATAAACATGGTTGACCATTGTTTAGCATTGTTTATTTTCATATTGAGACAATATTTTTCATAAGGCTACGTTGGACAATAGTTGATAAACCTAAGTATTTATATTAAATCCAAATACTAATATTATAAATGTAAGGGAGTAATAAACCTAAGGGATTGTAAACCCAAGGGAATAATATTAAACCCAAGGCATTAATATTTCAAACCCAAGGTAAGGAAACCCTAAGAAAAATATTATAAACCCTAAACTAAACATGGTTGACCATGGTTGATTTTCATATTGAGACAATCTTTGTCACAATGGACCATTGGACCATGGTTAACCATAGTTGAGCATGATTGATTGTCATATGGAGATAATCTTTGTCACAATATGACATTAAACCCAAGGGATTAATATGATAAACCCAAGGTATATTAACCCTAAGAAAAATATTATAAACCCTAAAATAACCATGGTTGGCCATGGTTGACCATGGTTGACAATGTTCAACCATGGTTGATGATGATTGATGATGGTTGACAACGGTTGACGACGGTTTACAATAGTTGATAATGATTGACCATGGTTATAAACCATGGTTGGACCATGGTTAACCATGATTATAAACCTAAGGGAGTATTATTGAACAATGGTTTACCATGGTTATAAACCACGGTTGGACCATGGTTGACCATTGTTATAAAAGCACGATTTTATATTAAACCCTATGATTAATATTATAAACCCTATCATTAATATTATACCTTAGGAATATGAACCCTTATATTAATCAACCTAATAGTTTGATCTTATAAACCCAAGGGATTAATATTGTAAAGCCAAGGTATGTTAACCCTGAGATAAATATTATAAACCATAAAATAAACATGGTTGACAATGGTTGACCATGGTTGACAGTGGTTGATGATGGTTGACGATGGATAATGATGGTTGACCGTGATTAATGATGGTTGACAATGGTTGGCCATGGTTGACGATGGCTGACCATGGTTGACCGTGATTAACGATGGTTGACGATGGCTGACCATGGTTGACCGTGATTAATGATGGTTGATTTACATACTGAGACGATCTTTATTACAATGAGACTTTGGACCATTGTTGACCATGATTATAAACCCAAGGAATTTTTATTAAACACTAAGATTAATATTATAAACCCTATGATCAATAGTATACCCTAAGAATATGAACCCTTAGATTAATAAATCCAAGGGTTTAAGACTAAAACCCAAGGGTTTAATACTAAAACCCAAAGGGTCAATGTTATGAACCCAAGGTAATTTAACTTTCAAATAAATAATATAAACCCTAAAATAAGCATTGTTGACCATGGTTGACAATAGTTTACTTACAATCGAAAGTCCTAATAATTAATAATTGTTCAATCACTAATTATTACTAATTATTAATAAATTATGATTTAATTATAATTATTGTAATTAATAATTAATTATTATTACTAAATATTATTAATTATTATTGATATAAATATTAATTAATTATAAGTATTATAATTAATTAATATTATTAATTATTAAATTTTAAATATTATTAATTAATTATTATTATTATTAATTATTAACCATAACAAGAGGCCAAATTTGATCTTTCAACATCATACTTCATTTACATCATTTACAAAGAGATACCAATCAAGCTACCTATTTTATTATATATAATTATTAAAAAACAAAAGACTATAAATAATTTTTAATATCTTAATATAAAAGCCATATATAACTTTTATAGTTTTTTAATAATATACAGCGTTTATTTTTTATAATTTTTAATAATACATAATGTTTCAAAATAAAGTATAATTAAAATACATTTCAATATTATTTACAAATTAATTATTTTAGTATCAAAAGCAATTAAAAATAATAATAAAATAAAATCTTATAATTAAAAGATTTAGTAATATGGTATTTAAATAAAAAATCTTTCTTCCATAATCAATCTATGATTAATGATATATACAATTCCTCTACTATATATAAAAGCTAAAATAGAATCTACATAGATGAAAGCTAAAAAATAAACCAAACATAAATTTAAATTTATTAGTTTTTTCTTAAAAGTATAATAACTACACCCAAATTAAAATAATTTATCATTTTACAGCGAACACGAAAAGAACTTGCAGGAAACTAATAATTCAAATCAACTCACCGTACTCACAACAAACCAAACAGTCAAATCAACTCGCTGTAAAGATTATGTATTTTAAAGGAATCACGAAATTCAGAAAGATCTGACAACTCCAATGACAAAACCAAACATTGTAAATATTATATATTTTAAAGCAATAACGAAATTTGTAAAGATCTGATAACTCCAGTAATAAAACGAAACATTGAAATTAAAGAAGTCAAATTAACCCACGAATTAGCCTGTGTATTTTAAAGCATTCATCAGATTTGGAAATGGCAGCGATGAATCGTTGCAGGCTTGGTAGGAAATCATACATTTAAAAGAGATCTGGTTATATGTACGAGATTTTATAAACTCTAAAAGCAAAATGTTGTCCATACAAATTATTTTTCGAAGTGTATAAATTGTAGTTCAAAGTCATGTGCCTGAGATTTTGATGACAATTAAATTGTATTGAATGCAAAATTTGAAACATTCGAAAATTTGAAAGAAGTGTTTATAGGATTTTGCAATGGAAATAAAGATGCCAGGTAAATAATTTATGTTTACATTTAATACACAGTTTTATTCCGTCCAACAGACCCGTTCGAATACACAAATTGAAACCAGTACCTTCTTTCAAAAAAATCGAGGTAAAATGATATATGATAGTTCAAACATAATAAAAGGTCATTGGTTAAAACGATGCTTCTGCAAATTATATCACTTATCATAGCATTCACTTTATCAAGAATGATCCTGCAATGCAATACACAGTGCTTTCCCAAAAAATATTCAGGTATAAAGGTTTATTTCATAAATACATCAAAACACAGACTATGGCGCCGGAGGTCGGCTTCATAGAACAAGAATAGAAAAAAAATCTAGAAACCCTAACAAATCAAAAAATCTTCAAACGATAGAAGCTTCAGAGATTTTAAGATAAACTCCCATATCTTCTCAGGTCAAAGGTAGAAACGATCGCCAACTACGAGAATCTGCCCCGATTCGTGAACTGATTTGGCAATTTCTTTGTCATCCTCCTCTCCCGTAGAGTCCATACAAATCTGCAATAACTATTTGCTGAAAATGTTAGTGATTTTCCGAGTGCCTCGATCTACACGAACCCCAGTAGTCTCCTCCTTTCCTCTGGTGATATTTTGCATTCCGAGGTTGGCGTGACCTTCAGAAGCGGACGCTCTCTGGCAGCTTTATTTAAATTCTGCAGATTTTTATTTTAATATAATTTTTTATTTTTTAATATTAATATAAAAAAAATTATAATAATCCAATTTTAGAAATTATTTATGATAATAGATAAAACATGAAAAAGGTTATTATGAATTTGAAAGTAGTTATAAATCAATAAATTATGGCCTTTTATAATATATATATATATATATATATATATATATATATATATATAAACTGTTGTTATTCATATAATTTTATATGGTTTTAAATATGGGATTGCAATATTTTTAAAGAATTGTAAAGAAACATAAAGCAAATTCAAAGTATTATATAACTTACAATCTTAATATTAAAGGGAATACACCACATTTTATGATTTTCATAAAAGTTAATTATTTCCCCATAAGAGTATGATTATAATTAGATATTTAATGTAAAAACAAACAAAAAATAAATAATATGGAAGCCAAGAGTCTTTCTAAGGTTGGTTCAAACTACAGCCAAACCCATTTGCAACTTCTTGTTCCTCGGGATTGTTTTAAGGGATATTGTTCTATAGAAGAGCTCACATCCCTAACCTTGAGTGCATCACCCGAAGGGATCACACCCCAGTGGCTTAATTATCAAAGCCTAACCCTCATGGTGTCGAAGAGAATTGACCTCGTAACCTCTCATTAGCGAGATGCTTTAGCTATGCAAACTTGACCAATTTAGTAAGCCTTTGGGGTTAGAATATTCAAATAATAATCAAGAAGACACAAAAAATTCATGGATTTCAACAAAACCAATTTTTGATTAAAAAATCAAAGGAAAAGTAAAGAAACAATTAGGGCAAGTCTATTGTGCATTCGTTTTTTTTTTTTTGTAAATTACATAATATTACAACCATTACCGGAAAAGATGTTTCTACTTATGATGTATAAGTGAATAATGTACATAATTTGAGAGAAAATAAAAAAATATGAAATGCCACTGATGTAGGCTTGGTCATTCCTCTGTAGCATAATGGCCCAATTAGACCTCTCTTACACACTCTACTATTTCTAGTAGAAAAAATTTACCCCTTGACCTTATCTTTGTTGGGGCTCTACAATGAGGGAAATGTTGTTACATAATTTTATAATTAAAAACAATAAAACAATAGTTACATTAACAAATTTTAAAATGCTAAAAAAAAATAAAAATAAAAATGAATGTAGACGCTAAAAAAATACTTCAATTTTCACCTTAATTTTACATCATTTTTTTATGGATTGATAAATTCATTAAATGTAAAATGAAATAAATTACCTTTTAGTATGAAGGAGATATATAATTCCTTCACTGCCGAGCATGGATTTGAAAAATACCATGAAAAAATAATATTATTGATATTATATAATGTGATTAATTTTATGTTCAGCTCATATGTAATATTAAAACACAAATATATTAAAAACAATAAAAAAAAGTTTCACGGATAAATAAAATATTTCCATAAATAACATAATCGCATATCAAACCATTTTCATCAACAACTTTGTCAAATTATTCATGTTTATATGAATATACTAGAACTTCTTCCAACCTCCCTAGATATATAATATTAGGATAGCGTTTGGAAGCAGACTCTAGATTATGAACAAGTCCCTGTTGGGTCCCTATAATACTAGTGATTACCCCATTACTATTGTAATTTTACCCCTTATTTATATTGTTGTGCCCCCATTGCCCCCATATTGTTATTAATGTGCCCATAGAATCCCTCTATTATTATTTTTGTGGCTTTATATTATTATTGTTAGGTCGGCTAGATTATATTGTGACTCCATAGACTCCTATATATAGAAAGGAGGTTTTGTCATTTGAATCATCCAAGAATTGTTCATTTATGTAATGTAAAGGAGGTTGCCACCTCGAAGCGGCTGAATTCTAAGGCATTGATCTATCTTTTCTATCTTTTATTGAGCTGGTTTCATAACATTTGGTATCGGAGCTTTGGATTCTAGGGTTTCGCTGCTCCAAACAGGTCATCGTGGAATTTTCGCTATAACTGTTTTTCTGTGACGTTTCAGAAGTCGCAAAAAAAACCCATTTGAGAAGAAATCACGCTGAAGCTTCGGTACAAATTTCAAATCTTGTCGCGTGATATTTTCGGAGATATGATCTCAGGAAGTTGGTCTTTTTGCAGACTCCTGAATTACACTCAAAACAGGTGACCTGGGGAAAATCGTCATAACTTTCTTTCTGAGCATCGGATTGAAATTTCGTAAGAAGGTACAGAAAGAGGACGGACTGTAGTTTGCTTTTATATATTTTCCAGAGTCAAAGGTTGAAACAATGCCACGTGGCACTTCATACAAGTTCGCTTGAACTAGTCTATAATCAGGTCACTGCGAGAGATTGTGCATAACTCTTTCTTGGAGAATCTAATTTGGATCAGACTAGTGGCATTGGAAAGAGGACATAGAAGGCTACTACAGGTCACAATTTGAGAACTGGATGATTCGAACTTACAGAGATACATCAGATTCAATATCAGGCTTCTACAAAGTAAAAAAAGGTGTGTAGTTTTTATTTTTTATTTTTGCATAAGCTTGGTTTGAAGGAATTCAAAGGGCATAGTAAAGCATTATTATCGGTAACTGATGCCCCGAGGAAAGAAAATGCAAACACCTAGTAAGGAACCTGAAAGCTCTAGCATGACTCATGAAGAAGAGGAAGAAATGCTACATGATATATCAAAATTACAAGAACAAGTGCAACAAATGTCACGCTCACAAAAGCTAGCAGATGCTAAGATAAATGGTGTGGAATCTAAGATAAAGGGCATGGAAGCTAAGATGGATGATTTGAAGACAGACTTGAGGACAGATTTGAAGACAGACATGGCAGATTTGAAGACAGATTTGACAAATTTTCTACAAGAAATACTTACTATGGTAAAAAGGTTGTAAAGGAAACTCATGATGTGAACAAAATAAATGTTAATCATGATTCCATAGACTCTAATGTTGGATCGAAGACCCACCATATTCCAAAAATCGATATGAGGAAGTTTGATGGCAAGGATCCCGCCACATGGATATTACAGATGGAGCAGTTCTTCGATCTCAATAATGTGCAAAACACACAAAAGGTACGTATGGAAACTTTATATTTGGAACCAAATCAGTTTGTATGGTATCAATGGCTTTGCTCTCGTAAACAATTTATCACTTGGGCAATTTTTACGGAAGAATTGATAGCACATTATGAGGATACAAAAAGCAACACTTTTTTTAGCCAATTGATAAGTCTCAAACAAAAGGGTTCAATAATGGAGCACATTGAGGAGTTCCAAAAATTGAACATAAGGGTAAAAGATATTCCAGAGGAGCATAGGATTGATGTGTTCATAGGGTCTTTAAAGGATAATATCCAACATGATGTTCGCCTTTGGGAACCTGATTCATTAGAGAAGGCATTCAGGTTAGCAAGAAAAATGGAAAGCAAAATTATGGCAACCAGGAAGCATACCACTCACAACTATAAAGACGGAAGTGTTGTTTCCCCTAGTCTTCCACAACCTATAAGGTTGACACCACAACAATTGGAAGAAAAAAGAGCAAAAGGGCTTTGTTACAGTTGTGATAGCAAATACACTAAAGGTCATAAGTGTGCTGAGAAGAAATTATTCTACATAGATTGTGAAGAGGAAGAAGAAAAGGAGCAAGAAAGGTCAAAAGAAGAGGATATACTCCAGGAACAAAGCCTAGATGAAGAACAAATAAATCCGACCATATCTTGTAATGCATTGGCGGGAATTACCACTCCTCAAACCATCAAGATAGAAGGACAAATCAAGAAGAAAAAGGTAATAGTGTTGATTGATTCAGGAAGCACCCACAATTTTATTCATTGTAGGGTAGCAAAAGAATTGAATTGCTTCCTATATCCAGCACCAGAGTGTCAAGTGATGATTGCAAATGGAGGAACAATAAATTGCTCTGGAAAGTGCCATAATATCAAGCTATCCATGGGAGAATATGTATTGACTAGCCCAATGCTTTCCATTCCAATGGGAGGTGCTGATGTTGTACTAGGAGTCCAATGGCTACAATCCTTGGGTACAATAGCTTTTAATTTTCAAGAACTTTTCATCAAATTTTCTATGGAAGGAAAGGAAGTTGAATTAAGGGGTATTGCAGGGAAACCAGGAAAGATAATCAGCTCTAATGGTATGACAAAGCTTCTAAAAAAGGAGCAAAGGGGTGTAATTGCACAATTATGTTCGCTAGATGTTTCCACATTAGAATCATCTATTTCTCCAGATCTCCAAAAAGTCCTGGACAATCATTCCAAGGTATTTGAGACTCCCAAAGGTCTCCCACCTATGCGTGATCATGATCATGCTATTCATCTGATTCCAGGAAGTGTTCCTCCAAACATCAGGCCGTACAGATATCCCTATGTCCAAAAAAGTGAAATTGAACGTATGGTTGCAGAAATGCTAGAGGCTGGTATAATTCAACCGAGTCAAAGTTCTTTCTCTGCTCCAGTAGTATTGGTGCACAAGAAGGATGGATCATGGCGCATGTGTCCGGATTATAGGGAGCTCAACAAGCTCACTATTAAAGATAAGTTCCCCATTCCTGTCATTGATGAATTACTGGATGAATTGCATGGATCAATTTACTTCACCAAGTTGGATCTTCGTTCAGGATATCATCAAATCAGAATGAAGATTGAAGACATTCCAAAAACGGCATTTAGAACTCATGAGGGTCATTATGAATTTTTGGTCATGCCTTTTGGCCTTACCAATGCACCTTCAACATTTCAAGGTTTGATGAATTCAATTTTCAAACCATTCCTTAGAAAATTTGTGTTAGTATTTTTTGATGATATACTAATCTACAGCAAGTCTTGGAAGGATCATGTTGAACATGTTGACAGGGTGCTACAACTATTGGAGGAGAAACAATTATATGCAAAAAGATCCAAATGTTTCTTTGGAGTCCAGGAGGTGGAATATTTGGGTCATATTGTATCTCATGAAGGAGTTAAGGTAGACCCTAGCAAAATTAAAGCCATTAAGGAATGGAAAATCCCCACATCCATAAAGCATTTGCGCGGATTTCTTGGGTTGACAGGGTATTATCGCAAGTTTGTTAAGAATTATGGGAGAATAGCAGCACCTCTAACAACATTATTGAAGAAAGATGCATTTTCATGGACTCCGGAAGCAACAAAGGCCTTTGAACATCTTAAAGAGGCAATGTGCCAAGCACCGGTCTTAGCTACACCGGACTTCACAAAAACCTTTATTGTGGAATGTGATGCTTCAGGAAATGGAATTGGTGTTGTTCTAATGCAAGATGAAAGACCCATTGCTTTTGAAAGTCGTCCAATCAAGGGAAAGTTTTTAAGCAAAGCTATTTATGAGAAGGAAATGTTGGCAATACTCCATGCACTTAAGAAATGGCGACCCTACCTAATGGGAAGACACTTCAAGGTAAAAACGGATCATGATAGCCTTAAATACTTTTTAGAACAAAGATTATCCTCTGAAGAGCAACAAAAGTGGGTCACAAAGATGTTGGGTTATGACTTTGAAATCATCTACAAAAAAGGGAAGCAAAATGTGGTGGCAGATGCACTCTCAAGAAAGGATGAGGATGTGGAAGCATTGTTGTGCGCCATTTCTATTATCCAACCAGATTGGATAAATGAAGCAAGGGAGGAATGGAAGAATGACGAAGAAGTGTGGGCACTTATTCGAAAGCTACAACAAGATTCCAGTACGTCTGATACATTTAGCTGGAAAAATGATTCGTTATGGTACAAAGATCGCTTATACCTCTGTAAGAATTCCCAGCTAAAACAAAAGATTCTTATGGAATTGCACACTTCTCCCTTAGGAGGGCACTCAGGATTTTTAAAAACTTACCACAGGGTTAAGAAGGAATTTTTTTGGGATGGCCTTAAATCAGATATTCAAAAGTTTGTGGCAGAATGTTTGGTTTTCCAACAAAATAAAGTTGAAACAATTAAGACACCGGGTCTATTACAACCTTTATCCATTCCAAGCCAACGTTGGGAGGAGGTTTCAATGGATTTTATCACAGGTTTACCCAAGTCTGAGGGAAAGAGTGTCATCATGGTGGTAGTTGACAGACTTACCAAGTATGCACACTTTTGTGCATTATCACATCCATTTAAAGCCAGTACAGTTTCTACTGCATTTATGGAAACAATTCAAAAGCTACATGGAAACCAAAAGATTATTGTAAGTGACAGAGATCCCATTTTCACTGGAAATTTTTGGACAGAATTATTTTCTTGTCTTGGTACTCAGTTAGCTCATAGCTCATCTTATCATCCTCAATCTGATGGGCAAACTGAGATAGTAAACAAATGTTTGGAAGGATATCTTGTTGCTTTGTATCTGATAAACAGACACAATGGGTCAAATGGTTGCCTCTGGCTGAATGGTGGTATAACACTTCCTTTCATACAGCAACAAAAATGACCCCATTTATGGCACTTTATGGGTATCAACCACCATCCATCACATCATATTTAAGAGAAAATTCTAAGGTTCAGGCAGTGGAACATCACATCGAACATCAACAACAAGTCCTCCAACTCTTAAAGGATAACCTCGTGTTGGCACAGAATAGAATGAAACAACAGGCAGATCAACATCGCAGTGAAAGAAGTTTTGATGTAGGTGATTGGGTATTCCTACGGCTACAACCATATAAGCAAATGTCCCTCAAGCAAGCTAAGAAGGATAATAAATTATCACCAAAGTATTATGGTCCGTACAAGGTGTTGCAAAAGATTGGTACTATGGCATACAAATTGGAGCTTCCTGCAGCTTCTCGATTGCACCTAGTTTTCCATGTTTCATGCTTAAAGAAGGTTATAGGCTACAAGCTCCCAGTCAAGGAAAATTTTAAGGATGGAAAAATTTCTTGAAGTTTAAAAACATTGGCGAATCTCACTAATCCCTAATATGCTAACTATAAGATGTTTATTGATATATTTGTAAAATTATTCAAATTTATAATGATTTTATATATAGCCTCTATACAATGTTGGCGATTTTTAAGGTAAAATAATTTTATATTCTAAAATTTGGGCGAATCGTCTTTTATAAAATTGGAAATTGGCGAATATTTTTTGTGGAAAAATCATGGAAAATTAGCCCACTGGGCGAACATTAGCCCCTAAAATTTTCCATGCTCCCAGTTCAAACAATATTGCCAGAACTTGATGAGGAAGGAAAAATTATATTGGAACCGGAAGCAGTTATAGAAACAAGAACTCGACAACTACGAAATCGATCAATTTCAGAGTACCTTATCAAGTGGAAGAACTTTTCCACTGAAGATTCCACATGGGAGGATGAGAATTTTATGCAGAAGTATCCAAAACTACTCAAGCGTTGAGGACAACACTTTTTTGAAGGAGAGGGGCATGTTGGGTCCCTATAATACTAGTGATTACCCCATTACTATTGTAGTTTTACCCCTTATTTATATTGTTGTGCCCCCATTGCCCCCATATTGTTATTAATGTGCCCATAGAATCCCTCTATTATTGTTTTTGTGGCTTTATATTATTATTGTTAGGTCGGCTGGATTATATTGTGACTCCATAGACTCCTATATATAGAAAGGAGGTTTTGTCATTTGAATCATCCAAGAATTGTTCATTTATGTAATGTAAAGGAGGTTGCCCCCTCGAAGAGGCTGAATTCTAAGGCGTTGATCTATCTTTTCTATCTTTTCTTGAGATGGTTTCATAATAGTCTCCTTTAGATATAAGCATCTTATTCGGGATTTCATGTTGAATACTAAGTAAACATTTGAAGAAATCCCTTGTCAGAAAGAGTGAGTTGATTCGAGAAAAATCTCCCAAAGAAGCAGAAATTTGAGACTAATAGGTATCTCAAATCATGATCAGATCTCTAGATCTGAGAATACATCTCACTCACTATCCTCTCTAGATGAGTCTCTAGAGAAAGTCAAAATTCAATCTAGTATGAAATTATGAGAAGGTAAATCCCCATTAAATTAAATTTTAGCTTAAAAAGGCCCATGAAAATTTCATGTGCATAATATATAAACCAATCAAAATCTTTTAAAGTTTAAAAAAAATACATGTAAATATTTTGGAGCGAAAATAAGAAAACCACCTTTTTTAATTGTATTTTTGGCATATCTCCTTATAGGTTTTCTCAAATTTCAAATGTAGACACTTGTTGGATGTGAAATTATATTTCACATGAAACAAGTACCCATTATGCATACTTCTAAGAAGACCCACATTGATCAAAATTGAAGATATATTAAAAATTTATATAGAGAAAAATAAAGTAATTAAAATTAATAATTTCCCTATATTAAACTTTTTTTTGTTTTTTTTATAAGAAAATATCTGAGAAGATTAACCCGAAAGGATCGCACCGAATTGACTTATTACCAAAGCCTAACCTCAAGGGAGTCAAGGACAATTGAAGTCGTAACCTCCTATTATCGAAGTGCTTTAAGATGAAAAAGTGAAGTTGGGTAATACTTTTCCTTATTTTTTTACATTTTCATTTTTTAGGTATCTGTCAACATTTTCATAGTTAGCAAATCATTTTTCTCTCATTTTTTTTTAGATAGAAACTTGTAAAGTATTACATGCAACCCGTAATAATTTTTAATACTTTTTTCTATTGGTATTAGTTCTCCCAACAGATATTAGCCATACAACCCTAATTCCAAAAAAGCGTTTCCCATTTTTCGCATTTTTAGCGTTTAGCAACGGGAACTCGATCAATTGAAATAATCATTGGGGCTATATTTTCACTTATCATTATAACAAAAATTTTATTGCATTTTTAATTTGGAGTTGATATATAATATTTTTAAAATGTTACTAACCAAAAAAGTTTAATGTGACCTAGAAATCATATTTTAGTATTCATAATGAATAAAAGTTTATCTACACACACACACACACACACACATATATATATATATAGAGAGAGAGAGAGATAGGTGCTTTTATTCCATTAATAGGTTATTTCTAATTCAAGATATGAGAGATATTTGTAATTCCTGCAATTTTTAATACAAAGTTGACTTGTATTTTAAACAAAAATAATCAAATGTGTGTGTGTGTGTGTGTATATAGACAAACATGTAACATTTTAAAGGATATTAATAACAAAAAAAATTATATATATATATATATATAGATATATATATATATATATAGATATATATATATATATATATATATATATATATATATATATATATATATATATATATATATATATATATATAGATATTGCTGGAATCACGATTGTCATTAGACTAAAACCCGCATGCTTTAGTAAGTGAATGCACCACTAGAGTTAATGGATCCACTAGAGGAAGTTAAACACATGTTGTGAAACACGCGGAGAGCATTGGTTTGTCTAATGTCCAACAATCTCCTCCCTAGCACAAGAGAGGTGTGATTCAAACTTGTGATCTTTGGTTGTGATACCACTTGCTAGAAATAAGATCACTACTGACCAGGGGGGTTGAATCAATAGTGCTAGAGTTTGGTTGGCATCGATTTCAACCTTGTAGCATGTGTTTGATTGGTTGCAGATGTTTGATTATGCATATGTTTGATTGGTTTTAGGTATTTGGCTATGCATTTTTTAGTGTTGAGAGTGAAAAGGAAAAACCATGGGAAATTACCAAGATTTTTTCTAATGGCATTTGGTGTGAGAACTTAAATGGTTAAATAATTTATTTTAGTTGAAGTAGTCAACATGGGGTATGGAATCTAATTAATAATTTTGATGAGAAAAAAACAATATAATTTATTATGCTAGTATTGGAAGAGGATTATGAGTGAGAGAGAGATACATTGCATAACAATGTTTTTTGTATATCTATAGCATTGATGAACAGATTTTTAGAGATTAATTCACATGCTTAAGATGTCCTTGTTGCATGCATGTTGAGCAGATCATATTGGGCCCAGTCTGAAAATTTCGAAATGACGCTTGCATAGAGGTTGAGGAGCTTGAGGCCTCTGACAAGTGGTGGTTTTGTCAAGATAGGAGTATGACTTCTAGTTGGTAGTGGACAACAAATAATTGACAGAAAGTTGAGGCTTTCTAGTTGGTAATGATCAACAAACTATAGTTGGGGTCAAATGTCCTAGCTGGTAAAGGTCAATTAATCTATGTAAATATTTTCTTGAAAAATAATAGAAAATTATAGTAATGCAACAACAACAGGGGCATCTCTCTACACCAAATATATCAACATCATTTTAATGGCACAATTCAAAAATTCTAGGATCCTTATACAACCTGAATTCAAAGTAGGAAAAAATGTTGCAATGCTCATATTATATAAACATTGTACCTTTGGAATTTTGGAATTTTGCCACCAATAGTCATGGATAGAGACTTCCCCTTTAACTTTAAATATACTATTACATACATGTGGAATCAAGTTCTAGTATGAATGAACAGAAACATGGACTATGTAACCGCGTGGTAACCGCCTCCTCTCACATTTAACCACTTTCACCAGTTTCCCTAGGGTAAACATAAGCTAAGGGTCCCTATGATAAGTCTCAACCTCCTATATGACGTTAATGAAATGGAGTCAACAACTTAATACCTTACTAACTTCCCTTAGGTGGTACAGGACCTCGAGGAGCTACCTAACCCTCCCAAGTGTCCAACCCCTGAGTCAATTCTCTTTTTCACTTACCTAGAGCCTCAGTCGCTCCCTTGAGAAGGCCTACAAGAAAATTTAAGCCTCCAATCGCTCCGATAGGCATGCTTCCTCGCAGTTGTGGAATTTTCCAGTTAGTTTTGTGCTAGCGACCCCAAATTATGAGCCACTCTTTTAGGGCTATGACTCAAAACTTTGCCCAAAGATAAGTGAAACTTCTGGAAATGATAAATAAACTAGAAACAAAGCTTATAAACTAGAAATTTGAACAAGGAATTCACTTGAAACCTCCTATACAAGACATATATTTCATCAAATGCATGGTAAACATGCAATCTACAAGTCATGAATGCATATTTGAACATAGGGATATGAATCTTATCTGAAGTTTGAAAACAAGGACCAATGCCTTCTGACAATAACTGCCATAATTCCATTTAGTTCATGAATTCATTTACTAGACATTTATTAATTAAAATGTGATAAGATCCATACTTAAATCTATCATACAACCATGGTTATAACCAGCATATAATCAGATAGATAACAATGATAGAAAAATCATTAAATCCACATAATGACAAGCATAATTACTCATAAAAAAAACAAGAGAAAATTCTCTCTTATTAACCATATGAAAAAGCCAACCAATTCAGTGACTTCAGCGTACCACTCAACCATAGATTGGCTAAACCAAATATTTCTTTCATCCAATCACCCACATGCCATTTACCAAGCATGAATGTGGGATCTCATGGGATAAATTAATCCATAAAAAGCCAAGAGAATCCAAAGATTAAACCACCTCCACCCTCACCATATCATGATCTCACCTAAACCGGCCTTGAGATCACAAAACTAAACCGAGCTTGGTTTCCTCAAAATTCCTTCACCATCCCTTGAGGAATTTTCCTGTCTCCACCCACCTTTTGAGGGTTTCTTGAAGAAAACCATCTCCACCCCCAACAATTGGTATTTTCCTAAGATCACATCACCTAGATCCAAAACCTTCTAGAAAACCAAAGCTAAAAAAATTAATCCCATCACACCATGGCTATTAGGAAATGGAAAGTCAAAGCTAAAAACCATTATCAAAACCCAGCAAAGCCCATGCCAATGAAAATAAATGAACCAAATACACACATGCACATACCATGCATGCCAAAACCAACTAGGAAATCTTACATACAACATGTTATTTGGAAGTATTCTCATTGAAGCTGCTTGATCCAACCTTTCCTTTCTTGATCCTTACTTGCATTTGCTCCCCTTATCCTTTATTTTCTTTCCTTATCCTTCCTTTCCTTGCTTGATTTCATTCTCCTTTTGGTGCTCTTCTCCTCTCTCAGACTAATTCCAAAAAACACAGAAAAAGGCCCCAAACTGATGATTTGATGCCTTTTTATTTTTGATGCCTCTAATTTCTTCAGTTTCCTTAATTTTCCTTCAATTTCCTCCTCACATGCAACCTATGATATTTCACCTCCATTTTATCCTATTTTCCTTTATTTTCATAAATAAAATACCAATAATTCCTTTTTTCCTTTTCAAAGCCTTTTCCATTTCCTTTTCCAATTTCCCCTTAACCATAAGACACAACAAGTGATGCCCAGTAAGATTTTTTTTCCCAACATTTAGCTTGGAATAAGTGTCCCTTGACCTTGGTATTATTTTTCCTTTATTAAATTTATTACATGAAATTTTAACCTGGGGTTGTTACACACCCCTCCTCGTTATGGGAACACTATCCTCGGTGTTCTATGACACCTACAACTAGCAAAACTGCTAAAAACCAAAACATACTTCCCATGGAGCTTTATAACCTAGCTCGTTACAATATTTACAATGAACAACCTACTCAAAAGCAATGCCATCATGACAAACATGACAACATAATATCCATACCACTTATTGGAGCTTTATAATGCATCTTATTGTGGCATTTACAATAAAAATCATACATAAAAACTTAAAAATACCAAAAACTCATTTTCCTCCACCAACAAATGATGAAGGATACATAGCCCACATCTGATCAGCCATCTACCATGTATCTTGATCGAGATAAAATTGCTTCCATTGCACTTTAACATGTTTAATTTCTTTGTTCCGAAGCATGACTTGTTTCCGCTGCAATATGCACTCAGGTTCCAATTGGAATTCTCCTTCTGCTTCCACCTGCAATACAGACCAATCAGTAACATGATAAACATCATTTACATATCTTGTAAGCAATGAAACATGGAAAACGTCATGGACTTTCACTGTTAGGAACAATGCAAGTCTGCAGCCCATTAGTCCAATCCTCTCAAGGATCTCAAAAGGCCCACAATATCGTGGTGTCAACTTGGCACATGATCCAATCCTTAAGGTGCTCTCGTTGGGATTGATGCACAAATAAACATGCTTCCCAACCTTAAACTCAAATTCCCTGTGCTGGTCTGGATAACTCTTTTGTCTAACTTTTGCTTCCTTTAGATTCTTCTTTATAGCCTACATTTCTTGTTCTATTTCTCCCAACATGTGTGGTCCTATCAACACCCTATTCATTAGATCATTCCAACGGATGGGAGTGTTACAACTCTGCTCGTAAAGTGCCACAAATGGACTCATACTTAGTTACTCCAGATAACCATTGTTGTAATAAAAACTTGACCAATGGAACACACTCCTCCCATCTCCTCTGCTGGTGCATGAAATACATCCTCAACATATCCTCCAAAATCATGTTGGCCCTCTCTGTCTTTCCATCTATTTTTAGATGATAATTTGTACTGAACGCCAAATCTATCCCAAAACCTACAAATATCTCCTTCCAAAACTTTGAAGTGAGATTAGCATACATGCCCAACATAATCTTCTTCGGAATGTCATGCAATCTCATAATCTCCTTAACGAAGACCTGTGCCACCTCACTAGATGAATAAGTAGTCTTCACTGGAATGAAGTGATCTACCCTACTCAACCTATTGACCACAACCATGATATAATCATGCTACCTTGAATTAGAATAGGTTGAAGCAACCCACTTGGATGCTTACACTCTGCTTTCACATGTTGACAGTCCAAACATCTAGCCACAAACTATGCCACTTGCTTCTTTAGATTTGGCCAATAGTAGAGCTTATTCACTTCTGTCAAGACTCAACATCTTTTGATAGCCTAGGTGACCTAAATATTGATTTATGTGAAACTCCCTCAAGATAATCATCTGGATCCCACTATCATATATCACATAGATCCTATCTCTAAATCTCACAAAAACATCTACCATGAGATGATAGTCCACATCACGATCACCTATACCCTGTTCTAACATGTGCCTAATCTCCTTGTACCTGTCCTCCTATTGTCTTACTTGTAAGATATGATCTTGTAAATCTGTCCCATATGAGGTCACAACTGCAACATGGTTCATCAACACTCTCCTACTGACAGCATCTGCAACCCTATTCTCCTTACCCTTAATGTATCTAATCTCAAATTCAAAATCATTAGTCGTGGCCAACCACATAGCCTACCTGGCATTCAGATTTGGTAGGTTGAACATATATCTCAACCCAATGTGATCGCTTATTAATAAAAAACTCATGCCAAGAAGAAAGTTCCTCCACATCGTCAAGGCATGAATAATAACTACCAATTCTAAATCATGTCTAACTTAATTCTTCTTGTGCTCATTTAATTTTCTGTACTCATAAAACACCACTTGTCCCTCTTGCATTAAGACTCCAGAATGTACTCTCTTGCACGCATCTGTACACACCAAAACCCCTTATCTAGACATATCTTAAGAACTCAAGCATTTTTCAACAATTGATTCAACTCCTCAAAATGGGTTGCACATTCCTATCTCCATTCAAATTTATTTCCTTTTCTTTGCAAGGATGTAATAGGATATACAATGCATGAGAAGTTCCCAATGAGCCTCCTATAGCAACCTGGAGGTCCAGAGGCTGGAATTTTGTATTTGGTAAGGAAGTGTTGTTGTTTTCTCTGTGCAAAATTGTATTGTTGGGTGATCTAAGATTTTCATGAGGTGAAGAGGGCTTTCATGCTTGGAGGATGGCGTTGGCTCGTACCAATGGGTTGTAATCCTCTCTTCTACTACTTCTATCAATAAAGCTATTTGAGTTTTCCTCCATATTCTTGTATATTTCTGAATCTTGTATTGATATATGAATTTGTATGGTTAATATACATCTGATCCTATATTGTTTATGGTTATAGATCTCTATGCTTTGATGGTATTATGCTGCTTTGACTCTCCAAGTGTTCTTTGAAGCGAGACAAGTAAGGAAGGAGTGGTGAAACTCTGTCAAAAGGAGAGAGGAAACAAGCAAGGAGCTAAGCAAAAGACTGAGGTTGGTACTCTCGGCTTCTCTCTCATCTATCTCTTATAAAGGAAAACGCAAGTAACTTTAATTTGTTTGTTTCTAAGATAGCTACTCATCTTAGTGGGACTAGCAGCTCTGAGTGGACACTAATTTTCCCGATAACAAAATGGCGACCCCACTGGGGAACGAATATTTTGTTTGTTTTGTTACTATTGTTTTCTTTATAAACCATAGACAGAGCTTGAATTTAAGCCAACTAACCTTCGAACTGCTTTTGCTATGCAACTGCAAAGTAGATCAATGCTGCTTTAGTCAATCTCTGGGTTGGTTTATGAACTGAACATCTAGCTTGAAAACATCCTAATTGCCCTAGTGTTAGCTCAAATAACCTAATTATATCAGCCCCTATACTTTGTTTACTGACAATCATTAGCTCAGCTTAAATCCCTGAACTTAGCTGCAAACTGTGAGTGAAAACCAAGCACAGTCTCATTCCTGGACCATTTCACTGTCTCTTCTTGGCAGTCTAGATGCATCGCACGTCCTGTGTGCTGTAGGTGAGATGCATCCCTGTTTCCCTGTGTTACAGGTGCGATGATTAGATGAGACTGTTTCTGCCTCCAGATTTTGGTTTTTTCTTCATTGTCTTCAGCTTTATTCAGTAGTTTTGTTGTCTGTGATCAGTGCATCTCTGTTGAAACCATCTTCCTTTGCATTATTCAGCCTCCATCAAAATGAATTGTGAATGTTTTTTATGTATTTTTCATCATTTACAGTTCTCCTTTGCAAATAGTATCTTAATCAAACTGTCGTCTTTTGATTTGAAAGTGTCGCAAGTGTCGTTTTCAGTCAAGAAAAAGAGTGTCACAAAGCATTCCCCTTTTAGATAATCGATTACACTTTTCCCATTGTGTTTGATTTGAATCATTAGTATTTCAAGTGTCGAAAGAAATTTTAAATTCGAAATCAGAAAATGTCGTCTTGGCTCTACTTTCGTTTTTTGAAAAGAAAATTGTTAGTACTGTCGCTTTGAAAGAGGATAGTCCCTATCTATACTTTGTTTTCTTTTTGTCATTCTCACATTAAGGAAACTGAAAAACAATACATGCATGTGCATTTTCATTAAGACTGCATACTAAAGTTGATTTAGGAAAAGTGCATCTAGTGTGTGTTCTCTGCTCTATGTTGAAAGAATTTCATTTCTCTTTGTAGAAATTTTGAATAATATGACACATATTCACAAAGATTATCCTGATTATACACTTATAAGCAGAACATGCATAATACATAACATCCTCTATGTTGATTATCAATTTACAGAAGCAGAAACATTCACAGGCGTACATAGAAGCATCAATCACACATATCAACGCAGTATTTTCCCGGGGAAAGCATCTCGCTAAAAACCCCAACTATTTGTATATTATAGTGATTGAATCATGTAACAATACATATTACAATACTCCTCACAAGTACTCAGTACTATCTCCACATGCTACACACAATATAGCTCAGATCGGATCTCCAAATCTCCCCCGCTGCTTGCCTGCCTCCACAGCTCAATACCTACTCAAGAATGAATGAGAATGTTTTACCAAACTCGTATTTAACCTCCAAAGAATCACTCACACTGGGAAAGACGTGAGAAGAGGCTATAATACTTGGTATTGGCCAATTCATTGGCATACTCAATCCCTTTGATTGTGCAAATCATCATGCACAACTATAGTGACAACTGATAGCAATCTGATCCTCTAACACCTGTCCCTGCTGAACTGAACATGCACTGACATGCAACTAAGTTAACTGATGTATTATATAGTTGCATTATGAGTTAATAATTAGTTTAACAACTCATCATTAGTCTATTTGTAGTTAGACTAATTACAACTAGTTTAACCAAGTCAAACTGAACACAACTCCATCAACTCTACAATCAACTCCACCAAACTCAACTGATTGAGTTCTAATTGAAGTCATGCATGCAACAACTCAAATGACCCACAAAGAAAGCGTACTTCCTTCTGACAGCTGCATGTGCCACATTTGTAGCTCAAACTGAAGTGCTCCAAGAGAATAAGATCAAGTTTATAGTCCAAATATTATTATGAGACAATAATATTTGACTTTTCTATTTTTGACAGCCAGTCTAAAAAATAGACTTTGATCGCTCCTGCTGTGATCACTCCTGCTGTGGTCACTCCTGTTGTGGTCACTCCTGTTGTGATCATCCCTGCTGTGGTCACTCCTACTGTGATCATCCCTGTTGGGATCCAAAAATAGAACTTGCGCCATAATTTTCCTGCAGGCCCACTTAGTGAAGGCGACTCCTTTCCACTAAGCTCCATCATCTTGTTGCATTCTCAACAAGCATTTCTTGTTGCACAATTTTCAACACTCCCTCTCAACAAGAAATGCTTCCTCTCAAACCCGATCCTGTAACTCTGGAATGTTCTCCATGCAACACATCTGGCTGGTCCACTTGCTCTGTCATCAAAGTCTCTGACTGCTATTGCCTCTGTCGACTGAAAACTCTGCATCTCTGTGCTCTTCAGTATCTGACTACTCTAGCCTCTGTCACTTTGATCTCTGACTGCTTCTGTGCTGCTGCTAGTTCTATCTCCCAGCATTGCATCCACACTGCACCTCCCAATTGACCTCCCTGTTGGGCTAGAAACACCCTCTTATGTTGAAGCTCTACCTGCTGCTGACAAGTGCTCCCTCTCTGACATCTGTGCTACTGCAACATCTCCATGCATCTGGCACCATTGCACACCTCTCTGTGCCACATAGCACTATGCAAAACAATTGTGCCTCTCGCATTGCTACAGCCTGCTAGCTATGCGTTGTCCTGGGATTCCCTACATTGTCGCTCTCTCTGACGCTCCATCCGCATCTATCTCTACCTAATCAGTCAGTTCCTGCTACTCCACATCAGGGCTCCCGTAGCAAGGTCTCATCCAAGAGGTTGGGTACCTCAAGGATCCTGCCCCTCCTCCTTGGTACGATCACTCTATATCGCCCCACCTCCTACCTAGATGTATGGCTGCATGTGATCCCTCAGCCCACTTGGCTCGAAGTTTCCCCCTACTGGAGGTCTCTGCATGAGTAGATGTCTCTACTCAATCTCCTCTCAGCTTCCCTTGTTGTGGCTGCCCCACAACCTCCTGAAGTTGTTGCACCAATCGTGGCTCCTCCACAATCGTCTGAGACTTCTTCTGGCTCTGCATGTTGAGAGGTAATATACCATCCCTCTCAACCACCAAGTCTCCATCAGTTGCCTTGCTGCTCAAGGCTTTGCATGCATCTTGAACCTCAATTGCATACAGGTTCTTGACCCGTGAACTAATCTGCTTCACCTGTCTAATGATGATGTGTCTAAGGAAAACCTTTCCCTTACTAAAGACTACATCATAGCCTCTATCTTTCAGCATCAAGATCAACACCAAGTTTCTCTTCAGTCCTGGTACATACTTGACATCGGTCAAGGTAAGGTGAGCTCCATGCTCCCTCTGAAAAATAACCGTGCCTACACCTGAGACACTATACTTCTCATCACTACCCATCCCTATGAGTATCTGGAGATCTTTCTCCTCCAAAGTACTGAAAAAACTTTTGTCACCGGTCATGTGGAAAGAAGCTCCACTGTCAAGAAACCAACCACTTCCCACCATGGATGAAACCATGCATGCGAAGAGTGTGAAGTCCAACTCAAACTCTGAAGCAAGTGAGGCTGCCTCACCTTCAGATCCTTCCCCGAATCCCTTCTTAGACTTCTTCTTTGGGAAATTAGTAGCATAATGGCCCAACTCATGACAACGAAAGCATCGCACCTTCGACTTGTCAACCTTCTTCCCATCATTGGAAGAACTGGATTCGGAAAGAGAAACCTTCCCCTTCCCCTTCTTCGCCTTACTCGCTAAGGCAGAGTTCTCCTCATCCTGCATGGATGAAGAACCGTCTCTGGTGCTCTGTCTAATCTCTTCCTGCATAAGATCCGACCAAAGTCTCTTCCATCCTGGTAGTTTCTCCCTTCCATTCACCGAGTCCTGGTAGCTATGCCAGCTCTTAGGAAGGTCAAGGAATGCTAGACTCACCATCCTCTTCCGACAGTCACCGCCACACTTCCCAACTCATCCCGGCATTGGGTGAACTTCGTGAGATACTGGGGCATACTGTCTCCATTCTCACACTTAATGTTTTTGAGTTTTATCTCTTGCTTTGGAATTGAATTCGAATTCCACCAGCTCAAAAAATCAACCACTTCCCATCTAGAATTTGTGAGAGAAAAGTATTTGTTGTACAGAGATTGACTGTCTGGGCATTCACCAGATACCTCACCTTCAAAAAGAAGGATGAATCCAGAGGCTACCTGGCCCGATTAGAGACTCTACCTGAAGAAATAAAATGTAAACACTTTCTGAATAATAGATCTGATGATCAATCCTCGCTTGATATCCTGTAAAAATCTCTTCTACAAATCAAGCAGCTCCGATACCATGTAGAAATTTTGAATAATATGACACATATTCACAAATATTATCCTGATTATACACTTATAAGCGGAACATGCATAATAAATAACCTCCTCTACGTTGATCATCAATTTATAGAAGCAGAAACATTCACAGGCGTACATAGAAGCATCAATCACACATATCAACACAATATTTTCTCGGGGAAAGCATCTCGCTAAAATTCCCAAGTATCTGTATATTATAGTGATTGAATCATGTAACAATACATAGTACAATACTCCTCACAAGTACTCAGTACTATCTCCACATGCTACACACAATACAGCTCAGATCTGATCTCCAAATCTTCCCCGCTGCTTGCCTGCCTCCACAGCTCAATACCTGCTCAAGAATGAATTAGAATGGTTTACCAAACTTGTATTTAACCTCCAAAGAATCGCTCACACTGGGAAAGACGTGAGCAGAGGCTATAATAATTGGTATTGGCCAATTCATTGGATTACTCAATCCCTTTGATTGTGCAAATCATCATGCACAACTATAGTCACAACTGATAGCAATATGATCCTCTAACACCTGTCCCTGCTGAACTGAACATGCACTGACATGAAACTAAGTTAACTGATGTATTCTATAGTTGCATTATGAGTTAATAATTATTTTAACAACTCATCATTAATCTATTTGCAGTTAGACTAATTACAACTAGTTTAACCAAGTCAAACTGAACACAACTCCATCAACTCTACATTCAACTCCACCAAACTCAACTGATTGAGTTCTAACTGAATTCATGCATGCAAAAACTCAAATAACCCACAAATAAAGCGTACTTCCTTCTGACAGCTGCATGTGCCACATCTGTAGTTCAAACTGAAGTTCTCCAAGAGAATAAGATCAAGTTTATAGTCCAAATATTATTATGAGACAATAATATTTGACTTTTCTATTTTTGACAGCTAGTCTAAAAAATAGACTTTGATCACTCCTGTTGTGATCACTCCTGCTGTGATCATCCCTGCTGTGGTCACTCCTGCTATAATCATCCCTGCTGTGGTCACTCCTGCTGTGATCATCCCTGCTGGGATCCAAAAATAGAACTTGCGCCATAATTTGCCTGCGGGCCCACTTAGTGAAGGCGACTCCTTTCCACTAAGCTCCATCATCTTGTTGCATTCTCAACAAGCATTTCTTGTTGCACACTTTTCAACACTCTTTCCTTAATAGTTAGGATTTTCATCGCAAAAAGAAAGTAAATGACTTTTTATCATCTTAGATTGCATATTTAGGAATTGTATATCTACATCATGCAGTGAGCCTTAAAGGAAAACTTCTTAAGAAAGATCAACTGTAAAATAAATTCAATGAACATAAAAAAACTTTTGAACCTAACGCACAACATTTAGAAGTCTAGGCTAGAGACGTATTCCGGCGTCGTAAAGCCTGGTAACTATCGCTTTCATTGTAGGATGGGTGATTCCTCCTCTTTTGAGACGACAAGTGCCAGTACGGACTTGTGCTCCCACGTACCATCGAGTATATATTGGGAGACCACAATAGGTTATATCCTTTATCCTTAGGAAGTCATGTCTGCCGCCGTATCGATCGCAATGCACTGAACACAGCATTCGGGAAGATTGACTGTCGTATCGTAAAAAGTATTCTGCAGTTTTGCAATTTGTTTGGTAATCCCTCTGTCTAGATTTCCAGAGTAGTCACTTTCATTCCTTTTTAGTCTCCTTAAAAGAAAAGGTCCATCTGAGCACTTGTCACTTTGGGTCATTAAAAATCAAAGGCAACTAGAGTCATATTTAGCTTTTTCTCGACTCTTAAAATTGAAAAAGCAAGTTGTGTCAAAGCATCATAAAATTTATTTTAATTGGAATAACATCATTGTTCCCTCATTGGTCTTAGGTTGAGAAAATGGAGTCCACCAATCAAGGATTTCCCCTTGGGGGAAATCATAGTCCCTTCTCCTCTTGGGGAGATGTTGGTGCACCTCATATGGCCACATTGTCCCTTCCAAGACTGACAATTGGCCTGCTGGTATGGCTTTTCTCGACCTCTGTCATTCAAAGCACCGTGATTCCTGAGCAATCAAATCAGCAACCAGATGATACTGGAGTTCCCCCCCAACCTTCTACTATGTTTATTTCTCCATCTCCTTCTTCCTTTTCACTTGGTAAAGCTAGTAAAAATAAAAACCAAGTAACTAAGAAGAAGAAGAAGCCAACGGCAAAAGGGGGCAACCATGCATCGTCTGGCGAAAATCCACACATTGCACCGTCTAAACCTAAATATCCATGTGTCATTTGCAAAGGGGACCACTATCATCGAGATTGTCCTTGCATTCCACAGATTGTAAGGGACTAGTCTCCCCGCTTGCACAATCCAGTGTCGTCAACCTCTAACGATCATGTTGAGAGTACATCGTCGACTAGTGAAAACGAAGTCAATGGACAGAAAGGAAGATATAAATTTCCTTGTAGATTGTGTGAAGGCGATCATGCCCTCCACCGTTGTCCCTTCTTGGACGAAGCTAAAAGAGCCTTGGACAATCGTCCTGTTTCACCACAGCGACTTCCTCTTGGATACAAGAAACTCTTGTCAAGTCCATCACTAGTTGAAAATCCGACTGACACGCCATTGTTGTCGGTCGAAGCACTTATCGTTGAAGATAAACCCTCCAAGTCCACACCAGACCAAAGTCAACAGTCGAGACGGTAGTTGACCCAGTCTTGTCTTCGGAAGGTCTACCTTTAGATGATATTGTCACTAAAGAGGATGAGGACGACATCGTTCAAATTCTCTTCATTAACACAGACTCCGATGAACATGGGGGCAATCTACCCATTCCTTTACCGCAGGAAGGAAGTTCGTCAGAGATTTATCCTGTCATTTATTCGGTCCCACCTCCAAGCAATCTAGTCATTTCCTTCGATTGGAATCTACTAGGCAGACCGCGCCTACCATCTAATGTACCATTCTGAATCATAGTACAAGCTTACAAAATGATCATGGTTGGTACTATTATAGATGAAGGGGCTTCTGTGAGTATCGTTTCCTCAACTTCTTGGAAAGAACTTGGTTCGCCATCACTTCTGCCTGAGATTCGAAATCTGGCAGGCTTCAACAAAGGAACTAGTCGACCGTTAGGGATCCTTCCAAATTTTCCTATAACTTTGAGAAGGAAAATCGTTCATCTAAACGTGATGGTAGTCTAAGGACCCTTAGATTACAATCTACTCCTTGGAAGTGACTATATTTATAGCATGGGAGCTATTTTTTCCTCACTCGTTTGAGTGATGTGTTTTCCGCATGAAGGTAGAGTGGTCCAGCTCGTAGACCAACTTTCATTCCCCAGTTCACACATAGCTACTAGTCAAGTGCCATCCCTAACTGGTCTTTTTGCACAAGGAATGGTCATCAATCTCCAGTCTGTCCACCTGATGAGCGTGAGTGATACGGTGAGTGTGACTGAAACCCAAGGGGCATGCACCGTGGTCTACTTCGGCAGGAAAGATTAAGGTATAGGGTAGGTTTCCGTGAAGGATATATGACTAGTCTGACACACCCGTCCGTTTAGGAAAATGGGATTAGACTGGAATAATATTCCCTCGTCAAAGTTATGTGAGTGGAGGCGACACACCATTCACCTTTGTCTATTTTGATGGACATTGCCAAGGAAGTGTTTTGTCTGCGACGTGGATGGAGAAATCTTGCAAATGCGAGAAATTTCATATGGTAGCCTGGAAACTCTACTTTTCTTTATACCTGGGGGCATGCAAACCTTTTGTACGTAAGTGAAAAGTGATCAGCGTAACTTTAACCCCGTAGTTTCTACTAACTTCAACTGGTTAAGTTAAGTGATTCGTCTGATCAACCATTCACGTTTGCCGGGACCAACGGAAACAACAAGGCAAAGAAGATGTTTCTCACCGAGAAGTTATCCTACCTAACCTTAGTAGTCCTTTAACCCCTAGGACAGTAGTTGGTCGTTCCTAGCTTGCATACAAAAGGCTCCGGAGCAACGTTGCGCATGGGGCAAGCTCACTAAAAAATGAACCTACTGATGAGACATCCTTATTATACGATTGGCACGAGTAGTTTTACGTGAAGTTCAAGCTCATTAAAAAATAAACCTAGCAATGAGCATATGTTATGCCAGAGTTTAAGCTCATTAAAAAATGAACCCACCTTCGGTAAATAACCATTGCGATCGCATAATTATCAACTTTTGAGCCTTGGTCGTGTTCTTACCGTCACCTCCACTCTTTTTTAGTCGGACATATGCCTCCATTTGATTGTTTACCCCTTTTGAGGAACAACTGCAATGAGTGATTTTATGGGCCTCCTTCTTTGCACTGCCGTGAATGAAAAGTTCTGAACCTTACCTGGAACTAGCTGCTATCCTAAAACATCACTCATTCCTTAGAAAACGAGTCTCCTTTAGGCTCTTTTCATCTGACTCACAAAATATGAAAATATTGCCGAGAAATTGGCCTCTCTAGCTCGTTAAAGCGATTGGAAGTGCCATCCCTCCTCTAGATTTTAATATTTTTGGACCTAAGGGATTATTGCACAAAAATATCGAGCGCTTGTCTTGTTAGGCTCGTTAAAACTATTGAAAAGTCATCCCTTTCGTATTGTTTTACACTTTTTCGGACTTAAGGGATTACATTACGAAAAAGGACCACTAGAGTTTCCTTTTCGTCCCTTTTAGACTCTCTAAAATTGAAAAGGACCGAGTTATCTTTGTTGTTAAACTTGTTAAAACAATAGCGACAAACTTTTCCATGCAGACAAGAGCGAGTTTCACTGTCGCTAGGCTCGTTAAAACATAGCGACAGGTTTTCTTGAAGGGAAAAATATAGAACAAGCATATGTTATCCTCCTCAAGCTTGAAAAAAATAAAGAGGTACTAGTCAGAAATGATTGGGGAAAAGGGAAGAAAACTTGAATAGCTTCATTGGTAGCAGGTCGCTCTTGAACATGACACTTTCACTCCATCACCATGATTGAGTCAGGTTGGGTTATTCCGTTCACGGTCATATCACCATTAGTCCTCCGTACCATCCATTTTTAGGGTTAACACTACCAATCCATTTTAGTGTCGCCAATATGTTCAAGAGAAGTTGCTCAGAGAATTCACCAACCTAGCTTATGTCTCATCCGCTGCAATACCTTCATGCTTCATTCTTTCATGATCGCCACCCTGAACCTTGTATCATCAGATCATTTTCACCTCCACAAAATCATTTTCTCCGTTTCGTGTCGTAGATGTGGGATTCATTAAGGCCCTCTTACGATGGGTCACTTCTTTTCGACATCAGCTTATTATCCAAGAATTTGACTTAGGAACAACCCTTTTAGTACTTTGAAGCTTGCATGCCTCAATTACAAGTTTCTCACTTCTAGCAACAAGTTTACATCAATGGCCTTCGACCGAAAGATTTTATGTGGTGTTCGACATCAACTCATGTATTCGCACCATGTGAATTGTACTACAGTACCTTGAGGGTCATCATCATTACCAGTGATTCCTCTCATGCTTATTAGCAACTTGCATCATTGGCTGGTAATCAGGCGAAGTCTTTCCATGTTCGACGTCAGAACATCTCTTCGCATGGATCGACTTGTACCTCGGGCAAAGATTGAAAGAGTTCGAAGACCCCGGATCTAGTTTCATCCATCTGGGTTGCGATATATTCAGGAAAATAAAGACATCAAATGTACATCATAGTTGCACAGATAATCATCCAAACTAAGGGATGATGGCTCTACCAGAATCATCAGTCTACCATACAGGCGATTGTCTGCCCTATGTACATGAAAATGAATTTATAAAGCTGAGCATGGGAACGCCCACCTCAGCTAGATCATGAAAATATTATGAAGATAATGTAATGTATTGTATCTTATTACAGGTCACCTTCCAGTTCGAAAAACCTTGGATCCTCATGATAAAGCATTTCACTTGACATCAAAAGGTTTATGACCTCATGCTTTAGGGGGCAACTGTTATAGACATATTTGGGCACTGCAACCCCAATCTCATATGTCCATAAACCAAGGGCTTCTAAGTCCCTAAAAGTGTTGTTTCATACCCTAAAGGAGCAAGGTCAGCTGATTACATCATCTCCCAGAAGTTCTCCCTGAAAAACTACTCAAAATTGGTCAAAATAGGACCATACAGACTGCTCAGTGCTAAGGGTGCGAATCATCTCACCTTCCACATGCAAAAAGTGTGATGCATACTGAAAATCCCTTCTGTAGGGTGCGATGAGCGAGAGAAGACAAATGGCAGAGGCAGTTGGCTAGGTGGGAACCAAAAGAATCTTCGAGAAACTGCCCATTTGACACTTGCGCCTCTGAATTCTCCCAAGGATGAGTAAGAGATCATGAAATCTCCAAGTGGAACCAAGAACTATCAGAGAGATGACACTAATAAAAATCCCAGAAGCTGACTCACCCACCTGCAAACATCTATATATGGATCCCTCATCCTAGAGATCCAGAGGCTGGAATTTTGTATTGGTAAGGAAGTGCTATTGGTTTCTCTGTGCAACATTGTATTATTGGGTGATCTAAGATTTTCATGAGGTGAAAAGGGCTTTCATGCTGGGAGGATGGCACTGGGTCATACCAATGGGTTGTAATCCTCTCTTCTACTACTTCTATCAATAAAGCTATTTTAGTTTTCCTCCATATTCTTGTATATTTCTAAATCTTGTATTGATATATGCAATTTTATGGTTAATATACATCTGATCCTATATTGTTTATGGTTATAGATCTCTATGCTTTGATGGTATTATGTTGCTTTGACTCTACAGGTGTTCTTTGAAGCGAGACAAGTAAGGAAGGAGTGGCGAAACTCTGTCAAAGGAGAGAGGAAACAAGCAAGGAGCCAAGCGAAAGACTGAGGTTGGTACTCTCGGCTTCTCTCTCATCTATCTCTCATAAAGGAAAACGCAAGTAAATTTAATTTGTTTGTTTCTAAGATAGCTACCCGTCTTAGTGGGACTATTAGCTCTGAGTGGACACTAGCTTTCCTGATAACACATATGAATGGAGTGACCTTGCTGGCGGATGTGGACCAAGGATAACAAGTTTCTCTTCAGCTGTGGGAGATATAGAACATGATGCAGAAGAAAGTCTGGAAGACCAGGCAATTTAAGCCTGATTGTGCCAAGCCCTGACGGCTTGATTTTTTATTGGTTTGCAAATTATACTGCTCCATCAACATTGTCAGTAAATTCTTCAAAAAAATCTTTTCTATGAGTCATGTGGCAAGTTTCTCCTGAATCAAGCAACCAATCATTTTTCCAAGAAGCAAGTGAAGCATTAAATAAATATTCATTTACTCCAATATTACATTGCGCCACCACATAATGAGCAGATTCAAGTGCTTTACCTTTTTCTGTGTCATTATTTTTACCTTTGGGTTGATTTCTGTGCTGCTCAATTTTGTCCCAAGGTATTTTGCATGTAGAGGCATCATGTGATCCATTTCTTTTGTAGCATATGCAGTGCAAATCTGCCTTTTCTCTTTGAGAGTGTCTACCCCCCCTACCTCTGAAATATCTTCCTCTTCCTCTTCGACCACCTCTTCCTCTGGAAGAATCTTGAGCAAGATTCTTTTCTTTATGAGCAAGGCACACAACCTCTTCAAAATATTCAGGGGTTGTCTTCTTTCCAAAAGCTTTCTCTCTTTCAGAAAATTATTTTACAAGAGAGTCAAAGGTAATATCTTTGAGATTTCCATTTGCTTGCAATGACTCAAGATAATTGGAGTAAGTAGGATAAAGTGCCTCAAGAAAAGCGATAAGAGGAATATCCAATTCGACGTTAGTGACCTTGATACCATGTATTATAGACTTTATTTCGGATGCAAGGGAAAGAGGATCATTATTTTGCAATTCAAGAGTAAAGAGTTTAATCATGAGTTGAACAACTTCAAGTGCAGAATGTGAGTCATAGAGTTCTTTCAACTTTTGTAAGGCTTTGAAAGCAGTTGAAAATGGCGAAATATGCCGACTCACCTCTTCATTTACAGATGCTGCGATTAATGCATAAGCTTTGTTGTTCTTATTTTCCCAAATGGCGAGTTCTTTGTCTGAGTTAGGTTGTTCTGCCTCTTTGTCTCCTTCTCCAATGCACACTCCTTTCCACAACTCATTGAAAATGAGGGTGTGTTTTATCATGTGGGACCACTCAGGATAGTTCTCCTTGCCAATGAGAACTATTCCCACAATGGATATGATTGAATGCATTGTAAAATCTGAGTAAAAATACTTCTGCTAGCAAAAAATGTGCTTATGTGGAGAAAACTTCTGCTGCTAAAAAATTGATTCTGATATATGATATATGGAGACAGATGTATGTAGAATAATTTATCTTCAAATCTATCTCAATCCAAATTCACAAAAATATCAAAGACATATGTGAACAAATTATTTTCATTTTCATGGAATCTTCGCAATTGTTGTCTACACTATCAAAGGAATCTACAGAAAACTATTGAGAGTTGTATAAGAAATTCCACAAATGAATCAACTGTTATAGTAATGCACCAAATTAGTCAGTCTACAAAAGTCAATTGGAAGTCTTTAGCATAACCTTAACTTCTCCGAAATTGCTCCTGTGCAAGATAGCATTCAAGATACCACAACATTCATAATTCTCTTTGGCTTTTCCAAGTAAACACATATTTTCTTTATCTCGGCTCTTTCAAGTAGAAATGTCTGTGCTTTTCAGCAACCTCGATGACACATATGTCGCTCTTCATAACAAAGAAATAACTTATTTACAATGCATACTGACCTCACCTTTGTCATTTTCTCTCAAGTAAAAATGATCTACCTCTAACATTTTTACATAAAAACAGTCTGATTACAGCCATACATTATTCAGTGTCAAAACCACCATCACATTATGGTCTTCCAACATAGACCTGGCAATGTTTGGCCGCACTCACTAAAAACAAAAGATTCATCAGAATCTCTCTGCAGGAGCTTTGAATCCCACAGCCTGAAACTATTGCATTCCATGCAATAGTGCAGTATAAGGAGGGCTCTGATGGCCTTCTTCAAGCACGGGGTGGTCCTTCACGCAGGATACCAAATCTCCAAACTCCCGAACACGAAGAGAAGAAGCCCAATAAAACAACAAAGAAACTGGTGAAGGAAGATGAAGCCGACGTTTTGATAAACTCGAAGACCAAGACTGCTAAAGGTGATTATATTATGAAGCCGAGATGAGAGAAAAAGGTTTACATTCTCCCTGGATAGAAGTATGATCCCTCGGAGGAGAGAGACCCTCTCAGAATATTCTACTTGTCGTTTCACCAGCAGATACCTAGTAGCGAATTGCAAGACATAAATTAGGAAAATTGTTGCATCGATTTTTTAAGGAACAAAGTTGAAGGGATTCTTCTGTCTACGTCCGATGTCTACGACTGAAAAATCCTCCAACGCCTATGACTGATAGATCCTCCAACACCTCTGGCAATGTCCAGAAGGTATTGCCAAATGTTGGGATATTTCATAAGGTATTATGCAAGGAAGATTATAGTAGAGCAGTGCAACGTATTATAGGTGAATATGAATAAAAATGGTCAGAGAAGAGGGTGAAGAAAATGATTATGGCAGAGAGCCCAGAGAGAAAACATGGCAGAAAAACTGATAAAAGGAGTTACAACTAATTTTAGGAACTTGGCTTTGATACCATGTCAGGCCAAGGTAGTAACTCCACCAAGTCAATTCATATTATTTCTTCAGGATGGTCTTTATTATATACATGAGGGAGACTGTTCACTTCATCTCCCGATGACTGTTCATATTTCTTATTATTTATTTACATAAATTATATCTATTCACCCAATCCTGATGATTAGGTGTCAACAAATCCCATTTCTTTATACTTATTTTTCTATCTTCTCATAGGTTTGTATTATTTGAGGGGTAATTTTGTTCCAATTTTGACTTCATTCATATGTAATTTAGGGAATCGTGATACTATTTCTCATTTATAATTTCTCTTATTTTAGATTGAATTATTATGGTGTTCTTCATATATCTCAATGCTTTCAGAGTGGAAGAATTAAATGAATCAACTTGTATGGTCTTTTTTTATCAATGGGTCCTAATTTGAAAAAATTATGTATGAATTATTCCAGAGCCATTTGAAGTTATTAAACGATTTTTTATGTGGTAAAAAAAAATATTTTTTGTGCGATACCATCTGATACTTGAAGTTTTTATGCAAAATTTATACCTCTCGCAAGTTGACATACCATATTGACCACCATGGTACAAGTTAATGCCGTGTTAATCCCTATTAGTCATGCATATGGGGATAGCCATGTGTAGAATTTAAAAAATACTCTAGAAGGTCCAAAATCGTAACTCTAGTTGAGGTTTGAGGGAGTCAAACCTTTCATATAGTTAGCTATTGGGTTATGTTAAATACTAGGCCACTAGGAGGAGTAGGGGTTACATTTCCTGTTACTGAAATTATCTTCCATATTTGAGCAAAGAAATTGGGAGTGGGATGTTAGAGAGAATAAAAAAGGGCTTGAGATTTTGTAGCAACTTTATAAGCCATAGGTCTTAGGTAACTCTATAAAGAGTACCTCTTTCTTTGTATCTACATATTTTTCCATACTAGAGAATAGAGATCAAAGCAACCTCACCTTCTAGCTAGGTTTCTCCCATAAGGGTTTCCCAAGGGAAAAATTGTGCTTATTTTGGTTAGTGTGTGTATTTATTTTCACTTTATATTTCTTGAATTTCAGCTAATTTATATTTAAGCATACAAACAATAAATAAAGAATCTGAGATCTAAAAAGAATTAATATTCGTAGTAAAAAAATTCAGTATTTGTCAGATCTATTATGATGAATTCTTCCAATGGAATATCCATGATAATTTATTGATCATCTCCACATGTTGCTTGAATGAATAGTGTCTTCTTTACTACCACATGTTACGTCGATCAGTTTAACATATTATGTGATTGTATGTTACGTCATCTTTGATGTCCTTTTCTTAATGTCCATGGTTAGGCTTTTATCTCCATTCTTCCTATCTTCAAAATGCAACATCCTCAAAGCAAGAAAATCCAATAACCATTAATTAGGAGTTAGGATCAACAACCATCTTGAATCCATTTTATATTTCAACCCATCATTCATATCAACTGGAATTGCATTTTCAAACTCTGCCATGATCATGAAAAGTAAGAAAACTTTCGGTAAAAATCACATCATCAGAGTTTTGTCGGTGCGTTTCGAACCATCTAGTGTGGTTCATCACTAGGACAAGATAAAGAACCAGATATTGGCATCGAGTTAAATAGATGGAGAAAAAATTTAGTCGTTATAATATAACAATTAGATTTGACTAAATAAATAATATTTTAATATAAGGAAATAATTGTTAGAATATAGTTGTTAATATTGGCCATGATTGCCAAGTTGTTACTCTCATTAATCATATCAAAAGATTCTATTATGAGGACAAGTATAAAAGACAAATAATACATAAAATAATTACTAAAATTTATTTTCCCACACATTACAACTATTTATTGGTTGTATCTATATTCCATTGCCCTTGTAGCACTAAATAAGGTTCCAAATTCCTTTATCCTCCCTTAATTAACTATATAAACCTCATTGTGTCTAAAATGTAATAATAAACCTTTATATTCACATAAAGTTACTCATATTCATGAAGTCATATAATTTCAATTTACTTTTGTTTTTGAATGGTTATACACATTTATCAATATTAACCAAATTATCCTCATCATAACTTAGTCCAGAATAGTAAAATTAATATTTATACAAAAATATAAATCACAATAAAGATTAATGTAAAATGTTTCCCAAAAATATCATATGAAAACATTAACTTCTTACATATTAACTTGTTGCATGTCTTACTTTTTTGAACTTGTTATAGAATATTTGAATTCATTTTAATCATTCTTCCGAATTGTGGAATATGCAATTCTCTAACTTTAAAATGTTGTTAAAACCATTACACTAAATTATATCTTAACAAATATCATATAAAGACATTACCAATTAAATAAAAATAGAAATAAAATAAATCTCATTTAAAAATATTATTAGTTAAATGAAAATAAAAATAAAACACAAAAACATTAACAATTATACAAATAAAACACAAAAACATTAACAATTATACTTTACGAAATGTATTATGAAAACACATAAATCATAATCATTGGAAAATATTAAAAGAACATTACCAAGTGAAAATGTATCACAAGAGATCAATAAAAAGGTACTCGTTCACTTTATAAATAATTTATTTTCCTCTTTTAATTTTGCTTCAATATTTTATTTAATCACTAGGTATCTTATATATAAGAAGAAGTTATACAATATGGATGCAAATGGGTTTCCTAAAATTGCTTCTAACTTTAGCCAAAACCTCCACCTTCAACTGAAGTGAGGGTGGCATAAGGATGCCGAGTCTTGGCTAGACCATTGGGGAATAAAGAGGAGATCATCTTGCAGAATTCAAATAATATAAAAAATAATATTGCTTCCAAATTTAAAGATAAATTGTGGGAAAATAAAGAGTTGGAAGGAAAAAAGGAAAGTGCAATATTATAAGGAGGTGATCAACCCCCATCTGGAAAACCAAAATTATCTCTATGTCTTGACTAGTGTTAAGATGAAAATGAACATTTCCAATATTATAACTAATTCTCATGAGCTTCATAGTGAAATTAGGCATTGGTGAATTCTCAAAACACCATGGGATGAAAGAGTTTGTCACTTGTGTAGGAATTGGTGAATTCTCAAAACACCTTGGGATGAAAGATTTTGTCACCAATAATAGGAGGGTTGAAGATAAAAAACAATTTCTCTTAGATTGTCCATCTTATATTCACATGAAAGAGTTTGCCACCAAGCCTGAGGGTTGAATATTGTACTCACATTAAAACACTTTCTCTTAGATTGTCCATCTTATAGTAAAAATCACTTTCTCTTAGATTGTCCATCTTATAGTCACATTAATTTTTTTTCTCTTAGATTGTCCACCTTATACTCACATTCAATCCCATTCAAGCTTATAGGAATTACTAGTCACACATTTCAACTTATTCAATTTTTTTCCACACAATCTAACATGTCTTCAAATAATAGAACTCAGATGGAGGGGGAATTAAACCCGCTAGCTACCACTATAGCTATTGTCCTTTAACAACCTTCTTAAGATTTCTCTCACTTCTTTTTGAGCATGTAAATAAAACGTTAAAGAATCATATTTAATCTATTACCTTCTTAAGGTCTGATAGACTATATAAGCCTTAGTGGGCATTAATCATCATAGTCATCATCATTATACATCCAAATTATCATTTCACTCCTCTTAATATTATTATAATAATACCATAAATTTTTATTTTTATTTTTATATATAATAATTCAAAAACTCTATAATTAATCTTTTATTTTTTAAAATTTCATATTACTAGTAATTTATCTGTAGATTATTACTTTAATAATAGTTATCATTAATTTATAATAAATTTAACTAATTTTTAAATCCTAAATTTTCGAGAAATTAAAAACATATAATTTAATTATTAACTAGAAATAATTACATAATATTTATAATTTATTTAAACAAATTTTCAATTTTTTATATAAGTCAATAGTCATAGTGAAAATATTTAAAGTCCAAAATAACCTTAATAAAATAAAATTTATTGAATTATACATTTTTTTAAATATATTAACTTGTACTAGATAAACAATTGGAGTAACATTTTTAGTAAAGACAAATTATAAAAAATAATTATAATTAAAAAATTTAAAATTCAAATATTAAAATAGATATTCATTTCTCTATATTTAATAACAAATAATTATTTTAATTTATAACATAATAATATATTAATATAAAATAAAATCTCAAATCAATTTTAATTTCTCACACACACACCAAGCAAAACTTAAAAATTGTTACAACTATTATTATAGTCATGAACTTTACTACATCTTAATCACATATTGGAAGTCACTCTCTCTCTCTCTCTCTCTCTCTCTCTATATATATATATATATATATATATATATGATTTTTTTTTGTTATTTTTCTAAGTGGACAGTATCATATGCATTGAGATTCTAATTTCATAGAAACTTAAACCATGTTTTTAAATTGTAGTAGGGTTTCCACTTTGTTAACACTCGCGAAATAACTTACTCCAACCTAACTTGCTACATCCTGGATTTGTGTGTCTACACAAACCCATGGTCTTGAACTATGCATGAAATGGAGTTATCTATTGTAAAAGATTTCTAACAATAAATAATTCTCATAATAACACCAACGTTCATCTATTCAAAGAGTGACATAAACGGAAATGTATGCAGGTTCACAGAACCTACAATCAAGATAAGGGTTGCCTTTTTATAAAAATACAACCAATTATAATAAAATTAGAATAGAATCAACTATTAAAAAATGACGAAGAAATATTTGGTTCCATTCACTTTAACGCACTCTATTGGGATGGATTCTCACCTCTGGACAATTTTATGTATGTTAAAGGGAACACAAAACAATTCATTTAAGTCAGTTGCATCTTTATGTTTTACAAATATATATTTGAATTCCTTAGTCTCCTGGAATCTGCAGTTGTCTCGATCTGGGATCACAACCCTAACTACCTCCATCATTGGTTTGTTGTGCATAAATCCCTCAAGACCCTTCAATTTTTTATCTTATTGGTCATTTGGAGAGCACATAATGCACTAATCTTTGATTCCTCCTAGCCTTCTATCTATAGAACCAAGTCTTTGATCATGGCATACTTTAAAGAATTTTCTTGTGAGCCCTTCCATTCTTCTCGCCCCTCTCGCTCCTCCTTTTATCTTTGGTCTTCCTTTCCATTTGGATTCTTTAATGGAGCTAGTTCCTTTGGGTCATGTGGTTGTAGAATGATCATTTATCTAGAACCTGATCATCTCTTCAGATTCCTTTGGTTTGGTGGAAAGGGTTTGAATGCTAGGGCCAAGCTTCTGGCCTTATGGGGCACTCTCTATTGTGCTTCATGGATTGGATTGACAAGCATTGCCATATTTGGGGACTCTAAATTTATTATCAAATGGGCCAACAACCGATGTAAACTTCAGAATCTGAATCTTCTCTCCTAGCAATAGCGGATCAAAACTCTATCTCAATCATTCCTTCAGATTTCCTTCTCTCACATCTATCGTGAGCACAACAAGGAAGCTAAAATTTTGTCCAAAAGTGGATGTTCTACCTTGTTGGGCTCGATCCACTTCCAGAAATTCATCTCAGTCTCTCTTCTTCGCTTGGGACAGATCACTTACTAACTCTTCACCTGATCCATTTTTGAGTTGGGCCTCCTGCTTTTTGGCACTTAGCATTTTTTATTGTTGCGGCTTTCTCTTGATGTTGCTTTCTCCTACATGTTTACTGCAGGATTATTTCCTTTTTGTTCATACATTGGATGTGGAGTTGGTTATTTCATTGCATCAATAGCTTTGCTGTTATGGATAATCTTCATGTCTTTGTTTCTACTTTCTTCTATTGTTGTTACGTTTAGGAGGATGCATATATGTTACTTAGGCTGCACCCAAGGAATTTCACAAAAGAGCATCTATTATCCAATGGGAAGGATGACTCTTGCAATCTGTTATTCATCTTTTAGATGCATAATTATTTAGTTAAAATCTAGAGAAATGCACAAGATTTTAAGAAGGACCTAGTCTATTAGGTGATGCCTTGAATTCCTAGACATATAGTGACAGATGACAACCCAATGGTTAAATGAAATTTAAGGTTCCTCAAATTTTAGGTGGATAAACTTTTGAAAATATAGGAACCCATTCGAAATTTAAGGATATAATATTAGTAGAAGGCATATCCCTGATAATAAACACTTTTTAATTGAAAAAGTACAAAAGGGCTATTTTTTCCTAGTGATTTAAAAAAATCTCATCAAATTTAAGTAATCTTCTTAAATTTGAAGAAGGTTTATGTACTATACCTAAGGTATATTATAAAAAATATTATATAATGCACTAAATAAATATCATGTAATAATTGTTCTATAACTAATCAATATTACATATTAATGATTATATTACATAATAATTGTCATATACCTATTGTTACATAATACTTATTTATTAAATTATGATCATAAATCTAATAACATATCTTAAGTCTTTTGAATAATTGACCGGAGAATCCACAGTTTTATCATTTTTGGATCCAAAAATGATAAAACTGTGGATTCTCCGGTCAATTATTCAAAAGATTCATCCCACAGATCTCTAAAATCCATATCTTAAGTATATTACATTTTTTGAAATAAGAAAAAATTAACTAATGGTTACGGACATTTGTTTCTTTTTTGGGAAGTCAAATGTTCAAATCTAAAAGGGGTTTTCCCATATTTACATTTATTTTATAGTAGAGCCAAAATGATTGAAATATTTTATTTATAATCTATTTTTATTTTTATTAATATTTTTTAAATGCCACATATTAATTTTATATAAAGAATTGAAAGAATTGCACACCTCCCTTTTATTATTTTTATTAGGAATTCTTGTTAAGAAATAATTGTTTTTTCACTTTCAAATAATAATAATAATAATAATAATAATAATAATAATAATAATATGGATATTTAAATAGTTTATGTAAATTTTGTATAGAAATATTTTTAACAAGTATAAAAATTATACATCTTCCACATTTAAAACTTGAAATATATTTATTTTTTATACTTTCAATTATTTTATTTTTTAAAATTGATATAAACTTTTATTATTTCACATTAACATCTAAATATTTTATTTATAGTTGAGTGTGGGAGTGAAATATTTTTACATCTTCTAAGCTGTAATGTAATTTAAAAAATCAAATAGGTACATTCATTTTTATTTTTAATTAGAGTTGACATTATTTTTTATCAGAAATATTTCATTTTTATTTATATAAATATTTTTTGCTTTTAATTACTTTTATCATTTTTTTTAAGTTGATAAAAAGTTATGTTATTTCACATGAACATTGGAATCTTTTATTTATGGTTGAGAGTGATAGTGAAATATTCTTACCCTATTTTCTGAGTTGTAATATCGACACAAACTGAACAAGCACGGGGAGAGTGGGATTATTTGTATTTTACTAGTACAACCACATTACAAATATTAATATAGTCTAATGCTTCATAAATATAACAAAAAAACTATTACAACATAGAATGCTACAAATTTACAAAGATCCTCATCCACCTTAAGTTGAAATAAAAAGTATTTGACATTAATGTTTTTAATTAAAAAACCACAACCAAATAAATATGTTTATTTTTGTTTTTAATTATGGTTAACATTGTTTTAATTTATAGAATATTTTACTTTTATTTAAAAAAATAATTACACATTTCCTGTGAAATATTTTTCAACACTAACTTATAAAAAATTAAAAAAAATTACAAATTTTATAAAAAATAATATTATCTCTAATTAATATTTTTAATTAATTTTAAAATATAAAATTATTTAAATAGAATTTCTAAAATAATTATAATATTAATAACCATTAAATTAGTAAATAATACTAATATTTATAATTTTATTTTTAAATACCAATTTTCCATAAATCAATATTTAATATTAACGATTTTCCATAAATCAATAAATCGATGCGTTAACCATTTTCTTGTGCATTTATTCCATGCACAAGCTGGCATCGACGGGTGCTGTACATTTATTCCATTTTTTCTTGTGCATTTATTCCATTGCACAAGCTGGCATCGACGGGTGCTGTACATTTATTCCATTGCACACGCTGGCATCGGTAGGTGCTGTAGCCGTACTTTTGAATTTAATTCCATGCCTCGAGCTGTCGGTTAGACGGCGCTGAGACAATGTCAAATGTTACACATAACACAAGTTTCTGGTTGCAAAAGTTGGAAAGGGCTAACGAGTCTGTTATAGGTATTAAATGCTCGCTTAACTGCAAGTAATTATATGGTTTTCGGTAAAGACGAAGGGTTTGGAAGCACTACACTCATCTGTTTTATATGACTATCAAACTTACAACTAAACAAATATTTAATACCCCATAACCAGCTCTTTAGCTTGACTATCAAACTTACAACTAAATAAACATTTAATACCCGATAGCCAGCTCTTTAGCCCTTTCCGCAAAATTTTTCCAAATAAACAAGTCCAATAGTGATTATCAACCTCCGTCTATATAAACGGAGACGGCATGGAAATTTCACTTTTTATATTTAATCGAACGTAAATTCCCGATTGGTTGCATATAATTGCTGCTGAATTGTAATCCAACCGCATCTGCTCGATTCTCGGTGATCCCACGACTGCATCATAATCTTCAAATCAATTAGAAGGAAATTGTCGTCCTGTACTGTATTCCCTCAAACTTTTCGCTCATGGGTCCCACAAGATTACCATCCTCCAAAAGCATGGCGACATGTCAGATGGTCTTTGGATGGAATATATCAAAGTCGGCATACAGGCAACCACAAAAGTTAAGCCACAGTCGCCATACACGCAACCACAAAAGCTAAGGTACAATATCAGTTGTGGGCCTCAATATAACTTTCGCTGAAGTGCGTTTGTGGATGCGTTGCTGTCGCCCATCTTGGCCAAACAAAATTCCAGACAAGGAAATGCCACAGAAAATCCTCGCTGGCACGACAGAAAATCCCCGAAATAAACCAAAGCGGAAAATTTGCGTAAAAGCTGTTTGAAGTTGAGGTGAGCTCAATTACTCCTGAATCACCTGCTCGACTACTTTTCTATGGCGGAAGTTCCATTACGGGCAAATTACACGTGACAGGGAGGAGAATTTGACGGTCATGGTGATTTGCCCATCAAATACAGTTAATTTTTTTTGCAAAACAGTGAAAATCTTTCCTTAAAACTGTGAAGAGGGATCCAAATGTAAAGACTGTTTTGGAATTCGAAGCCTGAGCGGAACAATCACCATGGGCGACGATGCAAGATAAACTGCTTTCTATCAAATGAGTAGTATTGAGAAGCCAAAGGTTTTTACGCACCACAGTGACATTCTGAACATAGCTTTCGTACGAGGCGTTGGTAACTACGAAAATATTCAGGCTGGCCAGAAGTTCTGAGCTGCCAGAGCATATGAAAAATGTGGATAAACGACGTAAAGATTCTAATAACAAACAGGTCAATTTATTTGTTGCAACGTTGATTGATCTTGAAATTTTGGACATGCTCTTTTTGAACCTCCCCTTGTTATTATTGATGGTGATGACTTTGTTTCCTATTAAAAAATTATGACTTTGACTTTTGAAAAGAGTATGTTGTTGTTTAAGGAATTGTGACTAAGGGATAGGTCTTAAGTTAGGTAGGGATCATATTAATTTATACTACATTAATTCTTAACAAAGTTGTATATTTAAGTAAATTAAAATAGGTTAGGTTACATAAATTAATCATGTAATATAGTATTAGAAAAGATATTTTAGATATATATTAAATATTTGTTAAGTTTGCCTAGAAAAATAAATTAGAAAAGATATTTTAGAGATATATTAAATATTGGTTAAGTTTGGCTAGGAAAATAAATTAAAAGGATAAAGTATTGATTGAGTAGAAAAATAAATTTAAAGGATAAAGTATTGTTGAAATAAATTATCTAAAACTTAAAAATAAACATTACACAGGTGAAAAATATGTTTTTCTCAATGAAGAAATTATTTTTTTCTAAGATAACAATTTGGATAGTACACTATTATACTAGGCTCATTTTTCAATTGACTTCTTAATTAGTGAGATTTTATTAATGAAATTTTGATGATTTTCCAATTCTAAAGTGAAATCGCCTCATACAATATTACAAATCACATGATTCTAGGCAATATGAGGATGCCTTAAAGTTAATCTCACTAAGAATTTCAATTGGTTCTCTCAAATTTTTAAGTCATTGTTGAATTCCTGAAAATTAACAAATCCTTGATTAATTGGTGTAGATCAAAAGAATGCTTTATCCTGACATCTATCCATTGAAAATTGAAGATTGGTTTGTCGATTTGTGGAGAATTTTTATGTAAGCTAGATGCATTACAAGAAGCTAAATACACTATGCCAATAACACCAACTACAAAAGAAGCTCCAGAATCAAAGAAGATCCACACTCAAAGAAGATTAACATTGAAAATAAACATACCTAAAAGCCACAAAAGTAAGAAGAGGAGGTGACCATTGGAAGAAAAAGTCCAAGGACCATTGGGAAGTGAAACTCAATATTAAAGAAGGATGGCTATATTGTTTTTGCATTTAGAATTTTGTTGTTTGCACAAACAAAAACTATTATGTTGAAGATTTACTATAATGTTAAATAATTTTTCGAGTCATAAGGATAGCAGAGAAAGCTTCTCTAATTGTTGGGTAAGTATAATGAAAGATAAGTTAGATACATGGTTTTCAAATAACTTTGTTTTGGTCTGGGATAATTCAAAAGGGGTTTGTATTGCATTTAACATTCTTATTGAATAGAATTACGCGGTTTAATCTCTTAATATGTATTAAAGAAAATGCATTGAAATCAAAGGCTAAAAATCTTGAAATTAAAGGTTGGAGTCTAAATATTAAGGTATTTTGGATTGAAAAGAAATTATAAAATCGTCCTAAGTTCAAAGCTTAAAGATGGTTATTGATATAAGGAGATGAAATCAAGTCAAAATTGATTATCAAGTTTTGATCATACACTTATTATAAAAATATATTGATGTTAGAATATCGGTCAAAAGATCTTAGTTATGTAAAAGAAGGCACTGTAAAATTGTAGCGAGAGTAAATAAAGCCATGGCACATCAATTAATTTTTTCAATCAAAGATCATAGATGTATTGCTAGATGGAGATGTCCCTTTTACAATAAACATAATTTTCATACAAGTACAAGAGCAAATGACAACATAATAAGTAAACACCAAACATGACAAAAGAAATAAAAAGAAGAAGATAAAGAATGATAGAAGATACAAAATGATGGTGAAAGAAAGTTAAAGAAGATGAACACTTAAACATGAATAGAAGAAGCAAATGGCAAAGGAACATTGAAGATAAAACTTACCAGGGTAGGGAAGGATGAAGCAACAAAAAGATTGACGCATAGTAATGAGAATGAATAATAAAGCAAGCAAATGAATGAATGAAGAATGAAGCAAGCAAATGAATGACCAAGAAGAAAGAAAAACATGGCAAGTGTTCAATAATTGAGATGCAAAACTAAAGTGAAAATAAAATCACTATGAAGATTGATTATCCTCCTTGAGTGCTTTTGGTTGTGAAAAAAAGACAGTCATGGTCATATCCATGTAATAGTGATTTAATTTTTAATTTTATTATTTTATATGTCTAGAGGAATTGGTTGAGCCAATGTTTTATTAGCATATTTGGGTTAGTCTTGTAGTAGCATGACATTGCTACTATTCCAAGAAGTACTATTATAGTCCCTAGGTGAATTGCACCACCACCAACACATAACCATGGGTAAGCAATCAGGATTTGAATATGTGATTTTGTACTCACATTTACTTTACATTTTCATGGGCTTGCCAAGTGAGCTTATTGAGAGGGCTCATGTAATAGGGTTAAATTAGCTTCAAATGAAATTTTATACAAACTAAATATATTTGAGATAGACAAATTATGATAGATGTAATTAAGTGTGTCCATATTAAATGGTTTATGATAATCTTAAAAATATATATATTTTTTTATTTTTATGAGAAAAAAAGATTTGTAATACACTTGATGTAATGAATGGTGGTGATAAGTGAAAACCATTAGACAATTATAAGAGTTAAGTATTTTACATATTAAACCTAAAAAATATTATGATGAAAGATAGTCCACCAAACCCTAAAATATGGTTATGGGTAGGACAATTTGTTTTAATGGATTTAGAAAAAATAAAATAAAAATTTTCCTCCTCGATACCCTCATGCGTATATATTTTAAACCCAGGGGATTAATATTATAAAACTAAAGGAATAACTTTAAACCCAAGGGAATAATATTAAACATTAAGAATATAAACCCTAAAACTCATAAATCCAAGGGATTAATATTGTAAACCCTAGGCTTAATATTAAACCGGACGAATATGAATGCAATGATTAATATTATAAACCCTAAGAATTTATATTATAAACCCAAGGGATTTATATTAAACCTTAGGATTAATGTATAAACCCTATCATAATATTCTAACCTAAAAATATGAGCCCTTAGATTTATAAACCCAAGGGAATGATATTATAAACACAAGACATTAATATTAAAAACCCAAGGTATAAATATTTAAAACCTAAAGAATTTTAAACACAAGGGAATAACATTAAACTTTAGGATTAATATTAAATCCTAGGAACATAAACTATAAGATTAATAAACCTAAGGGATTAATATTATAAACCCAAGGGATTATAAACTAAAGAGATTAATATTAAACCCTAATATGAATATTATAAATCGTAGGATTAATATTAAACCTTCAGAATATAAACCATGTGATTAATATTAGAAACCCTAGCATCAATATTATGAACCTAAGAGATCAATAAAACCACTGGATTAATATTGAAAACTAGAGGGATTATAAACCCAAGGGAAGAACATTAGGTTCTAGGATTAATATTAAACCCTAGGAATATAAACCCTAAGATTAATATTATAAACCTTAGAATTAATATTATAGGCCCAAGGGATTAATACGATAAATCCAAGAAATTTATAAACATAAGAGATTAATATGATAAACCCAAAGGATTAATATTATAAACCTAAGGGAATAATTTTAAACTCAAGGGATTAGTATTATAAAACCAAGGGAATAATTTTAAACCTAAGGGAATAATATTAAACCCTAGAAATATAAATCCTAAAACTAATACACCCACGTGATTAATATTGTAAACCCTAGGCCTAATATTAAACCCTATGATCAATATTATAAACCCAAATAATTTATATTATAGACCCAGTGGATTATAGACCCAGTGGATTATAAACCCAAGGGATTTATATTAAACCTTAGGATTAATATATAAACCCTATCATAATATTATACCATAAGAATATGGACCCTTAGAATTAATAAACACAAGCGATTGATATTATAAAATCAAGGCACTAATAAAAACAAGGAATTAATATTAAAAACCGAAAAACCCAAAGGTTTAATATTGTAAACCCAATGTATATAAACCTTAAGGTAAATATTATAAACACTAAAACAAACATCGTTGACCATGATTAATTTTCATAATGAGACAATATTTGTCACAATGCAATGTTGGACCATGATTGATCATGATTAATTTTCATATTGAAATAATCATTGTCACAGTGTGCATTTTGACCATGGTTGACCATGATTGACCATGGATCGTTTTAATATTCATAACTTTTATCACAATGCAACGTCGGACCAAGGTTGACATAACATTAAACCTTAGGTTTAATATTAAATCCTAGCAACATAAACACTAAGATTAATAAACCGAAGGGATTAAATTTGTAAACCCAAGGGATTAATATCATAAACCTAAGGGAATAATTTTAAAACCAGGGGAATAATATTAAACCCTATGAATGTAAACCCTAAAACTATTAGATCCAAGGGACTAATATTGTAAACCCTAGGCTTAATATTAAACCCTATGAATTTATAAACCTGAGGGATTAATATTATAAAATCCATGGATTATAAACCGAGGGGAATAATTTTAAACCCAAGGGATTAATATTATAAACCTAAAGAAATAATTTTAAACCTAAGGGAATAATATTAAACCTTAGGAATATAAACCCAAGGGATTAATATTATAAACCCTAGGCTTAATATTAAACCCTACAAATATGAACCCTATGGTTAATATTACAAACATTAATAATCTATATTATAAACCTAATGGATTATAAACCTAAGGGATTTATATTAAACCTTAGGATTAATATATAAACCCTTTCATAATATTATACCCTACGAATATGAACCCTTAAATTAATAAACCCAAGGGATTGATATTATAAACACAATGCATTAATAAAAGAAAGAGATTAATACTGAAAATCCAAAGGATTAATATTCTAAGCCTAAGGTATATAAACCCTAAGATAAATACTATAAACTCTAAACCAACATGGTTGACCATGGTTTATTTTCATGTTGAGACAATATTTGTCACAATTTGATGTTGGACCATGGTTGACCATGATTGATTTTCATACTGAATGAATCTTTGTCACAATGTGATGTTGGATCATGGTTTACCATGATTGACCATGGTTGACAATGGTTGATTTTAATATTGACAAGATTAATCAGAATGTGATGTTCGACCATTTCCTAAAACTAATAAACCCAAGGGATTACTATTGTAAACCCTAGGCTTAATATTAAACCCTAGGAATTTATAAACCTAAGGGATTAATATTATAAACTCAATGGATTATAATTTGAGGGTAATAATTTTAATCCCAAGGGATTAATATTATAAACCTAAGGGAATAATTTTGAACCCAGGAGAATAATATTAAACCCTAAAACTCATAAACCTAAGGGATTAATATTATAAACACAAGGCATTAATTAAAAAAGGGATTAATACTGAAAATTCAAAGGGATAATATTGTAAACCCAAGGTATATAAACCCTAAGATAAATATTATAAACCATAAAATAATTGTCGTTGACCATGGTTGATTTTCATATTTAGACAATATTTGTCATAATGCGATGTTAGACCATGGTTGACCATGATTGATTTTCATATTGAAAGAATATCTCTCACAATGTGACGTTGGACCATGGTTTACTTCAATATTGACAAGCTTTGTCACAATGCAACGTTTGACCATTTCATAAAACTAATAAACAAAAGGGATTTATATTGTAAGCCCTAGGAAAAATATTAAACCCTAGGAACTTATAAACCTAAGGGATTAATATTATGAACTCAGGGGAATAACCTAAAACCCAAGGGAAGAATAGTAAACTCTAGGAATATAAACCCTATGATTAATATTATAAACCATAAGAATTTACATTATAAACCCAATGGATTATAAACCCAAGGGATTTATATTAAACCTTAGCTTTAATATATAAACCCTATCCTAATATTCTATCCTAGGAATATGAACCCTTATATTAATAAAACCAAGGGATTGATATTATAAACACAAGGAATTAATAAAAAATGGATTAATACTGAAAATCCAAACGATTAATATTTTAAACCAAAGGTATATAAACCGTAAGATAAATATTACAAGCCCTAAAACAAACATGGTTGACCATGGTTGATTTTCATATTAAGACAATATTTGTCACAATGTGATGTTGGACCATGGTTGGCCATGATTTATTTTAATAGTTAAAAAATCTTTATTACAGTGTGACGTTAGACCATGGTTAATTTAAATATTGACAAGCTTTGTCACAATGCAACGTTCGACCATGGTTCTGACAATGTGACGTTAGACCATGAGACAATATTTGTCACAATGTGACCATGGTTATTGATGATCATTAACCATGACTGACCATGGTTGACCATGATTGATTTTCATTTTGAGACAATCTCTGTCAAATTGACCATGATTGAAGATGGTTGACCATGGTTGATTTTTATATTGAGACAATCTTTGTTACAATGTGATGTTGGACTATGGTTGACCATGAATGACAATGGTTGACAATGGTTGAACATGGTTGATTTTCATATTGAGACAAGCTTTGTCACAATGTGACATTGAACCATGGTTGTCCATGGGTGACCATGATTATAAACCCAAGGGATTTATGTTAAACCCTAGGATTAATTTTATAAACCATATGAATAATATTATACCCTTGGAATATGAACCCTTATATTAATAAACCTAAGGGATTGATATTATAAACCAAAGGGACTAATAAACGCAAGGGATTAACAATAAAAACCCAAAGGGATTATAAACCCAAGGGAATAGTTTTAAACCCAAGGGATTATTATTATAAATCTAAAGGAATAATTTTAAACCCAAGGGAATAATATTAAACATTAGAAATATAAACCCTAAAATCTCATAAACCCAAGGGATTAATATTGTAAACCCTAGGCTTAATATTAAACCCTATGAATATGAACCCTATGATTAAAATTATAAACCCTAATAATATATATTATAAACCTAAGGGATTTATATTAAACCTTAGGATTAATATATAAACCCTTTCATAATATTCTACCCTAGCTATATGAACCCTTAGATTAATAAACCCAAGGGATTGATATTATAAACATAAGGCATTAATAAAAGAATGGGATTAATACTAAAAATCCAAAGGATTAATATTGTAAACCCAAGGTATATAAACCCTAAGATAAATATTATAAACTCTAAAGCAATCATGCTTGACCATGGTTTATTTTTCATGTTGAGACAATATTTTTCACAATGTGATGTTGGACCATGGTTGACCATGATTGATTTTCATATTTAAATAATCTTTGTCACAATGTGACATTGGACCATTGTTGACCATGATTGACCATGGTTGACAATGGTTGATTTTAATATTGACAAGCTTAGTCAAAATGTTACGTTTGACCATTTCCTAAAACTAATAAACCAAATGGATTAATATTGTTAACCCTAGGTTTAATATTAAACCCTATGAATCTAAACCTTAGGAATTTATAAACCTAAGGGATTAATATTATAAACTCAATGGATTATAAACTGAGGGTAATAATTTTAAACTCAAGGGATTAATATTATAAACCTAAGGGAATAATTTTAAACTTGAGAGAATACTATTAAACTCTAGGAATATAAACCCTAAAACTCATAAACCCAAGAGATTACTATTGTAAACCCTGGGCTTAATATTAAACCCTATGATTAATATTATAAATCCCAACAATTTATATTATAAACCAAATGGATTATAAACTCAAGGGATTTATATTAAACCTTAGGATTAATATATAAACTCTATCATTATATTCTACTTGAGGAATATGAATCTTTAGATTAATAAACCCAAGGGATTGATATTATAAACACGAGGCATTAATTATAAACCCAAGGTATATAAACCCTAAGATATATTATAAACCCTAAAATAATTGTAGTTGACCATGGTTGATATTCATATTTAGAAAATATTTGTCATAATGCGATGTTGGACCATGGTTGACCATGATTTATTTTCATATTAAAAGAATATCTATCACAATGTGACATTGGACCATGGTTGACCATGGTTGATTTCAATATTGACAAGCTTTGTCACAATGTGACGTTCAACCGTTTCCTAAAACTAATAAACCCAAGGGATTAATATTGTAAGCCCTAGGCTTAATATTAAACCCTAGGAATTCATAAACCTAAGTGATTAATATTATGAACCGAGGGGAATAATAGTAAACCCTAGGAATATAAACCCTAAAACTCATAAACCCAAGGGATTAATATTGTAAACCCTATGTGTAATATTAAACCCTAGGAATATAAACCCTATGATTAATATTATAAACCCTAAGAATTTATATTATAAACCCAATGGATTATAAACCTGAGGGATTTATAATAAAACTTAGCATTAATATATAAACCCTATCATAATATTCTACCCTAGGAATATGAACCCTTAGATTAATAAACCCAAGGGATTGATATTATAAACACAAGGCATTAATAAAAAAGGGATTAATATTGAAAATACAAAGGATTAATATTGTAAACCAAGGTATATAAACCCTATGATAAATATTACAAACCCTAAAATAAACATGGTTGACCATGGTTGATTTTCATATTGAGACAATATTTGTCACAATGCGATGTTGGACCATGGTTGACCATGATTTATTTTAATAGTTAAAAAATATTTATTACAATGTGACATTGGACTATGGTTGATTTAAATATTGACAAGCTTTGTCACAATGCGACATTCGAAAAAGGTTGACCATGGTTGTGACAATATGATGTTGGACCATGAGACAATCTTTGGCACAATGTGACCATGGCTATTGATGATCATTAAGCATGATTGGCCATGGTTGACCATGATTGACCATGACTGATTTTCATTTTGAGACAATCTTTGTCACAATGCGACATTTGACCACGGTTGACCATGATTGAAGATGGTTGACCATGGTTGATTTTATATTGAGACAATCTTTGTTACAATGTGACGTTGGACCATGGTTGACCATGAATGACAATCGTTGACAATGCTTGAACATGGTTGATTTTCATATTGAGACAATCTTTGTCATAATGTGACATTAGACCATGGTTGACCATGGGTGACCATGATTATAAATCCAAGGGATTTATATTGAACCCTAGGATTAATTTTATAAATCGTATGAATAATATTATACCCTAGGAATATGAACCCTTAGATTAATAAACCTAAGGGATCAATATTATAAACCAAAAGGACTAATAAATGCAAGGGACTAACACTAAAAACCCAAGGGATTATAAACCTAAGGGAATAATATTAAACACAAGTGTTTAATATTATAAACCCAAGGGTTTAATATTATAAAGCCAAGGTATATAAACCCTAAAATAAAAATGGTTAACCATCATTGACCATGGTTGATTCTCCTATTGACACAATCTTTGTCACAATGCGATGTTGGACAATGGTTGACCATGAGTGATTTTCATATTGAGACAATATTTGTCACAATGTTATGTTGGACTATGGTTGACAATGTTTGATTTTCATAGTGAGACAATCTTTATCACATGCAAAGTTGGACCATGGTTGACCCTCGATGACCATTGTTTTCATAATGTGACATTGGATGAAGAGACAATCTTCATCACATTGTGACCATGATTATTGACCATGGTTGAGAATGATTGACAATCATAGACCATGGTCAAGGATGGATGACCATGGTTGATTTTCATATTAAGACATTTTTTGTCACAATGTTATGTTGGACAATGGTTGACCATGGTTTACAGTAATTGACAATGATTGAACATGGTGGATTTCATATTGAGAAAATATTTTTTGCAATGCAACATTTGACCAAGGTAAACTATGATTATTTAATGTTATTAATATTAATAAATAATTTTAAAACTAATTAATATTTAATGTTATTAATGTTAATATTAATATTATAATATATTTATTAATATTAATAAATTACAATAATAATAATAAAGAATAATATTAATAAATCAAATATTATTATTATTATTAATGTTTATACTAAATGTTACTAGTATTATTTATCAATATTAATGCTAATATTATTTATCGAACGATGTTATTAATAATGATATTATTAATATTAATGTTATCAACATAATCAATGATATTATTAATATTTTTATCAATGTTATTAATATTGTTATTAATAATTATGATTATTAATACTATTTAAGGTTATTAATATTAATAAATAATATTAAGATTAAGATTAAGATTAAGATTATTTTCTATAAATATTAATAATATTAAATGTAATTTTAATATCCTTATTTCTATTAATTAATATTAATAGTACTTCATATTAATATTAATATTAATATTAAACTTAATATTAATATTAAAACTTCATATTAAAATTAAAATTAAAATTAATAATAATATTATAATTAATATTGATAAATAATATTAAATATTTTAATATTAATAAAAAATATTAATAATAATAATAATAATAAACCATACTAATAAATTAAAATTTAATATTATTCTTAATGCTAATGTTGACACCTAATCTTCATGATTGGGGGAATTTTGTGCAAATAAATAAATTAGGAATGTGAACAGTCATTGGGAGATGAACTAAACAATCACTCCTATTGTATATAACAATGACCTACCTATGGAATAAAATATGAATCAGTTGTTTGTTTTGTGGAGTTACTGCCTGGCCTGACATGGTATCAGAGCCAACCTTTTTTTAGCTGTTGTAACTCCGTGTCTGCTCTCCATATAGCTGAGCAGCTCCTCCATAAAATTAGCTGCTCTTGACATGGTAGCTGCACCACTACCCTCCACTATTCAGCGCTGTCCATCATGTCTGACAGTCCAAATGTTTCAAAGAAAGAAAAGGGGCGTTGTCCTGACAAGCACTGTCCTGTGAGTTAAGTTTTTTTGAAATACCCTGAAATGCTCTGACTTGCGCTTGCTGCCACCATTGCATGAATTGATAGCCTTAGGTCTTGCGCTGGAGTGTCAGGTCCGTTTTGCTTTGCAATTCTGAACTATAAACTTGACCTGACACACATGGGCAGCGAGAATACTATCTTGTCGGTGTTTTCTAGGCACTGTCACATGAATTGCTTCACCTGATTACGCTGTCCTCCATTACTGGTTCTCATCTTGCTTTCGGCGTCCACGCTTTCAGCCTTCTATCCAACCCTGTGTCGATTTCTTTTCTTCAATATGCATCAATACGTTGGCCTTGCGAGTCCGTTATAATGCCAAACTGCAATCGACAGACACTAAAGAAGCCTGTGAAGTGGTTCTTGAGTTGGCGGTAACGGGAAATAATGGCCAGGAGCGTCATATGACGTTAAGTGTTACGATAAATCCAGATGATTCCCGACATTAAAGTGTTGACAGCAAGGTAAAATCATTCAAAGACGTTAAGATCAGTCCTTGTTCACAATCTTATCATCGTTGAAAGGATATTTTCGACTGCCTTCTTGATTAACTCCTACAAGTTACAGCGATTCGAAGGCCTGAAAGCTCCTGTGAGAGATCTATTGGCACCACCTAGACGAGTGGTATACGTTTGCATAACGTTTGGTATTGAACCGCTTGTCACTGTATATGCTGTGTTGTTGTTTGACACATCGTTTGAGTTTTGAATATTGAATGTGTTTGAATTATTGGACGTTGTTTGAATATTAACGCTGTCCCATTGTACTGTGTTGAATGGTTCTAACGCTGTCCAGTTTTCCTATTTTAATGCTATATGGTATTGAACTGTGCGGTTGAAATGGTATTTGAACTACGGCTTTACTGAGTGATATACACCGCTTATGAACTGTATTTGAATCCGTTGAATGGTCCAGCGAATGGTCTAGCGTATATATATTGAATGGTTTCCATTTGAATCCTTTGTTGACTTTATATGTGCGTGGAGCTCTTTTTTAAAAGAAAAAAAGGGAGGTGATATGGAAATATTATATGAGGATGTTTTTTATAAAAATTGGAGGGATTTGAAGAAAACATAGTGCATATAGTATTTGAAATCTTTTAGCCCTTTTGAGTACAATTTCACTGTATATCAACAGAAGTATTTTTTCTATCAACAGAAGTATTTTTTTTTACAGAATGCATTCAATCATCTCTATGGTAGGAATAGTTCTCACTGGCAAGGAGAACTATCCTGAATGGTCCCGGATGATAAAACACACCCTCATCTTCAATGAGTTGTGGAAAGGAGTGTGTGTCGAAGAAGGAGACAATGACCCTGTACAGCCTATCTCAGACAAAGATCTCGTCATTTGGGAAAACAAGAACAACAAAGCCTATGCATTAATCGCAGCATCTATAAATGAAGAGGTGAGTTGCCATATTTCATCATATTCAATTGCCTTTGAAGCCTTACAAAAGCTAAAAGAACTCTATGACTCACATTCTGCACTTGAAGTTGTTCAGCTCATGATTAAACTCTTCACTCTTGAACTGAAAAATAATGATCCTCTTGCTCTTGCATTTGAAGTAAAGTCTATAATGCATGATATCAAATCCACTAAGGTTGAGCTGGATATCCCTCTTATTGCTTTTCTCAAGACACTCTATCCTACTTACTCCAATTATCTTGAGTCTTTACAAGCAAATGGAAATCTTAAAGACATAACCCTTAACTCTCTTGTGAAAAAGTTTGCTGAAAGAGAGAAAGCCTTTATAAAGAAGACAACCCCTGAATCTTCTGAAGAGACTGTGTGCCTTGCTCATAAAGAAAAGCATCCTGCTCAAGATTCTACAAGAGGAAGAGGTGGACGAAGAGAAAGAGGAAGATATTTCAGAGGCAGGGGGGGCAGACATTCTCAAGGAGAAAAGGCAGACTTACACTGCGTTCGCTGAAAAAGAAATGGATCACATGCTGCCTGTACATGCAAGCTACCATGGGACAAAATTGAGCTGAAAAGAAACCAATGGAAAGGTAAAACTGATGATACAGACAAAAGTAAAGCACCTGAATCCGCTCACTATATTGAGGCACAATGTAACATTGGAGTAAATGAAGATTTGGTTAATGCTTCACTTGCTTCTTCGAAAAATGATTGGTTGCTTGATTCAGGAGCAACCTGTCACATGACTCATAGAAAAGATTTTTTTGAAGATTTCAATGATAATGTTGATGGAGCAGTATACTTTGCAGATCAGTCAAAAATCAAGCCATCAGGGCTTGGCACAATCAGGCTTAAATTGGCTGGTCTTCCAGACTTTCTTCTGGATCATGTTCTATATCTCCCACAGCTCAAGAGAAACTTGTTGTCCTTGGTCCACATCCGCCAGCAAGGTCACTCCATTCATATGTTTGATGGCAAGCTTGAGGTAAGAAAAGCTTCTGACCACTCACTTGTCATGAGGGGAATAGAAGAAGAAAGGCTTCTCAAACTGCAAGGAACCTCTGCTCATGCACAAAATTTCTCATATATTTCTCATCATGAAGAAGGTACACTTCCATCAAGTTTATTATGGCATGCTAGATTTTGACATTTAAACTATGACAGTCTCCTCTTATTGAAGAAAAATGGTGTTGCTGGTTTGCCTACAATTCCTAGGAAACATAAGCAATGTGATGCTTGCATTCTAGGAAAGCATAACAAACAGTCTTTTCATGATTCACATTCAAGAGCACATAGGAAGCTTGAACTCATTCATTCAGATTTATGTGGTCCAATGCATGTTCCTTCTGCAAATGGAAATAAATATATCATGAGATTTATTGATGACTACACCAGAATGTGTTGGGTTTATTTATTGAAGAACAAATCTGATGCCTTTCAAACATTCAAGAATTTTCATAAATGGATTGAAAATGATGCACAATCTCATATTGGGTCTATTCGCACTGATAATGGAAAAGAATATACATCAAATGAATTTGAAAACTATCTTCGCCAACATGGGATCAAACATCAAACAACTGTGCCTTATAATCCCCAACAGAATGGTGTAGCTGAAATAATGAATAGAACAATCTTGAATATGGTACGATCCATGCTTTTCTTCAAAAATGTAAAGATAATGTTTTGGGTTGATGATGTTCTATGTGCTGCTAAAGAATAGATGTCCAACTAATGCTATAAGAAAAAAAACTCCTTATGAATTATGGTATGGACATGTTCCTTTGATAAAACATCTTAGGATATTTGGTTCCACCTATTATGCTTTGATACCAAAGGTACATAGAAACAAACTTGGTGCTAGAAGTCGTAAGTGTATCTTCCTGGGGTATTCAACAACCTCCAAAGCATACCGCCTCTATGATGAAGTAAATAAAAAGTTTGTTGTATCTAGAGATGTAATTTTTCTTGAATCATCCAAATCTGACAATGTTGTTGAGCGACAACTTGATCACTTGGATAGATTCGCAAAAAGGAAATCATTTTAAGAATTTGATAATCAAATTCCACATCTTGAAGGGGGATTCCTATACTAGATCAACACGTGGAATCTTCTTCTGAAGAACACTCTCCCCCGACTGAAACTCCAACAACGGATGATGCTTTAAGTGATGTAATTGATAGAACTGGGAGACTCAATCTTGATTCAATCCCAACTCAATCAACAGAGCAGCCTGGAACATCTCAGAAAGGTCCCCAAAAGTGGCTGACAAAGACACTTGAAAGTGTTCATCCTGATGAAATTGGAAAAACAGGAACCAGAAATTCAAACCGACAAAATGGAGGTGATGTAGATGACTCTAATTCACTTGTTGATATGGATGTTTCTTATGACTGTGAATTGAACTTGTCTACAGATTTTGAACCAACTTCCTTTAAAGAAGCTGCTTCTCATGATGAATGGAAAGAAGCGATGCAAAAGGAGTATGATGCCCTCATAAACAACGACACTTGGAAGCTGGTTGATCCTCCATTTGGAACCAAACCAATTGGCTGCAAGTGGGTCTACAAGAACAAGTACAAAGCTGATGGCTCACTTGACAAGCACAAAGCTAGGCTTGTGGAAAAAGGTTTTGCACAGAAGGAAGGGGTCGATTATGAGGAAACGTTTGCCCCCACAACAAAATGGGCCACCATCCGGACACTCTTTGCACTAGTAGCTCAGAACGGTTGGAAAGTCCATCAAATGGATGTAAAAACTGCCTTCTTGAATGGAGATCTAAAAGAGAATGTTTTTAAGTCCCAGCCTGAAGGATTTGCTGTGAAAGGACATGAACATAAAGTATGCAAACTTGTGAAGTCCTTGTATGGCCTCAAATAAGCACCACGAGCCTGGTATGAAAAACTAACTGAGCATCTTCTGAAACTCAACTTCAATCATTTTGATCTTGATGATGCAACTTTATTTGTCAAGAAAGTTGGCAAAACAGTTGTATATCTTGTGGTATATGTAGATGATCTTTTAATGAGACGGAACAATGAAAGCTACATTGCATCCATAAAGAAGGAATTGGGGAAAAGTTTTGAAATGACTGATTTGGGCTATGTTCATTACTATCTTGGCATTGAAGTAACCCAACATCCAAAGTCCATATTTCTTTTTCAAAAGAAATACATTGGAGATTTGTTGAACAGGTTTCGCATGAAAGAGTGCCATCCTCTTACTACTCCAATGGAACAAAACTTAAAGCTCACATCTATTGAAGGAAAGGAATTTGAGGATGCAACAAAGTATAGAAAGCTTATAGGAAGTCTCATCTACCTCACTACTACCAGACCAGACATTTCATTTGCTGTTGGAATCCTCTCCACGTTTATGCAAAAGCCTTGTGAGGGACATTGGTATGCTGCAAAAAAGGTTCTATGGTACTTGAAGGGAACTCAAGACCTTGGAATCAAGTACACACAGGTGGACGACTTCAGCTTGATTGGTTACTCTGATTCATACTTCGATGGAGACAAAGAAACTGGGCTATCTACTTCAGGATATGCTATGAGTCTTGGATCAGGAGCTGTCTCCTGGAGATCACGCAAACAATCAGTTCCATCAGATTCCACAACAGAAGAAGAATACGTGGCAGCAGCTGAAGCAACGAAAGAAATTGTGTGGCTCAGGAAAATTCTTGAAGATTTGCAGGTAAAACAAGTACAATCAACTCCACTCATGATTGACAACACCTCTGCAATAAAGTTGGCCAAGAACCCAAAGTTCCATGATCGAACAAAGCATATCAATACTAAATATAATCTGATTCGACATCATGTTGAGGCCAAAACAATCCATCTCCGTCATTGTTCCACAAATGAGCAAATTGCAGACATCTTCACCAAAGCACTTGGAAGGGAAAATCTTGAACGATTCAGAATGATGCTTGGACTCACCAACATCCCTTCAGATTAAGGGGGGGAATGTTGACACCTAATCTTCATGATTGGGGGAATTTTGTGCAAATAAATAAATTAGGAATGTGAACAGTCATCAGGATATGAACTGAACAATCACTCCCATTGTATATAACAATGACATACCTATGGAATAAAATATGAATCAGTTGTTTGTTTTGTGGAGTTACTGCCTGGCGTGACAACTAAAAATTAATATTAAAATTAATATCAATATTAATAATAATATTAAAATAAATATTAATAAATAAGATTAAAATGTTATTAATTTAAATAAAATCAATATTGAAATTTATTAATTAATATTAATAAATTAAAATAATAATAGTAATAAACCATATTAATAAATTAAGATAATTATTATTTTTAATACTAAATATTGTTAATATTATTTATAGTAATAATGATAGTCATTAATAATATTAATTAAATGTTGTTATTAACGTTGGTGAAATTTAAATATTATTAATAATTTTAATGTTATTAAGTTAACAGTTTCAATTTTTTTTTTTTTTTTTGTAAGCTAGTGCGGGACTCTATTTTTCTCTCTCTCATTTTTTACAACATTTTACAACCTCACAGGATTCGAACTTGGGTGGGGGGTGTGAAATCCATCCGCCCCCACCATTACATCATGCACGTCATGTGCTCAAAAATTTATTGTGATCATTGATATTACTACTGTTTTTCAAAGTAACTCATAATATTAGTATTATAAATTGTTGAGATTACCCAATTATATAACTAATATGATTAATATTATAATTAATGTTATTAAATATTTCAATGTTTCAATTAATCTTATTAATGCTAAAATTTTGATTAATTAATATTTTAATTAATTAATTAATGTTATATTCACTAAGGACACATCTTGAGTGAAGAAGGTGGATTATTATGGTAAATATAAGGTTGACTAAATCTGAATGTGATCATATTTGGCTATGTTTCACTATAATAATTATGTACTATGTAATTTTTCTTTTAATTATGTATTACTACTTTAATTAATATATAAATGCTAATAAATTAATAGTATTATTAATAAGTATTAATATATTTATTTAAATGTTTGAATTAATGTTATTAAATATTTTAATTAGTGTTTTAAGTAAATTTTTACTGTTTTAAACAATTTTTTATTGTTTTAATTAATTCAAACATTAATTAAGATATCGGTGTTAATAAAAAGTAATGTGCTAACATTGAAATTTAATTAATTATTAGTTTTAATTAATTAATTATTAATAAATTTATTAATATTGATATTTTAAAAAATGTTTTAAGTCATTTTTTATTATTTTAATTAATGTTTTAAATTAATTAATTGTTGTTATAGTGGTTGAAGAGAACTTTGAGCGAATTAAGGTTAATTACTGTCAAATAAGATTAACATAGGTTCACCAAATGTGAATGTACTCATATTTGACTATGTTAAACTAATGTGGTTAACTATACTAATTATGTATTAAGTTTTTTTAATTATGTATTATTAATTTAATTAATATACCAATATATAAATGTAAATAAATAAATAATATTATCAATGAATATTAATACACTAATTCAAACATATTTCAATAAATCTTCCAATTAATAACCTAATTTAATACTATAACAATATAATATATTCTAATAACATAAAATAATATGAAAAATAATTTAATAATATCATTTATTAAAATAATATAGTATAAAAAAAATTAATATATTTAAAATTATAATTCAATGGGAGGATTGGAAGATCCTGATTCCGGATCCCAGATCGGGACACACCAAAGGCGGAGAGATGCAATACAAGAAGACCATATATCTGTATTGGCTTATGAAATGCCTCCTGGGCAAGGCCATGGAACAAATATGGATGACTGTTGTCTAGGATTTTCCAAATTACAAACAGGACTTTCAAAAACTGCAATTTCAATTGCAGAAACAGGATGACCGCCTAGACCATATAGAGAAACATTTCCCATGCCTGTTCATGCTGACTGAGTTGCCAAGCTCCGACGTGAAATATCTTACCTCAATTACATCGCCATCCACTCAGCAGGAGGAATAGAATGCTAACTCTTAGTCTTTTTTATTAGTTTTCATGCGGATAGATTTTAATTTACAGTTTGTAGTCATATATATAGATAAATAGAACATGGTTGTGGACATGACAATCAGGTTTATATAGCTTGGATAGAGAGACTAAGTATTTGTTTCTACTGGATGTCTCATAATGCAGTTAGGTGGTCAACAGGCTTGGTTTCCCGATGGGCAAGTTGAGGCCACTTAACCAAGATCTGTATGCTTGTAACTTGCTTACTTATTTTATGGTGAAAAAGAAGGATCTACCAAGGTTAATAAAAAAAAATATTAAAAAGGAATCGAAAAAAAATATAAACTAAGCATTCAAAAAAATATTATCATAATTTCCTAGCTAATACCATCCACCATTTTTTCTTATATTATCAAACTAATGAACTAAATAAATAAATAAGTTAATATTATTATTAATGAATATTAATATATTAATTCAAACATATTTCAATAAATGTTTTAATTAATAAAATAATTTAATGCTATAACAATATAATATAATTTAATAAAATAAAATAAAATAAGATGAAAAATATTTAATAATATCATTTATTAAAATAAATATAATATAAAAAATAATATAATATATTTAAAATTATAATTTAATGGGAGGATCGGAAGATCTCAATTCTGGATCCTAGATCTAGGACACACCAGAGGCCGAGAGATGCAATACAAGTAGACCTTATATTTGTATTGGCTTATGAAATGCCTCCTGGGCAAGGCCATGGAACAAATCTAGATGACTGTTGTCCAGGACTTTCCAAATTACAAACAGGACTTTCAAAAACTGCAATTTCAATTGCAGGAACAGGATGGTCGCCTAGACCATATAAAGAAACATTTCCCATGGATGTTCATGCCCACTGAGTTTCCAAGCTTCGATGTGAAATATCCGACCTCGATTACATTGCCATCCGCCAAGCAGGAGGAATAAAACGCTGACTCTTAGTCTTTTTTATTAGTTTTCATGTGGACAGCTTTTAATTTAAAGTTTTTAGTCATATATATAGAGAACTAGAATATGGTTGTGGACATGACAATTGAGTTTATAGAGATTGGATAGAGAGACTAAGTATTTTTTTCTACTGGATGGTTCATAATGCGATTAGGTGGTTTCTGATGGGCAAGTTGAGACCACTTAACCAGGATCTATATGGTTGTAACTTGCTTATTTCTTTTATAATGAAAAAAAGGATCTAACAAGGTTAATAAAAAAAAATATCAAAAAAGAATAGAAAAAATATAGACTAAACATTCAAAAAAATATTATTATAATTACCTAGCTAATATAGTCCACCATTTTTTCTTATATTATCAGACTAATAAACTAAATATGACAAATATTATATATTATTCCGAGTATAACATCTCAATTCACTCGTACTCAAAACATATTCGAAATAGAATAAATTAAACTTCGACTACAATAAAAATATAAGGAATATCCATCACAAAGTTTTCTTTTTACAGGCATTTACCCTACACACCAGGTAAGTGTTGTGAAACATAATTAATTTTTTAGGGGTATTTATCCTACAATCACTTTCTCCTTTACCAAAGCTAATGGATGCTCTTAGTGGTTAGATGACCTTTAATCTAGTGTCTTTTGCATATTCTAGGTGAATTGCTTGATACAATGCAGGTTTTAGATCAAATAGAATAAATAGTTGTTAGTGGATCGTAGACTAATAGTTGTTGATCCTTCCATGTAACCTCCTTTAATCAACTTTTAAATGCCAACTATAGTCACTCATACCCTTATCACATATTTTACTTTCTCAGCAACATGTCTCCCCCTCCATTTCCTTTCCATTTCTTCAAAAAAGTGTTTGCAGAGCATGGGTAGAACATTGCTATGGTTTTGGAGTCACGTTAGTTGAATCCCCATGGTCCATAGGTCAAAATGGACCCCTCGACAACTTGGTGTGGCCTCAATTGAAATTGTCTACCTAACTCGAAGGGTGGGGTGTCACAAGGTCGTTTAACTTCCCAACTATTATCTTGTTGCTCTATCACAATTCGATGCATGAATGGATGAATAATTTTTAATGACATTCATGAGAACTTGTAGCGTAAGGGACCACTCAATAACAACTTAATCCCTATTCATATTACTTTCCATGTCATCTCTCTTGTTATGAATCTTAACAACTTAATCTCTATTCAAATTCTTTTCCATATCATCTCTCTTGTTATAGATCTTGAGTAAGAAAGTTGTTGTCTTATGAAGTCTTGCCTCCTCAAAACGTTTGTTGAGACTCTTCACCTTTGGGTTCTATATAATTTCTAAGGAATATCTTAATACGCTCCACATTGTTTGATAAAATGCCATTCTGTTTACACCACCATTTTGGTGCAAAAGATGCAAGTTATTTCTTCCCAATCTTCTTTACCTACCATCCATCTACCAAATGCACATTTTAGATGATGGGAGCTAGTCCTCACTTGTGCAAATAAAGTTTTAGCTTTTCCCTTGGTTGAAGATCTAAAGTACTATTTATCATCATGCTTTGAGGTCGGGTCAAATTCTTTGACCTAATATGTTTTTCTTGTTCCCCTACCTGTTTTTGTCCACATGACAGTGTTGAATTTTTTTAAGTTTCATTAGTGTAAAGAAAATTATGAATATTTACTTACTATTTTCCCAAATGTTTATCCATATTTTCAACTTCTTTTTAAGTAACTTGAAAGATAAATGAATGAGCTTTGAAGCCTCAATTAGAAATATACCAACCTCAGCTAAAAAAATATGATATGTGACCATTAATTTGATTTGACTTTAAAACTATTGGTAAAGTTCAATCTTTACCAATACAAGCAAGTAGAATATTACTTTTGTTACGGGCTCCAATGCAGTCTGGCTAAGTACGCACAATTCAGATACAATTTTGACTCTCCCCATGTATCAAAATGCATTTGCATGTTTTCTCGTTTTCTTCCTTATATATGCAAGATGTTGCATCGACTATGCTTATTCGTATTATTACTTTAATTTGGTGCTCAATTTTCTCAGATTCATCATCAGAACTATCAATGTTGAAACCGCAATAGCGCTGGTCCTGGTTGCTTTTTAAGGGATTACCCTTTTTCTCCTCTCTTCACACTTTACAACTTATTGTCATACAGGTGAGCCCAAGTTTTGTTGCTTTATGGAGATATAGATTATGGTGGCGCTTTGAGTATTTTCTGTAGGGAAAGCAAAAGTTTGTATGGATGATCTGATCATATGCATGACTTTGGATTTTGGGTTGTCGCACTCACACCGTTTAAGTTAGGCTCTTATTTTTCATTGGTTATTTGAACATGATCTTCACCCGGCACGCACTTTGTTGCTATCCTCCTCTTGGATTCTTCTGATCCACACTCTGCATGTCATGCCAGTGTTCTGAACATCATATGTCATAGAATATGCGCTTCACTGTTCAAAATTATGCGTTACTCAAATTTTTATTATTGTTGAGCTACGTCCACGGCTTTACTGTTATTATCTTTTGCCTTCATTGTTGTTGCGCAGATATCTGAGTTTGAAAAGTCTCCTTACCATGGATATAATGAAAATAAGTAATGAGAAAAACTTAACTTTTCTGAGTCATTTCTTCGTAGTAATTTTAATCTAACTATAATATATTTGCAATATTAGAAGGGTGAAAAAACCCCAAAACACTACCGACATGTCTTTACGGTGCAAATACTAGCATACGGGCTGTACCGACAAATAGAACCTGAGAGTCTACTTAATTCATAAAAAAAAAATAACCCTGTACAAAACGACAAAACAAAGTTTGATTGAATGGAAATTTCTCTTTTTATATTTAATCGAACGTAAATTCGCGATTGGTTGAATATAATTGCTGCTGAATTGTAATCCAACAGCATCTGCTCGATTCTCGGTGATCCCACGACTGCATCATAATCTTCAAATCAATTAGAAGGAAATTGTCGTTATGTACTGTATTCCCTCAAACTTTTCGCTCATGGGCCCCACAGGATTACCATCCTCAAAAAGCATGGAAACCTTTCACATAATCTTTGGATTGAATATATGTGGTGCGGTGCTCCAAGATGCACGTTCAAATCCATTTTCGAAACAGAATGTCACTGCCACAACGATATGCGCAGTGCACTGGCACTCTTCCGTCCTATGTTGCAGAACATCGACTGTAAATCCACTGTCAAATCGCCTCTCACAGGAACCTTCAAAGTCGCCATACACGCAACCACAAAAGTTAAGGTACAAACATATCAGTCTGTGGGCCTCAATAGAACTTTCGCTGAAGCTCGTTTGTGGATGCGTTGCTGTCACCCATCTTGGCCAAACATAATTCCAGACAAGAAAATGCCACAGAAAATCCTCGCTGGCACGACAGAAAATCCCCGAAATGACCCAAAGCGGAAAATTCGCCTAAAAGCGGTTTGAAGTTGAGATGAGCCTCAATTACTCCTGAATCACCTGGTCGACTATTTGTCTATGGCGAAAGTTCCATGACGGGCAAATTACACGTGATCGGGGATAGAATTTGAGCGTCCCAGGGTGATTTGCCCATCAAATACAGTTAATTATCTTTTACATGCGTTGTTGTTGAAAACATGTACAAAACGACAAAACATAGTTTTTTTCAGAGAGAAAAAACCATCATAGCTTATATTAAGAGAATATAATGATCTGAATACATAGATATGTTGGAAACAGATTTTCCAAATATACTGAAGAGTATCAGGTATTCCAAATAACTAATTACCAGATACCAAAATATAATATCATATCAGTCCAAAAACTCTCAGAATTGTCTTAGACCAATCATCACATATTAACAAAGCCAAACTGAAAAGATTTACAAGATTGAAACACTTTCAAAAACAAAACATATCAAAAATCCCTGATAAGAGACACATAATTGAGAATCAAGGTCCAAAATCAGCCATTTAGGTTGTGACTTGCCAAAATTCGCAACAGAATAGAGTTCAGAGGCGCCCTTGAATCTTGAAAAATATTAGCATTCCTCCATTTCCACAAGAACCAACAGACAAGGATAAACAAAGTTCGTCGGGATAAACTCTGCTCGCTCCACCATTTAAAGCCATCCTGAACAGAGGAAAAGACCAGGTAAGGAAAACCAAAAGACAAAGAAAGTTCATACCAGATATGGAGAGATGAAGCACATTGGAAGAACATATGAAAATTTGTCTCAGTCGCATTCTGGCACATGGCGCATCTGCCCGGACCATGCCAACCTTTCTTTTGAAGGACCTCCCAAGTAAGGTTCCTGTTCCTGAAGACCAGCCACGAGAATAAAATCATTTTAAGTGGGCATGCCGCCTTCCATAGTTGAGGAGGAAAGAGCAGGTCGGAATTACACGAGAGGCCTGAAGACATTGAAGCATATAAATCCTTTACTCGAATAGGCTGAGAAGATCGCGGAAGAGCCCAGACCAGAGCATCCCTGGAGCCCGAACGATGAATCCCCAAGCCATTTAGGCTCTGTAAAACAGAGTGCCAAAGGGGACGCATGGAGAGAGGCAAAAGTAAGTCCTCCCCTTCCTTCCATACAGGAGATGAGTGAGACCAAGTTTTAATCAGCTTGTCCCACGTGAAAATACCCTTTGAATGAAGGAAGGAAACCAAGCGAGGAGAGAAAGAGGAATCCAAACCATTAACTATGGAGTCGAAACCAATGAGAATTCTTGAGCCCGAGAATATTTTCCATCGTAAATTTTCCATGAAAAAAGGCTGAATTTTCCTGAAGCTTAACCAAATAGCAGACCCTTTTTTAATGCCCAAAGATTTCCTTCTGTACCTGGACTCCAAACTCCCGCTTTTTAAATATTTCATATTAATAACTTTGCTCCATGGACCCTTACCAAAGATAACTCTATGAAGGGACTTACAAAGAAGGGCTTTCCCGAAAGTCCTCATATCTAAAAGACCCCAGCCCCCCGCCTTCTTCGACTTAGAAATAGAATCCATCTTAACTAAATGAATCTTATTCTGAAAAGCTTTACCTCCCCATAGAAAATTGGCATCCAATGAGCTCATTTTGTTAATAATAGAAGCGGGAAGGAAATAGAGGTGGGCCCAGTAAACCGCCAATTGAGATAGAACTGCCTGCACTAAAATAAATCTGCCAGCTAAAGAAAGAAATCTTGACTCCCATCCAGAAATTTTTTTGTAAAAGCGGTCAATTAACCATTGCCAATCCTGTTTGGAATTACCTTTTGCCTTCAGGTTGAAACCCAAATATTTGAACCCTTCCTTGACCGAAACCGGGTTGATGCCAATCAGTGCAGCTATCCATTGAACAATATCCATATTTGACTCATTGTGATACAACGAGGATTTGTTCCTATTGATAACTAATCCAGATGCTATCTGAAACGTATCAAGGATTTCATTTAGGCAATACCAGGTTGCCCCGCAGAGCATGGCAAAAATGAGGACATCGTCAACAAAGAGATTGTGTGATAGGAATGTGTCCTTGCAGATCCTGATCGGCCGACATCTTCGTTCTGAAACAACTTTGTTGATCTGTAGGCTGAGAGAGTTCATTACCAAGATGAATAGCAGAGGGGAGAGGGGACAACCCTGACGAAGTCCCCTCTCCGCTAGGAAAAAAGATGATGGAATTCCATTTATAATGACTGAATATCTGACGTTTTGCACACACGCCATTATCCAGTTGATGCCTTGTGATCTCAACCCAATTTTTACCAGCAAGATTCTTAAGAAGCCCAGTCGACGCAATCATACATTTTTTTCAAATCAATCTTTAGGATAGCCGCATCGATATTGTTTGACAACATTGAGAACAAACATTCCTGAGTCATGGCCACAGCATCCAATATGTTCCGGTCTTTTAAAAAAGCGTGCTGATCCCTTGTTATAAAGGAGTTAAGAACTGGCTTCATCCTTTCAGCTATAATTTTTGAAATGATTTTAAACAAAATATTACATAAAGAAATAGGTCTGTAGTCGTGAAAAGAGTCTGATCGATCCTTTTTCGGAATAAGAGCAATCAACGTGGAAGATAAAGCACTATGAATACTACCTGGCATACGGGAGGCCTCCACCATCCTCAGAAAATCCGCTTAAACATGTCATAGAAGTGTGGGAAGAATTCGATTGGCCACCCATCTGGCCCGGGACTTTTATCCCTTTTAAAAGCTTTGATAGCAACTTGGAGCTCCTCTTCCGTTACCGTCTTAAAAAAGTTATCATTTTCTACCTCGTCAAACATCTCTGGCATCAAGTCCACAGCCCAGAAGATATCATTAATGTTACCCTGTTGCCTTCTATATTGATTCTGAAAGAACCTTGTTGCTTCTGTAGAGATTTCTTGCTAAGAGTAGAGGAAACCTCCATTGCCATCTTTGATCTTCCAGATAGAGTTTTTCCTTCTTCTGGAATTTGCAAAATTATGAAAATACTTCGAATTCCAGTCCCCTTCCTTGAGCCATATGGCTCTGCTCTTCAGCCTCCATGAGGCCTCTTCCTTTAGCAGCAGCATTTGTTTCTTTTTTTCCAATTTTCTAATATGACTTTTTTTGCTCAAAAGTCAGGCAGTCTGGGTTTGCTGAGTTGATAAAAATTTCAAATTCATTTTGGATAACTTTCAGCTCCTGTTTATCCTTCTTTTTCTTTCGGATTTGCCAGTCCTTTGCTACGGCCCTCAGACTTTGGATCTTTTCCCAAAAAGTCATGAGAAGGGCCATTTCAGATTCTTGTAGTTCCTTCCATTTTTTTAATATAGTTTCATTGAAGGATTGGTCTTCTAAAAAGATCCTGTTAAATTTGAAGGAATAACCAAGCCTATAATCCTTTTCACGCCATTTAAGGAAAATAGGCCTATGATCAGAGGTGAAATCATTCCCAATAAGAGAAAAAGGCATTCCCCATTTCGTAATGATGCTAGCGTGAATGATAAAACGATCGATCCTCTTTGCAATGTAGGCTTGCCCCGTCCTACTGTTATCCCAAGTAGGCATCATTTTATCAGGATGATATCCACTAAGTTCCTATTTAGAAATTCCTTTCGAAGTCTATCAGCCAGAGGATCTTTTTTCCTGCAATTACCCCAGCACTCATCAGATCTTAAAGTCACATTTAAATCACCTGCTATCATCAACGATTCAATCTCAAGAGTTTCCAAGGCAAACAGCCTTTCCCAGAAAGGGAGTCTATTCCTGTAAGGAGCGTAAACATTCAGAATGTTGAAAACTAGAGCATGGCCCCTGATTGATGCCGAGATAAGGATTCCAGCGTAGCATTTAAAAGCTTTAGCCTTTATCCAGATTGGATCCCACAGGATTGCCAAACCTCCAGACAAACCATTTGCCTCTGTGGCAACCATAAACCAAGATGGAAACATTCTTCTAAAGAAAACTAAAGTTGCCCTACTTGAGTGCATGGTTTCCTGAATAAAGATAATTTTAGGATGAGCCGAAGAGAAAATTTCTTTTAGCGCCAAAAATTTTGGGGATGCGCCCAAACCCCTGATATTAATTGAGACCATGAAAGTCATTTAGAAGACTCTCCAACCATACATGATCTAAGAGGCTGAGATTCAGAGGAGTCCAAAATTGGAACTTCTACGAGGGATAAATTTGTAACACCAAAGTCAGAAACAATAGATCTTCCTCTGAAGTGACGACTACCACCCTTTTGTTTCTTTCTGACCGTGATGTTCTTTGCTGAATTAGGGCTGATAGATGGATAGGGAGGGAAAGAAGGTTTATGGATGGTTAAAAGTTCAAGTTCCAAATAATTTCTATGAAGAAAGAGATCTATATCACTATCAAATTTATTGACAGGCGATTCAGTAGGGGAGTTAAAAGGAGTAGGCGTAAGCAAAGGGTCCTTTCCTCTCGACAAACCAGAAGGAGGTTTAACAGGAGAAGGAGAAGAAGAGGAAATCTGGATGGGATGAGACCCTACCACAAAATCCCCTTGATTCATAGCAGGAGGACAGGGCACTGATTTTTCCTCAATAGGCTCAGGAATAGGGGGACATCCAAAAGCCGGCGATTTGAGAGCATCAGGACGATCTTGAGAAATTTGCAGTGAGCTGAAGGGATCCGGATCCTGCAGATTTAAAGGACTCTCAGGATTGCTTACATCTTCAGAGGAGCGTTCAGATTCAGATTTTCTACCCTGTTTGAAAGAAAACTTCTTAGTCCTGCGATTGAAACGAAGACTGCAATTTTTGACGAGATGGCCGTTTTGTGACACAAAGAGCATCTGAATGGTATGCCCCAGAAATCAAGCCTTTAGCTGATTTTGAAACCATCCCAGGTTATCTCGATATGATCTGGATAACCTCCTTTATATGGTTTTTCTATCAAAATCCACGCATTCCTTTTATCTTTCTCACCTCTACACTAGGGATCCACACATATGAACTTACTGATGGAATTCCCAATCTCAGAAAGGGTTTTAATCGACCATAACTCCAGAGGCAAATTTGGGAGTTTCACCCAGATCATGCAATTTGACGGGGTATTCTTTAATGGATCAAAGCCCATGTACCATCGAGATAGAGATAGAAAACTTCTACCGAAAACCCATGGCCTGTTGAGGATGATCTCTAAATCAGAAACTTTAAGAAAATGAAAAGAGAACCATTCCTTCATCAAGCGAGAAATGACAGGAGTATATCCAATCAGAGGAGACCATTTATCCGCCAACCATTTCCTCATATCCTCTTCATCCATTTCTAGGAATTGCCATTTCCCAATCAAAGCCAACTTTTGCAGACTGTCGATGCACTCTGTTAAGACAGCACTCTTCACGGAAATAGCCTTTGGAGGAGGGGCCGTTTTGACCAGATTCCTAGATTTATTAAAGTGTTGTGCATGGTCATGTGACCATCCTTTTCTAGAACGGTCCACATGGGCTTGATTAAGCTAATCGTGACAAGCAGGATTAACCATCATATTTTCCACCGTGGCTTGCCAACTGTTAAAATTACTAGACTTCTCACGTGCTCTTTCAACCTCAATAGTAGCCTGAATGAGGGCTTGTGTGGCGGGTGAGTTAGACCCACCCGTCATATTAAATGAGGAACGAGCTCAGAAGAAGCCGGAAGATACTAGAGCAGTGTTCGTATCTGGAAAAAATCCAGCCGTAGATCCTTTCTGTAACAAGTTGCCTGGATAGAATAACTGCTGAAGAGAGAAATTAAGAAACAACAGTACAGAAAGGAGTCTGATCCTTAGATCCTGTCAAAGACAAAGGATAAGGCTAGATAAGGGAATTAAAAGAGCATCTGAAGGAGGAACGTTGAAACCCGAGAATGGAAATCTCAAGGACGAGAGGGTAAATGCTATCGAATCCCAATTCAAATACTCACATGATGTGAGGGGTCAGGCAAGGATATTTCCTGCTGTCGATTTGACTTCTGAGAGGATGACAGGATTCCAATGTTGAGGAGCGGAGGAATTTTTGTACCTTGATAGTTCAGAGGGCTCAGAAGTCTTAATGAGAGCTTTTAAGACAAACCAAAAATATTTTTGAAAAACTTTTTCCGGAGAAAAGGATGCCGGAAATTCTGAATTCCGGAAAATATCTATCAGGAGAGCCAGGAGAGCCGAGTAACAGACAAGGCAGGAAAAAACTATTCAGAAGGCTAGTTCTGACAGTCGATACAACAGCAATAGATCTAAAAAATGCACCACCAACGACCTATTCTAAACCGGAAATCAGAACAGGGACTACATATGAATATAGACGCCTTTATCTTGTTAAGGAAAGACTTCAGCATATTTTCTAGCACTTCCAAAGTAAGGCATCAAGAGATCAAGCTTTGAGCTTATGAAAAAAGAGATTATGTTGAGAAACCTATCATCAAGCTACCATATTGAGCATAACCTTACGATTCCAAAGACAGACCGTGCATGATTAGATTTTACCAAAGACAGATAACCAAATACTGCCAAATAAATACTTCAATACCCAAAAACAACCAGAAACATCTTGCAAATAAAAACCATCTGATCTGGAGGAGGGACGATAGATACTAACCTTTATGGAAGCAACGTCAGGAACACCGGGAGAGCACAACGAAAGAAACCATAACCAAGCATCGAAGCAATAGAGTTCGAAAACCGGGACGAAGCCGAAAAAACCTGACCGGAAAACGGAGAAAAGCCCAGTCTTAGAGGGCAGGGAGCTTCAATTTTCAGAGAAAAAATTAAAAGCTACGTTACCTAGATCACCCACAACAGGCAACTGTCCATAAGAGACCCAGACCCGGAGAGTACCCAGTACCACGACCGAGAGGCCGAAAGAGAAACCTAACTCCGTTCGCAGAGGACTTCTCTTAAAGGATGACAGAATGAAGTTACAAACCAAAGGATTTCTTACCAGGTGTCAGCATGCATGCAGGGGGAGGACACGTCCATCCTTCATGTAGAAAACTAAAAGCGTGTCCTGAAAACTATTAAGGTGGTCATGCAGGAAAAGGTGGCGCTAAACCTGGTTGGCTGTATCTGCTAGGTGGCTCTAACACCTGGTTGCTTGTATCTGCAAGGTGGATGGCTGAGCAGTCGGCCGCTCGCTGGTTGATGCTCTCCCGTGTTCCGACGCCTCCTCCATACAACTTTACAACTCTCCCTCACCTCAACTCCGATTACATATACACTTTAATTGAATTTAAAAGAGTTTTATACTTTTTATGTTTTTTCTTGCACATGAATGTCCCGGCTTTAGATTATAATAAACAAACAAACTTCAATTACCAATGTAAATTTCTTTTTTATATTTAATCGAACGTAAATTCCCAATTGCTTGAATATAATTGCTGCTGAATTGTTATCCAACAACATCTCCTCAATTCTCGGTGATCCCACGACTGCATCATAATCTTCAGATCGATTAGAAGAAAATTGTCGTCCCGTACTGTATTCCCCCAAACTTTCGCTCATGGCCCCCATAGGCTTACCATCCTCCAAAAGCATGGCAACCAAGCTTGGAATGGAATTTCAAATCTCTTATACCGGTCAAATGAAAATTTGATGATGTTTTGGAATTTTTCATGCCTTTCTTTTTACGTTGTATCTAAATTTGTGAGGGTCGACTTTCTCTTATCTAGAAACTCTCTTTGAACTACTCCTGCATCTCAACTTTCTTTAATCTCCCTCTTAGAGTGCTTTGTTTCTTGCTAAGTTAATATTTGTGTTTCCCCATAGCATACAAGCATACTTTTAAGATTTTATAAAGCTTTTTAGCCTTTGGGAATTAATAGTTTTGATTATATACATAAATTTTGACATGCGAAAAAAACTAAAGAAAGTCGTATAGTTAAGTAGATGAGATAGAGTTATTTATTTTACATATCAAGAATTTAACTATTATCCCTTTTTATAATTTATTTAAATCCAATAATCTACTACATATGATTTTATTAAACATATAATTACATGTTTAACTATTTATTTATAGCTTATTTTCACCAAATATTTTATTTATAGATGGACACACACATCTTTATTTACTCACTGCATATTTTATGTACTTAATTCTCACCAAGATCTCTTTATTTATACCAAGATAACTTTAATCCCTATATTTTCACTTTCATCCATCTATGAACTATTGAATAATAAATCTACTGATGATAGCTAAATATTCTTTCAACTAATTTGATATCCATTATACATATTTAGAATACATTATTCCTAAAACCATGAAGCCGAAAAATGTCTAAACTAAACAAATTGTGCAATCTACGAGGTAATCAGCTTATCATCTACATGTGAACATTGTTAACTAATCATTTTCATAATATCCCAAATATGAGCCTATAGTGTCATTAACATAAAAATTTGAATTCACATTACTTTTTACAACATAGACAAAATATACAGCCTTACCAATTGCACAAATCAATTCTTTCTATTGAGCATTATGCTAGACAATAACATTACTTATTCTATTCATGTACTTAGTACCAGTTGCATCCTCTAAATACAACTATATTAGAAGTGGTTGACAACCTAAATAGATACACTATATCAAAATGAGCTTGTAACATCTTCCATAATTATTTTTATAGTAAAAAAAAAATCATTGAATAACTATATAATTATTTTATTTTAAAGGAAAATTCACTGCTGTAAAAATAAAGTTGATTTCAAAGCCTTTAGTAAAAACTCAAAAAACAAAATTAGTGAAAATAAGGAAGGGCACTCAAAAAAGAAAAATAGTCATTGATTTTAAAGCTTTTAGTAAAAAACTCAAAAAACAAAATTAATCAAAATAAAGAAGGGCACTAAAGAACAAAAATAAAGTTGATTTCAAAACCTTTAGTAAAAAACTCAAAAAACAAAATTAGTCAAAATAAGGAAGAGCACTCAAAAAAAAGAGTCAAAATTAGGACGCTCACTTTTCAAGATGGTAATTGTAAGCTTCACTATGGAATAAATCACAAGCTTAGAGAAATTCATTTTGACAAGGGCATCGATAATTGAAAACAAATACAATAGGAAGAAAGAATGAAAAAAAAAATAGGAAACTTGGGACTTGCAAAGTGTTAAATCTTGCTGATTTTGATGTAAATGATGACTGTAATTTCAGTAGAAAGCTCCAACAATTTTTTAGTGACTTATCCTTGTGTTTCAAGAAAATAACATGGTAGTGAATACATGGTACTATTATACACAACAGAAAACGCAAGTATTGTTTGTGTTTTGCAATCACCTACTAGCGTACATTTGGATGGTTGAATTCACATTATTGACTGGTTGGTCGGTTCTTTGAATGTAACACCTAACTTACAATCTAGTTGTTCTTAGTTTCCTAGGGCAAGATCTCCTTTCATAATGTTCAAATCTACAAAAGGACTATAGCCATATAATCTTTTATACGCCTCAAATCTATGAAAGTGTGTGAGGCTCTAGCGCCATGTGAGCCACAGGCACTGTAACCATTTTCCTTATGGCCCTAGGCCTAATCTTATTTTGTTGTTTTTAACTTTGACGAGCACTGTAAACATTTTCCTTATGGCCCTAGGCCTAATCTTATTTTGTTGTTTTTAACTTTGACGGGTACTATAAATTTTGATGGGAAATATCCAAATTAAACATCAAAATGACAGTCATTGATTGATTAGGCACGTCAAATTTGACGGGTAAAAATTTACCACAACTGCCAAATACATTTTAAAATAGGAAATACGTCTCACAGGACGTCAAATTCCAGGGCTGACGGCAACCTTTCAGATAATCTTTGGATTGAATATATGTGGTGATCCAAGATGAACGTTCAAATCCGTTTTCCATTTTCGAAACAGAATGTCACTGCCACAAAGTTACGCCCAATGCACTAGCACTCTTCCGTACTATGTTGCAGAACATAGACTGTAAATCCACGGTCAAATCGCCTGTCACAGGAACCCTCAAAGTCGCCATACACGGACCACAAAAGTTAAGCCACAGTCGCCATACACGCAACCACAAAAGTTAAGGTACAAGCATATCAGTTGTGGGCCTCAATATAACTTTCGTTGAAGCGCATTTGTGGATGCTTTGCTGTCACCCATCTTGGCCAAACAAAATTCCAGACAAGAAAATGTCACAGAAAATCCTCGTTGGCACGACAGAAAATCCCCGAAATGACCCAAAGCGGAAAATTTGCGTAAAAGCAGTTTGAAGTTGAGATGCGCCTCAATTACTTCTGAATCACCTGCTCGACTATTTTTCTATGGCCAAAGTTCCATGACGGGCAAATTGCACGTGACAGGGGATAGAATTTGACGGTCACAGGGTGATTTGCCCATCAAATACAGATAACTTTTTTTTCCAAAACAGTGAAAATCTTTCCTTAAAACTGTGAAGAGGGATCCAAATGTAAAGTCTGGTTTGGAATTCGAACCCTAGGTGGAACAATTACCATGGGCGACGATGCAAGATAAACTGCTTTCCATCAAATGAGTAGTATTGGGAAGCCAAAGCTTTTAACGCAGCACAGTGACATTATTAAAATAGCTTTCGTACGAAGCGTCGGTAACTAAGAAAATATTCAGGTCGGCCAGAAGTTCTGAGCGGCCAGAGCATATGAAAATTTTGAATAAACGACGTAACCATTCTAATAACAAACAGGTCAATTTATTTGTTGCAACGTTGATTGATCTTGAAATTTTGAACATCCCCTTGTTATTGATGGTGATGACTTTGTTTCCTATTAAAAGAATAATGACTTCGGTTGCGGAGTACACTGTAATCATTTGCCAGTAAGCATTATCTATTTCACTGATTAGTTCGTTTGATAAGTTCAAAATAAGAGGTTCTTTGGTTAGACCATTTGTGACTTTTGAAACGAGTAGGTTGTTGTTTAAGAAATTGTGACTAAGGGATAGGTCTTAACTGAGGTAGGGATCATATTAATTTATACTACATTAATCTTTAACAAAGTTGAATATTTAAGTAAATTAAAATAGGTTAAGTTACACAAAATATAGTGCTGGAAAGATATTTTGTTTTTAGAGATATCTCAAATATTTCTCAAGATTGACTAGAAAAATAAATTTAAAGGATAAAGTATTGTTTGAGTAGAAAAATAAATTTAAAGGATAAAGTATTGTTTGAGTAGTAAAATAAATTTAAAGGATAAAGTATTGTTGAAACAAATGATCCATAATTTAAAAATGAAGTGAAAAATATGTTTTTTCTCAATGTAAAAACTATTTTTTTCTAAGATAACAATTTGGAAAGTACACTATTACACTCTGCTCATTTTTTCAATTGACTTCTTAATTAGTGAGATTTTATTAATGAAATTTTGATGGTTTTCCAATTCTATAGTGAAATCGCCTCATACAATATTTACAAATTGCATGATTCGGGGCAATGTGAGGGTGCCTTAAAGTTAATCTCACTAAGAATTTCAATTGGTTCTCTCAATTTTTTAAGTCATTGTTGAATTCTTGAAAATTAACAAATTCTTGATTAGTTGGTGTAGGTCAAAAGAATGCTTTATCCCAACATCCATCCATTGAAAATTGAAGATTGGTTTGCCGATTTATGGAGAATTTTTATGAATTTTTATGTAAGCTAGATGCATTACAAGAAGCTGAACACCCTATTCCAATAACACCAACAATCAAAGAAGCTCCACACTCAAAGAAGATTAACATTGAAAGTAAACATACCTAAAAGCCACAAAAGTAAGAAGAGGAGGTGACCATTGGAAGAAAATGTCCAAGGACCATTGGGAAGTGAAACTCAATATTAAAGAAGGATGGCTATATTGTTTTTGCATTTAGAATTTTGTTGCTTGCACAAATAAAGACTATTATGTTGAATATTGAATGAATGGGATGTTAAATAAAATTTTGAGTCATAAGGATAGCCGAAAAAGCTTCTCTAATTGATGGGTAAGTATAGTGAAAGATAAGTTAGATACATGGTTTTCAAATAACTTCGTTTTGGTCTAGGATAATTCAAAAGGGGTTTGTATTTCATTTAATATTCTTATTGAATAGAATTATGAGGTTTAATCTCTTAATAGGTCTTAGAGAAAATGCATTGAAATCAAAGGTTAAAAATCTTGAAATTAAAGGTTGGAGTCTAAATATTAAGGTATTTTAGATTGAAAAGAAATTATAAAATCATCCTAAGTTGAAAGCCTAAAGATGGTTATTGATATAAGGAGATGAAATCAAGTCAAAATTGATTATCAAGCTTTGATCATACATTTATTATAAAAATATATTGATGTTAGAATATCGGTCAAAAGATCCTAGTTATGTAAAAAAAAACATTGTAAAATTGTAGTGAGAGTAAATAAAACCATGGTGCATCAATTAAGTTTGTCAATCAAAGATCATAGATGTATTGCTAGATGGAGATGTCCCTTTTACAACAAACATAATTTTCATACAAGTACAAGAGAAAATGACAACATAAGAAGTAAACACCGAAATGACAAAAGAAATGAAAAGAATAAGTTAAAGAATGATAGAAGATACAAAATGATGTTGAAATAAAGTTAAAGAAGATGAGCACTTAAACATGAATAGAAGAAGAAAATGGAAAGTGCATACTGAAGATAAAACCTACAAGGGTAGGGAAGAATGAAGCAACAAAGAGATTGACACGTAGTAATGAGAATAAATAATAAAGCAAGAAAATGAATGAGCAAGAAGGAAGCAAAAAATGGCAAGTGTTCAATAATTGAGATGCAAAACTAAAGTGAAAATAAAATCACTATGAAGATTGATAATCCTCCTGATAGTGCTTTTGGTTGTGAAAAGAAGATAGTCATGGTCATATCCATTTAATAGGGATTTAATTTTTAATTTTATTATTTTGTATGTCTAGAGGAATTAGTTGGGCCAATTTTTTATTAGCATGTTTGGTTTAGTCTTGTAGTAGCATGACACTGCTACTATTCATAGTAGTACAATTATAGCCCTTAGGTCAATTGCACCACCACCAACACATAACCATGGGTAAGCAATCAAGATTTGAAGATGTGATTTTGTACTCACATTTACTCTACATTTTCATGGGCTTGCCAGGTAAACTTATTGAGAAAGCTCATGTAATAAGGTTAGGTTAGTTTCAAGTGAAATTTTATGCTAACTAAATATATTTGAGTGTCTATGATGGATGTAATTAAGTTTGTCCATATTGAATAGTTTACGATAATCTTAAAAAACATTTTTTTATTCTTATGATAAAGAAAGATCCGTAATACATTTAATGTAATGAATGGTTGTGATAAGTGAAAACCATTTGACAATTATAATAGTTAAGTATTGTACCTATTAAACCTAAAAAAATATAAAAATGAAAGATAGTCCACCAAACCCTAAAATGTGGTTATGAGTAGGACCATTTTTTTTAATTGAGTTAGAAAACGTAAAATAAAAATTACCCTCATGCTTTCGCTCTCGCTCATGGCCCCACAAGATTACCATCTTCCAAAAGCTTTGTGACTGTTCGTTTATGGCCCAACTGGATTGACATGTCCAAAAACTTTGTCATTGTCCTTTTGAGTGCAACTTTTTGGTCATACTCATATTTCACCATCGGATGGCAACCTTTCAAGTCTTTGGATTGAATATATATGGTGCTCCAAGATGGACGTTCAAATCAATTTTCAAAATGGAATATCACTGTCAGAAAGTTACGCCCAAATTGGTCCATTTGCACCATTACTCTTCCGTACTCTGTTGCAGAATATTGACACTGTCAAATCGCCAGCCACAGGAACCCTAAAAGTCGGCATACGTGCAACAACAGAAGATAATGCACAACCATATCAGTCTGCGGGCCTCAATAAACTAATAAACCCGAGGGATTAATATTGTAAGCCCTAGGCTTAATATTAAACCCTAGGAATTCATAAACCTAAGTGATTAATATTATGAACTGAGGGGAATAATAGTAAACCCTAGGAATATAAACCCTAAAACTCATAAACCCAAGGGATTAATATTGTAAACCCTATGCTTAATATTAAACCCTAGGAATATAAACCCTATGATTAATATTATAAACCCTAAGAATTTATATTATAAACCCAAGGGATTTATATTAAACCTTAGCATTAATATATAAACCCTATCATAATATTCTACCCTAGGAATATGAACCCTTAGATTAATAAACCCAAGGGATTGATATTATAAACACAAGGCATTAATAAAAAAGGGATTAATCTTGAAAATACAAAGGATTAATATTGTAAACCAAAGGTATATAAACCCTAAGATAAATATTACAAACCCTAAAACAAACATGGTTGACCATGGTTGATTTTCATATTGAGACAATATTTGTCACAATACGATGTTGGACCATGGTTGACCATGATTTATTTTAATAGTTAAAAAATATTTATTACAATGTGACGTTGGACCATGGTTGATTTAAATATTGACAAGCTTTGTCACAATGCGACATTCGGAAATTGTTGACCATGGTTGTGACAATATGATGTTGGACCATGAGACAATCTTTGGCACAATGTGACCATGGCTATTGATGATCATTAAGCATGATTGACCATGGTTGATTTTTATATTGAGACAATCTTTGTTACAATGTGACGTTGGACCATGGTTGACCATGAATGATGATGGTTGACAATGGTTGAACATGGTTTATTTTCATATTGAGACAATCTTTGTCACAATGTGATATTAGACCATGGTTGACCATGGGTGACCATGATTATAAACCCAAGGGATTTATATTAAACCCTAGGATTAATTTTACAAACCATATGAATAATATTATACCCTAGGAATATGAACCCTTAGATTAATAAACCTAAGGGATCAATATTATAAACCAAAGGGACTAATAAACGCAAGGGATTAACACTAAAAACCCAAGGGATTATAAACCTAAGGGAATAATATTAAACACAAGTGTTTAATATTATAAACCCAAGGGTTTAATATTATAAAGCCAAGGTATATAAACCCTAAAATAAACATGGTTAACCATCATTGACCATGGTTGATTTTCCTATTGACACAATCTTTGTCACAATGCGATGTTGGACCATGGTTGACCATGAGTGATTTTCATATTGAGACAATATTTGTCACAATGTGATGTTGGACTATGGTTGACCATGGTTGATTTTCATAGTGAGACAATATTTATCACATGCAAAGTTGGACCATGGTTGACCCTCGATGATCATCGTTGTCATAATGTGACGTTGGATGAAGAGACAATCTTCATCACATTGTGACCATGATTATTGACCATGGTTGAAAATGATTGACAATCGTAGACCATGGTCGAGGATGGATGACCATGGTTGATTTTCATATTAAGACATTTTTTGTCACAATGTTATGTTGGACAATGGTTGACCATGGTTTACAGTAATTGACAATGATTGAACATGGTGGATTTTCATATTGAGAAAATCTTTTTTGCAATGCAATGTTTGACCAAAATAGACTATGATTATTTAATGTTATTAATATTAATAAATAATTTTAAAACTAATTAATATTCAATGTTATTAATGTTAATGTTAATATTATAATATATTAATTAATATTAATAAATTACTATAATAATAATAAAGAATAATATTAATAAATCAAATTTTATTATTATTATTAATGTTAATACTAAATGTTATTAGTATTATTTATCAATATTAATGCTAATATTATTTATCAACGATGTTATTAATAATGATATTATTAATATTAATGTTATCAATGTAATCAATGATATTATTAATATTTTTATCAATGTTATTAATATTGTTATTAATAATTATGATTATCAATACTATTTAAGGTTATTAATATTAATAAATAATATTAAGATTAAGATTAAAATTATTTTCTATAAATATTAATAATATTAAATGTAGTTTTAATATCCTTATTTCTATTAATTAATATTAATATTAATTCATATTAATATTAATATTAATATTAAACTTAATATTAATATTAAAACTTAAAATTAAAATTAAAATTAATAATAATATTATAATTAATATTGATAAATAATATTAAATATTTTAATACTAATAAAAAAAATACTAAATACTAATAATAATAATAATAATAATAATAATAATAATAATAAAATACCATACTAATAAATTAAAATTTAATGCTAAAAATTAAAATTAATATTAATAATAATATTAATTAATGTTATTAAGTTAACAGTTTCAAAAATTTATTGTGATTATTAATATTACTAATACTGTTTTTCAAAGGAACTCATAATATTAGTATTATAAATTGTTGAGATTACCCAATAATATAACTAATATGATTAATACTATAATTAATGTTATTAAACATTTCAATGTTTCAATTAATCTTATTAATATTAAAATTTTGATTAATTAATATTTTAATTAATTAATTAATATTATATTCACTAAAGACACATCTTGAGTGAAGAAGGTTGATTATTGTGGTAAATATAAGGCTGACTAAGTCTAAAAGTGATCATATTTGGCTATGTTTCACTATAATAATTATGTACTATGTAATTTTTCTTTTAATTACGTATTACTACTTTAATTAATATATAAATGTTAATAAATTAATAGTATTATTAATAACTATTAATATATTGATTTAAAGGTTTGAATTAATGTTATTAGATATTTTAATTAGTGTTTTAAGTAAATTTTTAATGTTTTAAACAATTTTTTATTGTTTTAATTAATTCAAACATTAATTAAGATATCGGTGTTAATTAAAATAACGTGCTAACATTGAAATTTAATTAATTATTAGTGTTAATTAATTATTAACATTGATATTTAATAAATTAGTTATTAATAAATTTATTAAGATTGATATTTTAAAAAATGTTTTAAGTTATTTTTTATTATTTTAATTAATGTTTTAAATTAATTAATTGTTGTTATAGTGGTTGAAGAGAACTTTGAGCAAATTAAGGTTGGTTATTGTCAAATAAGATTAACATATGTTCACCAAATGTGAATGTACTCATATTTGACTATGTTAAACTAATGTAGTTAACTATACTAATTATGTATTAAGTATTTTTTAATTATGTATTATTGCTTTAATTAATATACCAATATATAAATGTAAATAAATAAATAAATAAATAATATTATTAATGAATATTAATATATTAATTCAAACATATTTTAATAAATCTTTTAATTAATAACCTAATTTAATACTATAACAATATAATATATTCTAATAACATAAAATAATATGAAAAATAATTTAATAATATCATTTATTAAAATAATATAATATAAAAAATAATTTAATATATTTAAAATTATAATTTAATGGGAGGATTGGAAGATCCTGATTCCAGATCCCGGATCGGGACACACCAAAGGCAGAGAGATGCAATACAAGTAGACCATATATCTGTATTGGCTTATGAAATGCCTCTTGGGCAAGGCCATGGAACAAATATGGATGACTGATGTCCAGGACTTTCCAAATTACAAACAGGACTTTGAAAAACTGCAATTTCAATTGCAGAAACTGGATGACCGCCTAGACCATATAGAGAAACATTTCCGATGCCTGTTCATGCTGACTGAGTTGCCAAGCTCTGATGTGAAATATCTGACCTCGATTACATCACCATCCAGTCAGAAGGAGGAATAGAATGCTAACTCTTAGTCTTTTTTATTAGTTTTCATGCGGATAGCTTTTAATTTATAGTTTGTAGTCATATATATAGATAAACATAATATGGTTGTGGACATGAAAATCAAGTTTATATAGCTTGGATAGAGAGACTAAGTATTTGTTTCTACTAGATGTCTCATAATGCGGTTAGGTGGTCAACATACTTGGTTTCCCGTTGGGCAAGTTGAGGCCACTTAACCAAGATCTGTATGGTTGTAACTTGCTTACTTATTTTATGATGAAAAAGAAGGATCTACCAAGGTTAATAAATAAAAATATTAAAAAGAAATGGAAAAAAAATATAAACTAAACATTCAAAAAAATATTATTATAATTGCCTAGCTAATACAATCCTCCATTTTTTCTTATGTTATCAAACTAATAAGCTAAATAAATAAATAAGTTAATATTATTATTAATGAATATTAATATATTAATTCAAACATATTTCAATAAATGTTTTAATTAATAAAATAATTTAATACTATAACAATATAATATAGTCTAATAAAATAAAATAATATGAAAAATATTTAATAATATCATTTATTAAAATAATATAATATATTTAAAATTATAATTTAATGGGAGGATTGGAAGATCCCGATTCTGGATCTTGGATCTAGGACACACCAGAGGCAAAGAGATGCAATACAAGTAGACCATATATCTGTATTGGCTTATGAAATGCCTCCTCAGCAAGGCCATGAAACAAATCTGGATGACTCATGTCCAGGACTTTCCAAATTACAAACACTGAAATTTCAATTGCAGGAACATGATGGCCTCCTAGACCATATAGAGAAACATTTCCCATGCATGTTCATGCCCATTGAGTTTCCAAGCTTCGATGTGAAATATCCGACCTCGATTACATTGCCATCCGCCAAGCAGGAGGAATAAAATGCTAACTCTTAGTCTTTTTTATTAGTTTTCATGTGGACAACTTCAAATTTAAAGTTTGTAGTCATATATATAGAGAACTAGAATATGGTTGTGGACATGAAAATTGAGTTTATAGAGCTTGGATAGAGAGACTAAGTATTTTTTTCCATTGGATGGCTCATAATGGGATTAGGTGGTTCCCGATGGGCAAGTTGAGAGCACTTAACCAGGATCTATATGATTGTAACTTGCTTACTTATTTTATAATGAAAAAGAAGGATCTACCAAGGTTAATAAAAAAAAATATTAAAAAAGAATAGAAAAAAATATAGACTAAACATTCAAAAAAATATTATTATAATTACCTAGCTAATATAATCCACCATTTTTCTTATATTATCAAACTAATAAACTAAATATGACAAATATTATATATTATTCCTCGTATAACATCTCAATTCACTCGTACTCAAAACATATTCCAAATGGAATAAATTAAACTTCGACTACAATAAAACTATAAGGAATATACATCGCAAAGTTTTCTTTTTACAGGCAATTACCCTACACACCAGGTAAGTGTTGTGAAACATAATTAATTTTTTAGGGGTATTTATCCTATGACCACTTTCTCCTTTACCAACACTAACGGATACTCTTAGTGGTTAGATGACCTTTACTTCAGTGTGTTTTGCATATTCTACATGAATTGCTTGATACAATGCAGGTTTTAGATCAAATAGAATAAATAGTTGTTAGTGGATCGTAGACCAATAGTTGTTGATCCTTCCATGTAACCTCCTTTAATCAACTTTTAAATGCCAACTATGGTCACTCATATCCTTATCACATATTTTACTTTCTCAACAACATGTCTCCCCCTCCATTTCCTTTCCATTTCTTCAAAAAAGTGTTTGTAGAGCATGGGTAGAACATTGCTATGGTTTTGGAGTCACGTTAGTTGAATCCCCATGGTCCATAGATCAAAATGGACCCCTCGACAACTTGGTGTGGCCTCAATGGAAATTGTCTACCTAACTCGAATCGTGGGGTGTCACAAGGTCGTTTAACTTCCCAACTATTATCTTGTTGCTCCATCACAATTCGATGCATGAATGAATGAATAATTTTTAATGACATTCATGAGAACTTGTAGTGTAAGGGACCACTCAATAACAACTTAATCCCTATTCATATTACTTTCCATGTCATCTCTCTTGTTATGAATCTTAACAACTTAATCTCTATTCAAATTCTTTTCGATATCATCTCTCTTGTTATGAATCTTGAGTAAGAAAGTCGTTATCTTATAAAGTCTTGCCTCCTCAAAACGTTTGTTGAGACTCTTCACCTTTGGGTTCTATTAATTTCTAAGGAATATCTTAATACCCTCCACATTGTTTGATAAAATGCCATTCTGTTTATACCACCATTTTGGTGCAAAAGATGCAAGTTATTTCTTCCCAATCTTCTTTACCTACCATCCATCTACCAAATGCACTCTTAGATGATGGGAGCTGTGTCCTCACTTGTGCAAATAAAGTTTTAGCTTTTCCCTTGGTTGAAGATCTGAAGTACTATTTATCATCATGCTTTGACGTAGGGTCAAATTCTTTGACATAATATGTTTTTCTTGTTCACCTACCTGTTTTGTCCACATGTCAGTGTTGAATTTTTCTAAGTTTCCTTAGTGTAAAGAAAATCATGCATATTTTTGTCCCATTTTCCCAAATGTTTATCCATATTTCCAACTTCTTTTTAAGTAACTTAATAGATAAATAAATGAGCTTTGAAGCCTCAATTAGAAATATGCCAACCTCGGGGTGGGACCCCCGGTTTGGTGGGCGAAACCTCTGTTTAAACTGAAATGCCCCAAAAAGGCCAGAATCTTTCTCTGGTGCGCATTAAAAAACAAGATCCCCACTTGGGAAATTCTTCAAGCTCGTTTCAAGCAGGGGCCGAGTAGATGCCCTCTATGCCTGATTGAATCTGAATCCATTCCGCACCTTTTTTTGAGCTGTACTTTCACTAAACAAGTTTGGGAGGAAACAAAAAAACTTCTGAACATTTCTGCGAGATGGGAAGGGGAAGATCTATCAGCAGCATGGGAATTCTGGTGGTCCCACTATCCTGAGAAAAACCTGAGGAACCTTCCACCTATTGTCTGTTGGGGTATTTGGATTGCCCGGAATGGATGCATTTTTAAAGAAAAAGTCACCCCAGCGAATGTCATTGCAATTCAAGCCTCAGCCATATTAGCTAGCATTCCTGAACCGGAGAGTTCTCAATCTTCAAATCAGCGAAAGGATTTCGTCATCAGAGAAGGCATCCCCTGGGCCTTTTTTGACGGGGCAGCTCAAAACAACATCACTGGAGCCGGAATTATAATCCATCTAAGTCCCTCTCACTCATTAAAAGCCTCAGTAGGCCTTGGGATGGGCACAAACAATTTTGCTGAATTATCAGCCCTAAAACTTCTCCTTTGCTGGCTCATTCATAGAAATATCCTCACAGTTCAGATTTTTGGAGACTCTGCAAATGTGGTAAACTGGGTCAATGGGAAATTTAGATGCAGGAATTATATGTTGATGCCTCTGTTAGAAGAAATCCAAAATTTAAAGATTCATTTTAATGTTTTCTCCATTGAACATATTTACAGGGATAAAAATGAAGAAGCCGACAGGTATTCTAAAGCAGGTTTACAGCAGATTCTGGGTTCGTGGAGGATAACAGAGCAAGTTCAGGATCAGATCCGTGTGTCGGATCTTCCTCCATACTCATAAAATATCATCCTCTTTCTTTTTTTTGTCTGAACATGTATGAAAATGCTCCTGAAGCAGGAGAGACAGTTTGCTTTTTGTTTCTTTTGATATTATGCATTGGGCTGTTTTCCTGTTAAAAAGGAGGCCCAGATACTATGAGACAGCTTTGACTGTTATTTTTTGATATGGCTGTACAGGCCGCGGTCAGGAGAGCTTTCTTAGTCTCTTGATAAAAAGATATGGTCTAAAAGACACCACAGAGGAGATTTAAATATCTCTATGGCACAAGCAATCTCTGCTGAATGTTTACTCATTCCTTTTGTAGCTTTTTTATTTTTGATTAATAGAAAAGCTCGGCTTTTTTCTTCGGAAAAAAAAAAGAAATATGCCAACCTCAGCTAAAAAATTATCAATCAGAAATATACCAACCTCAGCTAAAAAAATATCATATGTGATCATTAATTTGATTTGACTTTAAAACTATTGGTAAAGTTCAATACAAGCAAGTAGAATATTACTTTTGTTACGGGCTCCAATGCAGTCTGCCTAAGTACGCACAATTCAGATGACAATTTTGACTCTCCCCATGTATCAAAATGCATTTGCATGTTTTCTCGTTTTCTTCCTTATATATGCAAAATGTTGCATCGACTATGCTTATTCGTATTATTACTTTAATTTGGTGCTCAATTTTCTCAGATTCATCATCAGAACTATCAATGTTGAAACCGCAATAGCGCTGGTCCTTGTTGTTAGAAATCTGCAGTTTCTAAATCTTAATGTGAACCGGTTAAAAGCATTAAAGCATTAAAGCGTTAAAAGCATTAAAGCATTAAAGCACTAAAGCAGTTTCTAATCTAAAGCATTAGATCTTAAGCGTTGAATTGGTATATGATGGACGTACCAGATTAGAGTTAAATAATATATAAAGAATTGGGTCCTCTCTCTCCCACACGAGAGTTGCATTCTTCTCCATCAAGAAGCACATAAAGGAAGTGAGGGCAAGAGGAGAGAAACCGAATTCTGAAGAAGAGGAACAGTCAGGAGTCAGATCAAAGTAGATGGCAGCCATTACGTCTTCCGCTGTTAATCAAGGTATGTCATCTCATATAAAGTTCCGTTTGTGAAATATTCAGTATTGATGGTCTTTGGGCTGTTAGCTGTTAATGCAAAATTTTACATTTGGTATCAGAGCCACAATCAATAACTGAGTATTTCCTATAATTGCAATTGATCTGTTCTGTGCTTTACTCATGTGATTGAGCCTTCGGGAAATTGTGGGGGTTTCATGAAATGATCACGAAACAAATCCACCGCAAGCAAATTCTGCATAACGTCTGGTTTTGTCCTCCATTAATCGAAGTCTTAAGCATTGGAATCCGCCCTACCCTTCTCGTGTCGTCTATTCGCCTTAAATTTCAGCCGGTATGGGAGGTTGACTCCTATCGTGGGATCTCAACATCACGCCATGCATGCAGTGGACGGGCATAAATTTTCCTTACCACACATGATCCACATCTAGCTTTTGTGAGTTGTGCACAGTAAGATCACCAGCGTGATATTATGATTGCTTTCCATAGTTTTGAGATTGGGATTTGAGTTTCCGGAGGGGTGAGGCACTGTTGCTTTTAAGTTCCAGTTGTAAAACAACTATTTCATTGCCCTCATTAACTGCACCCTAGATTTCTCATACTCACCGCCCAATATTATTGTATCGATGAATCAAAGGGGACGAAATCGTGGACGTGCACAACTATATCGATTTCTTTATATTCAACCCTTTTACGGAGTCAGATTGGCTCTCTCCCATGAAATACCAGATTGGCTCTCTCCCACGAGTTTTCGTTCAAATGGGCCGTAATATGGGTTTTAATGAATGACCTGCTTTTCGTTATCTTTATTTGCCTATCCATGGTTGGTTAAGTATACATATGATTTATAGCTTTACGCCTGTGCTACAGTAAATCCAGAAATGGTTCTTATTTTTAAAGAAAGAAATAGCGCCACATGTATTGGTTCGAAACTTTGAAAAGCCCCACTTTTGACTATTCCTTCCTTTCCATGCATAACCTGCAAAATTTACTATGCTTATTCTTTCTGTTTAAATCGGTGGAGATGCCAGGATTGAACCGATGATGCTCGCGGAGAATCCTCTTTATGGCCGAACTTTGTTTGGAAGACCTGTAATTTGGGTATTAGTTTCCAAGGGTCACATTTGCTGGTTGGAAATATGGACCCTAATTACTTATATTCAATATAATTTGGATTGAAGTTTAAAAGGGTCTTTTCGTGCATCATTTACTGTTTTGGCTTTGCACGATTAAAGTTTACTGGTACAAAATAATTGTTTGAAATTTGGGCATAAAAGTAATTGCTCTATGACTGATTGTTTTGCATAAGGTATGTGTTATAAATTATTTATGCACATGAGATTTATGATTTTGTTAATCACCAAAGTGGTCAAAATCAGAATGTTGTTTTGCATAAGGTATGTGTTACAAATTATTTATGCACATGAGATTTATGATTTTGTTAATCACCAAAGTGGTCAAAATCAGAATAATCATTTAGTGCATAAGTGACATAATGATTATTGATAGAAATTGCCAGTTATAATAATACCAATTAAGAACTGGCGTCACTAATGATAGAACCTGAGAACTTACCCAAAGGAAAGTCTTGTTCTATAACTAGTTGACATGATGAGGTTTGATAGATATTTTGATTAAATAAATATTGATCATCCAAAGATGTCAGTTCTATTTAATTGAAAATATTTATTACCTACTTATGTTTTAGTATTTAATTATGTTAAGTATAAGATAGTATCTACCCAAAGGAGTGCTATATTATGCTATTATGTCTACATCTGAATCGCGTTAGTTATGAGCTTATAGTTATTTCATTTTTGATTTGAAGGTTATCTATCTTTCGTATGTTTTGAATCAAATTTAGTTGAAGTTCCTATTAATACATGGTGGCTTGATACTGGTGCTACAACTCATGTTTCCAACAATATGCAGGGATTTCTTACGATCCGAACCATAAATCCAAATGAAGATCGTTTTCTCTTTATGGGAAACGGAATGAAATCTTCAATTGAAGGCATTGGGACTTATCGTCTAATTCTAGAAAGTGGATATGTATTAGACTTATACAGTACCCTTTATGTACCTTCATTATCTAGAAACCTTATTTCCGCAAGTAAATTGGATATTTCTGGTTTTAGATGTGTGATTGGATCTGGTTGTTTTGATTTATATAAGAATACTGATAATGTTGGTTCTGGTATTCTAATTGATGGCTTATATAAATTGAAACTGAATGACACTTATGCGAATTCCTTGTTGAATGTAGTAAATAATGTTGGATGTAAACGTAGCAGGTTGAATGAAAATTCTGCTTTCTTGTGGCATAAACGACTAGGTCATATATCCAAAGAAAGAATGATGAGATTAGTAAGTAATGAGATTTTGTCAAATTTGGACTTTAGTGATCTAGAATTATGTGTGGATTGTATTAAAGGTAAACAAACCAAACATAATAAGAAAGGAGCCACCAGAAGCAGCCAGCTTCTTGAAATAATACACACTGATATTTGCGGACCTATGGACACTCCAGCCTTTAATGGAGAAAAGTATTTCATCACTTTTATTGACAATTTTTCCCGTTATGGTTATGTCTATTTGCTTCATGAAAAATCTCAATCTGTGAATGTCCTTGAGACGTTTGTAAAGGAAGTTGAGAGGCAATTAGATAAAAAGGTGAAAATCATAAGGTCTGATAGAGGTGGTGAATATTATGGTAAATATAATGAGTCAGGTCAGTGTCCAGGTCCATTTGCAAAATTCCTCGAAAGTCATGGCATATGTGCGCAATACACAATGCCAGGTACACCACAGCAAAATGGTGTAGCAGAAAGGCGCAATAGGACATTAATGGATATGATTAGGAGTATGATGTCAGATTCTACACTACCTAAGAATTTGTGGTCGTATGCTCTCAAAACCGCTAATTATTTGTTGAATAGGGTTCCTAGTAAAGCTGTTCAAAAGACTCCTTTTGAGTTATGGACTAACAGGAAACCTAGCTTAAGACACCTGCATGTTTGGGGTTGTCCAGCGGAAGCGAGAATTTATAATCCACATGAAAAGAAATTAGATTCTCGAATGATCAGTGGGTATTTTAAGGTTACCCTGAGAAATCTAAAGGGTATGTGTTTTACTGTCCTAGTCATAGTCCGAGAATTGTAGAAACTGGTAATGCAAGATTCATTGAGAATGGTGAAGTCAGTGGGAGTACTAGAAGAGAAATAGTAGAAATAAAGGAAACAAGGGTAAATGTTACATTGCCCAGAATAGTTCCTCCATCTACTATTACTCCAAATGTTGTTCCAGCTGTTATAGAACAGCATGATGATAATGAACAACATATAAATGAAGAAGTACTTCCTGAAGGAAATGACTTACATAATGCTGATATGCATGAACCACAACAAGTAGCATTAAGAAGACCTCAAAGAAATCGTAGGTCAGCTATTTCTAATGATTATGTGGTTTATATGCAAGAATCAGATTATGATATTGGAATCAATAAGGATCCAGTTTCGTTTTCACATGCTGTAGAAAGTAAAGAGTCAAAGGAATGGATTAATGCCATGAAAGAAGAACTGAAATCCATGCAACAGAATGAAGTTTGGGATCTCGTTGAGTTACCACATGGCTGTAAAAGAGTCGGAAGCAAATGGGTTTTTAAAACCAAACACGACTCTAGTGGTAATATCGAATGGTATAAAGCTAGACTTGTTGCTAAGGGTTACACTCAGAAAGATGGTGTTGATTACAAGGAGACATTTTCTCCTGTTTCGAAAAAGGACTCACTAAGAATAATAATGACATTAGTAGCTCATTATGATTTGGAGTTGCATCAAATGGATGTGAAAACAACTTTTCTGAATGGAGATCTTGATGAGGATGTTTATATGGATCAACTTGAGGGTTTTTCTGTAGAAAGTAAAGAACAATTGGTGTGTAAACTTAAGAAGTCAATATATGGGCTTAAACAAGCATCCCGACAGTGGTATATTAAGTTCAATACCATTATTACATCTTTTGGTTTTAAGGAAAATACGGTTGATCACTGTATATACCGAAAGATCAGTGGGAGCAAGTTTATTCATCTGGTCCTTTATGTTGATGACGTCTTGCTTGCTGCAAATAATTTAAGTATATTGCATGAGACTAAGGAATTTCTCTCAACGAAAGATTACATGCTCATCCAATGAATCGAAAGTGATTGGATATAGCAATTCAGATTTTGCTGGATGCATCGATACTAGAAAATCGACTTTTGGTTACCTGTTTATGTTTGCTCAAGGTGCCATATCATGGAAAAGTGCGAAACAGACTATTGTTGCTTCATCCACTATGGAGGCAGAATTTGTGGCATGTTTTGAAGCCACAATTCATGCATTATGGTTGCGGAACTTTATTTCAGGACTTGCGGTTGTCGACACCATTAGCAAGCCGCTGAAAATTTATTGTGATAAACTCTGCAGCAGTATTTTTCTCAAAGAACGACAAGTACTCTAAAGGTGCCAAACATATAGAAAGTATCTTGTTGTGAAAGATGAGGTTCAGAAACAAAGAATGTCAATCATGCACATCAGGACAGAACTTATGATTACAGACCCTTTGACGAAAGGGTTACAACCAAGACAATTTAAGGAACATGTTCAAAGAATGGGTCTTGGTTGTATTAATAATAATTGATGTGTGACATTCTGAGCTCTTTTATGTGTTTCTGATATACAATCATGTGCTTCTTGTTTTAATGTAGTAATACGTATTTTATGTAATTTTAAACAAGAAAGAGTCTTATAAAGATATTATGTTTAATCATTATGATATAAGACATTATGTGGACCATTATGCTGTTTTATATAAATTATGAGTATGAATTGATGGATTGCTGGTATTGTAGTATATGGAAGGAAATGCATTGAATTAATAGTGCACAACCGCCATAACTCTCAGCAATTTATCATAGTATGATGTTCAACACTTAATATTATGAATAGTCGGTTTCAGTGGGAGAATGTTAGAAATCTGCAGTTTCTAAATCTTAATGTGACCCGGTTAAAAGCATTAAAGCATTAAAGCGTTAAAAGCATTAAAGCATTAAAGCACTAAAGCAGTTTCTAATCTAAAGCATTAGATCTTAACCGTTGAATTGGTATATGATGGACGTACCAGATTAGAGTTAAATAATATATAAAGAATTGGGTCCTCTCTCTCCCACACAAGAGTTGCATTCTTCTCCATCAAGAAGCACATAAAGGAAGTGAGGGCAAGAGGAGAGAAACCGAATTCTGAAGAAGAGGAACAGTCAGGAGTCAGATCAAAGTAGATGGCAGCCATTACGTCTTCCGTTGTTAATCAAGGTATGTCATCTCATATAAAGTTCCGTTTGTGAAATATTCAGTATTGATGATCTTTGGGCTGTTAGCTGTTAATGCAAAATTTTACACTTGTTGCTTTTTAAGGGATTACCCTTTTTCTCCTCTCTTCACACTTTACAACTTATTGTCATACAGGTGAGCCCAAGTTTTGTTGCTTTATGGAGATATAGATTATGGTGGCGCTTTGAGTATTTTCTGTAGGGAAATCAAATGTTTGTATGGATGATCTGATCATATGCATGACTTTGGATTTTGGGTTGTCGCACTCACACAGTTTAAGTTGAGGCTCTTATTTTTCATTGGTTATTTAAACATGATCTTCACCCGGCACGCACTTTCTTGCTATCCTCCTCTTGGATTCTTCTGATCCACACTCTGCATGTCATGCCAGTGTTCTGAACATCATATGTCATAGAATATGCGCTTCACTGTTCAAAGTTGCATGTAATGAAAAAAACATATTATATGCGTGTTTAGTTGAAATTATGCGTTACTCAATTTTTTATTATTGTTGAGCTACGTCCACGGCTTTACTGTTATTATCTTCTGCCTTCATTGTTGTTGCGCAGATATCTGAGTTTGAAAAGTCTCCTTACCATGGATATAATGAAAATAAGTAATTAGAAAGACTTAACTTTTTTGAGTCATTTCTTCGTAGTAATTTTAATCTAACTATAATATATTTGCAATATTAGAAGGGTGAAAAAACCCCAAAACACTACCGACATGTCTTTACGGTGCAAATACTAGCATACGGACTGTACCGACAAATAGAACCTGAGAGTCTACTTAATTCATAAAAAAATAACCCTGTACAAAACGACAAAACAAAGTTTGATTGAATGGAAATTTCTCTTTTTATATTTAATCGAACGTAAATTCCCGATTGGTTGAATATAATTGCTGCTGAATTGTAATCCAACAGCATCTGCTCGATTCTCGGTGATCCCACGACTGCATCATAATCTTCAAATCAATTAGAAGGAAATTGTCGTTATGTACTGTATTCCCTCAAACTTTTCGCTCATGGGCCCCACAGGATTACCATCCTCAAAAAGCATGGAAACCTTTCACATAATCTTTGGATTGAATATATGTGGTGCGGTGCTCCAAGATGCACGTTCAAATCCATTTTCGAAACAGAATGTCACTGCCACAACGATATGCCCAGTGCACTGGCACTCTTCCGTCCTATGTTGCAGAACATCGACTGTAAATCCACTGTCAAATCGCCTCTCACAGGAACCTTCAAAGTCGCCATACACGCAACCACAAAAGTTAAGGTACAAACATATCAGTCTGTGGGCCTCAATAGAACTTTCGCTGAAGCTCGTTTGTCGATGCGTTGCTGTCACCCATCTTGGCCAAACATAATTCCAGACAAGAAAATGCCACAGAAAATCCTCGCTGGCACGACAGAAAATCCCCGAAATGACCCAAAGTGGAAAATTCGCCTAAAAGCGGTTTGAAGTTGAGATGAGCCTCAATTACTCCTGAATCACCTGGTCGACTATTTGTCTATGGCGGAAGTTCCATGACGGGCAAATTACACGTGATCGGGGATAGAATTTGAGCGTCCCAGGGTGATTTGCCCATCAAATACAGTTAATTATCTTTTACATGCATTGTTGTTGAAAACGTGTACAAAACGACAAAACACAGTCTTTTTTCAAAGAGAAAAAACCATCATAGCTTATATTAAGAGAATATAATGATCTGAATACATAGATATGTTGGAAACAGATTTTCCAAATATACTGAAGAGTATCAGGTATTCCAAATAACTAATTACCAGATACCAAAATATAATATCATATCAGTCCAAAACTTTCAGAATTGTCTTAGACCGATCAGCACATATTAACAAGGCCAAACTGAAAAGATTTACAAGATTGAAATGCTTTAAAAAACAAAACATATCAAAAATCCCTGATAAGAGACACATAATTGAGAATCAAGGTCCAAAATCAGCGATTTAGGTCGTGACTTGCCAAAATTCGCAACAGAATAGAGTTCAGAGGCGCCCTTGAATCTTGAAAAATATTAGCATTCCTCCATTTCCACAAGAACCAGCAGACAAGGATAAACAAAGTTCGCCGGGATAAACTCTGCTCGCTCCACCATTTAAAGCCATCTTGAACAGAGGAAAAGACCAGGTAAGGAAAACCAAAAGACAAAGAAAGTTCATACCAGATATGGAGAGATGAAGCACATTGGAAGAACATATGAAAATTTGTCTCAGCCGCATTCTGGCACATGGCGCATCTGCCCGGACCATGCCAACCTTTCTTTTGAAGGACCTCCCAAGTAAGGTTCCTGTTCCTGAAGATCAGCCATGAGAATAAAATCATTTTAAGTGGGCATGCCGCCTTCCATAGTTGAGGAGGAAAGAGCAGGTCGGAATTACACGAGAGGCCTGAAGACATTGAAGCATATAAATCCTTTACTCGAATAGGCTGAGAAGATCGCAGAAGAGCCCAGACCAGAGCATCCCTGGAGCTCGAACGATGAATCCCCAAGCTGTTTAGGCTCTGTAAAATAGAGTGCCAAAGGGGACGCATGGAGAGAGGCAGAAGTAAGTCCTCCCCTTCCTTCCATACAGGAGATGAGTGAGACCAAGTTTTAATCAGCTTGTCCCACGTGAAAATACCCTTTGAACGAAGGAAGGAAACCAAGCGAGGAGAGAAAGAGGAATCCAAACCATTAACTATGGAGTCGAAACCAATGAGAATGCTTGAGCCCGAGAATATTTTCCATCGTAAATTTTCCATGAAAAAAGGCTGAATTTTCCTGAAGCTTAACCAAATAGCAGACCCTTTTTTAATGCCCAAAGATTTCCTTCTGTACCAGGACTCCAAACTCCTGCCTTTTAAATATTTCATATTAATAACTTTGCTCCACGGACCCTTACCAAAGATACCTCTATGAAGGGACTTACAAAGAAGGGCTTTCCCGAAAGTCCTCATATCTAAAAGACCCCAGCCCCCCGCCTTCTTCGACTTAGAAATAGAATCCATCTTAACTAAATGAATCTTATTCTGAAAAGCTTTACCTCCCCATAGAAAATTGGCAGCCAATGAGCTCATTTTGTTAATAATAGAAGCGGGAAGGAAATAGAGGTGGGCCCAGTAAACCGCCAATTGAGATAGAACTGCCTGCACTAAAATAAATCTGCCAGCTAAAGAAAGAAATCTTGACTCCCATCCAGAAATTTTTTTGTAGAAGCGGTCAATTAACCATTGCCAATCCTGTTTGGAATTACCTTTTGCCTTCAGGTTGAAACCCAAATATTTGAACCCTTCCTTGATCGAAACCGGGTTGATGCCGATCAGTGCAGCTATCCATTGAACAGTATCCATATTTGACTCATTGTGATACAACGAAGATTTGTTCCTGTTGATAACTAATCCAGATGCTATCTGAAACTTATCAAGGATTTCATTTAGGCAATACCAGGTTGCCCTGCAGAGCATGGCAAAAATGAGGATATCGTCAACAAAGAGATTGTGTGATAGGAAAGTGTCCTTGCAGATCCTGATCGGCCGACATCTTCGTTCTGAAACAACTTTGTTGATCTGTAGGCTGAGAGAGTTCATTACCAAGATGAATAGCAGAGGGGAGAGGGGACAACCCTGACGAAGTCCCCTCTCTGCTAGGAAAAAAGATGATGGAATTCCATTTATAATGACTGAATATCTGACATTTTCCACACACGCCATTATCTAGTTGATGCCTTGTGATCTCAACCCAATTTTTGCCAGCAAGATTCTTAAGAAGCCCCAGTCGACGCAATCATACGCTTTTTTCAAATCAATCTTTAGGATAGCCGCATCGATATTGTTTGACAACATTGAGAACAAACATTCCTGAGTCATGGCCACAGCATCCAATATGTTCCGGTCTTTTAAAAAAGCGTGTTGATCCCTTGTTATAAAGGATTTAAGAACTGGCTTCATCCTTTCAGCTATAATTTTTGAAATGATTTTAAACAAAATATTACATAAAGAAATAGGTCTGTAGTTGTGAAAAGAGTCTGATCGATCCTTTTTCGGAATAAGAGCAATCAGCGTGGAAGATAAAGCACTGTGAATACTACCTGACATACGGGAGGCCTCCACCATCCTCAACAAATCCGCTTTAAACATGTCATAGAAGTGTGAGAAGAATTCGATTGGCCACCCATCTGGCCCGAGACTTTTATCCCTTTTAAAAGCTTTGATAGCAGCTTGGAGCTCCTCTTCCGTTACCGGCTTAAAAAAGTTATCATTTGCTGCCTCGTCAAACATCTCTAGCATCAAGTCCACAGCCCAGAAGATATCATTAATGTTACCCTGTTGCCTTCTATATTGATTCTGAAAGAACCTTGTTGCTTCTATGGAGATTTCTTGTTGAGAGTAGAGGAAACCTCCATTGCCATCTTCGATCTTCCAGATAGAGTTTTTCCTTCTTCTGGCATTTGCAAAATTATGAAAATACTTCGAATTCCGGTCCCCTTCCTTGAGCCATATGGATCTGCTCTTGAGCCTCCATGAGGCCTCTTCCTTTAGCAGCAGCATTTGTTTCTTTTTTTCTAGTTTTCTAATATGACTTTTTTGCTCAAAAGTCAGGCAGTCTGGGTTTGCTGAGTTGATACAAATTTCCAATTCATTTTGGATAACTTTCAGCTCCTGTTTATCCTTCTTTTTCTTTTGGATTTGCCAGTCCTTTGCTACGGTCCTCAGACTTTGGATCTTTTCCCGAAAAGTCATGAGAAGGGCCATTTCAGATTCCTATAGTTCCTTCCATTTTTTTAATATAGTTTCATTGAAGGATTGGTCTTCTAAAAAGATCTTGTTGAATTTGAAGGAAGAACCAAGCCTATAATCCTTTTCACGCCATTCAAGGAAAATATGCCTATGATCAGAGGTGAAATCATTCCCAATAAGAGAAAAAGGCATTCCCCATTTCGCAATGATGCTAGCATGAATGATAAAACGATCGATCCTCTTTGCAATGTAGGCTTGCCCCGTTCTACTGTTATCCCAAGTAGGCATCATTTTATCAGGCATGATATCCACTATGTTCCGATTTAGAAATTCCTTTCGAAGTCTATCAGCTAGAGGATCTTTTTTCCTGCAATTACCCCAGCACTCATCAGATCTTAAAGTCACATTTAAATCACCTGCTATCATCAACGATTCAATCTGAAGAATTTCTGAGGCAAACAACCTTTCCGAGAAAGGGAGTCTATTCCTGTAAGGACCGTAAACATTCAGAATGTTGAAAACTAGAGCATGGCCCCTGATTGATGCTGAGATAAGGATTCCAGCGCAGCATTTAAAAGCTTTAGCCTTTATCCAGATTGGATCCCACAGGACTGTCAAACCTCCAGACAGACCATTTGCCTTTGTGGCAACCATAAACCAAGATGGAAACATTCTTCTAAAGAAAACTAAAGTTGCCCTACTTGAGTGCATGGTTTCCTGAATAAAGATAATTTTAGGATGAGCCGAAGAGAAAATTTCTTTTAGCGCCAAAAATTTTGGGGATGCGCCCAAACCCCTGATATTAATTGAGACCATGAAAGTCATTTAGAAGACTCTCCAACCATACATGATCTAAGAGGCTGAGATTCAGAGGAGTCCAAAATTGGAACTTCTACGAGGGATAAATTTGTAACACCAAAGTCAGAAACAATAGATCTTCCTCTGAAGTGACGACTACCACCCTTTTGTTTCTTTCTGATCGTGATGTTCTTTGCTAAATTAGGGCTGATAGATGGATAGGGAGGGAAAGAAGGTTTATGGATGGTTAAAGGTTCAAGTTCTGAATAATTTCTATGAAGAAAGAGATCTATATCACTATCAAATTTATTGACAGGCGATTCAGCAGGGGAGTTAAAAGGAGTAGGCGTAAGCAAAGGGTCCTTTCCTCTCGGCAAACCAGAAGGAGGTTTAACAGGAGAAGGAGAAGAAGAGGAAATCTGGATGGGATGAGAGCCTACCACAAAATCCCCTTGATTCATAGCAGGAGGAGAGGGCACTGATTTTTCCTCGATAGGCTCAGGAATAGGGGGACATCCAAAAGCCGGCGAGTTGAGAGCGTCAGGACGATCTTGAGAAATTTGTAGTGAGCTGAAAGGATCCGGATCCTGAAGATTTAAAGGATTCTCAGGATTGCTTACATCTTTAGAGGAGCGTTCAGATTCAGATTTTCTACCCTGTTTGAAAGAAAACTTCTTAGTCCTGCGATTGAAACGAAGACTGCAATTTTTGACGAGATGGCCAGTTTTGTGACACAAAGAGCATCTGAATGGTATGCCCCAGAAATCAAGCCTTTGGCTGATTTTGAAACCATCCCAGGTTATCTCGATATGATCCGGATAACCTCCTTTATATGGTTTTTCTATCAAAATCCACGCATTCCTTTTATCTTTCTCACCTTTACACCAGGGATCCACATAGATGAACTTACCGATGGAATTCCCAATCTCAGAAAGGGTTTCAATCGACCACAACTCCAGAGGCAAATTTGGGAGTTTCACCCAGATCATGCAGTTTGACGGGGTATTCTTTAATGGATCAAAGCCCATGTACCATCGAGATAGAGATAGAAAACTTCTACCGAAAACCCATGGCGTGTTGAGGATGATCTCTAAATCAGAAACTTTAAGAAAATGAAAAGAGAACCATTCCTTCATCAAGCGAGAAATGACAGGAGTATATCCAATCAGAGGAGACCATTTATCCGCCAACCATTTCCTCATATCCTCTTCATCCATTTCCGGGAATTGCCATTTCCCAATCAAAGCCAACTTTTGTAGACTGTCAATGCGCTCTGTTAAGACAGCACTCTTCACGGAAATAGCCTTTGGAGGAGAGGTTGTTTTGACTGGATTCCTAGATTTATTAAAGTGTTGTGCATGGTCATGTGACCATCCTTTTCTAGAATGGTCCACATGGGCTTGATTAAGCTAATCGTGACAAGCAGGATTAACCATCATATTTTCCACCGTGGCTTGCCAACTGTTACAATTACTAGACTTCTCACGTGCTCTTTCAACCTCAATAGTAGCCTGAATGAGGGCTTGTGTGGCGGGTGAGTCAGACCCACCCGTCATATTAAATGAGGAACGAGCTCAGAAGAAGTGCAGAAGATACTAGAGCAATGTTCGTATCTGGAAAAAATCTAGCCGTAGATCCTTTCTGTAACAAGTTGCCTGGATAGAATAACTGCTGAAGAGAGAAATTAAGAAACAACAGTACAGAAAGGAGTCTGATCCTTAGATCCTGTCAGAGACAAAGGATAAGGCTAGATAAGGGAATTAAAAGAGCATCTGAAGGAGGAACGTTGAAACCCGAGAATGGAAATCTCAAGGACGAGAGGGTAAATGCTATCGAATCCCAATTCAAATACTCACATGATGTGAGGGGTCAGGCAAGGATATTTCCTGCCGTCGATTTGACTTCTGAGAGGATGACAGGATTCCAATGTTGAGGAGCGGAGGAATTTTTGTACCTTGATAGTTCAGAGGGCTCAGAAGTCTTAATGAGAGCTTTTAAGACATCCGAAAATATTTTTGAAAAACTTTTTCCGGAGAAAAGGATGCCGGAAATTCTGAATTCCGGAAAAGATCTATCAGGAGAGCCACGAGAGCCGAGTAACAGACAAGGCAGGAAAAAACTATTCAGAAGGCTAGTTCTGACAGTCGATACAACAACAATAGATCTGAAAAATGCACCACCAACGACCTATTCTAACCCGGAAATCAGAACAGGGACTACATATGAATATAGACGCCTTTATCTTGTTAAGGAAAGATTTCAGCATATTTTCCAGCACTTCCAAAAAAGGGCATCAAGAGATCGAGCTTTGAGCTTATGAAAAAAGAGATTATGCTGAGAAACCTATCATCAAGCTACCATATTGAGCATAAACTCACGATTCCAAAGACAGACCGTGCATGATTAGATTTTACCAAAGACAGATAACCAAATACTGCGAAATAAATACTTCAATACCCAAAAACAACCAGAAACATCCTGCAAATAAAAACCATCTGATCTGGAGGAGGGACGATAGATACTGACCTTTATGGAAGCAGTGTCAGGAACACCGGGAGAGCACAACGAAAGAAACCATAACCGAGCGTCGAAGCAATAGAGTTTGAAAACCGGGATGAAGCCGAAAAAACCCGACCGGAAAACGGAGAAAAGCCCAATCTTAGAGGGCAGGGAGCTTCAATTTTCAGAGAAAAAAATAAAAGCTACGTTACCTAGATCACCCACAACAGGCAACTGTCCATAAGAGACCCAGACTCGGAGAGTACCCAGTACCCCGCCCGGGAGGCCGAAAGAGAAACCTAACTCCGCTCGCAAAGGACTTCTCTTAAAGGATGACAGAATGAAGTTACAAACCAAAGGATTTCTTACCAGGTGTCAGCCTGCATGCAGGGGGAGGACACGTCCATCCTTCATGCAGAAAACTAAAAGCGTGTCCTGAAAACTATTAAGGTGGTCATGCAGGAAAAGGTGGCGCTAAACCTGGTTGGCTATATCTGCTAGGTGGCTCTAACACCTGGTTGGTTGTATCTGCAAGGTGGATGGCTGAGCAGTCGGCCGTTCGCTGGTCGATGCTCTCCCGTGTTCTGACGCCTCCTCCATACAACTTTACAACTCTCCCTCACCTCAACTCTGATTACATATACACTTTAATTGAATTTAAAAGAGTTTTATACTTTTTATGTTTTTTCTTGCACATGAATGTCCCGGCTTCAGATTATAATAAACAAACAAACTTCAATTACCAACTTAAATTTCTTTTTTATATTTAATCGAATGTAAATTCCCAATTGCTTGAATATAATTGCTGCTGAATTGTTATCCAACAGCATCTCCTCAATTCTCGATGATCCCACGACTGCATCATAATCTTCAGATCGATTAGAAGAAAATTGTCGTCCCGTACTGTATTCCCCCAAACTTTCGCTCATGGCCCCCATAGGCTTACCATCCTCCAAAAGCATGGCAACCAGGCTTGGAATGGAATTTCAAATCTCTTATACCGGTCAAATGAAAATTTGATGATGTTTTGGCATTTTTCATGCCTTTTTTTTTACGTTGTATCTAAATTTGTGAGGGTCGACCTTCTCTTATCTAGAAACTCTCTTTGAACTACTCCTGCATCTCAACTTTCTTTAATCTCCCTCTTAGAGTGCTTTGTTTCTTGCTAAGTTAATATTTGTGTTTCCCCATAGCATACAAGCATACTTTTAAGATTTTATAAAGCTTTTTAGCCTTTGGGAATTAATAGTTTTGATTATATACATAAATTTTGACATGCGAAAAAAACTAAAGAAAGTCGTATAGTTAAGTAGATGAGATAGAGTTATTTATTTTACATATCAAGAATTTAACTATTATCCCTTTTTATGATTTATTTAAATCTAATAATCTACTACATATGATTTTATTAAACATATAATTACATGTTTAACTATATATTTATAGCTTATTTTCACCAAATATTTTATTTATAGATGGACACACACATCTTTATTTACTCACTGCATATTTTATGTACTTAATTCTCACCAAGATCTCTTTATTTATACCAAGATAACTTTAATCCCTATATTTTCACTTTCATCCATCTATGAACTATTGAATAATAAATCTATTGATGATAGCTAAATATTCTTTCAACTAATTTGATATCCATTATACATATTTAGAATAAATTATTCCTAAAACCATGAAGCCGAAAAATGTCTAAACTAAATAAATTGTGCAATCTACGAGGTAATCAGCTTATCATCTACATGTGAACATTGTTAACTAATCATTTTCATAATATCCCAAATATGAGCCTATAGTGTCCTCAACATAAAAATTTGAATTCACATTACTTTCTACAACATAGACGAAATATACAACCTTACCAATTGCACAAATCAATTCTTTCTATTGAGCATTATGCTAGACAATAACATTACTTATTCTATTCATGTACTTAGTACCAGTTGCATCCTCTAAATACAACTATATTAGAAGTGGTTGACAACCTAAATAGATACACTATATGAAAATGAGCTTGTAACATCTTCCATAATTATTTTTATAGTAAAAAAAAAATCATTGAATAACTATATAATTATTTTATTTTAAAGGAAAATTCACTGTTGTAAAAATAAAGTTGATTTCAAAGCCTTTAGTAAAAAATCAAAAAACAAAATTAGTGAAAATAAGGAAGGGCACTCAAAAAAAAAATAGTCGTTGATTTTAAAGCTTTTAGTAAAAAACTCAAAAAACAAATCAAAATAAAGAAGGGCACTCAAAAAAACAAAAATAAAGTTGATTTCAAAACCTTTAGTAAAAAACTCAAAAAACAAAATTAGTCAAAATAAGGAAGAGCACTAAAAAAAAGAGTCAAAATTAGGACGCTCAGTTTTCAAGATGGTAATTGTAAGCTTCACTATGGAATAAATCACAAGCTTAGAGAAATTCATTTTGACAAGGGCATCGATAATTGAAAACAAATACAATAGGAAGAAAGAATGAAAAAAAAAATAGGAAACTTGGGACTTGCAAACTGTTAAATCTTGCTGATTTTGATGTAAATGATGACTGTAATTTCAGTAGAAAGCTCCAACAATTTTTTAGTGACTTATCCTTGTGTTTCAAGAAAATAACATGGTAGTGAATACATGGTACTATTATACACAACAGAAAACGCAAGTATTGTTTTAGTGTTTTGCAATCACCTACTAGCGTACATTTGGATGACTGAATTCACATTATTGATGTACACTGGTTGGTCGGTTCCTTGAATGTAACCTCTAACTTACAATCTAGTTGTTCTTAGTTTCCTAGGGCGAGATCTCGTTTCATAAAGTTCAAATCTACAAAAAGACTATAGCCATATAATTTTTTATACGCCTCAAATCTATGAAAGTGTGCTAAGCTCCAGCGCCATGTGAGCCACGGGCACTGTAAGGGTTTTCCTTATGACCCTAGGCCTAATCTTATTTTGTTGTTTTTATCTCTGACAGGTACTATAAATTTTGACGGGTAATATCCAAATTAAATGTAAAAATGACAGTGATTGATTGATGAGGCACGTCAAATTTGACACAGCAACTGCCAAATACATTTTAAAATAAGAAATACGTCCCACAGGACGTCAAATTCCAGGCTTGACGGCAACCTTTCAGATAATCTTTGGATTGAATATATGTGGTGATCCAAGATGAACGTTCAAATCCGTTTTCCATTTTCGAAACAGAATGTCACGGAAAGAGCTAACCAGCCATCCCCAGGGTATTTAATGCCCGGGGATATGCACGCCGCTTAGCCCGATAACACGCGAAAGCCAAAATATTAGTTAATGCCGAAACTTGGCTTTCGGGTGTTATCGCGTTAACGACGTGCATATCCCGGGCACTAATACCCTGGGATGGCTGGTTAGCTCTTTCCTAATGTCACTGCCACAAAGTTACGCCCAATGCACTAGCACTCTTCCGTACTATGTTGCAGAACATAGATTGTAAATCCACGGTCAAATCGCCTGTCACAGGAACCCTCAAAGTCGCCATACACGGACCACAAAAGTTAAGCCACAGTCGCCATACACGCAACCACAAAAGTTAAGGTACAAGCATATCAGTTGTGGGCCTCAATATAACTTTCGTTGAAGCGCATTTGTGGATGCTTTGCTGTCACCCATCTTGGCCAAACAAAATTCCAGACAAGAAAATGTCACAGAAAATCCACGTTGGCACGACAGAAAATCCCCGAAATGACCCAAAGCGGAAAATTTGCGTAAAAGCTGTTTGAAGTTGAGATGCGCCTCAATTACTTCTGAATCACCTGCTCGACTATTTTTCTATGGCCAAAGTTCCATGCCGGGCAAATTGCACGTGACAGGGGATAGAATTTGACGGTCACAGGGTGATTTGCCCATCAAATACAGATAACTTTTTTTTTCAAAACAGTGAAAATCTTTCCTTAAAACTGTGAAGAGGGATCCAAATGTAAAGTCTGTTTTGGAATTCGAACCCTAGGCGGAACAATTACCATGGGCGACGATGCAAGATAAACTGCTTTCCATCAAATGAGTAGTATTGGGAAGCCAAAGCTTTTAACGCAGCACAGTGACATTATTAAAATAGCTTTCGTACGAAGCGTCGGTAACTAAGAAAATATTCAGGTTGGCCAGAAGTTCTGAGCGGCCAGAAAATATGAAAATTTTGAATAAACGACGTAACCATTCTAATAACAAACAGGTCAATTTATTTGTTGCAACGTTGATTGATCTTGAAATTTTGAACATCCCCTTGTTATTGATGGTGATGACTTTGTTTCCTATTAAAAGAATAATGACTTCGGTTGCGGAATACACTCTAATCATTTGCCAGTAAGCATTATCTATTTCACTGATTAGTTCGTTTGATAAGTTCAAAATAAGAGGTTCTTTGGTTAGACCATTTGTGACTTTTGAAACGAGTAGGTTGTTGTTTAAGAAATTGTGACTAAGGGATAGGTCTTAACTTAGGTAGGGATCATATTAATTTATACTGCATTAATCTTTAATACATTAATCTTTAACAAAGTTGAATATTTAAGTAAATTAAAATAGGTTAAGTTACACAAAATATAGTGTTGGAAAGATATTTTGTTTTCAGAGATATCTCAAATATTTCTCAAGATTGATTAGAAAAATAAATTTAAAGGATAAAGTATTGTTTGAGTAAAAAAATAAATTTAAAGGATGAAGTATTGTTGAAATAAATGATCCAAAATTTAAAAATGAAGTGAAAAATATGTTTTTTCTCAATGTAGAAACTAATTTTTTTTTAAGATAACAATTTGGAAAGTACACTATTACACTCTGCTCATTTTTCCAATTGACTTCTTAATTAGTGAGATTTTATTAATGAAATTTTGATGGTTTTCCAATTCTATAGTGAAATCGCCACATACAATATTTACAAATTGCATGATTCGGGGCAATGTGAGGGTGCCTTAAAGTTAATCTCACTAAGAATTTCAATTGGTTCTCTCAATTTTTAAGTCATTGTTGAATTCTTGAAAATTAATAAATTCTTGATTAATTAGTGTAGGTCAAAAGAATGCTTTATCCCAACATCTATCCATTGAAAATTGAAGATTGGTTTGTCGATTTATGGAGAATTTTTATGAATTTTTATGTAAGCTAGATGCATTACAAGAAGCTGAACACCCTATTCCAATAACACCAGCAATCAAAGAAGCTCCACAATAAAAAATGCTCCACACTCAAAGAAGATTAACAATGAAAGTAAAGATACCTAAAAGCCACAAAAGTAAGAAGAGGAGCTGACCATTTGAAGAAAATTTCCAAGGACCATTGTGAAGTGAAACTCAATATTAAAGAAGGATGGCTATATTGTTTTTGCATTTAGAATTTTGTTGCTGGCACAAATAAAAACTATTATGTTGAAGATTGAATGGGATGTTAAATAAAATTTTGAGTCATAAGGATAGCGTAAAAAGGCTTCTCTAATTGATGGGTAAGTATAGTGAAAGATAAGTTAGATACATGGTTTTCAAATAACTTCGTTTTGGTTTGGGATAATTCAAAAGGGGTTTGTATTTCATTTAATATTCTTATTGAATAGAATTGTGAGGTTTAGTTTCTTAATAGGTCTTAGAGAAAGTGCATTGAAATCAAAGGTTAAAAATCTTGAAATTAAAGGTTGGAGTCTAAATATTAAGGTATTTTAGATTGAAAAGAAATTATAAAATCATCCTAAGTTGAAAGCCTAAAGATGGTTATTGATATAAGGAGATGAAATCAAGTCAAAATTGATTATAAGCTTTGATCATACATTTATTATAAAAATATATTGATGTTAGAATATCGGTCAAAAGATCCTAGTTATGTAAAAAAAAGTATTGTAAAATTGTAGTGAGAGTAAATAAAACCATGGTGCATCAATTAAGTTTGTCAATCAGAGATCATAGATGTATTGCTAGATGGAGATGTCCCTTTTACAACAAACAAAATTTTCATAGAAGTACAAGAGAAAATGACAACATAAGAAGTAAACACCAAAATGACAAAAGAAATGAAAAGAATAAGATAAAGAATGATAGAAGATACAAAATGATGGTGAAAGAAAGTTAAAGAAGATGAACACTTAAACATGAATAGAAGAAGAAAATGGCAAGCGCATACTGAAGATAAAACCTACAAGGGTAGGTAAGAATGAAGCAACAAAGAGATTGACACGTAGTAATGAGAATGAATAATAAAGTAAGAAAATGAATGAGCAAGAAGCAAGCAAAAAAATGACAATTGTTCAATAATTGAGATGCAAATCTAAAGTGAAAATAAAATCACTATGAAGATTGATAATCCTCCTTGATAGTGCTTTTGGTTGTGAAAAGAAGATAGTCATGGTCATATCCATTTAATCGGGATTTAATTTTATTATTTTATATGTCTAGAGGAATTAGTTGGGCCAATTTTTTATTAGCATGTTTGGTTTAGTCTTGTAGTAGCATGACACTGCTACTATTCCAAGTAGTACTATTATAGCCCTTAGGTGAATTGCACCACCACCAACACATAACCATGGGTAAGCAATCAAGATTTGAATATGTGATTTTGTGCTCACATTTATTTTACATTTTCATGGGCTTGCCAGGGAAACTTATTGAGAAAGCTCATGTAATAAGGTTAGATTAGTTTCAAGTGATATATTATGCTAACTAAATATATTTGAGTGCCTATGATGGATGTAATTAAGTTTGTCCATATTGAATGGTTTATGATAATCTTAAAAAACAATTTATTTATTTATTTATTTTATTTTTTTGTTGATAAAGTAAGATTTGTAATACATTTAATGTAATGAATGGTTGTGATAAGTGAAAACCATTTGACAATTATAATAGTTAAATATTGTATCTATTAAACCTAAAAATATATAAAGATGAAAGATAGTCCAGAAAACCCTAAAATGTGGTTATGAGTAGGACCCTTTTTCTAATTGATTTAGAAAACATGAAATAAAAATTACCCTCATGCTTTCGCTCTCGCTCATGGCCCCACAGGATTACCATCTTCCAAAAGCTTTGTGACTGTTCGTTCATGGCCCAACTGGATTGCCATGTCCAAAAACTTTGTCATTGTCCTTTTGAGTGCAACTTTTTGGTCATACTCATATTTCACCATCGGATGGCAACCTTTCAAGTCTTTGGATTGAATATATATGGTGCTCCAAGATGGACGTTCAAATCAATTTTCAAAACGGAATATCACTGTCAGAAAGTTACGCCCAATTTGGTCCATTTGCACCATTACTCTTTCGTACTCTGTTGCAGAATATTGACACTGTCAAATCGCCAGCCACAGGAACCCTAAAAGTCGGCATACGCGCAACAACAGAAGATAATGCACAACCATATCAGTCTGCGGGCCTCAATATAACGTCTCCTGACGTGTGTTCGTGGATGCGTTGCTGTCCCCCATCACGACCAAACAAAATTCTAGAGAAGAAAATACCAGACGAAATCCTCGCTGGCGCGATAGAAAATCCGTGAAGCGACCCAAAGCGGAAAATTTGAGTAAAAACTCTTTGAAGTTGAGATGCGCCTCAATTACTCCTGAATCACCTGGTGGACTGTTGGTCCATGGTGGAACAATCACCTTTGTCGACAATGCAAGATGAACTGCTTTTATCAAATGAGTAACATTAGGAAACCGAAGCTGAGAATAACTTCTTACTAAGCGTTGGTAAGTGACGATTTAACAAAGAAAATATTTCAGGATCGTCAGAAGTTTTGAGCGGCCAGATCATTTGAACAATTTGAATAAATTTTTGAGCGGCCAAATCATTTGAATAAACGACGTGATAATTCTAATAATAGAGGAGTCAACTTATGCTTTGCAATGTTGACTGATCTTATCCACGAAATTTTGAATGGCCGTTTTCTAAACATTATATAGATTATAGATTCTGGAGTTTTTGCTTCAATTTGATGAATTTTTTTTAATATAAATTTTGGTTTTACTGGTTTAAAATTGGTTTTTGATAGTATATATGGATTTAGTACTTGAAAAAAAGCTAATTCAAATTTGTGTTTCCATCACATTTTTCACCAATTCTAAATAAATTAGACAGAAAAATAAACTAAAAAAAACTTTCTAAAATACATAACAAGCTATCTGGATATATGATAATTTTGTTTGTAAATTAAAAAATTATAACTTTGGTTTTTGATTACTAATTACTTCTTGATTTATGGAAATATGAATTCAATATATAGCTCTATAAATTATTAATAAAAAAAAATCATTTTTTTTAACGATTAATAAATACAAAATATATTTTACTTCTTTTTATACACTAATGTTTTTAGTTCGCATTCATTTTATAATTATTAAAAAAATAACATTATTTACAACATAAACACTCGACCACGTTAAAAACCTAAACAATAAAGTAGTAAAGATTTAGACTTAAACCAATATCCCTCCTCTACTTTAATTGAACTCCCATGATTCAAGGAAACTTCAAACCAGCATTATTTTAGTTACCAAAATAAGAATACAATGGTCTGGTCGAGCCCATCTCAGGGGTAAATTTTGTCTTTTAGTGATGTGGAAGCGTAAAAATTCTAGTGTCTCTTTTGGACTTACAATCATTTTTGAGGGGAAAAGGTTTCTAATGGTTGAATATATATATATTTTTGGTTTAAAAAGAATTTAAGTTAAAGTTTCTATGAGGAAATAATTTCTTTGCCTAGTTAATCAATGCTTTGAGCATTGCAAGTGTTATGTCAAGTAGATTTTATGTTAATTTCAATTAGTAACACGTGGAATGATTGTGTAGCATGAAGAAGATTATAAAAAGTCTAAAATCATATTTTTAATATCTTAATTAAGATTCAAGGCATGCAAAATTATTAAATCACAGGTTAAAAATTGAGTGGTAAGGAAAGGAAATAATGATTTGTTTTTATGGTAATGAATTTTTGTTTCATAGTTGAGCGGAGGAAAAATGTGAGATGTTGCATTAGAATAACATTGTAACCAGTATCACATGATATAATGTTATAATGTGTTGTACGGTATATAATACAATCTTTATGTATGTTATATTTTAGTTTGAGAAGAAAAGATTAAGTCATAGGTATAATTTTATAATTATATTTTCCACATAGATATTTTATGTACACATTGTGTTTATTGTGTTTTGTATGTTAATGATGTACTTTATTTTTTAAAGAAAATGATTTAGTTATATTTAATCTAATATGATAAAGATCTTGTTATATATATAATATCTAAATTATCATATATTATTTTTGAGAAATATATGTGTATGTGTTGCTTATTAATAAATAATAATGATAATTGAGATCTTGTTATATATATAATATCTAGATCATCATATATTATTTTTGAGAAACATGTGTGTGCATGTGTTGCTTATTAATAAATAATAATGATTATTTATCTAAAAGAAGTAAGAATATATATATATATATATATATATATATATATGAGAGAGAAAGGAAGAAAGAAAGAGAGAGACTTTATATAAGGAGATAAAAGAGAGATGTAAAATAAAAATAAATATAGTATTTATATAGAAATATATATAGTATTTATATAGAAATATTGTTGCATCCAATTGTGCTAGTTCTATATTTATATAGGTTTTAGAAATATATATAATACCTATAACAAATAATATTAGTAATTGTTGGACACCTAATCCTCTAAGGGTTGGTGTGGAAGCTGAATAGTCTAAGGAAGTCCAAGAGACCTTGGAATACGAAACCATAGGTCATATGAATGTACTATAAATGTATATCATTTGTTAATAATAGATACACTCTCATGCTAATCATTCATCTGTTGTTTCTGCCATGTATGTGTCTAACATGGTATCAGAGCGGGCGTACTCCTGCCCTGCTCCAATTTAAGCCACTTGTGTTGTGGCCTCTCTATGCATGTTAGTTCTGCATTCCTGTGGATAGAACTGTCATTATTGTGTGCATGCCTATTTCATGCTGCACACTATTCAGCTGACCTCTCTCAGCTAGATTTGTGCTGGGTTCTCTATCCACTATCTCAAATAGCAAAAACGCACCCGTGTGGACTCTACACCTGAGCGCTTTACCAAAGGTATTTATTTTTCAGTCGTAACTCCTTTTCTTATGTTCTGCTAATTGTTACAGCTCTACCAACCCCTGCAGAATCGTTCCTCCTTATTCGCTCTCACAGCAGTACGTGTCTATTACTCTTCCTCCACGACAGTCTTTCTCGTCGCATCATTTCCAAGCTGGTCAGACCTACCCAGCTAGTTTTTTACCTAATTCTCTATGCGTTCACTACATTATTCTATGGCCTTGCATTTTGTGGATTGAGCGTTGAATTGCACGGTTTTGGGTAGCTTATTTAGGGTTTCATGTGGGGTTAACATCTTATGAAGCACATGGCCAAACTATTATTTATCGTGATGAGCAGCAACATATTGCATGCATGACGCATCGTAATTCCGAGCATATTAAGAAAATTGCAAGGCCTCATATTTCTTTATCTATCTTCACCACAACTGCTCTTCATCACCCCAGCTTGGGCTTCTAAAATAATACATGAAAGTTGCAGTGTATAAAGTCATCGGAGCACTGATTGGATGGAAGAGTAATAGTTGGAGTCCTCATTTGTTGTCAAACTTCTGATATCTCATGAGACTTTTGCGGAAGATCGAAAATGGTAAAAGGATTTGTTGCATATCTCTTCGTATCTTGATGATGAGGTGAGTTTATTGCAAATTTAGGTTTCCTGATTACAGTAAGACCGAGTAAGAAAAATGCTTGTACAATTAATTCCTCCATTGGATTGGTTGCAACTTAATGCTTGACATTGTCAAAAGTTGCATTGTATGGTGATTTGTCTCCAGCCGAAAGCATTCTCTATTGTAGAAAGCATCTAAGTGTCGTTTTGGAGATGGGTATTATAATCGTGGCAGATAGTAATGATAAAATGTTTTACAACTATTGAGTTTGAATCCACATATCTTCACACACACGCATTTGAGTCCCAATAGCATTCTGCTCCACCACTCTATAGCAGCATCAAAGACAGTCTCTGCCCTGTCAATATCACCTAGCTTCTCTAGTAGTAATGTAGAAATAGTTCCAAGTCGGTGTTTTATTTCAATTATGCACTCCAAAGATTTGATAGCAACCTAATAAAGACTCGCAGCTGCGGCAACTTGGGCACATAAAAGAAGAGTCAGTGTTGATTTCATTGGATACTTTTCAATAATTTTTCCTAAATTTTCTTCTGCTATCTCTGTAATGAGCTGAACATTTGCATAGTTGTTATTATTGGTACCTCCTGGCACTTCTACAAACTGATCAACAATTCGTATGTGCTCAGCATTGATCCTCATATCTTCAAGTGTGGCCATAGCCACCAGTAAAATAGCCTTTTCAATCCCAAATGTTTCATAAGCCCATGCTCTCACACTCCGCATAAATTTGATTGCTTCCATGCCATTGTTGGCAATTAAAATACTCCGAATTGGTTTGTTTCTACCGAGTGCATAACAGAACTCATCAATTTGAGATAAAACTGCTGAAGTCCTCACTGCAACCTTCCCATTTGCAATCCCATTAGTGTGGATACCTTCCCCCATATTATCTTTGTTATTTCCTAAGACACCTTAAAACTAGCAGACTTATGCCGCCCCTCAACTGAGAGGAAGGTTCAATTTGTAGACCACCTAATGAACAATAAGCCCAATGCGATTACGCACCTTAGAGACTTGAGAGATCCCCCTGCAATCTCTATATTGCTTGATTAGATTTGTTCTCTTTGATTAACAACGATGCTTGAAGTAAAGTCGGTGTCACGCTATCTGGGAACATGTTGAGAAGGGTCAATACAAGTTCCCAAGCCTAATCTAACTTGTTTTCATTTAGTAACAACGGTGCACGATTACAGTAAATTTCTTCCTTTTATCTAGTAGAAAGCTTATACTCAAGGCTATCAGCAAGCTGTAATCCTTGAACTCCACCACTCTTTTCAATTAAATTTTCAAACTTATTCAATCCATCAAACACATCCTTGGCACCCTTCAGTGTGATGAGATTATTTGTTGCAACTGCAATTGATGGAGCATCAGCTAGCTTGTGTTTTAGAATATTGTTATAGGTTTTCGTTGCATCCCCATCTTTTCTCAATGAGAGCACATGCTGCATTATGTGCCATCTCAAAGCTACTATTCCAAAAGTAGTCAGAAGTTTCATGAAGGCCTAGATCTCCAATGGTTGCCCTATTTATATGAGTATTGAGAGTAGATTTTTTTCTTTGAAGAAAGTGGCAAGTTCAGAGAATATTGGTTCGTACCTTAGTCAAAGCATTTATATATATGAGCATTAAAGTCATGTCCATGGCATGATGCAATAGTTGTTGAAGGTTTGATAGCCATCATTTTTGCTTTGAAAGTGAATATGCTGGAGGACTTTTTGGAATGACAGAGTTCAATGTTCGTAAGCATTGGGGGTTATTTATATTCTTTAAAGTTGGGCTATTTGGCATTGTGTGAGATATTCGTGTGTTATGAAACCAGCTCACAAAAAGATAGAAAAGATAGATCAATGCCTTAGAAATAAGCCTCTTCGAGGGTGAAACCTCCTTTACATTACACAAATGAAAAACTCTTAGATGATTCAAATGACAAAACCTCCTTTCTATATATAGGAGTCTAAGGTGTCACAATCTAACCAAGCCGAATTAACAATAATAATATAAAGGCACAAAAATAACAATAGAGGGATTCTATAGGGCACAATAATAAAAATATGGGGACAACAAGGGCACAACAATAATAGTAAGGGATATAAAGACAATAGTAATGGGGGAATCACTAATATTATAAGGACCTAACATGCCCCTGTCCTTCAAAAAAGTGTTGTCCTCAATGCTTGAGTAGTTCTGGATGCTTTTCTATAAAATTCTCATCCTCCCATGTGGAATCTTCAGCGGATAAGTTCTTCCACTTAATGAGATATTTCGAAATTGATCGATTTCGTAGCTGTCGAGTTCTTGTTTCTGTGACTGCTTCCAGTTCCAATATAATTTTTCCTTCCTCGTCAAGTTTTAGAAATATTGTTTGAATTGGGAGCTTGTTGCCTATAACCTTCTTTAAACATGAAACATGAAAAACTGGGTGCACTTGAGAAGCTGCAGGAAGCTCCAATTTGTATGCCATAGTACCACTCTTTTGCAACACCTTGTACGGACCATAATACTTTGGTGATAATTTATTATCCTTCTTAGCTTGCTTGAGGGACATTTGTTTATATGGTTGTAGCCGTAGAAATACCCAATCACCTACATCAAAACTTCTTTCGCTGTGATGTTGATCTTCTTGTTGTTTCATTCTATTCTGTGCCAACGTGAGGTTATCCTTTAAGAGTTGGAGGACTTGTTGATGCTCGATGTGATGTTCCACTGCTTGAACCTTAGAATTTTCTCTTAAATATGATGTGATGGATGGTGGATGATATCCATAAAGTGCCATAAATGGGGTCATTTTTGCTACAGTATGGAAGGAAGTGTTATACCACCATTCAAACAGAGGCAACCATTTGACCCATTATGTCTGTTTATCAGATACAAAGCAACGAAGATATCCTTCCAAACATTTGTTTACTATCTCAGTTTTCCCATCAGATTGAGGATGATAACATGAGCTATGAGCTAACTGAGTACCAAGACAAGAAAATAATTCTATCCAAAAATTTCCAGTGAAAATGGGATCTCTGTCGCTTACAATAATCTTTGGGTTTCCATGTAGCTTTTGAATTGTTTCCATAAATGCAGTAGAAACTGTACTGGATTTAAATGGATCTGATAATGCACAAAAGTGTGCATACTTGGTAAGTTTGTCAACTACCACCATGATGACACTTTTTCCTTCAGACTTGGGTAAACCTGTGATAAAATCCATTGAAACCTCCTCCCAACGTTGGCTTGGAATGGATAAAGGTTGTAATAGACCTGGGTCTTGATTGTTTCAACATTATTTTGTTGGAAAACCAAACATTCCACCAGAAAATGTTGAATATCCGATTTAAGGCCATCCCAAAAAAATTCGTTCTTAACCCTGTGGTAAGTTTTCAAAAATCCCGAGTGCCCTCCTAAGGGAGAAGTGTGCAATTCCATAAGAATCTTTTGTTTGAGTTGGGAATTCTTACATAGGTATAAGTGATCTTTGTACCATAATGAATCATTTTTCCAGCTAAATGTATCAGATGTACTGGAATCTTGTTGTAACTTTCGAATGAGTGCCCACACTTCTTCGTCGTTCTTCCATTCCTCCCTTGCTTCATTTATCCAGTCTAGTTGGATAATAGAAATGGCGCACAACAATGCTTCCACCTCATCATCCTTTCTTGAGAGTGCATCTGCCACAACATTTTGCTTCCCTTTTTTGTAGATGATTTCAAACAACATCTTTGTGACCCATTTTTGTTGCTCTTCAGAGGATAATCTTTTTTCTAAAAAGTATTTAAGGCTATCATGATCCGTTTTTAACTTGAAGTGTCTTCCCATTAGGTAGGATCACCATTTCTTAAGTGCATGTAGTATTGCTAACATTTCCTTCTCATAAATAGCTTTGTGTAAATAATTTCCCTTGATTAGATGACTTTCGAAAGCAATGGGTCTTTTATCTTGCATTAAAACAACACCAATTCCATTTCCTGAAGCATCACATTCCACAATAAAGGTTTTTGTGAAATCTAGCGTAGCTAAGACCGGTGCCTGGGACATTGCCTCTTTAATATGTTTGAAGGCCTTTGTTGATTCTGGATTCCATGAAAATGCATCTTTCTTCAATAATGTTGTTAGAGGTGCTGCTATTCTCCCATAATTCTTAACAAACTTGTGATAATACCCTCTCAACCCGAGAAATCCTCGCAGATGCTTTATGGATGTGGGGATTTTCCATTCCATAATGGCTTTAATTTTGTTAGGGTCTACCTTAACACCTTCATGAGATACAATATGGCCCAGATATTCCACCTCTTGTACTCTAAAGAAACATTTGGAGCTTTTTGGATATAATTGTTTCTCCTCCAATAGTTTGAGCACCCTGTCAACATGTTCAACATGATCCTTCCAAGACTTTCTGTAGATTAGTATATCATCAAAAAATACTAACACAAATATTCTAAGGAAGGGTTTGAAAATGGAATTCATCAAACCTTGAAATGTATAAGGTGCATTGGTAAGGCCAAAAGGCATGACCAAAAATTCATAATGACCCTCATGAGTTCTAAATGCTATTTTGTGAATGTCTTCAGTCTTCATTCTGATTTGATGATATCCTGAACGAAGATCCAACTTGGTGAAATAAATTGATCCATGCAATTCATCCAATAATTCATCAATGAAAGGAATGGGAAATTTATCTTTAATGGTGAGCTTATTGATCTCCCTATAATCTGGACACATGCGCCATTATCCATCCTTCTTGTGCACAAATACTACTGGAGCAGAGAAATAACTTTGACTAGGTTGAATTATACCAGCGTCTAGCATTTCTGCAACCATACGTTCAATTTCACTCTTTTGGGCATAGGGATATCTGTATGGCCTAATGTTTGGAGGAACACTTCCTGGAATCAAATGAATAGCATGATCATGATCACGAATAGGTGGGAGACCTTTGGGAGTCTCAAATACCTTGGAATGATTGTCCAAGACTTTTTGGAGATCTGGAGAAATAGATGATTTCGATGTGGGAACCTCTAGCGAACATAATTGTGCAATTACACCTCGTTGTTCCTTCTTTAGAAGCTTTGTCATGCCGTTAGAGCTGATTATCTTTCCCGATTTCCCTGCAATACCCCTTAATTCAACTTCCTTTCCTTCCGCACAAAATTTCATGAAAAGTTCTTGAAAATTAAAAGCTATTGTACCCAAGGGTTGTAGCCATTGGACTCCTAGTACAACATCAACACCACCCATTGGAATGGAAAGCATTGGGCTATTCAATACATATTCTCCCATGGATAGCTTGATATTATGGCACTTTCCAGAGCAATTTATGGTTCCTCCACTTGCAACTATCACTTGACAATCTGGTGCTGAACATAGGAAGCAATTCAATTCCTTTGCTATCTTACAATGAATAAAATTATGGGTACTTCCCGAATCAGTCAACACTATTACCTTTTTCTTCTTGATATGTCCTTCTATCTTGATAGTTTGAGGAGTGGTAATTCCAGCCATTGCATTACAATATATGGTCGGATTCATTTCTTCTTTATCTAGGGTTTGTTCCTGAACTATATCCTCTTCTTTTGACATTTCTTATTCCTTTTCTTCCTCCTCTTCACAATTTATGTAGAATAATTTTTTCTCAGGACACTTATGACCTTTAGTGTATTTGCTATCACAACTGTAACAAAGCCCTTTTGCTCTTTTTTCTTCCAATTGTTGTGGTGTCAACCTTTTAGGTTGTGGAAGGCTAGGGGCCACAACACTTCCATCTTTATATTTGTAAGTGGTAGGCTTCCTGGTTGCCATAATGTTGATTTCCATTTTTCTTGCTAACCTGAATGCCTTCTCCAATGAATCTCGTTCCCAAAGGTGAACCTCATGTTGGATATTATCCTTTAAAGTCCCTATGAACACATCAATCCTATGCTCCTCTGGAACATATTTTACCCTTATGTTCAACTTTTGGAAGTCCTCAATGTGCTCCATCATTGAACCCTTTTGTTTGAGATTTATCAATTGGCTAAAAAAGGTGTTTCTTTTTGTATCCTCATAATGTGCTATCATTTCTTCCATAAAAATTGCCCAAGTGACAATTTCTTTACGAGAGAAAAGCCATCAATACCATACAAAATGATTTGGTTCCAAATATAAAGTTCAGGGAAAATTTTAAGAACCCCCCCTAAATTTATAAATATAATAAATGGGCGAATCTCCATGGTATATAGGAAAAATGGAAGGCGATTTTATCAATAATATAATATGTATATATAATTTTTTGGCGAATCCCTCACCGGGCATGGCGAATATTTTACTCAATTATAAAATCTTGCAAGATCTTGGCGAGTCTTTCACTAAATAATAAAACTTTGTAAAGTCCTAGTGAATCTTAGCATAGGCTACATGCTGGTTTACTTCCCCCATTTAAATAGGCTACATTCCAGGTGAATACCATGGGTCAATACCATGTGCCATTTTGGTGAATACCATGGGTCAATACCATGTGCCATTTTTATTTTTATTACTTCTAATATTAGGGTTAATAATGGTTTTTTGCATGGTATTAATAACAATCTAGTCCATGGTATTTGTCCCATAGTATTTTGGCCATAGGTTTCACCTAAATATAACCCATTTTTTGAGTGTTCGTAAATATAAGGTGACTTATGGAGTAAATATAAAAAAATGTTTTATTTGTTTACCATACCTCTCGTTTATTTATATTTTTATTAATTTACCATACATCTTTTACAAATATGGTATTTGGCCCATAGGATTCACTTAAATAAAACCTCTTTCTTGAGCCTTCATAAATAGAACGAGGGTTATGGACTAAATATAAAAAGAGGTTTTATTTAAGTGAATCCTATGGGCCAAATACCATATTTGTAAAAGATGTATGGTAAATTAATAATTCACTTAAATAAAACCTATTCTTGAAAATGGGCGAATGGATTCACTTAAATAAAACCTATTCTTGAAAATGGGCGAATGGAAGGTTGTAAGTCCTAATTTCAAGGGCTAAATTTACCTTTTTTACCCTCTCCCTTAAAATAAGGTGGGCTATTTGAGGTGATTTGTAAAAATGTACTATGATACAAAATATTCGCCCACTAAAAATTTAAAACCCCTTAATTTCGCCAAAGGGCGAACATTCGCCCCTAAAATTATCCTTGATAAAGTTGCAATACGTACCTTTTTTGTGTTTTGTACATTATGGAGATCAAAAAATTGCTCCATCTATAGTATCCATGTTCCAGGATCCTTGCCATCAAACTTCCTCATATCGATTTTTGGAACATGGTGGGTCTTCAATCCAACATTAGAGTCTATGAAATCATGATTCACATTTATTTTGTTCTCATCATGAATTTCCTTTACTACCCTTTCGCCATCAGTGACCATTTCTTGTAGCAACTTATTCAAATTTATCTTCAATTCTTCCATCTTATCGTCCGTGCCATTCATCTTAGCATCCATGCCATTGATCTTAGCTTCCGTCTTAGCGTCCATGCCATTCATCTTAGCTTCCATCTTAGTGTCCATGCCATTCATCTTAACTTGCATGCCATTCATATTAGCTTCCACGTCATTCATCTTGGCTTCATTTATCTTTAGTGAGAGTAAAATTTGTTGTACTTGGTCTTGTAATTTTCATATATCATGTTGCATTTCTTCCTCTTCTTCGTGAGTCATGCTAGAGCTTTTAGGTTTCTTACTAGGTGTTTCCATTTTATTTCTTTGGGGCATTAATTAATGCTAATAATTCTTCACTATTCCCTTTGAATTCTTTCAAACTAATTTTTCAAACCAATCTTATACAAAATAAAAAACAAAACTACACAGCATTTTTTTACTTTGTAAGAGCTCAATATTGAATCTGTTGTATCTCTGTAAATGCAGATCTAGAATATCTGAAATATCATTCTGCGGTATCCCCTTGAGTCCTCTTTCTAACCCCGCAAGTCTGATCAAGATTGGATTCTCCAAGGAAGAGTTATGCCAAATCTCCCACGATGACCTGATTATAGACTAGTTCAATAGCGTGAACTTTTATGATTTACCATGTGTCACTGTTTCAACCTTAGTACCTAAAACTAATACACAGAAAGGTACAGGCCGTCCTCTTTCCGTAAATTCTTACGAAATTTCAATTTGATGCTCAAAACAAAAGTTATGGTGATTTTACCTAGGTCACCTGTTTGGAATGTAATTCAGGAGTCTAAAAAAACCTAACTTCCTCAGATCATATCTCCACAAATATAACGAGAAAATCTCTGAAATTCAGACCCAAAGTTCCGAATGATTTAGAATCAAATTGGTTTTTTTTGTAGCTTCTGAAACATCACAGAAATAAAGTTATAGCGATAATGCCACAATGACCTGTTTGGAGCAGCGAAACCCTAGAATCCAAATCTCTAATACCAAATGTTATGAAGCCAGCTTGCAAAAAGATAGAAAAGATAGATCAACGCCTTAGAAATAAGCCTCTTCGAGGGGGCAACCTCCTTTACATTACACAAATGAACAATTCTTAGATGATTCAAATGAAAAAACCTCCTTTCTATATATAGGATTCTAAGGGGTCACAATATAACCAAGCCGACCTAATAATAATAATATAAAGGCATAAAAATAACAATAGAGGGATTCTATGGGGCACAATAATAAAAATATGGGGACAATAGGGGCACAACAATAATAATAAGGGATATAACGACAATAGTAATGGGGGAATCACTAATATTATAAGGACCTAACACTGTGCAACATTGTCATGAAATGGAGCAAATTGATGATGCATTACAGTTATTGAATAGTCTAATCTATTCCACTATTGATGGGATGGTAAAAGTCAGTAAGGAAACTTTTTTTAACATTCAAATTTTCTTGTAAAATGTACAAGACAAAATTGATTTTTTACAGCTTGAATCACAGCTACAACAAGAAGAACTACATCAAAATAGACATCATTCTAAACCTGTTTTTGTTCAGAACATTGAGACAACCACCCATCAGCAACAAGTCAATATTGTTGAATTTCATTCATATTTAGTACCCAATGAAGCAATAGTTGTACATGTAGATGCAAAAGTTTAGTTTGCACTTCCCAAACCCATCATCAGACCTTGGGAAGAGCTTGTCCACAACAAGCACATAACAAGTCTTGGATATGATAAGGAGGTTTCCTTTCATCTTCCAGATTACTCAAAGCCCATTTAGTTTCAGAGTGCTAGATTCCATCATGGTAGTTCACCTTCAGTTGTTTCAGATTCTGCCCCTCTTCCAAAACAACAACAACAGATTGTGAACTGCAAACACTGTGACCGAGTTGGTAATATGAAAGATCATTGTTTTGATCTTGTTGGGTCCCTATAATACTAGTGATTACCCCATTACTATTGTAGTTATACCCCTTATTTATATTGTTGTGCCCCTATTACCCCCATATTGTTATTTATGTGCCCCATAGAATCCCTCTATTGTTATTTTGTGGCTTTATATTATTATTGTTAGGTCGGCTGGATTATATTGTGACTCCTTAGACTCCTATATATAGAAAGGAGGTTTTGTCATTTGTATCATCCAAGAATTGTTCATTTATGTAATGTAAAGGAGGTTGCCCCCTCGAAGAGGCTGAATTCTAAGGCGTTGATCTATCTTTTCTATCTTTTCTTGAGCTGGTTTCATAACATTTGGTATCAGAGCTTTGGATTCTAGGGTTTCGCTGCTCCAAACAGGTCATCGTGGAATTTTCGCTATAACTTTTTTTCTGTGACGTTTCAGAAGTCGCAAAAAAAACCCATTTGAGAAGAATTGACGCTGAACCTTGGGTCCGAATTTCAGAGCTTTTCGCGTGATATTTTCGGAGATATGATCTGAGGAAGTTGGTCTTTTTGCAGACTCCTGAATTACATTCAAAACAGGTGACCTGGGGAAAATCGTCATAACTTTCTCTCTGAGGATCGGATTGAAATTTCGTAAAAAGGTACAGAAAGAGGACGGACTGTAGTTTCTTGTGGGTGTTTTTTAGATCCAAAGGTCGAAACAGTGACTCGTGGCACGTCGTACAATTTCGCTCTACTGAACTAGTCTATAATCAAGTCACTGTGGGAGATTTCGCATAACTCTTCCTTGGAGAATCCAATTTGGGTCAGACTTGTGGCATTGGAAAGAGGACACAAAGAGCTACTACAGGTCACAAGTTCAGAACTAGATGACTGGAAAGTACAGAGATACATCAGAGGCAATATCAAGCTCCTACAAAGTGAAAAAAGGTGTGTAGATTTTTTTAAATTTTTGCTTAAGCTTGGTTTGAAAATTTATTTTGAAGGAATTCAAAGGGCATAGTAGAGCATTATTATCGGTAACTGATGCCCCGAGGAAAGAAAATGCAAACACCTAGTAAGGAACCTGAAAGCTCTAGCATGACTCATGAAGAAGAGGAAGAAATGCTACATGATATATCAAAATTACAAGAACAAGTGCAACAAATGTCACGCTCACAAAAGTTAACAGATGCTAAGATAAATGGCGTGAAAGCTAAGATGAATGGCATGGAAGCTAAGATGGACAATTTGAAGATAGATTTGAACACAAATTTGAAGACAGGCATGGCAGATTTGAAGACAGATTTGACTAATTTTCTACAAGAAATACTTACTAATGGTGAAAAGGTAGTAAAGGAAACTCATGATGAGAACAAAAGAAATGTTAATCATGATTCCATAGACGCTAATGTTGGATCGAAGAATCACCATATTCCAAAAATCGATATGAGGAAGTTTGATGGCAAGGATCCCGCCACATGGATATTACAGATGGAGCAATTCTTCGATCTCAATAATGTGCAAAACACACAAAAGGTACGTATGGCAACTTTATATTTGGAACCAAATCAGTTTGTATGGTATCAATGGCTTTGTTCTCGTAAACAATTTATCACTTGGGCAATTTTTACGGAAGAATTGATAGCACATTATGAGGATACAAAAAGCAACACTTTTTTTAGCCAATTGATAAGTCTCAAACAAAAGGGTTCAATAATGGAGCACATTGAGGAGTTCCAAAAATTGAACATAAGGGTAAAAGATATTCCAGAGGAGCATAGGATTGATGTGTTCATAGGGTCTTTAAAGGATAATATCCAACATGATGTGCGCCTTTGGGAACCTGATTCATTAGAGAAGGCATTCAGGTTAGCAAGAAAAATGGAAAGCAAAATTATGGCAACTAGGAAGCATACCATTCACAACTATAAAGACGGAAGTGTTGTTGCCCATAGTCTTCCACAACCTACAAGGTTGACACCACAACAATTGGAAGAAAAAAGAGCAAAAGGGCTTTGTTACAATTGTGATAGCAAATACACAAAAGGTCATAAGTGTGCTGAGAAGAAATTATTCTACATAGATTGTGAAGAGGAAGAAGAAAAGGAGCAAGAAAGGTCAAAAGAAGATATATTCCAGGAACAAAGCCTAGATGAAGAACAAATAAATCCGACCATATCTTGTAATGCATTGGCGGGAATTACCACTCCTCAAACCATCAAGATAGAAGGACAAATCAAGAAGAAAAAGGTAATAGTGTTGATTGATTCAGGAAGCACCCACAATTTTATTCATTGTAGGGTAGCAAAAGAATTGAATTGCTTCCTATATCCAGCACCAGAGTGTCAAGTGATGATTGCAAATGGAGGAACAATAAATTGTTCTGGAAAGTGCCATAATATCAAGCTATCCATGGGAGAATATGTATTGACTAGCCCAATGCTTTCCATTCCAATGGGAGGTGCTGATGTTGTACTAGGAGTCCAATGGCTACAATCCTTGGGTACAATAGCTTTTAATTTTCAAGAACTTTTCATGAAATTTTCTGTGGAAGGAAAGGAAGTTGAATTAAGGGGTATTGCAGGGAAACCAGGAAAGATAATCAGCTCTAATGGCATGACAAAGCTTCTAAAAAAGGAGCAAAGAGGTGTAATTGCACAATTATGTTCGCTAGATGTTTCCACATTGGAATCATCTATTTCTCCAGATCTCCAAAAAGTCCTGGACAATCATTCCAAGGTATTTGAGACTCCCAAAGGTCTCCCACCTATGCGTGATCATGATCATGCTATTCATCTGATTCCAGGAAGTGTTCCTCCAAACATCAGGCCGTACAGATATCCATATGTCCAAAAAAGTGAAATTGAACGTATGGTTGCAGAAATGCTAGAGGCTGGTATAATTCAACCGAGTCAAAGTTCTTTCTCAGCTCCAGTAGTATTGGTGCACAAGAAGGATGGATCATGGCGCATGTGTCCAGATTATAGGGAGCTCAACAAGCTCACTATTAAAGATAAGTTTCCCATTCCTGTCATTGATGAATTACTGGATGAATTGCATGGATCAATTTACTTCACCAAGTTGGATCTTCGTTCGGGATATCATCAAATCAGAATGAAGATTGAAGACATTCCGAAAACGGCATTTAGAACTCATGAGGGTCATTATGAATTTTTGGTCATGCCTTTTGGCCTTACCAATGCACCTTCAACATTTCAAGGTTTGATGAATTCAATTTTCAAACCATTCCTTAGAAAATTTGTGTTAGTATTTTTTGATGATATACTAATCTACAGCAAGTCTTGGAAGGATCATGTTGAACATGTTGACAAGGTGCTACAACTATTGGAGGAGAAACAATTATATGCAAAAAGATCCAAATGTTTCTTTGGAGTCCAGGAGGTGGAATATTTGGGTCATATTGTATCTCATGAAGGAGTTAAGGTAGACCCTAGCAAAATTAAAGCCATTAAGGAATGGAAAATCCCCACATCCATAAAGCATCTGCGAGGATTTCTTGGGTTGACAGGGTATTATCGCAAGTTTGTTAAGAATTATGGGAGAATAGCAGCACCTCTAACAACATTATTGAAGAAAGATTCATTTTCATGGACTCCGGAAGCAACAAAGGCCTTTGAACATCTTAAAGAGGCAATGTGCCAAGCACCGGTCTTAGCTACATCGGACTTCACAAAAACCTTTATTGTGGAATGTGATGCTTCAAGAAATGGAATTGGTGTTGTTCTAATGCAAGATGAAAGACCCATTGCTTTTGAAAGTCGTCCAATCAAGGGAAAGTTTTTAAGCAAAGCTATTTATGAGAAGGAAATGTTGGCAATACTCCATGCACTTAAGAAATGGCGACCCTACCTAATGGGAAGACACTTCAAGGTAAAAACGGATCATGATAGCCTTAAATACTCTTTAGAACAAAGATTATTGGGTCACAAAGATGTTGGGTTATGACTTTGAAATCATCTACAAAAAAGGGAAGCAAAATGTGGTGGCAGATGCACTCTCAAGAAAGGATGAGGATATGGAAGCATTGTTGTGTGCCATTTCTATTATCCAACCAGATTGGATAAACGAAGCAAAGGAGGAATGGAAGAATGACGAAGAAGTGTGGGCACTTATTCGAAAGCTACAACAAGATTCCAGTACTTCTGATACATTTAGCTGGCAAAATGATTCGTTATGGTACAAAGATCGCTTATACCTCTGTAAGAATTCCCAGCTAAAACAAAAGATTCTTATGGAATTGCACACTTCTCCCTTAGGAGGGCACTCAGGATTTTTAAAAACTTACCACAGGGTTAAGGAATTTTTTTGGGATGGCCTTAAATCAGATATTCAAAAGTTTGTGGCGGAATGTTTGGTTTGCCAACAAAATAAAGTTGAAACAATTAAGACACCGGGTCTATTACAACCTTTATCCATTCCAAGCCAACGTTGGGAGGAGGTTTCAATGGATTTTATCACAGGTTTACCCAAGTCTGAGGGAAAGAGTGTCATCATGGTGGTAGTTGACAGACTTACCAAGTATGCACACTTTTGTGCATTATCACATCCATTTAAAGCCAGTACAGTTTCTACTGCATTTATGGAAACAGTTCAAAAGCTACATGGAAACCCAAAGATTATTGTAAGTGACAGAGATCCCATTTTCACTGGAAATTTTTGGACAGAATTATTTTCTTGTCTTGGTACTCAGTTAGCTCATAGCTCATCTTATCATCCTCAATCTGATGGGCAAACTGAGATAGTAAACAAATGTTTGGAAGGATATCTTCGTTGCTTTGTATCTGATAAACAGACACAATGGGTCAAATGGTTGCCTCTGGCTGAATGGTGGTATAACACTTCCTTCCATACAGCAACAAAAATGACCCCATTTATGGCACTTTATGGGTATCAACCACCATCAATCACATCATATTTAAGAGAAAATTCTAAGGTTCAAGCAGTGGAACATCACATCGAACATCAACAACAAGTCCTCCAACTCTTAAAGGATAACCTCGTGTTGGCACAAAATAGAATGAAACAACAGGCAGATCAACATCGCAGTGAAAGAAGTTTTGATGTAGGTGATTGGGTATTCCTACGGCTACAACCATATAAGCAAATGTCCCTAAAGCAAGCTAAGAAGGATAATAAATTATCACCAAAGTATTATGGTCCGTACAAGGTGTTGGAAAAGATTGGTACTATGGCATACAAATTGGAGCTTCCTGCAGCTTCTCGATTGCACCCAGTTTTCCATGTTTCATGTTTAAAGAAGGTTATAGGCGACAAGCTCCCAGTTCAAACAATATTGCCAGAACTTGACGAGGAAGGAAAAATTATATTGGAACCGGAAGCAGTCACAGAAACAAGAACTCGACAGCTACGAAATCGATCAATTTCAGAGTATCTTATCAAGTGGAAGAACTTATCCGCTGAAGATTCCACATGGGAGGATGAGAATTTTATGCAGAAGTATCCAGAACTACTCAAGCGTTGAGGACAACACTTTTTTGAAGGAGAGGGGCATGTTGGGTCCCTATAATACTAGTGATTACCCCATTACTATTGTAGTTATACCCCTTATTTATATTGTTGTGCCCCTATTACCCCCATATTATTATTTCTGTGCCCCATAGAATCCCTCTATTGTTATTTTTGTGGCTTTATATTATTATTGTTAGGTCGGCTGGATTATATTGTGACTCCTTAGACTCCTATATATAGAAAGGAGGTTTTGTCATTTGTATCATCCAAGAATTGTTCATTTATGTAATGTAAAGGAGGTTGCCCCCTCGAAGAGGCTGAATTCTAAGGCGTTGATCTATCTTTTCTATCTTTTCTTGAGCTGGTTTCATAACAGATCTTCACCCACGTAAGCACTGTCATAAAACCAGTCATTCTTCAAACAGATGCTTCAAAAACAAGCCTCCTGCAAGAACAAAGATTCATCTTGGATGGATATCTTCTTGGAAATGGGCATCAATAGCCAAGAAGATATTACAGTCATATGTCTGAACTTTTTCTAGAGTATTGAATAGTCTTGGAGTTGAGTTTTCTCCATCATCTCACCTTGTATCTGACAAGGGGGGAAGTGATGGTCATCTACAAGCTTCAAAGCCACATCAAGCGAGCCTGAGCCACAACCTGCCATACCAGATTTAGAGTTGTAGCCAGAGACAAAGATGCCACTGAGCATGCCTTCAGTCGATGATACCTCTTCAAAGAATTGGGGACACTTCCTCTAGCAGAAGACTTCAGCTTCTTGCTAGTTTTGGAAGAGTTCCAGGAATTGCATTAGGCATTCTAGAGTTGTTGGTCATCCTTAAACCATCACAGGTTGAGACCTCCCTTTTCAAGCTGAGGTTCTCCCTTTTACGCGAGGTGATACCTCCCCTTATTGGTTGAAGGTTTCCATCTTCAAAACATTAGGAACACTTCCTCTAGCAGAAGACTTGAGCTTCATGCCAAACTCGGAAGAGTTCTGGGAACTGCACTAAGCATTCGAGTGTTGGTGGTCATCCTTAAACCACCTCCCTTATACCAACATTTCAGAGAGCACATTCAGCCTAGTGCTGCCATGCATTTTTGCATGTTTTGTATTACAGCTCTCTTCTTGGACTCATACATAACCCTTCGGATTAAGGGTGGGAATGTTGGACACCTAATCCTCCAAGGGTTGGTGTGGAAGCTGAATAGTCTAAGGAAGTCCAAGAGACCTTGGAATACGAAACCAAAGGTCATATGAATGTACTATAAATGTATATCATTTGTTAATAATAGATACACTCTCATGCCTATCATTCATTTGTTGTTTCTGTCATGTATGTGTCTAACAGTAATATTGTTAGTTAGCAAAATGTAGATACAAATGAAAAAATAAAAACACATCTATATATAAAAGATATATTTAATATGCCCACAGGGCATAGGATACTTAACCATAGAGTGTACTATTAAGGCACTCCTTCTGTGAAGATTTCCAACTCAAAATCACATAGGTCTAGATAACAAAAGAATAAGTGAGATATTTAATGTATATAGAGAAAAATTGATACAAGGATTTCCACATTGAGGAAGATCAATCCCCTCTAGGTGGAATAAAAAGACGTCAAAAAAATTATGTCTCAAATTTAGAAAAAGAGTTAGATCCTTCTAAAATTATGAAATTCATTGTTTGGACTCAAAGTATATTTATTATGATTCCTTATTATAAGGGATGGAAATAACCTCGAGGGTTAGGGGTAAGCAAAAGAGAAAGAATGAGGAATGAAGATTATTTTTTAAAGCTAAAGAAATGAATTGTACATTGTTTATAGAATTTTAATCTTGTAAGTATAATATGCACTTATACTCTTGTGAATGGATAATGCATCCATACTTGTTTTACTTTGTATCATTTTATGAGTAATTAAAGAATGTAATTTTCATTTTGTAATGTGACTTTTTTCTTGTAAAGGGGAGAGATAAAAGGAGATCCAAAAGAATAAAAGTAAATGTGTGTGTGTGTGTATGAGATATTCACATAGAAATATTGTTACAATTAAAATATAAATATCTTAATAAGAGTCAAAACCACACAAAAATTTATTTTTATTGAGTTGTGCGAGTCTGCAACTGGTCTAACTCCATCTTAAATGATAAAAACCATTTCATTCTTAAGGGATTTGATGTTTTTTTACACTTTACATATCTAATATTAAAATGGACCTACATTACTTATTATTATGGCATACATAGTTTTGATTTTGATCAATGTATTCAATGACTATTTTGGTCCTTCCCCTTATATTTAATCCTCAACAATCGTTTTGAACAATTTAGCTTCATTGTCCCTGATGATGGTTGGAGTGTCCACTCAAAACATTAGGCATTTCAAAACTTAGAAACCATTTATTTCCAAAAGTCTCTAACATCATTATGATGGGCCATGAATATCTACAAAAATTCTTCAAAATGTTATGCAAGGAGTGATTAAGAAAATTCCAAGCATTGATCACCTAAATACTATTTTCCTAACCATTCTAAAATTTTCAATGTAACTTAAAACAATCTTTAAGACAAGTAACTGACACATTTTCTAGTAGTGATTCATACTCATATTTTATGTAAATTACAATGTCATAGTGGGGGATATAGTTTACATACAACATTACAACACTTATGTGCCAAATTTGTTGCCTTAAACCCTTGGTTAAGAAACAATAATATCTTGTATGATGGGAGTGATTTATGGACATATGTGATTAAATCAAGTCACATCTTCATGTAATTATTAATTTGTATTGATGTTGGTGCATGTTTACTTCCCAATGATTGATTTCCCAATGAAATGTTATACAACCTAATTGTTGGAAATGTAACAAGTCTAGGTCTTCATAATAGTTGTTGTACTAATTTCAATATGTATTGTATCTAACAAACAAAAGAAGAAAAGAAAAAGTTATTATTTTTAAAGAATAGGTTTCATGCTATTTATTGATGGTCTTCTAGGTAAAATCATGTTCTTTATGCTTTTAGTGTTTGTTAGGTCATCACATTTATTGTCATGATTCAAGAGAGTCAACATCATGCTTATAAGAACCTTTTGAGCAAAATATATCTTGTAAAATAATTTATTTTGAGTCTAGAAAGTCCTTGAAACCTCCAAAATACAAGTCGGCCCTTGAAGCTTCAATTCAGCCTAAAGGAAGGAATTCAACCCCTTGGAAAGGCTATATAAAGGAGCAAATTCAACCTCATTTGGCACTTACTCACTAACAAGTTCGATCTTCTAAGAAAATGTTCGATTTAAGGCAAGAAGAAGCAATGAAGGAGGAGTGAAGCTCTAGAAGGCTAGAGGAATCCAAAAATAAAAAGATAAACATGCTTTTGGGCTCTATCTCTCTCACCCTTGTGAAGTATTAGGGTTTTTACAACTACAAAGAAGGCTGAAACTACATGTTTGACTTGTTAGAGAGCAAGTTATAGTATCAAATTGTTGGAAGAGAGAATATTCTGACTTGAACTCATTAACCTTGGGAGGATTTGTCTTGCTCAAGGAAGGTCTCTTGAAGAAGCTGGATTAGGCTTTATGCAGTAGTTACAAGGCTGATGTTGTAGAATGAAGATTTCAAGAAAAAACTGTGGGGTTACAATATCAACTAGAAGCTAGTTGATGCAGGATTAAGCTATGATAATATGAAGGGTTGACTGGGTACTTGGAGGAGAAATTGGTCTAGGTTTTAGGTCTTTGTTGTTTCATTTGAAGCAGATTCTATAAGAAGAGAAGAGTTTATGGATTTTCCCCTTGGAGGGGTTTTTCCCTAGCTTGGAGCCTAACTTTTGTGTCCACTATATTTATTATTTTTCTGTTGATATATGTTTGATGAAGAATATCTAATACATAAACACATGATTCAAGAATAATAAAGTTCACAAACAAGTATTAAGGTTAAGAAAAAATAAAATTAAACAGCTGCTACTTTGCATTTTCCAACATGGTATCAAAGATAAGGTGAACAAGAAGGCAATTGGAAGGATCATCTTGTGGACACAAGAAGGATTTGCTAAGGGGAAAAGGAAGACATTGATCTACAAGAAGGGTCTCATAAGAAGAAATCTTGGAGAGGAAGACTACAAGAAGGTTGTTTCTTTCTCTCAAGAAAAGGATATAGTTGAAGGCTCATTGTAGACCTCCCTAAGGGAAGCATCAAAATATTTTTCATATCATTACTTTTGAAGCCATCATTGAAGTCTCTTTGAAGATCTTGGAAACCTCAAGATAGTTGGAGACATCATCAAAAAAAGAAAGAAACTTGATCATCAAGTAAGTATCATATTGTTACCCTATGTCTAAATCTATAGGCCATATGGGTTCTTTCTGCAAGGAAAGAAATAAGCTCATTGGATTATCATATTTCCTAGCATGGAAGAAAAGGATTGACCTAACACTTACAGAACATGAAGTAATGGAATGTGTTACTGGTGAAACTGAACCTAGGTAAGACAAGACTCAAGAAATAACAAAGTACAAGAAAGGAGAAGAAAGGGCATAAATTATCATCATTGAATCCATTAAGGATCCTCTTGTTCCATTTGTTGCAAATTTGAAAACTTCAAAGGCTATGTATGACAAGCTACTGAATTTGTACTTTGTAAGTACATCAGGAAAAAAGATGTATTTAATGAATGAATTATATAGAATGAATAAATTAAAGGATGGCGGCATGGGATCCTTTCTAATGAAGATCTGTAAATTAAGGGATCACTTGCAGGGGCTTAGAGAGATAATTTTTTTCTTCAGAAATGACCATCTATTTACTGAATCCATTCCTGCTAGAATGGAGCAGCTTTGCAACAAGAATCTACTCTAAGAAAGACACAAATAATTTTGATGAGTTGTGGGCTCAATTCATCTTGGAAAAAACCAGGATCAGGGAAAAAGATGACATTGGATTATATGAACACTCTCAAGCCTTTATAGCTAGAATCAAGAAGCTAAAGAAGGGAAAATTTAGGAAATCCAAGAAGAAAGATATGTCCAAGGTTAAATGTTTTAAGTGCAATGAGTATGGAAACTTTAAGAGGGGCTATCCAAAATAGAAAAATAACAAAAGAAAGGAAATAAGTGAGGCTCATGTAGAAGAGGAACTGGGAGAACCTAAGAAGAAGTCAAAAAAAGAAGATTTGAAAGATATTTTCTATTAAAGAAGGCACACTATCTATTAGGTTCTTTATGAAGGCTGGTATTTCCATTAGAATAGTATGCATTTTTGTTTACTCTAGAAGAGCCTTGATTATGTATAACAACATAGAGAGAAGCATGTGATAACATCATACTTAGAGTCTACTTGGTTATGCTGCTTTGTAAAAATCATCTAGTCTTTAAAAATAGATAGATAGACCATTTTTCGTATTGTTATTCATCCAAGAATTATCTAACATTATGTTAGAGACAATCATCTTGTTTAGGTGGATCATCATGATCTTGTAAGGACCATAATTTTTGGAAGGTTTAATAGAAGAAGCATTATGACAAGGTTAAGTATACATTCCATACAGTATGGAAACAATAATTTTGAACAGATGAAGGAATGCAATGGGTCAGATTGCAGGATCACTATGATACATATAGCTAGATGATGGAATAAGAAGCATATGAATGCATATTGAGAGTAATTATTGGATGAGATTCATATGTGCATAATATTGTAACATGCTTCATATGATTATGTGATAAATAGATGAATTTGACTTAACCAAGGATAATAAAGAATTAAGAATTTCTCCAGATTATGTAGAATAATGATTAACATTCATTATAATCTCTGGAAGAAAAGTTCTAACTTGGTAATCAAGTTCGATCCTTGGGATCTCTAATGCATGAAAGAAGATTTATATGGAGATAGACCATGAGGATGTTGATTGGTCGAGAATATCATCATGTTGAAGTAATTCCAATTTTAATTGTGGTTGGTTATCTGGTTAACATATTTCACTACCTGGAAAATTATTGCATTAATATATGAAGAATTTTGAGGCAAGCTCAACATTGGATACCTGGAAATTAGAAAGTCAAGATATATTCATTTTGGGGTTGAAAGGTAGCAGTGCGAAGAGATAACATGAAGGTCAACAAGGGATATCACTTTCATGCAAAAGCTGTGGTTAGCTTGAAGTTTGGAAAGGCTCAATATAATGCCTTCATCTATGATGACAAGTCCAAAGTGATAAGCATGAGATATGACCTAGATCTTGTCACAATATTGAAGAGTGAAGATGGCTCCATGACACCTAAGAAAGAAGTAAGCTCGATACAAGAGATGTGAAGAAAATAGAGATCCATGTAGCTATGAATAATAAGTATTTGATACTCTTATGAAGATGATCCTCAAGGCTTGTGGTGCTAACCTCTAAAATTGAAAGGAAGTCTAGAATTTCCTCTAGTTTTGAGAGGGAGAAAATGATATTCCTTGTATTGGATCAAGGATCTATTCTATAATCAAAAGGTTAATAGGGATATCCTTTCTGGTTGAGAGGGAGTGATGTTAGATAACGCATGTGCATTCTCTTCTTCATGTGTCAAGCACTTGACCAAGAATAATAGTCGTAATTCTAAGTGAATGTCATGGAAAGAAAATGATGGAGGATTGGATAAGAATATGTGACTTCCTTGAGGATAAAACATCCAAGAAAGGAAAGGTACTGACACTCTTGGAGGATGGGACAAGTATCCAAGGTGAGATTGGTATAAGAGGACTGATATTCTTTGAGGATTGAGGAATGGAAATCCAAGATAAGAATAGTCCTAAAATGATATACCTTGTCAACAACCAAATGGGGTATGTGCCCTGTATAGGTAGTGTGGTATCACATGTAAACCCTCCCAACATAATGCTCTTGAATGAAGATGAGCTTGTCTAGTTAGGCCTCAAAGATAGTTCTGGTCATAATGATGACGCTTATAGTTTGTGTATCAATTCAACTCTTCTTATGAGAACTCTTTAGTTTGAGAATGATGTTGTACTGGTTGTATAATTATGAATATATCCCTAGCTAAGAGGGAGTGTTGGAAATGTAACTAGTTTCAGTCTTCATAACTACTGTTTTACTCATTTCAATATGTATCTTATGTAACAAACAAAAGAAGAAAATAAAAAGTTATTATTTTTAAAGTATGGATTTCATGCTCTTTATTGATGGTATTGAGGTAAAAGCATTTTATTCAAGCTTCTATGGTTTTTTAGGTCATAGGATTTATTGTCATGAGTTAAGAGAGTCAACACCATGCTTATAAGACCCTCCTGGGAAAAATATATCTTGCAAAAGAATTTATTTTGAGTCTAGAAATTTCTGGAAACCTCCAAAGTACAAGTCGGCCTTGGAAGAATTATGGGAATTTGAGTTCTAAAATGGGACTCCTAACGAAATTTTAAAATAATAGTGGAAATAATAAAATAAGATTATTTCACTTCATCAAATTTAGAGGGAAAAAAGAAAAAACTAATTTTCAACTTGTATTTCCAACTTATCTCCCTATGGGTTTGCTCAAATTTCGAGCTTCAACACTCGTTGGATGCAAAATTTGATTACTCATCAAAGGTGTGCCTATGTTGCATACTTTCTATGAACCCTACTACACAAAAAAATGAGAATTACATGAAAAACATGATTGCAATCACATTTTTTCATGTAGCAAGGTCCATCGAAAGTATGCAACATGGGTACTCCTTGGATGTGGAATTAAACTTTTCATCCAATGAGTACTGTCACTCGAAATTTGAGTAAATCCTTAGGGAGATAAGGTTAAAATACGAGTTGAAAAGTAGTTTTATTATTTTATTAATTTTTAATATCTTTACTCAAAAAATGGTGAATCCCCATGGTTGACATCATTATCCTAAATTCTTTTGGTTCTTATAAAATTTATTTTGGTTGTACATTTTCCATAGGAGGCCCATTTTGTACCTCAAAATTCTCCTAATGCTCAATTTAACCTAAAGGAGGGTATTCGACCCCTTGGAAAGGCTATATAAAGAAGTAGATTTGACCTCATTTGGAACTCATTCACCAACAAGTTCGATATTCTAAGAAAAGGTTTGATATAAGGCAAGAAGAAGAAATAAAGGAGGAGTGAAGGTCTAGAAGGCTAGAGGAATCCAAGAATAAAAGGATAAACTTATTTTTGGGCTCTATCTCTCTCACACATGTCAATTTCTAGGGTTTCTGTAGCTACAAAGAGAACCAAAATTGTAGGAGAGTAGGTTGCAGTTTCAAGTTGCTAGAAGAGAAAATATTTTGTCTTGACCTCGTTAACCTTGGGAGGATCTATATTTCTCAACGAAGGACTTTTGAAGAAGCTAGATTAGTGTTTCTACAATAGCTACAAGGATGAATTTGCAGGACAAAGATAGCATGATGGAATTGCAGGTTCAAAATTGCAGCTAGAAGTTGGTGATGCGGGATTAAGATATGATAATATGAAGGGATGAATTGGTACTTGGAAGAGGGATTGGTCTAGGGTTTGGGTCTTTGTTGTCTCATTTGAAGAAGATTCTATAAGAAGAGAAGATTTTCTAGGTTTTCCCCTTGGAGGGGGTTTTCCCTGGCTTGGAGCCTAACTTTTGTGTCCACTATCTTTATTATTTTTCTCTTGATATTTGTTTGATGAAGAATATCTACTAAAGAAACACAAGAAGAATAATAGGGTTCACAAACAAGATTTAAGGTTAAGGAAAATTGAAATTAAATAGCTGCTACTTTTAATTTTCCAACACTATTGTTCTCCTTAATCCTTTCCCTCCCCAAAAACAACAACTGGTTGTTGGCCACTTTATAACTCGACATGGGGGTAATCAGAGAACTTCCCTATGAAATGGAAATACATTGAACTCCATCGTCTACATTTATCACACGGATGTTAATGTTTAGAATTGAGATTGTAATTACAATTCCCTTGAGAATGGACCATTCAATAAGCAAAATTCCACCTCTAAAAAAGTGGCCCTCCTCAAATAGAGAATCCACTAATAGATCCAATGCCTCTCCCTAAGAAATTAATTTTATAAAGGATTACACACAATCTGAACACCCAAGCTACTCAAAACTATAACATTATTAAAATTTGGCTAAGGCTATATGTGTTATGTCTTCTTTAGAATTCCTTAATTGTTTCCCTAGATAGCATAAGGCATTATTGAAGACTATTGTTGTGCTTAATCCCTCAAATAATAGGTTTATCACCTTTGATGTTGACCACACTATCCTTAGGCTCCCCACTCATGTTTTCTTTTAGATTTAAGTATCTTCTCATGGGATGAGCATACATATATGTGTTTTTAATAAAGAGGCCTCAACTTACATCATGTCATTATTGGTTTATGTTATAGAAGAAAATGACTTCCTCATCAGCTCAGAGGAGAAAGACACATTGGTTGAAGACAATACCTAAGTTACAGGCCTATTTTCCAGGGCAACACACCCCAGAAATAGACAACAATAGTTATAATGCTTTCAAGCTCTTAGCCAAAAGTGTTAGTCCTTAGGCTAATGCTCTGTTTTTCCTAAAGGGCAGTGTTACTAGATATTTATGACATTCTGGAGGTCAAAGCACAAGCTGACTAACTGACACCTTGCTTTTCACTCAAATGTCAGCTCAAAAAGCAAGAAACATTCACTTCAAACCTAACTAAGGACATTTTTATTCCTAACGGAGTCTCACGAGAAGGGAAAGAGAAATAAAGAGAGGCAACGTGCAAGCTTTTTCCTCAAGGGAAATCATGAAATAACTGGCAAGGATGAGCCTCTCACCATCTATAAATTGGAGGCTTGGTCATTGTAATGAAGGTTGAATAATTTTCGAAAGTTTGTAAGAGCTTTATTATTGTTATGCTGCTAAGAAGTTGAGAGAGAGAGAGAGAGAGAGATAGAGAGATTGCAGCTGAAGGACTAAAGGAGGCTTGATCCAGCCGAGATGGTTGTAATCATTCTTCTTCTATCTAATAACATATATATATTTTTGTGTTGTCTACTTGATGGTGTCGATATTGTATTCCTTTACATGTTGATTCGATTCCATGATTAATAAGTAGCTTAGATGAATGTTATCTTATATTCTCATATATTGATTTTTTGATTATCAAGGTTTATATGTTGTAGGACTACACTTTGTCTTGTCTATGTGCAAGTTATGGTCTAGGAGCTGGTGAAGAGGTCTTCCACTTTCCCATACTGATTTCTCCAATAGGACTATACCAAAGACTGAGGTAATCCTTCTCCCTTCATTTTGTCAATCATGGATTAATATGAATATATGTGTGTTTCTTTGTGATAGTTGCAGCTAATCTTAAACAATATGTATTGGATCCTGGGAAGACCCGAGAGGGTATTTAATCCATAACCACCCATGCATTAATCCCTATAGCAGAAATGGAGATTTCGCTGGGGACTAATATTTAGTTCCCAATTTTGATCTTTCAAGTTCTTGGATCAGTCTTTCTTTCCAGGCCTTCCTGTTCTTCTTGGTTCCCATTCTAACCAATGAGGATGCTTTGCAACCCTCTTTGCTATAAATATCCTTTGACCAAACCCTGAATGACCCTTTTTACAGCCTCTGCCTCTGTAACACACCCTAGCTGTGTATTCTAGTGAGTTATAACGCTCCCTAGGCTCTTGGACAGAGTGTTAGTCCTGCTATCAACACTCTATCTCCTCTTTTGAGAAGTGTTACTCAACCATTATCTTGATATCCACCTTGTTCTGTGTATTCATGGGTTGGGAGGTTCCTAGTAGTCTATTCTGGAGATCAGTAATTGTGCAATGTGTTTAGTTTCATGCTTCTATGATCATTTTTATTTTTAGAAAAAATAGCTTAAGTGCATTTGTTTTTCAAGAGAAAGAAAATGAAAAAAATGATTTAAATTTTAAATTTTAGTTGGTTTGATTTTGTATATTTTGGGTTAGTTGTTAGAGAGCATTGTATGCATGTTGTGCATGTGTTTACTACATTTGGATGCATGATACTGAATTTATGTATAGATAAACTCTCCTTGTGAGAGCTCTCTCTCATCGAACGAATATCTGAAAACATTTTTCTTGCATGGTTTGTGTCAGAGTCACACAGAACTCCATATGTCAACACCCCTCTAAAGAATTTAATACAAGTTCACATAAAATCAATGCTTAATAAAAGTAATCAACAACTCTTTTTTTGAGCATACACACATATTAGTCTAGGCTAGGATCTTGGGCTAGGCAGTGGAGAGTAAACTGCCCAAGATCACAAAACTGAGACTAGTGTCATTAAAGAATGTAAAATCCTGCTGCACTCATATTATTCAAGACCACTCCCCTTAGAAAGGATTTAAATGTGAGACAAAGTTGGAGTGCTAGAAAAGGTAGCCCACCTTTGATTGCATTTCTATTGGGTATTCTGTGTATTGGGGATCCCCTAGGGAATATCGGAGCTGAGTCGGGGACTCAGGTATCCTGCCCACATAACGTACTATCTACGACCATGTCCCCCCCGATAGTGTCTATCATTTGAGGTAACTTAGTGGCTAGAAATTTTAGGTACGAACATAAGGTGACTGTAGGGACAAACATAAGGTGACTGAGGTGGGTTGCCCTGGTACCTAAAGAAACAAACTTACTCCGTCTTTGGTTTTTGGGAGGGTGCTCATCTTCACAAGAGTACTTGGCCCCTTAATCCAATGTTTGGGCAAAGCTCAGGAGTAATCATAACTATACATTTGGCCAAATCTCTCTTTTATCTATTGTGATACTGGGTTTCATCTCCAACAAACAGTGGTTATCAGACATAGTCATATCCCCTAACTTCTTGTTGAGTGACTTTTAGAGTATTTTTTGATTTTTGGGTGTTGGTTTGTTATCACTGAGACTATGATAAATATCATTTCTTTTTATAAAATATGTCGGTCACCATGTCTACATATGACCCTCGTCGTTAATCTAGGTGACAACAAGGTCTTCCTCCACTGACCCTGGAGGATCAACCAAGCTTTAGTGATCCAGATTCTCCTGCTTCAAGAAATCAACCTCTAGTGTCTAACAATGAATCACATAACACTTCTCAAGAAACAATACTGCCTAAGGACTTCTTTAACGAAGGAGTTATACCTCCTTACAATCCTCCCCTCACTGATCCTCTTGGACCAGTCTTGATTCAAGTAGCACTTGTACCTGTCATGTCTCTGTCAGTACCCACATCCAACATTCACTTGACGACTAATGGGTCGTGGTATTTTGTGGACAACTTTGGTCCACCATCACTTGCCCCACCTATAGTATGTAGTACATAGGTGGCTGGTTACCCTACTATTTAGACTATGCCTAGTCCAAGAAACCTAGTTACACCTGATATGAGTGGAATCCAATACACCTCGGTTTCTTCCCCTTTTTTGTCAGCTCCTCGACCTTCAGCTATCGCTCCTAGTAGCACTATTAGGACGACTACCTTCAGTAACCCTTTTGTTTGGAACCCTTTGCTAAGTTAAAACCCCTAGGCTTAGATGCCTGGGGACAATGTTCTCAACATGAATCTACCGATCGGGGGCATTACTGTCCCCCCTCCACCTATAGGATAAACTAGATCGTCATTGATCGACTTAAATCCTCCAAGTAGACACTATTCTAATGTCAATCATGTGCCTATGACGAACTATATGGGTAGCGGAATCCCTCAACCTGGTCCTACTCCATCTATTTGGGAACCCCCTCATTAATCTCAATTGAATCAAGGGGGCACTTTTTATCCTGGGGGAAACCAACCTTTCCCCCCCAGCCTAATATCCCTTATGGACTACCACCTTATATGACTATTCGACCACAACAAGGGGGCTATTATCCAATGAATCCTATGTATCCTGTTGGAAACAACTTGATGGGAGGACCCCAGGGCCCTTCAAGTAATTCTTCATCACCCTAGTCAGACTCGGGGGCACCTAACCCTTTCCCTTTTCTGGCAACACTTGATATCCACGATCTGTATAAATTGAATAATGAACCATTTATCATAACTTGCATTGGACCCCAATCCTGTATAAGATACTTATTGACATCCCGAAGTTTGAAGGGAAACAAGGGAATGATCCGACTACACATGTCACCACCTACCATCTATGGTGTATATCAAACTCCATGGTGGATGATAGTATCTGGCTCAGACTCTTCCTGCACACCCTTACTAGAAATTATGCCAAGTGGTACATTGAGTTACCATGTGTGTCAGTCAATAGCTTTGGTGCCCTAAAAATGGAATTTTTAAAGCACTTTCAACTTCCTATTCACTATGAAACTGGAACAAAAATCCTTATTACCTTACGCTTAGACACCTCTACCCACATCTCTGATTACATCCATGAATGGAGATGTATTTGGAGGCTTGTCAAAGCTCCCACTCTGTATTACTTGTTAGCAAATTTGGTTCTTCAAATCACTTCTTCCTCAAATTTCCAAGGACGTTGCCTTAGGAGGTACGGTCACGGAAGACCAATCCATTCATCGTGCCCGACATTTAGATATGATTTACTCCTAGTCTGGCACTCTATACGATGTAATCCCCCATTCCCCTCGAACTTCCAATACTCCCGCTACTCAACAACGGGTGCACATGCTAACAGTCTCGTCAGTGTTACCTCTGGTGCTGCTATAAAACAAATCAGCGGGCATGTTGCCCAGTTATCTGTCGCTACCGCTCCTTCTACCCAAGTAGCATCTCTTCCAATCGTTATGGTAAACTCGATGCAGTCTACACAAAATCCCAGTGACAAGAAAAAGAATAAGAGGATAAATACCTCTCCTTTTGAAGAGCATATTGCTACATAGCACAACCCCAAATAGAAATCCACTGCCAAATATGATAGTGGGAAAGAAAAAATTGTCAATTTCCCTTGCAAAATCTCTGCGGAGGACCACATGACACGCAAATGTCCTCATATTCAATAATGCACATATATTGTTGCTCAAAAGGACACTAGCCGGACCCCAATTGTCCTAAGCAACCCTGTCCTTATTTAGCAGTAGCAACATCTTATTTTGAATGCACCACAAGCCCCACAAGAAAGAAACAATGGTTCAAATCATCCTTCCTCTAGTGAATGATTGTTGACTGTTTACACATTTGAAATGGTTGATCTTCATATGCAAGCCAAAACTTATGGAACTCCAGTCGCTAACACTCCAGATGCTGCCTCAAGTTTGAATCCATCGCCGCCTAACATTCTTCATATCGAAAGGCTTTTCACTGACCTTGTTATCCACCACCCCAAAGTGACACTTCATCGCACGACACACAACACCTCTGCACATGCTGCCCAGACCCATAGTATTATAGAATATTTGACGCAAGCACCATCGGCCATGTCTGCACTCGAAGTATTTCAAACCTGTCTAGCATAATAGAAAGCTTTGATTTCAGCCAATGTAGAAAATTAAGCCTTGCCTTTCCCACCAACTTGCATTTCAAGTGCAGGTTATTTCGAAAGACATAGCTATCCATAGAATGGTCATTGATGAAGGATCTTCGACCTACATCATGTCTAATTCATGTTAGCTCGCCCTGGGTTCTCCAACCCTCGCACTGTCATCGAACTCCCTTAAAGAATTCAATGGCTACACGTTCATCCCAAAAGGATACCTTTCTAGCTATCCCATCACTCTGAGTGGGAAAACGTTAAGGGTGGCTATTGAACTCGTAGATTTTCATCTCAATTATAATATGCTTTTGGGCCTCAGTTGGACTTATGCCATGACTGTCATTGTTTCTTTGGCCTTCCGACTCATCCTCTTTCCATTGGATGGGAAAATAGTCATAGTGGACCAGTTGTCCTTCTGTACCCCATATTACTCCCCATTTCCTAGTGGCACTATGCCCTTAGTGTGTGGCTTCCTGATTCCTATGTTAGTGTTGGTATTGGTCTTTTGAAGGGTTCCTCCCTGTTGGGTTGCTTTCCTCTCCCGTCGTCTGAGGTTCCACAGATGGTTTCTATGGTCTCCACCATTCCTCATGACCCAACTGATCCCTCGATCCTCCCGACCCCTTCAAACCTTGAACCTTATGGAGAACAAATGTTGCTTTCACCAGCCAAATTGGTTTATCAAGCCATTCAATCTACATTTGATTCTTTTGTTGCCTTAGTTACAACCAATGGTACCACTTCCTCTCCCATCATAGCTGCTTCTAAAGATATACTCGATGAATTCCTACCTACGGGCATAGCTATTGGAGAGATCATGTCTTTAGAAGAGTGACCTTGGGAAATCTCTCACCATCGCTCTTTGATAACTGATTCGAATGCAACATTTGTAAAAATCCTGCCTTTTGAACCACCTAAGACTATTCCCTCGATTTATGCAACTGCCCAAACTATGTATTCGGAAGGGAATTTTGAGAAATCTTTCAAAGAATATGCTCATTGATATCTTAGTCAAAGCAGGTAGCATGGAAAACATTTAGATTGGAGCTAACTACAATCCTGAGGAAATTGATAGCTTCACCTACCCTTTTAAGGACTTTCGCGATGTTTTCCCTTGATCTTACGAGGAAATTCTTAGCATAGACCCTTCAATTTTTGAGCATGAGATCAAGATTTCTAAAAATTCTACAGGCTTTACACCATTTCAACTTGCCTACAACCTAGAAGTAGTTCTTCCTATCAAGTGCCAGATTCCCTCCCTAAACTTAGCTATTCAACTCTTGCCGACACTAATGTTGAAGAAGAGCGCTTGCTATCACTCAATTAGTTGGATGAGACTTGTCAATAAGCCGCACTGGCTCTTGAAGCCCATAAGAGTAGATTTAAAGCCTAATATGACAAAAAGTTCAAGCCTTGATCTTACCAAGAGGGCGACCTCAGTTTACTTTACAATCAAAAGCATGATCTCTTGGGGGCAGGAACACTTCAACCATTATGGGTCGATCGATATATCGTTTCTAAGGTCCTTTCAAAAGGTGGCTATGAAATTCAAGACTGTGATGGAATTCCACTCACTATGCCCCGCAATGGGTTCTTTCTGAAGAAGTATTTTGCCTAGTATTTTACTGGGGATCTGCTTTGTAATTTTATGTATATAACTTTTGCTTCTTTTGGTGTGTTTGGATTTTTGTGTTTTTAGTGGGTATTTGTCTCATACACGTCTCTTGTTACAGAGATGTATTTGTCACCCTTACCATACATCAGATATGCGGATGGTGCTAGTCATCACACATGACACATTGCATCAGCTACTTGGGTCCTTTACACACTTGAGTCAGAACTACTTAGTTTGGGGTAGTTTTTCTTGGTTCTGCCACCAACAATATTGCTGAGTACATGTCTATTATCGAACTTCTTACTAAAGCTTCATCTCGGGACATCTCCAATCTTGTGGTCAGGTTAGACTCTCATCCAGTCGTTATGAAATTGACTAATCAATATCACATTCGCAATCCAATATTGTTACATTAATTTTTAAGGGTGAGACTTTTGGAACACCAATTTGAGTTTATTACTTATGAACACATTCATAGAGAATCCAATGCAACAACTTATTCATTGTAAAATTATGTATTGGATTGGCATTTGTCACATTCTTTATAGTTACATGTATGAATGTAAAATTTTCATAGTTAAAAATTTACAAAAAATCAAAGCAAACACATACACCATTAATCTCTAAAAAATATATGTATATATATGTAGATCATTTCCAGTCTTTTTACATCAAGAATTCCTAAAACATGGGTGTTTTAAGTACAAAAATGGCTCTGCTAAGCCTCGCTCTTACACTCCCTAGCCATACCCTACTCTCGTTGAGCATGTTTCTCACGGTAACAAATGAATTCTCTTGCTAACCTCCTAAAAGGCACTAGAAACCACTCTGCCACTCCCACTATGTGTCACTGCATACGAACCAGTATCTCTCTCATGGGAAGAGGCGACACACCCATGATCAATCCTTCGAGGTTCCTAGAAACCTAGTAGATACTTTGTGTGACATATCCCTCTTTGGTGATTCCCACACCCTCTGTTGTTGCTCCAGCCCCAGGCAGTTGATCACTTCGCCTAGCATGGTTAGGCATACCTGCAGAACATACTGGTGTCACATCTATGTTAGGAAAATGCTTCATGTCAAAACCTTTTCACCCATAAAACAAATTTTTTTTGCATAAACTTCAAAAGACAAAAAATACTTTTTGTACTTTGATCGATCTTCTTACCTTACTTCCCCCGCTGAGTTCTGGGTGGAAATATCATTTCCAGATCCCTTGAGTAGTTCATTCCTACATAAGGATAATGCTCAATCATTAAGATCTAGCCACTGAGCCACTCAAAGAAGTCATCCTTGAAAAGGTGTCTAATCGGCCCCCTTCCAATATGAGGTGGTAGGGATGCCCATCGCTTATGTCTTGGCTCCCTAGATTCATAATCATACGCAGCCTTATCACAAACAATCTCTCAAGTATAAAGGACGCAATCAAAGTATCGTACCCAAACTCTCTTTAGGCATGGGTCTTACAAGATGTCAACTCCACTTTCACCTGACAGGGGACTCCCACACACAAGTTGAATACATGTGGCTATAAGCAATCTAATGCTAGTAGAAATTGGGCCTTTGTAGCCACATGATAGCTTTGAGACCCGGCCAGGCATACAATCATCCATAGAATATCCCTCATCAATATTGTTCTGATCCACTCTATAGGAATCATGTTGCTCACTAAACAGTTGCCTTCTATGGAGTATGTTTGGACCAACTCCACAGTGGTTCTGGGATCATCTCTCCCTCCTATGATGTTTACTCATGCACCTCTGTACGATAAACCTATGAGGAAATATATATATCATCTCTTTCGAATTGATATTTCATGGTCCCCAATCTTGAACAAACCTTGTCGTTCATCCCATCGTTGGATGATCCAACTAAGGATATCGTCTTGACTCTTCATCAGGTCAAGTCTGGCATATTTTAGCAACCCACACCTTCACAAAGCTTCCAAGCAAGACATATCATTTATAATTTCTATTTCCTCGGCATCATGAGCTCTTTCTCTCCACAAAATAATTTTGCAAGCTTAATTCCTACACAATAGAACCCTTGAATCAATCTTCAACTAGCAAAAACCCCTAGGAAATCAATAAAACCAAGTTTATCTTGCGCTTGGCTAGCTAACGCGACCCTCCAGATCCCATGGGGTGTGCTAATGCCCCTCCCTTTCATGGGAAGGGATTTTAATGCACCACATAGCCTGGGTGACCACGTTAGCTAGCCAAGCCACCTAGGGCTTGCTCAAAACTGCAAAATCAACTAGTAAAAAGATTTAAATAAATATTTAAATGCAAGATGGGGATAAGGAAATCTACCTGGAACTGATGACATGTTGAATGGTAGCCTGGATTTCTTGCAATCTCTCAGGAAATTTCTTCTCCTTTTTCTCTCCAAAGCACTCTCACAGAAATCAAACAGTGAAAATGAAGGCTTGTCACCCTTCTTATAGTTACTTTGGAGGTATGAATCACTCTAAATAGTCATCGAAATTGAATTTTTTCATTCCTATATTGTTTAAACATGCACCATATTGATATGCTGTCAAAGTTTACTTATGCTTTGATGATATTTTTGTGTCTTTATGCAAAGTTGACCAATTTTGACTATGGATGAGCATGTTATTTTTGGGGACTTTTTCTCACTCTTGAATTAAAAAATCCGAGAGTTACCTTCTTCGTGCTCATAAAACTCCTACGAAGAATATATGAGCACTTTCTTTTTGGGACCTTTTCTAGCTGTTGAACTAAAAAATCACCAAGTTACCTTCTTCAGGCTCGTAAAACTCCTACGAAGAAGAGCATAACAATTCTTTTATCTCTTTTTTTTCTCGCTCCTTAAATTGAAAAAATACATATCGAGTTTTCTTCATCTGAATCATTAAAATTTTATCAATATCTATTGATTTTTCTTCGTATGACTCATTAATTTCACGAAGAATATCGAGTTCACTTTGTCTCCTCGTACTTGTGAAAAAAATGAGGTAGATGTATATTGAGCATATCCTTATCACTTTATTCAGACTCAGTAGATTGACTTATAGAAAAGGAATTGTGTTGGGTATACTATTAAGCCTTTGTGACACTCTGTTATTAAACATGACAAAGGTACCCCCCTGGAGTTTCTCTTTACGATCTTTTCAGACTTTCTAAATATTAAAATACCATCAAGTTTACCTTTCTAGACTCGTTAAACTTAATCAGATGGGGAAAAATTGGACAACACAGTGACTCAATATCTATATTCGGAAGGATTTTTTGGTAGCAGTCTATCCCTTGAACATGGCACTCCCTCAGAAAACCCCTTTTGTTAGCCTCTCACTGAACCTTACCATCCTATGAGTTTAGCCTTCATACTCTAATGTTCCTGCATCCCTGTATCCTAACACTCTTTGGTGTTCATGAGTCTAAGATGCCTGGTAACCTTGGTGTTGTGCCTTCTATTTTTCAAGGGATTCATTTATCCTCTACTTCCTGTATCGACCATCCATCATATACTTCAAAATTTCCCTTCGTCTGTTTGACCCATTACTCAAAATTTATCTCCAAAACAATCATTCTTGTCCAATCTCGTGTCAACTGATGTAAGAAACCTCATTTCCTCCATTTTGACATATCTCTGCCTATCGGCTTCAACATTCTATCTAGGAAGCAGATTCAGAAAGATATCAGTACCCTGGAACTTGTAGTGCTCAGTGGTAGGTTACCTTACATTTGATTGGGGATTTTCATCATTGGCTCTCAGTTGAATGATTATACGAGTGTTTGACGACAACATCCTTCTCATACTCGCTAGATTGTAATATGCATCTTGGAGACCATCATCCTTATAGGTGTCCATCCTTGTGTCTGTCAACAATTCTCATCATTGACTCGTAATTAGACGACTTCTCACATGTTCGACTTCAACTCCTTTGTTCACATGAGAAAATATATGTTGTTCAGATAAGTGGCAACTAAGACCTTGGGTAGAGGCTTATATCACTCAACCTTGTTTCCTCTCCCAAGCTGCATATATTTTTTTCGGAGACAACTTGTCAGGTTGATCATATTATGACGCAACTTCCACATTGTGCTTATCGATGGACATGATAGTCATACCTCTTTTTTGAGAAATCACTCTAACATAGCTACTGAGCATGGGAATGCTTGACTCAGGACATGCTATTATATTTTTGACATGTGTGGCTTGTTTCAGCTCTCCCACAGTCTCGAAGCTCCATTCCTCTGTATTTTACTACAATATCTATAAATTATTTCAGTCGTCGTCTTCGTCTCCAACCTCACACTTTAGGTGGAATCTGTTATATAGGAAAATGACCTCCTCATCATCTCAGAGGAGAAAGACACATTGGTTGAAGACAATACATAAGTTATGGGCCTATTTTTCACATTAACGCACCCCATAAATAGACAAGGAGAGTTATAACATTTTCCATCTCTCAGCCAAAAGCGTGAGTCCCTAAGTTAATGCCTTGTTTTTCCTAAAGGGCAGTGTTACTAGATATTTATGAGATTCCAGAGGTCAAAGTGTGAGTTGACTGAATGACACCCCGCTTTTCACTCAAATGTTAGCTTGAAAAGAAGGAAACGTCTGCCTCACACCTAACTAAGGACATTTCTATTACTGACGGAGTCTTACAAGAAGGGAAAGAGAAATAATGCAAGGCAACATCCAAGCTCTTTCCTCAAGGGAACTCATGAAATAATTAGCAAGGATGAGCCTCTCACCATCTATAAATTGGAGGCTCGGTCATTGTAATGGAGGTCAAATGGTTGTCGAAATTTTGCAAGAGCTTTAGTATTGTTATGCTGCCAACAAGTTGAGAGAGAAAGAGATTGGAGCTGAAGAACTAGAGGAGGCATGATCCAATCAAGATGGTTGTAATCATTCTTCTTCTATCTAATAATATAGATCTGTTTCTATGTTGTCTACTTGATGGTGTCAATATTTTATTCCTTTACATCTTAATTCGATTCCATGATTAATAAGTAGCTTAGATGCATGCTAACTTATATTCTCATATATTGATGTTTTGATTATCAAGGTTTATATGTTGTAGGATTACACTTTGTCTTGTCTACGTGCAGGTTCTTATATAGGATATGGCAAAGAGGTCTTCCACTTTTCAATACTGGATTTTCCAACAGGAATACACCAAAGACTGAGATAATCCTTCTCCTTTCACTTTGTCAATCATGGATTAATATGAATATATGTGTGTTTCTTTGTGACAATTGTAGCTAATCTTAAACAATCTGCCTTGGGTCCTAGAAATATCCAAGAGGGTATTTCATCCACAATGACCTGTGCATTAATCCCTATAGTAGTTCTGATAAAATTATGTTTCTTGGAGCCCACAACTTCAACTACTTTGTTGAAGAAATTTGATGGTCATTATTTTTAACTACATAAAATCATTCTATTCTTACCATTCAAGTGGGGTGACAAGATTATCATAATACAAGTTGAAGTAGTGGTTTCTCCTCTTGATTATAATATTCCACTCGAATGGAGTTTGGAAACTGAGGTGAAGGCCATAGTGCCTTTAGTTTATCAAGTGCTCAAATTACCTCATCAAGTAAAATTGTAATTATTGGACAATTGCACAACCCCACATCTAAGTATGGTGTTATACAAAATATTGTCACCATGACTTTCTGCAGTCAGTGTGAGTCTATCACCACTCATACTGTCCTCCTTTACAAGTCTCAAACCTCAGATCTTCATGTCAAGCTTTAAAAATGAGAGAAAGTCTTTGAAAAATCTATAAAACTCTGGTTCCGCACTTTCTCTTACCATTACCTGTAGTCCCGCACCCCTTGGTCATGTTACCTATGGACCTGCCCACTCTGTCTCTAAATGAGTGGGTGCGGACCACTGTGAAAGTCAAAAAGGTGCAAGTTTATTCTTAAAAACTCACTTTGGGTTAATTCTGGACGCTTCTAGAAGGAATCTTGACGTGGATGGTTCGCTCCTAGGTGGTTCATGCATCCCATAACTAAAGGAGCTAACCCCTTGATGAGAGGAGCTTATCCCTTTGAAGGAGGGCTCTATCCCTTTGAAGGTGGACCTAGTAACTTCTGTCCTCTGCACTATAAATTGAGGCATTGGGCTGGTTGCTAGAGAGGTTTGAAGCTGAACATTTTTTAGGGTAAATGCTGTTGGAATTGAGACTTCCTAGTTAAGCTTGAGAGGAGAGATTACATACCTTTTGGATTCTTTGGGAAGAGAGTGAAACTTGTCAAAGTAGAGGAGATTCTTGCTGGACCCTGGGAGGAGCTTGTACAGCATCAAGGCACCAAGGTTGTAAAGTTCTTCTTTGATTAAAGTTACTACAATCAGATTCATTTTTCTCAATAAATTGTCTTCTATGGTTTATTTCATGAATTCCTTGATCATCATGATAAATATGCTTTATTATATTGGCTATGCAGGTGCTATTTGATATGTGTGCTTGTTTGTGTTTGCAGATTCTTTAAAAGGGAGCTCATTTGGATCAATGGAGTGTGGCTTCCACAAACTAGCATTGGACCTGAGGTAGGCCTAAAACACCTGTTGGCCTTTATTTATAAATCTCATATTTAGAGAAAGATAGAATTTGTTTGGTTTTCTTGTCGCTAGATATCATTAGATACTAGGGAGATCGGTCTTGTCCGCAAGAACGATTTATCCACCCGACAAAATGGCGACTCCACTGGGGACTTGAATTTTTGGTTTTTGCCTTTGTTTTTACTTTGACTTGGGAAACTGTTTCTCTGTTTCTGGTTTTTGCTTGTTGTGTGGGATTGGGTAGGTTTTTAGATTTTGAATTGTTTTTTTTTTTTCACATTTTTGAGAGTGGACTGCACCTGCTGTTTGTAACACAGTGCGGACATACCCGCACTGTTCCTTTACTACACAGTGCGGTACCGCACCTGGTTCTACCAGGGGCCTGCGGACCCTGTCAAAATTTTGAAAAACTTAAAATATTTTCATTCAGTTAAGCTTAGGATTTGTTTATGTGTTTTAGCCTTTTCCCAGATCTGCACGTCCTGTCAGAAATTTTTCGTAGGTTAATTCCATTGGCATTTAGGTTTTAGGTGAATTTCTAGAAGCTTTGTGTGCCTGGCTTGATTTTTGTTTGGTCTTTGTAGTAACTCAGAGCTTAGAGGCCTTAGAAACCTCAAATCACCCTGGTTTTTGCTGGTCTTCTTATGAGTCTGACCAATTTGTAAAATCTACCTTTGTTGAGGAATACATCTTGTTTTTCTCTTTGCGAAGCTTCGAAAGAACTTGTTTTGAAAGTTTTGGATTTCATTTTTAAAAAGAAAACAAAAGCTGGTTGTTTTTTGATTAATTTGTGATTCTGGACAAATTAGTCCTTAGTTTTCTCATAACTAAGTAAAACATCCTTGAAAAGAAATCTTGTAAGCTTTTACTTCAATTAGTTTTTTAGAATTTATAGATCTCAAGATTAGATTTTTCAATAGTTTTGAGTGTTTTATAAAAATTAAAAAAAAATCTCTTTTGAAAAGTTTGTTTTCTGTAGTTTTTGATTGTTGAAGAAAAAAGGATTTTTTCGTGAGCATAATTAGTGGTCTCATTTTTGAGTTAATTGAAAAAGACAAAAAAGTTCTTCTTTTTATTTGTTTGTTAAGGAAAGATTTGTTTTTCAAGCAATTGCATTCTCAACTCTTTCTTTAGCTAGAAATTCATTGAAGAAAAAGGATTGTTTATCATCTTAAGTGCATTTTTAGTGTTTTGGAGTCGAGTCTTCACACCATAAAGTTTCATCTCCGCACCTTTTGACTTAAGAAAAAACCAATAAAAATAACGCTTAAAGTAAAATCCATCTAGTAATATTTTTATTTCTAGGGCTCTTTATCACCAACATAGCTTAGGCTAGTATCTTGGAGTAGGGAGTAATTAACTCTCCAAGATAGTAAAAGAAGCAAGTAGCTGTATCTTGCGGTAGGAGATAAATTCCAATTGTTACATCTATGCTTTGGGAAGCTCCTCTTAAAGGAGTCAAGCACGAGGTCATATCCGAACCAGTGGGGTAATCAATCCTTCCTCTTTGGGAACGATAGCAGATATACACGTATTAAAAACGGTAAACCTCGAATTAACCATTGTCGAGGAGCTTGGGGTCACTTGTTGGTAAACCTTGGATTATGTCAAGGAGCCTTCAAGGGGATTGAGCTTGTTACTCTTCCCTTGCGTGTGTATCGGATCACAGACTGTTACCCTAGGTATATTTGTTTCCGTTGGTAACCATAGTGACCATATTCTATAGGATTCTTTCCTAAGGGACGGTGGAGGGAAGATCCCACTATACCTGGAGCAGACGTCGACTAGACTCACTTGGATTTTCTGGGGTTTCTCTTCACTCGAGACGGTTTAGTGGAAAAACTTGTGCCAGTCTATTCATTAAGTAGGTTGTTGGGGTAACTGTTCCAACCGCCATTTCTGTATTGAATTCTGCGACGTTGGATTTCATCACCAACTAGTGTTTTCAGTACGGAAAGTTACTGTTTGTGTGTGGTTTGACCTCCTAGATTCTTTAGGCATGTAATTCAAAATTGTTTGGTTCTTTAGAGACTTTAGGTGGTTTTCATTGAGATTTTTCTTTGTTTGCGTGTGAAGTAATTAAAGTTTTTAATCGTGGCTGAATTACTGAGGAAGTCCTGTAGAATTCGGGGCCAACCTCCTGAGTTTTCACCAAGCCAGCTTGAAGAGCTACGAGCCCTTGTAACTCCTAGTGATAGTAGAGTTGGGTCACCTGAAGAAGGAGAGTCTTCTTTAGTTGTACATCCTAATTATCAAGTTCAAGCACCAGAGTATATTATTGAACCTATTTCATTTTTCGAAGTTACTGGTAGTTTTTCTTCTACTAGTTAATTAGCCGAGGAACCTAAGATTTTTGAACCTGAAACTGAACCTGCTGCTACTCCATCATCAGGATTTGCCTCTCCAACTTCCAGTGGTCCTGGTTCACCCAAGGTAGAAAGAGTCATTACCCAAAATATTCCTTCTGGACTTATTACTATTGAAGAACTTGTTACTCTGGAGGAAGGTATACCTATCCCTGAAAATCAACTAGCTATAGAACTTAGGGAGCGTGAAGCGATCTTTTACAGTCCACCTAGGAGGGATGCTTGGTATCTTTTATTGACAATTTTTTTGGAAAACCCAGGACTAAGTTTTTCACCACCTCGAATTCCTTTTCATCCAACACCTAGAGGTTATTATCCTCCTTTGAATATGTCGAGACAGTCATCCATGTTTTCTCAATCTCCAGAAAAAATTTTATATGGCGGTCCTTCTGTTCCCTCTGGGTATCAGTCACTTACTGGTACTTTTTCGGGAGCATCTCCTCAACCTGTTGAACAAGGGTTATTAACTAGTAATAACGAAACTAAGTTGTTTAGTGTAGAAGATATTCTTATGATGTCAGGTACCATTCCAAATCCGCAACCTCAAGGTGGCCAGTTACCGCCTGGGGGCAGCCTCAAGGTCCTTAATTATTCCCTGGGGGGCAACCTCAAGGTACCCAATTACCGCCTGGGGGGCAACCTCAAGGACAGTACATACCTTCGGGATAGTACATTCCTCAAGGTCAACCCCAGACTCAGTATGTACCTCAAGGTTAACTCCAGTATCACTATGTACCTCAAGGTCAACCCCAGTATCATCACGTGCCTCAAGGTTATCAACCTCAAGGTCAGTACCCAACCCAAGGTTTCTAACCACCTTCAGGTCAGTCATTTGTCCAGTTTCTATTGTTCCTGCATCAATTCCTCAAGCATCTTTACCTCAGTCTGGACCCACAATTCAGACTTTGGTTCAAATTCCTGTAGGACAACCTGGTCCAATTCCAATTCCTAGTTATCTTGGATATCCTCCTCCTGGGGATGGTCTCATGACCCAGGGTTTTCGAGACCCTCATCATCAGTTACCATTCATTGCCACTTTGGACTTGCCTGATTTGTCGTGCCTTATGAACGATGCGATTAATTATCTTCCGTTTTGGCCACCAATGCCGAATAAGTTGCCCAGTGACATCCCAAAGTTTGAAGGTAAATCAGGAGATGATCCGTCAAGCCATGTGATGACTGATCACCTCTTGTGTGCATATAACTCCATTTTAGATGATTCAATTCGTTTACGGCTTTTTCAACGCACTCTAATTGGTCTTGTGGCCAAGTGGTACATTGAGTTACCGCGAGCCACTTTTTATAACTTTAGTCAGTTAGCTACTTCGTTTTTAACTCATTTTCAGTTGCTTGTCAGATATGACAATGGCACGGAATTATTAACTTCATTAAAATAGTCAATGTCCACTTATATTTCAGATCACATTCATGAATGGAGACGTCGACGACATTTAGTGAAAGTTTTTATTCCAGATCAGATCTTAGCAGAATGGTTTGTTAAATCATTATTACTGAAAATCACTGAGGATGTAGCTAAGGCAGGAGTTGTTACTGAAGAGCAAGTAATTGCTCAAGCTCAGTACCTTGACCTTGTTTTTACGTAGTTGGGTACGTCACACGAGAAAATCCCCGACCTTCCTAAACAAAATCAAATAACTGCATCTCCTTTAGGGTCTCATGCCACTGATGGTATGATTGGTATAGTTAATACCAAAAGTAAGAAGAAATCTTCCAAGAATTCTTCTCCTATCATAACTTTACCAGATTCCCCGACAGGAGACTCTTCCGCGGAAATTTCTGCCGATATTCATGTTGTAGAGTCATCTACGGCCAAATCAAAATCCGACGGTAAAAAGAAAGGGAAGAAGAAAAATAAAACAGATAAAAATTCGAAAGAGAAACCAGAAAAAACGGAATCTACTGATGAAAAACGCAAACCTCATTATCCTTGTCTCATTTGTGATGAAGAGCATTTTACAAGAGACTGCCCTCATCACGCTGAGGTTGCGAAAATCGTCAAAGGTTCTCAAACGCCTGCTGTTTTGAAGGATCCTTTTCCTAGTCAAGACAGTAAGATGATAGGTTCTTCCTCAAATGCCTCAGAAGAACCCATAATGATGATGTCCCATGTTAGGATTGCGACACGATCGCAAGATTATGGAAGTAAAAGTCCTGTTGGTGGTAAGGAAGCAGAATCTTCTAATTCGAACCCATCAACTTCAACTCCCGGTTCCGATCCACTACAAATTGATAAACCTAACCCAGACTTAGTAATCAAACCGGCTACCAAGGGTATACTTCGAAAGTCAGCTTTTAATCCACATGCAAGAGCTGCTCAGAACTATAACATTGTTGAAGATTTATCTATTTCACCTTCAGCAATGTCGGCTTTGGAGGTGCTACAATCATGTCCAGCATAGCGTAAATTGTTATTGTCAGCTATAGGAGCTGTTGATATTCAGGACTCGAACCTTATAATCTTCGATTTAGAAAATAGTACACCTCGCTTACCTCATCAAATGGCTTTCCAGATTCCAGTGTTAGTCAAAAACAGACCTTGCTATAGGACTGTGATTGATGAGGGAGCTTCAACGTGTATTATGTCGATCCAGTCTTGGATATCGCTTGGTTCTCCTACACTTAACCAATCCCCGATGATTCTAAAGGTTTTTGATGACTGTGGGTTCCATCCTTTTGGCATTCTACAGGATTTACCTATAGGGGTTGAAGGCAAAACTGTTAATCTAGATGTGGAAGTGGTTGATGCCCCTCTAGATTACAACCTTCTCTTGGGTCGTAGTTGGTCTTACGCTATGACTGCTATTGTTTCATCGGTATTTCGGCTTATAAAGTTTCCTCATAATGGAAAGATCGTAACTATAGACCAACTAACTTACTTTTCATCCGACCCAGCCTCTTCTGAAAGTATTCATCATGTTGGCAAAACAACTATCCCTTATAAGGATGTTGGAGTAGGACTAGTTAAAGGTTCTGGTTTACTAGGAACTTTTTCCTTTCCTCCTCCTAACGTATCGCCTTCTACTGCAACCATTCATATGATTTTATCAGACACTATTGTTTATGATGATCCTTGGATCGTACCTTCCAAATCTGAGATAGATTCAATTAGTGATGCTATGCCTTTGAGTCCATATGAAATTGTGTATCAGGCCGTACAGTCGTTTTCCGACCCTTCTTCAACTGAAATTGACTTAATGAATGTGGTCCATGAAGAATCACTTTCAACATCAAACTCAGATTCAACAACTTTTTCCGAACTTGTTCACACTGATGAGCAAATTCGTGAAATCTTGTCTGTTGATGATTTACCATGGGAAGATCTTCATCATAGATCTTAGTTTTACCTGAGATTGATCATTTTGAAAATGATTTTTCATCTATTTTTACAACTGATTATGTCAAGGAACATCAGAATCCATTGAAAAATCCTGATTCTGAGTTAAATTTGGGAAATATTTCTCGAACTATTCCTATTGACATTTCGGTTAAGCCTGGAATTGTTGAAAACATTCATATAGGTGCCTCTTGTACGAAAGATGAAATTCAAACATATAAGGTTCTATTTCAAGAATTCCACGACGTGTTTGCCTGGTCATATGAGGAAATTCCAGGGATTGACCTAGCAATTGTTTTTCATGAAATCAAAACTTACCCGAATGCTAAACCCGTCCGGCAACGTTTGCGTTAGATCCACCCGCGAAAAGCTGCTGCTATTAAAGCAGAAGTTGAAAAATTACTTAAAGCAGGTTTCGTTTATCCAATTCCTTTAACGGATTGGGTATTGAATATCGTTCCTGTTAACAAAAAGCAAGGAACGATAAGAATATGTATCGATTATAGGGATATTAATCGAGCCTGTCCAAAAGACAATTATCCAACTCCCTATATCGATCAAATCATTGACGATTGTGCCGGCAGTGAAATATTCTCCTTCATGGATGGTTTTTCCGGTTACAATCAAATCAAAATTCTACCTGCTGATCAACCAAAAACGGCTTTCATTTGTCCATGGGGAACATTTTCTTATTGCAAATTACCTTTTTGGCTTAAGAACGCCAGTGCAACTTTTCAAAGAGCTATGTCTTACGCGTTTCATGACATCAAGCACATTGTGCAACCCTATCTCGATGATTTACCTACTCATTCATTACATCGAGCCGATCATCTCATCCATTTACGAGCAATCTTTATGAGGTGTCGGCATTATTGAATTAGGTTGAATCCACACAAGTGTGTTTTCTGTATAGAAACAGGTTGGTTACTGGGATTTGTTGTTTCGAAAGTCGACATTTGTGTCGATCCCTCGAAGCTTGAAGCTATTGTCAAATCGCCTCCTCCTTCGACTCTTCGCCAACTCCAAAGTTTGCAAGGGAAAGAAAACTTTTTACGCCGATTCATTCCTAACTACGCCGAGATAACAAAGGGTTTTACCAGGTTGTGGAAATAGAATACTCCATTCTTTTGGGATGAGTTAGCTGACAAATATTTTGATGCACTAAAACACGCGTTGACCCATGCACCGTTATTGCATCCGCCCAACTATAACCAGGACTACTTCTTATATCTCGCCGCCTCACATTCCACCATTTGAATGGTATTAGTTCAGGAAGATGAATTCGGTAGTGAACATGTGATATATTACCTTAGTAAAACCTTAAATCCGACTGAGCTAAAATATTCACATGTGGAGAAATAGGCCCTGTCAGCTGTACAAGCTATCCAACGTTTTCATCATTACATTTTATTACGCAAAACTACTGTATTTTCCGACTGCAACCCTATGATCTATATTTTGACCAAACAATTGCTGGGGGCAAGTATTCCAAATGGATTGTTATCCTACAAGAATTTGACTTGGAGTTTGAAAAATCTAAGTCAAAGAAATCTTTAGTTTTTGCAGAGTTGATGTGTGACTTTCTGCGTGCTGATACTGAAACTGTGGCGGAAGAGCCCATTGCGGACGAATCCTTGTTTCTAATCAGCACTCTTGATCCATGGTATGGAGATATCATAGTTTATCTCCAAACCCAATCCTTTCGGCCTAAAATTTCAATATCTCAGTGTCGGAAAATACGATTCCAATCCCAACAATTCAAAATTATTGGAGATACACTTTATCGTCGTGGGGCGGACTCTATTTTCCGACGTTGTTTAATTCATGAGGAAGCTGAAAGGGTTCTAAATTATTGTCACTCTGGAGTGTGTGGCGGTCATATGTCTGGGTTTGCCACAGCCCAAAAGATATTGCGCACTGGCTATTTCTGGCCGTCATTGTTTAAAGATTGTATTAATGCGGTCCGAAAATGTCACAACTGCCAAATTTTTGATCGAAAGATGCGCGCTCCACCTGCTCCTCTCCACCCTATAATTGTCGTCAGTCCTTTTGCGAAATGGGGTATCGATTTTATTACATGTAACCCTCACTCGACCGGGGGGCATGCGTATATCATCCTTGCGGTAGATTATTTTACCAAGTGGGCCGAGGCGATGCCTGCATTTTCGGCAGATGGCAAAACTGCGACGATTTTCGTTTTCAATCATATAATTTCTAGGTTCGGTGTTCCACAAACGATTATCACTGATCATGGGCATCATTTTCGAAATATTATGATGACTGAACTAACAGACCAACTTGGCCTGCGTCATGATAGTTCAACTCCATATTATCCACAGGCTAATGGTTTGGTTGAAGCCATCAACAAAGTTCTAGTCATTATGATCCGACGAATCATTGGGATTCATAGGTCGAATTGGCATAACATGTTATTTTCAGCGCTTTGGGCGTATCGAACCTCAGTAAAAACATCAACCGGTTTCACTCCTTTCCAACTAGTTTACGGTTTGGAAGCTGTGTTACCCATTGAATGCGAAATCCCGTCATTGCAAATGGCCATAGAATTACTTCCAGCCACTTCCGAAGTGGAGAAACGTGTGTTGTACTTGGCTTAGCTAGATGAGAATCGACGTGATGCTGCACTAGCAATCGAAGCTCATGCCAAACGTATTAAAGCTCAGTATGATCGAAATGATACACCTCGTAATTTTTTGGAAGGAGACCTAATCTTACTGTAAGATCAAGCAAATGATAAGTTGGGCGCTGGAAAATTCGTACCCATGTGGCATGGTCCTTATGTTGTTAAGCGAAAGCTGGAAAAAGGGGCCTATGAATTGGTAGACTTTGACGGAGTCTCTTTAGGTAAACCCAGAAATGGTCTTTACCTAAAGAGATATTATGCTTAAATCTGGGTGTGGAGATTTTAGTTAGGTTAGTTTTCTTTCTAGCTTGTGTGTTTTAGATTAGAAAAGCGTGCTTAGTTTAGAGAGTGTTTTGGTCATTATTCCTGCTTATCTTGATTTTACTCTTGATATTGTAGATGTCGACGTCTCTTCAAACATACATTGGTTTTGGTGATGGTGCTTGTCATAATACATGGAACATTTCCTCCGCAGCTTGGGTTATCTATTCGCCCTCTAATGAGTTGGTATCTATGCATGGGATAAGCCTTGGTCAAACAACGAACAACATTGCAGAGTATAGTGCAGTGATTGAGTTATTATTTGAATCCATCTCATTTGGGATTCAAAGTTTGATTGTGAGGTTAGATTCTGAACTCATTGTATTGTAGCTTAATAGAGTTTATGCCATTAGAAATCCAGTGTTATTGAGATTATTTTTGAGAGTTCGTCTCTTGGAACGTGAATTTGACTATATTGAATATCAGTGTATTCCAAGATATTTAAATACATTAGCAGATGCAATTGCTTCTTGAATGTTAAGTAGACATTTGCAATAATCAAACAAGTAAATTTAAAAACATTCCATAACATGTTTTACAAGATAGCCAGTAATAGTGATATAGCATAGCATAGAAGTGTGTCAAATATACATCGTCTTCGATCATAGGTTGAAAAACACCTTATGATTGGCAAAAATGATAGTACAAAAAGCAAAAATGTAATATCAGTCTACAACAGGTGATCATCCTATCACTGGTGATGATCACGATAAGAAACCACTATACGGGCCACCGTACAAAGGAACCTCCTGAAAGGTCCTGGGACCCCAATCACATAGTGTTGTAGCCTAAGAGGAATGTCATCTATGCTAGTCTCTGGAATGTCTGTTGTCAAACGCTCTAGATGGTTTTCCAATTCGGCCAGGGTCTCTGTAGATTCATCCCGTGGGGCTGGTGCTGCTGCAGCTGGCTATTTCCTCTCATAGGGCCGGAGAGTGGCTGGTCGCCGTGGACCTAAATCTACATTTGAAACTTTTTACTATCAATTTTGGGATGATTTAAAAAAAAATAAAAAAATTAATTAGAAAATGTTGAAAATAATTTTACCTTAGTCATCCCATTGGTCTCCTAGTGGAAGAGCCATGTCTGGGTCACCACGATAATCCATCCCAGCATAAGGAAAATCCTGAATAGCAAAAAATTGGTTCTCCAACCAATGAAAATACTCAGGAGGAAATCGAACAACCTTTGTTCCCTCCTCAGGATGACGGGCCATAATTGCAACCCAACGCATCAGTTTGGGCTCTCGGGGAAGTCATGCTTCAACAGAAAGATGTTGTGGGACCAACATTGGGACCCTCTCTAAACCAAATCTCCCAACTAAGAAACCATATCCAAAGTTTTTCAGTTGTCCATTCTTTGCTCTAGTCAGTTGGCCTTTTACATTAGCCAACACAGCTTCGCACCAGTTGAAGACAGTGCCTCGAAAGCAGTCTACTGCCATCCTCATTTGGGATCCAGTGGCCATATGTAGTGCTGCGCTTCCGCAGAGCCTGGTGACAGTAAATGTAATCACTTTGAGTTCAGGACGGGAAATGGTTTTGATATCAATCCCTTTGTCCTTGGTTTGGTCATTACAAAACTCTAGCCGGAGGCTATCGACAGACTGGCCACCTGGCCTAGTCCCGAATAGAGTCAATTGTTCACCTCTCTTAGGCAAACCAGTCAAAAAGTAAATGTCTTCCGGCTCCATTTCGAGCTGGTGGCCACCAATAATGAAACACTGGTCCTGCACATTCCACCTGTCCACCAGCCACTGCAAAAAGTCTACTTGGGCCCTCATGCCAGGTATGGCCCAGAATTTATATAGCCCGCATGCCCTCAATGCATCTATTGAGGGTTGATGATTTAGTGCGGTAGCATCCACATCCTCGTGCTCCCGTTCCTGCCAGCTAAGCATGATGTATACCCTACATTCAAAGAAAAGGCGGATTAAAACATCTTAAATAAAAGTTTTTGGGCAAATATTGGAAAATTTGGAATGTTAGAACATATGCCGTAGGGACCGCACCCTCTAAGTTAGAGACAGTGCGTAGGTCTGCACTCTGCCTATACAGCGAGTACGGGCCCCTGACTTTTTCTACATGCAAAAAAGTTGGGGTCCGCAGGTTTCGCATGCTGCACCTGTGGACCCCCGTGAGCGGACCTTTGAACAAAATTTTTCCAAAAAAATCAAAATATAAACCTAAAAACAAAATTTCAAACGGTTTAAATGCAAGAGTAAGGTGATGTGGATTACCTGGAGGTGACGGTGTTTGATTCCAACGGACGGATTTTCCGCAATCTTCACGGGAAGTTTCTTACCCAAAAGCTCTCTTTCTCACTCTGAAGTCAAATGGTAAAAATGAATTTACAAAAGCCCTTTTTATAAGCTTTTTTGAATAAATGAATTTTTAATTTGTTTATTTTCCACTTTAAAGAGGTAACTTTTGAAGCATTTTTATTTATTTTAAACAGGTATGAGTAATGTTTGAGTTTTTGTGCAGGATAACGGATTTTTCAGGCAAAATTCATCATTTTCGACAAAAAACATTAGTCACCTTTAAGCTCTTTTCTGACTCCTAAAAAATGAAACGATCGCCGAGTTTTTCTTTTTAAGCTCGTTAAAACGGAATTGAAAAGACGGTCCACTTATAACTCTTTTCTGACCATAAAAACATGAAAAGATTGCCGGATTTTTGTCGTTTCAAATTCGATATTGGTTATAAAACGATGTGTCATTGATCACTTTTTTACTTTTTTGGATCAGAGACACTAATTATGAAAAGTACTCCTTGATCGTAATGGTCAAGCGGTTCTCTCAAATATTATTTTATACTTTTTCGTGCTTGGGAGACACAAATTTACGAAAAAGGACAACCATGGAGTTTTCTTAAGTTTTTTCAGACTCCCTAAAATTGAAAAACGCCGAGTTTCTCCTATACTGGACTCATTAAAATTTAACAGTAAAGGACCTGTTCAATTAAAAACAGGAACAGACCACTCCTTCTTAGTGTTTGAATTTAAACTAATTTGGACTCATCCGAAGGATGAGCTTATTATCAAGCAACTGTTATCCTCCTCAAGCTTGTCAAAAATAAAGAGGTACTTGCCAGAAATGGTGGGGGAAAAGAGAGAAAAATGAACCTGCTTTTCATACTTTGTGACTCAGAAAAACATTTAACCACTCTTGAACACGACACTTTTTGTTCACCTGGGTTGGGAAATCCTTTGCCTAACAGTTAATCCATATTTAAAGTCTTCAGCCGGTTTCTGGGTATTAGCTTTGGGTCAATTGTCACCAAACCATCTGCAGTGTCGTTATGTGTTCAAGAGGTCAGTGCAAATAAACCATTGATCTAGAAAATATCTGTCATCCATCTTGACCATCCCTGAGTCAGTCCTTGCAACTATATTTCTTCAAACTTGATCTATGATTTCGTGTTGTGGGCTTGCCTACGACGGATCTATTTCTATCGACTTCAACTCATTATCTAGAAAGATGATCTAGAAATCGTCAGTACCTTGGGATCTGCATGCCTCAATGGCAAGTTTCTCGCCTTCGACAATAGGTTGCATCATTGACCTTCGATCAAAGGATTTCGTGACATGTTCAACATCAACACATCTATTCACATTTCATGGATTGTACTGAGTACTTTGAGAGCCATTGACATTAATGGTGGTTTCTCTCACACTTGTTAACAGTTTACATCATTGACTGGTAATCAAGTGGTTTCTACCATGTTCGAATTCGACACATTCATTCACATGGATAGAATCGTACTATTTCGGGAAGTAGAAATCAAGACCCTGGATCTAGTTTCCACCATCGAGGCTGCGAGGAATTTTGTATTCATTATACAGTGGACTATTTATAAACAGATGGTTGCGCCCATACTGTGTCTACATGTGTCTATACTTGTGATGTATTAAAAGATCATTCCTACATCAGAGCAGTTTAGTTAGTTTTCTAGTCAGTTTTGATCTGAGTATGGGAATGCCTACCTCATGTTATGATATTCCGACACATAGGAAATAGTTAAGTACAACTTGGTCTAGTATAGAGTTAGGTATAGAGTTAGGTAAAGTGTGTTTCTTTACTATGTACATTTTGTAACTTACAATCTGACAGTCACGATATGTAGTGATCTGACGGTTCATTCTCTCCTCGGTATTACCGACACTTGATCTGTGGCTTAACAACCGATTGGTCCATGATTTCTATTTAAAGCGCATGGAGGGTCATTTGTAGGGTAATCCGCATATGAGAGAAGCATATGTAAATTTTCATTCTTTTATTAATAAATTGCCTGGAGTGGCCGCGTTGGCTCAGGCCGTGGACTGTTTCCCTCTTTGAGGGTTTTAACCACGTCAAAATACTGGTGTATTGATCTGTGATCTATTTGAGAGCGGTCTCCTTTGGTGTTCTGTCTGAGGAACTTTCCCTATAAATTCCTACATGGTATCAGAGCTATTTGAGGGCCGCGTCCGTTGGTGATCCAAATCTGAAGCCGGTAGAACTACATCCAACTGTCGTTTCCTAGATCTACTGTTTCTGACTGCTTTCGGGCCGAGAGGACTGCTTTGTTGTGTTAGGAGCATCTGTTCCAGTGAGGAACCCCTTTCGTTTCACGCGAAAAGGTTTCTGGTAGCCCTAGCTGCGTCATTTTTAAGATCTGGAGGTATACAGTGTTTATTTGCAGTTTACAGTTATTTTCTCTCTGTTTATTTTCGTTTCAGTTTATTTAGCCTTTTTTATTACTGGATCTATACCTTTCATTTCTGCGTATGCTCTTTGCCCTGTGACTATGTACGATCTGGGCAAATCAGAAACAAAAAGGAAGAGTTTTTTCTCATGCGTATGCTCTTTTCCGCTGCACCTTAGTGTGATCTCGGAAAATCAGAAACATTGAGAAAAATATTTAGTTTCTGGCTAAAGCTAACTTCGAGCCGCAAGGTTTGTTTTTTAAAATATTTAGTTTTCGGCTAAAGCTAACTTCAAGCCGTAAGGTTCATTTTTTTTGTATTTCTGTGTTGGGTTTTTTGTTTTTTGTTTTGTAGGGAAAAAGAGCTTTCTCAAAGCAAGCACGCAACCCAAAGCATCAACCCCCCCCCCCCTCTCTCTCTCTCTCTCAAACTTTTTGTATAGCTCACTTGGTGCAAAGCTAATTTATGAGAGTAGAGGTCTTGGGTTCAAGTCTCCAATTTGTGGGGGCGGACTTTTTCATTTTCGCACATTCCCACACTTTGTCGGCGACTTCATCAATTTTATTTCAAAAAGCCATAACTTCTTCATCCGGAAGCCGTTTTCAGAACTGTTTTTTTTTAAACGGCCTAATTTTTTGAGATCTTTCCATTGGTACACTTAGTTTCAACATCTACAGCTTCAGTTTTTGTTAAAAATGGAAAGTCCATGCCAAGTCATTCTTGATAGCACTAACTACTTCCAATGGTGGTCCTACATTATGGATTTACTTAGAAGTACAGGTTTTTACAGAATAGCCACAGGCCAAGAGACCAAACCGAAAGATGAAGATAAGGCAGCTAAGTGGGAAAATAGGCAAGACCAAGCACGTGGGTTGATAGGGATGTCTATTTCTCCAGATCTTAGATTCCATATTGCAGAACTTGATACTCTTGATGAAGCACTGCAACAAATTACTAAAGTCTTTGGAATTAAAAATGAACTTAAAGCCCATCAACTTGAAAATGAATTTCTTACATTGGACCCCAATAATTTTTCTTGCATTGAAGATTTTTTGTCCAAGTTCAAGACCCTTAGACTTCTCTTGGAAGGTGTTAAGGTTAAGAAAGAAGATAATAGCTTATCTACTCCATTCTTACTAAGTTGGGACCAGCCTATTCTGTGTTTGTTTCCACCTTCCATTCTACAAGAGAAGCCTTCATTTCTCAAGGACAAACCTACAAGTCCCCTTCCTTTGATTCCTTTTGGATTCTTTAATAAGAGAACAAGAAAAACTCTTACACCTTGGTCTTCTTCATCTTGGAAACTCTTCTAAGAAAGCGTTAGCCGCCCAACAACAACCAAATCCAAAGAATCCTAAGAAGTTGTATCCTAAAAAGATTGGTCCTAAACCAAACAAGGGTCCTAAGCAATTTCAGCCTCAAAATGAAAAATCATTTCAACAAAATGATAAGACAAATAAAAACAAAGGGAAGAAGACTGATAGACATTGCAACTTTTGTAATCGAGATGGCCACTTAGAATCCAACTGCTTTAAGAAGATGGAAGCCTTGGAAGCAGCAATGAAGAAGCATAACATCCATTTGGAGCACTCTTCAACTTCAACTTCATCTTCAGGAATGGCACTTTCTGCATGTGGTTGTCAAGCATCTCGGTTTGGCTATGCACTAAATGTATCTTCTTCTTCTCATTCTCATGAGTGGCTCATTGATTCTGGAGCTTCTTATCACATGGCCAAAAACAAAGCCATGTTTTCTTCTTTAAATGATGGTAACACCAAAAATATATATGTTGGTGATGATAGATCTCTTAGTGTTGTAGGGACTGGAACTATTCATCTAGACAATGGTCAGTTTAATGATGTATTATGTGTTCCAACCTTATCCTGCAACCTTCTATCTGTATATCAGATAACCCATTCAGGTGATGGTAAAATCGTTGAATTTTCACCTCACGATGTTGTAATTAAGGATCTAAGAGATCCTAGACAGATTTCAGCTACTGGCATTGCTGATGATTCTACAAGGTTGTATAAGTTTCACAACTTTGGGTCATCAAATCTTCCCTCAGTATTTGTTGCTCATAATGATGAAGTGAGCAAACTTTGGCATGAGCGATTTGGTCACTTAAACTATCGCTCTCTTCAGAATCTATGTATCAGAATCTAAAAATATGGTGACAGGTCTTCCAATGGTATCTTGCAGAGATGGTGTTTGTTCCGGATGTGTACTCGGAAAACATCATCGGGACAGTTTTGAAAAACGTGCCTCTTGGCACGCCTTAGCCCCTTTACAGCTCGTGCATAGTGATTTATGTGGTCCACTTCCAGTTGCTTCATTCTCTGGCTACAAGTATTTCTTAACTTTCATTGATTATTTCTCAAGACGCACTTGGGTATACTTCTTAAAACTCAAGAGTGAAGTATTTAACATGTTCTTGGCCTTTAAGGCCTTTGTTGAAAAAGAATCTAGACATCAAATTCTTAAGCTAAGATTTGATAATGGCGGAGAATATGTTAAAAACACATTCATCAACTTTTGCACTGAGAATGGAATTCAAATGCAACATACTGTTCCATATACTCCACAACAAAATGGTGTAGCTGAAAGGAAGAATCGCACCTTAAAGGAAATGGCTAATTGTATGCTTCAATCTAAAGGACTTAGTATTAATTATTGGGCAGAAGCAATTAACTGTGCAAATTACATAATAAATTGCACTCCTACTAAGGTTTTAAAGAATATCACTCCAGAAGAAGCATGGAGCTCAAACAAACCAGATGTAAGTCACTTTCGTGTTTTTGGAAGTGAAGCATGGGCCCATATTCCAGATGAGAAACATAAAACTTCATAACCAAAGAGTGAAAAATGTATTTTTGTTGGATATTATAAAGATGTCAAAGGATATAGACTTATTCCACTTAAGTCCAAAAATGTTATCATTAGAAGAGATGTAAAGTTTGATGAAAATACATCGGCCTGCGAGCCTAGTTCGGCGGATGTGCCACCTCTCCCTATCTCTTCTACTTTTGAAAATATTTCTTCTTCAGATGATGAAAGCAAGGATGAAAATCCTCCCCCACCTTCTCAGGATCCTCCTTCAACTCCTCAGCTTCCAAAATGGGTCCGTGCTACTCGGGATGCAGCAGGTGATCTTGCCGGTGATCCTACAGATCAGCGACGTACACGTTCTCAGTTCAAGAGAGCCTCTTCTTTACTGGCTCAAGCTTCAGTGAATTATGATCCTGACACCTTTGCAGAAGCTTCAGGCCATCCAGATTGGGAAGCAGCTATGAATGAAGAATATCATTCATTATTGGCAAATGATACATGGGATCTTGTTCCTCTACCAAAGGGATGAAAACTTGTTAGATGCAAACGGGTTTACAGAACCAAGTATGGACCAGATGGGAAAGTTGATAAACATAAAGCTCGTCTTGTTGCTAAGGGTTTTTCACAAGTTGAAGGCATTGACTATACTGAAACCTTCTCCCCTGTTGCCAAAATGAACTCTATCGGGCTTGTTCTTTCCCTTGTTGCCTCTTTCAAATGGGAAGTCCATCAAATGGATGTTAAATCCGCCTTCTTGCATGGGGACTTGCATGAAGAAAACTATATGGAACAACCTATTGGCTTTATACAAACAGACTCCAGCCTTGTATGTCGGCTTAAGAAATCCCTTTATGGTCTCAAGCAAGCTCCTCGAGCTTGGTATGCCAAAATGGATAACTTTCTTTTAGAATCTGGCTTCTCTAGGTGTCATTCTGACAATACTGTCTACACCAAGAAAGTGGGCAAGTCTCTTATCATTATTGTTCTTTATGTTGATGATCTTATCCTGACTGGTAGTGATCCCAACCTTATAAACCATGTGAAGTCTAGCCTTAAAAGGAAGTTTTAAATGATAGACTTAGGACACTTACATTATTTTCTCGGACTTCAAGTCTTGCAATCCAAGGAAGGTATTTCCATTTCTCAGTCCAAGTATGCCTGTGATATTCTATGCCACTTTCACATGGAAGACTGTAAGCCAACCCCTTCTCCCTTTCAGTCTGGAGTCAAACTTTCAGTCACTTGTACTTCTCCTGAAGTTGATGCTACCTTATACCGTCAACTTGTAGGAAAACTTTTTTATCTAACCCATACTCATCCTGACCTTTCCTTTGTTGTTGGCCTTGTTGCTCGGTTTATGCAAAACCCACGTGAAAGTCATTGGAAAGCAGCTAAAATAATACTTTGTTATGTTTGAGGTACAATTCAGTTTGGGATTCATTACAATGCCGAAGCATCTCCTCTATTGGTTGGTTTCACTAATTCCGATTGGGCTGGTGACCTTGATGACCGGAAGTCTACTGCAGGTTATGTGTTCACTCTTGGTTCAGGACCTATTACATGGGCTTGCAAGAAACAAGGTGTCATTTCTCTTTCTTCAGCAGAAGCAGAGTATCGTGGTGCCGTAGAAGCTAGTAAGGAAGCATTGTGGCTTCGTCAGATCCTGTCAGAGTTTGGCTTTCAGCAGCAGCATCCGACTACACTTTGGTGTGATAATCAAAGTGCCATTCAGCTATGCAAAGATCCAGTCCAACATCAACGCAACAAACACATTGAACTGCACATGCACTTCATCAGAAAGCTCATTCACGACCATGTTCTTGAAGTGCAATATTCTTCAATAGATGATCAAGTTGCAGACATCTTTACAAAGGCTCTCACAGAGGCGAAGTTCACTAAACTTCGACTTATGGTTGTAGTTCAGGAAGTTGTCACTAAGGGGGGATAGGCTCTAGTGCCTCCTTCCTTCTCCTATTGTGTCATATTTGTAAATCCTTCAATCCTATCCCAAGTTGTTCTTAATGGGGGATGTTAGGATATTCCGACACATAGGAAATAGTTAAGTACAACTTGGTCTAGTATAGAGTTAGGTAAAGTGTGTTTCTTTACTATGTACATTTTGTAACTTAAAATCCGACGGTCACGATATGTAGTGATCCGACGGTTCATTCTCTCCTCGGTATTACCGACACTTGATCCGTGGCTTAACACCCGATCGGTCCATGATTTCTATCTAAAGCGCATGGAGGGTCATTTGTAGGGTAATCCGTCTATGAGAGAAGCATATGTAAATTTCATTCTTTTATTAATAAATTGCCTGAAGTGGTTATGTTGGCTCAAGCCGTGGACTGTTTCTCTCTTTGAGGGTTTTAACCACATCAAAATACTGGTGTATTGATCTGTGATCTATTTGTGAGCGGTGTCCTTTGGTGTTCTGTTTGAGGAACTTACCCTGTAAATTCCTACACCTCAACGATGATATGATCTCATATATATATTTTGTATTGAATGTTTCTACAGGTTCCAACCAGGCTCTCCACAAGATGATCCTCGCAATGATAAAGTACTTCACTCTTCCTAGATGATAAATGAAATCCTCATCTACTACAGACTTCACACTTTAGGGGGCAATCTGTTATACAAAATATTGTCACCATGACTTTCTACAGTCAGTGTGAGTCTATCACCAATCATACTGTCCTCCTTTGCAAGTCTCAAACCTCAGCTCTTCATGTCAAGCTTTAAAAATGAGAGAAAGTCTTTGAAAAATCTATAAAACTCTAGTTTCGCACTTTCTCTTACCATTACCTGCGGTCCCACACCCCCTGGTCATGTTACCTACGGACCTGCCCACTCTGTCTCTAAAGGAGTGGGTGCGGACCCCTGTGAAAGTCAAAAAGGTGCAAGTTTATTCTTAAAAACTCACTTTCGGTTAATTCTGGACGCTTCTAAAAGGAATCTTGACGTGGATGGTTTGCTCCTAGGTGGTTCATGCATCCCATAACTAAAGGAGCTAACCCCTTGATGAGAGGAGCTTATCCCTTTGAAGGAGGGCTCTATCCCTTTGAAGGTGGACCTAGTAACTTCCGTCCTCTGCACTATAAATTGAGGCATTGGGCTGGTTGCTAGAGAGGTTGAAAGCTGAACATTTTTGAGGGTAAATGCTATTGGAATTGAGACTTCCTAGTTAAGCTTGAGAGGAGAGATTACATACCTTTTGGCTTCTTTGGGAAGAGAATGAAACTTGTCAAAGTAGAGGAGATTCTTGCTGGACCCTGGGAGGAGCTTGTACAGCATCAAGGCACCAAGGTTGTAAAGTTCTTCTTTGATTAAAGTTAATACAATCAGATTCATTTTTCTCAATAAATTGTCTTCTATGGTTTATTTCATGAATTCCTTGATCATCATGATAAATATGCTTTATTATATTGGCTATGCAGGTGCTATTTGATATGTGTGATTGTTTGTGTTTGCAGATTGTTTAAAAGGGATCTCATTTGGATCAACAGAGCGTGGCTTCCACAAACTAGCACTGGACCTGAGGTAGGCCTAAAACACCTGTTGGCCTTTATTTATAAATTTCATATTTAGAGAAAGATAGAATTTATTTGGTTTGCTTGTCGCTAGATATCATTAGATACTAGGGAGATCGGTCTTGTCCGCAAGAATGATTTATCCGCCCGACATATGGGATGAACATTTTGTTCATGGTTGATTTTGGTGTGGCACTTGAGAGTGTATCTGTTGGAATGTTTAAAGAATTTTCCCTGGTGGGTACTTTCTCACTTCCTCCACATGTTTTTATGTCACATCCTTATCCACATGTGCACTTTCATTAGCAACCAACAAATCCCCTATTTTCAAACAACCTATTTTGACAAAGGACAAGGGATCATTCTAGAATATTTTAATTTCAAGTTAGAGACTGTGTATATTGGTTTATAGTTTCCTCTCATTTTAGTGAAAGTTATTTATCAATCCATTCAATTGGCCACTACAAATATTGATTAAGATATTTTCCCTCAAGTGGAGTATGACCAATGGTTCTTACCCATTTGGAGCTTTCCTCTCCTAGTTTCAAACACCTTTTGGAGATCATCTTACCTTTATAGGAACCCATCCTAGATGTTATGACTACTTCAAATAGACCATGGGAATACATGCATTATAGATCATATTTTCTTCCCAAACTAGACTAAATGGTGGTTGAAGAAAATGGTTTAATTATGTCAAAAAAAATTGATTGGTACCAAAGCCTAACTCATACATGGGATGCGTATGTTGAAGGTGACATAAAAAACATTTCTGAGATAACACCTAATCGTTATCTTCCCAAAGCCCAACACTATGTATTATGGAATAAAGAATGATTTGATTCAATTGTTCTTATAAATAAATTACAATATGCATTGCTCTTTTCCAATAATTTGTCAATTTTTTCACTTTTCCATATGAGAAAAAGCTAAGAAATAGCCCTAATATTGTCAAATATGAAAACAAGATTCATGATGATTCTAAGCATATTTCATAAATGCTACAACTAATAAAGTTAAAAAACATTTTCGCTATCAAGGTGGAGGTGAAAAGTGGTTGGAATCAGGGTTTCTTGACCCAATTCCCCTAACTAATGAATGACAAACCTCATTCCCATGGATAAAAGTAGGGGATCATAGGATTCTATAATAACTTTTAAGATCTAAACAAGGATTTTTCAAAAGATAATTATCCCAATCGCTTCATCAATCATATTGTCAATGAGTACATTGGAAATGGATATTTTCATTTATGGATGGTTTATAATAATAATTAGATTCAAATTTATCTAGAAGACATCATAATATTGCTTTCATCTACCCTTAGGGAACTTTCACTTATTGAAAAATGCAATTTTTTCTTCAAATCTTGGTGCACATCCAAGTAGGCCATCTCATATGCAATCCATGACATCTAGCATATTGTGGAGGCATATGTGGATGAAAGTTATATTTTCACTAGAAGAGAAGAGTTGAACATTTGGCCTATCTCTCAACCATATTCAAGAGATATAGATATTATAATATCCATCTAAATTGCGACAATTACATATTTTGGGTTAATTCTAGGAGATTGCTTGGATTCATCATTTATAAGCATTGGATCATGGTACACCATTTTAAGATTGAGGAAAGTGTTAGTTTCCTCCCTCAAGTAGAATTCATCAACTTTAAAGCTTGCAAAGAAAATAAATTTTTTTGTTAAGGTTCACCACAAGTTACATGGAAATTACAAAAGGTGTCATGCACCATTTAAAAAATGGAGTACCATTTGTATGGGAAAACCAAACATGTTGATATTTTTAGGCTTTTAAATAAGCTCGCATGTCAACCCTAGTGTTAAGTCATCTGAACTACAATAAGGACTTCTAGTTATATTTCATCACAAATTAAATAAGCCACTAGTATGGTATTAATGCGTGAAGATAAGTCCCACGAGAAGTATGTGATTTATTACCTTAGCAAAGGTGTCAATGGATCAAAATTAAAATATTCTTTTGTAGAAAATTTAGCCCTAGATATAGTACATGCTATCTAGTGATTTCAACACTGCAATATTCTTTAATAAACAATTCCTATTACAAATTCCAACATAATTCATCATATCTTGATGCAACATATAGGGAAATTATTCTAAATTGAATGCCATATTGAAAAAGTTTTACCTAGAGTTTGCATCTTCCAAGTCTAAGAATCCCTTAGAATTTTTAGAATTAATTTCAAATTTACCTTGAGATATTGAGGAACTTATAAATGAATCCGTGTTATATGAACATTTATTATGCATTACCTCTACCAAGCCCTAATATGGAGATATACTAGTATATCTCCAAACTCATCAATTTGGTTCTCATCTCATGATGAGTGTCATAACATTCATCACAAAATTCAAAAGTTCTTCATTATCAATGATAAACTATATCATCATTGGGTTGATTGTATATTACATTGATAAGTAACTTATTAGGAGGTGGATGAAATGTTGATTTTTTTTCAACATGGAGCATGTGGCATTCACATTTCTGGGACAACAATAGTCTACAACACAAAAATAATGTGCACATGATATTTCTAGCCCTTAGTCTTTAAATACTGCATTTAGGTGGTTAATAAATGTCATCCTTGTTAGGCATTTATAAATAAAATACACGAACAACCTAGTCTATTTCACCTTGTAGTTATTGTTAATCTCTTCACCAAGTGGGGAGTGGATTTGATGTCCTAACATCCTACATGTGTGGATGGTCCCAAGTACATAATTGTGGTTGTTGAATACTTCACTAAGTGGGAAAAGGCTATGTTGACCAATGTGAATGATGGTAAGGCAACAACACTTATCACATCCAATAATGATATTGCTACATTTTTTCTTCCTCAAAAGATTATGACATATCATAGTAATCTTTTTTAGAATGGCATGATGATGGAATTTTCTAAGTTAGTTTCCATTAAGAGCACTCGTTATTTTATTATCCTTAGGCTAATAGTCAATTAGAATGACTTAATAAATTATTGAAGACCATGCTTCAAAGATAGGTTAAGAAGAAAAAAACTAATTGGTATTTAATTTTTTTTCTTGATCTTTGAGAATATCAAACCTTAGCCAAGACCACTATAGGTTTAACTCCATTACAACTTGCACATGGGATATAAATTTTTCTTTTGGTTGAGTGTGAAATCCCTTCATTAAAGATGTCCATTGAGCTTCTTCTCATCAATTCAACCAAACATGAGTTCCTTATTTATTTGAAGCACTTAGATGAACACAATTGAGATGCTAATACAATGAATGAGACTCATAAAAAATGTATTAAACTTCAATTGATAGGAATGTGCATAATCAATTGTTCTATGAAGGATATCTAGTCCTTGTTTATGATCACAACAACGCTAAGTTGGGAGTAGAAAAGTTTGAATTAGTTGACCTTTACATCATGAGGTAGGTTTTACAAAAAGGATCTTATAAGCTAGTCAGCTATGAGGAGACCCATTTGAATGAGCCCCAAAATGGTATTTATCTAAATATTTATTATGTGTAGGCAATATTGTCTTGCAATAACCTCATACATGTTGTATATATTTTCTCAATTTCTTGTTTAATTTTATTAAAGTTTTGAGTTCATGTTTATCACGCTTTATGCTATCTTGGTTGATTTCATTGGAATTCCTCATATATGTAGGAGTCAAAGATGATGTTGGTAGAAACAAATGAAACCTTGCTTCCACAACATGGGTGATTTATTCTCTCATTAGTCAATTAGTGAAATTAGGATAAATTTGTGTTGGTTCAAAGACTAGTAATGTTGTTGGATAAAGTGAAATTATTGAAATCTTAATGGAATCTATTACACACAATATACAACACTTGAATTCCAACTATAATTCACTATTGGTTGTGTCTTAGTTGAAAAATTTGTACGATGTGTGGGATCCTACTTTTGTCCAAAAGATTTTGTAGGTGAGACTGCTCAAGCGTTACTTTGAATTTATTATGTATATTCATGTGACAAGGAAGTTTAATGGGCTTATTGATTCATTAGCTAATTATGTGTTGGATTGGCATTGGTCAAATTAAGTTTTAATAAATCATACTTGTATATATGCATGAACTTGCAATAACGTCATTTTTTAATTAGAAGTAGAATTGAATTCTACTTCTGTCCAAAATATGTAATTCCAAATACAAGAATTGGCTCTCTAGCCTCTAATAACATATATACGTGGCATTACTATAGTTTATATAAAGGATTACTCCTTAGGGTTTGACTCCCCACCCTATCCATGAAAATAATTAATGTCAGTAACAACTTGCCATAGGAGTTTCTATCATAATTATGGTACCACTCCTACATCTTTGAAAGTTATTTAGGATCTTATGTAGATTACTAAGTGATACTCCAAGGTTATGTTAAACCTCAAAAATGACTCTCATTCCATTAGCATGGTTTGTACCTATGGTTGGCTCAATTTTTACTGGCTAGTCCTCCTCCGATCCATGTCAATAATTATTCCAAGAGACATGTTTGGATGCAATAGACATACATTTGTAATTTTAGGACATTTTTTATTGAAATTGTACAAAAAAAATTATATACTTCTTGAAAAGTAAAATTCATGCATATTTTACAAAACAAACAATTTAAAGGATAATTTGTTTCCCAAAATAATTATAACTATTGGAGCCCTATTAGGTTTATTAGGGACAAAGCTAGGTTGGGATCTTGGAAAAAAACTATACCAACAGGAGGGTAATCATAGATGGTGACTATTTGGTCTATACACTAGTCAAACAAACTCATCATCTAATGAATTAACCACCTAGACACCTCCTAAGTGATGCATGAAATCAATCTATCTTACCATATTGGAATATCTTGGCCTAAATAATGGAATCTTAACATGGGGATGGGTGGATAGGATCCACCCAAAGAGTATTTTCACAATATACTCTTGCACCTAATTTTTTTATGTCTACAACCTACATTTAATCAAATGATATTTCATGTTAACAAGGATATTTCAACTCTAGTCAAGTATTCTACATACTAAGTGATACACTCCATAGCACATCATCGGGTGTGAGACTTGGTGTCGTCTTATTGACCTAGCTACTTGGGTGATATTCTATAAAATGGCCTATAACCTATCATCTTGGATGATAGAAATGGGGACCTAGTTATCTTTTTTGGTTGCAAGCCAAAAATATAAGTCAATGTACCCATTAATGGTCATAGTGGCTCTCTTTGTGCCTTCTCCCTCTAGGATTACTAGCTCCCCTAGACTAGATAATATTGTAAGCAAGTAAATGTCCTAAACATCTATCTCTATTATTTCATCATCAATGTGAAAAGCCCTGAGGCCCAAATCCCATAGACTCATGAATAGCCAAAGCATTTTTTTCTTGCTTTGCTTGTTAGTACAATTCAAGAATTTAGGTAAGGCACATTCCCATAGTGTATTTATTTCATTGTGTTGGAATTTTGGGTAGCTTAGAAGGAAGTCCTAAGAAGGATACCCACCAAAATTAGTTGGTTTGGACATTTAACCAAAAGTGGGGTTTTGGACCCGAAGTGTGGGTTTAGGACCTTTAGAAAAGAATTATTTATTCTAATGGTCCAATAGGCTAAAACCCTAAGTCTAGATATTTTTTATGTGACCCAAGTAAAAGGATAAATAGATGAGATCCCAGGAGAGGCTCTTTATGTTCAAGAGAGATGTGACCTCTCTTGTGCAAGGGGTGCCCTAGGAGGGACGAGTTTTCCCATGGAGAGTGAGCACTCTTGAGAGAAGACTAGATCTTTTGTTCGAGGAGGCCATGTCAAAGAATCAACAAGAGGACTGAAGACTTGAGGTGTTGGAGATTAGACCGAGTAGGGTTAGAGACTGATGTAGGCTAAGGAACATGATCCATCTAAACTGCTGAAGGAGGCCGACTGTAAGCATAAATCTGTTGGAAGCCAAGGGAAAGGATTTCCACATGGGAAAACATATCTACAACCTTGCAAATGATCCTGTGAAGCTTATTAACCTTAGTTGTAAATCTGAGAGAGGATGGGTTACTAAATGAATGGTTCTATGTAAGAGAAAAATATGTGTTATGATTTTTTTTTCTAGGTCGAGTTCATTCTATGATTTGGGAGAGGGATGAAACCTTATTTCCATGTGACTAGGGAGCTTGTAAGGTTCTGAAGTTGCTAGAAAGAGGGTTGTTCTCCCTAAAAACATACACATAGGTAAAAATGGGTCACATGTTGAGGTTAAGAGGTAATAGAAGGGATGTTGCAGGGCTGAGAGGCCTCAAAATTTCTATGGCACAAGGTTGAGTATCCTCAGGCCTAAGTAGAGGTCATGAAGAGTGTTAGTCATACTATTTTGTTGAAGGTGCTTTCATAGGAGTAATATGAGAAGTTTGTTCAACAATGTATCGTTGGATAACTAGCACTAGAGGATTATGTATAGTGAATTTAAAGGTATAATTCACTATGACTACTAAAGTACTTTGGTGCTAATTATACAATAATATTAATGGTCAAATTTATGTTAGGAAAAATACTAGGGAGGTGAATTAGTATTTTTATTTCATGTTTTTTCTGCAATTTTAAATTTAGAACTATGTATGTTATTTTTATTCAGACGAATTGTGTGTGTACACACTTTTAATTAATGAGACGTGTGTATATTCTGATTACCAATTTTTCATAACATCCATGAGTTGTTTGACTTTAATTATTGCATCGAAATTTCATTATCCATTTGTTAAGAAATAATCTTGAGTAGTAAAATTAGATAAACCATAACACATGAGAAACACATCAACACATGAGGACATTTGAATTTTAGGTTGAAAACCAATGTGGGAGAAAACCACAGTTGTTGTCATCTCCGTCTTCTTCTTTTATTATAAACAAAATATTCATTACATCTTGTATTGTTGCAAACTCTTACCAACACGCATGCTACTACCTACAGTAGGCTACCACCTCTGCTCATTTTGTAGCACCCATTGGAGGGTGTTGAGAATGCAACAAGATGATGGAGCTTAGTGGAAAGGAGTCGCCTTCACTAAGTGGGCCCACAGGCAAATTATGGTGCAAAGTCTATTTTTAGACATATGGATCATGTCTATGAGTTGCAGGATGCTGTTTATGGATGATTGGTCATGTTGGGAAAAATAGATGGACTTCTATTTTTGGATCATAGTAGGAGTGATCAGAGTCTACTTTTAGACTGCTAGTCAAAAATAGAAAAGTCAAATATTATTGTCTCATAATAATATTTAGACTATAAACTTTATCTTATCCTCTTGGAGCACTTCAGTTTGAGCTACAGATGTGGCACATGCAGCTGTCAGAAGGAAATACGCTTTTCTTATGAGTCAGTTGAGCTATTGCATGCAGGACATTAGTTAGAACTCATGCATGTGACTTTTGTGGAGTTGGATGTGGAGTTGATGGAGTTGTGTTCAGTTTGACTTTGTTAAACTAGTTGTAATTAGTCTAACTGCAAATAGACTAATGATGAGTTGTGTGAACTAATTATTAAATCATAATGCAACTAAAGAATACATCAGTTAACTCAGTGCATGTACAGTTTAGTGGAGATAGGTGTTAGAGGTTGAGATTGCTATCCGTTGTGACTATAGTTGTGCATGAGATCTTGCACAAGGAATGTATTGAGTATGCCCATGATAATTGCCCAGTATATGCCCAGTGAAATAGCTTGTGCTCACGTGATTTCCAGTGTGAGTGATTCTCAGCAGGTATTGTGCAATAGAGGCAGGCAAAGCAGCGGAGGAGATTTGAACCTGTGACTTGTTCGGATCTGAGCTAGTTTTGTGTGTAATAGGTGGAGATAGTGTTGGATACTTGTGAGGAGTATTGTACTATGTAATGTTACATGTTCTCAATCATTAATATACAGATAGTGTGGGGTTTTAAGCTGTAATCTTTCCCCGGGATACATACTATGTTAATGTGTGCATGCGATTGATGTTTCATTGTTTTTGATGCTGCTAAATTGTTGATCAACGTAGAGGAGGTTATGTATTATGCATGTATTCTGCAATAGTGTATAATCGGGATAATCTCTATTGAATATGTGTTTATTATTCAAAATTTCTAGATGGTATCAGAGCTGTTGATCATCATATCTACTATTCAGGAAGTGTTTACATCTTATTTCTTCAGGCAGAGTCTGTAATCGGGCCAGGTAGCTTCTGGATTCATCCTTCCTTTGGAAGGTGAGATATCTGGTAAAAGCCCATACAGTCAATCTCTATAAGAGAAATACCTTGTTCTAACGAATATTAGATCGGAGGTGGTTGAGTTTGGAGCTGGTGGAATTTGAATTTGCAACAGTGTTTTCTTGGTATCAATGAGGCAATGTCTTTCAACGGATTACGATTGGAGTATGCTCTTGAGGGCAGCTCGAACTATATTGCATGGAAGGACAGGATGGAGGTAGTGTTGGATGAAAATGGGCTGAAGGATTTCATAGAGGCTGATGTCCCAAATCCTACTGATGCTACGCAGGTTGATGCTTGGCAAAAGAAGACAACAAAGTGTCGAAGGATTCTGTTGGAGGGAGTGAAGGATCACATTGTGTCCAGCCTGCATGGAAAGGCTTCTCCATACTTGATGTGGAAAGCGTTAACAGATCTATTCCAAAGCAAGAGCGATTAGAGGAAGCTAGCGCTCAAGGATAAACTCAGAAACATCAAATGTGAGAAGGGATACAGTATGCTCAAGTATCTCACAAAGTTTACTCAGTGCAGAGATGAGCTGGGAAGTGTGGGGGTGACTATCGATGATGAGGACTTGGTGAGCTTGGCTCTCCTTGGTCTTCTAAAGAGTTGGAATTCCTATCAGCACTCTGTCAATGGTTGGGAGAAATTGCCAAGATGGGAGAGACTTTGGTCAGATCTTGTGCAGGAGGAGATCAGGCGGAATACCAAGGACGAATCTTCATCAAAGGGACCTGATGAAGAAAATTGCACTTTGGCTGCCAAAGCAAAGAAGGGGAAGAACAAGAAATCTTCTCAGTCTGGTGCGAAAGGTAAGAAGTAGGACATGTCCAAGGTGAAGTGTTTTCACTGTCACCAGCACGGACACTATGCCACTAATTGTCCGCAGAAGAAGAAGAACAAGCAAGCTACTGGATCTGCAGCAGGAGAGGCTCTAGCCTCGCAGTTTGAGCTTGATTTTTCATTGATTGCATGCTTGATTTCAAGTGTGATGGGATCGGTGTGGTTCTTGGACAGTGGTGCGTCTTTTCACATTACAGGAGATCAAGATTTGTTTTCTGATCTGGAGGACAAAGATCTTGGAGTGCACATCGAGATGGGCGATGATGGTAGATACAGTGCGACCGGTATCGGTACCATTTCCTTTGAGAGGGAGTCTGGTAAACCCTTCGTATTGAAGGAAGTGATGCATGTTCCAGGATTGAAGAAGAATCTTATCTCTGTGGCGATGTTAGAAGACAAGGGATATGATGTTGTTTCCAACGAGGGAAAAACCTTCCTGCGCAGTAAGACAACTGGAGAAACCCGCAAGATAGGGGTTCAAGTGAGGAACCTTTATCAGTTGCATGTAGATGGATGCACAACAATGGCATGCAAGGCAGAAGGATTGGTGAGCCGGGATGATGGCGAGTTGTGGCACAGGAGATTGGGTCACCTTCACCATGGAGCCTTGAAGATACTGCAGCAGATCACTACAGGGCTTCCTAAAGGCACTCTTGCGCAGTCAGATCAGTGCAAGGGGTGTACTTTGGGAAAGTTTGTGAAAGCCACCTTTCATGAGAAGGATAGTCGTGCCACGATGATCCTTGAGAGAATTCACACAGACGTGTGTGGACCTTTCTCAGTAGCTTCGACAACAAAACACACGTATTATGTGATTTTTGTTGATTATTTCTCTCGTAAGTGCTGGATCTTCTTCATGTAGAAGAAGAGCAAGACATACTCAAAGTTCTGTGAGTTCAAAGCACTAGTCAAGAAGGAGTCGGGGAAGAAGGTGAAGGCTCTTAGGAGTGATAATGGTGGTGAATACATCTCTGGCGAGTTCAAGGATTTCTGCAGTGCAGAAGGGATTCGAAGAGAGCTCATAGCTCCCCATAACCCAGAGCAGAACGAGGTTGTTGAGCGGAAGAATAGAACGATCGTTAGTGCGATGTTGCATGATCAGGGCCTACCCTTCACTTATGGGCGGAAGCATGCAATACAACAGTTTATGTGCAGAACCGTTGTCCTCACAGGATACTTGGCATGAGTACACCTAAGGAGGCTCATTCTGGTAAGAAGCCTGATCTTTCTCATTTGAGGATTTTTGGTGCTAATATTTACACGCATGTGACGAAGGATGCTAGGAAGAAGTTGGAGCCGACCATAGAGGTTGGGATATTTGTGGGGTACACTGATACGCCCCATAACTATCGTGTGCATTTTCCAGACAGTGGTAAGATTGTTGTGCGACGGGATATAAAATTTCAGGAGGAGAAAGCCATGAAGTGTTCGCTTGAGAGGGAGCTACACTTGCATGCAGATGAGGAGCTATTAGTTTCTAAAGATGAGCTTCAGGACGTGGATTAGCCACAGGACGAAGTTCATGGAGTGGAAGAGACCACTCATGCAGCACCAACCATCAGAGGGCAAAAGCGCTTGACAGAAGCTGAGCGACTGGCTCAATATGCAGAGAAAGTTGTAGGACCACCTATAGCCCAACGCAAGCAAAGACATTCACTTGATCGGTACACTGGATACATGGCTCTTATGAGCAAATGTGTTGTGACTGAGCCATCCTCTTTCGAGGAAGCTGTGGAGGATCCCGCATGGGTAGATGCCATGGTGGAAGAGTATGATTCGATTGTCAGAAACAATGCATGGGAGATTGTTCCTAGACCGGAAGGGAAATCAGTGGTGGGTTCGAGATGGATCTACAAAGTTAAGTAGGCAACCGACGGGAGTGTGGAGAAGTACAAGGCAAGGTTTGTTGCCCGAGGCTTTTTACAGATAGAGGGGATCGATTATGAGGAGACCTTTGCACCTGTAGCAAGGTATTCTTCCATACAGACGATTCTTGTTCTCTCAGCGCAGATGGGGTGGCACATTCATCATATGGATGTGAAGACTGCGTTCCTCAATGGAGTCATTGAGGAGGAGGTGTACATTGAGTATTCCGAAGGTTTTGAGATCTTTAGCAGCGATTCGCATGTGTGCAGGCTCAAGAGAGCGTTGTATGGGTTGAAACAAGCACCACGTGCTTGGTACACACGGATAGATAGTTATTTCACCAGACTTGGATTCTCCAAGAGTGAGGAGGATCCTAACCTATACCAGATTGTGGTGGAGGGTAAGTTGCTTATCATTTTACTTTATGTAGATGATTTGATTCTAACGGGTGATGAGCTGTTGATACTTTCATGCAAGGATGATCTTGCTAAGGAGTTTGAGATGAAGGACTTGGGCCTCCTTCATTATTTCTTGGGATTGGAAATTTGGTAGCGCAGTGATGGACTATTTGCTTCTCAGGGTAAGTATGCTCGGGAGATACTGGAGAAGTTCAACATGCATGGATGCAAGCCTGTTGATACTCCTCTTCCTAGAGGTTGGAGGAAGGAGGATGCCACTTCGATAGAAGAAGTGGATGCCACTTTTTATTCACAGTTGGTGGGGTTGCTTATGTATCTGGTCAATACACGACCCGATATATGCTATGCTGTTAACTAGCTTTCACAAGCTATGGTTAAGCCAACCAAGCTCTTCTGGAAGGCGGGCAAGCATGTATTGCGTTATTTGAGAGGCACATCGGGATATGGTTTGTGGTATAGACAGGAGGATGAGGTGAAGCTATGTGGCTTCATGGATGCAGATTGGGCAGGGAGCCCAACGGACAGAAAGAGCACATTAGGAGGGGTCTTCATTATCGGGTCGACAACAGTTTCTTGGTACAACAGGAAGCAGAGATCCGTGGCACTCAGTTCAGCAGAGGCCGGGTATATGGCAGCAAGTTTGGCTGCATGCGAGGCTATATGGATGAGGAACATCCTGGTCAGTTTGTTCGGTTCTCACTTGGATCCTACTATGATGTACTGTGATAACCAGAGTTGCATTAAACTCTTGGCTAATCCTATATTTCATGATAGATCTAAGCATATTGACATCAGGTACCATCATATCAGAGATTGTGTGCAGCAGAGAATCATGTTACTTTCATACATTCCAACGGAGGATCAGGATGCTGATAACTTGACGAAGGCGCTCACCAGGAGCAAATTCAAATACCACTGAGGCAGGATAGGGGTTGCTAATAATCCATATCTTGTTGAGAGGGAGTGTTGAGAATGCAACAAGATGATGGAGCTTAGTGGAAAGGAGTCGCCTTCACTAAGTGGGCCCGCAGGAAAATTATGGCGCAAAGTCTATTTTTAGACTATATCTATTTTTAGACATATGGATCATGTCTATGAGTTGCAGGATGTTGTTTATGGATGATTGGTCATGTTGGGAAAAATAGATGGACTTCTATTTTTGGATCACAGCAGGAGTGATCAGAGTCTATTTTTAGATTACTAGTCAAAAATAGAAAAGTCAAATATTATTGTCTCATAATAATATTTAGACTATAAACTTTATCTTATCCTCTTGGAGCACTTCAGTTTGAGCTACAGATGTGGCACATGCAGCTGGCAGAAGGAAATACGCTTTTCTTATGAGTCAGTTGAGCTATTGCATGTAGGACATCAGTTAGAACTCATGCATGTGACTTTTGTGGAGTTGGATGTGGAGTTGATGGAGTTGTGTTCAGTTTGACTTTGTTAAACTAGTTGTAATTAGTCTAACTACAAATAGACTAATGATGAGTTGTGTGAACTAATTATTAACTCATAATGAAATTGAAGAATACATCAATAAACTCAGTGCATGTACAGTTCAGTGGAGACAGGTGTTAGAGGTTGAGATTGCTATCAGTTGTGACTATAGTTGTGCATGAGATCTTGCACAAGCAATGTATTGAGTATGCCCATGATAATTGCCCAGTATATGCCCAGTGAAATAGCCTGTGCTCACGTGATTTCCAGTGTGAGTGATTCTCAGCAGGTATTGTGCAATAGAGGCAGGCAAAGCAGCGGAGGAGATTTGAACCTGTGACTTGTTCGGATCTGAGCTAGTTTTGTGTGTAACAAGTGGAGATAGTGCTGGATACTTGTGAGGAGTATTGTACTATGTAATGTTACATGTTCTCAATCATTAATATATAGATAGTGTGGGGTTTTCAGCTATAAGATTTCCCCCGGATACATACTGTGTTAATGTGTGCATGCGATTGATGTTTCATTGTTTTTGATGCTGCTAAATTGTTGATCAACGTAGAGGAGGTTATGTATTATGCATGTATTCCGCAATAGTGTATAATTGGGATAAGCTCTGTTGAATATGTGTTTATTATTCAAAATTTCTACAGAGGGGAGATACAACCCCCTTATCTCATTTACTGGATCCTACTAGAAGGGAGATCCTACCCCCTCACTGAAGGTTGCAACCCTCAATACTTTGTGGACCATGTTTCACAATATTTCACACTAGATCCACCTGTCTCAAATACACATCAAAACATGCAAGCCACCTTTCATCAAATTTTCACACAGGACCCAAACCAATATACCAAACTGAATATCTGAATCATTGAAGCACTATAAACCAACTGATTCACTGAAACATCAAGCCAATGAATACTAAAGCAAACCAATCATTGAATTGAATCTCATCCAAGAATTGCAACCATATCAAATCAATGCACAACCAAATAGATACAAACCATCTTGATTAATACATCATTGACAAAGAGCAGCAAATATGATAAAACTCATCAGCTATAATCATCAAGCAACAATTCAAACCCTGATCAAATTTAACGAAGAATATATACACAACTATTACTAAGTAGGCCTATGTATATACATGCTTATCATGTGTTAAACCCGTGTATAGATTTCAAAATACTGAATATATTATCACATAATTCATACGCAAAAATACTGAATCAAATTCACACATGTACATGACAATACTTGATATTCACTCCAAATAACAACATCTGTCAAATCCAGATCTCACCGTACATATTTTTAAAGTCACATATCACTGGAAACACATTCAGATCATACCATCATCATAGCTACATATCTAACATTGTTAGCTATACAAACATAAACAGATCAAGAAAGTATATCCATTAGTATTCACTTTCAGATCTCTTAGATATGAGCCATATCCTTTCTCCCTAGTGCACACCTGTTCAAGATCAAATCACACATGAACAAACCATTCCATTGCACACATAACTCCTTGATCTCCATCTCCTTATATAGATGTTTCCTTTGTCAATACCACAGGAAAATCATTTGGTAATTTTGATGGTATTCACTTGACAAGATCAAATAGGCATTGTCGTCACAATACTATGGGCGATTACCATGGTAATATCTCTTGGTTTTCTATTTTCCATGGTTCAGATTATGTAAGCAACTTTTGTTCAGATAACTTGCATATGTACACGACTCTTCTTCACATAAACCACATATACTTCTCAAACTTCACAATTTCCATGCATTATGTGACTTAGTTGTCAATTTTCTCCCATATCCTCTGTAATATTTGTACCAATATTCCTAATATCTGCATTAGTTCCATAACCATTATATTATAAGCAACTTGGCATCAAGGGCATATTTTTCAAGCAAGTTTCCATTAAGGACAACACATTAACCATAATTCCAAGAATCTCCCCCTTAGGACTTGATGGAAACCCTTTTGGTGTTTGGAAACCACCTACAAACACTAAGACTTCTCTCCCCCATTGACATCAAGGGAAAAGGGTTAAACCAGGCTAAATGAATTACTTTGTCTTGTAGCACTCATCACTATAAGTCTGATCTACTGATATGAATTATGAAATATGCACACTGATGATGGAGGGAAATGTTCCCCTAGGGCTTTTTGGGTTGAAACCCTAGCAGACTGAAAGTTGTCTATTCAAAGAAGCACACATTCACACAGCCATTATGCTATTATAAGCAAATTCTATTGTAAAGGGTATGTACCTTAGGTCATACATTCGAGAAGGCCCTTAGGGTCCAAACCCTTCTTGGAGTTCCCTTCTTTTCTTTTGTCTTGCAAAACAACCAATTCCAAAGAACACAGCAGTATATGGACGAAACCTTATAAAGAAACCATCTTCATGCTATAAATAAAGGTAGTTAGTTACGAAATCCAAACAACCATTTACATATGAATTCTAAACATGAATATCATTAACATAAAGAGGATTCATTTCGAGAACCAAGACATGTGTTTCTTTTATTATAGACAAATAAAGGACATAAAAAGGAATATTTTCACCTGAGTCACCTTCAGCAGGCTCCAAGCAAAGCTTCCTTCCGGATCCGTTCCAGCCTCAAGCCTCTAACAAACTCCTTCCATGACTCTCTCCATGATGTCACAAGTAATGGATGAACATCAACACACAAGGAAACAAGAGTTTCCTATACAAATGGGGGAAGTGCAGAAGGCACAAGGGACTTCAGACCTGGTCAAGGGAAAAATCTTAGCATAATAACCTTTCTCTCTCTTCTCTCCTTCCTTAGGCCTTCCCTTTGAGGTCTTTTTATACCTCTCCCAAAGTAGTTTTTTAGTTGGGAGTTGGTTGGGAACAGTTGGGCCACGGGCACTAACAGGTGATCAGCAGGTAAAACCCGCGATCTCCGCCCGAAAATAAGGAATTTTATATTTTTTTAAGTGTTTTAATACATATACGCGGGTTGGGTATACACAGACCCGCGTATACATGCGTTTAACTTAGGGCAATGTCGCGTATAAGGGATAAAACACTGTTTTTTAAATTTTAGGACCAGGTCTAGAAGGAGGGGTTGCCCTAGGCCATGAGTACAGCATCAAAAACCATAAGAGTGAGATTTGGATCTATAACAGATGCCCCCTAATATATGAGGTCAGAAGGGGTACATGATGGCTGAAATATATTATGCGAGTACATGGAAAGGAAGTCTGTCAAAAACCGAGGAGGACTTCACCAGAATTCGGCCTTCCAAACCACCAAAGAAGATCAGAAAGAAACATTGTCTGAGGCAGGCATACCCACGCTCCGAAAAAGTAAATCATGTCCGCATATCAAGTACAAGCGGATCCACTAAGTATACAAGTATAAATGACTAAAAGATACATAATGGATCATCTGATCATAATGAACAAGTACATGTCTGAATATCACATATAAGACTATCAATGATGCTGAAAGATGCAACGGATCACTGATATCAAAGACTGATCCCAAAAGGTACCAACTGAACATGATGGAATAGGATGGTACTACACTGCAAACTTAGGTGCCAGCATATAGAATGTCGCCATGACTGACTACAACATATAAAGTGGAGTGGTATCAACTAGCAGCAATAGGAGCAACTGTCAAGTGAACCAATGAATGCTGATACAACCTGAGGTCTTCACCGACCGCCATGGTACATTTCTACACCATGGGAATAAATGATCTGAAGTCGACCATGTGAGAAATCGTTTGATTACCGGTCATTAATGTATACTGTTAACAAACGCGAGACTACTCACCGATAATGATAATGAGTGTCAAGGTACCCAGTACAATCTAACAAGTGTGAATAGATGAGTTGGAGTCGAACACTTGTAAGAATCTATCGATCAGGAGACAATGATGGTTTCCCACTGCCGATAGCGAAGGATATGCCACTAATGACTGCAAACCCCAAGGTACTGCCAAATTCACTCTAGATCTTTGCCCCATAGCAATGAGTCGGAGTCGATAGGGAAAGATCCACTAGAAGGAAGGCATTAAGGCATCCTTCATCAATCTAGCGCGAGTGTAACCCGTAGGCCAATAATGTGGAAGGAATCAGACGAAAAAGATGTAGTAACCCAACCGAAGTACGTTTCCGGCATACACAAGATGTGGCTAGCGTACAACTGAAACCCTCTGAACCAACCAATAATGAAAGCTGACACAGAGGCGAGGTATCCACCAATAGGGTCAAATGGAAACCAAGGTACTGCATGAATCCCAATGCGTGATAATGTAAGCTGATGTCGAACACAAGGGAAACCACTCAGTCAAAGACCCATGATACTGATCGATGCTGAGCACAAGGTGACCTATCAATAATGAAAATAGGGCCAGGGTGCGGCTCTAGGCCTGTCCTCAGAGCAAGATGTCGTCGTCGATAAGGACAAGACCCGCCAGCAAGAAGTCAATGGGGACCTTCTCAAACCGGCACGAGTAAAGGACCAATATAGCTGATGTGATGATAGACATGAGACTGACAACCAGGGATGGCCGACTAAAAAATCAGTCAAGAGACACCGCAGAGAGGCCGACTCAGGCTAACTTCCCTTGAACAAATGCATGACTCAATGTGACTATGTGGCAGCATATGATGACTCTGTATAAGTTCGCCATGCAGGAGGCACGAACGAACCCTCCATATGATTGGAAGAGATAACCAATCGGGGGAGAACTGACTCAATAATAAGGTTATGGCGTACCTAAGTCAAACTAAATCCCACCCATGTGGAGGAGACTTTGTTTCGAGTGCTTTGTTCAAGGGCGACACGACTGACTCTAGCTGCCAACAATAAATGGAAATACTGTCCCGTTCCCGCTCTTTTTTGGAATATTTAATTTTTTTGTCTTTTTCTGTTAAGCTGGAAAAAGAATAAAAGAATGCTATGGTACAGTGGAAAGAACGAGTGTCGGTGAAACAGATGATCTAGTTCCTGGGAATGGAACGTTCCTATGCTCAATGTAGGGAGGTGAAAACTGGTCAGTGACACTCAAAGGTGTGTTCCTTCCACGGGTCAAGGTGTGTCAAGCTGTAGAAGTCAAAGGTATGCAAGGTTGATTTTGCAGTCATCATGGTCAAAAGTTGGCTTAAACACGAGTCCAAGTGAAGCCGGCTCTAGGCCAAAAGGTGCAAGTGGTCAACATGCAATGCAGTAGTACAACTCAACACAAAGGAGCCTCTATGGTATAAGTCCAGAAAAAAGCGGAGAAGCTAAGAGGAATGAGTCTTCAATGCATAAGTCATGGCGGGACTACAGAGGACTTCCGAGCCTACTCAATGGAGCAGCATGGGCAACAAATGTCAGTGAGGTGCTAACTACGATGCCCATGTAAAGGATGGCTCTACCATCATGTCATGATTTAAAGAATCGGCGAGTGAAGATGGCTTACGAACCATAACACGATGGGATCAACCCTATGGCAGATGTATCAGCAAATGGAGGTTAGTATGCATAATGCAATGAAAAAAATGGTGTCCCTAACCTATATGCCAGTGAGAAAATGATACCTACCATGATGGGTCAGCAGTCATGAAACCGTCTCGAAACTGAAAAACGTCCAAAATGTCCTGAAAAACAAACCATTCTCGACATTCCAAGCTCTCAAGTTAAAAGTCACATGAGGCCAAACAAAATAAAATTTTGAAAAAAAATTGCATTTCCAAAACTTATAAAAAGCATTTTGGACTCACCATTTTTACCATTTGAGTTTGAGAGCAAAGGATTTGGAGCAAAAGGAGCAAACTTCCCACAACCAGATTCAACCGTTCAAATTCGTCAAAGACCTCCAGGTAACTCTTATACTTAGCTTGCAATTGATTGTGACAGGTTTTAAGATTTTTGATTGATGTTTCACTGTTGAACTTTTGTCAAAAATTTCCCTGCGACGTATATGCGGGTTGGTAATATTGAACCCGCATACACGCGGGCCCTATACGCGACAGTGTGCACAGGGACCCGCGTATACGCCGCGAACCATTTTTACACAAAAATTAACGGTTATAAATAGATTTTTTCTCAGGATGCCTGTCACGTGGTGTGAAAGAGAGCACGCAACGGTAGATAATGAAGTTATGAACAGTCCAGAAGCATTAGATGCCCTACGGGGATGCAGTTTTCTTAAATTTTTCAAACTGCCAAATATGAAAGCGAACACGTGTCTGCTTGAGATGCTCATTGATTATTGGGATGTCGAGGAGTAAGCCTTTATGATCGATCAGATGCCGCTCAGGGAAGAAGTGGAGGATATCTATTTTATCACGGGCCTTTCCCGAAGGGGAGAGGTAGTACATTCCCGGGGTAGGACACGAAGTAACCTCACGATAGAGGACTATGTACAGATATACTGCCCGAGACATCCCAAGAAGGTTGGGAGCCAGATTTCCATCACACATGTGGCGAGTTTGTCACTTAGGATAATCCTGTTCACCATAGCTCGAGTGAACGGATCATCCTCTCTGCATCAGGCATCACGGGTAATCATGAGCATGGCAGTTGACTGTCTCACTACTGTGTTCGACTGGTGTACTCCTCTCCTGGCCAACATGAAGAGCCAACTCACTTCTATCAGGAGGGGACAGACCAAGAACTTTGGATATGGGACTATCCTGTGTACTTTCTTTTTCGAGAAGGTTCCCGCACTCCGCCCCAGGGTAGCAGTTTCCATCAGCACCCCACACAATCCACGCATGGGCCGGTGGGCCGATCTGATGAAACATCTGGGGGGTGGGGAGGTCCCAAGGACTGCCTTCGACGATGATTTCTTCACCTGGTGGGATCAGTAGATCATCACTGTGGATGACTACCCCTATGCTGGGCTGGATTTCCGAGGAGATCCTGATCTAGTGTTACCACCGAACGCAGCATGGGGCGAGACTAGTAAGAATTTTTTGATTTTATGATTTTTTTGGATTTTTCAAATATAATGATGCATTTTGAAAAATATTTTTGATGAGATTCAAATGACTAATATGATGATCATGTTATAGACATTGGGCCGGTATGACCAGATGGGTTCCCAAGGCATGGACGGCACGGCCGAGGAGCCGAAGAGGCGGCTGCTGATACAGAACGGACTCTGAACAACGTCCAGCGACACTTGGCGAGACTGAGTTGCCGAGTACCGATGGCCGCCATAGAGGACCTTCCTGAGGATATGCAGCATCATGTGGTTGGCATGCCACGTGACTGGGTTCGCACTTTTCGGCGTGTGGCCAATGCGATAGTTACATACTTAGTCGCTCATCCTGAGCCGGGGCATTAGATATGCCGGACATGATTATGGGCGTTTGAGTCCCAATTTTGTGTATTTTGGGACACACATATGTACACTCGAGATGCTTTATGATATATATATATATATATATATATATATACAGTACAAAGAAGCCATTGCCTCGCCAAAACTAAGCAAAGTACTTCTTTAGGTAGAGCCCGTTTCAGGGCTCCGCCAGCTTGTTTCCCTCAAAATCGATTAACTCATACGACCCTTTTTCTAAAACTTGTTTAACAATGAAAGGACCATACCACATAGGCTTAAATTTGCCTACTCCCAAGGTGTCTTTATCTTGGTTATAGACCAAGACAAGGTCACCTTCGAAAAAGACTCGAGGACAGACAGATTTATCATACTGCGTTTTAACCCTTTTCTTATGAGCCTCATTCATCGTGGCAGCATCTCGACGCTGCTCATCGAGATGTTTTTAAGTGAAGTAGGCGCTCTTTGAGATTCGAAGTCTCTGGAAGGAGCTCAACGGCCAATTTAAGAGATGGAATTTCACATTCAACGGGGAAGATAAATTCCATCCCATAAACCAACTGAAAAGGTGTAAAACCAGTAGCCGTCTTGACGGAGGTTCGGTATGCCCAAAGAGCCGAATACAACATAACGTGCTAATTGGACTGATTTTTATTGATTGTCCGTTGGAGTATCTTCTTAAGAGTTTTATTGACTGCCTCGACCTGTCCATTGGCCTGAGGATAATAAAGAGATGAATTCTCCTGGCGGAAACCCAATTTGAGAGCCAATTCGGACATCAGTTGATTCTGAAAATGACTGCCATGGTCAGTGACAATCTCTCTCAGGATACCGAATCTTGAGATAACCTGATTGAAAAGTAACAATGCTGCTATGTCACAATCATTCTTATAAGTAGGCATGGCCTCAGCCCACAAGTAGTCTACAGCCACGATAATGTACCTGTGATTCGCCGATGAAGGCGGATTACAAGTCATAAAATCAATACCCCACTTAGTAAAGGGACTGACGGTGACAATGGGAAAAAGAGGAGCTGGATGCACGCATTTTCCGAGTAAAAATTTGACACAGGTGACAGAGTTTGACCGCTTCCACACAGTCTTTAAAGAGTGAAGGCCAAAAATAGCCGGCACGTAAGATGCGCTGGGCTGTAGCAAGCCCTGATAGATGACCACCACAAGTTCCACTGTGGCGGTCATTAAGCACTGACTCTGCTTCCTCTAAGGTTAAACAGCGCCGAAGGATTGAATCAACCCCTCGACGGTATAATGTGTCACCGATGATAACATAGTTTTTAGCCAGGTGACGTAATTTTCGACGTTCATCCTTGGAGAAAGTAGAGGGAAACTTTGATGTCTGGAGATAGACAATGATATCTCCATACCAAGGGTCGAGTGAAGAGATGAGGAATAAATGTTCGTTGGGAAAACTTTCGTCATAAACAGTATCTTCTCCACAAGGTAGCTCAGAAATTAGCTCCGCGAAAACCATGGATTTCTTAGACTTGGCAGACAAGAACTCGAGATCGAATTCTTGCAAAATGATTATCCATCGATTATATTTGCCCCCAATCACTCGCCTACTGAGGACAAATTGAAATGGATTGACTGCCGCTAAGACAAAAGTTTTGCGTAGTAGGATATAATGACGGAGACGCTGGACAACATGGACAGCTGCCAAGGCCAACTTCTCAACCGGAGAATAGCGAAGTTCAGGACCTATTAAGCCTCGGCTAAAATAATAAATCACATGCTCGGTGAGAGCATCGTCCTCCTGAACGAGAACCATACCAATGGTTGATTCTGCTGCAGCGAGATATAAAAGGAAGTCTCTACCATAATCCGGTGGACTCAAAAGCGGGGCAGAGACTAATGCCTTTTTCCAAGCATCAAACGACTGCTGCGCAAAGTCGTCCCACACAAATGGAACTCCTTTTTGTAGCAAACGCATGAACCCTTTAGTGATCTCGGCATAGTTTGCTATAAACCGTCTTAAGAAATTAGCCTTCCCTTGAAGACTTTGAAGTTGTCGAATCGAGGACGGGGGAGGCAACTGAACTATTGCCTCAACCTTGAAGGGATCAACCCGAATCCCTTCATTGGACACGATGAACCCTAACAACCGATCGGACATAACCACGAAAACGCACTTGTTGGGATTCAACCGGATTTTATAAAAATGACATCGCTCGAAAACCAATCGAAGATGACTAGGGTGATCAGTTCTCTTTGGAGAACGAGCAGCGAGATCATCCAAGTAAGCCTCTATGACATGTTTGATGTCGTGGAAAGCATATGACATGGCCCACTGAAAAGTGGCTCCAGCATTTTTAAGACCAAAAGGCATCTTTCTATATGCAAAGGTACCCCAGGGACATATAAAGGTTGTCTTATGTTGATCTTCAGGATGGATAGAAATTTGATTATAACCCGAAAAACCATCCATGAAGGAAAAAATCTCATTACCCGCACACTCGTCGATAATCTGATCAATGAATGGCGTGGGGTAATTATCTTTCGGACAGGCCTTGTTTAAATCCCTAAAATCGATGCATACTCAGATTGTTCCTTGCTTTTTATCCACAGGGACTGGATTAGAAACCCAATCAGTAAGAGGAACAGGGTATATGAAACCCGCCTTTAGCAGCTTCTCAACCTCAGCTTTGATAGCTGCCGCTTTCCTAGGGTTAACCGGCCGAAGCCTTTGACGAACCGGTTTGGCGTTCTCATACATCTTGATCTCATGCTGAACTATAGAAGGATCAATGCCAGGCATTTCCTCATAAGACCAAGCAAATACATCTCGAAATTCCTTGAAAAGGTCGGTGTAAATTTGAATTTCTTCAGGGGAACACTCAATTCCGATGAAGAGATTCTCGATGACGTTAGGGTCCCTAGAGATGTTTATAGGTATCGTTTTTGAAATTACCGACATATTGCCTTCGGCACGAACGTGTGCTGGAGCCAAAGGGTTTGACACCGTACAAACATCACTAGTACAGAGCTTGGAGAATCTAGATTCTACTTCCTGCAATGGAGGAAGAAAGTATGAATGATGGTGTAAGTCTTCCCAAGGTCGATCTATACCCATAATTGCTTTGAGGATTACTTCTTCAGAAGGTAAAACTGAATCTAAGTAGTCCAAGGCAGAGGTAGAATCAAGGCTCCAAGCCGGGGCCACATCATCATCTAACTCCTCTTCGGAAAAAGGAGCAGAGTGGTTGTCTGCAGAGTCTACGATAGACTGATATCTAAGCTCAGCTGCATATATAGGGAATGCCATTCCATTTACTTGTCCTTCAACTAATGTGGTCGTAGGTGAAGGCAAGGTCCAAGGGTTTGAAAAATAACGAGTTCAAAAGAACTCTTGTCGAGGGGACTCCTTAGATGATGAAATGGCATTGATTTTAGCGAAAGGCGAGGGAAGATCAAAGGTACCCATCAATGAGGAATACATTCCCACTGCTAAATTCTCAGTAGGCGGGTGAGGGTTATCCACTAAAGGAATAGTAGAGTCAAAGCTTGCTTGACGATCAACTGGACAATAATCCATTTGATCAACCTTAACGATTTTCCCCTCATGAGGAAAGAAAATGACACGAAACAGAGTCGAAACAACGGCGTCCATTTTGTATACCCAGTTCCTTCCTAATAGGAGATTATAGTCTAGGTTAACATCTATGACTTCTACTTCAATATTGACGACCTTCCCCCCAACACATATAGGAAAGGCTGAGATAATCCCATGCGGCTTATGAGAATGACCATCAAATGCAGTCAAGACGGTGGGTGAAGGAACAACCGAAGGTGATCCAATAGCCTTCCAGCATGACATCAACATGACGCATGTGGAAGCTCCTTCATCAATAACGGTACAAAAAATGTTTATTTTCCGGTATGTAGACTTTATTTAGAAAGCCATATGATGAGGGAGTCGCTTTTTGACATTTAACATGTCAAAAGTGAGCACTAAAGAATTAGCTGGATCGACTGCTCCAATCGCGGAAAGTAAAGCACTTCGCTGAGCCAGACACGACTGGAGAACCTCTAAAGCAGACATGGCACACGGACTCTGAGCCAGATCCTCCACAATGGAGTAATTCTGGGCGGCCCTGGCATTAGGATTAATAGTCGCGCGTTTAGCGGAACCTTTCGGTATCCGTGGTATAGTCTCAACAGGGGGTCGCTCAATATGAAGGTCGGTATTTCTGGGAATAGTCTTGTCCTTGGAAGTTTCAGCTTCACCATAATCACGTGACCGAGTAGTCACATGGACATTAGAACCCATCTTGAAAACATTCGATGATTTTTCCCCTTCCTGGTTGCCCCCTGCGGAGGTACTAGGATTTGAACTCGTGCCAGCAAGAAGTTGCTGCCCTTGGGGAAAAGGGTTAGTTAACATAGCCTCAGAACTAGAAGTCCCTTGCTGTCCTAACAAGTGTTGAGCGTCTTCAATCTTAGGGCAGAGATGAGTTAAATGGTCTCCACTGCACAACTTGCATGGAAACTTAACTTTCTTTCTAGACTCATTTCTACCACCACCAGCGTTGTTGCCGGACTTATTTGCATCAGGCTTCCCATCCTGGTTCTTTTTCTTACCTCGTCCTTTCTTTTTCCCATTGGAATTTTGATTTCCTTTGGGGTTATCAGATTGGACGGCATTAATTGAAGAAGTTTGGGAAGCGGGGGGATTAGACGATGTGACTTGGTTGTTAGAAGCAGTTTGTAAGGACAACTGCTGCAATTGGTTCAACAAGTTCATGGTAGTTGTGTCTACTGACCCAACGATACCATCTGCGTGCGGACCTGGCTTCGACTTAGCTACGTCAACCTTAGACCCAGGAGCATCTGGCAAGTATTTTTGTAGGATCCCAGACTGAGAGTAGATCAATTCTAATTGCTGGGCCCTAAAAATGGCTTGCTCCTTAGAATAGACCCCAGACATGGAGACATCCTTGGAGATCTCGGGTTGTAAAGATTTAAAAAACCACTCGAGACGGTACTCCGGAGGGATTTCGGCTTTAATGAGCCTGTTTCTCCGTCTCCATTCCTGAATATGGTCAGAAATGTGAGTTGCCTTATCCTGTTGAAAAGTGGCCAGAAGTTCAGTTCCGGCATCATAGCGGACAAGAAACTGGAAATGATTTAAGAAAATATTGGCTAAGTCAGCGAAAGATGTGAAGCTGCCCCCTGGAAACTCTATATACCATTTGGCCGCATTACCAGTCAAGGTGCGCTAAAAGAGTCTCAACCTAATCGAGTCATCGATAAGGGAGTTAGATGAGCACCACAAATGGAATGTGGTTACATGGTCGCATGGGTCCTCACCACTCTTCCCTTCAAATTTTGGAATGTCTGAAGGGAGTTTGGTTAGGACCGATGGCCAGGCCGGATTGTATTTGATTGGGTCATTTGTTAACTTAGTGAGATCTGGCAAGTTCAACGTTGCCAGAAACAGAAGCCTAAGAGGACCTTGGGGATTCCACCCAGACTGGGTAGAACTCCCAAAGTTCTGAAAAGATTGTCCTAGATTTTGGGAGACACCAGGCTGCCCGAAGTAACCAGTAGAACCAGCTGAACCAAAAGGCAAGCCTTGTGATCCAGCAAAATTCGGAGTTTGACCAACTCCGGCCGCAAAACCTCCATAACCAGCAAAGTTTCCTCCTAAAGGATTGTAAGGAGTTGATAACCCCTGATAAGGATTCCAAGCCGAAGCTAGGGGAGGAATACTTTGAAACGAACTAACCGTGGAGTACAACCTATTCCCATGTTGGCCGATAAACGGATTCCCAGTTCCCGCGCCACTGACCCCAGGGTTAGTCCAACCTTGGAAAGGATTACTGCTTTGTCCTACAGAAGAAAAAGGCATGGATCCTATCATCGGGTTGGAATGTGGTATATGACCACTTTCGAAAGGAAAACCCTGGAATGAAGCCGATCCACCCATCATGGACGTAGTGGCACTAAATAGAACCGATGGAATACCCTGTGAGTGGGTGCCAAATGGAAAGAATCCAGTACCAAAAGCATTGGTTTGGGCATTTCCACTTGTGGACGGAATGGAGGTAGACCCAACTAAAGATGTGCTAGCAAAAGATCCAAACAAGGAAGCAGAGGAAATGGAAATCGTTCCTCCCCCTTGCACCGATGTTGGAGTTTGCATAGTCGTAGCACTTGTAAAATCCATGCTTCTAGTAGTGGTCATCGATGGTAAGTGCGTAGCGTAACCTAGACTTGACGGTCTATGCGTCAGAGTCCCAACGTATTGTAATACGTCTGGATGACTAGATGGTAGTGGAGAATTCGGAGCCGCTAACGACTCTGAGAGTTCTTCTACCTCTATGTTATTCTCCGCTTGAAAGAGAGCTCGAGAAAGGACTGGAGTGTTCGTCTCTTGTTCAAAAGTACTAGGCCTTGCTTGAACACTAATGTCCCCGAGAGGAGGATCAATCCCCGATGCATCAACCGGCGTGGGACGGAACCCACCGGTAGTATTACCTCTGCGCCTTCTAGGAGAAGGCTCTAAACTTGGTGGTGAAAGACCACGAAGTCTTCGAGACCATCTGGGAGATCGGTCAGCCACTTTGAATTTTTTGTTATGATCTAACTAAAGACTCAAAAAATTGAAAGCTAGGCCAACTAAGAGCACAGAGCACACACTATAAAGTCCCTAAAGATAACAACCAGTCAAACAACTTCCAAGTATTTCCGCTCTGGGTGATTAGGACCGGACACCAAAATACAAGAAAGTGAAATAAGGGGCCTTCCAAAGATAGTCTGGGATGATGAGGGCCCAGTCGTATAAGCGAAGGTATTAGAGGAAGTTACGCTGACCTCCTAACAACAGCCTGCGCCGATGCAAGCCCCCAAGCTTCGCAAGGGTGCCCTCCAGTAGTACTGTCGAGAGTGATGCAACGTCGACCTCAGGTGCCACGAGATTCTCCTCCGCAGCCACCTGTGTAGATGCCTAGGAGTAGCAACTATGGATACCAACTCGTCGCAGAAGCCAAGCGGAACAGTCGTGAGGTAAGTTCGGACAAGTAGGAGAGGGGGTATCTCTCTTCCCTGTCTTCACAGACCCTCATGCTTAACTCCCAGATCTGGAGCTTTCCTGGTCTTCCTAATGCTATTGGATTTTCTCTCATTATTCAGACTCCTACGTTTGACGTTTATATGGCCTTGGAGAGTTAACTCTCCACTCGCCTAATCCAAGGCCCTAAAATCCTAAACTTGTTGGTGTAACTGACTTAAACAAAAAGTTCTAGTGAATTTTAGTTAGTGCTTGATTTTAAAATAGGCTGTTCTTTAAGTCACAAGGTAACGAAAGTGAAACTAGTGGTGTTTTTTGACGCAAAAGAAATTAATAAAAACTTAACTACATGCACATGCACTTTTTCGTTTTTCGATGAAGAGCAATTTCTATAGGGTTCAGAGGAACTTCTAATAAAACAAATTTTTCTTTTCTTTTCGTTAATTCATGCTTCACACTCACAAAAGTTAACAACTCTATGTATGCCTAAAAAGGTATGCAAATCTATCCTAATGCAACAAATATATGCGGATGCAAGATTTAAAACTACTCTAAAAACAAAAAATGAAAGTTGCTTGCTTATCAATCTTTATCTTGCCACTTAAAATGTCTAGATGGAATATGAGATGCTACTATTCATTTCGTCTAAACACTAAAAACAAGTTCTAAGACAAACATAAAGCACTTTCACTCACTAAAAGGAAACCAAATGAAAACCAAGTTCAAGAAAGCAAAACTAAGTTTTTCAAAAAGATTTTCTTCAAAAGTAACAACAAAAGAGTCTTTTCAAAAATGCTCTCAACAACACTGAAACTTGTGATTGAAGAATAGGCAATCAAACACTTTTGCAAGTTGACACCACACAACGGATGAAAACTCAACAAAAATAAATGTGCTTAAAAGTGCTCTTAACAATCAAAAGCAGCAATGAAAGCTTTGGCAATGAAAACCAAAAAGATCAAAAAGACAAATTCCAAGAAAGTGTCAATCAACAACTTTCATGAAACAAAGAAGTGGATGGTCACAAAAAGTGGTTTTTGTCAAGAAAACAAAAAGTCACCAAAAGCAAGGTTAACACAAAGATTGAGATCAATCTTCCTACCCTGATGAATCAGAGCAGCCAAGATTCCTGGCAAGAAATCTTGCGTGATTTAGCAAAAAACGATGACACTTGCAATCAACGAAAAACAAGACCAATACTTCTTATACTCAGAGAGAATTCGGAACAAGATGCTTGCTGTAAAACAAATAATTGATACTAGAAAATGACTGTTTCAGACTGACTCAAACTACCAGACAGACCTTCAGAGACAAAAAGGTTTACAAATCTTGAAAATTGCAAGATATACGCGACTGTACTTATGTGCAGAATGCGTGTATACGTTACTGTTACTAAGGAAACCTGCGTATACGCAGGTTAACTTAAAGCAACATGCGTACATACGCTTCTGTAACTAAGTAAAACATCGTATATAAAAGGTTTCAAGAAAAATAAAAAATAAACTGAAGAAACTGGCAAAACTTAAATTTCAAGAACAAACCAGACAACAACAGGAAACAAACAGGAAGTTGGGCCCTGATTGGCTTGAAAAACACCCAAACTAGGAACAACAAGAGTGTTGTCCCCAACAGAGTTGCCAATTCTGATGGAGGGAAATGTTCCCCTAGGGCTTTTTGGGTTGAAACCCTAGCAGACTGAAAGTTGTCTATTCAAAGAAGCACACATTCACACAGCCATTATGCTATTATAAGCAAATTCTATTGTAAAGGGTACGTACCTTAGGTCCTACGTTCGAGAAGGCCCTTAGGGTCCAAACCCTTCTTGGAGTTCCCTTCTTTTCTTTTGTCCTGCAAAACAACCAATTCCAAAGAACACAGCAGTATATGGACGAAACCTTATAAAGAAACCATCTTCATGCTATAAATAAAGGTAGTTAGTTATGAAATCCAAACAACCATTTACATATGAATTCTAAACATGAATATCATTAACATAAAGAGTATTCATTTCGGGAACCAAGACATGTGTTTCTTTTATTATAGACAAGTAAAGTACATAAAAAGGAATATTTTCACCTGAATCACCTTCAGCAGGCTCCAAGCAAGGCTTCCTTCCAGATCCATTCCAGCCTCAAGCCTCTAACAAACTCCTTCCATGACTCTCTCTATGATGTCACAAGTAATGGATGAACATCAACACACAAGGAAACAAGAGTTTCCTGTACAAATGGGGAAAGTGCAGAAGGCACAAGGGACTTCAGACCTGGTCAGGGGAAAAATCTCAGCATAATAATCTTTCTCTCTCTTCTCTCCTTCCTTAGGCCTTCCCTTTGAGGTCTTTTTATACCTCTCCCAAAGTAGTTTTTTAGTTGGGAGTTGGTTGGGAACAGTTAGGCCACAGGCACTAACAGGTGATCAGCAGGTAAAACCCGCGATCTCCGCCCGAAAATAAGGAATTATATATTTTTTTAAGTGTTTTAATACATATACGCGGGTTGGGTATACACAGACCCGCGTATACACGCGTTTAACTCAGGGCAATGTCGCGTATAAGGGATAAAACACTGTTTTTTAAATTTTAGGACAAGGTTTGGAAGGAGGGGTTGCCCTAGGCCATGAGTACAGCATCACAAACCATAAGAGTGAGATTTGGAGCTATAACAACTGACCATGCTCCCCCTGAGCATATTTTAGACCTTCTAAATATATGTAATAAAATTACAAGACTTTATGACTAAAATACATGAATATCCATAAGAAAATATGACCTCTCCTATCACCAATGACTTTATGCTCCATGATTACATCAATCAATTAAAATAACAAGGTGACATACATGACATGACTTGGTCCCAAAAGGCGATACATGACTAAATTTTACAATGATCACAACATGGGTCTTTTCATGACCTTCACATCAAGATACATACATGACATCTATAACAATGATCTCAACGATGACGTATCTTTGTAGAAAAACTATGGTAATCATTAGAAACCACCATGTTCAAAATAGGAATTTGCAACATAAACATATGATAGAAACAACATACTTGGCATAATGGGAACAACATGAACATCCTCATCATTAAGAATAAATGTATCATCAAGTAAATAAGACGTTGTAGCATCAATCTCTCCAATATAATCAACATGTGGCCAAATATGAAATGCTTTCAAGCATAGAAAAATAATATTTTTCTACTAAAATAGCTCATCTCTTTGACCACGTGCCATCAAGGTCAGCATACTCTCTCCACATATAGAAAGAACGACAATCCTCAAGCAGCAATATCAATCTCTTGAACCACAACACCATAGGTATCATATACATTATGTGAAAACAAAGAGTACCTCCAGCATCACAAGGCATTAAGTAGAATAGAACTGATCAACAACATATTGATTATCAACCAATATCAATAGTGAACATAGCATACATATCTTTTTCATCACATACATCATGAAGACTAATTTATACAATAGCAGCAAGAATAACCACATGCAATCCAAGCATCCATGACATAGTGACAATAATAGTAACCATGAACTCATAATAGACAACATCATGCTATAAGGAGTGCTCAAGATATCATAATTCCAACAATGAATCATTATAAGCATAAAATATGCTCCCCCAAAACCTGTGCCAACTCTTCATCATCAAATATAATGAAGATCCATAACTCACATTATATCCTTCATACCAATAGCAAAGAGATAAATCAGTAATAAAAATTTGCAACAATTCATCACTCGTCATGAACCAATACTCTTGCATACATTCCTAAGTAGTTTATGAACATCCTCAACAGTGTACAACAAGCCAGTGTTAGAACCAAAATTCCAATAATGAACTGCTGGAAGGATATAAGAATCTCTCCCTGAATTTTTCCCATTCCTTTACCATCACATAAAACCACACGCTACTATATAATTTAGAAACTACATACATACATGACTGCCATTCATAAGAACCATGTAAAAATGTAAAATACTAATTTTTCATAGCCACAACTCCACTAAACATGTCATGTATGTTCATGTTTACATTATATTCATAAAATGCAACATCTATAATATAACCATCACCAAAATAATATCATAACATATGGAATCATTATTAACATAGCTCCCCCTGAGATCATACACCACTGATCCTGTGGACCTAATAGTCATCATCTAATTTCCATGAGGTTATATACCTCACATTTAATTCTACAAACATTGTTAGAAGTATGGTTTAATTACAATAGACTAAAGTATGGCCTGCCTTATTTTATTTTGAATCTAAAGAGGAGGAGTTAGAACTCTTATTTATACCTAGATTCTTCTTTAGTACATACAATTTGTCTGCATTTCTGAAACCTTTTGCTATAGTTTTTCTAGTGTATTCTTTTATTATTTGACATCGAATTGATGTGAATACAACTACATTCCCTTTATCAGTTATTTGACCTACACTTAGAATGTTATCTTTTAGCCCAACCACCAATAATACATTTTTTATTTCTATATTCTTAATATCAACATCAACATTACCCTTACCTAACACCTATGCAAAAGTACCATTTCCAAGAATAATCTTGCCACTCTTGTTTTTCTTAAGAGAGATATTTTTTCTCTATTTTCTAGACATGTGATGAGAACATATTCTATCTATGTACCATTGATATTCTTCTTCAAATGAACATAGAGCAAGGCCACACTTAACTTGTTCTTCTTCCTTTTGCTTAATATGAGTAGTGTTGGTGAATCCAAAAATATTCTTGTCTTTTTGCATGTTTTGTTGTCTGAATGAATTCATTGATTTGTTCCTGCATTCTTTTGCTACATGCCCAAACTTGTTACAAGTATAACATCTTACATGACCAAAGAAGGGAGTAAAAGAATCATATTATTCATGTTTTATATTCCTCCTATTTCAATTAACAACTTTGTGACCAAACATGTTACAAGCAAAACAATATCCATTAAAGGAACCTGAATACGTGGGAACTGATGATCTTCCTGTGAATCCGCTTCTACAATTGGCTACAATGTGTCCAAATTTATGATAGATAAAACATTAAATGTCATTTTTCAAAGGAAAGAATTGATTGTTGTTTCTATTATTTGGAGCAAATGATTTCCTTTCAAAATTTCTTTCTTTGGTTGTTGGTTTTGTTGACTTATTAATTCTTTACCAAGATTTTCAAAGTTAGCTTTATTATCCTAATGATTACTTGCACAATCTTCTGAGCTCTATTCTCCTTTTACGGTTTCATGAAAACCAAGACCAGATTTAATGGAGGGGTACCTTTGATTGCTAAGAATATTGTCCAATATCTTTGAGATATCTTGAAATATCAATTTCTTATCCTTTTCTACTAACTTACCTTCTAAGATACTTACCTCAACTTCTTTTTCTCTTTTTTCATTTTCAAGATGAGTTCTCAACTCGGTGATGTCATTTTTTAAGCTCACTTTATTGTTCCTCAAATACTTGCAATATCTCCTCATATCGTTTATTTGACTTTTTAAGATCAGATTTGAGAGAGATGATCTATGCTTCAAGTCCTTCACAATAATTGGTTCTTTCTCTAAGCTCTTTGATTGATGTTTCTTCTTCATTTCTTGTTTCCTCCTGCAAATTTATGAGTTTATTTCTTAATGAAGTTGCTTCATTCTCCAAACTTTAACACTAATCTTCCTTTTCCTTATAATGCTTCCTTATTCCTTCTTCAAATTTGCTTCCTTCTTTCAACCATTTTTTTAATAGAACAATATATTCTTTGTACACACATTCCTTTTCATCAAATTGTTGCAATAACTTTTGTTGATCTCTATTTTCATTTGTGAGCCTTTTGATCTCTACTTCTAGGTCCATTAATTTTTAATCTAATTTCTCTTTAGAATGATTAACTTCACTTCTACCCATGAGAGAAGTTTCAGTTGATTCATTGTCATCTTCACTATCATCATTACTACATGAATAAGGAAACCAATCACAATTGGAACAAAAATTAGTAACTGATAATTATTTGTCGCTATCTTCACTATCTTATTCATTCTTGATCAATATAAGCGGGGTGCTCCTAAATCTAAATATTTGTTGACATCTATCAATACAGTTTTTCCTTGATATGTAATTGTTGAAACTACCAATGCATCTGATATATGGCTTTAATTGCCACAATTTTCTTCAATCGACTTCTTCCTTTGAGTTTCACTCTTCTTTTGATTCTTTCCCATTGTCCCTAATCCACTCTCAAGCGATTAAGCTTCTATTGGAGTGACCTGCTCTGATACCAATTGTTAGGAAAAATACTGAGAGGGGGGTGAATTAGTGTTTTTATTTCACTTTTTTTGCAATTTCAAATTCAGAAGTTTGTATGCTACTGTTATTCAAACAATTGATGTGTGTATCCGATTTTAGTTAATGAGACCCACTTATATTTTGATTATCAATTTTTCATAATATCCATCAGTTGTTTGACTTTAATTATTGCATCCTTGTTCCATTATCCATTTTTTAAGCAATAATCATGAGAAGTAAATGCAAATAAACCATAACACATGAGAAACACATCAAGACATCAACACATGAGGACATTAGGATTTTAGGTGGAAACAAAATGTGGGAGAAAACCATTGTTTTTGTCATCTCTATCTTCTTATTTTATTATAAATAAAATATTTATTACATCTTGTACTGGCGTACACTCTTACCATCACGTAAGCTACTACCTGTAGGAGTCTACAACCTCCACTCATTCTTTAGCACCCACTGGAAGGGAGCTACAACCCCCTGATCTCATTTATCAGCTCCTACTAGAAGGGAGCTCCTACCCCCTCACTGAAGGTTGCAGCCCTTAATACTTTGTGGACCACAATTCATAACATTTCACACTGGATCCACCTTTCTCACATACACATCAAAACATGCAAGCCACCTTTCATTAAATTTTCACACTAGACTGACACCAACAATAATTCCAAACCAACATACCAAATTGAATCACAATATTTAAATCACTGAAGCACTCCAAACCAACTAAATCACTAAAACATAAAGCCCCTAACTAATCACTAAACTAAATCTCAACCAACCACTGCAACCATATCAAATAATGCACAACCAAACATATACAACCATCTTGATTAAGACATCATTAATAGATAGCGACAAATACAATAGAACTCATCAACTTTCATCATCAATCAACAATTAAATCCCTGATCAAATTTAACTGAGAAGATATATGCAATTATTATTAAGTAGACCTATGTATATACATGCTGATCATGTGTTAAACCAATGTATAGATTTCAACATAATGAATATATTATCACAGAATTTATACACAATAATATTGAATTAGATCCACGTATCTACATGACAATATTTGAAGAAAACCTGGATACAGATCTTAAACTACTGAATCAAATCTTCGTTGCAAATCACAAAATCTATCAAACCTAAATATCAATGCACATACCGTTGATGTCACATATTGTTGCAAACACATTTAGATCATACCATCACCATAGCTAAAAATATAAAATTATTAACTATATAAACATAAATAGATCAAACAAGTATATCCATTAGTCTTCACTTTCAGGTCTCTTAGATGTGAGCCATCTCCTTGCTCCCACAGGAAAATCCTTTGGTAATACCATAGGCAAATCCTTTGCCAATACCACAGGCAAATCCTTTGGCAATACCATAGGCAAATCCTTTGCCAATACCACAAGAAAATCCTTTGGTAATGTTGATGGTATTCGCTTGATAGGATCAAATAGGCATTGCCATCATAATACTATGGGCGATTACCATGGTAATAGTTCCTAGTTTTCTGTTTTCCATGGTTTAGATTATGTACATGATTTTTTTTCACATAACCTACATATGTACATGACTCATCTTCTTAGGAACTATGTATACTTCTCAAACTTCACAATTTCCATGTATTCTTTGACTTACCTGTCAATTTTCTCCCATATCCTCTGCAATATCTATACCAATATTCTTGATATATGCATTAGTTTCATAATCATCATATTATAAGAAAGTTGACATCAAGGGCATATTTTTCAAGCAGGTTGCCATCAAGGAAAACACATTAACCATAATGGAAATAATATCTATGTGAGTTACTAATATTTAAGGGCTTGTACGCAGTGATCTAGAAGGGTTGGATCACTATGACTAGTTGGTGATTTTCTAGGGCTAATATGTAGTGCATTTAATGGATCAAGCCACTGTGAGCATTTGTGTGTGAAAAAGGATAATGTGGACTGAAAGTAATGAAGGAGAAGGGATTCCTTGAAATGAAACAACTATAAATTATTCTTCTAATCGGTTAACTATTAAGCAATTTAATTGCTACGACAAATAACTAAAAATTCACACTGCAATTTCTTCACCATAGAAAAAATATTGTGGAAGATAAAATAATGTAACTAAGAAATATAGAGCACACACACAAAAAAATGACATTTATTTGGACTTTTTTCCTATAATAATCTAATGTGGGAAAACCTATGCAACAGATGAGGGTTTTATTATTATGCAGCAGTGAAATTCTAAGTACAGTAAAATGGATGCTAACCTAGCAATCCTTTCGCAAAATCAATTCAGATAATTTTTCTCTCTTCACAAGTAATCCAACCACAATCTGGGTTCATAAACTCAATCCTGAAAATATCTATGTCCACCCTGCACAAGCCCTACGTAGTCTCTTGTACGCACATCCTCTAACTCCCTTTGAATTAGATGTCTTGCATATCTCTACCCCTGGAAGTGATTTTCTTGGCCTACTAGGAATTTTTCCGAACACCAGCAATTGAATTGACTTCTTCCCCCACTAAATCGATCTACCCTTTGAGGCTCTGCACGAGCCCCTACACAAGCTTTGTGTGGAATAATTTGGCCTCCTCTACTAGCTATTTCAGCATTGGTAACGTCCACTGGATCACTCTATTATTGCTCCTCTATCTCTTCTTCTCTTCTATGGCTTTAACTCTTCTTCTTGCATTGAAAACAATAACTGGATATATCGATCTACCGAAGGAATCACTCACCAAGTGTGTCTATCTCCAATCCCATCAACCTCCTCTTATAGTCTCTTGTTGTCTCACCAACAACCATGATTAAATCCTCATCAATGGCTAAAATCATCTCTGAGTCGATCCATATGAGTTTCTAGAGAAATCTCACCTTTCTCAATTAATTCATGTTAATTATTCACTTTTCATAAGTTAGAGTAAGGAAATATTTAATTATTGACTAATCAACTTAATTAGGTTATCTCTAGGTGTTTTCTTCATAAATGCTTTCTAGGTTCTGGAGTTCTTGTGTTTCTAAGCTTCTTTGACTAATGTTGAGACTAGAACACCTATTTGGTGCTACCCAACCATAAAAAACTAACACTCCCTCTTAGCGAGGAAGGTGTTCTAGACGATCTCATAACATCCTCCCATACACGTTATTGATGTGTGACAACTGTGACAACCTTTCACTACCCGCCAAGCCACTACGCAACTTTTCTTCATCTACTACTCTGAGTTGAACCAGTCTGCATCTGTGCTACTATTGACAATACACTGCACACCCTATAATGTTTCCAACTTTGCACCGCGTTGAAATTTATCTCATGCTGCTGCTACTACTGTAAATACTACAACTGAGAAAAAATCCTTAAATCAACTCTTGTCCCTACTACTGAAAAGGGTTCTCCACTATACCCATTTGTTCCCTAAAATAGATGAACTTAGCTCTCCCTAGATATTTTCTGAGTATATCTACAACCTTCTCTTTTATGGGAACATGTAGCTAGACTTCTCCAGACTGCACGCATTCTCTAATGAAATGATATCGAATGTCTATGTGTTTCGACTTATTGTGAAACATTGGATTCTCAGAGAGCCTAATGCAACTCTTATTATCACAGTAGATACTGGTCGTCTCCAACCTCTAACTGAATAAACTCACTAACATCTTTCGAAGCCATATAGATTCACACATGGTTATTCTAGATTCCATATATTATGCTTTTGTAGAGCTCAGTTATATTGATTTATGCTTCCTGTTGCACCAAGAAACTATCCCTAACCAAACGTTGAAGCAACACCCTTAGGTGATTTTCCTATCCATTGAACTGCCTAGCTAATCCGCATTTATGAATCCACATAGATTGACACCATCACCTTGAGTATATATCAATCTAGAATCAAATTTTCAACACAAATACCTCAGAATATTCATCGTTGATGTCCAATACACTCTCTTTAGTCCCACCATAAATTGACTGAGAATGTTGACTGCAAAGCAAACATCTGGCCTAGTGTTAACTAGAGAAATGAGGGAACTGATAAGTTATTTATACAAGGTGGGTTCAAAGTCCTCATCCTTTGATGAATTAATCTTCCTTCAATTTGTAATCATAGGTGAATACATAGGTCTATAGTCCTACATCCTAAATATCTTTAGAATATTTGTAATATATCTCCCTTGACCAAGGAAGATATCCGCATCCTTCTACCACACTTCCAAGCCTAGGAAGTAATGCGTCAGCCCCAAATCCTTCATGCCAAACTTTGTTGTCGGGTTTCTCTTGCAATCCTCTATGAGCCACGATGACCTTGCCAAGAAGAGGTCATCCATATAAAACACTAAGATGAGTGGATCACCCTCTACTATCAAATAGTAAAGGTTGGGATATGTGTCACTCTTGACGAATCCCATCTGCTGTAAGTAGTTTTCAATCCCACCATACCATGCCCTGGGAGCCTATTTCAGCATGTATAAATATTTCTTCATCCTACACACGTGTGTGCCCCTCTCATGTCTCTCGAAGCCCTCTGACTGTTTGATGTACACTCCTTCCTCTATCACCCTATTCAAGAATGTAGTCTTGGCATCCATCTGGTGAATCTTTGATCCCATATGTGCTACTAGAGATACAACCAACTCAATAGAAGTATATATGGAAACTGGGGTGAACGTATCCTCATAGTCTATCCCTTCTTTCTGTGAATACCCCTTTGCCACGAACCTAGCCTTGTATTTCTCCATGCTACCATCTGCAACATAATTGATCTTATAGATCGATCAGGAGCCCACAACTAACATATCCATAGGCCTTGGCACTACCTCCCAAACATCATTTGACATGATAGAGCTATACTCTTTTACCATGGCATCTATCCACACCTGATATTATGCAGTTACCTGATAGCTTGGTACCTATCTAGTTGCTTGCATTCCCTCTTGTTCATCCTATGAGCTCTAATGAAATCCTCTGCATCTCTCAATGTATGATGAACTTCCCTACTGGTCCAGCCACTAGTGGTGGGAGGATTTACCAACTCCTCATTCTACCTCTGTTGATCCATCTTTTGTGAAATCACTAGATCCCTTGCACATGAGGATATGCTAGTATTGGTGACTATACTAGATCCCTATGACTATGCTTGTGACAATCCTAGTGGCTGCCCCTATAACTGCCCCTACTAGTGAACCAATGGAGCCCTTGTTAGCTCACTTCGATCACATGTTGTCATCTCATGAGATTACTTAAAGGCTCTATCCTCCATAAACTTCACGTCTTATCTCACAATAATCTTCTTGATGTTAGGAATGTAGATCTTGTATGCCTTATAAGTTTCTCTATACCCAATGAAGTATCCCCTTTCTCTAGTTTGATCCAACTTGTATGCTTCTCATCTGGTACATGCCAATAAGCTATGCTACCAAATATCCTCAAGTGGTTGACTCCTAAGTGTTTCCGGGAAAACTAGTGTCTTTTCGATCTACTAGTCCTGCTAGGATTGGTAGCTATCCTAGAAACAAACAATAAAAGCAATTTGCGATTTCCTTTATGTATGATAGATAAGGGAGGAGCAAAGGGACCAACTTGGATCTTCCACTTGACTCCTTGCTTGATTTCTCTCTCTGTTGATAGATCTTGCACCTCTTCTCCTACTTATCTCGCTCAATGAATACCTGTAGAGACAAAGTAACAAAACACCATCAAAGCATCTTGATCTATTATATCATAAACAATGCGGAATCGGAAATATATTGATCATACAATGGCATTCACAAATAAAAACATTCACTTATACATGATCGTATGGACAAAAACTCAAAGAACTTTATTAATAATAGAAGGGAGAATTACAACCCAGTTGTCTAATCCAGCATCATCCTCCCAGCATCAAAGCCCTCTTCACCTCATGAAAAGCAAGATCACCCAACAATACAATGCCTTTTCTCAAAGACAAACTATCAGCACTTCCTTACAAATTACCAAATTTCAGCCCCTAGATCTCTCAGATGAGGGATCCATTTATAGATGTCTGCAAGGGTGTGAGTCATCTCTGGGTTTTTGATTAGTGTCATTCCACTTGTTGTTCTTGGTTCCACTTGGAGATTTCTTGGATCTCTTACTCATCCCTGGGCGAATTCAGAAAGGAAAGTGTCATAGCAGAAGTTTCTGGAAGATTCCATGAGCATCCACTTAGCAAAATGTCTCAGAAATTTGTCCATCCTCACTCATCGCACCCTACAGAAGGCCTCTTCAGTATGCATCACACCTGGCTAGTGTAGAAGTCAGTATGCATCGCACCTTGACAGTGGGGCAGTCAGTATGGTCCAGTTTTGGCCAGTTCTAAGTGGTTTTCCAGGTGGAACTTTTGGGGAATGACGTAATTAGTTCACTATGATCCTTTAGGGTATGAAACAACACTTTTAGGGGTTAAATATCCCTTGGTTTATTGACATATAAGATTGGGGTTGCAGTGCCCAAATATGTCTATAACAGTTGCCCCCTAAAGCATGAAGTCGTAAATCTTTTGATGTCGGGTGAAATGCTTTATCATGAGGATCCGAGGTATTCAAACAAGAAGGTGACCTGTATAAGATACAATACAATACATCATCATCATATTATTTTCATGATCTAGCTGAGATGGGCATTCCGATGATCGGCTTTATAAATTCATTTTCATGTACATAGGACAGATAATTGTCTGCTATCGCAAACTGGTTCTTCATATGAAGAGTTATCTTTGCTGGCTTAGATGACTATCTGTGCAACTTCTGTGTACATTTGATGTCTTTGTATCCCTGAATATATGGCAGCCCGGATGGATGAAACTAGATCCGAGGTCTTCAAACTCGTTCAATCTTCGCTCGATGTACAAGTTGATCCATGTGAAAAGATGTCCTGAAGTCGAACATGGAAAGACATCGCCTGATTACCAGCCAATGATGTAAGCTGTTAACAGGCGTGAGAGGAATCACCGATAATGATAATGACCCTCAAGGTACTATAGTACAATTCACGTGGTGTGAATATATGATTCGATGTCGAACACCACACAAAATCTTTCTCTTGAAGGCCATTGATGTAAACCTGTTGCCGGAAGTGAGAAACTTGCCATTGAGGCATGCAAGCTTCAAAGTACTGAAAGGGTTGTTTCTAAGCCAAATTCTTGGATAATGAGCTAATGTCGACAAGAAATTACCCATTGTAGGAGGGCCTTAATGTATCCCACATCTACGACATGAAACGAAGCAAATGATTTTCTGGAGGTGAAAACGATCAACGACACAAGGTTCAGGAATGGCGGTCATGAAAAATGGAGGTTGAAGGTATTGCAGTGGATGAGGCATTGACTGGGTGGTGAATTATTTGAATGAATTCTCTTGAACATATTGGTGACACTGAGATGGATTGGTAGCGTTAACCCCAAAAGATGAATGGTATGGAGGACCAATGGCGATATGACCGGTGAACGAAATAACCCCAACCCAACTCAATCATGGTGATGGAGTGAAAGTGTCATGTTCAAGAGCGACCTGCTACGATAAAATTCTTCAAGTTTTCTTCCCTTTTCCCCAGTCATTGCTGACCAGTACCTCTTTATTTTTGTCAAGCTTGAGGAGGATAACATATGCTTGTTCTATAATTTTCCCTTCAGGCAAACCTGTCGCTATGTTTTAGCGAGTTTAGTGACAGTGAAACTCGTTCTTATCTGGGTGGACAAGTTTGTCGCTATTGTTTTAACGAGTTTAACGACAAAGACAACTTGGTCCTTTTCATGTTTAGAGAATTTGAAAAGGCACGAAAAGAGAACTCCAGTAGTTCTTTTTCGTAGCATAATCCCTTAAGTCCGAAAAAGATTAAAATAATACAAAAGGGATGACTTTTTCGATCACTTTAGCGAGCCGAAAAAGACAAGCGCTCGAAATTTTTCATGAGATAATCCCCTCCAGTCTGAAAATTTTAAAATATACAGGATGGATGGCGCTTCTAATCACTTTAGCGAGTTGGAGAGGCTAATTGCTCGACAATATTTTCATATTTAGCGAGTCTAAAAAGGGTTTAAAGTGGAATCGTTTTTTGAGGAACAAGTGGTATCCGGGGTAGCAACTGATTCCGGGTAATCTTGGAACTTCTCAAAACATGGTGATGTGAAGAGGGTGGCTAACAAGACCACTCATTGCAGTTGTTCCTAAAAATGGTAAACAATCAAGTGGAAACATATGATCGGCCAAACGGATGGAGGTGATGGAGGAAACACAACCAAGGTTCAAAAGGCTGATATAATTGCGAACACAAGGGTTATTTATTGAAGGTGGGTTCATTTTTTAACGAACTTGAACTCTGGGGGAACATATGCTCAGTGCTAAGTTTATTTTTTAACGAGCTTGAACCATACGATAACATTGCTCATATGGCAGGTTTATTTTTTAACGAGCTTGAACCTTGCGGAAACATTACTCATTTGGTAGGTTTATTTTTTAACGAGCTTGAACCTTGCAAAAACATTGCTCATTGCCTTTTTATGTAGGCTAGAAATGACCAAACTAAAATTCTAAAAAAGCTAGAAAAACTAGAACCACTGAGGTTAGGTAGGATGGTTTTGTCAGCAATTTAGACAAAAGCCTTCCTTTGCTCCGTCCGCAGCATAGACGAAGGTGAATGGTGGATCAGACCAATCACCTAACCTAAGAAGTTGGAATACTAGAAAACTAAAAATCTAAAAAGCTAAAAAGCTAAAAAATGAAATTGGTCGTTTTTCGCTTGCATAAAAAGGTTTGTATGCCCCCAGGAATTGAGAAAACGAAAGTCTCCAGTAACCATATGGGAATCACTATGGTTAAGCAAGATTGTTTTTTTTTTGTCAGTGGTTAGACAAAAACACTTCCTTGGCTTTGTTCGCCAATTAGACAAAGGTGAGTGGTGCATCAGGCCAATCACTTAACTTACAGGGACATTCATATGGTAGGATGGTTTCGTCCACAGAATAGACAAAACACGTCCTTGGCTTCGTACGCAGCACAGACAAAAGTGAATGGTGTTTCAGACCAATCACATAACCTACAGGGAAACCTATCTTTTCAGCTAGGTTCATCCGCCAAAATAGACAAGGGTGCATGCCCCCTAAGCTTTGTTACATTCACCAGACTACTTGTGGTAATTAGGTGGATGGAATGAAGGTTGAAGAGACATTCTTGACGCAAAAGGACCATTTAGAGATGATTCTTGACTTGAAGATGTGTTTGAACTGGGAAATGAAAGCTGGTCAACAGTGACAATTTTTCCTTCATGCAGGAAACACATCACTCGAAAGAGTGTTGAAACAATAGATTCAGTTGTAAACATAGTCACGTCCGAGGAGTAGATTTTAATCTAATTGTCCTTGGACTACCATCACGTTCAAGTGAACGATTTTCCTTCTCAAAGTTATCGGCAACTTAGGAAGGATCCCTAACAGTCGAGTGGTTCCTTTGTTAAAGCCTGACAAATTTTGTGTAACAGGCATAAGTGATGGTGAAACAAGCGCTTTCCAAGAAATTGAGGAAAGGATACTCACTGAAGCCCCTTCATCTATGATAGTGCCAGACACAATCATTTTGTAAACTTGTACTATGATCTGGAATGGTACATTAGAAGGAAGGTGGGATCTTGCTAGTCGATTCCAATCAAAGGAAGTGACCAGACTGCTTAGAGGGGGTATCGAATAAACAGTTGAATTAACCCCTTGAGTTGTGGGAACTAGGAGATTCTCTTCTTGTTGTGAAGGAACGGGCGGATTGCCCCCAAGTTCATCGGACTCTGAAGTAACAAAAAGAATTTGAATAGTATCGTTCTTACTCTCTTTGGGAGTGGTATCATCTGAAGGTGGACCTTCTAAAGGCAAAACTAGGTCGACTGCCATTTTGACCTGTTGACTTTGGTCCGGTATGGACTCAAAAGATTCACTTTCAATGATAGGTGCTTCAATCGACGGTTGAGTTACGTCAGTCAGTTTTTCAACTAGATGCTGCTTGGTTGCCCCCTTGCTAAATTGGATTCTTCTTTTTCTTCTCCCTCCCTTTCTTCTTCTTCTCAGCCACTTGGTTACTAGCATCGCTATCTTCACCAAGCGAAGAGGAATAAGGGGAGGGAGAAACAAACGAAGAAGAAGACGAAGGGTCAACTTCAGTATCAACTTGTTTTTGATTCGATTTCAGTGATCCACACTATCAAAATGGTCAGATTTCTTCTTAATCTTTGATGATGTAGAAGATATCATATGACAGGTTTCCACTATGGCCACTTCCACCAGATTACTTCCAGGAGGGAGGGAAAAAGTACTCATTAAGGAAGGGTCTTTTAGGAGACCTACTCTGACATTTTGAAGCAATTGAGAACTTCCATGGATCAGTGGAATGCTTCTAGTAGCTTGTGAATTGTTGGGGAAAAAGGTTAGTTGGTCAACGATTGTAATTCCACCTTGGAAGGGAAATGAAATATTTCTAAAATATGTTGACACAAAGGCGGTCATAGCATAAATCCAGGGCCTTCCTAGCAAGATATTGTAGTCAAGGTTTCCATCAATGACCTCGACTTCAATTTCTACTGTCTTGCCCCCCAGTTCAACTTGAAAGTTACTTAATATCCCATACTGTTATAGACATTTTTGGGCACTGCAACCCCAAGCATAAATGTCCATAAACTAAGGGCTCCTAAGTCCCTAAAAGTGTTGTGCCAACCCCTAAAAGAACAAGGTCAACTGATTACAGCTTCTCCCAGAAGTTCTCCATGAAAAACGGCTCAGAACTAGTCAAAACTGGACCATTTCACCTGCTCCATAGGCAAAGTGTGTTGCATCTCACCTAAGCACACACAGTAGGTGCGTTGCATTTCAAAAAGCCCTTCTATGGGGTGCGATGGGTGAGAAGAGACAAATGGTAGTGTCAATCTGCGAGGTGGAGAAGCATGGAATCTTCCAGAAACTTCTCCTGTGAGACTTGCCCTTCTGAATTCGACCAGGGATGAGTAAGAGATCATCAATCTCCAAGTGGAAGCAAGAACTATCAGAGGGAAGACACTAATCAAATCACAAGTTGACTCATCTCCCTTGCAGACATCTATATATGGATCCCTCATCCCATAGATCCAGAGGCTGGAATTTTGCATCTTGTAAGAAATTGTTGTTAGTTTCTTGAGGCAACATCATAGTGTTGGGTGATCTAAGCTTTTCATGAGGTGAAGAAGGGCTCACTTGCTGAGAGGATGATGCTGGGTCAGAACAACTGGTTGTAACTCTCTTGGCTCTTTCTTGATTATCTATAAAGCTATTCAAGTTTTCCTCCATACTCTTGTGTGATTTATGTTTTATGCATTTGTATGGTCAATTTACATCTGATCCTAGATTGTTTATGATAATAGATCCATGTTCTCGTATAGTGTTATGCTGCTTTGATTCTATAGGTACTCTGTGAAGCTAGGTATACAAGAAAGCAAGAAGCAAAGGACTATCAGAAAAGAGAGGAATCGAGCAAGGAACCAAGCACAAGACAGAGGTTGGTCTCCTTTATTCTTCTCTCATCTATCTTTCATAAAGGAAAACGAAAGTAGTTTTACTTTGTTTGTTTCTAAAGTAGCTACCACCCTTAGTGGGATTAGCAGTTCTGAATAGACACTTTTCCCTGAAACAAAATGGCGACTCCATTGGGGAGCGACTAGATTGATTGTTTATCTACATTTGTTTACTTTATAAACTTATAGACGAAGCCTGAAGTCAAGCCAGCTAGCCTTTGAACTGCATTTGCTATGCAAGTGCAAAGTAGATCAACGTTGCTTCAGTCAATCTCCGGGTTTTGTTTATGAATTAAACAACTAATTTACAAGATTTCTAATTGCCCTCGTGGTGGATCTAGTAACCTCCTTAGATCTACCCCTGTGATTGAGTTACTGATTACCACTTGCTCGGCCAAAATCCCTGAACTGGACTGCAAACTGTGACCCGGAACCCAATCAAAGTCTCGTCCCTGGTCCAGCGCACTGTTTGTTCTATGAATCTCAAATTCAGCTCACTTCCTGAGTGTAGTAGGTGTGTTGCATTTCAAATTCACCATGTTACAGGTGCACTGATCAGACAAGGCATTGTTCCTAAATTTTGGTTTCTGTGTTCACTCTTTTCAAATCTATTCAAGAGTTTTGCTGCCTGTAGTCAGTACACCTCTATTTGAAACCCCTTTCCTTGCTGTTATTCCACCTCCATTGTGCAAAGAACTGTAAATGTTTTTATGTATTTGTTGAGTCATTTTCAGTTCTCCTTTACAAAGAAGTAACGTAATTGTACTGTCGTTTCTTGATTTGAAAGTGTCGCAAGTGTCGTTTTCAGTCATAGAAGAGAATCTGATTGTTCTTGATAATCGATTACCCTGTTACTACTATATTTGATCTGAATTAGTAGTTTTTCTAGTGTCGAAAGCAAGTTTTCATTTCCAAATCGCAAAGTGTTGTCATTGTCTTCATTTTGATTTTGAAAAGAAACTTGTTAGTAATTGTCGCTTTGAAAAATAATTCAGATTTGCGCATTAGCTTTCTTTTTATCATTCACATATTAAGAACGCTGAAAACAAATACATGCATGTGCATTTGCATTTAGACTGTTTGATTGGTTTGATTCAGGACAGTGCATATAGTGTGTGCTCTATGCTCTTTGCTGAAAGAATATTGTCTCTCTTTCCTTAGTAGCTAGTATTTTCATTGCACAAAGAAGATAAAACGTCTGTTTATCTTCTTAGATTTCATTTTAGGAATTGTACATCTACATCACGTGGTGAACCTGAAAGGAAAATTTCTTAAGCAAGATCAACTATAAAATAAATTTAATGAATCTAACAACGCTTTGGAACCTAATGCACAACATCTAGAAGTCTAGGCTAGAGACGTATTCCAACGTCGTAAAGCCTGGTAACTGTTGTTCTCACTGTTGGTTGGGTGATTCCTCCACTTTGAGACGATAAGTGCCAGTACGGACTTGTGCTCCCATGTACCATCGAGTATATTTTGGGAGACCACAATAGGCTTAATCCTTTATCCATAGGAAGTCGTGTCTACCGCCCTATCGATCGCAATGCACTAAACACAACATTCGGGAAGATTGACTGCCGTACCGTAAAAAGTATTCTGCAGTTTGCGATTGGTTTGGTAATCCCACTTCCTAGATTTCCAGAGCAGTCCCTTTCGTTCCTTTTCAAACTCCTTAATGGAAAAGGCCCATCTGAGCACTTGTCACTTCAGGCTCATTAAAAATCGAAGGCGACTAGAGTCATATTTTGTTTTTTCTCGACTCTTAAAAATTGAAAAACAAGTTGTGTCAAAGCGTCTAAAATTTATTTTAAATGGAATAATCATCACCTTTCCTACGTTGGTCTTAGGTTGAGAAAATGGAGTCCACTAACCAAGGAATTCCCCTTGGAGGAAATCCTAGTCCCTTCTCCTCTTGGGGAGATGTTGGTGCACCCCATATGGCCACATTATCGCTTCCAAGATTGACAATCGACTTGCCCGTATGGCTTTTCTCAACCTTCGTCGTTTAGAACACCGCAATTCCTGAACAATCAAGTCAGCAACTAGATGATTCCAGAGTTACCCCACAACCCTCTACTTCATCCAATTCTTCCTCTCCTCCTTCCTCTTCGCTTGATGAAGCTGGTAAAGCTAAAAATCGAGTATCTGAGAAGAAGAAGGAAAAGAAGAAGAAAGAGAAGAAGAAGAAGGAGCCAAAGGCGAAAAGGGGCAACCAAGCGTCGTCTAGTGAAAATCCACACACTGCACCGACCAGGCCTAAATCGCCATGTGTCATTTGCAAAGGAGACCAATATCATAGAGATTGTCCTTACATCCCACGGATCTTAAGGGACTGGTCTCCTCGTTTGCACAACCCGGTGTCGTCAACCTCTGATGATCATGTTGAAAACACATCGTCGACTAGTGAAAGTGAAGCCCCTGGACAAAAAGGAAAGTGAAAATTTTCTTGTAAATTGTGTGAAGGCGATCACGCCGTCCACCGTTGTCCCTTCTTAGACGAGGCTAAAAGAGTTTTGGACGATCGTCCGGTTTCACCGTTATGACTTCCTCCTGGATATAAGAAACTCTTGCCGAGTCCGTCACTAGTTGAAAATCCGGCTGACCCGCCCAGGTGGTCGGCCGAAGCGTCTATCATTGAAGATAAACCATCTAAACCCATACCAAATGAAAGTCAAAAGGTCGAGGCGGCAGTTGACCCGGTCTTGCCTTAAGAGGTTCCATCTTCAGATGATATAGTCATTGAAGAGAACAAGGATGACACCGTCCAAATTCTTTTCATAAGCACAGACTCCGTTGAACATGGGGGCAATTTACCCATTCCTTTACCGTAGGAAGGAAGTTCGTCAGAGTCGTACCCAGCCGTCTATTCAGTCCCACCTCCAAGCAACCTAGTTGTTTCCTTTGACTGGAATCTACTAGGCAGACCCCGTTTACCGGCTAGTGTACCATTCTGAATCATTGCTCAAATATATAGAATGGTTATGGCCGGTACCATCATAGATGAAGGGGCTTCTATAAGTATCCTTTCCTCGACTGCTTGGAAAGCGCTTGGTTCGCCATCGCTTTTGCCTGAGATGAGAAATCTAACAGGCTTCGACAAAGGAACCAGTCAACCGTTAGGGATCCTTCCCAATGTGCCCATAACATTGAGAGGGAAAACCATTCAAATGAACGTAATGGTAGTTCAAGGACCCCTGGATTATAATATACTCCTTGGATGAGACTATATTTATTGCATGGGAGCCATTGTCTCATCACTCTTTAGAGTAATGTGTTTTCCGCACTAAGGAAGAGTGGTCAAGCTCGTAGACCAGCTTTCATTTCCCAGTTCACACATGGCAAATAGTCATATACCATCCCTGAATGGTCTTTTCATGCAAGGAATGTCTCATCAATCCCCAGTCCGTCCACCTGATGAGCGCGAGTGAGTCGGGGGACATGACTGAAACCCAGGGGGCATGCACCCTGGTCTGCTTCGGGAGGAAAACTTCAAATATAGGATAGGTTTCCGCGAGAGATATATGACTAGTCTGACACTCCCGTCCATGATTGGAAAAGGGGGTTAGACTGGAATAAGATTCCCTTGTCAAAGTTATGTGGGTGGAGGCGTCTGCACCACTCGCCTTTGTCTATTTCAGGAGGCATCGTCGAAGAAGTATTTTGTTTGTGGTGCAGATAGAACAATCTTTGGTAACCTGAAAGAGGTAAGCTTTTCCCGATGAAACAAATGTTTTATCGGTAGATTGAGAGGTGACCTTGAAACTCTATTTTATACCTGGGGGCATGCAAACCTTTTGGCGTGCAAGTGAAGAGCGACCATTTATTTTTTTAAAATTTGTAGGTCCTCTAACCCTTTAAACTCGTAGGATTGTTCGTTTCCTAACTTGCATAAAGAAAGGATGTGGGGCAAAGATTTGAAAAATTGTCGTTTTTATATATGAGACATCCTTATTATGCGACTGGATATATCAAGCAGTTTTAACACGGACTTCATGCTCGTTAAAAAATAAACATAAGCAATGAGAAAATGTTTCCCCCAGTGTTTAAGCTCAATAAAAAATGAACCAATTTCCGGTAAATAACTGTCGTGAATGTAGTACTTTAGCCTTTAAAGCCTTGGTCGTGTTCTCATCATCACCTCCACTTTGTATTGGCCGATCATTCACCTCCATTTGATTGTTTACCCCTTTTGAGGAACAGCTGCGAAGAGTGATCTTGTTAGCCATCCTTGTAACACTGTCGTGATTGGGAAATTCCAAACCTTACCTGGAATCAGCTGCTACCCAAATTTATCACTCGTTCCTCAAAGACGAGTCTCCTTTAAGCTCTTTTCAACTGACTCATAAAATATGAAAAGATTGTCGAGCCATTGGCCTCTCCAGCTCGTTAAAGTGACCGGAAGTGCTATCCCTCCTTTAGATTTTAATCTTTTTGGACTGGAGGGATTATTACACAAAAAGATCGAGCGCTTGTTTTGTTCGGCTCGTTAAAAGTACCGAAAATTCATCCCTTCTGTATTGTTTTATACTTTTTCAGACTTAAGGGATTAGATGACGAAAAAGGATTTTTGGAGTTTCCTTTATGTCCCTTTTCAGACTCTCTAAAATTGAAAAGGACCGAGTTATCTTTGTCGTTAAACTCGTTAAAACCTAATAGCGACAAACTTGTCCATAACAGACAAGAACGAGTTTCACTATCGCTAGGCTCGTTAAAAGATAACGATGGGTTTGCCTGAAGGGAAAATTATAGAACAAGCATATGTTATCCTCCTCAAGCTTGACAAAAATAAAGAGGTACTAGTCAGCAATGACTGGGGAAAAATTGGGAAGAAAACTTGAAGAAACTTTGTTGGTAGCAAGTCGCTCTTGAACATGAAACTTTCACTCCGCATCCAAGTCGGGTTGGGTTGTTTCATTCATCGGCCACATCACCATGGTCACATCACACCATCCACATTTGGGGTTAATGCTACCAATCCATCATGTCAGTGTCGCTGATATGTTCAAGAGAAGTCACTCAAAGAATTCACCTGTGTCTCACCCGCTGCAATACATTTACGCTCCATTCTTTCATGACCGCCACCCTGAACCTTATATCACCAGATCGTTTTCACCTCCATTAAAATCATTTGCTCCGTTCCGTGTCATTGATGTGGGATTCATTAAGGCCCTCATATGATGGATCTCTTCTTGTCGACATCAGCTCATTATCCAAGAAGTCGATCTAGGAACACCCCTTTCAGTACTTTGAAGCTTGCATGCCTCAATGGCAAGTTTCTCACTTCCGGCGATAGGTTCACATCAATGACATTCGACCAAAAGATTTTGCGTGGTGTTCGACGCCAAGTCCTTTATTCACACCACGTGAATTGTACTGCAGTACCTTGAGGATCATTATCATTATCGGTGATTCCTCTCGCGCCTGTTAACAACTTACATCATTGGCTGGTAATCAAGCGATCTCTTTCCATGTTCAACTCCAGAACAACTCTCACATGGATCGACTTGTACTTTGAGTGAAGATCGAACGAGATTGAAGACCCCGGATCTAGTTTCATCCATCCGGGCTGCGATATATATTCAGGAAAATAAAGACATCAAATGTACATCATTGCTGCACAGATAATAATCCAATCTAAGGGATGATGGCTCTACCAGAATCATCAGTCTACACTTAGATGATTGTCTGTCCTATGTACATGAAAATGAATTTATAAAGCTGAGCATGGGAATGCCCGCCTCAGCTAGATCATGAAAATATTATGAAGATAATGTATTGTATTGTATCTTATTACAGGTCTCCTTCCAGCTTGAAAGAACTTCGGATCCTCATGATAAAGCATTTCACCCGACATAAAAAAAGATTAACGACCTCATGCTTTAGGGGGCAACTGTTATAGACATTTTTGGGCACTACAACCCCAAGCATAAATGTCCATAAGCTAAGGGCTCCTATGTCCCTAAAAGTGTTGTGCCAACCCCTAAAAGAACAAGGTCAACTGATTACAGCTTCTCCCAGAAGTTCTCCATGAAAAAAGGCTCAGAACTAGTCAAAATTGGACCATTTCACCTGCTCCATAGGCAAAGTGCGTTGCATCTCACCTAAGTACACACAGTAGGTGCGTTGCATTTCAAAAAGCCCTTCTATGGGGTGCGATGGGCGAGAAGAGACAAATGGCAGTGTCAATCCGCGAGGTGGAGTAGCATGGAATCTTCCAGAAACTTCTCCTGTGACAGTTGCCTCTCTGAATTCGACCAGGGATGAGTAAGAGATCATCAATCTCCAAGTGGAAGCAAGAACTATCAGAGGGAAGACACTAATCAAATCACAAGCTAACTCATCTCCCTTGTAGACATCTATATATGGATCCCTCATCCCATAGATCCAGAGGCTGGAATTTTGCATCTTGTAAGGAATTGCTGTTAGTTTCTTGAGGCAACATCATAGTGTTGGGTGATCTAAGCTTTTCATGAGGTGAAGAAGGGCTCACTTGCTAAGAGGATGATGCTGGGTCAGAACAACTGGTTGTAACTCTCTTGGCTCTTTCTTGATTATCAATAAAGCTATTCAAGTTTTCCTTCATACTCTTGTGTGATTTATGTTTTATGCATTTGTATGGTCAATTTACATCTGATCCTAGATTGTTTATGATAATAGATCCATGTTCTCGTATAGTGTTATGCTGCTTTGATTCTACAGGTACTCTGTGAAGCTGGGTATACAAGAAAGCAAGTAGCAAAGGACTATCAGAAAAGAGAGGAATCGAGCAAGGAACCAAGTGCAAGACAGAGGTTGGTCTCCTTTATTCTTCTCTCATCTATCTTTCATAAAGGAAAACGAAAGTAGTTTTACTTTGTTTGTTTCTAAGGTAGCTACCACCCTTAGTGGGATTAGCAGTTCTGCATAGACACTTTTCCCTGTAACACATACGACGTGTATGTTCTTCCATCGAACACTTTTAATGTCATTGATGATCGTGACAAGGGTGGTGAGCCTAAAGTTTTCCAACAACTCATTGACATAATACAGGTAGATGACCCCTCATCAATGATTGTTCTATGAACAATGTTATTGAGGGCTTTTACCTATATAAGGAAAGCGAGTTGGGCCAGTAACTAAGGTTCATATCCTTTATGGTTAAATGCCACAATATTGGAATCCGCTAGGCCAATCCCACCTATTTTTGATAACAAAGTCTACTTTTGGGAGGGGCAATTTTACAGTACTTCAAGTGTCGAGATAGCGGATGGCGATTGTGCCAGATCTTCCACTATATTATAATTTTGTGCAGCTCTAGCACGAGGATTAAATGTCGATTTATTTACTACTCCCTTTGGTGGCTTTATTGTTAATTCAAGAATGATGAGCGGAACAACTTCAGGAAAAGTTGTTGTCGAACTACTGGGTTGATCTGTAGCCTTGTTGTTTGACGATGGTGGATTCCTATAATCTTTATTCCTTGTTGATATCAACGCATCATTTTTCTATTTTGATATGGATAGCATAAGCACTTGGGATGGGGAAGCATGATCGATAGCAACCAAATTGGTTTTTGGGCTTGGAAATGGATCATTCAACACCACTGAGGTACTTGAAGTCTTTAAAATTTTAATAACCTTAGCTTTATGTGGAAAATCTTTCGTGAAATGCCCATCATCGTATATGTAACATGGATAACGAGGTTTCTTTTGCCCGGTAGGGTTTTGAGAAGATTTTTCAGGAGGTGAATTTTCCTGTTTCTTCTTATTATTTTTCTCTTTCTTCTTGCCCCCTGGTTACTTTGGATTCTTGCCCTTGTCAGATGACACGACATTAATCTCCAAGGCAAGAGGTTCTTCATTTTCTTTTTGACTAGAAACTGCAATGGATTTTTTAGATGGAGCCTTTGCAGTTTTCATGCTTATGGTACCGATCACACCATCACTGGAATAAGAGTCCTTGTTTGGTTTAAGGGGGGGAGGAATGGAAAATTCTGGTCTAGGAGCGTCAAGAATTTTGTCGTAGAGCATGCCACACTGAGTATAGATTAAGTCTAAATATTGTGCACAAGCAATGACTTGCTCTTTAGTGACAACTCCTCCTTTAGCCACATCCTCAGTAATAGAGGGCAATAATGACTTAATAAACCATTCAGCTAGACGTTGATCAGGAACATACATCTTTACCATTCGATGACAATGCTGCCACTCATGAATATGATCAGATATGTGAGTGGCTATTGTCTATTTAAAGCTGTTAAGGAGTTCTGTCCCCGTTTCGTACCTTATGGGTAACTGAAAATGGGTTAAAAAGGTAGTGGCAAGGGTGCTGAAGTTATCAAACAAAGATCTAGGCAATTCAATATACCATTTTACTGTTGGACCAGTGAGCGTTCTCTGAAAAAGATGAAACCTAATCAAATCACCATTTAGGGTGTTAAATGAGCACCACAAATGAAAGGTCATTACGTGATTCGAAGGATCTTCACTTGGATTTCCATTGAATTTAGGAATATTGGAGGGAAGTTTATTAGGAATCGCTGGCCACCAAGGGGTGTAAGCAATTAGATCATTTTTCATCCTGCTCAAATCCGGTAATTCTAGAGTTGCCACAAAAGGTAGCTGTTGATTCAGTTTAGGCGAAGCATACCCAGGATGAGATGGAATCACCTGAGCAGTAGGTCTTTTCATACCAGCATAATGTATCTGATGTTGGTAACTTTGATAAGGTTGTTGGACATAACCATTATAGTATGGTTGTTGATAACCGTTTTGAAAATGCGGTTGTCCATTACCTACAAAGCCTTGTTGCTCAGGTCCTCAGTAGGTTTGCTGGAATTGCAGTTGTTGGTATTGTACCAGCCATGGTTGTTGGACCATTTGCTGTTGCCCAATACTGGAAGATTGACCAAGATGCAGAGTGATCATACCCATTTGGGCCTGAGTCGTTCCAGGTAAGGAAGCACTAACCTGAGGTTGTGATTGAGCCGTAGAGACAAGAGGTTGTTGTATTGCAACTTGAGAGACTTGAGGTTGACACACAACATGCAATGCTTTTACTTGCGACACAGTCACAATAGAAGGTGTAGTGGGAATATTCGACACAGGTTGGGTCAGTTGTATTGAATATACAACCCTTGGTTGTTGAGGCAGTATTGGTACCCAACCGTTGGATGTAATTCCAGCTTGACCTGAATTTTGTTGTAAACTCTCATATGGTTTTTCTCCAGGAGAGAACAATGAAAAAGCATACTGCCCTCCATATGGTGGCAATCCAGTGTTCAAAGGATATATTGGTCTTTGAAGACTGGACTGACCAAATTGATATTGGCATACAGGATCAATTTGTTGAGTTCAACATAAGAAATACCAGATGGGATTCCGAATGAACAAATAGGAACAGACCATGTCGTCGAAACAGTCCCTGAATGGACTCCAGCAAGTGATTGATAACTAGTTGGGACAGATGGTATACTAGCAAACATTGTAGGAATGGCAACAGGAAGCCTTGTTGTAGCTATATCAGATGATACAGTCCTATATGTTGATGGTTGTTCAGACATATTTAGTCTATCCAAAAGATTTTGTTGCGATTTGACAGGAACTTGTGATGAAGGATGATTAAAAGCACTAACTTCGAGATTAGAAGGATATAGGTGAATCCCAGTTCCAAAATGCAAAGGGGTACTGGATGGAAGATCCTCTACTATATCTTCTATTACAATCAGTCCAGGTGGAAGAGGTAGACCGTCAGGTCTGTAAAATACTTTTGGAGCCGAAGAAGGTATTGCTTCTGCAGTGACAGATACCAGAGGGGTGACACCTTCTGAATTCTGGAAATCAACTTCCAGATGTTCAGGTAAGTGAACTTTAGTCTCTGGATTAGCTCTATCCGGAGTTGTTTCAGGTATAGAAGTGTCTACCGTTACACTAGGATCAGTTCTAATGTCCTCTTGCAACTGCGGAATTCCTTCTCTAAAGGCAGATGTACCAGAAATGATCGGAGTAACTGTAGTCTCTGACGATGTTGAAACACAAGTTTCAAATAAATCAGGTGAATTGGACTCAGTTAAATGAGACCGTTTTGCCTAGAATGGTTTCGTTTCTGGAGTCAAAGATGACTAACTCACTAGTCTCTGCAAACGACGAGGTTTTGATTGAATTTCCTCCACGATTGTAGATTACTAGATCAACTCAAAATTAAGGGGAAAAATGTTATTCCGAATTTAAATAAATTTTAATGACGCTTTGACACAACTTTTATTTTTCAATTTTTAAGAGTCGAGAAAAAGCTAAAGATGACTCTAGTCCCCTTCAATTTTTAATGAGACTGAAGTGACAAGTGCTCAGATGGACCTTTTCTTTTAAGGAGTCAAAAAGGAAGGAAAGTGACTACTCTGGAGATCTAGACAGAGGGATTACCAAACCAATCACAAAACTGCAAAATACACCTTGGTGATAAATTAAAGAGAAATTACAAAGGACTTATCTACGACAATCAATCTTCCCGAATGATGTGTTTAGTGCATTGCGATCGATAGGGCGGCAGACACGACTTCCTATGGATAAAGGATATAAGCCTATTGTGGTCTCCCAATATATACTCGACAGTACAGGGAGCACAAGCCCATGCTAGCACTTGTCGTATCAAAGAGGAGGAATCACCCAACCTTCTATGAAAATGATAGTTACTAGATTTTACGACACTGGAACAAATCTCTAGCCTAGACCTCTAGATGTGTTGCGTTAGGTTCCAAAGCGTTGTTAAGTTCATTGAAATTTATTTTAGAGTTGATCTTGCTTATAAATTTGTCTTTCAAGGTTCACCACATGATGTAGATGTAAAATTCCTAAATATGCAATCTAAAATCATAAACAATCGTTGTTTATTTTTAGCAATGAAAATCCTAGCTACTTAGGAAAGAAGGTTACGATTCTTTCAAATAGAGAGCAAAGAGAACACACTAAATGCACTTTTCCTAAATCATTTTCGCACACAGTCTAAATGCAAATGCAAATGCATGTATTTGTTTTTCATTCCCTTTAATGTGAAGAATGCCAAAAGGAAAACTAAGTATATATCTGAAATATTTTCTTCAAAGTGACAATTCGATAATTTCTCTTCAAAATGAAAGGAAGACTAAACGACACTTTTTGATTTCGAATAGAGAATGCTTTTGACACTTCAAGATATCAAAAAATCAAATCAAATACATGACAAAAAGTTCAATCGACTATCCAAGGAAGGAAGACTCAACGACACTTCTCTTTTTTGATACAAAACAACAGTTACGACACTTTTTTGCACCAAAACGATAGTTCGATTTAAGCAACTTTTCGACAAAGGATTGAAAATGATGGACAAATACATAAAAACATTTACTAATTCTAATCAATGGAGGCTAAACTATGTAAATCAAGGAGGCTTCAACAATGAGATATTGTTCATAAGCAGCAAAACAATTGAACAGAGCTGAAAACAAGGACAAAAAACCCAAATTTCAAGGAGAGAAATAGGACTACTCAGTCATCGCACCTGTGCTTCATAGAAACAGGGATGCATCTCACCTACTACACTTGGGAAGTGCAATGCATACTGGCTTCCAGTGACAGACAATGTGATGGGCCACGGAGCACAACTGAGGTGGGTTTTGACTCAAATTTGTAGTTGAATTCAGTGAGTTAAGCTAATCTATTATGGACAGTAAAGAAACAAGTATAGGGGTATAATCTTGAGAGGTTATTGAGCTACCAATAGGGCATCTATAATTCTTTTAAGTCAGATGTTCAAATCATAAACTAAACCGGAGATTGACTGAAGCAACATTCATCTACTTTGCAATTGCAGAGCAAGAGCAGTTCGAAGGCTATCTGGCTAACTTCAGGCTCCATATATAGTTTATAAAACAAAAAATCAACAACAAACAAACAAACTATTTGATCCCCAATGGAGTCACCATTTTGTTTCTGGCAAAACTAGTTTCTTTTCGATCTGCTAGTCCCACTAGTATTGGTAGCTATCCTAGATACAAACAATCAAAGCAATTTGCGATTTCCTTTATGTATGATAGATAAGGGAGGAGAAAAGGGACCAACCTGGATCTTCTGCTTGACTCCTTGCTTGATTTCTCTCTCCCTTGATAGAGCTTGCACTTCTTCTCCTACTTATCCCGCTCAATGAATACCTGTAGAGACAAAGTAACAAAACACCATCAAAACATCTTGATCTATTATATCATAAGCAATGTAGAATTAGAAATACATTGATCATACAATGGCATTCACAAATAACAGCATTCACAAATACATGATTGTATGGAGGAAAACTCAAAGAACTTTATTAATAATAGAAGGGAGAATTACAACCCAGCTGTTTGATCTAGCATCATCCTCCCAGCATCAAAGCCCTCTTCACCTCATGAAAAGCAAGATCACCCAACAATACAATGCCTTTTCTCAAAGACAAACTATCAGCACTTCCTTACAAATTACCAAATTCCAGCCCCTAGATCTCTCAGATGAGGGATCCATTTATAGATGTATGCAAGGGTGTGAGTCATCTCTAGGTTTTTGATTAGTGTCATTCCACTTGTTGTTCTTGGTTCCACTTGGAGATTTCTTGGATCTCTTACTCATCCCTGGGCGAATTCAGAGAGGTAAGTGTCATAGGAGAAGTTTCTAGAAGATTCCATGAGCATCCACTTAGCAAACTGTCTCGGACATTTGTCCATCCTCGCTCATCGCACCCTATAGAAGGCCTCTTTAGTATGCATCACACCTGGCTAGTGTAGAAGTCAGTATGCATCGCACCTTGATAGTTGGGTAGTCACTATGGTCCAGTTTTGGCCAGTTCTGAGTGGGTTTTCAAGTGGAACTTTTGGGGAATGATGTAATCAGTTGACTATAATCCTTTAGGATATGAAACAACACTTTTAGGGGTTAAAGAGCCCTTGGTTTATTGACATATAAGATTGGGGTTGTAGTGCCCAAATATGTCTATAACACTAAGTTCTTCACTAAGAAGACTTCTTCTAGTTTTATCTTCCCCAACACCTTGTGAGGAACCCTGTTATGAATATACACTATCGTGTTTCATACCTTTGCCCATAGGAATGTGGGAAAATCTTGGTTTTATAACATTTCCTTTGCAATCCCAACTATAGACCTATTCTTCTACTTTGCTACCCCATCTTGTTGTGGGTTGTATGGAGTTTTTCACTCCCTTTTTATGCCTTCCTTCACAAACAAACCTATGAAGTCACTATATGTGTACAAACATTCGTTATCTAAGCGAAGCACCTTGGTCTTCCTCCCCATCACATTCTCCACTAGAGCCTTAAACTCCTTGAAGTGATCGAAGACCTCATCCTTGGTCTTTAGAAAATAGATCTAGGTTTTCCTGGAATGATCATCAATAAAGGTGACGAAGTACTCGTACCCTCTAAGAGATCTAGTGGAAATAGGACCAAAAATGTCTAAGTGTATAAGCTGTAACACACTATCTGATTTGTTATCACTTCTTGGGAATTCTACCATAGCAAAGTTCCCAAGCACACACTCATTGCACACATCATCATGTTTCATGCCTAATTCTATAACACTTGTTACCATCTCCTTAAGAATTCTAAGTGCTCCATGATGTAAATGTCCCATTCTCCTTTTCCATAGTTCATTTATGTCTTTGCCACTATCACTACCACTAATAACTAGCACCATTGGAGAGTCGAACCACAACTTGTACAGTCTGTTTCTTCGTACCCAAATTTGTTTCACCCTTTTCTAGTTCTGGTGTTTAATGAACACCTTCTTCCCTATAAAGTGGACATCATATCCCTTATGCTGTAATTGGGATACTGAAATTAGGTTCATACCAAATCTTGGCACATGCAATACATTTGTAACACATGTGCCTTCTCCTAACTCCTTATCTATGTCAATGTACCTCCCCCCCTCGAGTGTATTTTTTCTCGTTTCCCATTGTTATCTATAACTCCATTTTCTCCTGATTATAGTTGGAGAAATATTCTCTAAGTATTATCATGTGAGTTGAGGCTCCATTGTTTATGTACCAGACTCCCTGTGAAGCTGAGCTAGTCAAGAAAGAAAATTCTTCCTCCAATATGGAAGCTAATTCTGTAGCCCCCTGAATATCAAATTTATCCATGGCCATATTGGAGAATTATGGATAATTTACTGGAGACATCCTAAGTATAATTATGTGTGCATTTTCTCTTCCTTTCCCAACACTAATCCCACTTTGTGAATTTGCATCAAAATCAACTGTGCCCAACTACGAAAATGTTTATCTTCTCACCTACTACTTGCTGGAATTGCTCCTAGGCAATTTGAATTTTTCCTAGAACTTGTCACTAAAAAAATAAACCCTCTGCCCAATAACTCAAACTGCCTGGTTGGCTCTGCACAAATTTGGAAATCGATTTTCCAGACTCCCTCTAAATCTGCACGATTTCTTCCTTCTGCCTCTAAGCTTCTGATATGATAAATTTTGCTCTGATACCATGTGAATTTTTTGTTGAAATGCAACAACTAGAAATTATTCCTCTAATTGGTTAATTATTAAGTAGTTTATTTGCTATGGAAAATAACAAATAATTCACACTGTAATTTCTTCACCATAAAAAATATTGCGAAAGATAAAATATTGGAACTGATAAATATAGAGCACACACAAAAAAATTTGACATAGTCATTTTGGACAATTGTCCCCAAAAAAACCCAATGTGGGAAAAATAGTGTAGCAGATGAGGGTTTTATTATTATGTAGTAGTGAAATTTTGAGTACATTAAAATGGATGCCAACCTGGCAATCCCCTGGAAAAATTAACTGACAGAATTTTTCTCTCTCCACAAACAATCTAGCCACAATCTCGGCTCAAAAATGGTCTCTTGGAAAGATTTGCATCTAATGTCCTTGTGCATTTTTTGTGCAGTATCTTATACACACTACCCAAAACTCCATCTGAATTATACATCCTCCCTATCTCTTCCCTTCGAAGTGATTCACTTGGTTTACAGGGAATTTTCCCGACCACTAGCAACTTAATCAAAATATTCCTCAACCAAATCGATTTTCCCTCTTGAGGCTCTATGCAAGCCAATGTGCAACCTCTGCATGGAACAATTTGACCTCTCTCTACTTCCTCTTCCAGCATTGATAACCTCCATTGAATCACTCTGTTGTTGCTCCTCTATCTCAGCTTCCCTTCTCTAGATCGAACTCTTTTTCCTACATTGAACATGATAACTGGATAGCTTGATATTCCCAAGGGACTCACTCACCAAGTGTGTCTATCTCCAACACCATCAACCTCCTATTATAATCTCTTGTTGGCTCACCAACGACAATGATTAAATCCTCATCAATCGCTAAGATCATGTTTGAGTCGATCTATGTGAGGTTTTAGAGAAATATCACCTTTCTCAATTAATTCATGTTAATTAATCACTTTTCCTAAGTTATACTTAGGAAATATTTCATTATTAACTAATTAAATTAATTAAGTCAACTCTAGGTGTCTTCTCCTTAAACTTTTAATGGGTTCTAGATCTCTTGTGTTTTTAATCCTCCCTGACCAAATTCGAGACTAGAATAACCTATTTTATGCTACCCAACCATCAAACACTAACAATTTATCCTTGTATCTTCTTGGCAATTCTATATTAGAAGAAGTGGATCACAATCCCTAGTTTTGTATACTATGTATACTAGTTGTACTAGTGATCGAGAGCCATGAACGCTCGCATGGGAGCCCCATGATTCTTTTATTGATGGATTAATAAACTAATCAAGATTTGGGCTCAAATCTATGTGTACTTAATTTATTTCACCAATGAAGATTTCTGTTGTGCAAAGTGCTTGCTAGTTGAGGGTTCCTAGTGTGTTTATATGTGTGATTAGCCTCGAGCTAGATCTAGGGCTTAAGGAAAATTCAACATGGTATCAGAGCTACTTTGAAAGCAAGTGGGTCAAAGTGTGCACAAGTTGTAGAATGAGATAGTGGAAGCTATGTAGGCTCATAGGGAGTCTAGCTTCAAAAGAAGATTGTGAAGGATTTTCAAGTGCCATATGGAAATTTGAACCTTCAGATTCTAACAAGATATAGGAATTTTCAGCCCATGCAAGGATAATAATGAACCATGAGATAACAGTCATGGTGGTGCAAGGAAAGTCATAGATATTGAGAGGAAAGACATGGATCATGTTGGAAAAGGCATGCTACATGCCAGGACAATCACTTACCATGCAAGATAAAACTTGGCCAAGTACAAAGAAGTCTTGGCACATCTGAGGACAAATATGGATACATAAGGAAAGTCATGAGTCATGCGAGGGTGGTCATAAGAATGCAAGGGAATTCATGGAGATGGAAGTGTGAAATACCTTCCTGAATAAGAGCGGGTGTTGGAATTTTGGGTAGCTATGAAGGTATTTCCGATAAGGATACCCACCAAAAGTGGCTGGTTGGGAAATTTACCCAAAAGTGGAGTTTTGGACCCAAAGTGTGGGTTTAGGACCAAAAGAGAAGAATTACTATTCTAATGGGTCAAGAGGCTAAAGCCCTAAGTATATAGGTTTCCTAAGTAACCCAAGTAAAAGGATAATAGGGAAGAGCGAAGGAGAGGCTCAATGTGTGCAAGATAGGTGTGACCGCTCTTATGCAAGGAGTGCCCTACAAGGGCTAATTTCTTCCCATGGAGGCCAAGTAATTTTGGGAGAAGGTGAGATTTATTGTTATGAGGGGGTTGAGTCAAAGAATCAGTAAGAGGACCAAAGTATTAAAGGGATAGAGATCAAACTAAGTAGGGTTAGGGCCTAATTTAGGCTAAGAAATAAGATCCATCCAATATGCTGAAGGGGGTCGAGTGTAAACAAATATTTGTGGAAAGCCATGGGAAATGGTTCCCACATGGGAAAATGGATCTACAACATTATAAATGATCCTATGAAGATTAATAACCCTAGCCGCAGATATGAGGGAGGATGGGTCTACTAAATGCATGGTTATATTGAAGAGAAAAGGGCGTGTTATGATTTTTGTCTAGGTTGAGATAATTCTATGCTTTGGGAGCGGACCAAAGCCCTATTTATGTGTGAACTAGGAGGATATAAGTTTGTGAATTTGATTGAAAGAGGTTCGATCTCCCCCAGACCATACACAAAGGTAAAACTGGGTTACAGGCTAAGGTTAAGAGGTTGCAAAAGGGTTGTTATAGAGCTGAGAGGCTGCAAAATTTTTGTGGAAGAGGGTTAAGTATCCTTAGGCATAAGTAAAATCCAAGGAAGGGCGTTAGGGCTATTAATTTTTTGAAGGTGTCTATAAAGGAGTAATATGAGAAGTATTTTCAACAATGGATCATTGGACAACTAGCATTAGAGGCTGATATACACTGAATTTAAAAGGTTAATTCACAATGAGTGATGAAGTAGTTTGTTGTTGATTATACAATGATTGTAACAAATATCTTTGGAGCTGTTGATATTTAAGGGATTATGTGTAGTGATTTAGAAGGTTTGGAACACTCTAAGTAGCTGGTGTGTTTCTAGGGATGATATGTAGTGTATTTGATGGATCAAGCCATGGTGAGTAGTTGTGTGTGATAGAGGATAATGTGGACTGAAAGGCTGAAGGAGAAGAGATTCTCCAATAAGTAAGTCAAATTATTTATCCTTGTATCTTTTGGGTATATTTCATATTAGAAGAAACAAATCATAATCCCTAGTTTTGTATATTATGTATATTATCCATACCAGTGATCGAGGGCCATGATCCCTGTTACAAGATTCTCGTGATCCTTTTATTCATGTATTAATAAAATAATCAATATTTGGGCTGAAATCTATGTGTACTTAATTGATTTCACTATTGAAGATTTTCGATATTCAAAATGTTTGTTAATTGAAGATTCCTAGTGTCTTTTTGTGCATGATCATCATCAGACCAGATGTAGGGCCTAACGAAAATTTAACACATTGAAACTTATATTATTGGTAGTGCACTATGAATCATGCTCTCTCTCAGTAATTTATCAAGTTCACGATACCTGCACAATCGAGAGAACACGAAGAAGTGAGTGCATGCACGGACACCAATACTCTCAATTGTGTGCATAAGGGAATTTTTTTATATTCCTCTACATGTAGGGCTTAATATACATGGACACACTAAACATAAATAGATCATAGGAAACCCTCTATCTCATGGAGGCTTGCCACATGCCCAAAGCTCAAAACATTGATATGCAGAATTGAAAAATGATGAAAATTTTAAGGTTTTTATTTAACTGGAATTGAATAAACTAAAATTTGATATTCAACCCTCTTCCCCCTCCCCCCCCACCCCCCCCAAAAAAAAAAAATTAACATTTGAATGGTGAGGGCATAAAATGCGCAAATGCACATTAAATGGTAAAATGGTAAAAATTGTTCAATTTTACTCATATTTACTAGTTTTTACCATATCTTTAATGTATATGCTATTTTTTCCCTCCATTTTCTTCCTAGATATTGACCTTACTTTCTTTTTTGTCAAGATTGATCCTTGAAATGTCTATTTGTAGTTTTTTAGGATATAATTATTATTATTTGGGTCTTTTTCAAGTGTAAGACTTTTTGTTCCTTTGAGATAAATGGTTATGATCTATAATATAGTGGTATGACTCTTACTAGTCATTTTTTTTCACTATTATCCTTCTTCTACTTCATTATTCCTTAGGGTCAACCCCCTAAGTTGTGAAACTTATCCCACTTCCATCTATAGTTTGTTTTAACTTGTATGCTAAAGCCTACCTGCCATGGGCTACCTTAATTAGCACTTTGCTTGCCATTTGGTTCCCATGTCATTTATTTCTCATAGGATAAGTATCCCAATTAGCCCAACATTTAATCTAAGCAAAATTCACATTATTCTCTCTCATTATTTTTCGGTTAATTTATGAGTGGGCTCCATTTTTTTCTTATTTTCATTTGTATTTATAATTGCAACTTATGTTTGATGCCTAGTTCTCTATTTATAGTTTTCTTTCCTATGGTTATAACAATTGCAGTTTCATATATTTCCAATCCTTTTTCATCAATTTCTCATGCATTTATACCTTATTTCTTATGAGTGTCTGCATCCTCCACACCCCCTTTTGTTTTTGTCTGCATAAGTTCATTCCATGCGCTTGGAATGTCATTTTCTCACCTTGTGACACTCAACTCCTCCACTATATTATGACATTATTTGTTCCTTTACAATGATATACATATGCATATACATACATACATACATACATACATACATACATATATATATATAGATATATATATCTATATATATATATATATATATATATATATATATATATATATATATATATATATATATATATATATATATTCTTATTAAAAAAGAAAAGGGGGAAAGAATCAAGATCTTTATGTTCATATCTTAGTGTGGAATAATTAGCATCATCCCTAAACAAGGTACCTATTTTGACTTTTAATTTCTATAATTTGGTGTAATATTGCCTTAGGATTTATACCGTGATTTTGAGTTCATATTTGGACTCCTATAGTTGATTATTATTCCAATTTTTAAGGAGCATGCATTAATTCCTCCTAATTTGTTGTTTCATATCGTTGGTATCTTTTGGCATCAATTGTTCCTTAGCATTATTCCATGGTAATGTTCAAGGGAAGTTATGAGTTGATAACATTATCTTGGCCATTACTTAACTATCTTGATCATACATGTCCATATTTCATATTTCAAGTTACTCCTAATATATAATCATGTTTGGTGTTTTTACTTGTATAAATGCAAAATAGTTTATGATTTTCTTCTCATTGGTAGATCTTTCCCGATCGATGATAATACATTTCTCTATGAGATAGAATTAGAGTTGGTAGCACCCTAGGACTTAGTTTCATCATTGGTAGGTTGGATTCTACTTAGCAGATGACATTCGTCATCAATTGTTGTTCAATGGCAAGACCCTTTTTCACACTTTGAGATTTGTGATGTACCTTAGATTCAATTTTCATCAATGGTGGAATGTATTACCTTTGGAAATGATTTTCATTAATTGTTGCTACTAAAATGGTATTTTCCATGAGATATTTTATTTTCTTGCATTTAAATGTCATACTTGGTGTTATGTTCTCTTTGGTTATGGTCCAAGAAATCGAATCAAATCATGTCCCTATTACATCTCATATTGATTGATGGTAGATGCCTGAATACACTCCTTCTAACCAATCCCATCCTATTGACTTGGACTCATTGAATTTTGATTGAAATTTAGGTACATTTGTAGTACTTGGGTCATATCATGCAATATGATTTACTGGATTGAAATTCATCATGGAATGAGAAAGGTTTTGGTGTTTCCATGTGCTCATATGTAACAACAGAGATGCGAGGATATATTAGAGAACATATGTGGGGAAATGTAAGAGAAAACATATGTGGATATATGTTTTCTCTAATATTTCCCCCACCCCCTATTTGTTTTCTCTAATATTTTCCCAACCCCTATCCTATTTTTCTTTTGTTTATTTCTTTTTTCCTTGTTTTTCCCAGAAGGTGGCTATAACTATAATTTGGTTAGTTAGTTTTTGATATTTTATTTTCAATTTGTTTTCTATAGTATTTCCCCCACACCCATACTCATATGTATGAGCATATGTTTTCTCTAATATTTCCCCACCACCTACACCCTCATTGTCACAAAATAATATTGGCGATGAAGATTTTTTCTTGAACATAGTTAGTCAGTACAATCAAACTTTAACCAAAATTACCAAGTTCTTATTTTCTATTCTCTTGCATTTCTATTTATCATGCATTAACACAAGGGAAAGTAAGACAATGTTCTATTTAACTATATGTCAGAGACATTCCCGACCCACTCTCTATGGGTTTGAATCCATTATGGTTAATTGACCCCAAATAATTTCCCCTTCACATATTTTTTATTCTCTAATTGTTGATTCCATGCTCACTTCACATAACATGAAGTGGCAAATTACCAACTATGTAGTGACATTTCGGGATCTTCTTAAATCAAAGTTTTAGTAGAGATGAAAGACCACAATTGTTATCATATTGATAAGAAAAAAAGTAGGTATACCATTGTCCTTCATGGAGGATATTGATATTGATATATTCACAAAATGACATCAAACCTAAAGTATATTAAATTTGGCCATCTTTCTTGAAAGTCTTGATTTCTACATGTAAATGATCAAAAAATTCCATATAAATATCATTTCATGAACCCAAATGTAGTTATGGAACTTATGTTTCTCATTATATTAGCTACAATGAGTGAAAAAGCATTGGCTAGAAAAGCAATCTGGATTACAATGAGAATGACTCAACTCCTCCCTAATAGTAGAACCAATAGTGTTACCCAAAAGCAAACAGAAACTAAACCCCCAAAAATATCCAGTTAGCCCCCATATTGTACCATGCCTCCATCTAAACATGGTTAATTTTATTTCCAAAAAATGCAATACATATCCAACACTCACTTCCCTAAAGAGGTCTTTAATGTTCCTTATGACAAAAATATGGACTAACCCTCCTTTTCCTTTAGCATTCTTTAAACAAGCAAGGAAAATTTTTGGGTCTAAATTTCGCTGATATATGAATTTCCATACTTTTTCCCCAATAAAAGTTTGCAAATTCATTGTTTGTGTGTTTGTTTTTTTAAATATTCATTCAAAGTGTCTAGGATAGAATTATTTTATCATAAAATTCGCCAGAACTTTATAAAAGAGATAAAAATTTTAAATTTTAAATATTTTACAAAATTATCACCAAATATTTTAATTTACATATTAAAAATTAATAACAAACCACATTATTACACTCCACATAAATTTTCATCTTTATAATTTTCTATCATTAAAATAAATAATTTTTTTACAATTACACCCATCTTTAATTGATATATATATATATATATATATATATATATATATATATATATATATATATATATATATATATATATATATATATATATATATATATATATATATATATATATATATATATATATATATATATATATAAGATAAAAATGAGAAGACAAATTAGAAATGAAACTTGTAGCTCATAGGTGAGACAAGCTACACTTGGAGACTGCCCAAGTAGTATTTCTCTCACTCTATTGCATAATTCATCAAATCCAAAATAAATAAGATCACATTCAATTTAGGGAGATCAAAACTATCTCCTAGAAAATAGGAACTAAATCTAAACTAAGACACACACACAACCGTGAAACAAACTTTCTCCATTAATTTAAAGTCCCCCCTTAATCGAGAAAGGACTCACATGCACACCTAACATCTACCTAAGTAAATCAAATTTGATCTTCCCAAGAGGCTTCGTGAAGATATCAGCTGCATTTTCACAAGTGTTACAAAATTCAAGAAAAATCTCTTTGGACTGGACCTTTTCTTTAATAAAATGAAATTGAATATCTATATGTTTTGTGTTTTTATGAAAAATAGGATTATTTGAGAGTTTGTTTGAATTTTGGTTGTCACATTTAATCCCATTAGCATCCTTTTGTTCTTCTCCTGCATCTTGAAGAAGTCTTCTCAACCAAATTTCTTCACAAGTGGCTGCACATACAACTTGATACTCTGCTTCTGTCGATGATAAATATATAATACTCTGCTTTTTACTGCTCCAAGAAATGACCCTGAACCCAATATTAAAAGCATACCCAGTTATAGATCTTCTATCATCCATATTTCCATCCCAATATGAATTTGAATAGCCTCTCAGTTTAACATCAAAAGAATCAATGTATTTAATGCCGAAATGTATGGTTCCTTTAAGATACATTAGGACAAATTTTGTTGCCATCTAATGGTTTTCAAGAGGTTTTGTCATAAACTGACTCAAAACACTGACTGAATATGCTAAGTCAGGTATGGGTTTTGTCAAATAAATCAAACTTCCAACCAATTGTCTGTACAATGTAGCATCCACCTCTTTAGAACCATCATCACTTTGAAATTTAACATTCTGTTGTATAGGTACTGAAGCAGCTTTACACTGATCCATTTTAAATTTCTTCAACAATTCCCTAACATACTTTCCTTGAGTAACAAAAGTCTGGCCAACATCCCTCCAGACTTCAAGACCTAAACAATAATGTAGTTCTCCAAGGTCCTTCATTTCAAATACTTGTGACATCTTCACTTTAATTTCTTCAACCAATTCATCAAAATTTCCAGTAAAAATTAAATCATCAACATATAAGGAAATAAACACAATCTGCCCCTTCGAATCAAATGTGGTGTACATATTTAGATCATTTTTCCTTCTCTTATAACCACGTTGAAAGAAGAAAGAGTCTATTTTCTCATACCAAGATCTGGGATCCTATTTCAACCCATGCAATGCCTTTTTTAATTTATAGACCAAGTGTTCCTACCCCCTTTTAATGAACCCTTCAGGTTGTGTTAGATATACTTCTTCCTTCAAATCTCCATTCAGAAAAACATATTTTACATCTATATGGTGTAAACTCCAATGGTACTTTGTAGCTAAAGCTATTAACATCCTAATAGTATTTAACTTAGCTACAGGAGCAAAAGTCTCCTCATAATCAATTCCTACTTTCCGTGAGTACCCTTTAGCCACCAATATAGCTTTATACGTGTCCACACTACCATCTACTTTAAGACTAGGTTTATATAGCCATTTACAACCTATGGGCTCTTTTCCTTTTGGCAATTCAACTAATTCCCAAGTTTTATTTTTAATTATAGACTCATACTCTTCTTTCATCGCTGAGCTTCATTCTTCATACTGATTTGCTTCATTATAATTCATGGGATCAACAACATTTAAAATAGTAGTCATAAGAGCATAATATTTGTACCCTTCTGGTAAGTGAGTCTGTCGTCCTGATCTACTTGGTAGCAGACTTCCCTCAATTCTGTTCTGTGCGATTTCTTGCTCACCTCTGAGTGGACTTCGACTGCTGAATGTGTCTCCATCACTAGATTCCTATTTTTGTTGTTGTTGTTGTAAATGACTATCTTTGTCTTCATCATTACTATCATGAATCACTAAAGGCATGTGCCACTCTTCATAACTTCTATCCTTATTCCCTTCATCAAATTGTACATGGAAGATAACATCTCTACTTGCAAATACCTTGTGAGTAGATGGATTAAACATATTATATGTTGTGAAATTAGAATAATACCCTACAAATATGTATGTTATAGCTTTAGTATCTAATTTTTTCCTATTTTCCTTAGGAATGTGTGCAAAAGCTCTAGAACCAAATACTCTCAAGTGATGGATTGCAGGTTTAAAACCATACAAAGCCTCAAATGGAGTCTTGAGGTCAAGACACCTAGTTGGACTTCTATTCTTTAAGTAAATTGTAGTATGTTGACAGTACTGGACCCACCAACATGTCAGGGGATCTCCCCAGTAAGAAGTCCCAATTAGACCTCAGATCATTGGGTGTAGGAGTCCTAGTAGTGGATCGTACGGTATCGCCTTGACGTGGTTTCGTACAGAGGCAAGTAAGATGTCCCTGTTGGTAGCAAGGGTGTGACATATGTGGCAAGTCAAGGAAGGTGCATGAGCGGTTCTAACACAGAGGGTGAGGTGAGTGCACCCCTTGGAAACCTGTGATAGCATGGAGTTAAGAACGGAACACACGAGCAAAGATGCACCACAACATGGAAGGAAAGTTAGCTAGAAATCCAAAGTGATGGTTAAACCAACAGCACGTTCCGGTAATATTCATACATACATATACATAAAATAGCTACACATGCATGCATAAGCAAACAGATAGCTAAAATACAATATGACATATGCATGAAACGTGATGGCTCTGTTATATTAATAAGTGTAAGTTCTAGTCATACAATACAACCATGACCAACCACTAGTTCCAACAGTGGAACGTTAGAGTCAATGTCGCCTGCTCCTCCAAAGAGATATACTAGCTCTACGCAGTGGAGAAGCCAAGGCTCATTACAATATTGTCCAAGATTTCTCTAAGATACTCCTATCGAAAGCTTGGCTAACCAAAAGCCTATCAAATGAGTTATGAGGGGCTATATATAGCAAAGGGTGGGGTGGCCCTTGACATTCTCCTTTGTGATAGTTAAACTACCCTCATGACTCTTCATCTACTCTATGACTGTTACATGCAACTATCGACATTTGAACTTACACTTAACAAGACAATACATACAATCTTCACATGTACCCATGTGAGACAAAATAGGCTTGAGCAAGCCATGCAAGACATCATTATGACTTAGACAACTATTGGAAGACCATCTCTTCGACATCTTCATGGTGGTTGACAATAGCGAACTGATGTCAAACTCGGTAGTCCATGATGGTGTCCATGTACTCTAAGGTGACATCTTTCTGGAAATGAACTCTTGCCTCCACAACATCTGGGTACACTGCTTGGGATCCTTTGTCCAACTTGTCTGATAGCATGCGCATCATTGTCTTGAGTGCGGCTGGACTAGAAACATACTTGTGCATGATGTCTGCACTGATCAACAAGTCTGGGCTAGTGGCTATGCGCATCAACTCGTCAAAGTACGATTCAAGTTCCAGTCAGACCTGTGCCTTTGTCTTCACCTCGGTGAGTGTCCCAATCGATGGGATCGCATGTGCACCCACAACAACATCCATACTATTGAATACCCGTGCATGGGAAGCCTGTAGACTAGTAATGAGCTGTGGGAGATCTTCATAGTTTCGGATCTGACTCCAGATGTGTGCCTTTAGCTCGACCACTCTGGGCTTCATCATCTTAGGCAAGTGTAGCAGGGCTCCCTTGTATATCATTTTCCATGTTTGCATGTAATCAATAGCAGCATGCACGTTCGACAAGATACGTGCTCTCCTAGCACATCGTTGCTGGCAACCATTGAGATGGACAACTGCCTTATGAAATGTACCAAACTTGGAATACAATGCTCGCATGACTATGTCAAGGGACAATACTTCATCTAGTATTGCCTGCTTCAACTCTACTCGGGTGCATGTTGTAACCAATTCTCCTCCTTGCTTGGTCATCTGTAACTCTTTAGCCATTCGCTCGTTCTCATCTATTAGGAAGTGAACACTCGAGCTAGTGGCTTCGACATATGCTCTGGTAGCATCAGCCAATGTTGCTGGATGTTTGTGCATGTTAGACATAATCACTCATTCCTCAAACAGTACAAGAGATGTATGATCATCCGAAGTCGACACTCTGCGAGATTTCACAACTCTATGTTGGTACTCATTGAATGAGATGTTGTGCATCTCTCCCTCGGGATTGTCTCCAAGGATTTCAGTGTCTCTTTGGTCGCTTGGGACTTGCTCCTCTTCTGGATGTGGTAGAGCTGGTCGATCAACCTCTTGGTGGTGAGGCATGGTGTCAATATCTTACTCTAACTCCTATTTCTCCATAACCGTATCCATTTGTTCAAGTGCTTGCTCTATCTCCTAAGTGAAGTCTTGCTCCTGCAACAGTTCACCTTGTCTGCTTGGTGCCAGCTATTCTGATGAGTATACTACCTGTACAGATGCAGTTTCATCTATTTGTGCATGTTTTGGCCCCTGTTGTACATGTTCCTGTTGTGCCTCCTTCTCCTATCTACGCAACTCATGTTCCTTTCGAAAATGCTCCTTCAACTCATGCAACTCCTTCTCTATTTCCTCCATTCCCTCTTGTCGTGTTGTTGCTTCTTCGCCTCTATTCCCAAAGATGCTTTCTAGAAAATTAGGTCTGCTCGAAACTTGCATCTTTTCTTTTCCTCCATGCTGTTGAAAATATTCCTCTTTCCCTTGTCGTGCACTGGTATGTTTACCTTTGCTGCCGCTACTGCTTCTGGTGCTCTCCGGGATGCTTCTTCATGCTACAGTGCTACCCATTCCATAGTGAGGCTGACGGGTTCATTGGGTTTGGAGAAGCTATAACAATATATCCATGTGTCTTCTTCCACCCAATGACATGCCCCGTGGATCTAATTAAACTATACTCTCATGCAGTGGTATTTCACAAGACAATGCGGGTCATACGTGTTGTAACTTCGGGCATTGAATGGATATTTCTTCATCTCCTCTACTTCGACATCTGCATGATTGAAACTCTGTATCTCGTATAACCTGATGCATAATGGAAGAGAGGGCCAAGGTACCTTCTTCTTCCAGTGCAACATAGCTAATAATCATGCCGAGATGTGATATGATACTTCCTGCATGATGAGTTTGTCCAAGGCAAAATTCGGTAGAACATGCGGAGGCTTCTCTATGCTGTACATCCATATGAAGGTGTCGGACAGTGAGGCATACAAATATGATATGTTGATCAATGCCTCCATTGTTGCCCTCGACATGCAGGGTGGATCCTGTTCAAATATCATCTTGTACACTGGGGTGACAAAATGATCAAACAGTTGTGTGATAACTCCTCTGAAGCTGCATTCGGACAACATGTTACAATAAGTGTTCATTGAGGTCTCCACTGATGTCCATGCCCACTTCAAGCCCAGGAACTCCCGATGGGCACAAATTGCATCCAAGATGTAGGTAGACATGTAGATTTATGTTTTCATACCTTTGGGCAACTCTCGAGCCCTTGTTACCTATTCCTTCAGCTGGTGATCCAACATGTCGAACCAGTTGCATGCTTTTCCTTATCTGACAAGTTGGTACAACGCAATCACCCAACTTTTCTTTTTGTGCTTTCTTCACCATACAGACGACATGAAAATATGACCAAGTATTAATACGCCTTCCACAGTATCTTCGTCTTGTAGACCTAGTTGGGTGTCATCTCCTTCACCCAATTATTCAAGATATCTTTGGAGTTGGCATTATTGTTGGGTATGCTGAAGGGAGTCTCCATGGTGATCATGGGCTTCGACATATGATACATCTGTTCATAATCATGTTCCCTGAAGGTAGCAATCTCCATCTCGTTGACACTTCTCAATGTCATCATCTCATGATCAGTGTGCGAGACGACCCAATGTATCATGTCTGCACATGGGAGCATGAGATACCTGCATGAAATCTGGTACAAGTTGGACTTCTAGATGTTCACATAGACTTGGCGGTCTTCGAGGTCTTCTACAAATGCATCATTTACCTCTTGCCATTTTAGCTTGATGTCCTTGTCTACAATCAGCTTGGTATCTTCATAGCTCAGAAAACTTGTGGACACTCGCTCAATTGTTGCTCTAGTTTCACTTCCGTAAGTGTCCTTTCATCCTGCTCTCTTGGAGGCCATTGATCCTGAACTGGTAAGAGGCGGAAAAACACCTGCTAGATCCAGAGACATAGCAACATACATGGAAAAAAATATTTTAGCTAAAACCAAAGCAAACTTGAGGAACGACATGCAACATATCTGGGGATTGGCTAGAAAGGATTACAAATTTCTCTTGGGAGGTTAGGAGACTGGCTGCCAGAACTGCAGAAAAGGTAGTCTGGGTTATCAGGGAGGCTGGCTAGCTGCTGGAATTGTGCAATGTGCAATCCAGGCTGGCCTGCTGGCTGCTGGAATTACACAATGCGCAATTTCAACTGGCAACGGTTGCAGGCTCAGTGTTTGCATTGCGCAATTTTCTGGGCCGAAAGTCACTGTCCCTCAGAATTGCGCAATGAAAGACTGGAGGACATTCACTTGGCAGAAATGCGCATTATCTGAGAGGAAGACAGAGCCTTCCCTCTCAAGATTGCGCAATGTTGTTATGGTGAGGCAGAGTCCGAGCCAAGGCTGCCCAGACCTGCCAACGGGAAACTGAAAGCAAATGTGAATGTGAATGCATGGCAATATGGAGTGTAAGTAGGAGTGAATGGTCTTGCATGCAAACAATGAATGAAATATTCAGAAAACGGAACAACCTGCATGTGGGTGAAGTGAGTCGCCGAATCGGCGACCGTTCATGCAAAACAGTTTCATGCATGCGACAATAGTGAGATGCTAACAAAAACTGAAACAGTGCTAGTACAAGCTATTATGCATGTAAACACCAACAAGGGTTCACATAAATCAAGCAAATGACACTCACACAAACCAAAACAAAAAAGCGATAAAAATGTTGCAAAATACAAGTTAAGCCGACTTACCTGGAAATAGCTGAGCTGGATGTGTCGAAGACTCCCGGATGTGTTGTGGGATGTTAGAGCTCCATGATCAATGTGAAGAAATGATCTCTGAAGTGTCAAATAAATAATTTTGAGGCTCATGACGCGCATGCCACAAATCTAGGAAAAAGCGACACTTGGAGGAAAGATTCTAAAATGATCTTTGCATGTTACCTCCAGCTACTAAAAATAGCTCCCTAAAATCTAGGGATGCTTTTTGTATGTTTCTTCTTGCTATTTCGAGAAAAAGAACCCCATGCATGCAAGTCAAGTTTTCTCAACCCTGAGTGGAACCGGTCAACGTAGTGGCACATGAAACAACCTGCTTGACTGAGGGGAAAATTTGTGCATTTCTGGGAGGGATTTAGGCTGCATGCCCAAAGGGATTGCCTAATTTTTGGGCTGAGCAGCTGACTTCTGCCCAAAATTGTGCAATTTCTGGGGTGGATTGCACAGTTTTTCCAGTGAAGGTTGACAGGCAAGATTGCATAATTCTGGACCCCAACAAGATGCTAGACAGGATTGTGCAATTTCTGGAGGGAAGGCTGGTTCCCCTCTCGAATTGCGCAATTTATTAAGGGAGCTACTTAGCCTGCAACTAGACCATGTCTGGAGAAACAACCTGTGAGGGGGATGCAACAAGCTATCATGCACGGGCTGGAAATCTGCTAGGAAACCAATGAAGCTTATGTACTTGACAGTGCAAGACATGCTGCTGAGGATGGATGGTAGGGAGGCTCCAAAACAAAGCTGCGGAAAAATTTTGGAGGGTGGTTGTAGCCGCTACAACACAGTACTAATAGCTTCTGCCCAAAATCCATTGGATAGGTTCTTACCTTTCATCATGCTACGTGCACACTCCACCAGAGTTTTGTTCTTTCTTTCTGCAACCCCATTATGTTATGGAGTGTGGAGTTGATCCGGATATAAATAGGAACGAAACAAATTATAGATGTAACCATAAAGACAAAGATGTAGCAGAAATAACACTTCATCTCATTAATATCAAACACTGAAATATGCTTACAAACAGAATGGAAATAAGACTAGCTCAGGCGATGATAGCTTATCTCTGAGAAGAGATGTGACAGCTACATGCCTATGAACTATTTTACAATGAGGCTCAAAGGCCTATTTATTATTGAGAAACAATGGAAAACCCTAAACATCCAAAAACCTAACCCTAGGAGATGAAGCACCAAACTATGGGCCCCGTTTGGGTAAATTGGTACATCAACTTCCCAGGGTCGTAACTTTGGCATACGATCTTTGTTTGATGCGCAGAATACCTTGTTAGAAATATATATCTGAGGAATACAAATTTTGAATGGTCAACATTGGGCATGAAGTCATGTTGGCATCGGTTTCCCCAAAAAAACGTCGTTTAGGGCCTCAAAATGGCTCCGAAAGTTCAGGACCCGAAAAACTGCCAAAAATAGTAAATTGTGCTACGAATAAGGAAACTGAAAAACTGAAGGAAACCATTGGGGGGCGGGGTCAAAGTGGAATAGGCGGGTGGCCACCAATATCCACCTAAATTATTCCTCCCCCCTTAAGAAGCAATGGTCCCCATTGCGTTGAGTTCCTCCATAAGATAAGGAAACTTCTGCTGGTGTTAGATGTTCTGCAATGTCTGATGTGTCCAGTAATGGTGGGAAGCATGTTTGAAGACAGTCCACATTGAACACTGGGTGCAGGCCAAGGAATGGGGGAATGTTGCACTCTAAAGCATTGTCGCCCACAACTTTCGTAATGGTTTAAGGAACATATCGGAGTGGTATGAGCTTCCGATGGGCTCTGATAAGACGTTCTTTTTGTAAGTGCAACCAAACTTTATCGCCCACCTGAAACTCGTGTGGCACCCGATGCTGATCATGTCATTGCTTGTACTTGGCATTTTCCACATTGGAGCGACAGTATATCATCCTGCTAGGTAGGGGTGCTCTGGGAGTCTAATCAAACGAATGCTTAACCTGACACTGTAACGATACCCCTGTGGTCATGGAGAAGATGTCCCTGTGTTACTCCATAATCATATCCACCTTCTTCTGTTGCGTGGAGGAACCCTTCCTGGGGGCCATGGATGTGGCTACGATCATCCCCTTGCTTTGAGATCGAACCAGAAAGAAAATAAATTTCCTAGTCCAGGAGATGATCTTGTTGCATTTCTTAGCAGAGATCAAAGAGGTGGCAATAGGTGGGGCTACCTCCGGTATCCTGTATAATGTATTTACCCAAAGAAATAATCATAGAGCAAGGTCTAGAATCATATACAGCAAGTCACTTCCACAAGTATGTTTGTCCTAATAATACATCAGAAATGTCGAGAGGAGCAACATAACACAATACCTCATCTGTGAAGGGCTTGATGATGTAGGGAAGGTGACACTGTTGGCTGACTCAAAGATCTCGTCCTTGGTGAAGCCACCCAAGATTGTACGGATGCGGGTGTGGTATGGTTAGTAGACCCAACCACTTCATGACCTCTGTTGAAATGAGGTTCTTTTAGCAGCCACTATCAACAATGAATTGCAGCGACAAACTCTTCACCCACATTTGTGAGTGGAAAAGACTCTCCCCCTCCTCTGGATCTTCGGGATCATTCTTCTGGATCTTGGCAGTGGCAATAGTGGCACTGGGCTCCACATTAATAATATGCTTCCCTTTGTCATTCCTTTTGTTGGGTTCTAACTCAGGGTCAGAACATGCATCTGATTCTGAAGCCTTCAACTTGGCCACCAGTGACTACTTGGCTCGACACTCACAGATGTTGTGAGTGGAGCTCTTATGGAATTCACGCTACTTTCCTGTGTCCTTCTTTGACTTCATGGTGATGTTCTTTTCTTGCAGCTTCAATGGGTTGTCTTGGGTCACCCCACCTTGGCTTTGTCCTTTGTTCTTCAGATTCACAAATCTAAAATCTCGCTTCTTCTATTTAAAATTCTTCTCAATCTTGACATAATATCGTTACATCATGTCGAGTAAGAGATGTCCAGGAACTCCATCTTGTCCTGGATGTACTTGTGTAGGCAACCGGGATACTTGAGTACCAAATGTTTCTCAGAATCCTTGATACCCAACTTCGTGCAAAGGGTATGAAAAACATCGGTAAATTCTGGCACATCTTGGTCCCTTCCCTACCGCAGCATGGTCCACTTTATGTATTAATCCTCATAACTTCTGATAGGGTAGTACTACTCCTTGATCACATCCCGAAATGAATTCCAAGTGGGTGCGAGGGAAAATAGTGAGGTCCTACTTTCATCCTTCTGCTCGTAGTAGGTTTCCCACCAGTCCTTGACGTGGGGAGCGACTTTGAGAAGTGCAAAAGTGAACTTTTCCTGGCTGAAAAAATCATGAACAGAAAAATATCCTTTTAGCAGATTTAACCATTTATCTACGGAATCTACATTTATCTGACCCTAAAATATGGGAATGTCAAAGTTAACTTGTACCTTAAATGTTGTGGCACTTCCAGAGTGTCTATTGGAAGTAGATGCATCGCCCTTGGGTAGCCGCTAAAGGATCTAGACGCAGTTGTTCATCGTCGCATTCCTTTGTTTCTTGAGGGCTTCTTCGAGCAAGATTTTAATAAGATCTCCTACCCCCTCGTCTTTCTTTTCATCTGCCATGGGAGGCCGTCGAGATTTGCATGGCTAGTCTTGCAAAGGTTCAACCAATTCAAGCCCTAACTCCTTATATCCCGACCTCGTTGGGGACATGCAAAGATAAACAAAGAAAGAGTAGACTGCTCTGATACCACTGATTCATATTTAAATAGGAATGCAAAAAATTACAGATATAACCATAAATAGATATATGCAACAGAAATAACACTTCATTTCATTAATATCAAATACTGAAATATGCTTACAAACAAAATGGAAATAAGACTAGCTCAGGAAATGGTAGCTTATCTCTGAGAAGAGATGTGGAGGCTACATGCCTCTGAACTGTGTTACAATGATGCTCAAAGGCCTATTTATTATTGAGAAACAATGGAAAGCCATAAACATCCAAAAACCTAACCCTAGGAGATGAAGCACCAAACTATGGGCCCCATTTGGGTAAATTGGTACATCAACTTCCTAGGGTCATAACTTTGGCATACAATCTCTGTTTGACGCGCACAATACCTCCTTAGAAATATCTATCCAAGGAATACTGATTTTGAATGGACAAAATTGATCAATAACCCATGTTGGCCTGGTTTCCCAAAAAAAATTCGTTTAGGGACTCAAAACGACTCTGAAAGTTCAGGACCCAAACAACTGCCAAAAGTAGTAAATTGTGCTACAAATAAGGAAACTGAAAAAATTGAAGGAAATAATGGTGGGGGTCCAAGTTGAATAGGCGGGTAGCCACCAATATCCACGTGGATTAGGGGTATTGTTAATTGTTGTACTATTCCATGATCTTTGCAATATTTGATGAAGTTTCCAAGCCTGTATTCTCCCCCTTGATCTGAGTGGAGGATTTTAATGGATTTCCATGTCTTCTTTTCAACCATGTTTCTAAATTTTTTAAAGTACTCGAAAGCATCACTTTTCCTTCTAAGAAAGTATACATGGGTATAACTTGTGCAATCATCAATAAATAGAAATAAATAGTAAGCTCCATCTAAGGACCTTATTTGCATAGGTCCACAAATACCAGTATGCACAAGTTCAAGTATATATTTCTTTCTCCTATTTAAGTTAGATTGAAATTCATCCCTGTGCATTTTTCTATGTGTACAACCTTCACAATCAATATGTTCATTTCTTAAAATAGGAAGTCCATCAACCATACCTTGTTTCTATAGCAACAATAAATCATGAAGGTTGATGTGACCAAACCTTTGACACCAAATATTCTCTATTGTCATCATTGTTGAAGATAAATATTGATGTGGCATGCTTGTAACATTCAACTTGTGTAGGCCTCCAACTCTTACTTTTGATGTAACTAGCTTCTGATGATCCAGCAAATCCTTTACAACACAGTAAGTTTTTAAAACTTCTACCTTTAAATTATGATCTATAATCATGGATACAAAGATCAAATTCTTTTTAATTCCAGGAACATACGTGACATTCTGAATGCACTCAATATTACCATTAGGTAGTATCATAGGAATATCTCCATACCCTTTAATTTGATATGCTTTTTCATCTCCCACGTAGATGTTAGCACCATTACTGGTCTCCTTAAAATTTTCATACCATTGTTTATTACATGTCATATAAGTGGATGATTTAGCTTCCACAAACCAAGTTCTGGCTTCATCAGTCTTAGCATAAAGAGAAACATCAGACACAAATAATTTAAGATCATGATTCATATCTTCACCAGCAAAATGCCCTATATGCCTCTTGTGTCTATGTATGTTTTCATCATTCTTTTTCTTATAGCAGTCTCTAGCAATATGACCAATTCTGCCACAGTAAAAACACTTAATTCCTAAATAATTTCTAGTGGATGACATACCTTCAAATAAATTTTTTGAGATTGAACACCGCTTTTATGTCCTCCTCCTAGTTTCCCTTTGAAGAACTTCTTCTTTTCCACCAATGCCATATATGCATTCTGAGGCTTTAGATTCTTACGTCTCTCTTCTTCCTGCATCAAAATCCCTGTCAACTCTTCAAAGGAGGGAGCTTTCTCCCTTGTTACAAGCCCTGTAATGAACATTTGATAAAACTTTGTCATGCCATTTAAGGTATTCCTGACAAGATTAGTGTTAGATACTTTCTCCACTATGTCACCTAACTTGTCTTTCAGTTTTTTAATCCGTGAGATGAATGCAACAACAGATTGATTCTCTTCCATTCTAATGGAGAGAATCTTACTCTTCACAAAAAACACATGATTTCTATTTTTCGTTTCATACAAATCCTTGAGTGTCATCCAAATCTCATTAAAAGTTTTGTAGTCTAGGATATGAGGGATTATGCTACCTTTTACCAACATCTTAAACAACACCTTCGCTTTATTTTCCCTCTTTTTTGAATCTTGAACTGATGCGGTTATGGCACCTCCAGCTGTAATCGTCTTTGCTTCATATTCGTTTATAATTTTCCACACACCAGAACCCTCGAGCAACCTCTGCAACTTGAACTTCCAGTTGGCATAATTTGACCCATCGAGCTTATTTCTCTCATTAAGGTATGTCTCTGCAATGTGATTATTCATTGTGACAAAACAATTTCAACAACGCCCTGCTTTTTTAACTCACGAGCACCACTAGTAACTCGTATGATCAATAGATCCACTGATCCAATCAATAAAGCTAGTGATCCAACAACAAATCTATGGATCCAACACCAGATCCTCCAACAACCGATCTACGGATCCAACTCTAGATCCTCCAACAACTGATCTACGGATGCAACACCAAATCCTCTGATCCATTGATCCAACAACTGATCTACGGATTCATTCAACCCATCCAGGCAAGAGTTTAAAAAAAAAAACAAATTTCACAGAAATAGTCATCTGCGCAATCTTACTTCAGACACAATACGCAGGAGGAAGTTTTTGTTGGGTTGTGTTATATTCTTTCCACGACTAGCCCACGTAGTTAACCGAGGGGTTAGAGGGGGGGGGCGGAGCCCCCCTTCGTTGTGCTGATTGTGTAGCAGGGGGGCGTCACAGGGGGTTTGAGGTGTAGCCATAACCCCACTTTATGGGGTCTGGGGCAGCGCTCCGAAATTTTTTGGTTTTGGACTCTATGTTAGGTTGGGAGGACCCACCTATGGTTTTGTGCATGATTTTTGCACATGTTTTTTGGACGCGATGGTTTTCGGTCCATGGTATTGGATGCTTCAGCATGTATAAATGTGTATTATAACATTGAAAGGAACATAATGAAAAATCAAGCTGGTAGTCCCGGTTTTGGGATCCAGGGGAAATCTTTGTGTATATGTGTTTTATGTGTTATGCTCTCGCATTGTTTATTTTCTGTGTTTTAGAATTCATATGCAGGTAATTTCTGTACGGGGTTAAAACCTACATTTTTTAACTCACAAGCACCACTAGTAACTCGTATGATCAATAGATCCACTGATCCAATCAATAAATCTAGTGATCCAACAACAAATCTATGGATCTAATACCAGATCCTCCAACAACCAATCTACGGATCCAACTCTAGATCCTCCAACAACTGATCTACGAATGCAACACCAGATCCTCTGATCCAATGATCCAACAACTGATCTACGAATTCATTCAACCCATCCAGGCAAGAGTTAAAAAAAACAAAAACAAAATCAAATTTCACAGAAATAGTCATCTGCGCAATCTTACTTCAGACACAACATGCAGGAGGAAGTTTTCTCTAAGTCTCTCTAATCTCCACAGTTTTTCTTCTTACTGCCTGCGTAATTTTCCTTCAATAAAATTGCACAGTTCTGCTCAATTTTCCCTCAATGTAATTGCACAGTCTCCTTCTCTGCACTCTGAAGCAAACCCTATAGCTTTTGCCTAAAAAAGGATCCTCAACTTAACTTGTCTTATTGATTTGCCGCTCCACTTGTTCTTTGATGGAGCCTCCTCCGATCCATGCTAAAATTCATTATTACACAACTTTGCAAACAATATCTACACACTTGCATTCACTAGCAAAGGAGACTTACTCACTCTCTAATCTCAGCCACTAGGGCTCTCAACCACAAAGGATCAACTCACCACAGAGCCAAGCCACACAGAGCTCCTTCTCTGTCTTCTGGCGCTCTAATACCAAGATAAAAATGGGAAGACAAATTAGAAATGAAACTTGCAGCAGGTGAGAGAAGCTACATCTGGAGACTACCCAAGCAATATTTCTCTCCCTCTATTGCATTATTCATCAAATCCAAAATAAATAAAATTACATGCAATTTACGGAGATCAAAACTATCTCTTAGAAAAGAAGAACTAAATTTAAATTAAAACACACACAACCATAAAACAATTTTTTTCCATTAATTTCAAATATATATATAATTTTCAATTTAAATCATTAAAATTCTTGCTTATTATACAATTCCACTTATATGATACCATGAAATGACATAACCATGAATGCAAACTATTACAATCACTATTATTATAATTTGTATCACACTTCCCAAGTCACGACAATAGATGCCTTTTCCGAAGCTCAATTGTTTTGGTTATGGTTACTTAGCCTAAAATCCAAACAATGTTAATCTTTGATTTATTTCCGTGATATTGTACTCGCGAATACTAAAGTTCACTTGAACTCATTTGAGAGTTGAAAAACAACAATTTATAACTAAATGATAGTAAATAAATAAACAAACAAATTGAAGATAGTTATGAGTTTTACGTCCAATGAAACAAAAATTATGATCTCGAGGGCTATTGTATGATATGGGAGGGAACATTCCGGGAGTCAAAGAAAACTTATGATTTCACAAGGGCTATTATGTGGGAGGGAAAATTCTGAGAGTCAGAATAAATGAATGAATTAATAGGCTTTAACATAAAGGAGGAGGGCGCAGCAAGTCCCTGCTTTGAGCGGATTGATTGGGTGAAGTGTGTGAAGGTTGACTAGGTGAACACTGTGAATTTTGACACCGATGTTCTATTCCCTTAACCTTGGCTCATTCGAATAAGGGTTGATTAGAAATGTATAGATCGTGCTACAGAGATGTATAGATCGTGCCACAAAAAAAAGAAGAAGTTGCGGAAAGCTCCATGCATCATATTTCCACGTTAGATTCAATCATTGCTATCCTAACCACACAAAAAAAACAAGTTGCGGGAAGCTCCATGAACCATATCTCCACGCTAGATTCAAGGCAAAGACATCGTGTTTGTAATCATGGCATCAATTATCTCAATGATGAATTGAATGGAGTCAACTTCATTACATATAAGTAGCAGTGGTCATAGTCATGGTCCTAACTCATAGGACCTACCTAATCGTCGCTAACGATTCACTATTTTGGTGCAGGGGCCTAAAAGACTATGTACAAATTACCCAGGTACCTTATTTAGAAGAAGAAAAAGAACATATGGGCTTGATTGAAGGCTTGTAACTAGCTCTTTCCACCGGCCAAGCAGTAAGGACTGAACCTTGTTGCCAAGGTAAGGTTTTTTCACTTGCTTTCAGGCTGGTCACGCTTGCTTCTAATTATGCTCTAAAGAAAGCTTGCCCTACTTGTCAACGCGCGCCCCATTAAGGGGAAGATACTAATAAACCAACCTCCCAGAACTACTATTTTGAACTAACCAACCCTAACTTGAAGGCTTGATAGTGACAAAAGAGCGAGGAGAGAAGCTGTTACGTTGACAAATAGTTACAAATAATGACAAAAGGGGGACGATGGGATAGAAGTTGGGACTTAGGACAGGAAGGTCTGTAGTGTAGGAACACCTCGCGCAAGCCAGTTTAATAAGAAATCGGTCTCTCTCGTTAGGATCCAAGCTTGCATCCCGACTATTTGCGTTAGCAATGAGCTAATCAATGCTTCCCATCGTTTACAGTCATGTTGAATGTCTATATGCCATTTCATTTATTCCATCCATGAATGACGGATGGCAGAGCGTGCAATTGATCTCCGGGATGTAGCGTTTGCTCTTTACAGTCAGGTGGGGCACTTATTTATGATTCTATCCATTCGTGGGCTTAGACTATCAGTAGTACGGGAGGATAAGTTACTGTTGAATCAACAACATCTACTTCTGGATCTACTGTCTCCATAGTCCTTGCTGTTGTTTCTGCTGCACCTGCCCTAGTCTCAGTCTCTTCAAGATCGCGATCTCGTCCTGGAACTAGAACTACGACTGGCTTTTCGATCGAGATCTCGTCCTGGAACTAGAACTACGACTGGCTTTTCTACCTTTGCTCTGGGCTCCAACTTTGCTTCTCCTGCTTTCTCCAACAAGTCATAATATCTTGGAAACGATTAGACACTATTTTTGTTTTTCTAAAAAGTTCGCCCCTTGTTCACTGGGTTCGACAACTATATCGTATGAGCTCTAATGGAGCCATACCATTTTGTTCAAACATATTATATAGCACCAAGAGTGATGGAGAGGTCTAGCCTGATGTTCTAATAAGTAGTGTTCCTAGATTTCATCTGTGTGTACTTCCAATGTGTACATATTAATTATTATTACATCTGCCTGGTACTAAAAGCGGTTGGTACAGAGGTCAAGACAATTATAGAGATAGCAATGGTAGCATCCACGTGAATCTCTGCTACTGTCCTCGACAATTCTATCCAGCCTTAACCTATCTTGCTGGAATTGTCTTCCACTCAGGAGTCTTAACAGCAAGATCAAATCACTCTAATACCACTTGATGGAGTGCCTTTGGCTCTCCTTTGATTTGGTCGTCTGTAGTTTTGAGTGGTGTTGTGGTCTAGAGACCTATGCATAGGCTCTGTGAGTTTAATAAGGAGTGATAAAACGATTACCCAAAAGGTGGAACAGGGTGGAAACAACTGCCCTAGTGGTGAGTTATTAAATAGCCCAATGGTGAATGGAAAGAGGTTATGAAACAACGGCGAATACGTCTCCGGCAGAGCCTAGGCCCGTTACAATTGCGAATACATCTCCTACGGAATCCGGGCCTACGAAGTTGTCTCAGCATGAGCATGAGGTATCGACTTGCCCATGAAAAAGATGAAGCCTATCTAGTCCATAGGTCAGATCTCGGCCTACCTTATATAAGTCTTTATCCCAAACTAAAAGAAGAACCAAGTTGGCTAACGGGATCACCTCGCCTAAGAAAACCCAATCTTATATGGAGGCACCGACTAAAGGAAGTCGGGATTGGCTATTACATAGATATAAGAAAGGTGCGAGAAGGCCCAGTGAGGTAAGAGCATAGCATATCTATATTAGTTGTTGATAGGATGTTTAGTAGCGTAGCTACGAAGTGGAATATGAGTTAGGAAGGGTAGTTCAAGTAGCATTGGCAGTAGAGGTAGTTCAGGCTATTGTTAATCCTGCCTGGTTAGCCCATTCATTGGATCTGGCACTATTGATCTTGGCCCTGTTCTTATTGTTCTTGGACCAGTTATTCGTGCACTACACTATTGATCTGGCACTCCAGTTATTTGTGCACTACACTATTGATCCGACACTATTTTCTCTAGCACTATAGTGGTCTCACTAGCTTGGTTCTATCTTTATATAAATCATACAATAGAAGAACAACTAGAATGACAGAGATATCCTTGCTCTGATGCTTGATATGAGCTTTGTTTGGTACTGGATAATAACTACAGAATGGATCAAGATAATACAGGATCAGAAGAACTAGCTTTCACGAGGATACATGCCCGGAAGACAAGCTTCCCCTCCTTTCATCAAGTAGTATAGCTTAAGTTCGCAGATAAAGATCCTTGACATACAACAACGAGCCCCCATAAACAACGTAGCAGGCCCCTCTCTCTAATTTGAACGCAATCATCCCACTGTCATGCCCAGCTGCTTCGAGATTCATGTCAGGATGTGTTGCAACAGGAATTCAGAATCGATCATGTTCTCTACGATAAGTTTGAACAGTTCGCTTGGACATATCCCACATACTTTTATCTTCAGAATTTGAAAAATCACATAGGACACGTTGTTTGTATGCCCTCGTAGAGTGTCAACCTTCCAAGCCTTTGTATCTGATTTACAAAACAGAGTGGTACTTTCAAAAGTTTATTTTACACTAAACCAACAAAGAAATTTGATAAAATATATACCCTCGAAAACATAGATGGAAAATAAGCTAAAAAAGAATGAATATCTTATCATGTTGTACACTTAGTTATATAATAATACAAATTGAAACCAAAAAATTTAAACTATTTTTATAATATATTAAAATTTCAAACAATTACTTATGTAGATCGGTTTTAATAAAGAAATTTGAAAAAGCTAAATTTAAAGAATGTAATCTGGTGCATATTACTTGAATAGACAACCTTGGAAGCATCCCCACATTTCAAGAAAAAGAAAGGTTGGTTATACTCATTATTCAAAAACGATGGGCAGTTACTTGAATTTCTGATAAACTAGAATATAACGATGGGCAGCTACTTGAATTTCTGATAAACTAGAATATAATTTTTTATTTGGTTACAGAAATAAAATGACAATTTATTATTTCAAGTACTGCTTCATAAAAATTAAAGCAAGATATAATTATATATTTGGTTAAAATATAAAATGACAATTTATTAGTTCAAGTAAAGATGAAACAAAATATTTTAAGTATAAGGGTAGTTTCTCTATGTCGATTCCAAACACTCAATGAAAAATTACGTGAATTCCATGAAAATCAAAGACTCAATGAAATATTCCATTAAATTATCAAGTTTTCATATAGATAGACACTGAAGTATTAGGTTCCTCAAAGAAAAAAGTTGAGAAGGATACACTAAACGAGAGCAGGACACTGGTCGAATGAGAAATAGATCAAAAGAAAATTCAGTTCAACTACAACGCTTGATAGAGAAAAAAATGTAAGTAACTACATGTTGACATGAAAATACCCCATTTCCGCAATTAAAGACACATTTCAATTTCATGCAATGAAACACACATTTCAATTTCATACAGAGAAATGGCAAGACCCAGTCAATTTTTGACGCAAAGAATAACCCGACAATCATTGCAAAGATCCTGCTTCGAAAAAATGGAGTGTCGATAGCGACGATGGATGGAACCTCGTGGTTTCCTCGATGTAGCCTCCTTCTCCTTTCTATATATGTTCCCAAGTAGGCATGCATTTTCCATTTTATGTTTTTACCTAAAATATGTCTCTGGCTACTAAATTTAATGTCTATTTTTGGCAAGCTGTGCAGGGGATTCTTTTGCCTCGACTAGATGTCTGGTATTCGGGGTTGCTAAGAAAGACATCATGGTTTCGGGTATTCAAACAACAATCTAATGTCTCTGTTTTTATTCCAGGTATTCAACCAGCGATCTCATGTCTCTGTTTTTATTCAGGGTATTCAACAAACAATCTCCTGTCTCTCTTTTTATTTTTAGAAGAAAAGATAATATAAATGAAAAACTAATTAGTAAGGAATCAAAACTTGAAAATATCTAAAATAGTAAATAAATAACAGATCTCTGAACATACTACCAGGTATTCAACCAGCGATCTCATGTCTCTGTTTTTATTCAGGGTATTCAACAAACAATCTCCTGTCTCTCTTTTTATTTTTAGAAGAAAAGATAATATAAATGAAAAACTAATTAGTAAGGAATCAAAACTTGAAAATATCTAAAATAGTAAATAAATAACAGATCTCTGAACATACTAAAATTTATAGACGAGCAATAAAATTGAAGTTAGAGGAACTCGAACTGTCGACCTCAGGATTGGAAACATCCGAGAAATAAAATTGAGGTGAGAGAGGCTCAAAGTATCGAGCTCAGGATTCCTCGTTGTACCAATTGTACACAAACGAAGTTTCAGTTTCTCTGAATAAACAAAGGGGGTTTCACTCCCCAAAAATATGATCTGGGTCAAGTCTCAGCTGGGCTAATGAACGCGACCTCTAAACAACCTAAAACAACGCAACTAGCACCATATGTGGAAAAAACTAGGGTTTCAGTACCAATTTGAGTAGTCGATCATGAAGCACCAGCAAGACCAGTCGTACCAGCCATCAAACCATCCTTGCATCAACAATGTAAATAAAATTGATATTATCGATATATAAAAATGTATTTTATGTCATTGAATATTTTTAATTACAATAGTTTTCTTACCAAAATTGACACATTGTCTGCATTCCCTGCATGTCGAACACCTCAACCTTAACTTTGTCGCCAGTCGCATCAACAGGTGAGAACTTGTCCAACATGTTCTCCAAAAATTGTTGCAAAGGAATTATGTTGTTGAGCAAAGTGAAGGGAAATTATGTTGTTACACAAAGCTAATGGGAAGAAGCAGAGGTTGGAATATCAGCACAACAAAAACAAATCCAATGGAACAGGGATGGCTATTCATTCGAGAATTCGGGTGGCACTATTAGATTTCCAATGGAACAATGATGGCTATTCATTCGAGTATTCGGGTGGCACCATCAGATTATGAGACGGAGCAGGGTCTATGTGCTTTTGTACCATAGTGCACAGTGAAGGTGTTATTGCAGCGTTGTTGCCATGCGAAGAAGGGACGAATACATAGAGATGTTTATTTATGGGCATCATGCATACAGAGAATAGAGAGAGACACAAAGCTACAGATAATAGAGAGGCACAAAACTACGTTAGAGATAAGAAAGATGGGTGAATAAGAAAGATGGGTGAACAAAGGGGAACAACGGGAAAAAGCACCACGCTTCTGGTTCAGCTTTCCCGCACCACGTTTCTGGTTCAGCAAGATCAGAAAGAGTATGCATTAAGCCTGCAAGGTGAAGAGCATACACTAGATCAGAGAGAAAAGATGGAAAGCTAAAGGTGAATGCCTTCAATTAAGCCCAGTTGTAGACACCACCATACCAATGCATATTTGGGTGGCACTATTAGATTTCCAATGGAACAATGACGGTTATTCATTCGAGTATTGGTGGCACCATCAGATTATGAGACGGAGCAGGGTCTATGTGCTTTTGTAACATAGTGCACAGTGCAGGTGTTATTGCAGCCTTGTTGCCATGCGAAGAAGGGACGAATAGGTAGAGATGTTTATTTATTGGCATCATGCATACAGAGAATGGAGAGAGACACAAAGCTACAGATAATAGAGAGGCACAAAACTACGTTAGAGATAAGAAAGATGGGTGAATAAGAAAGATGGGTGAACAAAGGGGAACAACGGGAAAAAGCACCACGCTTCTGGTTCAGCTTTCCCGCACCACGTTTCTGGTTCAGCAAGATCAGAAAGAGTATGCATTAAGCCTGCAAGGTGAAGAACATACACTAGATCAGAGAGAAAAGATGGAAAGCTAAAGGTGAATGTCTTCAATTAAGCCCAGTTGTAGACATCACCATACCAATGCATACATAGCCATGTGGTGTGCTATGTGTATGGACGATAGACAATGTTTTACGAACCATAATATGAACTAAATATTATGAAAAGAAAATTAGCATTTAATATTTGTTAACTAATGCTAGTAATAGTTTTGGTTTTGAAAATACAAATTCCAAAAACTTATCAATTCCAAAAATGATATGAACACTATAGTCTATCTAGCTCTTTGCCTCGGGAAGAGGCCAAATAAAATCATCAAACTTTTGTTTATTTAATTGTATAATTAAATAAAACAGTGTTAAATTTACCACATAGGATAAACATATTTTCTCATTTATATATATATATAATAATTTTTATTAAATTACTAATTCAAATTTTATTTACCACATAAACATATTTTCTCATTTATATATATGTATAATGTTGATATCATAATATATTATTTTAAAAATAATTAATATATACATTTATGATGTATATATTCATTTTAATTCTTATTAAATAACTAATTCAAATTTTATGAAAAGAAATGGAAAGTAGAAGTTATCTGTAGCATTTAATTTCACATAATCTTAATATAATTTTAATAATTAAAGTATTTAGTAAACCTCACATAATCCTCGTTGGAAAGACACTTAACCACTTAAGATGGGAGAAATGTTTTGTTTTCTTAGATTTAAAAAATCAATTAAAAAAAATTAATATATAGTTAATTCAAATAAAAAATGCATATATGTTAACTTAATTAAAATTATATATAAAAACATAAATTCAAAACATCAACAAAAGCTTAGCCCATATGGGTAGGTGAATTTGTGATTGTCAAATTCAAATCCCCTCCTAAAAAAACATTAACAAAAACTTGAATCCAACAAATTATAAAATAAGCAATTTTTTTTATAAATATTATTAAAATAATAATTAATAATTCATATCAATAAGTATGATATTTAACCATATATAATTAATAAAAATATAAAAAAATAATAAATATAATATTTTTAGCCCATATGGGTAGCTGAATTTGTGATTGTCAAACTCAAATCCCCTCCTAAAAAATATTAACAAAAACTTGAATCCAACAAAAACTTGAATCCAACAAATTATAAAATAAGCAAAAAAAAATTTAATAAATATCATTAAAATAGATTAAAATAATAATTAATAATTCATATTAATAAGTATGATATTTAAGAATATATAATTAATAAACATATAAAAAATAATATATATAATATTTTTATATTTTTATATATAAATATGTGAAATACATGAAATATAAATATTAATTATAAATTAAATTCTATTTTATTTTATAAATTAAAATAATTATTCATATTCCTAGATATTATGATTTAAATTTCATATTTTAATTTATTTAATAAATATATAAAAACTTAATACTCAATAAAAAAATTCCTAAATCTTTTATATATAATCAATATTATTCAAATCATATTAAAAAATAAATTATAAAAATTATAAAACACCAATATTTATTATCAAAATTCAATAAAAATAAAAATAAAAAGATTTTTATATATAGATGTGTTTTTTTTGTTTTAAGCTATGTGTCCGACTATCCCATCCTGACCGGTTGAGTGGTCTCGCTAAAGGTCAAGTGTCACGCTCGCTCAATAGCGAGGTGCGGCACCACGGACCCTTTTCTTTTCACCAATACTCACGGTCGTGGACTACGCCTAACATTCGTACTTAGTTTATTTTTCGTTACCAAGTATTATCTTTATCCTTTATACAAATGAAAACCCATACATATTCATCATAAACAGCAATACGTGAACAATTGCACAACAATATAAAGGGAGGGGAAACTCCCTGCAATATGAGTCTGCCCAAATAAATATATATAATCTTCACTTTTAGAAAGTACAAGTTAAATCTTGGGAAACCCCAAATTTACACTTAGCCAAATTTCCAACTTCTCGGCAAACTCAGTTGCCCAGCTCGTTGGCACCTCTAAACGGTCACCACATGACTCACCCAACTCTTCGTTCACCTCGTCACACGAGTCACACCTCCATTCACCAAATCGGCACACCACACTTCATTTCACCATGCCCGGCGCGCCCAACCGCGGGTCGCCCGTCCACCCGGTTCACCTTCGTTTCGCCTTGCCTGGCGCGCCCAACCGCAGGTCGCCCGTCCACTCGGCTCACCACTTTACCACCGTTCCACCATTTCTCCATGCACGGCGTGCCCTACCCAGGTCACCTATTTCACACGTTCACCTGGCGTTGCACGACTGTTTGCCCGATGCCCTCCATGGGTCGCCCGACCTACCTTTCGTGCATGCCTACCTGGTCACTGCACGTTCTGTTCAGCGGATACCCTCCAAGGGTTGCCCTGCCTACCTTCGTGCATGCTCGCCCGACGGTGCACACTTCGTTCAGCCAACGCCCTATGCGGGTCGCCCGACTTGCCTCCATGCACGCTCGCCTGGCTTGACCTGCCAACCAACTACGCTGCCTGCTCATTCAACTCGGGCTCATACGCTTGACCTGCAACCCTACAGCTCTGCGCCTTAGCTCGCTCTCCTCTTGGTTGATCAAATGCGTTGATCGAACTTGATGCCTTAACTCTCCAACTTCGCCTTCTATTTATATGCCCAAACGCTCCATGTTTAAACACCCAGCCGACCTACCATTCTCCTCACAATCGTCAGCCTGTTCACCCATTTACACCATCGGCCCACCCATCTCATTGTTCAACCGCCCCATCGTGTCTCCACTCACCCGTCGGCCTGCCCATCGTTCGGGGCACCCCGGGACTGCCCACACGATATATGTAAACTTCCCTTTTTCTCCATCACACTTTTCTCCAAGTCGCTCACACGGCCTGCAGCTCGCCTTGTGCGTCCTCCGTAGCTCGTCACTTGTCTGGGGAGGCGCCCATCCGCCGCACGGACCTCAGGGCATTACATCCTCCTCCACCTGAAATCATTGTCGTCCTCGAGAATACATCATCCTGATAACCATTTGCCACCAAGATAATAGTCGAATCCCTGATCCATGATATCAACTAGCCCATACATCACAAACATCCCTGCAACATATGAAAAACGACCGTCTCCACCATGTGTCATTCCTCTACATGAACTGTTGTCATGATACTCCAACATAATGCTAACACATCTCTGCACACCGCTAGCCCCCATGACTCGAACTAGTTGGGTAGCTAATCCAACTGTCGCGCTCAAATCATAAGAATGCACATCCTTATGCCATCATCAGTCTTTTCTCAGACTCTGCCACAATCCGAACTCATCAAGAATCTGCTCCAACCCCATGCTCAGGTCCATGGAAACTCCATCCCATCTGCAACATGTCATGATGCTAATGCCAAACCATTCCTGCATCATCTATCTTTCATACCTACTCAACCTGTTAAAGGACTCACTACCATGAGCAGCTAACAATGAGCCCCATCTTCTAAGTCATCTAAGAAGATGTGGAGGGAGTAGAGCCTGAAGGCTCTCCCTCACTGATTAGCTCAATCCACCTGTATGGATCTTCTATCTCCATCCTCTGTAGATATGTAACCCGATCCTCCCTCTGGACATTCGGTCTTACATAAACATCATCATCATCATCGTCATCCTCAACTTCTTCCAGCCTCCTAGACAAATCCAAGATGCTATCGGACAATGTCTTGATAACCTATGACTGCTCCGCAAGCTTTGCCTCAGCAGTAGACAACCGCTTACACACCTCATTCATATGCTTCTCATCCTCCATCTGCATCACTACCAACTTACACTCGGGTCTTGTCACACCAATGGTTGGAACACCAATGGGTACATCTTCCCTTCCATCGTAAATGTACAGCTTCTTCAAATGTGGAACAATCATCACCTCATAGTGTTTCAAAAACTCCATTCCTAGCACAGCTTCATAGTCATCAATCCGCACTATAGTGAAGTCGACTTTCCCGGTCCACTCACCAAGTGTTGTGTCCACCTTTTCAGCCACACCAATCACGGAATTAGGAGGAGAATTCACTGTCTTCATATGTGCCTTCGCCGGTAAAAATTTCAACCCAATCCTTCTCACAACATCTTCACTCATGAAGTTGTGAGTAGCCCCACTATCCACCATAGTGAGTATATCCGTGCTCCCAACCTTCATCCGAACATACTCCAAGTTGTTCCTTTCCGGATCTCTTCATGAGACTGCTTCTGTAGCAGCTGCAGCTCCAAGAATCTGCATCACCCCCACAAAAGTTTCTTCTTTCTTCGCATTAGATTGTGCCACCGCAGCCACTTTTGGTCTTGAAGGAAAATTCTTCACCGTATGTGGTTCCACACATATCCAACACTTCAATGGTTTCTTTGTCTTCGACTTGTCATTCGATTTCGAAGCATCATCTTTCGTACTCTTCTCTTTCGGCTTATCAAACTTCTTCTTTTTCTCATCAGAAGTTTCGTCATAATGCTCCACCAAATGATCCACAGTAGCAAAAGCCTCCTCAAGTGTCTTAATCTTCTACCTCTTCACTTCATTGCGTGCCCAAGGTTTCAGCCCAATAATAAAGTTGAACACCTTGTCCCTCTCCGCCATGTCCGGAAGTTCCAGAACTGCACTTGCAAACTCTCGCTGATATGCCTGCAGACTTCCCGTTTGCTTTATATAATTTATCTTCATCCTTGCTTCCCAAGTTTCATCCTGAGGACTGAAGTGGGTCTGCAAAGCCTTCTTCATGTCATCCCATGAAGTTATGTCATCAGCACCACCATTGGCAATCTGATCCATCCTTCTTCGCCACCACATCTTAGCATCCTTCGTCAAGAACTGAGCAACCACTTTCACCTTAGTCTCCTCATCAGGTAAACCCAAGCATTCCAAGTATTGCTCCATGTCCCATATAAAGTTACCAAGAGTCTTCGCATTCCTTGTACCATCATAAGATTCTGGTTCCTTGACTTTCACATGAGACACTCCTCCACCTGAGTTATGTCTCACGACCTTCTTCAACACCGCGATCTCATCCTTTGCTTCGTCAAGAGATTTCTACAAGTTCAAGATTTCTGCCAAACCTTGATCTCTCACCTTCCCAATCTTCTTGACTTCTTCTTCTAGTTGTGTATACTTCCATTCAGTATACTCGTATCGTTCTCAGAGTTCATCGAATTCCTCTCTCATCTTCGCATTGCCTTCTTGATCTTTAGTGACCTCGGCCATCTTCGAAGTCCAGAAAGAATCCAATTCTTCCATCCTTTCCAATACTCGACCCATGAAAGCTTCACCTACATTGAGACTAGACTCACCTATCACAATCTGAGGTTCTCCTTCCATCTCAGCCATCTTCCTTCTTTGTGATCTAGTATAGACCATCCACCATTCACCTGAATCACCCTGATATACCACCTGTCACCTGCAAAACTTGAACTTCAAGTCTTTGGCCTTTCATAGAATCAGCTCCTTGATTCAGTTCACCAAGTTTCCTACAAAACTTGGACCAGCTCTGATACCACCTGTCACGCCCCTACACTGGTGGTAGTCTTTCAACCACTCTATAGCAAGGTGCGGCACCACCGACCCTTTTCTTTTCACCAATACTCACGGTCATGGACTACGCCTAACATTCGTACTTAGTTTATTTTTCGTTACCAAGTATTATCTTTATCCTTTATACAAATGAAAACCCATACACATTCATCATAAACAACAATACATGAACAATTGCACAATAGTATAAAGGGAGGGGCAACTCCCTGCAATATGAGTCTGCCCGAATCAATATATATAATCTTCACTTTTAGAAAGTACAAGTTAAATCTTGGGAAACCCCAAATTTACACTTAGCCAAATTTCCAACTTCTCGGCAAACTCGGTTGCCCAGCTCGTCGGTGCCTCCAAACGGTCGCCGCATGACTCACCCAACTCTTCATTCACCTCGTCGCACGATCGTGTCATTTTCCCAACTCGGGCGCGCTCGTCATTTCCATGTCGCCTCACTCGAGCACCCTCTACATGAGTCACACCTCCGTTCACCAAACCGGCACACCACACTTCGTTTCACTGTGCCCGGCATGCCCAACCGCGGGTCGCCCGTCCACCCGGTTCACCTTCGTTTTGCCTTGCCCGGTGACCCCAACCACGGGTCGCTCATCCACCCGGCTCACCACTTTACCACCATTCCACTGTTTCTCCATGCACGGCGCGCCCTACTCGTGTCACCCGTTCCCCACGTACACCCGGCATTGCATGACTATTTGCTTGACGCCCTTCGCGGGTCGCCCGACCTACCCTTCGTGCATGCCTACCCGGTTGTTACACGCTCCGTTCAGCGGATGTCGTCCGCAGGTTGCTCGGCCTACCTCTGTGCATGCTCTCCTGGTGTTGAACCCTCCATTCAGCCGACGCCCTATGCGGGTTGCCCGACTTGCATCCGTGCATGCTCGCCCGGCTCGACTTGCCAACCAACTGCGCTGCCTGCCCATTTAACCCATGCTCATACCTCGACCTGCAACCCTACAGCTCTCCGCCTTAGCTCGCTCTCCTCTTGGTTGATCAAATGCGTTGATCGAACTTTATGCCTTAACTCTCCAACTTCGCCTTCTATTTATATGCCCAAATGCTCCATGTTTAAATGCCCAACCGACCTGCCATTGTCCTCACAACCGTCGGCCTGTTCACCCGTTTACACCGTCGGTCCGCCCATCTCGTTGTTCGACCGCCCCATCATGTCTCCACTCACCCGTCAGCCTACCCATCGTTTGGGGCACCCTGGGACTACCCACACGATATATGTAAACTTCCCTTTTTCTCCATCACACTTTTCTCCAAGTCACTCGCACGGCCTGCAGCTCCCCTTGTGCGTCCTCTGCACTTCATCTCCACAGCTCGTCGCTTGTTCGGGGAGGCACCCATCCGTCGCACAAACCTTAGGGCATTACATCAGGGGCCGAGGGTTTTATTTACAATTTCTTGTGGAACAAAAGAGGGATCAGAGCTGACCTCCGACTACATGTCTCTTCCACTATTCTCGGCTCGTGTATTGAAAACTACAATTTACATGCATTCTCCCTACTGCTGAATTCATTTTACATTGACAATATACTAGCCAAGTTATAAGGAGGATGAAAAGTTTACGTTGATGCTTTAAGGTCTCGATAGTGTGATAATGGGTGGTCTTGATCCCATGAAGTTTTTCATAGGTTAAAGTGACCATCGCTCTACTAGATGGAGTGAAATGTGCTTACTTAAGCACGTCAAATAATATGATAATACATGTTAAAGCCAAACAATCTTTATTTATCACCACTCATAGAGTATATATCCACATTCACTGAAGGACTACATGTCAAATTTTCATTATTTTTAATGCACTGTCCTCTCAATGCCCTCAAGTCAACTCTTGCTATTACTACAATCGAGAGAAAATTATACTCTATCTTTTTCATGAAAGCATGCATGTATTCAGACAGGGGATGAAACACACTAATGTAATTCTATTCATTTGAAATATGATTAGAGAAAGTGTAGTCGCTCAATCCTTGAGCTCCTCTCCTCATCTCTATCTAAAATTCCCTATGCTATCTAATTATACAAATACTATTTCCATTTATAGGAAAATATATCTCCAAGATAAGAAATTGGACACCTATCTTAAAACTACCCAACAGTTAAGGTAGATTCTTATCAACATTTACAATGGTCTACTTAGCCAAGTTCTCAAAATATTCTAACAATATGATAGTACTTGGCAAAGTCTTCAAAATATCCTAACAATATTATGATAGTCTAGATTCTTCAATAATGAGGACACTTGGCCCTATTTCAAATTCATCTAGATAAAATGAGAAAATAAAAACTCCATCTAAAATTTACATATTCCCTTTTGGTGCCCTAAAAAAAATGGTATGCTCGTGTTGATGTTACTGCATCAAACTCCTTGGGTGAAAAGAAATTAACCTCCTAGTCAATATGCTAGATCCTCGAGGTCCCAAATAAAATGTTGTTGTTTTCTAGATGTCTGATTATGTTTCTCCTCTAGTACTGACTTCATTTTCCGAGGATCCTAGGTTTAATTATGCTACATTCCACTTGCCTTGTTGAAGCAATCTTGTGCAATCAGCTTACTGTTTGTTGCCCTTCTCCTTCCACGATACCATATTTTGTTTTACAGTCTTCCATAATCATCCAGGCACTGAAGTAAATTGATATTTTCTAATCATTGTGTCGTTCTTCAGGTATCTCCTTCATCAACATTGTGAGTTCCACAACCTTCATGTCCAGTTTGCACCTATGATGGTACATTTTGCTTCTTCCTTGCCGATCCATAACGTTGGTACCAATCATCCCCACTGATATATTCAGTGGTTCAATCTCCATTTCATCATATGGATTCCAATTTTCTGCATTCCCATAACAGTAAGTATAATGCAAAATCCCAAACTGCTCGCAACTTTCTATCATTGTTTGTTGTCTTGTAATTCTTGGTTGCAAATGAAATAAATTTTCCTAAGAAAACCGGTCTCATTTCTCTTCTCCTCTCTTTCTTCCCTCAACTACATTATATGCCTCCTTTCCAAAATCCCAACGGTCCTGTCATCATGTTCTTTTTCCAAGAACTTAACAATGGTTGGGTATCATTGTATGGATGCTTCTTCCATGCAGCCTCTATGAAATAAAAATTCATCTTCAACAAGCTTTATACTTGCATGTACTCTCCCTATCAAAATATTGATCACAGTATCCTTAAACCAACTCAAGACTTCTTGGATGCCTCTATCCTTAACAAGCCAATTTTGGTCTCTTTGGAATAAATTTTCCTACTCCTTGTCCTCCTGGATGTTCTGCTCAACTGTAGGTACTGTGAAATTTGAAATTGCATAAAATATATTAGTTTTAAACATATGAGGCCTCTATTACCCTCTCCAACGATTCTTTCTCTTGGTGGCTTTTATGAGATATGGTTGTATCCTCCTCCTTTATGATAGATTCCAGTTCCCTTCTTCCTTCAATGCCTTTGGAAGATGTTGTGATAGTTGTGTGTGGTTGTCCTCCTTCATTATTGTTGGAAGTTGCATCCACATACAATTTGTTAGATTTAAAAATGTATGGCTCTTAGACCTCATTTAAGATCTATGCACTCGAATCTTCAAGTTGATCTGAATTCTCTCTTAATTCCATCTTTTCTTCATGATATTTCTTTTTCCAAAGGGCTGCAATCCTTATATCCAACTCTTGTTTTCCACATATTTTAGCTACATTTTCTACCACCTGCAGTTTAGCATGCTGGATGAATGCCTATTAAATATGTTTTCCTCCAGTGAACTAAATTCTTCATACAAATCAGTGAAACTAATTTGAAATAAAGTTGTAGTCTCATCCTCTATCATCCATTCTCCCTCGTCAAATTATGACTGCATTTATCCCAGCATCTCAATTTTTGCATCATGCTCCATAAGCGGTTCACCTGAACCTTGTCCAACATCTATCTCATATAATTGTAGAGATGTCCCTCTTGCAACCCTATTGTTACCTCTATCTCCTAAAGGAAATTCCATAAACTCCCCTTATTTTATGACTATTCATAGTGACCATCTTCCTTCATGGTCTTCTTGACTTAGACATGAATAAAACTCATTAATTCAAAAACATGAGGCTTTTGAGCCTTTTCAGATGCTCCTAGTGCCTTTTGTTGTTATGGACATTCCCCATAGTCCATGAGACTTTTTTTCAGTTTCTTCTTTTCATCCTCATCATCACCTCCACTCCTTTTCATAATATCTTCTGAGGACCCTTCAAAGTCATTATTTCCATCTTACATTATGGTAATCTTTGGCAATTGCTTGTAGCATTCCTTCTTTACTTGCTCTTGCCAGGTGTTGAGAGAAAATACTTATGTCTTCTCTCTGTTGGATATTGTGTCCATGTCCTTGGTTTTCATTCACATAAAGTTCACCCAGTTTAAAGATGAAAGACCATATAACCACCTCCGGTAATTCTACTACCAACTCTCCTTGCCAAATTTCCTCCAATGTCTCATCAACATCCTTTATTGATAACTCTCTTTGTTGTTTTCGATTTTGCACATAGTCCATGAGACTCTCAAATAATCTCTCATTACCCTCTCCTTTGAGGATATCACCTCTCATTGGTTCACAAGTGTAAATTGTTCCAACCTTAAACTCACATTCTTTAAGATCTTTCTCACTTAATGAAGAATTTAATAGGTGCTTCAACTCCTTCCCTGACCTCTTAGGGGTCTTCTTCTTCAAACCCTTCCATTTGATAAGTAACTTGAACCTCCTCCTAAGTTCCAATATTCGTCTCTGGTCTTCTTGTTCCAGCATCATCTTTAATAAATTGAGCATCTATTTTAGCTCAACCATCTTCTTATCAAATTCCTATTGGCTTAGTTTCTTCTGCATGCCATTCTTCTTGGCATCCTTTTATCCTTTGTTGTGGCTTCTCTTTGAACCCTAATTATGGCCATCAATAGCCATCTCTTTTCCTCCCTTTTTGTGAGCTTACATTTTCCCACTATGAGTTGTAGGAAAGCTCTTATTACAAGCCTTCTCCATCGCTTGTTACCTAAATACCTCACCTCCACCTTGCTATTCATTTCCCTTGGTACCTTCCTCTAGAACCTCTTGAACACTCCTTGCTCTTCTCTAGATTCTACTACACCTTGCTCACGTCTTGAGAACTCCTCTAGTTCTATTTTCTTGAGGACCTCCTTTGCCCCCTTCACTCTCCAACTGCAACTCAGTTTTCTCCTTCAAAAACCTCTCTTGTTGCAAGGGTTATTTTCCAACTCTTTTAAGAACACTGCTAATCCTTTACAACTCTTGTTGGTTGTAGTTATACCACCCACATTTGTTGCTACTTAATTATTAGCTTGCCAAAATTTAAACAACTCGATGACAAGTTACATACTAGGGATTTTATTCAATATCTCTTCCTTGGCTAGGTTCTCTTACACTCTTCCAACTCTACTCCTTGCTCTCTTTATATGCCAAGGCTAAAAAATAGCTTCAACTCTAATACCATTTTTATAGTAAGCCCATCTAGTAGGCTACTCTATTTACCCAGAATCTCCGCCATATTTTCCATGTTTAAAAAATCTACTGCCACAAGGATTTCACTCGAACCAAGGTTGGGGTTGGTTCAACCCAACATTTCTCCTCTTTTTGCAGTGAAGGATTAACCTCTGCAACTGAGTTGTCTTTCCTTAGCGTAATTCCAATTAAACTCAGTCTTCGTTCTCTCAATTATCTTGCAATAGGTGATACTATACTTGGCACACGGTGAATTTACTTGCTACTCTCCTCTTCCAACGATGACGACGAGCTCTTCTTATTCCACGAGTGACAGTGATGGACCTCCTTTTATATCCTCATTTTCAACAATATAAAGCACAACGTTGGGGCTCACACCAAACATGTCGGGATCGACTTCAACTTGGAGGTCGGATGTTGGACTTGAGCTACCTCTGTGATTCTTTTTTTAAATCTATGTGTCTGACTAGCCTCACTGTTAGGCCCCTATACTACTAGTGTAACCCCTTATTGTTATTAGTCCAACCCACTTATTATATTGATGTACCCATGTAGTGCCCATATTGTTACTATTGTGCCACATAGACGCCCACTATTGTTATTATTGTGCCCTTACATTGTTATTGTTATGTCGGCTCTGATTATGTTATGACCCCTTAGACTCCTATATATAGAAAGGAGGTCTTTTCATTTGTATCGTCCAAGAATTGTTCATTTATGTAATGTAAAGGAGGTTGCCCCCTCGAAAAGGCTGAATTCTAAGGCGTTGATCTATCTTTTCTATCTTTTCTTGAGCTGGTTTCATAACATTTGGTATCAGAGCTTTGGATTCTAGGGTTTCACTGCTCCAAACAAGTCATCGTGGAATTTTTTCAGAAGTCGCAAAAAAAATCCATTTGAGAATAAATCGCGGTGAACCTTGGGTGCGAATTTCAGAGCTTTTCGTGGGATATTTGCGGAGATATGATCTGAGGAAGTTGGTCTTTTTGCAGACTCCTGAATTACATTCCAAACAGGTGACCTGGGGAAAATAGTCATAACTTTCTCTCTGAGCATTGGATTGAAATTTCGTAAGAAGGTATAGAAAGCGGACGAACTGTAGTTTCTTGTGTATCTTTTTCAGAGCCAAAGGTCGAAAAATTGACACATGGCACTTCATACAAGTTCGCTCTTCTGGAAAGGTCTATAATCAGGTCATCTTGGGAGATTGTGCATAACTCTTTTTTGAAGAATCCAATTTGGATCAGACTGGTGGCATTGGAAAGAGGACACAGAGGGCTACTACAAGTAGCAATTTTAGAACTTAAATATCCACAAGTACAGAGTTACAGTCGTTTCAATATCGAGGTCCTAAAATCAAGAAAAAGCAAGATGAGGAAGTTTGATGGCAAGGATCCGGTAAATTGGATACTTCAGATGGAGCAATATTTTGATCTACATGGTGTACCACTGTTACAAAAGGTATGTATTGCATCTTCATATTTAGAACTGGATCAATTTTTATGGTATAAAGGGCTTTGTTCTCGTAAACAACTTGTTACGTGGTCAATTCTCACGGAGGAAATGATAGCACATTATGAGGATACAAAGAGCAACACCTTCTTTAGAGAAACACCACAACAATTGGAAAGAGTAAAAGGGCTTTGTGACATATTTGAAAGTAAAATTATGGCAACAAGGAAGTCTACCCCTCACAACTTTAAAGATGGACGTGTTGTTTCTCCTAGCCTTCCACAACCTACAAGGGTTACACCACAACAATTGGAAGAAAAAAGAGAAAAAGGGCTTTGTTACAATTGTGACAACAAATGCACTAAAGGTCATAAGTGTGCTGAGAAGAAATTATTTTACATAGAGTATGAAGAGGAGGAAGAAAAGGATCAAGAAACATCAAAAGAAGAGGATATATGCCAGGACCCGACCCCAGAGAAAGAAGAAATGAATCAGAACATATCTTGTAAACTATTGGCAAGAATGACCACTCAAACTCTCAAGATAGAAGGACATATCAAGAAGAAAAAGGTGCAAGAAGTGAAAGATCACATCAAGAAAGAAGAAATGAATCCAGCCATATCTTGTAATTCACTGGTCGGAATTACCACTCCTCAAACTATCAAGATAGAAGGATATATCAAGAAGAAAAATGTTCAAGAAGTGAAAGATCACATCGAGCGTCAAGAAATGAATCCGACCATATCTTGTAAAGGATTGGAAGAAATTACCACTCCTCAAACTCCAGAGATAGAAGGACATATCAAGAAGAAAAAGGTTCAAGCAGTGAAAGATCACATCGAGCATCAACAACAAGTTCTCCAACTTTTAAAGGATAACGCCACTTCGGTGCAAAATCAAATGAAACAACAGGTAGATCAACATCATAGTGAAAAATGTTTTGATGTAGGCGACTGGGTATTTTTACTATTACATCTAAAGCAAGTTATTTATGAGAAGGAAATGTTGGCAATACTACATGCACTTAAAAAATGGCGACCTTACCAAATGGGAAGACTCTTCAATGATGAGGATGTGGAAGCATTGTTTTGTGCTATTTCTATTATCCAACCAGATTGGATAAACGAAGCAAGGGATGAATGGAAGAAGGACAAAGAAGTATGGCCACTTATTCAAAAGTTGCAAAAGATCCCAATTCAAACAATATTGCCAGAAATTGAAGAAGAAGGAAAAATCATATTGGAACTTGGAGTAGTCATAGAAACAAGAACCCGACAGCTACGAAATCGATCAATTTCAAAGTATCTCATCAAGTGGAAGAACTTACCCGCTGAAGATTCCACATGGGAGGACAAGAATTTTATACAGAAGCATCAAGAACTACTCAAGCATTGAGGACAACGCTTTTTGAAGGAGAGGGGCATGTTAGACCCCTATACTACTAGTGTAACCCCTTATTGTTATTAGTCCAACCCACTTATTATATTGATGTACCCATGTAGTGCCCATATTGTTACTATTGTGCCACATAGAAGCCCACTATTGTTATTATTGTGCCCTTACATTATTATTGTTATGTCGGCTCTGATTATGTTATGACCCCTTAGACTCCTATATATAGAAAGGAGGTCTTTTCATTTGTATCATCCAAGAATTGTTCATTTATGTAATGTAAAGGAGGTTGCCCCCTCAAATAGGCTGAATTCTAAGGCGTTGATCTATCTTTTCTATCTTTTCTTGAGCTGGTTTCATAACACTCACCAAAGGTCAGGGCTGGGGTTTCTATTTACAAATTCTTGTGGAACAAAAGAGGGATCGGAGCTGACCTTCGACTACAGGCCTTCCCCACTATTCTCCACTCGTGTATTGAAAACTCCGCTTTACAAGCATTCTCCCTACCACATAATTCATTTTGCATTAACAATATACTTTCTCTACCACTGAATTCATTTTTCATTAACGATATACTCGCCAAGTTTTAACAGGGACCTCACACCACGCGATTTAGATCTACAGGACTCGTTCAATTCCTTAGTTCCTTTGAAAAAACAATATACTCGGCAAGTTATAACAGGGCCTTCACACCATGCAATTTAGACCTATAGGGCTCGCTCGATTCATTAGTTCCTTTAAAACAAACTAACCTCCTTGAAGGTCGATGAAATTGTAGTGATTTATTCCACATTAATTTTCCATATAAACATATACTCCCGCTAATTATTGGTTCACTCCCTCTCGGCACGAAGGAGGATCAGATGTCTAGGTTGATTGTAACATACCCTGGTAACCTCACATGTAAAAGCAGGGAGTTAGAATTTTTTTATACAAATTACCCACAAGTAATTATCCAAATCACAACTCCACATTCCTCATTAACCATTAGATATAATGTTCATTAGTACATAAAGTAAATTGCAATAGAGGATAGTAAGTTGCATATCCATTGACAACCACTGTTGTAGTATATTAACATAAACTGTCTCATGAACCTTGCATCCATTTCATGATTTCCTTAACCATATTAATTAATCACATACTTGACATTATGATTATCACATCAAATAAGGAATCATCATCATCAAGGATTCAACATCATCAAACTGACACAATAAGCAATCACATCATTGAACACCGATATACCTTGGAAACCCCGTAGGGTGAAAACCAGCAAACGTTTAATCTTATTATTAAACGCTCGTGAGGGTTTTCACCCCTCACTCAATGGCTTATAAGGGATTCCATCCCTTATCCATTGTTATAAAATATTACAATGAAATATCATTAAAATGTCACATAACTAGCTAAAAGCTATTACATTTTCCATGAAACCCTTTACCTACATATCACCACTCTCTACATCCTGGTGGCATGATTGTTCTATCAATGTACGATCCCGCAACTCATACTCATGAGCGTGGGCCATTAGTTCTTTACCTACCACAATGTTAAACATCATTTTTCTTTGGCACAAACTGCCATCGTTTCCTGTCATTGTTGTCATCAACAAGCTTTGGCAACAAGATTAGATACAATATTAATCAATCAATAATCAGCCTCTAAAGGTGATCCTTTAACATCTACTCATGTGCATGAATTGTAAATATATATCACAAAATTGTAAATATATATCACAACATGCTTCTTCTAACAACGTTGTGCACAAACAATTATCAAGCATGTCATAATAAATAACTAGTACATTTATTCAAGTAAATACTTGTTTTACTTTCCACAATTCTTACTCACACTAATGCATATTTCTCTTCAAATGATCTAACCCAATAGTTCTACAAATCCATGTTCCTCTTTACAATATATAACACAATAGTTATATCTTCATACATGTAATAAACTATTGTTTCTATGCTTTTGCATATGTGTTCTTTTCACATAGTTATTTTTCAAGAACCCATCATAGTTTCTCTATCATTAATGTACAAAGCTATTATGCATTTGTTTCCATGAAAGTATCATAACAAAGTCCTCATGCATTTGTTTCAACAAAGTATCATAATCAACCTTTCTTTTGCGCATAAGAACTAAGATAATAATATCAGTAACCGTTTATGCATTAAACCATGCAAATAAATCAAACTACCCAATATGCAACAACCAAATTCTTTACCTTTTTACTCACCAAAACATGTAACTTTTGCAAACTCTTGCAAAGGAATTAACACCATTTAACACCATTAACTTATCTTTCATGTATAAAGAGATATAATCTTTCCAAAGAAGGTTCCTATGACTTATCTTTGTGCATTTCATCTATGCATAGGTTATTATATTTTCTCATAACTAAATATTGTTTTACAAGAGAACTCTCTACCCATGAGAATATTTCACAAATTACCCTCTTTAATCTATATTCACTTCCAGGAAAAGGACTACAAAATCCCTTTTAAGAGAAGAGAATTCATCCTATCTTTTCTCACATAATCACTTATGCATGTTATATAAAGACAATAAATCTTACTTATCTTTTAATGGAGAAAATATATGTAATAACCGTCTTTTCCTATATATAGTAGAAACAACCTTTAACTACATATAGTAATATATTTTCTCTACCAAGAATATATATATATATATATATATATATATATATATATCTACATGCGGTAATATATTTTCTTTACAAGAGGAATATATAACCTTAATCTACATGTAGTAATATATTAAATTACCCATACTAAGGTTATTTAAGTAAAAACCCTCTTTAGGTTATTCAAGTAAAAACCCTATTTTCTTTACCAAGAGGAATATATAATCTTTATTTACATGTACTAATACATTTTCTTTACCAAGAAAATATAAAACAACAATCTCCTCAAGAACTTTAGATGTCTCATACATCTCTTCTCAAGAGGATATCTTGGGTACTTAGCAAGAACCTTGTGTAATTTATCCCAAAGAAATAATAAAGCTACTTAGCTTTTAACACTCTCAAGAAAATCACAAAACTACTTAGCTTTTACTGTGCATAAACTAAGCAACAAATATTTTCAAGAGGACTTATATTCCTGCAATATTTTAATACATAGAAACTTTGTGCATAAACTAAGCAACAAATATTTTCAAGAGGACTTATATTCCTGCAATATTTTAATACATAGAAACTTTGCAATACCTGGCAATCATAACCAAACTATACTTTGTGCACCAAAATAAGGAATTTACTTTAAAGAACATGGACATTATTAACCATATCTTTCTGTGCACATAAACAAAGAATATTTCAAGAGATTAACTTATCTTTTTCAGTTGCACCACCACAAGCCTTCCAAAATAAAACACGAATCATGCAGGCCGCTCTCTCAATAATTCAATGCGGATAGGCTCAGTCAAGTATTAGATGACAGCAATCATGAGTCATGCGATTGGCAGATTCTTCCAAATTCTGGCGTCTGTGAAATTTGATAACAAGCTGCTCCCGATCTTTGAACCCGGAATCTGTCACTTATTTCACTCGGCGGTGGTCACTTTCACATAATGGCTTTGATTCCCCCGCTTCACAATGATATCGCTCACTCTAATAATCAATGGCGGCTCTTAAGACGTAACCACAACTCCTTCCAACTCGCTGCTAATATGACGGTTCTCTCCTTTCTTGATCGCAGCCTCATTTAGTTGTAACTAATTCGTAACTCTTTTACAATTACTATTTCATAATTGTTTTGATTTTACGTTGAGTTATTTTAGGGATGTTACACTGATCCTTTAAGCTATCGACAGTGCAATAATGGGTGGTCTCAAACCCATGAAGTTTCTCATATGATAAAGCGACCATCGCTCTACTAGATGGAGCAGGATGTGATTCTGAAAACTTAAGCACATCACATAATACGATAATATGTGCTAAAGTGAAACATTCTTTATTTCTCACTACTCACAAGGTATATCTCCACAAGTAGTGAAGGACTATCTGTCGAATTCACATTCCATTTTAAGGCACTTTCCTTTGAACGCTCTCAAGTTAGCACTCACTATTACCATGCCTAAGACAAAATTATACTCTATCTTTGTCAGGAAAACATGTATTCAGACCAAGGATGAAACATAATAATGCAATTCTATTCATTTGAATTACAGAGGAAGTGTAGTGGCTTGATCCTCGAGCTCATCTCCTCATTTCTCTTTAAAAACCCCTATGTTATCTAACTGTACAAATACAATTCCCATTGATGGGAAAATATCTCTCCAAGACCAGAAACTAGATATGTGTCCAAAAGCTACCCAACAACTAAGCTAGACGCTTGTTAACATTTACAATGTTCTATCTGGCCAACTCCTCAAAATATCCTAATAATATGATAGTCTAGATTCCATAATATGATAGTCTAGAATCCTCAAGAATGAGGACACTTGATCTTATTACAAATTCGTCTAAATAAAATGAGAAAATAAAAACTCTATCTAAAATTTACATATTTTTTTGGGGCTTTAAAACAATGGTACATTGGTGTTGATGTTCTTTCATCACATCATAGATCTATTTTAATTCGGAAGAGTACTAAAATCTTTTCAAGTGTAAATTTTTCTTCAAATTTTACACTTTTTGAATTGTATGTTAAGAGATTTGACATTTTTGACACTTGTAAATTAGAATTAAAATAAATCTTTACACACACATGAAAACTATATTTATATTATTATATAAATATTAAATTTTTAAATTGAATAACATTCTAATTAATATTAAAAAATATTAAATATAACATTTTTTATTTCTAAATTAATTATAAACTTGAAATTGAAAAATAAATATTATTACAATTAATATTTAAAAAATTACATAAAAGATTCATTCTATAGCTTTTAAACCCTTCACACATCCAAAGTTAACATTATATAGTTAATTATTAATTAAACTTTTACATTTTTATAAATATTTATATGGTATGGTGATCATTGGCACACAAATATCTTATGAGTCTCTCCAAAGACTCTAGGAATCGATTTGTCTATTATCACTATTAGTTTAGCGTTGACCAATGCAACTTATAATGTTTGACTTTAAAAAATAAATATTTATTACCTGTTTTTAAAATGCAACTTATAATGTTTGACTTTGAAAAATAAATATTTATTACCTGTTTTTAAACATTTGATTGGATCATAATTTGAAGATATTATTATAGCCTTTGCACAATGTAATTCCAAGTGGATAACAACTTTAGATATTTTATGTCATGATTTAGGGATATAGTTGCAATATTTATGCTTGATTTTTAGATATTTGACTAGTGATTTTTTTTATTCTAAGCTTTGCAAAAAAACCATCCAAAAATAAAATCTTTGAAAATAACAAGTAGTCAGATAACTAGCAATTTATCTTCCCACCATAAGTCTTAGCAAAGAAAATGAAGAAGAATAAGATATAAATTTATATTCTTACATAGAGTTACGTCCATCATTATTTATGTTTTCCTAACCACTTATATAGGAGTTCAATGTGTACACTTACTACTCGTTACTACCCACCAAAATCAAAATTTATGCAAGTCATTTCTCCTAATCAAACAATTGATTTATCCATTTCAAATCTCAGTTTTTTAATTTCTACCAAAACAAAAGTATAAGATTTGATTTGTCTATTCACCACTATTATTTTAAACCAATATTAATTATAATTTTTTATACTATTGTTTAATTTTTAAGTTAACTAGGGACTACATGCCTCGCACTTGTTTTTGATGATATTCCCTATAATCATGCAAAGGATGCCTTGAAATCCACAAACGATCAATTGTTAACAGGTTTAGATCCATTGCTTAAATTGCAGGCTCTGAACGTATTCAAAAACTTAGATAACTCAGAATTGCAATTAGGCGTTGTTTATCCGGGTATCAAATTTATAGGATAGATATTTTTTTTTTTTAAATTAGACCATATGAGAATCTTATTTTTGATGATGGAAATAAATTTAACACAATAAAAAGCGATTAGTGTATCGAACACTGTAAGAGATTTCCAAAAATTTTAAACAGATTTTAAAATCTTACCAAAATTTCTATTATTTTCGAACTAAATTTGAAAAATCCTCAAAGTACCCGATTGCAATTATCACATAACACAATTGTAGTTTTGGAATGCTCCGACTCCCTATCCTCGATTCCCAGCAAATTTCTGCCATAAGAAACCTCTGAAAAACCAGAGTTGTAGTTTTGGAATGTCCGGACTCCGTATCCTCGATTCCCAGCAAATTTCTGCCAGAATAAACCTCTGAATTGCCTAGCGCTTCGATTGCTAGTGATCCGACGATTATATTCATAACATGGGAAGAAATTTTGTGTCCCCCACTACTGTATGCCCTCATGCTTTTCGCTCTTGGCCTCACAGGAGTACCATCGTCAAAAGCTGCGTCACATTCCTTGTGTTTGGATCATTTCAGTCAAATTTCACTATCCTCATGGCCACCTTTCAACGAATTTTGTATTGAATATATGTGGCGCTCGGAGATGGACGTCGTTTAAAGCAATTTTTCTTAAGAGAAAATCCCTGTCACAAAGTTATGGCAACCAACCGTACCACCACTATTCCGTACTCGACTGCACATCCACCATCAAATCGTCTGAACCCTCAGTCCTCAAACCCTCCACACACGCAACAACAAGAGTTAAGGCACTAATCATTTTGTGGGTCTGAGTCGAACGTCTTCTGACGCGCGTTTACGAATTTGTTGCCGTTCCCTTCACGGTCAAACTAACATCCACACAAGAGAACACCGCATTTGCCCTCCGTAGCGCTACTGAAAATCCGTAAGGGTTACCTTATGATAAATTGTTAAGATATAATTTAGAAGATGTGATTTAATAGTTAGGTGAGGTGGCTTGGTTTTAAAAGATATTGTGATTTGTGATTTTACATTGAAGTATTTAAATAAGTTCACATAAATTTTAATATGATTTTAACATTGAAATATTTAAATAAGCTCACATAAATTTTAATAAATCCAGATAAATTTTAATAAGCTATTTAAATAGAAACAAGTTTGACAATCTATGATGTAGCATTTATTTTTTGTCATATTTTTTTTTCCATGACTAGAAATGAAATTCTTACTAACAAAATAAAATACATGAAAAATTAGAGTGATAGCATTCTCTAATTGAATAGAATTGACCTACATTTTATAAACACTTTTTAGTATTATATAGCTAGATTAATAAATCCATGCAGCTTCGCATGCCATTATCCAATGATCAAATAAAGAACCTTGAACCCACTTCCAGATTTGGAATTTGAACTCAGTTTTTCCCACGCCCTCTTAAACGACCCACTAATTATACCCCCGCCCGTACAGTACAGTTGGTCTTTCAAGATACTTATTGTCAATAGCTTTTGTGAGTCGGGTAAAAAAGTTATATCTCAGGTTGATTCAATGTAATTTAGCTGGTTAGGAGAGTTTAATAATAATGTTTCCACTCAAGTTTAAGTCTTATTAACATAATACTTTTATTTAAAATAGCAAAATATTTTAATTTCCATATTAAACTAAAAATATTTCAATATACACCGGAGTAAAAGTTTTTACGATGAAATATATAGAGAAAAAGATTGAAATAATTTTTATTCCAGATACTTTCTAATTTAGTATATGCAAGATATTTATAAATTTTTCAATAGTTAATATGGATTTGATATCTAAAATAGTAATAATAAAAATAATTTAACTTATACATACAGAAAAAAATAAGTATGAATTTCATGTCAACTATATATATTATATTAACTAGTTCAAATTTTTTCACTCAAAAACATGTTTGTATTCCCAAAAAATTGAACCCTCTACTTTAGACCCTTGGTAGATTCAGAACTTAAATAAATCTTTATATATCAACTAATTTAATATTTAACACAACCATATTTTTAAAATTAAATTATTATTATTATTACTACTCAAAATAACTAATTTTAATTCATTTAGTTATTTTAATTCATGGAAAAATTTATTTCCAAACATAAATCAGATATTCTCTGCTAAAAAAATTGACCCATTATCTCTACGGATTTGGAGCCTCCCACAAAATACCTTTACCGGCCTAGCGAATTTTTATGCGATGGAATACCAAAAAGAATAAAAATGAGGAGGTTCGTTTTGAAAGACCAGGCAAATGACTCAGTGCCATTCAATAAAGCATTGCATAAAGTAGGGTATTTTTAAAGTTGGGTATTTTTAAGATTTCTATGGTTTGTTTTCATTTTTTTAAGTAATAAGATAAATTTTTCATTTATTTTTAATTTAAAATGTGTTTGCTTTTTGCTTTATTTTTATATAAATATTTAGATTTTTATTTAATTTTTAGTAATAAAATATATTTTTCCTATTTATTTTTATATAAATATATTTAGAGCTTATTATTTTTAATATTTTATTTATACAATTTTAATAATTCAACTTCACCATTCTTATATTTTTAATTTTATTGAAACAATTTTCTTAAATATTATTAAAATAAAAAATAAAAAATAAAAGTACTTTAGGAATTATACAATTTTTTTTTGCATATAAGGAAAATTTATGTTTATTTTTTAGTTTTAATTAGTCTTTTTTTCTTTTTAAAATTGATTAATAAACACTTTCAAATGACCCGCCTGAACGTGTTTACACGGACGTCCTCAAACAACTCACCCGAATGAGTTTACATGGCCGCTCACACACGACTGAAACGAAGGCACAAGGGAGAGCCAAGCAAACGAGCTACACGAACGTGCACAAAGCCCACCCCAAGTCACAACTTAGCATTTTTGATACGGGCTCATGTGCCTGGGTGCACCCTCACACTGAACGACCCGACCAAACGAGTTTACATAGGTGCCCTCAAACAACGCGCCTTAACGAGCAAACGACCCGCCCAAACAAGTTTACACGGGCGCCCTCAAACGACTTGCCCGAACGAGTTTACAGGGCATCAAAATATAAGTGAGTGAAATTTTTGATCTCAGATTTTTGTGATCCATATTGATTGTTTGAAATTGATTAATCACATCATCAATATTTGTTTGGTCAGATTTCCAAACCCTCTAATATGGTTCATCTTTACGACCAAAATGAAAAAACCAATCTATTTTTAGGAATAAATAGCATAGATGCATCATGTTCCAGAACTAGCCATTAAAATATAATATATTTTAATTAACATAAGAACTAGCCGTTAAAAATATAATATATTTTAATCAACATAAAAACATTAAAATATTAAAAATAATTAGACCAATGTAAAATTATTTAAATAAAGGTCACATATCAGGGCGTAATCGCTCTGCAACTTTTGGGCTAGGGTTTCTAGCCTCGCTGCTACGGCGCCGCACACTGCAAATTTTTCTGCCAACGATCTCTAACCCGGTCCTCATTTGGGCAATTACACCTGCTGATCCCTCTCAATGGCAGTGTCTCAGGGGGAGGCTCTCAATGCCTCCCCCAACGTCAATGCTGATATGACCCAAAAGACGTCAGCCGACACAAACCAACCTACTCAAGGCAATGCACAGGGCTCTGCAACAGGCCAAAAACCGCAGGATAACAATACACAGAAGATTCCACCGGGCGATAAGCCAGACAGTCAAGAGGACAAAACGACGGAAGCGCAAGGCACCACAGAGGTACCCAAAGCCACCTCTGCTACCTGCAGACCAATAGCAACGGAACGTCCCAAAATCGAGCTACCGAGCCACAGGATCAATGCCCAGATCTAGTACATGAGAGACCACGCGCTGATTGGCAAATTCGTCGGGTTCTGGCCAACTGAAAAGGCCCTACATGGATGGATTAGGGCCAAATGGAAGCCAAAAGGGCAGGTAACACTGCAACTCAGACCCAAAGGATTCTTCACTGCCATTTTTAACTGCCTCGAAGACAAGAATCAAGTCATGGATGAGGGCCCCTACTTTTTCAACTCCTCAGGTCTCTATCTCCGGGACTGGATCGAAAGATTCAACCCGGCTAAAGAGGACTTTAGCTGGGCGCCTGTCTAGATTCGACTCTATTCCATGATGCTAGAATATTGGGACGAAGAATCCCTAAAGGATATTGGCAATGGTCTTGGCGAATTCATTAAAATTACAGAGGAAACAAAGCTTAGGCGGTACACCTCCTATGCTCGAATCTGCGTCTTCATGCACCTCGCGCAAGCTCTCCCCGACTCTGTAAGTCTCTATCATGATGATTATGAATGGGTGCAAACCATAGATTATGAACATGTGCCTTTTAGATGCAGGAAATGCCATACTCGTGGCCATTTATTCCGTGATTGTCCTCTGAATGCGCCTCCTTGTAAGCCCTCGAATCATGCCTCTACCCCTGATGCTGAAGGCTTCACTAAAGTCCAGAATCAGCGCTGCCACAACAAGAAATCCCCTCCTCTGAACCCCAAACCCCCCTCTCAAGCCTCGATTCCACCCTCTACCAGCAATAGTTTTGATATCCTAGCCACCCCTATTTCTGATACCCCTCTCTCGGAAGCCACCCCCAAGCCCCTGCTTAACTCGATGCCTGAATCTAGCTCTGGCCATCTTCGCAACATGGAGGTTGACATTGTTGGGGCTAATGAGAGCCAGATCCCTCCCATGGAAGATGAAAATGAAATGGTTGATATAGGATACCTAGACATCTTCACTCTACAACAAGCATGGAAAAAAAGGATTTTGACCAGATCTCGAAGAAGCAAATCGAGAACCTAATTGTGGCTCTTGCCCGCGCGCAGCAGCATCAAAAATCCCTAGGCATCCAGCAGGGAAGCCCATGGGATGGGAAGAAACTCTTTAAAGACTCAAAGAAGAGAGGGAGGAAATCTGATCTACAGAGGACTATCCTCCTGGGGGAGATGCTTGTAGAATCTGGTAGGTATCGTAAACTTACCAAGTTTTTCCTGCTCCGTGAAGGAAGTTCTCAATGAAACTCATCTCGTGGAATATAAGGGGTCTAAACGGCCCCTCAAAAGTCCATATGATAAAAAATCTGATACAGATGGAAAGACCTCAAGTCTTTTTCCTGCAGGAAACTAAATGCACAAGTCAAACCCTTGGCCCCATTCTTTCAAAAGCCTGGCCAGGGTGTCACTCCGTCGCGGTAGATGCCTCCGGAGCCTCAGGCGGTCTAGCCATCACTTGGGATCCGAAAGTTGTTTCAATAAATGATGCCCACACTGCTCATAATCTAATTCAGGCCTCTTTCCACATCCATGGGACCAATCTACATGGGCATCTATCTAATGCATATTTCCCTCAGGAGGCTGCAAGGAAAATCGCTATGTTAAACACAGTATAACAGCTCAATTCTACCAGAGCTCACCCCCTCTGGATCCTGGGGGGCGATTTTAACATGATAACCAGCCTGGACAAAAAAAAAGGTGGCAGAGCAAAACTAGAGGCAGACAGCACCCATTTCAAAGACTTCATCCAGCGGAACTGGTTGATCGATCTTCCCTTTGCCAATGGAAATCACACCTGGAACAACAAGAGAGTGGGCACACAACAGATAGCATCCAAACTGGATAGATTTCTCCTTTCTGACAATGCTATACATATTGGAGGTGATTTCCAAGCCACAATCTTGCCTTTTTCAGGGTCGGACCACTGGCCTATTTCTCTGCAATGGTCCAGACCAGGGGACCACATCAAAAGACCCTTCTGATTTGAGGCTTTCTGGCTCTCCCACCCAAGCTTCAAGGAAATGGTTCACTCTGCTTGGCAGGCTTTCATTCCTCCTCCAGGTTCCAAGATGTTCCAGTTTCAGCAGCACCTCAAAGATCTCAAAGCCCGCATTAAAGACTGGAACCATTCTACCTTTGGCAACATTTTCCAACAGCAAAAGCTCCTGGAACAAGAAATGGCGGAGCTACAACTTTGCATCATCCAAGAAGGCCGCAATGAAGCATCTGACCTGAAAGAGCAAAGTCTCCTCAAACAGTTGGAGGAAAGAAGGCAGCAAGAAGAGATTCTCTGGAAACAAAAATCCCGGATCAGATGGTTAAAGGAAGGGGAATGGAATACTAAATTTTTCCACCGTTCTACCATTCAACGTAGGATGTGTAACAATATTAACTTTCTCCTTAGCCCAACAGGAGAAAGACTGGAGCAACATCAGGCCATAGAAGCTAAATTGGTCTCTCATCTCAAATCAGTGGTACAGGAAGACCAGTTTGACAGGCGACTAACAATTAACAAAATCCTGCAACACATACCAAAGCTAATCACGGAGGAGCACAATCAACTTCTTCTTTGCCCTGTCACTCTTTCAGAAGTTGAACAGGCTATCCTCCAAAACAAGGAAGGTAAATCTCCAAGACCTGATGGCTTCACTTCCAACTTCTTCCATCATTTCTGGGATTTGATCAAAGATGAGATCTGGAAGTTAGTGGAGGAGTCCAGATCCATGCATTGGCTTCTCCCATCTACTAATGCTACTTTCATAACCCTGATCCCCAAGGAGGACCAAGCAGCCACGCCTGACAAATTTCGCCCCATTGCCCTCTGCAACGTCATCTACAAGATCATCTCCAAAGTAATTGCCAACAGGTTAAAGCTGCTGCTTCCTTTGCTCATCTCTCCTGAGAAAACTGGTTATGTAGAGGGGCAACAAATCCTTGATGGCATCATTGTCACTCATGAGATTATTCATTCACTGAAGCAGACCAAAAAGCCAGGTATGCTCCTTAAGATTGATTTATCAAAAGCTTTTGACAAACTTAATTGGAATTTCATTCAACAGATGTTAGTAGCTTTTGGTTTCAGCCCTCCTTGGATAAGATGGGTCATGATCCCGATCTCCTCTTCCTTTTCCTCTATCCTGGTCAATGGTATCCCTTCTCACCCTCTCGTGGCATTCACCAAGGCGATCCCCTGTCCCCCTTTCTCTTTGTGCTCATGGCAGAGGGGCTAGGTCGTACCATCAATCATGCCCTTCATTCGCATTAGCTCTGTGGCATTACCGTTCATGAGAAACCAACTCACACCCACTAGCGATTCGTGGACGAAACTATGCTGTTTGGTCATCCTTCTGCCCAAGAAGCCTCTGCCTTCAAGAGCTTGCTTGATTTGTTTGTCGAAGCTTCAGGAATAACTGTCAATGCCTCCAAGTCGTAAATCTTCTTCTTTAACTCTGCTCTGCTCATTCAACAACGCATTGCTAGAATCCTTGGATTCTCCATTGCCAAGCTTCCCGCCAAGTACCTTGGAGCCCCCTTGATTGTCTCAGCTCTCAAGCACTCTTCTTGGAGAACTCTCTTGGATAAACTTGAAGCTAAATTATCCTCCTAGACTTTTCGCCCCCTCAACCTTCCTAGTAGACTTATTCTGGTCAAGTCTGTCCTTCAATCCATGCCCCTCTATCTCTTCTCAGTCCTTGCGGCCCCGAAATGGGTCCTCAAGCAGATCAGATCTCTTCAGCGCAACTTCCTGTGGGGAGCATCCGGACAGAACAGAAAATGGGCCTTGGTCAAGTGGAATACGATCTGCAAGCCAAAGTTAGCGGGGGGTCTGGGCCTCCGCGACCCTCAGCACAGCAACGCTATCATGGGGGCTAAGATCTGGTGGCAATGGCTATCCTCCCCCTCCTCCCCATGGGCGAGACTCTGGAATGCCAAATATGCCAACCATAGACCCCATTCAGAGCTCATTCGACTGTCTATTGCGGAAGCAGGCTCACTGATCTGGAACGCTGCTAAACAACACCGTCTTCTTATTCAGGAACATAGTTTCTGGGAGGTCTGCAACAGTCGCACAGATCAATTCTGGACAGACTTATGGAAACAGCAACCCAAGCTCCTCTCATCCATCAAACTGCCCCTCCAGCTTGATTTGATCGCTCCTCTGGAAGCCACGGTTCACCAATTCTGGGAGGAAAACCACGCTCAGGGGTACAGGCGCTGGAAAACGGCTGCAAGCTGTTTGAACAACCAGCAAGTTCAGGCTCATCCAGTGCTAGAAGCAGAACTAATCAGCAGGAAAATCAGATACATGGACAAGCAGGATGTCCTTCGCTGGGGACACTCTCCCAAAGGCAAGTTCACCACTCAGGAAGCCTATGCCCTGATGACCCAGACTCTCGACCCCCTTGACCCCATCTGGAAAGAGTTGTGGTCATCACAACTTTGGCCCAAGGTTTCCTCGTTCTTGTGGTTGCTCTGTCACAAGAAAATCCTCACATGGGACAATTTAATGAAGAGAGGCTTCACTGGGCCTTCCAGATGCCCCAACTGTAATAATCAAGAGGAGACCATTCAACATCTTATGCTGACTTGCCCTCTGGCTGCCTTCTTTTGGGAAAGTGTCAGCTCTAAGTGTAGAAGGGACGGCTGACAGTCTGAGGACTTAAATACTATCATTCGTAACTGGCCAGCTGCACCCTACCGATGCAATCTGCTCAACTCTCTCTGGAGGCACACTCCAGGTCTCACCTTATGGCATATCTGGAAGGAGAGGAATAGACGGATCTTCAAGAACCAATCCACTCCTCTATAAATCCTCTGGTTCAATTACTGCAGTAATCTCCAGGAAACCTTAGCTCTGCAAAAATGGCATCAGGAAGACTTCTCCACTCTGCCCCTGGAGCAACAAGTTTGGAACAATTGGCAGCTCAAGCTTAATCTGAGTCCTGATTCGATTGGTCAACGAGTCCCGAAGGCAAATTCTAGTGATAAATGGGTCCCCTCCCCTAGATGGTGTCATAAAGCTTAACTTTGATGGAGCCTCCAAAGGCAATCCTGGGGAGGTGGGTTTTGGGGGAATTTTTCGCAACCATAAAGGGGACCCTATGCTCGTTTACTATGGCTCTATGGGATGGGATACCAATAACTTTGCGGAACTAGAAGGTCTATGGCAAGGTATGCAACTAGCCCAGCTCTATAAATTTTTCCCTATCGAGATTGAGGGCGACTCCCAAATCCTCATCAACATGATCAGTAAGATCCTCTCAGGCTCCCCTCCCTTTAGAGTAGTGGACAGTTGGAGACTCATGGCAAGATTGGAACTCATAGCTGACTGATTGCAAGAGCACAGAGCTATCTACCTCAATCACACTAGAAGATCTGGCAACAAAGTGGCAGATCTGCTGGCTAACAAAGGGGTAACGAACGCCAAGACCCTCTCTGTAGGGCCCCTCTCCAGTCTCAATGATAGCAAACTCCTTCAGGAATGCACTCAGTTGGTGCATCAGGACAACTTCACCCCGGATGCGGGTGGGCAATAACGTTATGAGGGTTATGATCTGGCAGGCGAGCGCGTGGCAAGCCCACTGGTTTTCCTACGGAAGGCATTTACTCACATCCGGAACAATAAATTTTATAGGCCATCACCCTACGTGGAATTTTTCGGTGGGGAGGCCGAGACACCAAGAGCTTCAATACGAAGCCTCCGGCCCATTCGTCCCCGTCCTCGTTGAGAATTCAGATGCTTTGATTTGGAATTGTGGTGCTCTGCCGGTCTCCATGTCGAGGCAGCTCTTGCCTGTAGGTTCCCGCTGTTCGTTGGAAACTGAAGTGCATAGCCTTCACACCATTGTTGGAAGGCGCTGCCCGCTGGCCTCCTGCATTAGTTTTATCCCTGGTTACCATTACTCGCACAGCTCGTTCTGTGCTCGGCACCTCCCTGCTCTGTTCGGCTTTTGCCCCCACCTTTCTCCGCTAGGACCCTATGTCAATTCCACCTTCTCTCACGATTTCTGTGTTGCAATGCCAAGGCTGAGGCATCGTTTGAGATGCCACAGGGGAGGCTCCAAGCATCGTCGCTCCCCTTCCCCTTCCTCTCACTCGTCCTCCTCTCGCAGTCCCAGTGAAAGTGCTCCCCGTCATCTTCGTGGCAGTGTTCAAGCTCGTCGCCTTCCTCCCTCCCCATGGAATGATACCTTCACCTCTCACCATTCCTTTGAACCTCGGCCTGCTTTCGCCACCTCTATTCAGAACCCTTCCACCGCTGTCTTGCATTACCTTTGCAATTCCTCCCGCCCCTTGGTCATTGCGACGGTTACTGTTTCTTTCAAAGAGATACTCGAGGTGATTCCTGCTCCCCCGTCTTTTGCGCCTCCTATTAGCTCGCAGGCCTCTCCTTCTGTACTGCCTATTTCTCTGCCCGTAGACAAAGGACCCTCTCGCTTGGCAGGTGAAAGTAGCTCTGGCCCACCCCAGGCCACCGGGACACCTGCAAGCGAGCGTGAAGTGGTGGATGCCACTCCTCAAAGGGTTCTAGATCCAGATCCTGATGACAAGGAAGGATGGTGGTGCAGAATTGAAGAGGAATCGCCCTCGGGTGACTATGGACTCTAGTGCTACTGCTTTTTTTCTCGCCATCATGTCTAGTCTTTTGAGCATTTTGCTGGTTTTGTCGCCTATGTATCTTAGCTTGTCTAAACTGATCTTTGTAGTTAAATTCGTCCTAAATCTGTGTATGAGTCGGTTTCCCCTGGTGGGCGGCTCAGATTTTTGGCTCATTGTTGTTAAGTCAAGGCTGGTTTCCTCTTGCGAGGCAGCTCTCAAACGCTTCTCGGGCCGGTTTCCCCTTGCGGGCGGCTCAATTTTTGATATCTTGCTGACTGTATGGCGGCACTCTGATGCCTAGAACTCTTTGTACCATATGTTACATTAATAGATTTAAGCTTACTTAGAAAAAAAAATATTTAAATAAAAAAAAATGTTAATAAGCGAGTTTACGTCAAAATTTAATAATATTAAAAATAATTAGACCAATGTAAAATTATTTAAATAAAAATTAAAATGTTAATGAGCGAGTTTAGGTCGAAATTTAATAAAATATAAAAATATTTTGGTCAAGAAAGAATGAATACATTTGATTAAATTATTATATTGTAATTAAAATAAGGAAATAAAGAGACCAAAAAATATAATGTTATCGTTATAATATTATAAAATTGTTAAAAAAGTTATTAAAATTTTAATTTTAAAGAAAAGATTGAAAACTTGAGTAAACATCGCAGAAAAATATTAAAGATAATTTGGGGATAATTTGGAGATAAATAGGATTAATAGATACCAAAGAAAAAGAATGAATAATAATCAAATTTAAATAAATAAATTAAATAAAACTAATTAACATAAATTCATTTTAAGTCTGTATCTGCCAAGGGCCTAAAAAGATCAAATCTCTCAAAATGCAAACATGTTTTGAGTAACCCTTGATAAATTCAAAATTAAGATAAGTCTATAGTAGTTTTTAATAATATTATTTATATATGTATAAATTTCACATTACTATATACAAATTCTTTTTTGACTTGAAACTTTTATAATACATATAATTATATGCTTTATAATTAACATATATATTTTTTTAACATAGTATTGATTAAAAAAATTGATTTTATATATATATATATATATATATATATATATATATATATATATATATATATAATTTCTTCTAAGTTTATTAACTACATGTTCTTAAATATGAATCATTATATATATATCACTTGACATATAACTATTAGTAAATTTTGGGGGGCTTACGATATGTACTCATAAGCCTGGTCTTTCTTTTAGGGGATTGCATATCATTTTGAATCCAAGACTTTAGGTTCGGTGAGACTTCATTTTTATGGCCATTGCCAATTGCGCTACCCCCAGAGGACATATATATATAGATATATATAAAAAAAAAATAAAAGAAATTTGTTTAGGATTTTATCAATAAACAAAAAGAAATTACAATATAACAAATTGAATTGAATATTTTTAATATTACTATTATTTTTTATTAAGTCTATGTTATTTATTATTATTATTACTATTATTATTATTAGATTTAATGCTTCATTTTACTCATACTATAACATCTATTCTATATCAATTCTATATCAAGATGACATTTAAATGTTTATGCTCATTTACAGTGAGTACAAAATCTCCTCCATATTCAACCAACATTTAAATGTTTTGATTGATTTATAGACCTGACAACATCTCTCCATACTGAGTTCTAGATCACCTCTAAACACAACAATGAACATATGGAGCACACTAAGAATGAGATTATGTTTTCTAATGATTTTAACACAATTAACAAAATATGTACATCTGTTTTTGTTTTCTATTAAAATAGATATTGCTTTTTTTAATTTAAAGAATAATTTATTTCTTTGAATTGATTATTCTAAATCCATCATAAATAAATATTTGAATCTATTTTTCGAGTCAACAAATGTCATTCATCATCATCATAGAAGTGTAATCTAATCTAATATATTAAAAACCTTACAAATATAAAAATATAAATATACGCACTGATAATAATTAATATTATTCATATACATATAAAAAGAATAATCAAAACCTTAATATAATCATAATAATTAATATTATTCATATACATATAAAAAAATTAAAACTTTAATATAATAAAATTAAAAAAGCTAATACTAAAAATGAAAAAAAACGGTGTAAAATTATCTGATTTTGAATAAACTTAATTAATAGGGTTCGAAGTCAAAGATATTTAATTCTCTAAAGATTAATTAACTTAAAAACCTTATAATTACAATAAAATATAATAATTTAATAGGGTTGAATATATAATAATTTAATAGGGTTGAATATATATATAGAAAGAGAGAAAGAAAAGATAAAACAATAACAATGAGGTGAACTATATGAATTAATTAATTATATATTTAACCAAAAAGATGATGAAAATGAAATTAAGTGCATAAATATTTACTTCATATGAAGTTATAAAATTTGCTTTTTAAAATATTTTATTTTTCTATATTTGATAGATTCTAAATTAAAATGAATTTAGGCTAGTTTAATTATTAATTATAATTATAATTTTAAATGTTGGAAAATGTAATTTCATTTGTCTCTGTTGTGACTTTCTATGTAAAGAGTCTGTTCCTACTTATAGGAGTGGTGTTCTTATTTTATAGGAGTGGTTTCCTTAGTTTGGTGTGTAGTTGAGATATTCTCTCAACCAACTGATTGTTTGTCCAAGATAGTTTCCCTATCTTGAGACAACACTTACTGTATATATGTAATTTCATATTTGATTAACTAGACACAAATTTTCTTTATGGAAATTTAACATGGTATGAGGGCCTCAGGGCTAGCCCCTCCTAGGCTTGGCCCTGTCCTAGCTGAGGGAAATAAATGGTTTTATGAATGTTTGTTTCTCTGTCTATCATCCTATCAGTGTTGAATCTGATGGAGACTGAGTCCATATCGCGAAAAAATGGCGCTGGCGAGATCAGGCAAAAGCAGCAGCATTGGAAAGCAAGTGAGCCACCAACAGGGAACGCACTAGCTCAGACAACGAGTAATTAGAGAAATTAATAAGTTATCAGATCGAGACACATACACGATTTCTTCAGAAGAGCTCGAGAGCGTTGCTTGGAGTTTGAATTCGGATGGATTTTCCCCCTTCTTGTCGTGTCTCTATGACACTGACTCGCAGCAGAAGAGCACTATGAGGAAAGAATGCGTGAAGCTCTTCGCCACGATGGCCGATGCCCATGGTGAGTCATTGTCGCCCCACCTGTCAAGAATGGTGGGCAATGTTGTCCGTCGCCTGAAGGACCCCGATTCCAATGTTCGTGATGCCTGCGTCGATGCAATTGACGTCATGGCGTCGAGGATCACAGACTCGAATTAGTCAATTTCTGCGTTTGTGAAGCCTTTAAGTGGCGTAGTTTGGGAGGCCAAGCAGAGGAGAAAGTTGCAGGACAAGCGGTGGCACAAAGGATAACCATGGTGTGATAGAGTTTGCGTGCTGTGTCGTGGATCGTGGTTTCCAGATTGCACCTGAATCTTCATGGTTGCGTGGAGCCTGGAGGTGGAGATCGCCAAGTGTGTGTTGTTTTTCGCGTGAAGGTGTCGGATCAGTGTGGGAGCCGGATCTGAGTCTGAGATGGCATTGTAGCAGCGGTGGTGGAGTGCTGAGAAACACTGTGCCGGTGAGTTGAAACGACATGCTGGGTGAGTGAACGTTGCCGCCGGACGATGGATCTGCTGCGTGGAGGTTTGTTCTTGATGTGCTGATGTACTGAGCCGAGGATCGTGTATGATCAAAAGTTGTGATGTGAATGATGGCGGCTTCGGCAACTTGCTCATGCGTCTCTGCGCTCGGTCGATGGGAAACTACCGCCTTTTGTACTGTCGCATGGCGTGGTTCAACCATAAGGCGAAGCCATTGATGCAGGAATTCATGGAGTCGGTCTTCTGCTTGCAGCCCCCGGTGACACACCGAGGCACCAATGGACATTCGATTTCTTTACATGTCATATGTAGAAGACTGCGAGAAGAGAGGATGTGTTGCGGTATTGGATATTGCAGAGAAGAGTACTGGTAGTGGAAGGATCCGTCTGGTCCAAGGTTGGCTCATGACCGCCACATTGGAGGTGTTGAACAGAGTTCGTGTGCCTAAGTCGGGTGAGATGGCACTGTTGTGCGTGTGGCCAAGCGTGAGCCATTGTTATTTGAATTCGCTCAATGCAATGTGCGTCCAGCCCATCCTGCGTCAGGCAGAGAAAAGAATGTATAAGAACTGCCTACATAGTGGATATTTGTTCTGATGGATATATCCACCAATGAATAGAGTGCAGAATGTGGAACTAAGGTGCTTTCGTACAGCCTGGGAAAAGATCTCCAATGATGTTGTGTTGAGGTGCTAAGCATAGTGTTGTGTGAAGGAGCTTGGAACTGAATATTGAAAGAACCTGGTAAGGGCTTAATGGGCTACGTTGAATTGGAGTTGTTGAAGGGCTTAGTGTTTTGCGTTCGAATTTAATTAAAAGTGTTTATTTTTTTTTATGTCATTAATATAAATCTGGTTGAAAGAATTGGATGTATTATTGTGACATTTAGTCTGGCTAACTATTGTCACTAGTTTAAGTCTATGTTGGAATTGGCCATTCCAACAATAGATAAATTTATTTGTAGGAATGCTTAACAACCAGATATAATGAAGACATGACAGTGAAGATGGCATTAGAGGAGTTACATCAAAGATTGGAAGATGATGGACAATCGAGTTTGTGTGAATTAGTGTGAGTTTGTGGAACAAACTCATGGTGTAGTATGAGTCACATATTGTAATTAGAACAAATCTACATGTCATATACTCTTTTGTAATGGTTAGTTGTGGTCTTGAAATGTTTTATGTACCTATTGTAAGACCCAGAGAGGCATGCATACCCTTTGTTATGTGTTCCCTTTATAAGAGAGTTTTAACACCCTAGAAAAGTGTGTCATGCAGGATGGATACACTTGGGTGGGCCATATTGGTTTTAGACTCCATGAGGTGAAATTTTATATTTAGGGGAGTTCATCGAGAGGTTGGATGAACCATGTATGTGAAGGACTTCCTAGTAGACTAGTGGTTGTAGCGGTTGGGAACCCATGCATTCTGGTAGATGGTTGTTCTTTTATATGGACATCGACAATTGCATGAACAAGGTACAAGGTGTAATTACGAGACTGGACCAGATGTAGATCTTGCAGATTGATATCGAGACAAGTAGTCATTAAGGGGGAGTGTTGGAAAATGTAATTCCACTTGTCTGAATTGTGACTTTCTAAGTAAAGAATATGTTCCTATCCTTTAGAAGTGGTTTCCCTAATTTAATGTGTGATTGAAATATTCTCTCAACCAACTGATTGTGTGTCCAAGATAATTACCCTATCTTCAAACAACACTTCCTATATATAATATCATATTTGATTAATGAAAAACACAAATTTCTTTTATAAAAATTTAACATTAAATATAATAATAATAAAAATAATTATAAGTTTTATTATAATTTAACGAAATCAAAAATTAAATTAAATATTATATTACATCTCTACCGTGTTAGATTAAAAAGTACTTCTTAACACAAAAATATTAAAAGTACTTCTTAACACAAAAATATTAAAAGCAGAAAATATAAAACCTAAACTATATGCTTATAAAATTTTATTACAGATTGCATAACTTAGATATTGACCTTTTGTTTTTCCTAAAAGTTATGCGAGATCATTCAAAATTTCTTTATTTAATCTTAATCGTTGAAAAAATGGTTAAGAATTTTTTATTTAAAAATATTAATTATTTCATCTATAGATATTTTTACGTTGGAATAGTTTTCCATAATTTTCTATTAAATAAAAGGAAAGATATACTTTTCTCATAGATCAAATGTTTAGATCACCAATTAAAATATGATCAACACGGTTTTCATTTCATTCTTCGTCCTTTTTCCGTTTCATTCCATCATTTCAATTAAGCCTTGAATCATTTTAACAGCGGGCCATCTGTGAGCAGCACGTCGAGGAACTGTTGTGTATTAAGGCAGAGACGCAGGATGGATGCGATATGATGTGACGCAGGACTACGCTCATCGGTATGTGCAGGCCAAGTTTGTTGCATTTCTTTTAATTTGATTGGCGTCGAAGTCAAATTTTTATTAAAATGTTTAGGGTTTTTTAAGGTGCATAGGCACACAATTGAACATGCTTGATGCACAAATTTTAGAGAAAGGCTTTATAACGCTTAGAATGTAGAAAAAAATCAATAAATTTAGACTAAGAGTGTTGTAACATAAACCATTTTCCAATTTGTAGGGTTTGTTTATTTACTTGAACAAATAAAAAACTTATTCAAAGGGGCATAAGTTTCACCCATGCAACTTTGGGAGTGCAACATTGAAGTACATGCAACCTTGGGAGTGGACCACTAAGCAGGATTAGATTAGTGGTGAAAAAACCATGTTGGCCCTATGAGTGTCTCATGTTTAATGGAAAGAGAATTCGAAATTGCATCTAAGCAATTTATTACTGGGACACATGTCATAGAAATAATTATATCCCCCCTTTGGTTTTGAAATCAGCGATGGCCCCCCCAAAAAATCGCTTAGATGATGTGACTGGTGTTACCCTTATTTAACAACAAGGCATCACGTCAATTAGTGGCACAGACCCAGTGCCCGATAGAAATACAATAAGTATCTAGGTGGCACAAAGTAATGGTTGATGTGTCAAGAATGTGGAAATAACATCAGCGTAATAAAGGAGAGGAAGACCATCAAATATTTTTCAAAATAAAAATATTTATGTCCAATCAAATTGTGCCACATATATCAACGATTGGGTTAACCATTTTTTTTCCAGAGAATAATTGGGTTAGCCGTTAAAAGAGAAAGGGTTTCTCCACCTCATTGACGTGTTGAGCAGTTTATCACATAAATAACCATCAAGAATTTATAGAGCTCACACAAGCGACCACAACTAGTTATGATGTAATCTTTCAAGTCTTAACTTATTTCTTCTTCCATCAAAATGAAACTTAAAGTGACAAGGCTCCAAAGTTCAGAATCTTTGCACCCTCTTAATTTTGAAGATTCGTTGTTAATAGACACGGAAGAAGATTCAAATGAAACCCATTATGAATTCGATTTTTATTAGCTCATGGAATGGTCTTTCTATTGTTTTAAATATCAACAAGACATTGCCTTGACTAGGGAATCTTATTGGGAACAATTTATCATCCCTTAGACATACACTTACCCAGAATTTATTTCTTGGTGTGCTAAAAATTACCTTCCCAGTGAACAAGAATGGAGCTATCATGTTTTACATTAATCTTATATCTATTCAATAGAAGCTTAAGGTAGTGGTGTCAAATCAAACATAGCCTCTAAACGAGACCTCTTGAGCCAGTCTTATAATGAGTTAACCCTCGAATATATTGTTCCAGAGTCATTCTTGCATCTGAATTCTTAATTTCTAGAAAATGTCAAGGCAAATTCCCTAATAGTCATGCAAATTTGAGTAAACACAATAGTCATGCTCAGTCTTAGAAATAAAAGATGAAGAATAGAGGTTGTAGAAAAGGCCAAGTGTTAAAGAGGAGGAGGGTTTAGTTTCAATTCCATACACAGAGGAAACAACATCAAGCAAGCCTCCATTTCACTGGGAAACCTTGCCAACAATTTATATGGTCCAAGAAGCATCACCTTCTAACATATCTCTTTCAACAGGTAACTAGTAATATATTTATTCTATTTTATGGAAATTAGGAACAAAAATATAAAGATGAAACAAGATGCTTATACAAAACTATTGAAGTAAGGTTCAAGTTCTTCACAAATGATCCAGGTGGCTCTAGAGATACTAAAAAATCTAAGAGGGCTCAAAAAAAGATCAAAAATAAAAGTTCTTCTATTGCAATGAAACCAAGGTCATATCGAAGAGCTCATCGCAAGATTTCCAGCGACACAAATGAAACCTCAATCTGAGTTTGTATGTGAAAGTTATGGCGAGTCAAAGTTTTGTTCAACTAACCCCCTTGCTAAATTTGGTAGGAGCACCAACTAAATTTGCTAGTTCGCTAAAATTAGAGGTCCGACTAAATTTGGCAGAAGACGATAAATTGGGTGGCCACTAATGAAGCAACAATTTGGCACTTATCGGCAACGAATTCTGGCGACCACTAATGAGGCAACAATTTGGCACTTATCGGCAACAAATTTCGGTGGCCGAAATGGGTGAATTTGTCGTCTCTTTAATTTTTCCAGTAACTCACAAATATCGAGGGTGGGGGGGGATTTCAAATAATTTGCTTTATATATATATATATATATATATATATATATATATGGTGGACGGGCCACCAACCAGCGGACTCGCCCAACCAAGCTCCACATATAGCATATCATTGGGGTGGGCAAGGTTTGAACCCGCCCGGCCAGCTTGCCTATCTACCACCCAAGCGACCCCATACCAAACTTCAAGAAATGACACTCCAGTTGAACAATACATCCACCAATGGTTACAATAGGGGAGGTTCGCGAGTTTGACCCTGGGACCTCTGCCCTCCGAATACATCGCCTAACCAAACGGCCACGAGGCCACACATTGTTGGTTCCACTAATGAAAAATATATATGTTGCTTTTCACTTGTGCAATGGGGGAGCGCTAAGTAAACGAAATGGAGACAAAGGGAAGCAGGGTGGAACCTTGACACAGTAACTGAGGTGGAACCCTGACACAGTAACCATATTTGTACCATATTAATACAAGTATTTGGAATCCAACATTTTAAATACATCTGGGATGTCCATAGCATGCTACAACCATACATCTAAAATTGGAAGCAACCTATGCCCCTACATCTACTCATGATCATATGGAGGATCTCGTGTTTGTTGGGTCGGATGCTTGAATCCCTTATTCGAGCACTTGAAACACAATGGTGTTCCACAAACTCATCCAGCTAGGGGCATCGTTCCCACTTTTGCATACTCGATCAATCCCCTCCATCACACGTGTTGGGGGAAAATATCTCATGCTTTAGGGCATGACAGAACCCATGGCCACCTTCTCACTTGATTAACATAACTCTCAGCCTAGACCCCAACGATCTAGGTATGGTCAATTATCCTTTCATTTCTAGGATAGTTTGTCCTACTGGCCTCTTTGGTGATCCATATACACATCACACATTGTAGATGCTTGATACCATATCTTCAAATATTCTACTTTGTGTAATACCACACTTACCAATCGGTTCCCATGTTTGACTTGGTGGGCAGGGATGATCCTAGATCTTCTCTAGTAGATTCATTCCCTCATTCTTACTACCTTAATTTTTCACAAGGAACCATCCTTCCAAGAAGCATTAAGGCTATATTTGGAAAATTAAGACCACCTACCTAAAAGTTGCAGATCCAAAATTCGACAATCAGTTTGTCTACTACGAGCTCTCCAAGATTTAAGGCTTTCTCCTCCTCTCCAAATTATCCAATAGCACAATCTGCAAATGAATTGGAATTGGGGGCAAGAAGCCCTTTTATAGGAAAAACTATAGTATTTTTGTTGACTATTACGAGTAAACCGTAGCTCAATTTGATGAACCATCAACACCATTAAAAAGTTCTCACCGAGCTCTATAATGGGTCTCTCTTCATTTTTAGTAATTTGAAACTTCACGAGGAAGCCATTTTTCCATGAGGTCTCACTTTGTCACCTATTAAAATCGAACCTTTTCATATGAATCACTTGTACTCTGGAACCCCTTTGGCTCTACACTTGTTGACTTAGGTTTCGAGTTTCATCGTGAGTAACAATTATTTACTCATGGTTTTATGGTCCCCTTTGGGCCTCCCTTGTGTGGCAGCATCATACTGTCACCCTTGTTTAGAGCATGAGAGATGAGTCACCCTTGCATCCATAGAGTCTGTTCAAACTCCCATCGAGTCCTATTACAGTACATCATCCATCTTTGTGTCACATTCATCCCATTTCACTTATATTTGGCGTCCAACAATACTGACTTGTCTTTGAAAAGCCTTTGTTTGAGTAATTAACCATCCCCTCTAGAATTGATTTAGTCACTGCTAGGTCAACCCTATATATTATGCTCTAGCAAGGGAATTCATCAGTGCACCACTCATATTATTCCTCCATCATTATCCCTGGTGTCATTCTACCAGACACATTACTATGATCCTCATGCCTTTGTTGAGGAATCCTCATTGCCTCGACTTTGGTAGGCCCTCTTTTGTTGACTTCAGCACATCTTTTCCAGTAGAGTGGTCTAGAGGATGTTGTATCTTGGTTCCAGCCTTCATCAATGTTCAATGCCTCATATCAAGTAAAGGGAATCCTCATTTCCCTTTGAGTTAGATGTTTATCGCATGCTTGACTCCAGCTCATTATCAAACGATTGACAATTGTACACTTGATGGTCCAGTGATCCAACATATTCTATCAACGTTTCTCAGGTGTGTGTGAGATGTTCCAGACCTCATGAGTGGGTGGTCCTTCAAGTATCCCCCCACATGCCCATATGTCAGTAGATCACGATCCAGCCTTAGATGTAGTTTCGTAGATTTAACTGGCTTGGTTTCCATCACTTACAGAGCACACACCATGCATGTCTCCTTCAGATAACCCATTCAGATCTTCAAAGCCCTTTCCTGTTCAGCAGGGCATCATTGGTTGTGATCTCCCCTCACCATGTTAGCTTGAAGGTGGAATTATGTCTCATGTACTCATATCAACAGATGTTAGTGTATCTAATCTTGGCCTCTGTTTTTCTAGGCACATTATGTATACGAGACTCATTGTATCATTGTATTACGTTGTCGCCCATTAATGCCAACATATCATGTATCATGTGCTTTTTTTCTCAGACCCAAATTGTTGGGCACAACATTATTATTTGAACTCAGTTATATTGATGGGTATGTGTATGCCTCCCCTTCCTCATTTGAGCTTATTTACTTACCAATAAAATGAGACTTTTATCAGTTAAGTAGGTCTTGATCCCTTCATTCTCAGTGCTTCCTTGCCTTTGCTCCATCTCTCTCTCTCTCTCTCTTTCTATCTCTCTATCCTTCAGTGTCTCGTGAAAGTGCAACTTACAACGTATTTTGGTCGTACTATCTTATCGTGACTCTCTTACATTGGGGGGGAATTTGTTATCACCAAAAAAATGTCACATAGCCATTTCTTACTAGGTGGATTAAAATATATTGTGTAGGATTATTTTTACCATGGTAAAACCCACTTTCATCATAGGAAATAATTTAGTAAACCATTTTTCTAAATCATTTCTCATAAAATCCAAAAAACCTCATGAGAATAATTAAATAAATGATTATTTATTTACTATTCTATAGTACTAATTATTAAATCACTATTTGATAATTATTTCTTATCACTTTTGACATAATCACCTTGAAATATTTAAATAAATCATTATTGATTTATTATTCCTTTATTTTCCTTTTTAAATAGTTGTTAAATCATTATTTAATAATTATTTCAAATTCATATTTGCCTTAATTCTCAGAAAGTGATTGATAAACCATGTTTATTTGTTAATTACTTCAACCACTTTCTAAATAAGGATATTTGACCATTTTGAATATCTTTTCCTTTTAAATATATAATAAAATATCCACGACGGTTAGATTTTGATTTAATCAATAATATTTTAATATTTTCTAATTCCCAATCTATTCCAATATTTTGTTATAAATAGAGGGTTTTCTATTTATTCTTCACCATGACCATTTTCATTATCAACATTATCGACTAATAGCATTTGAACTCCCACGTGAGTTTAATCACCTTTTTGTTTTTTCTACCAATTGCAAATTAAGAGACAGAAGCATGTTGCTGAAGCACAGAAATAGGAAAGGACCCATCCCATGGAGGGGGAACTGAAAACTCGTTCTATAATTTCTCTTCATGAGGTGTATTCATTAAGAAAAATATCATTTATTCAAGACCTCCATTGGGTTATTACACTTTGATATTTTGTTGTTATATGTTTCTATTTGCATGATCTATTTTGTTGCAGGGTTTTTCTCATGTTTTTATAGCAGATCTGAAGCATAGAAGCAACCATATTTTTTTGTTAGGGTTATAAGTCACCTATAACTTAAGTGAAACATTTTTGGTACACTTGGTAAGAATTTTCATACTAACATTATGTCAACATTCTTTTGAATAGGAACATGTGTTTTAAATGGCTATTATGTTTAAGCTCTCCTTTGAGAACAAGGACATGTATTTATATGCATGAAAACATTAGCTAATGATTCAATTAGATTTCTTGAAAATGATATGTGTTCTTGCATGCGAGACTTAGGTAGCATCCTTTGGAAGGAAAGATGTGTTTGCATCTAAAAGAACTATAACTATTGTGAAAAAGAATAAGAATATTTATGCATAGAAGAATAGTTGTCATGTTAATTTCTTTTGGAAATAACAAGTAGTTGCATGTTAGCTTTATCTTGGAATAGAGCATGTATTTTCATAGCTATTGTGAATATCTCTCCTTTGGGAAAAGATGTTGTTGGAAAGAACATGCATTTGCATGCATAGGAACATTTTCCATTGTGTTAGTTTTCTTTTACGTATTTGCATGCACCAAAAGTAATACTGAGGGGGCTAGTTTTTGTTGATAAAGTTTATGTAATTGCACACATAAAAATCAAAACTATTGTGCTAGAAAAATATATATTGTCATCATATATATATATATATATATATATATATATATATACACACACTAACTATTGTACTATTTTCCCTCTGAAATGAGTATTTATTTACACATCCTAAGATGATGGTTGTTGGGATAGTTCTCTGGAAAGGTTCCTATGCAATTGCATACACAAGAATGATATCTTCTATGTTAACTTTGTTTTGGAAAGATTATACACTTGCATGCAAGATTATGTTAGCTTCATTTTGAAGAAAGATTATGTATCCACATGCAATTGTGAAAATTTTATGTATTCGCATGAAAAACCATAGTTAATGTGCTAGTTTCTTCTAAAAGAATACAGGCAGTTATAATGGTTTTTTATTTGGAAAATAAGGTGGACTCATGTGTGAGGGGAATATCAATTAAAGTGACATTCACATATAGACATGCTTGATAGTTATCTGTATTTTATTAATGTGTGTGAAATGATGTTAAAAAAGGCATGGCAAAATATTTTGTTTATGTTTTATGAATGCACATGAATATATGTTGAAGCATCATTAATAAAAATTGGTTATTGGTCATATCACTATTTGATCTAATCGTGATATCAAAGTGTTCATAGTACTAATTGCAGGAAAAGACAATGACATGTATGAAAGATGGATTGTGCTTAACATTACGGCAAGAAGTAAACTAGTTGCCTATGTAGATTGAAAGAATGTCAGTTGCAGGATAGTCCACGGATCAGAAGAACCAAGTCACAAAGACTTAATGTTCAAGGCTTTGTGGCAAAATTATAGCATGATGATTGTAATAACTTATAGCTGGTTATGTTTCATTTAAGATGATATTCATTTGTAAGATTTTATGACAATTTGGTCAAGGGATGGAATCCCTTATACCCATTGAGTGATGGGTGAACACCCTCACAAGCGTTTGATAAGAAAATTAAACGTTTGATAGTTTTCACCCTACGGGGTTTCAAGGGTATATCGATGTCTAATGATGTGATTGTCTATGGTGCCATTTTGATGATGTTGATTCCTTGCATAATGTGTCATTTACTATACCATGTATGTGATTAACTAATCTAGTTAAAAGAATCATGGAAAATGGTGCATGGTTAGATCTAGATGGTTATGATAATATGCTATAACAGTGGAAGTTATGTTATGTTATGTAACTTCTTATTCCTTTACTAAATATTAATTATGTGATGATGAAGATTTTATCTAATAGCAAGTAAAGGAATATGGAATAAGTATTTCGGAAGGTTACATGCTAGTAAATTCCACAACAATTTTCTAATCCTATGTGTTTTCATGTGACGTTTACCTATGTATGTTACAAGTGGTACCTACTACTTCAAAAGGCTTTCATTGTGTTGGAGAAATATTCCGCATTCAAACAATGCACTCTTGGGAAGATTGAATGAGGGTTTTGGTAAAATTTTGTACTTAATTATACTCATTACCATTATCACTCACTAATTTAATAATCTAAATCATTTTTAATTTCAATGTAAAATATAAATTTTAACATTATTATTTCTTAATGAATTAAGAATTGATCTATGATGGGTTTTATATCTTTAACTAATCAATTAAATTGTTAATTAAAAAGATAATATAATACAAAGTTAACTGAAGTCTTTGTAAATTAAAGAGTATAATATTTTTTTCTTTACATTTTAATTTGATAATTTTAGGATCCCTTGCACTTGGCATTCCACTTCCTGTTAATAATCTCCATTTAATATCTTCTTCACTGAGCTAAATTGTATACACATCACTTGACCTTATGTGGTCATTTAGCTATTTACCTGTATATAATTTGTCTTCTTACTCTGGGCATAACCAAGTACTGCAACTACACATATTTTTAAGCAACTAACCACCGAAGTAGAAGGTTGCTCTTAATAATAGAGTTTTCTAAAAAAAAATAAAAAAATCTTTAACTAATATTTAGTTCTATTAGAAATAATAGTTTTATATTTAGTGATTTAGATTTTCAAGATGATCTTCCAAAAGCTTTTATTCTTTAGGTGTACCTTTACACCTTTAAGAACAATTGCTAATTTAAAAATTTCGTAATTCATTATTATTACATCTGATTTCAAGGATTGTTATTATAACTACTCAAACTCATTATTATTACCATTAATTTGCTATAATTTAATTCCAATGGTTGAAACCCATGACTATTCTAGTTGATTTCAGAAAATACTACTACAACGCTCGAACCCATTATTAGAGTTGATTCAAACAAATTTTTACTAGTAACACATTTTTAGTAACATATTGGCTACTCGTTTTATCCAAATGCTGCCTTTTGAGATGACATTTAAATATCTATTGTATGTAATATGATATTCACACATAAAAATCCATAAATTAGAAAACACATGCAATTATATTTTGCTTGAAACATTTTTACAATAAATACATACATTGAGAAAGTATTTGTGTCCTGCCACTAGTAACCAACTTTTGATGTTCTTTTTTATAACAAATACTTAGATTGAAGATTCAATGCACTCATTATATATTTTTATATAGTCTTTTCGTTTAATAGAGAGATTAAAAATTGATACCGAAGTAGTTGAATATGGGGACCTAAATACATCTAACATGTTTTCTGATTCAGAATGTTTGTAGAGTATGATGCCTCGTCATTTTATCATAAACATTCAAAAGTATGGAAGACATATTTGTATTGCCATCAAAAGGAGGATTGAGTAATTGATGTATCGATTGAGGCATGTTAAATTCTTTATTTAATCAAGATATTGTTACTTTCCAACTTCTTTCCTCATCCTATTATTGATTAGGAGGGATGTCGTACTTTTATACGTCATATTTCGACAACGTGTTATTACTTTCCAACTTCTCATCCAATGGTGATTATGGATCCTCATCATCTTAACCATGTGGTTTTCTTTAGGGCTATTCACATGTTAAAATTTAAGTAAATAATCAAAACCTTTAACCTCCAAAAGCTCAAAAACCTTATAAATTTTTACAAGTATGGTTGTATGCTATCTCAAAACACATATGCTAATTTATGAAAAAGTAAATCACTCTCAAAATAAAATTAATAAAAGTTAAGATGCAAGAGTAGTTAAAGAATTTTTCTAAGGGAGATTAACACTCACAAATTTAAAACTTAAAACGGAAGGCATGAAAAGTGAGTTTTTGCTTTTTGCTTCAAGCTCACTACCTCACATGAATAAAAAAAAATTACCATTCACCAAATTCGAAAAACAAACAAACAAATCCAAAACATAAAATACATTTGACAACCTTTTAAGAGATGGACGTCTATCTCCATTTCGTAACCGGAAATTCCTGTCACAAAGTTATGGCAACAACACCTCCACTATTCCGTACTCCGCTGCAAAACATCGACTGCACATCTGCCATCCATCAAATCGCTGCCACAGGAACCCTCAGAGTCCACACTCTCCCCGCAACACACGCAAGTTGCAATAAATGTTAAGGCACAAGGATCATTTTTGTGGGCCTGAGGATTCCGTACTCTGCTGCAAAACATCAAGTGCATATCCACGTTCAAATCGTGCCACTAACCCAGTGGGATGGAATTTGAATAGTAAATTGGTTATTACTGTGTGATTTGCTTATTAAATATAGTTAATTTTTTTTGGTCGAGTCAAAACTATCTTAAATAAATATTAGAGTTGCAAAAATTCTTACTCTACTCCCACATCTTGCAAAAATTCCTACCCTGCTCCCCACACACAAGTTGCAACAAATGTCTAAGGCACAAGGATGATTTTGTAAATTGGTTATTACTGTGTGATTTGCTTATTAAATATAGTTAATTTTTTTTGGTCGAGTCAAAACTATCTTAAATAAATATTAGAGTTGCAAAAATTCTTACTCTACTCCCACATCTTGCAAAAATTCCTACCCTGCTCCCCACACACAAGTTGCAACAAATGTCTAAGGCACAAGGATGATTTTGTCAGTTGTAGGCTAATGAAGTCATGATCTATTTATTCCACACACAAGTTGCAACAAATGTCTAAGGCACAAGGATGATTTTGTCAGTTGTAGGCTAATGAAGTCATGGTCTATTTATTCCACACACAAGTTGCAACAAATGTATGATTTTATCAGTTGTAGGCTAATGAAGTCTGTTTTATTTATTATGAGTTTTGAAAGGTTTGGTGGTATATTTTTCAGTGTAATTTGGTCTTATTTTAGTAAGAATTTGTCCAAATTATAAATCTGAATGTGGAACTCTCTCAATCTAAATGACTTAATTTTTTCAGCTGAATAAATTTATATATAAAATCAAAAACCAATTTAAATAACAATTATTATTATTATTATTATTCTAAATTACACACTAACTCTCGAATATAGAATTTTTTTCAAGAAAATAGAATATTTTTTTTTATTGATAAAAAAAGTACATTCATTCAGTTTTTCTCACGTAGACATCACTTTTCATAGATTTTATCTGTGTATTCCATTTTATATGCTTCTACTATTCTCCTTTACATCTGTGACAAAAAGCTAGACTATATCCACATATAAATAGTTTGTTGTTGAGTTACTTTCAGTTGGACAAAACATGAATACCCATCGAGAAAATAGGGGAAATAATGTACCCTATGTATAGTTAATGGATCAGGGATTCTACTTTAATGGATCAGGGATTCATAAGAGCTTAATGGATCAGGGATTCATAAGAGCTTCTTGTACATAAGCAGGTAAGAAAAGCTTACCCTTTTTTTGTATGAATCCCTTTTCTGAAAGTAAGTCTGTAACCTGGTTTTGTTCTCTGTAGATGTACATGTTCTGAAAATTACTTACCAATAATTTTATGGGTCTATCTAGTTAGATAAAATAGAAGTTGAAGAATATATATTCCATAACCTAATCTATAACTCTCTTAGCATCTCTATAAACTTATATTTATTCACATTTTATAAGATGCCCCAAAACTCAATGATTTCAAGTCTGTTGTTTGTTTTTTGACATAGATATAGATATGAGAACATGTTAACATCAATTTCTTGATATTGTATTTTTAGCTACCAACTCATCATCAATTTAAATAGAAAAATATATAAGTTGCAAAAAACTTAAAACATAAAACTAATAATTTCATAAATTATTTTTAATCTCATAGAGCTTAAAATATCATATCATTTCAATAAATATATAAATAAATACATGTTCTAAGCATTCCAATTTTTTGAATTTTTCTGAATTTTTCTGGGTCACATTTTCCAAGCAGTTTACCCATTATCCGTTTGAGTTAGGTCACCCTCCCCTGACAACAACGAGATGTCACCAGCCCTCGTACCTCGGGAGTCGGAGCATACATGACCGCGAACAGCATAGACAATAACAACAGATGCGCTGATTCGTTGTTGGTGCAGAAGGGGTATGGCGGAGCATGAATTTTCGGCCAGGCTTATATCCTGGGTCATTGACCATTAATTCCTGGTGGCAGTATATGTCATCCTTTGAATTATGAGTGTATAATTCAATAAGTGGCGTATAATGTTGATCTATTAATTTTTGGTGGTAGTATATGTCTTAGATTATGAGTATATAATGGGAGGGCGACCGAATTCAGACTGACCGGAGGTGGATTGTCGAGAGGGCGACTCTTCCGGACGTCGCCACAAGGTGCGAGACTGCTTCAGTGCTCCAAATAGGTTTCTGGGAGGTGATTTGTTTGTTAAAAAAATATATATATATATTTAGAATTTTGAAAATGTGGATATTGATAATGAGGTGTGAAAATTATTAAATTTAATAAATTAATTTGTTTTGAAATTCTAATTTGTACTAGAGTTACTATTAAGTTATCCAGAATTCTCTAAAGCAATTTTAGTAGGAGTTGTATAAAGAGGTGGAGGAATTGCTTAGACTGCCAAAAGTGCTGGAATCTGGGCAAAAAAAATTTGTTTGAATCATGATTTTGATAGTGAGATGTTGGAAAAATGCTGGAAGCCATGCAAAAAGTAGTGTTTGAATCATGCTTTTGATGGTGGAAATGGATTCAACACCATCAAAAACCTCTAAAACATCTAAAATTATAAATTTTGACAGATTTTACTTAGATTTACAAAAATTCCTGCCAAATTTTTCTATAACTTCCACTACCAAAAAAACATAATCACTAGACTACAAAAATAATGACTACATGTAATAGAAAATTTTCCGCAAAGACAACTTAAGCCAATGCCACCACCATTGTTCCGTACACTGTTGCAAGACATCGACTGTAAATCCACTATCAAATCGTCTGCCACAGGAACAACCATACACGCAAGTTGCAACAACCAAAGTTAAGGCACAGCCGCACGAGGATCATTTAGTGGGCCTCAATCAAACGTTTGCTGACGCGTTTTTGTGGATGCTGTCCCACATCACCGCCAAATTAAAATCCAGACGACGAGATACCACTGTAATTGCCTCGGTAGCGCGACAGAAAATCCGTAAAGCGTCAGAGAATGTGACCCCTGACCGCTGTTAGGATAAATTTGCTCGTGCCCACTGTGGCGGACATTATATTGCCGTGGTCTATCTGTTATATTGCTTGGTTGGGTTTTTCGTATCTATATTTTGGGGTGTTTATCTGTAAGATTTGTTGGAGTTTTTGTTAAAATTTGGTTAATTATTTGTATTCAAATATTGATTTGTGTTGTTTAAACTAGTGTTTTTTTGCACATATGGATTCATCATCCTAAAATACCTCTAGGGTAATTAGATCCCTAGGAGTTCACCTATTAAACTTGTGATTACAATGAATTCAGGCCGGAGAAAAACCTTCCAAAAATTTTAACAAATAGTCTACAAAATTTTGGAGTTTAATTTGATTAGAATTTAGTATGGATTTGTTGGGATCACAAATTTAAGTTAACTCACCACAATTCAAGTGCTTACTAGATTTTTCATGTATGAAGCTCAAAAACTCATTTTAAACAACAAATATTTAAATTTGACTTTTTTTTTTTTTTTTTGCCAAATTCCAGCTAAAAATCTAAAACTTATTAATAATTAAACAACACTCTTTAAAACTTATTAATAATTAAACAACACCCTTTAATTTTTCACCAACATAATTTGCCCAATAATTAAACAACACCCTTTAGATTGTCACCAACATAATTTGCCCAATAATTAAACAACACCCTTTAAATTGTCACCAACATAATTTCCCTGAAAGTTCTAAAAAACAAAGTTTAAAAATTGAGAGCATAGTAATAGTTATGTTATGTTTTGTGGAGATGCCTAATCATGAGTGAGCAAAAATTTTCATGTATGATTTCTACAGAAAAACTTTTTTTAATTTATTATAGATCACAGAACCTTAAATTCAAACAATTTTTCCAATATTTTATATAATTTTTTTTTCCTAATTTTTTATATACAAATTATCCTATCCTAGACTTAACTCAATATAATTGTGATCAAGATTTGTTTTGTAACTCAATATAATTGTGATCAAGATTCCTTTTGTTAGGGATTCACCATGCTTTGGATTTTCAAATTTTAGATCGAAGATTGATTTTGCCAGGGATTCACCATGGTTTGGATTTTAAAATATTTCGAAGTTCGAGTCCTACACCATTAAGAAATTCCGACGGGAATGAAGCACTAGAAGCGAATTAAATATAGTTCAATATCAGCTAAATGACAAATTTAGATCAACATACAGAAGAGCTGTGTCATTAATATGAAAGAGATTTGATTAGGTTTTTTTGTGGCAGTTTGGTGGTTATGAATGATCAAACCCTGAAAACAGAAGTTGCTGAAAACCTAATAAGCTATTTTGGAGGACAATTTTTTGTTATCATCAGCAGAGATTTAAATAGATTTAAATAAGTATCTATTAAAAAAAAAAATTCTTATGAATTTATATTTATTTCATTTTTAGATTTTTAAATTTTTTTATTTCATTTTTAGATTTTTAAATTTTTTTATTTTGGTTGATATGAGCAAAATTTCAATTTTGATAATTGAAGGGCACTCTTACACTGTAAAATGAGCTTCTCAACTTAATAAAAAACCATATTTTGCTTAGTGGAAAAAGAGAAAAACCATACTTTGCTGGATCGAGACTAGAGAAATCAAACCAGAATCTTAGAATAAGCTTCTCAACTCAATAAAAAACCATACTTTGCTTAGTTGAAAAAGAGAGAAACCATACTTTCCTTGGTTGAGAGATCAAGCCACAGTGAGTATGTGGGGATATGGAATTTGAATGCGGCTAGAGAGTTCATTCTCAGCCTGTCTTCCCGTGTATAATTTTCAATCACGATCCGGGGTGGCTTTTCATTCCATGCAGTAGACAATCTTCGCACCAGGGAGGAGTTATTGCCGAGTACCAGGTCTTGCAGGGTGGCATAGTATCAATGTTCATGGGCTCGCATTATTTTGTTCCTCTGGCTATTTCGGATGTAATTACCACATTTCCCTCTTTATTTTTCAACTTCCGTTGTTTCCTTTATCCTGTGGTACTCTTCCCTTATTCGCCCCTTGGTTTATCTTCTTCATGGCTGCCTTTTCATAGCTGTAATTTGTCTTAAAGGAGCTTAGGAGCTTGTTCGGATAGCTGCTTTGTTTGGGATTTTTTCCTATGTTCCCTAAATTCATACAATCTCCGCTTCTACTCTGCCCCATGCCCAGCGACTTCTTATTCAAATACTAATGGACTTCTTATTCAAATACTAATGGTCTGGCTTCTCCCTTTCTCTCCTTCTTAGTGAACACTTTAATTATCCCCGGCATCAACTTTCAATGCATTGACAATGAGCCAGAAATCAGAAGGGGGTTTTTTTGTTTTAGGAAATAGGGGAGCAACCAGCTAAATGTTTTGCAAGGCAGTATAATACCAATACTCCACTGGAAATATAAGATGAAATCACCTAGGTGGAATGCGACATAGTTGTTGAAAGAGAATGTTTAACTAACTTTTAATTGTTTGGGAAAATCGCTGAATTAGTACTAGATATTTAGTTGCTCCAGCTACATATAAGGTGTAGTTGTGTCTTGCTAGACCGAAATAAAGCTAAAGAGGAAATCCTCTTAGTAATAGATAACTTACAATTATCCATAAACCTGGACAAATGTATGAACACATTGAAAACCATATGGGCTATCCTTCGGATCCAAGATGTTCTCTAGGTAACAGCAAAGAGCCAATTGATGTGGATGTTTCATACTCCTCCAAATCTAAAAGACCCATCAAAGTTATTTTGGTTTTTTGGCTTCTTTTTTGGGTCAAGTTCTTATGTCAAGTTTTGATTTACAGGTTAGATGTTACATTAGAGCTGTTTAGTCTTACAGCAGAATGTTTATATTTTTTTGTTTGAAATTTAAAAGACATCATATGTGGATTTAGAAAAAACTTAGTTTTGCCGCTCAAACGACATACCCAGGCAAAACAAAATATTATGATGTTTCTCTTTAAAGATTAATCAGAATTTTACGTGAGAAAAAAATATATTATAATTGTTTCATAATCATTCATAAATATATATTATTTTAATTATTATTTTAAAAATAATTGATATAAGCAATAATCAATTAATAATATTTAATGCATTGATGTAATTGTGGTTATTATGTTAAATTTGTATTCACAGTTAAAAAAAATATATTTGTTATAAATTCAATATGTTTTATGTACAAATTAAATTTAGATAGGATAACAATATCTCTCAACCACCCAAATTAAGCTTAATTGTCAAAAAAAAATATTGGACTTATTAAGTGCTAAATATATTTTTTTAATATTAATATAAATTTTATTTCAACAATTAACATATTAACATTGGCTTAGATGTTTCATAATGGCAAAAAAAATTTGGTCAAATTTTGACTTTTGTTGTTTAAATTGGGTTTTGAGAGGATATATGGATTCATGACCTTGAAAAAACGCGGGGCACTTAGATCGTGAATAGGTCACAATTCAAACTTGTGATTTCAATAAATCCCTACTGAATTATAGATAAATTAGAATGAAAAATAGGCTAGAAAAACCTCCAAAACCTCTAACCTATAGAATACTACCTTACATGTATAATATTAATATTATTATAATATATAAATTAACATTAATAAAATACAAATAAAATATTATTTAAATAAAAATACAATGTTGACTATAATATAAAATAAAAATGATTATACATGTTAGGTTAGTTTTAAACAAAAGCATTACAAAATATCATTAACATCACTTTCATTATGCACATTACTTTCATTGTTGATATTACAACCCAATATAAAGGAGCTTTCACTTTCAACCATAGATAAAATATTTTAATCTCTATATGAAATAACATAATTTTATATCAACTTTAAAAAGATATATATATATATATATATATATATATATATATATATATAAAGTTTTTCAATAAGTATTTAAATAAACTAAGTTAATTAATCCATTTCAAAATTAATTTAATATCTATGTATATATATAGAAAGAGAATGGCCTAAAACTGGTATATCACCAGTATGGAAAGCACTTCTTAACTCTATGCCACTTATCAGGGATAATCTGGTATGGAAAATCAATGACAGATCATTGGCTCGTATTGGTATGGACCCATGGAATGGTAGTGGCGGTAGGCATATTCTACTTGAAGCTCTCATCCGGCATCTACACTCACAAGAGATTAAAGTTCTGGCTGACATTGCTGATCCAAAAAACTCTTCGATATTAGATCAGCGTTGGAAATCCGCACTGCAGATCAATATCCCACCTCTCTGGCACCAGGTATGGTCTGCATATATCAATGCATTATCAAAATCGCATATCAGGATCAAACAAGGGCCAGATGAGCTCATCTGGTATCATTCCGAGAACAGAGTTTACACTCCTAAGACAGGCTATCTCACTCTGATATCGCACAAGGTCCCGGACATAATTTCTTTTTGGTGGAAATCAATATGGAAGCTCACCGCTCCCCCCAGGCAGAAACTATTCTTTTGGTGTATCCTAAAGGGAGTAGTACCCACAGGGGAATATCTCATGAGTCGTGCAGTCTTTGGACCGACCTGGTGCACCCTGTGCAACGTACCTCTGAATCGAGCATCCATTTGTTTATAAACTGCTCTTCATTAACATCCTTGTGGCAATCTGTATCATCCACTATTCAATACACAGGCAAATGGGAAGGAGATGATATAATTCGAACCTGGGAAACATGGTTTTATAACCACAAAAACTCCAAGCTACAAAGCCTACCTATCATTATTAGCTGGTACCTTTGGCTGGCTCGAAATCAAGCGATCTTCGAAGAAAAACCTGTGAACTGGCCGCATCTAACCGCACTCATCATATCGGCCTATAATGAGCTGCCTGACCCGCCGCAGCCTAGAACTAGAAGACCGCGTGACCCTCCGCATATAGAATATAGCACTCCATGGGCATTCTTCGATGGCGCTACCCAACAACAAGGTTGCGGGGGAGGTTTTCTATTATACATTAATGAACAACACTTCTTCAAAGTTAAATTGGGGCTGGGAACTGGCACAAATAATTTCGCTGAGATTATCACCCTTCGTCATCTTTTGCATTTTGCATTGGGGCACAACTGCATGCACATTCATATATATGGAGATTCGAAGATTGTCATTGATTGGTTCAACAATATTACTGTTTGCCACACACACACTCTCAGCAACATCTTGGATGATATTAATATACTGAAGGCACAATTTATTGACATCACTTGTAATCATATCTACAGGGAACACAACAACAGTGCCGACCAACTATCCAAGGAGGCCATGGCACTTCCCAGAGGAGAGTGGATGATTCAGGAGCATCGAGGAACAAATGCATACCACTACTACCATCGTCCGTACATAGATACACACTATCACAGGGCAGCCAGCCCATGAGATACAGATCTGAAAAATGATATTTTTTGAACTTTTTGTACATAGATGATAGTATTACATACTAGAAGCCCTGCGTGGCAATATGTATATATAACAGATCAACAAGGAACATCCTGCGTGATGATTTTTGCTTTTGAACAGACATAATAGACATATAACTGTACCCACATGTGGCAGAAGAACTTACAGCATATGCACAATGCATCTACAATATGTAATTTTTCAAAGTTAATGAAAGATTACGATTTTTCCAGTGGAAAAAAAAATATAGAAAGAGAATAAAAATGAAATGAAATTAATATTGACTGTCATAAAATATCTAAATTGTTCAAAAGAAAAAGAAAAAAATTTGAAAGTAAAAAAAATAAAAATACTTTTTAATAATAGAAATAAGAGGAAGACTTCTAATTCATTCAAATTCTTAATAGAAAATTTTAAAAATGACTAATAATAATTAAAAAAGAAATGTAGGTTATTAATAAAATATGTTAATATGTTGGGTTAAGTAATATTGATGTTAGTCTCACTCTCATAATAAAACAATTATAATTAAATAAATCAAATCTTGAGAATTAGGAGTTAGTTCCTCAAACTAGGGAGTTTAGTTAGGATGAATGATTCTCTCCAACTAGTTCTCCTAGATTAGTGTGTTGTTGAGATATTTTCTCTACCAAGTTTGTTCAAGATAGATGCACTATCTTGAGACAAACTTCCTCATGTATATGTATTTATATGTATCATAAACATTATTTTAAAAATGAGAATGTGAAGAATGATGTAAGACTGAGGACTTTTCTGCCATGTCTGGTTTTTCTATATTTCTGCTATTTATTTTATGAGTGTTTTATTATTAATTTATTAAATCTCTTCAATTGACAGACATTTAAAATATATTAATAGAAAAAAAATTAGTAGAGACAGTATAGTCCATAAATAAAATATTTTAATGCCTATAAAATATTTCAATGATGTATATATTATTTATGGTTAAAAAAAATGTATATGTTATAAAAGGTAATTGGAAAAAATATTTTTTATGGTTAAAATAATTTAATTAGTCTTATTATTCCACATTTTGGCTCTTTTAGCTGGAGAAGATTTTCAAGGCACTAAATCCATTTATTAATTCAAAAATGTAATTTAAATAATGAAAAATGATAATTAGAAGTAGTCTCTCTCTATATATATGGATCCATCATAATCATAGATCTATTAAAGACATAGACGGATCAAATATCTACACCTTCAAACTTTTTTTCAAGTTTTGCACTCTAAAAGATGTTTGCATCTCAAAGATTTGATCCTTCTTGGAGCTTGCTAGCTCCGTGGATAAGATGGATCTATATTGGTTATAATATAGGAGTAGTCAACTATTATACTTTTTGATTTTTTTTCCTTTTCGGTCAGAATACATAGACACAAAATTTTGGCAAAATCTTGAATTTTATTTCTCTAAAATGCATTTTTGAATGTATGTATGGATTCATCACCTTGTCATCTCGATTTGTGTAGATTACACAACTGAAACTAACAAATATAATAAATCTCTATTGGATATGCCTACAAAATACACACACATATATATTTAATAGTGGCAAAACCCATCATAACTCAGTTCACCTATCATAAGCAATCAATTTGTGTAGATTACACTATTGAAACTAATAAATATAATAAATCTCTATTGGATATGCCTAGAAAACGCACATACATATTAGAAATTTGAGAGATCCGACACAGCGATTAAACATACAACCAATTACACTCTTTATCATTATTGAGCACATAACAAATTACATATATAGTTGTAGATCACCAACTTCTAGATGATAAGATTTGAAGAAGGTGGATCTATGACTCATAGAGAACACAGTACACATAGGGAAATAATTACTTCTAAAATCACACCTAGGGATTCACAATGACAACCTGTAATACTCATGACACACATGACATGGAAGCATTACTTCCAACGCCCTCCCTTAATGCTTACATGTTAAAAATATAGAAAACACACATTACAAGAACAACTAAATTTCTGTCATATGTGTTTGATATGGTCGTTACTAGCACTCATATCCACTCTGAAATCTCATGGTTTCCACTCTTTTCTTCACCACACTTTCAAGCTTCCCACTTGATCCATTTAGGACATAACTGCTTCAAACCATCGTTAACGTACTTTGCAGAATTGACACTTTTCAACCTCCCAGAGCATCTCAATATTTAATCATCCTATGGAATTGCCACCATCTATTGAATATATGGCCTTCTGCTATATTCACCACTTATCTAGAATAACATTGTGGTTACAAAATTTCTTCAGTAAACAATTCTACAACTTGACCTTGTATAAAACTTGACCTTGTATAAAATAACATGTACTGAACTTATTAAAAACTACTTGTAACTAATGCGACGGGTCACATTAATCTATTCATGTCCTTTGTGGTTCTGTATCATTTAATTCTTGTAAATAAATACATAAATATAACTATCACTCAAAGTAACACAATTTTATTTCTCTTTTCCTTTTAATAATATAATTACACACCATATCTTCCAAACAAATCTTAGAGGAGAAATTGCCTAAACATTGAAAATTTCGAATGAAAAATACTCGCTATGCAAAACTGGAAGACGAAGACTCAGAGAAGAATTCTGCTCCACATTCCATCAGAATCATAAACAATTTTCTCTGCTCATGTATGTGTTTGCTGACAGCATGACTCTTCACAACGAACAGTGCGGTGAAGATACCATATTAAAAACAATGACAAATACACATTAGACCACTAGCTGATACACCTTTGTTTGTGCAGTAAAAAAATTGAATTCACGACCTTTTACTGGGGCATGGACAGCAACATGAGTATTTAAATTTGAATAGTAGTTGGCCAATGCTTGTATGGCTTGAACCTTCACTTTAAGTGTGACGAAGTCCGCAACTTCGTTTAAAAATACCATCTTCCCCAATCTGCGGCTTCCAGGTACGAGAATCTGCATATGGGAGGCGACAGTGCTTCCTTTTTCTTCAACACAATTATCAGGTGACCGTAGGCCTGTTATCACTCACAGCCTAGATTTTGCTCTAGGCGTGTCTTACGCACACTTATTGTAACGTTTGGTTTGTAAGGTCTGAACTCTTTTCGCCATGAGAATTCCTTCTGGATTTAACGACTTGTAGTCGGTAGTGGGATTTGTTATGGCCAAAAATATATTTGCAAATGATTTCCCTGAGACCCCTTAACATTACGGCCAACGACAGATCAACCGCAGATTTCATGGTTCAATTGTTAAGCTCCATTAATTTTGCACAATTGCTGCCTACAATTATGGAATTTAAATTGCAGTCTTTCCTTAACTTATGGAAACCAACTGCAGTAGTTTCCTTAAGTTAAGAAAATCAACTGCAATTACTAAATTTATAATTGGGAGCTACTAAAGTGGTCCATCACTTTGATTCGAGTTCTCTGCCTTGATTTGTGGGACATCTAAAACATAGCTATTAGAAGCTTGATGGAAGCTTAGCTACATGTTCGTTCTGTTTGGTCCCCAAGCTCATCTCTCAATCCCCTTCAGTTTTACACCATCTAGCTGAGATAGCAGAGCTTGGAAGTGCCTTCAGAATTTTGTATGTTTTTCTTTTGCTTGGATTGAAGCTGGAGTGCTGAAGAAGAAGCAAGTGGACTGTGGCCTGCATCAAAACATCACCAATGGCTGGAGGTAATTCGTATCCCTGGGCATTAAGTTTCAACGATTTGTTTCAGTTCTTTCCGCATGCAGAATCACTGTTGAAACTGTAGCATTTTTAACATTTGGTATCAGAGCAATTTATTTATCTCTGCCTTGGTGTGTGATTCAAATACTTTCAAGTGGTTTGTATTTGTAATTTTACACTTATTATGCTTTTGGTTTTCTAAGCCGTGACTATCGTATTTAACGAAACCGTTTCGGATAAAATCCATGATCTGGAGGCGCTCTGTGTCGGCAAGATAAGACGGTGGAGCGAATATTTTTCATATATGATGGGGATAACATTTGATGTGTTTGGGATGTTATGCATTACAGTATTCTTTAATAATTTATTTATTTTTACTGGTTCTCCCTCACACATACTAGACGCCCTCCATGCATGCGCATCCTCGATTTGCATTCTTGTGCAAGTGTTTGGCTACAGAACTGAATATAATGTGAAACATGTTATATTTTTGAGAGGGCTGGAAAAGGGATTAGAAGACGGGCTTTTTCCCTTTCAACATTCCCATTAAGTAATCAAATACCCGACTTCCACTATCACGAATGCCAGAATGCCTGAATTCATTTGTTATCCAAAGTCTGATGCCAGCAATCCGTGAAGCCGTATCTTGAGCAATGTGGACGTTAACATACATGTCTTCATAATATACTGCTGCTGCAACCGGTACCTACACAGTATTAAACCAAGTTTTCAATTCTTTAGAATTCTGTTCACGTGCATCTTTTTATGTTCAGCATAGTCCTCTTTTCATTCTGTTTTCTATTCAGCAGCAATATAACAACGAGAATATGAAATGCAGTGCCAATATTCTTAATGAAATTGATTTTGAGGCTTAACCTACAGATTCCATCTTATCTTATCCCTACATTCCGAACATTTTACTTGCATCTTGATAGAAATTTTATATTCTCAGTTTTCACTTTCATATGGGGATACTTTTGAAGTTTTATACTTCCTCCATATCCACGTTTTTTGGAATCCAAAACATTTCTCTCAAGGCCTATGAAGCCCTTGCGCTGCACAAAGAAAATTTGTGTTTTCGGCAGGCTATGATGTGTATTGTTCATAATCATGCACAACCACTAATTGAAGTGCATAATGTTTGTAAGTATGTGCCATAAAATTCTAGTAATTCAAACATTAATTGAACAGAATACCTAGATTTCCACATTCATGACATAAAGGCTCTCACCAAAGTCTCGGGTATGAACATGAAATGTTTGTGAAGTCTATTCTTTTTTATATGAGTCATGTTAAAGGAAATAGTTTATGCATTCTTAAATATTTCAATATTTCAATATTTGAAATGGTTTAGTCTTTTGTTTCAAATTATTTCAAATTTGCAGTTTTTGCAAATTATTTAAAGAAATAATTTATAACTTTTTAGAGCCCATTTTGTAATTAATTTAAGAATTAGTCTTAAATAAATTATGGGACAGTTAGACTAAGGAATGTAAATTTAATTTTAATTTTATTTATCTTGTGAGCAAAATAGCTTGTTTGCTGGTCAATTTTTGTTGTTTTATAAACTTAAGGACGGAGCCTGAAGTCAAGCCAGCTAGCCTTCGAACTGCATTTGCTATGCAAGTGCAAAGTAGATCAACGCTGCTTCAGTCAATCTCCGGGTTTAGTTTATAAATTGAACAATCAATTTGTAGTCATTTTCGGTAATGCTGACTGCTTTAACCTTAATTTTGATTTTGCTGGAAAATTATTACAGTTATATGGAGTTTATTAAAATGTCATTTTGACTTACTCCTTTCAGTAAACATTATTTTTCTCTCTGGTTAAGTTTTGTTTATGCAGCAAAATAATGTCTAGTGATCCATATAATTTTAATTAATTAGAGAATAGCCACAACATCTTTAATTAAATAAAATTATATATTTTGTTTGGTTAGATCACATAAAGATTATTTAGACATTAAATTGTAATTAATTACACTGAATATAATAAATTTTATCCCACAGGAATCTTTATTATATTTATGTAATTAATTAGGATAAAATTTCATAACCTACCCACAGGAGTTATGAATTAATAAGTTTTATCATAAAGTTTTATTGAATCTGTTTGAATTAAAAATTTAGCCCACAGGCAATTTTTATGTCATTTGATTCAATTCTTTTTAGCATGATTTACATTGAATATAATAAATTTTATCCCACAGGAATTTTTATTATATTTATGTAATTAATTAGGATAAAATTTCATAACCTACCCACAGGAGTTATGAATTAATAAGTTTTATCATAAAGTTTTATTGAATCTGTTTGAATTAAAAATTTAGCCCACAGGCAATTTTTATGTCATTTGATTCAGTTCCTTTTAGCATGATTTACATTGGTAAAACATGAAATTTATTAAGCCTCAATTTTAACATAAGCATGTGATTCTTTGTTTTGATGCAGCAGTACAACCTGCAAATTTCTCTGAAATTCGTTGTGACAATCCTGAACTTAAGGAAATAATCTCATTTGTTTGTTATGAATCTAATATGGTTAACGTTAATATTAACACATGGTGGATTGATTCTGGATCAACAATTCACATTTCGAATTCCTTGCAAGGTTTGCAAAACCTAAGGAAGCCAGTGGGAAGTGAGCAAAGCATCTTATCAGGAAACAAGATGGGCTCGCATGTGGAAGCTATAGGAACATGTTATTTAACTTTAAGTAGTGGTTTTGTTTTGGAATTAGAAAAGACCTTTTATGTTCCAAGTTTTTCTAGAAACTTGATCTCAGTTTCAAGGCTTGTACCTTTTGGATATTCCTTAAACTTTTCAGAAAAATCTTTCAGTCTATTCTATAAATCTGATTATGTTGGGAATGGTATTTTGTCTAATGGTCTTTACTGCATTAATTTACAAAACAATGTCACTTATGATTCAATGCATGTTCACACTGGCACTAAAAGATGTGTTATTAATGAAGATTCCTCTAAATTATGGCACCGGAGACTAGGTCATATCTCCATAGATAGAATTAAAAGATTGGTAAATGAAGGAATACTTAATACTCTAGAATTTACTGATTTTGAGACTTGTGTGGACTGCATAAAGGGAAAGCAGACCAACAAGTCAAAGAAAGGTGCCAATAGGAGTTCGGACATATTAGAGATCATACATACTGATATATGTAGTCCAGACATGGACTCACATGGTCAGAGATACTTCATCTCCTTTATAGATGATTACTCATGATATATGTATCTCTACATGCTTCATAAAAAGAGCGAAGCATTAGATGCCTTTAAGATCTTTAAGGCTGAAGTAGAGAAACAATGCGGCAAGCAAATTAAGATCGTGAGATCAGATAGAGGTGGAGAATATTATGGTAGATACACAGAAGATGGACAAGCACCTGGGCCATTTGCTAAGTTTCTTCAAGAGCATGGGATTGTTGCCCAATACACCATGCCTGGTTCACCCGACCAGAATGGTGTAGCAGAAAGAAGAAATCGAACATTATTGGACATGGTGCGGAGCATGCTTAGCAGCTCCAATCTTCCTAAATCCTTGTGGATTGAAGCACTTAAGACGACAGTGTATATATTAAACCGAGTTCCAACCAAGGCGGTTCCTAAAACGCCCTTTGAATTATGGAAAGGTTGGAAACCGAGTTTGCGACATATGCGCGTTTGGGGATGCCCGTTTGAAGTGAGAATTTATAATCCACAAGAGAAGAAGCTGGACCCAAGGACCATTAGTGGGTATTTCATTGGATATGCTGAAAGGTCTAAAGGTTACAGATTTTATTGTCCATCTCACAGCACTAGGATTGTGGAATCAAGAAATGCAAAGTTTCTTGAAAATGACTTGATCAGTGGGAGCGATCAAACCAGAAACATAGTTTCTGAGAAGGATCATTCAGAATCTCAACCTTCCACTTCAAGTGATAGATTGGTTATTGTTCATAGCACCCCTCAAGTACAAACTGGTGTTGAACAACCAATTGTTGAAGTTCCACAAGCTGCTGACGATATTCCAGTAGATCAAGGAGTTCAAGAGTTGCCAAGAACTTTTGAACAACAAGTTGAACCACATACTTCTCAGGAAGATGATGATACAACATTAAGAAGATCTACTAGACCAAAGAGATCATCAATTCCTAATGATTATGTTGTGTATCTACAAGAATCTGACTACAACATTGGAGCCGAAAATGATCCCGAGTCCTTTTCACAAGCTATGAGTTGCAAAGAATCAGAACTATGGTACAATGCCATGAAGGAAGAGATGAATTCCATGAAGAGTAATGAAGTCTGGGATCTTGTTGAGTTGCCTAATGGTGCAAAAGCCATTGGATGTAAATGGGTCTTTAAGACAAAGAAAGACTCATTGGGCAACATTGAGAGATACAAGGCAAGACTTGTTGCTAAGGGATTCACTCAGAAAGAAGGAATCGACTACACGGAGACTTTTTCTCCTGTATCTAAGAAAGATTCCTTGCGCGTTATTATGGCATTAGTAGCCCATTTTGACTTGGAGTTGCATCAAATGGACGTGAAAACGGCTTTTCTTAATGGAGATCTAGAGGAGGAGGTTTACATGAAACAACCTGAAGGATTCCCCTCTAGTGATGGTGAGCAATTGGTTCGCAAGCTCAAGAAGTCATTATATGGTTTAAAACAAGCATCCCGCCAATGGTATTTGAAATTCCATAATGTAATTTCTTCTTTTGGTTTTGTAGAAAACATTATGGATCAATGTATATACCTGAAAGTTAGTGGGAGTAAAATTTGTTTTCTTGTTTTATATGTGGATGACCTTTTGCTAGCAACCAATGATAAGGGTTTGCTACATAAGGTGAAACAATTCCTCTCTAAAATTTTTGATATGAAGGATATGGGTGAGGCATCTTATGTCATTGGCATTAAGATCCATAGAGACAGATTTCGAGGCATCTTGGGTCTGTCACAGGAAACCTATATTAATAAAATTTTAGAGAGATTTCGGATGAAGGATTGTTCACCAAGTGTAGCTCCCATTGTGAAGGGTGATAGGTTCAATTTGAACCAATGCCCGAAGAACGACTTTGAAAGGGAACAAATGAAGAACATTCCATATGCTTCTGCTGTCGGAAGCTTAATGTATGCTCAAGTCTGCACAAGACCTGACATTGCATTTGTTGTGGGAATGTTGGGACGATATCAGAGTGATCCAGGTTTAGACCACTGGAGAGCTACAAAGAAAGTAACGAGGTACCTTCAAGGAACCAAAGACTACATGCTTATGTATAGACGGACGAAAAACTTGGAAGTAATTGGCTACTCAGATTCTGACTTTGTTGGATGTGTTGATTCACGCAAATCAACATCAGGATACATTTTTATGATGGCCGGTGGAGCTGTATCATGGAGGAGTGCCAAGCAGACCTTGATTGCCACTTCCACTATGGAAGCCGAGTTCGTCTCCTGTTTTGAGGCTACTTTACATGGTGTATGGCTTAGGAATTTCATTTCTGGGCTTAGAATTATGGATTCTATATCTAAGCCATTGAGAATATATTGTGATAATTCAGCTGCTGTTTTTATGGCTAAAAACAATAAAAGTGGGAGTCGAAATAAACACATCGACATTAAGTATTTAGCTATAAAGGAACGTGTTAAAGAAAAGAAAGTGGTCATTGAGCACGTCAGCACTGAGTTAATGATTGATCCTTTGACTAAGGGCATGCCACCGTTTAAATTTAAGGATCATGTATTGAATATGGGACTTGGTTCCATTATGTAGTTTCTCATTGTATGGACAATGTTATGTTAATGAAATTCTTAATTATTGTGATGTTTTTTCTCATATTTATGTGCACTTTAAGTTGATTTGAGAAAATTCATTTAAGAAGGACCAAGAATAAACATAAGGTTTATTCATTAAGATATTGTTGCCATATAAATTATAATAAGAATAAATGCATAGTAATACATGGAAGATAATACTCGTCATTAGAGGACTTATCGCCATGATTCATGTATCTATTACTTAATACAGATTATCAATGGTTTTTAAGTTGAGACATTAAGTTTGGAAGTATGGACCAAGTGGGAGAATGTTAAGCTCCATTAATTTTGCACAATTGCTGCCTACAATTATGGAATTTAAATTGCAGTCTTTCATTAACTTATGGAAACCAACTGCAGTAGTTTCCTTAAGTTAAGAAAATCAACTGCAATTACTAAATTTATAATTGGGAGCTACTAAAGTGGTCCATCACTTTTATTCGAGTTCTCTGCCTTGATTTGTGGGACATCTAACACATAGCTATTAGAAGCTTGATGGAAGCTTAGCTACATGTTCGTTCTGTTTGGTCCCCAAGCTCATCTCTCAATCCCCTTCAGTTTTACACCATCTAGCTGAGATAGCAGAGCTTGGAAGTGCCTTCAGAATTTTGTATGTTTTTATTTTGCTTGGATTGAAGCTGGAGTGCTGAAGAAGAAGCAAGTGGACTGTGGCCTGCATCAAAACATCACCAATGGCTGGAGGTAATTCGTATCCCTGGGCATTAAATTTCAACGATTCGTTTCAGTTCTTTCCGCATGCAGAATCACTGTTGAAACTGTAGAATTTCTAACATCAATTTCAAGCGATGAGGTTGGTCTCGAATTTGATTTTCCAAGCGGGTCAAATATGGATCCATTGGAAACCGGCTCTCGATGCCCTTCCTTTCCCACATCCAGAAGGTTGTTCCATTCACTGCTAGATTTCTTTCAATATCTAGAGCCACGTGCTTGCATTGACTAGAATCTAGTGCAGAAAGATCTCAGAAACGGCCACATCGTAACTCTTTAGCAAAGCTGACGCAATCATACACCCCAAAAAAATATTCACAACACAACAAATTCTCTTTACCCTAATCTATTTACATAATAATAACATAATAATAAACTCAAGGATCTCTCACATTGGCCCTCTATTAACGGAGTGAAGCCAAAAAATGCTCCATATCATGTTATAAATTTGAGAGTTTTGAGAGAGGATTAAATACACAGCCAATCACACTCTTTATCATTATTGAATATATAACAAATTACATATGTAGTTGTAGATCACTAATTCTAGATGATAAGATATGAAGATGTAGATTTATGACTCAAGACAACACACACGGAAATAACTATTTCTAGAATCACATCTAGGGACTCATAAAGACAACCTGTAATAAACATGACATGGAAGAATTGCTTCCAACACACACTTAGAAACATAAACACACACACATTTAACAGTGAAAAATCCTATCATAACTCAGTTGACCTATCATAACTCACTTGTCAAACCAATAATGAGCATAGCCATCACTCGCTGTTATTCACTAATGCAAGTTGACTCTTTACTATTATTCAAGGAAGACCATGTTACCTGTAAGGGATATGCTTTCACTCCTACTAACTGCATCTTATTTGCTTACATTCTAGAAAGATCAACTCTTAGCCAAACAACCCTGGTGTTAGGACATACTCCAGACCCATATATATATAATTAGTAAATAAGTGCAATGTATTTTAATATTTATATTTTGTATTATAATATTGTAATATTTATATAATTACAACATAAAATATCAATTAAAATATTATATAATTACTATATAAAATATAAAAAGTCATATTAATAAAATAATAATTATTAATAAAAAATTATAGATTTTATTATTATTTATATTTTAAAAATTTCCAAAAATAAAGAAATACCTCATCGTTATAATGATTATATGAATTGATGTTATTTATTGCTTTTAAAAAAAATATAAATAACATAATGATGATAAGAATTAATGTGATGAGGAAAATATAAGGATTATAGAATTTATATTATTTATTATAAGTTTTAATGTAATTTTATATTGTTTGTGGGTATTTATATTATTTATTATAAGTTTTAATATAATCTTATATTGTTTGTTGGTGGTAGTACAATTGGTAAAAAGCATGTTGGTAAGCTTTTGTGTATAAAAAAATTATTTTTTTGACTATTATTTTTGCTCCAATTTGTATGAATAACAAAAGTACTAGTCATATATATATCTATATATATATGGAGAGCATAGGTTTGTCTTTTGTGACTTTCCACACTCCTTTGTCCATTTCCAAACTTGTTTTAAAAGAGTGTTTTCTTCTTTGTTTTGGGACCTGTGGATGTGGGTAAAAGTAATGCGAGTTAACCTTTCCATTCTCTAAATAACATTCTAATAAATGGGAAGAAGAGTTTGATTTCTCATTCTAGCAGAGTCACCCATCCAATCAATCACTAGATTGGAGTTGCCACAAACATGCAAAGAGGGGATGTGTAAAATTTTAGCAAGTTGTAGGATGAGTTTTAAAGCAAATAACTCAGAATATATATTTGTAGCATGACCAATATTGCATGTAAAGGAGAAGTGGTGCACATCCGACACAAAGAATAACCCTAGTACCACCACTAGCTAGGTTATTTTGGGCCACTTCATCAGAAAACACCCAAGGGAGACCCTTTCCAATAATCAGCTTGGATGTGTTCTATGTATGTTGGGGTTTTGTGGAAAGTGGGATGGATTCCTAAAGAGTGAGACTGTGGATGGCTACTTAAGGGAGATCCTTTTCAATAATTAGCTTGGATGTGTTCTATGTATGTTGAGGTTTTGTGCAAAGTGGGATGGATTCCTAAAGAGTGAGACCGTGGATGGCTAATCAGATGTATTATTGCCCTTGATTGTAAAAAAAATTAAACATGATTTCTTTCTAGCCATATTCCCTAATTTACTATCAAGGGAAGTGATTTTGGGGGCGCTTTTGGTTTTGTTGTAAGCCATGATTTGAACAATCTTCAATAGATTCCCATTTCCATATGTGTTCACTCCCTTCTTTCCTTTGAATTTATTTGCACAAATCTTTCATGAAGGGATAGTGAATAAAAAGATGTTGTATTGTTTCAAATTCCTCAAGGCTGAGCAAAAATATGTTGGGGCCACAAAAAGATCTTTTTTTGGAGATTGTCCCATGTGGGGCCTTTGTTTTTTAGCAGCAATGAAATGAAAAGTTTTGTATTAAGGGGAAAATGGAATTTCCAAAGTTTTTTGCCCTACCATGGAGGATGTTGATCATTTGGGGAAAGTGTCAAAGAGAGGTAACAAAATTTTGGAGTGTATTCTCCCAAAGGCCTCATAATCAAGACACTCGAATATTTAGAGGTAGATAGTGTAATAAAGTATTATTTTGGAGAGCTAGTGTAGGCCAACCATTTTGCTACAATGTCTCCTTCCAGATTTAAAACTTCTGAGGAGATCCAAGTTTGTGGGCCAACAAGCCTAAATATGTTGGAGACTTGATGTGATCCGGATTTAAACAGGAACGCAACAAATTACAGAGATAACCATAAACACAGAGATGCAGCAGAAATAATACTTCATTTCATTAATGTAAAATATTGAAATATGCTTACAAACAACAATGGAAATAAACCAGCTATGGCGATGGTAGCTTATCTCTGAGAAGAGATGTGGCAGCTACATGCCTCTGAACTCTCTTACAATGAGGCTCGAAGGCCTATTTATTGTTGAGAAACAATGGAAAACCCTAAACATCCAAAAACATAACCCTAGAAGATGAAACGCCAAACTGTGGGCCCCGTTTGGGTAAATTGGTACATCAACTTCCCAAGGTCGTAACTTTAGCATACGATCTTTGTTTGACACGCACAATATCTCGTTAGAAATATCTATGCAAGAACTACAACTTTGGAAAAAGCAACATCGTCCATGGACCCATGTTGCTCCCAATTTTTCCAAAAAAAAGTCGTTTAGGGCATCAAAACAGCTCCGGAAGTTCAAGACCCGAAAAACTACTAAAAATAGTAAATTGTGCTACAATTAAGGAAACTGAAAACCTGAAACAAATAATGGTGGGGGTCCAAGTGGACTTGGCAGGTGGCCACCAATATCCACCTGGATCATGATGGATATAAAAAACACTGTGTTCATTTATTTTTTGAATTAGTGGACCTGGGAGAAGAGGTTAATTTTGATTGTTAGTCCAAGGATCCTTTCCCATGCGAAACTAAGTATCATTCCCAATTTTCCATTTGAGACCATTCTCAACGATGTTGAAAGAGTTGGTTATAGATTTCCAAATAATGAATCGATTCTTTGCAAATTTACTTCGAGACAAAATCCAATAAAGAGTAATAGAAAGAGATATATATTCTTGCATCATAACATGTGACCTCTCACATACACATATAATGAAATATAAGATCATTTTAATATTATAATTTTGTTAATAATATTTATTAATTTTTAGATATATAAAATTATAAAAAAAATCTAAACACTAAATAATAACTATAAGCTTATTGTATGTCTAAATTAATAATATTAAATAAATTTAAATTTATCGTATATCTATTAAATATGGAAAGGAATCACATGTTTTGAAATATAAACTGATTTGTTAATTTGTTACTATTTTGATTAATAATTTTAGATATAATAATACTTATATAAATATATATTTTTAATTAAATTATATATATATATATATATATATATATATATATTTATATATATATTTATATTTATATTTATATTTATAGATCTAAAAAGTTAATAAAGCAATTATTAAAATAATATTAAGTAAAGAATAAATTATTAAAACAATTAATATAAAATTATGGACATAAGTATTTACATGTAAATATTTTTAAAATTATGGAGATATATCTTTACGATGTTCTTACTCCACTTCTCTAATCATAGTTATAACAATGATATTATTTTAGTCATAATTAATTGCATGCAAGATATATATGATTATTAATTTTAAATATATTTAGTATAATTTTATAGGTTTATAATATTATTATTATTTTTAGTTTTTAGTGATATTTTTTTAATGGGGTGGTGAGGATGTGAGAGGCATGTCACTAATTTTTCACTAGCTCACATGTTGAAGGGAAGTGGTAGCACATTTCATTAAGCTATTATTTATAGTCATACAAAGCATAGCTAGTGATAATTGGTTTCAACAGTTGGCATGGTTGGAAATTAATTTATGGGCATGGTTGGAAATTAATTAATGTGCACAGGAGATGTTAATGAACATGGAAAAGGGTATGGTTATAACAAATAAATTGAATGGGAGGTGTATCAGACTACAACACAAGTTATTAATTTGAGATTTCACACCAAGGAAATCTATCATTAGCATTAGGGGGCAAGTATGTGGATTAATACCACCATCATGAAGCTAGAAATTCACTTTTTTATTTGGTATTTGACTTATCTCAAAGATATCTCATTCGAGACAGCCACATTGGGTTATCCAACTACATGGAATCTCCTCTTCTTAGGCTGTTAGGAGAAGAGAGCCTGCTTATATTCTCTCCTCATCATGCATTCTGTGAAGTCACTTCAAAACATTGATGTGCTCTCTTGGGGAATTTTGAGGCATAGATGTCTTAGCTCTTATATTTCCCTTAACCTCCCCAATGATTTTGCAAAGTTAGATCTATTTGGATGGGAATCTCTATAATGGTTTCATGAGAATGGGGACACTCTAATGTGGAATTTTTTCCACATACTTTCTTCACTCAAAGGAATGTTGCCTCCAAAAGAAAGTAGCTATGGGAGGCATCTAAAACAATTAAGTCTAGATTATTGATTAGTATCTTTCAAATATTGTTAGCGAGAAACTCTATCTCCTTGAGGGGGTTGCAATGTTTGTTCCTTCTAAATCATTTTTCCTCCCATCCTCTCCTTATTAGCATTTGTATCTCTTAGCGAGAATCCTTAGACTAGGTGCTCTGAGACCTCAAGGAGGTAGAAATTAACTTAGTAAGCTAGTCTTCTCAAGTTCATCAGCATCCAATATCTCCACCAGCACTAGACATGTTTAGTTCTCAGGGAAAACGACACCCATCACTAGTGACTCCTAGTGGCTCTTAGTCAACATCTCTAACCCACTCTCCCAACTACCAAGAAACATGCCCCATTAGCCAGAACGAGTCTGATGAGGTGTTATGTATTACTAGGAATGGGGTCATTTTAGGGTGTAGGTGTGTCTGGGAGCTTGGAAAATAGATACCAAGATCTCACCCCTCAACCAGTTCAAGAGGAAATCACTCAAGTAAAACATGAATTAGTAGATGAAAAACATACTCTTACAAATAAAAAGTTCTAGCTGAGGTAGTAGGCTCATTTCCAGATGCATGGCATAATAGAGGCCACTACAACTAATACATGTACACTATGGAAATTTATTGGTACCTAAAATTTATACTTGGAAGATTTCTTGTTCATGGAAATGAGATAAAGGAAGACATCTTGCTGACCCTGAATCATATGCAAAGTTAAATGATAGAAATGGATCAAAGAATTGGGTGCGTAAAGAAGTAATTGGCCATCCACCCTGATATTGCTTGCTCTCTAGGCAGAAACGAGGAACTCGTTCTAGTTGAAGCAATAGGTTTTGAGAGGTCCATGTGATTTTCTTGCATAACTTTATTTATTTCTTCTTTTATGTTCAAGTTCAATAGTTTTGTGAAATGGCTGCAAAGGCCCAATAGTCAAAACTAGTTTTTTTTGTTATTGTCACTCTACTTAGATCTATTTATTTTTGGATACTGAAATAGTTGAAGTTCTATATCTGATCTGATTTCACCACTAGTAGACTAGAATAGATTCAAATCACTCGTGTATTTTTTTTATCTAAAGGATTTTTTTATTTTTTTTTAAACATAGTATTTCATTAAGATTAAAGAAAATATAATATCATAGATGTCGATGGCATTCCAAGGGATATGAGAAACTAAGATTCCCATGCAAATATCAATTTTTGGATATATACATATAAAAAAAGGTAGCTAAAAAAAACACGAGTTTCTTCCTTCATCAAAGCAATCACCAAATTCAATGTTATCCGGCTATAAAATAAATTGTCTATCAACTATCTAGGGCCTGAATATAAGTCTAATATGTATCTCGAGTTGCCTCTAGACTTGTGAAAAATAAAATAAACTATATGCCAAAGTATTGTGTGTGATAAAGACTGATGCACCCGCCCAAAAAAAGAGAAGAATCCTTTAGTCATAATGTAGACATTCTCCCTCAAAGTTATATAATTTTCCAAACAAATTCCATCTGAAAAAAGGAACTACCAAGGTACATATTAAAATAGTGAGGAAATACTAACAAAAGGATCAGCTATTCCCATGGGAAGAGCTAGAGAATGCAAGCATGCCTTCCCTATTTTTCATTAGCTCTCATCCAATGCCATTCCTCTTTTTGAAAGGAGAACAATTTCCTGATTTCATTCCATGTATACATGAGAGAAGGAGACATCACAACAAGGAAAATACCTTCTAGTGGAGGTTATAACGGAGGTTTTTAGTGTTATAAAATTGGAAGAAATTATAAAAAAACAGCTGCTAAAACATCTTATTGCAATAGCAGATGTTTTAGCAAATATTTTAATGGAACTTCTTCACAACTGAAAAAATCTGGGTAGTCGGAGGTTTTAGTGGATGTTTTCTTTGTAGTGCGCTTAATGGAACAAGTATCACCAATGTGCTACATATATAAATGCAACAGGTTGTATACATAACTAAAAGAATCGAGGTGTTGAATACAGAGAACATCGGTGCCTAATATATACTTCACCGGTGCTAATAGATAAAAATGTTTTGTGGCGTTCTTGTAAGGAATGCCACCAGGGAACGCAAAAAATAATTGTTGTGTCAACGCTTTTTTTAAAACTTGCAACACCAATGCATATCGTTTTTATAAACACCCCGGTGTGTTAGTTATATAAAAGGATTGGTGTTGTTAGTTTTCATAATACACCGAGGTTGGAAATAATATTTTGTAGGACCGGGGTGTTAGTTCTATGAAATCACTGGTGCGTTAAGAATTACAATGCACTCGGGCATTAATTTCGAACAATATTGGTGCTTGAAGAAACAAACACTACGGTGTTGTCATTTTTCGAAAAGACATCGGTCATGCAAAAAGATGTCGTCACAGTGCTTTTATATAACATAATGCACCGGTTCATTTTTATGTTATGGATGCACAAATTTTTTGTATGATATTTTATCTTTTTTGGAAACATCAACTTGTGATAGTGCAATTATTGTAATCTGTTATTCATCGAAAAATTGACATATATCTTATAACAATATTCATATAAATTAAAATTTGATTAGTGCATTTGTATATGATGTTTTGATTAATTTGTTATATTATCAGATTTCGCATCTCTTCATTATAATATTTAATCATCCATATATTTAATCAGTGGTGTAACATTTCACAATGACATTGGATAACACAATAGAATAAATTAAAATGTATTTTATTATATATCAATAAGAGGCTCTTTGTAATATAAAATGGGATTGTTATTGGTAAACCTTTGTCTTTTAATTGGGACACTATGTCCATTACATTAAACAAAATGTTTGATTTTCACAGACAATTATTTCAAAAAATACAACAAGTTGCATTGATATCCAAATAGATCATCATTCTTTGTTGGAACTGTTGTCAGTGCTCGAGCTACTTCCATGACTTGGGTTATTTGGAGGAATGTTTTGTTTATTGCATCGATTGTTTTCGTCTTCTTGATCTTGTTCCATCTGCAAACATAAAAATAAAGTGTAATGAGTGTATCTACATTGGTGAAAATAATGAAAATTGAAATAAATAATATACATCAATGTAAATCGAATAGCAATATACCATAGCAAGAAGTGACTCATAAATTGTGCACATGGTTTCAAAACCAAGTCTCATGCCTTGTTGCAACAAGTCTTCTGTTGGCATAGTTCCATACTTTGTTTCTTGCGTGTTTTAAACCCCATTATAAATAATAGATTTAATATAAAGGATTTTTTTTGTTCTGTTAATTATAAACTCACAACCCTTATGTAATTTTTGATATTCCAACATATACTCACAACCCTTATGTAACCTATTGTCAATCAATTCTTTCGTTGACTCTTCTTTGTATGTTTGCACCTATTTGAAGAAATTCAAGGATGTTTGTTGTAAAACAACTTAAAATATACAAAAATGAAACTTTGATTTGTTATAAGGAAATATTAACAATTAGTCACAAACTTTGAAATATGCCCTTTTCTTCCTTGTTGTCCTATTTTATGTGTTGAATGAGTTCCATTTTGTTTTCTTTTCTACAAGAAAATACTTGAAAATTAATATTTAATGCTAAAATATTTTTTTATAAATACAAAGTCAATCATGATTACATACATTTGAAGTATGTTGTTGTTGAGATGACTCCTCATGTGATGCAATTATGCTCATTTCTTTGACCATCTCCTTGTACACATTTTTGTACATTCCTACTATCATTTGGGATTTTCATAATCTTCGTGAAAAAAATAATAAACTATATTTATATTGATATATGAAAACTAAATATAACAAAATCAATATTAGTAAATGAATCGTTTGTAGTAATATATACATATAATTCTAGAAATTCATTTTAATTAAGAATATTACCTTTTGAATGATTTTTTGTTGTTGTTGTATGCTTTTGCTATTGCAAGTGTGACATGTCTCATTGACCATTTCTCTAGTAACACTTCCTATAGGTTAGATATAATTTGTTTCTTAGAATCATTGAATTGAATTTTGTATTGTAAGTGGAATGTACTTATATACATGCATTCCACTAGATCCCTCATAGTTTTGTAAAAAAAAATCCCCCTTTCATTAATGTAATGTCCCTGGTAATTGGAAATTGGTAACTTGTAACTTGTATATATTATTTTACTGTAGTTAAAAAAATATTATGTTACTTTTCAAGCCTTGTGGAGGTTAGACAAATAATTAAAAAAAAAATTAACTGTTTTGAAATATGTAAATGCTTACGCAAGAATCTTGAGATAAACCAAATGGGATTGTAAGGCTGAATGAGTTTCACTTGTCAGGGTAGTTGGACAGTTATGGGTCAGGCGGTTACCTACCCAAAGTTCTCTTAGAGAAATAAAAGTTCTCAAAAAAGGAAAATGAGATGAACTTCAAGAATTGAGAAATGATTGTTACAGAGAAGCATTTTACTGCGGGTTGGGTAGAGGAATTTCTTGAAAGTGGAATTTATTCTTGGCTACGTCTGGTTGGGACCATATAGTCCTTAATAATTGTTTTGTTCAGTACTGTCCAAGTAAAATACCCTGCTTGTGAAAATAGCTCGGGGGGAGATGCAGTGCTGATACGTATCTCATTGGTAGGGAGGAGCCTTCTCTCTCATATGGTTGTGACCATGTGTGTAAGTTTATTTGAAAGGAACATATAAATATTGTACTTTCTTGTTAAATGATATAAGTTGTGTTGAGAATAAATTTCTAAAAATAGAATTTCAATAGAAAATTCTGACATACCTGATGTGTTGTTTATTGAATCAATAAACTCAGTAATTGGGTACACTCTCGCCTGTGAACACATCAATAAGACTTTCATGAGTTAATAGACCCATTATTAATTACCATAAGGAATGCAACAAAATATAATAAGCTCACATTAAATTACCTGTTCAAAAGGAAAGGATGATTTCCTCATAATATGTATTTGAAGAAAAATAACCAAGGAATCAGAGGTCAAATAGAGTCAGTATAAGGGTTACACTTATGAACTAACCCTAGATATACATATCATACTCACCATGTTGAGAAGCCTATCGTAAACAGTCAACAGTGCAACCCAACTATGGACAACAATTGGTGGATACACCTCGCTCTACATAGAGAGATATAAATGAGTCAACATCCTAGATGATTAATATTAGCGAGTGAGCACTGTTAGAAAAACAAAAAACTCTGCAAACAAATTAAATGAGTGCAAGAAATCATTTAGAGGCCATATTGTTTGAGGTCATAGTGAGTACACCCAAAAAACCTTGAAAACATAGTAAGTTGCGGAGCCAATTTTCAATTCAAGAGGGTGTCGAATGAACCCAACAGTGGCATTGCGAAGGGGAGACATTTACCTCAACCAACTTTGTCGAATTTGGACTGTCAATCTTAGGATTAGTTGGAGAACCATCGATGTCACCTAAATCTCAAGGTCTAAAGTGCCAAGTGTATGGCTAATGCGAGTCTTTGGAAAGTTCCTCCATACTCATCCTCTTAACCCCACCAAGGTGACTTAACCCAAAGTATTGTTCTTAGTTACGATATATATATATATATATATATATATAGAGAGAGAGAGAGAGAGAGAGAGAGAGAGAGGAAGGCCTAATTTTAATGTACCGGTCAATGAGTAGACAACTCGTTCATAAGATACATTATAGTCTTGTTAGCATTACAACATAATTAACCCCTTAAAGATTTCGTACCTTGTCATTGGGTGGGTCTATGCTTAATGTTTGTAATGTTAGATGTCAATAGAATATTGTAACATTTGGTAAGTGCAGTAGTTAGTAATACTTGCATGGAATAACATTTATGATGTTTGTTTAATACAATAGTGGTAATGTTTCACATGAGTATAATACTTGTAATGACCATGTAGGTGCATCATGGTAAAGTTCTGTAAAATAGACAAAAGCAATTTGTGGGAGATGTGACAATTAACCTCTAAAACCACTCTAGATGAGCTAAGGACAAATTCATCATGATTTACACATTCTATAATTTTTTTTCCTTAGAATGACATTGATATTTTCCTTCATTGTTGCTCCCTATAATTTTATAGATTGATTGAAATATGTTATCTAATATTCTTAAGTATATTATTAATGAAAAGAAAAAACTCATATTGAATAGTATTTTTTCATTTACTTGATTCATCATTTTACAATTTTTCTACCAGGCTTCTACACTCTTCTGCACTTAGATTAGAAATAATCTTATCGATCTTCTTCATTTTGTGGCTCTGCATGACACACTCCAACCAATACATATTAGTTAAACTTACATATAGTTCAAACATATTAATTTTGTAAAGAATTTACAAAGAACTTGCCTTCTCTGTTTTTTTTTATGTGTTATCATTGTGTCAATCAATATTTTTGTTACTTGATACTTTCTGAGACATTTTTTATCAATATACAACTTGTACTATTCAATATAGAAACCTTTAGATATATTCTACAAATAAATCAAATAATTTTCAGCCAAAAGAGCTCTGGTAACCGGATCGGGGGTTTAATTTTTCAACATCATCATGGAAACTTATTATTTTTAAATAATTTCAAATTATGATGATGCGATTTGTAAGTCTAAATGCACTACAATGATTTAACGATGCTATTTGGAAGAGGCATGCTGGTGTGTTATATTACATTGGGAGCAACCATAAACAAACTTGACAGAATCAACAATGTTATAATATATCGGTGCATTTTATTACACAGGGCGCACCAATGCATTATATTATAGAGGGCGCACCATAGAACATATAACCATTTAAAAAAAAAACAGAGAGGGCCGATAGGGTTTGGATCTAATTCAAGAAGTGATTCCCCTGCTTCACATGTCAAAGACCCTATATATAATAAGTACACAAACTCATTAAATCTAAAATGCTTAAAATGGGAAACCCTAATTGTGATTGGCCATGAGTAGGGTCTTTTCATACTTGACGAGAATATCATTGATCTTTATACGATCTATTTTTAGTCATGAGCTTACATGCCCAAATTCATATTTGTATTGGCAAATCCAAGGCCATCAACATCTAATATTTCCTCTACAAAGAAAATCTTCATGGGTAATGCATCCATCAAGAAACAACTTTGTCCCACACGAACGCCATATGATCCACCTGCATACCCATTATTTGACTCAATTTTGTTGTACATGATTGAACCAAAGTGCGTGCTTAGAGTCTCGGGGTTTCTATGTCTGGATTTCTCATTACTTATACTAGGATGCTAGTGATTTTATCACAAGCTCTATGATCTCTGTGCACATGCACCTTTTGGGGCCATTGGAAACCTCCACAAAGAACAGATGAACAATTCCACAAAGAACATGTCTACACAAGAAAATAAAATTTACTCACTAAAACACTCCAGACAACACAATCTCCTACCCTAATCTATTTTCAAAGGATCAATCTTCACATTTGTTTGATCTTCTTAAGTCCTCCCGTGAGGCAGTTAGACCCAGACGAGCTACGACACCATATTATAAATTAAAATTGAAGACATAGTACATAGAAATACACACAAAATAATATTTGCATATTGAACTCTTTATTCAATTACATCACATTTATATAGTTGGTCTCAAATCCAATTAATTCTGATCTTGGAGATAGAGGTTAAGAGAGTCTCTCAACAACTTCCAAAAAATATGAAACCAATCTCTAAAATAAACATTATTTTAATCCTTTAAAAGTACACTCTATCACCAACTGGTTTACAACTATAGAATATTATTCAAAAATATTATTAAATAAAATAATTATAATAACAAAAAATATTTATATTAATTATTCAAAAAGTATTATTAAATAAAAAATTATAATAAAAAATATTAATTATATTAATCATAAATTTAATTATTTATTTAATAAAAAATAATATATTTTATTAATATTATAGATTATATTACTAAATTATATAAATTTATTAAATGGTAACCAAGCTGTTGGTGTCATTGTTAAAACTCCCTTATTAAAAGAATGAAACTAGATTATTAAAATATATTTAACAATTTTTTAAACCTTTTTACATTACATTATATTTTATTTGTAGAAAATAAATAATGTATGTTATATATTAATTAAATTAAATATTATATATAAAAGTTTAAAATTATTTTTAATATTATAAAATAAAAATTTATTATATGCATATACGATTTTTTTTTTAATTAATTGTATTAGATAAGAGGTTTACAATTTATGTGGAGATTTTGTTAGGTAACAATATATTTAAAAATAATTAAAATAATATTTAATAAATAAAAAATATTAATAAAATAATGGCTATAAATTAGTTATTTTAATATCTATATTAATTGTTGGTCAAATTTTAGTAAAAGTAATTGAAAGAAAAAAATAATAATTTACTTTTTTAGGTAAGAAAGATACTTAATTTCTTTATTACTTAATATGGAGTTGACATATGTGTAATTGTTCAATGTTTTGTTAACATGTAATATTTAAAACAAAATTGTATTAATAACATAGAAAATGTTTTATTATTAGTTATAAATAACATAATTTTATATCAATTTTATAAAAAAAAATAAATTAAAAATTTTCTTATATATTCACTTTCCATTGTGAAAGATGTGTAATTTATTCTATTTTTAATACGAAATTCATATATAATATTTAAAAAATATTTATAACAAGAAAAAGGGTTAATGTGGATTATATATAAAGTATTTTAATATGCATGTTGAGTAAAAGATTTTAATAAATTCAGTTTTTCATACTCCTGTATATATTCTTGTACCTTGTAAAGTTCTGGATAGATATAAGCCCCTCATGTTACCTCTTATACTCCATGATTTCCCTGATAACTATTACAAATATCTCCCCAAATTTGATGGAGAGAATGGTATCACTGCCCAAAAACATATTCAAGGCTTTGAGAATTATCTAGACCTATTTGAGATTAATGAAAATGATGTTAGAATCATACCTTTTGCTCTTTCTTTGCAAAGTAGGGTAAAGAGTTGGTTCAAGAATCTACCTATTGCAAGCATCTCAAATTTCCAACAGTTTGTCAAATTTTTCCTTGATAGATGGATAATCAAAGTCAATCTTTTTGTGATCATAGAAGAATATAATTAGTTAAAAAGACAACCAAATGAAACAATACAACAATTTTCTGACAGATTTAATCAAGTTTATTATTCAATGCCAGCAAATATAAGACCTCCTCCTGATTCAACTCTCTTGCATTATCCAAAAGCATTTGATCCAGAAATAGAATTTCAGCTAAGAGAAAGAAACCCAGCAACTCTTGAAAAGATGCAGAACATTGTAGTAGATGTAGAAGTTCATCTGCTGATTAAAAAGCAAAAGTTGAAAGCAGAAGCAGAGAAGAACAACATTGCAAAGGTAAAACTCGACATTTTGGTAAGAAAAATAGAGGAAATGATACAGAAGATCACCATGCAAGATAAATTTTTTGTGTAAGATCACCATGACCTATTTATTTCAGAAAAAGAAGAGGTTGATAGCCATGAACAAATTCTACTGATTTAACGTGTATGTTTGATGACATTCCTTCTTTAAATGATTTGCCTAAGTATAATCAGTATGATGATAATTATGTTCTTCGAACTTAAGCTAGCTTTACAGAGCAATCAAAAACTAGTTTGGAGGATGAGGAAATTCAATTTCAGCAAATCAAATATAGTGATCAGCCTATACATATAAGATATGAGAATGAGGAAGGAAGTGCAAAAATTTTGGAAATAAGTGAAGGTTCTTTGCCTCTTTGTTTTGCTTCATTTTAGTTCATCAGAGAAAACTTTACAACAATAAAAAATCAGCACGTCTTTAAGTATTGATATTGACAACAAAGAAGGCAATGAAAATCTTAATGAGGATTCTTCAGTTTCACAATTATAGTTATCAAATTTCATTCAAACACCTGATCAAATGACACAAGAAAGTTATGTACCACTATATTTTGAATCATTTCAATTTTTAAAGGAAGTGTGGTATAAAATCTCTAAAGAAAAGGATGAGCAGCTTTTAGAAATATATGAAGTTCCATTCAAACCTATATGCAATAAGTTGCAACAATCCTTCCAAGTTTTTTATGATCCAATAGCTGATATATTAGATTATGGATGCAATCAAAATTTTTCTCCATTAACTAACTATGAGATTTAGGATCAAGATGATAAAGGTTTCATCAGTCAAACATTTCAATCAGTAGAAATATCATCACAAAGCTTATCTAAAAATCTGTAGGGTATAAAGATGAAAATGACATTTTAGTTTCATGGCATAGAGGCCATCAAGAATAGATGTACAGTTTCCTAAATCAGTTGAAAAATAGTGTATATATTTTGGAATATCCTTTTGAAAAGTTCCTAGAGTCAACAACGGAAATCAAGTATTTCCTTATATTTTCATTTGTTGACAAATTTCTATTGGATTTTAGAATCTCAGTTTTAATCACAAACAAGCACAAGCAACAAAATCCACCAATGTATATGATGCTTGAATGGTTGCATTGGTTGTTTCATTTTACCTAACCAGCAGTTGGACAGCTGATTAGAGTAAGTAGGTAGGATTTCAGTTTGATTAAATTCAGTTTTTCAGCAGCAAGTTTATTTCAGATCAGATTTCAGTACAACATGTGTCAGATTTCAGTTTGCAGAAAATGTTAAGATTTCAGTTCAAGATTTTCAGTCATAGAGATTATATAACAAAGCAGTGGCAAGCTTGGGATCGGCCCAATGGATCAAGCCACTAGTTGACGGTGTTCTTGACATCTCACAAGGAGATGCCATCCCCAAGTGGAGCCACTGTTAGGTTCCTATAATAATAGGGATCATAATTTTGAATTGACTATGTTAAGTCTTGTAATATTGTACATACCTTTGCTTTTCTGCAAATGTTTTCCCATATTAAAAAATGTAAAGAGGGTATGTCCTAAAAAAATAATCAAAGGACAAAAGAAACAAAGATCAAAAAAGAATATTAAATATGAACCCCACCAAAAAGAGATAAAAATAGATCATGAAAGTGTGCACATTCAAATGCCACTCCTCTCAGTTTACTTTTTGCAAATAAGATTATGTGCAACTAGTCAAAATGCCACAATCCATGATGATCAACCATTTAATCTTGATTCATTCATGATTTAAATTTCATGTTGATAGATAGAGAAATAAAGATGTAGCCAAACTGTTTAATCTTGGTAGATCAGTAGTTAGGTAGAGAATAATAAGGAGCTCATCAGTTTAATCTGAGCCCTTGGAAGTTATAAGGTTAGAATTAAATAGTTTGCTTATCAAAAGAAAAAGGAATAAAGGGTCAGCAAGCTCAAATGCACCCAATAAATGAAGAGAAAATGCTAGGATAAATAAAGGGTAGGTAGAAGATGTTTTGGAATGCACAAGGTTGCTAGCTCAAATGCACCTTCATCATGCTTAAATCTTATGTTTCATGTGCAGGAGGAACTATCAAAGGAAAGAGGACATTCACAAAAATTGTGTATTACTTTGGGTATTTACCCTAAAAGGTTCTATATGATTTTAGGCCTAAATACTACAACTCATTCACTAATTTCCCCTCATTTCACTCAACCCCTTGCATGTCTAAAATTCCCTCCATTACCCCTTCATTACTTCTCATTCACTAACTTTCCCTTCATTATGACCCTTCCCTTTAATTTCCCTTGTAAAAATACCCTTGCCTTTCATTTCCCTTGTAAAAATACCCTTTCCCCTCATTTTAACCCTTTTTTCCTTTGATTTCACACTTTTCCCTAGACATTACCCTTTATAAATCATTTTCCCCTTATTAATTTCCCTTTTCCCCTTAAAAACCCACTAAACCCCCATTATCCTAAGTTATTTCCTAACCTATAGTCTCGCTTTATGTATATTACCCCCCCGGAATAAATCCTCGACCCTCACTAAACCTTTGATTATATGTAACCCGCTGCATTATTAATCCCCAAGCCCCGCCAACCACACCCTGACTCAGCCCTTGCAACTTCATCACGCGATAATCCTATGATCTCCCACCTCTAGATCCAACGGCCCATATACATATTGCGTGCTCCCATCGTCTGACAGTTAAAATCCCAAAAAGCACGTGAGATTCGTGGTTTTGCCCGAGCGCCCTTTTGCTACATGGCAGCCCCACGTTATATCGCGTGCTCTCAAAAAATACCGCCTACCACTCAAAAGCGGTGCGATATGCCACAAAACCACCTCTCATTCCATGGCAGCCCCCTCAGAAGACCGACCTCCAACTATCTCCTCCTGCCCTAAAGCCTCCTCCGACTGCTTCACTGTGTATCCCCGGAAGCCATATCATCCATTGTTGTGCAGTAAACCATCTAATCGCACCTGCACAATGTGAAAAATCACTGAGTTTTTACAATATGAAATTCTATCATTCCCTTACCTATGTTTAAAATGAATAAATGAAAAGCCTTTCCCAAACAGAATTGAGCCATCCACAGTCCGGACTCCGTCCACAAGCATCTCAGTTCAATAAAGCCATTGATTGCCTTTCCCGCAGACCTATTCTTTATTAATGATTATTTGATTTTACACGTGATTAGAAGAACCAGAGGTTGGACAAACAGTTTTGATACTAGTTCCAAAACTTGTTTACTCCAAAATTCACAAGGAAATGTATTCAAAAGCTTTATAAGGAAAAGACAATTATCACAAAGCAAGAAGAAATCATTTACACAGAGGCAGTAATGGTTAAAATAGAGATAAATCCCATAAAGTAAAAAAGAAAAATATATATGTAGAATCCATCTTTTTACCCCTTACTTCACAAAACCCTATTAATATAAAGTTTTGGACTTTATATTAATTTCTCCCCGTAAGCCTATACTATCTCTGCCCCCTACAAAGTCAACCAATGGCCTACCCCGCACTGCGAATTAAACCCCCTTCATTTTTATTTCCCTCGAGATTGGTAAAAACTAATGAATGGTTAAAATTCCATATCGCACGTTCAGCTCATCCAACACTTAACACTCAAAAAGCACGTGATATGCCCATCTTTTTACTACCTGGCAGCCCCTCATCCAACACTTCACACTCAAAAAGCACGTGATATGCCCATCTTTTTACTACCTGGCAGCCCCTCATCCAACACTTCACACTCAAAAAGCACGTGATATGCCCATCTTTTTACTACCTGGCAGCCCCACGTTATATCGCGTCCTCTTATAAACCATTAACTGTTTTGGTTTTAAATCTTATAAATGTTATGGGAATATAGGGTGGATTAAGTTCAAGTGAAATAGAGAGATATGATAATGCAGTAATATTTCAGAGCTACGGGTGAAACCATGCTTCAGGTAAAATTATATAGCTATAAGACTAAGGTTGTAGAATGAGATTCAAAGGTAAAATGGTTTTACATCGACAGATGAAATAAAATTCACGGATGCCATGAATTTATGATAGAAAATAAAAGGGAAAATTTCACATGAAATTAATTTATAGGTGTGGTGAAATCAATTTATAGGCATGGTGAAATCAATTTACAAGGATAAAAACATGTTGCAGGTAAACGTAAAAGAGTTAAGTGAAAATACTCTTCCAACCATACAAATCAACACATGGTTTTGCAAAACCATCCAGGTATTCTACAAGGGTAAAAGGAATTTACATACATATAAAATGAATTTACAGAGGAAGGATTAATAGGAACAAAACTACACATGGTTTTGTGAATTCATGGAAAGAGAAAACAAAACCACGGATTGGAAACAACACATGGTTTTGTAGAAATTTAATTATAAATTTCATTTAAAATATTTTGGAAATATTATTCAAATATATATATTATTATATATTTTCCAAAATATTTTGTGACACTAATGGATGATAAAACAACAGAGCAGTCAGAGGATCAACCATCAGTGAGGGAAGTCTCAGATTATCAAGTTAGAGGATCAACAAGCAGTTGAGTGAATTACTAAAAAAAATAGATACATCTGCATCTGCTAGTTCATCTGTCAGCACGGCCACAAATTTGGGTCCACATCCTACCTGCTCCCACTTCCACAGCAACAACATTTGCACAACACATTCCACCAGAACTATTAATCTACAACAGTTAGAGATTTTTAGTTCATCTATAGTCTAAAAATGTCTTGTCTGTTAGAGACAACACTTATTGTAAACAGTTTGTAAATTTTATGTCAATACTTCTTCTTTTGAAGTATTAAAGGGGGATTGCTAGACATTTCTATAGTTGTATTGATCTGTAACCTGAGGGTTCATTGTACCAAGTTTTCAAGTCAATAGACTGGACTGAGTAATAAAGAGATTGCATTACAGGATTCATGTGTTGAGCTATTTCAGTGGAGTATTTTATTTGTCAATTTTGTTATTTTCTTTAGTGTTTCACAAACTTGCATGTTATCTAAGTTGAATGAATTAACTGGAATTATATTATAGAATTTGTTTTGGATCCGATTGAAAACCACTTCACCATCCTGCCTTAAGATTTGAAATTTACTCAGCTACCTTGCCTTGTAAACACTATCTGTAGAACTTGATCCAGTCCTATTTTCTTGACACTTGACCCCATAGCCCAATGGTAAAAGACATCCCTCTATCCATCTAAGTCAGTGATCCCACCACCAAATCAAAATCAAAACCCAAGTACAATCAAAACTAGCCTAAAATCAATTAACTAAACAAAGTTAAATCATAAAGAGAGAGCCCTCTCTGAGCATTAGGAAGGCTAGATCCTAATCTCCAAAGTAGGTTTGTGGTTACCTCTATGATTTCTTTCACATCAACTCTAGATAAATTTTGGAGAGATAACAGAATCCACGCTCTGTTGCTGCTCTTTGGGGCTACTAGATAGCCTTTGATGCCAAACCAAATTAACTCCTAGTTAGTTACAAATCCCAAGCACAAGGCTCAACGACTAGTCACCAAAGCTAAGTTCCACCAAAACTTCATGGCTATATGAGTGAATCCATTTATTCCACTCCCCAAGCCATAATCCACATTCACCAAGGCTCATAAAAATCCATCCATCCCTGATCAGTGAAAAAACCACTGAATAGCATGCCTTCATAGAAAAAACACTTTATGTATGCATGGCTCTATCTTGCCATATGGCACCCTCCAAAGTCACGTGGGCCTTAGTTCCTTTTTGACCAAAATACATCACATCAAAACCACTGCCCTTTTCCCCTAGAGTTGAGCACCCCTGATACTCTTTTCCATGGAGTTGGTATGCAACCAACATATTTTATTAATAAATGTACAATATTTACATTATGATTACGATTCCATGCTCTCTGGCCTCAGAGCCATTAACGACATATATCCTCCGACACACTAGCCCCAAAAATATATATACATGGGTATGCAGGCCCCGAAAATAAACCTTGACTCACTAGCCTATTAATCATATGTATCTAGCTCACGAGGCTAAATATCATTTGTACATATAATTACATTAACCGAGTTAGACACGGGTATTACCACAAAGCTAGACACCAAATTAGTATATACTTCCTTATTTGTACAATATAATGATTTGAATACTAAAATATATAAAAATATATATACTCTATCTCTTTATAAAATGTATTATTCCACCTCTTAAATTTCAACATATGAACTTCTAAAAAATAAAATATATTCCCAATCAATAGATCCATCTAAATTTATTGTAATATATGTGAAACATTTTATTTTACACTACATATAAATGTGATAATTCTAAAAATTAAAAAATAAGATATTAATTTTAAAATTAATTATATAATATCATTAAATAAACAATAAAGTAAAACCAATAAATACATATAAAATTTAAATCCTGTTGTGCGTGGCATAAATAAATAAAGTCACCCACTTATTTACTGAGTCCAAATTCAAATTTGGTAATGGATTGTCTATAGAAGGCATGCGTAGACCAGATCGAGGTTGCGGTCCTGCGAGGGCATGCCTTTTTTACCTCCTCGGTACAAGCGCTGGTAATCACTTACACGACTCGGTACGTACTTGTACGAGTTACTGGGGAAGGCGACCGAATTCAGACTGACCGGAGGTGGACTGTCGAGAGGGCGACTCTTCCGGACCTCGCCACAAGGTGCGAGACTGTTTCAGTGCTCCAAATGGTTATTTTAGGAGGTGATTTGTTTGTCAAATATAGTTAAATTTGTTAAATTATTTAAAATTTTGAAAATGTGAATATTGATAGAGAGGTGTGAAAACTATTAAATTTAATGAATTAGTTTGTTTTGAAATTCCAATTTGCTCTAGAATTACTATCAAGCTATCCGGAATCTTTATCAAGCCATCTCATACTCATCAGAGATGTAGGTCCAAAAACAATTTTCGGAATTCCAGGAATTGTCCAAATGGATAAAAGTGCTAGCAAAAAAATTTCAAAAAATCTTGTAAAAATAGTGTTTGAATCACGTTTTTATAGTGGAAATAGATTTAGCACCATCAAAAACTTTAAGACATTTAAAATTATGAATTTTGACAGATTTTATTTAGATACACAAAAATCCCTGCCAAATTTTTTAAAAATATAATCGAAATTTCAATAACTTTCCGAGAAAAAAAACATAATCATTATTAGACTGCAGCATTTTCGTAACAGAAAATTTTCGGCATAGACAACTTAACCCAATGCCACCATTGTTCCGTACACTGTTGCAAGGCATCGACTGTAAATTCACTATCAAATCGTCTGCCATAGGAACAACCATATACGCAAGTTGCAACAACCAAAGTTAAGGCACAGCCGCACGAGGATCATTTTGTGGGCCTCAATCAAACGTTTGCTGACGCGTTTTTGTGGACGCTGTCCCACATCACCGCCAAATTAAAATCCAGACGACGAGATACCACTGTAATTGCCTAGGTAGCGCGACAGATAATCCGTAAAGCGTCAGAGAAGGTGACCCCTGACCGCTGTTAGGATAAATTTATCTGTTATATGGCTTTGTTGGTTTTTTGGGTATTTATTTGTAAAATTTGTTAGAAGCTTTTGGTTAAATTTGGTTAATTGATTTATAGTCAAATTTTGATTTGGGTTGTTTAAATTGTTTTTTTTTTTTTTTTTTTTTTATATATAGATTCATCTCCTTAAAATATTTTTAGGGTAGTTAGATTTCTAGGAATTGACGGATTAAACTTATGATTACAATGAATTCAGAGGAAAATCTTCCAAAAAGTCTAACAAATAGTCTACACAATTTTGGAATTTAATTTGGTTAGAATTTAGTATGGATTTGTTGGGATCACAAGTTTGAGTTAACTCACCACAATTCAAGTGCTTACTAGATTTTCCATGTATAAAGCTCAAAAACTCATTTTAAACACCAAATATTTAAATTTGACTTTTTCTTTTTCTTTTTCTTTTTTCTTTTTTTTTGCCAAATTCCAACCAAAAATCTAAAACTTATCAATAATTAAACAACACCCTTTAATTTATCACCAACATAATTTGCCCAATAATTAAACAACACCCTTTAAATTGTCACCAACATAATTTGCTTGAAGCACCCTTTAATTTATCACCAACATAATTTGCCCAATAATTAAACAACACCCTTTAAATTGTCACCAACATAATTTGCTTGAAGTTCTAGAAAACAAAGGCTAAAAGTTGAGAGCATAGTAATAGTTATTTTATGTTTTGGGGAGATGTCTAATTATGAGTAAGCAAAAATTTCCTATATTATTTCTAAACAAGACTTTTTAATTCATTATAGATCACAAAACTTAGACCTTTTCAATATTTTATATATATATAAAACTTTTTCATAATTTTTTTCTACGCGATAACATCATCCTATCCTATACTTCATATAATTGTGTTCAAGATTCATTTTGTTAGGCATTCACCATGCTTTGGATTTTAATTTTTTTATTAAAGATTGATTTTGCTAGGGATTCACCATGGTTTGGATTTTAAAATATTTCGAAGTTCGAGTCCTACACCATTAAGAAATTCCGACGGGAACGAAGCACTAGAAACGAATTAAATATAGTTCAATATCAGCTAAATGATAAATTTAGATCAACATACAGAAGAGCTGTGATATTAATTTGAAAGAGATTTGATTAGGGTTTTTTGTGGCAGTTTGGTGGTTATGAATGATCAAACCCAGATAACAGAAGTTGCTGAAAACCTAATAAGCTATTTTGTAGGACAACTTTTTGTTATCACCAGCATAGATTTAAATACGGGTCGATTCAATTTCTTTAATTGTAATTTTTTTGTATGACTTTAGATTTTTATATTTTAGTTGATAGAAATAAAATTTCGATTTTGATAATTGAAAGATATTCTTACACATCATAGGTTGTAAAATTAGTTTCTCAACTCAATGAGAAACAATACTTTGCTTAATTGAAAAAGAAAAAATACCATCGAAACAATACTTTGCTTGATTGAAAAAGAAAGAAACCATACTTTACTTGGTTGAGAGATCATGCCACAGTGGGTATGTGGGGATATGGAATTTGAATGCGGCTAGAGAGTTCATTCTCAGCCTGTCTTCCCGTGCATAATTTTCAATCACGAGCAGGGGTGGCTTTTCATTCCATGCAGTGGACAACCTTCGGAGGGTCTTGCAGGGTGGCATATTATCAATGTTAACGGGCTCGCATTATTATATTCCTCTGGCTATTTCGGATGTAAATACCACATTTCCCTCTTTATTTTTCAACTTCCGTTGTTTCCTTTTTCCTGTGGTTCTCTTCCTCATTCGCCCCTTGGCTTTGGTGACTTGGCTTATCTTCTTCATGGCTGCCTTTTCATAGCTGTAATTTGTCTTAAAGGAGCTTGTTGGGGTAGCTGCTTTGTTTGGGCTTTTCTCCTATGTTGGTTTTCTTCGTTCCCTAAATTCTTACAATCTCTGCTTCTACTCTGCCCCATGCCCAACTTCTTATTCTAATACTAATGGTCTGGCTTCTCCCTTCTCTCCTTCTTATTGAACACTTTAATTATCCCTTGCATCAACTTTCAATGCATTGACAATGAGCCAGAAATCAGAAGGGGGTTTCTTGTTTTAGGAAATAGGGCAGCAACAAGCTGAATGTTTTGCAAGGCAGTATAATACCAATACTCCACGGGAAATATGAGATGAAATCACCTAGATGGAATGTGACATAGTTGTTGAAAGAGAATGTTTAATTAACTTTGAAGTGTTTGGGAAAATTGCTGAATTAATTCTAGATATTTAACTGCTCCAGCTACGAGCAGTTACATATAAGGTGTAGTTGTTTCTTGCTGGACCGAAATAAAGCTAAAGAGCATTTCCTCTTAGTAATAGATAACTTACAACTATCCATAAACCTGGACAAATGTATGAACACATTGAAAACCATATGGGCTATCCTTCGGATCCAAGATGTTCTCTAGGTAACAGCAAAGAGCCAATTGATGTGGATGTTTCATACTCCTCCAAATCTAAATGACCCATCGTAGTTATTTTGGTTTTTTTTAGGTTTCTTTCGTCAAGTCCTTATGTCAAGTTTTGATTTACAGATTAGATGTTACATTAGAGCTGTTTAGTCTTACATCACAATGTTTATATTTTTTAGTTGAAATTTAAAAGACATCATATGTGGATGTAGAAAAAACCTTAGTTTTGCAGCTCAAACTACATAGTAAGGCCAAACAAAAAATGTTATGATGTTTCTCTTTAAATATTAATCAGAATTTTACGTTGGGAAAAAAAATATATTATAATGGTTTCATAATCATTCATCAATAATATATATTATTGATATAAGTAATAATCAATTAATAATATTTAATGTATTGATGTAATTATTTAATGTATTGATGTAATTGTGGTTAATATGTTAAATTTGTATTCATGCTAAAAAAATATTTGTTATAAATTCAATATGTTTTATGTACAAATTAAATTTAAATAGGATAACAATAGCTCTCAACCACTTAAATTAAGCTTAATTGTCAAAAGATTATTGAACTTATTAAGTGCTAAATACATTTTTATAATATTAATATAAATTTTATTTCAACAATTAACATATTAACTAATTAACATTGGTCTGGGAATTTTTTTTTTGTCAAATTTTCATTTTCGTTGTTTAAATTGGGTTTTGACAGGATATATGGATTCATGACCTCGGGCACTTAAATCGTGGATAGTTCACAATTCAAATTTGTGATTTCAATAAATTCCTATTGAAATATAGATAAATTAGAATGAAAAAATAGTCTAAAAAATCTCCAAAACCTCTAACCTATAGAATACTGCCTTACATGTATAATATTAAATTATTATAATATATAAATTAATATTAACAAAATAAAAATAAAATATTAAATAAATTTACAAGGTTAACTATAATATAAAATAAAAATGATTATACATGTTGACTTAGTTTTAATCAAAAGTAGTATAAAATATCATTAACATCACTTTCATTATGCACATTATTTTCATTGTTGATATTACAACCAAATATAAAGGAGCTTTCACTTTCAACCATAGATAAAATATTTTAATCTCTATATGAAGTAACATAATTTTATATCAACTTTAAAAAGAGTATAAGTAGTTAAAAAAAAAATTATTTAAAGTTTTTCAATAAGTATTTAAATAAACTATGTTAATTAATATATTTCAAAAAAATTAATATCGATGTATATATATAGAAAGAGAAATAAACTATGTTAATTAATATATTTCAAAAATAATTTAATATCTATGTATATATATAGAAAGAGAATAAAAATGAAATGAAATTAATATTGACTATAATAAAATATCTAAATTGTTCAAAAGGAAAAATAATTGAAAGTAAAAAAAAATACAGAAATAAGAGGAAGACTTGTAATTCGTTCAATCTTAATAGAAAATTAATATAAAGCATTTAAAAACGATTAATAATAATTTAGAAAATCAATGTAGGTTATTAATAAAATATGTTAATATGTTGGGCTAAGTAATATTTACATGCATTTAAAATATATTAATAGAAAAACAAAATTTAATAGAGACAAAATAGTCCATAAATAAAATATTAAAATGTCTGTAAAATATTTCAATGATGTATATATTATTTATGGTTAAAAAAAAGATGTATATGTTACAAAACTTAATTGAAAAAAATAATTTTTTGTGGTTAAAATAATTTAATTACTCTTATTAGTCTACATTTTGGCTCTTTTTGCTGAGAATATTTTCAAAGCACTTAAATAATGAAAAAATATAATTAGAAGTAGTCTCTCTCTCTTTATATATATATATGTGTGTGTGTGTGTGTGTGTGGATCCATCATAATCATAGATCTATTAAACACATAGATGGATCAAATATCTACAACTTCAAACTTTTTTTCAAGTTTTGCACTCTAAAAGATCTTTGCATCTCAAAGATTTGATCCCTCTTGGGACTTGCTAGCTCCGTGGATAAGATGGATCTATACTGGTTATAATATAGGAGTAGCCAACTATTATACTTTTTGAATTTTTTTCCTTTTAGTCCAGAATACATAGACACAAAATTTTGGCAAAATCTTGAATTTTAATTCTCTAAAATGCATTTTTGAATGTATATATGGATTCATCACCTTGTCATGAACCGCTGGATTTGTGTAGATTACACAACTGAAACTAACAAATATAATAAATCTCTATTGGACATGCCTACAAAATATATACATATATATTTAATAGTGGGAAAACCCATCATAACTCAATTCACCTATGATAAGCACTCAATTTGTGTAGATTACACGATTGAAACTAACAAATATAATAAATCTCTATTGGATATGCCTAGAAAACACACACACATATTAGAAATTTGGGAGATCTGATAGAGAAGTTAAACACACAACCAATCACACTCTTTATCATTATTGAACACATAAAAAATTACATATATATTTGTAGATCACCAACTTCTAGATGATAAGATCTAAAGAAGGTGGATTTATGACTCATAGACAACACACACACATAGGGAAAGTGGATCTATGACTGATAGACAACACACACATAGGGAAATAACTACTTCTAGAATCACACCTAGGGATTCACAATGACAACCTTTAATACACATGACACACATGACATGGGAGCATTACTTCCAACGCTCTCTCTTAATGCTTACATGTAAAAATATAGAAAACACACATTACAACAACAAATAAATCTATGTTATATTTGTCTGATATGGTCATCACTAGCACTCATATACACTCTGAAATCTCATGGTTTCCACTCTTTTCCTCACCACACTTTCGAGCTTCCCACTTGATTCTTTTCGTACATAATCGCTTCAAACCATCGCTGACATATTTTGCAAAATTGACGCTTTTGAACCTCCTTGAGCGCAACTGATCAATCTCAACATTGAACCATCCTATGGAATTGCCACTATCTATTGAATATATGGCCTTCCGTTATATTCACCAGTTATCTAGGATAACATTCTGGCCACAAAATTTCTTCAATAAACAATTCTACAATTTGACCTTGTATAAAATAACATGTACTTTTCTTCAATAAACAATTCTACAGTTTGACCTTGTATAAAATAACATGTACTTATGCTCTCAGAGCCCCACGGGTCAAACGAGCTTGACCTTATTAAGAACTACTTGTGACTAATACTTGTGGAGCACGACCTGTAACATTAATCTATTCAATAGTTGACATGTTCTTTGTGGTTCTGAATCATTTGATTCTTGCAAATAAATACATAAATATAAATATCACTAGAAGCAACACAATTTTTTTCCCTTTACTTTTTAATAATATAACTACACAAAATATCTTCAAAACAGATCTCAGACTAAAAATTGCCTGAACATTGAAAATTTCGAATGAGAAATACTTGCTCTGCAAAACTTTCACAAGACAAAGACTCAGAGAAGAATTATGCTCCACATTCCATCAGAATCATAAACAGTTGGCTCTGCTCATATATGTGTTTGCTGACAGCGTGACTCTTCACAACGAATAGTGCAATGAAGATACCATATTAAAAACAAGGACAAATACACATTATACCACTAGTTGATACACCTTTGTTTGTGCAGTAAAAAAATTGAACTCGCGACCTTTGTTTGTTCAGTAAAAAAATTGAACTCGTGAACTTTTATTGGGGCATGAACAGCAGCATATTATACCACTAGTTGATACACCTTTGTTTGTGCAGTAAAAAAATTGAACTCGCGACCTTTTATTGGGGGCATGGACAGCAGCATGAGTACTTAAATTTGAATAGTAGTGGGCCAATGCTTGCATGGCTTGAACCTTCGCTTTAAGTGTGACGAAGTCCGCAACTTCGTTTAAAAATACCATCTTGCCCAATCTACGGCTTCCAGGTACGAGAATCTGCATAAGGGAGGCAGCAGTGCTTCCATTTTCCTCAACAGAATTATCAGGTGACCGTAGGCCTGTGATCACTCGCAGCCAAGATTTAGATCTTGCTCTAGGCGTGTGTTACGCACACTTATTGCAACGTTTGGTTTGTGAGGTCTGCCTTCGGAAGACACCGATCTCTTTTCGCCATGAGAATTCCTTCTGGATTTAACCACTTGTAGTCGGTAGTGGGATTTGTTATGGCCAAAAATATATTTGCAAATGATTGCCCTGCGACCCCTTAACATTACGGACAACGACAGATCAACCACAGATTTCATGGATCAATTTCAAGCGATGAGGTTGGTCTCGAATTTGACTTTCCAGGGGGTTAAAATATGTATCCACTGGAAACCGACTCTCCATGCCCTTCCTTGCCCACATCCAGAAGGTTGTTCCATTTACTGCTAGATTTCTTTCAATATCTTGAGCCACGTGCTTGCATCAACTAGAATTTAGCGCAGAAAGATCTCAGAAACTGCCCCGTCATAACTCTTCGGCAAAGCTGACGCAATCGTAAATCCCAAAAAAATATTCACAACACAACAAATTCTCTTACCCTCATTTATTTATATAATAATAAACTCAAGTATCTCTCACATCTTTTTGGCTCTCCCTTAAAGAGCCAATCCAAAACATGCTCTCATACCATATTATAAATTTGAGAGCTCTAACATAGCGATTAAACATGCAACTAATCACACTCTTTATTATTATTGAGTATATAACCAATTATATATAGTTGTAAATTACAAATTCTAGATGATAAGATATGAAGAAAGTGGATCTATGACTCATAGACAACACACATAGGGGAATAACTATTTCTAGAATCACATCTAGGGACTCACAAAGACAACCGGTAATACACATGATACACATAGACAACCCGTAATACACATGACACACATGACATGGAAGAATTAGTTCCAACACACATGTAGAAACACACACACACATTTAACAATGAGAAATCTTATCATAACTCAATTGACCTATCATAACTCACTTGTCAAACCAATAATAAAGATAGCCATCACTCGTTGTTATTCACTAATGCAAGTTGACTCATCACTATTATTCAAAGAAGACCACATTACTTGTAAGGGGTATGCTTTCACTTCTGCTAACTACTCTTAACCAAGCAAACACATTAGAACATACTCCAGACCCATATATATATATATATATATATATATATAGATATATATATAGATATAGTATTATAATACTGTAATATTTATATAATTACAACATAAAATATCAACTAAAATATTATATAATTAGTATATAAAATATAAATTGTCATATTAATAAAATAATTATTAATAATAAAAAAATATAGATTTTATTATTATTTATTTATTTTATAATATTTCTATTTTAAAATTTTTCCAAAAATAAAGAAATACGTCATCATTATAGTGATTATACGAATTGATGTTATTTATTGCTATGAGGAAGATAAAATGATTGGTTGATTCTCAAAAACAACGATCAGTGAACAACGAACAACTAGGGTTGCAGGTTTCTGAGCACCATGGAGGCGCGCAAAGGGAGGAGCTCCACTCCCTCCTATAGGCAGGCAGTGGCTAGCAAGGGCAAGAAACCTCTAGAACCTGTTAGAGAACCTACAGGAAATAGGGATAAGAATATGAAAGGGGACTAGGAGGTCACCAGACCAAGAGACGACAACAGCACGAAAGATAAGGAGGAAGAAGACAAAAACAAGGATTAGAAAACAAGGCACAAAAGGGGCCCTGCAAACCCAAAGCTGAGGTCACTCCTAGAGTTGTTTTAAATGATCCTGCCCTGCAGGCGCACAGAGATCACATGCGGACCTATGCTATCATTTGTAAATTCATGGGATTATGGCCCACTGAAAAGGCACTACAAACATGGATCAAATATCATTGGAAACCGAAAGGAAGCATTGACCTACACCTTGGGTCAAAAGGTTTCTTCACTGTGGTCTTCACAAATATTGAGGATAAAGACAGAGTGTTTGAAGGAGGACCCTACTTCTATGCAGCAACGGGCCTCTATATGCGGCCGTGGATGATGAATTTTGTTCCGGAGAGAGAGACTTTTACCTCGGTGCCGGTCTGGGTAAGACTCTACTCCCTTCCTCTTGATTACTGGCAAGAGGAATCGTTATCTGCCATAGGAAACAAACTAGGACATTTTGTTAAAGCCTCTGAAGCCACCAGACGGGGAAAATACACCTCCTTCGCAAGAATATGTGTTGAGATGGATCTTTCAGGAGCCCTACCAGACGAGGTCATCTTGGAAGTTTTTGATGAAGAATGGGTACAAACAATAGATTATGAACATATTCCTTTTAGATGTCGCAGATGCCATGAGCATGGGCACCTATTTAGAGACTGTCCCCTTAGCAAAACAGAGAACAAAGACAAAGCAACCACTATGAAGGATAATGAAAGCTTTCACAAAGTGGGACACAGAGGGAAAGGAGGCAAAAGGGGGCCAAAACAACAACAAACAGAAAGACAACAGGCCAATCTGAACAGGTTCCAGGTTCTCGAAGAAGAGGAGGGAATATCAAAGGAAGATTAGGTAATGGAATAAAACTTAGAGGAAAAGGAGAAAGAAGATAATAGGGAACAAGCAAGGGATGCTACTAAACAGAAATAAATAATGCCATATAATGAAGAACTGGAGATGAATTAAGAAATGATTCAAAATGATATGGAAACTCAGGATCAGGAACTGCAGGAAATCCTGGATAGAGAAAACCTAGATCTAGAAGGTTTCTTGAAACCGAGAACCATGGGAGGGGTAGACTAATTACCTCAAGAAGAGTTCAACAGAGTATAGCAACTTTTCCCATGGAAAACTCAGGACAAAGGAACGGAAAAAAAAAAAAGCAACAAAGAAAGATCAAACAATGAAGGAGTGAAATCTATGAAATCTACACCAGGACTAGCTCCCAGAAACCTAGGAAAGAAAAGAGGAAGAAAAAACAGAACGAGCTACTGATGGAATGTGGAAAGCTAATGATTTGATTCAGATAAGATGAAAAACCTATCTAGTTACTCCTTTACAAATCTTACTCCTTTACAAATGTGGAAAGCTAATGATTGATTCAGGTAAGATCACAAAACATAAACAATTTTTCAATATTTTATATAAAAAAAATTCCCTTTTTTTATGAGATAACATCATCCTATCCTATACTTAATATAATTGTGTTCAAGATTCATTTTGTTAACATCATCCTATCCTATACTTAATATAATTGTGTTCAAGATTCATTTTGTTAGGGATTCACCATGCTTTGGATTTTAATTTTTTTATTATCAAAGATTCATTTTGCTACGGATTCACCATGGTTTGGATTTTAAAATATTTCGAAGTTCGAGTCCTACACCATTAAGAAATTCCCACGGGAACGAAGCACTAGAAACGAATTAAATATAGTTTAATATCAGCTAAATGATAAATTTATATCAACATACAGAAGAGCTGTGATATTAATTTGAAAGAGATTTGATTAGGGTCTTTTTTGGCCGTTTGGTGGTTATGAATGATCAAACCCTTAAAACAGAAGTTGCTAAAAACCTAATAACCTATTCTGGAGGACAACTTTTTGTTATCACCAGCATAGATTTAAATACGGGTCGATTCAATTTCTTTAATTGTAATTTGTTTTTGTATGAATTTGTATGAATTTAGATTTTTTGTTTTAGTGGATAGAATTAAAATTTCAATTTTGATAATTGAAAGATATTCTTACACATCATAGGTTGTAAAATGAGTTTCTCAACTCAATGAGAAACAATACTTTGCTTAATTGAAAAAAAAAAAATACCACAGAAACAATACTTTGCTTGATTGAAAAAGAAAGAAGCCAAACTTTACTTGGTTGAGAGATCAAGCCACAGTATGTGAATGCGGCTAGAGAGTTCATTCTCAGCCTGTCTTCCCGTGCATAATTTTCAATCACGAGCAGGGGTGGCTTTTCATTCCATGCAGTAGACAACCTTCGCAGGGTCTTGCAGGGTGGCATATTATCAATGTTAACGGGCTCGCATTATTATGTTCCTCTGGCTATTTCGGATGTAATTACCACATTTCCCTCTTTATTTTTCAACTTCCGTTGTATCCTTTTTCCTGTGGTTCTCTTCCTCATTCGCCCCTTGGCTTTGGTGACTTGGTTTATCTTCTTCATGGCTGCCTTTTCATAGCTGTAATTTGTCTTAAAGGAGCTTGTTGGGGTAGCTGCTTTGTTTGGGCTTTTCTCCTATGTTGGTTTTCTTCGTTCCCTAAATTCTTACAAGCTCTGCTTCTACTCTGCCCCATGCCCAACGACTTCTTATTCTAATACTAATGGTCTGGCTTCTCCCTTCTCTCCTTCTTATTGAACGCTTTAATTATCCCCTGCATCAACTTTCAATGCATTGACAATGAGCCAGAAATTAGAAGGGAGTTTCTTGTTTTAGGAAATAGGGGAGCAACAAGCTGAATGTTTTGCAAGGCAGTATAATACCAATACTCCACGGGAAATATGGGATGAAATCACCTAGATGGAATGTGACATAGTTGTTAAAGAGAATGTTTAACTAACTTTGAAGTGTTTGGGAAAATCACTGAATTAATACTAGATATTTAGCTTCTCCAGCCACCTATAAGGTGTAGTTGTGTCTTGTTAGACCGAAATAAAGCTAAAGAGGAAATCCTCTTAGTAATAGATAACTTACAACTATCCATAAACCTGCACAAATATATGAACACATTGAAAACTATATGGGCTATCCTTCGGATCCAGGGTGTTCTCTAAGTAACAGCAAAGAACCAATTGATGTGGATGTTTCATACTCCTCCAAATCTAAATGACCCATCTACCTCTAAGGTGTAGTTGTGTCTTGTTAGACCGAAATAAAGCCAAAGTGGAAATCCTCTTAGTAATAGATAACTTACAACTATCCATAAACCTGGACAAATGTATGAACACATTGAAAACCATATGGGCTATCCTTCGGATCCAAGATGTTCTCTAGGTAACAGCAAAGAGCCAATTGATATGGACGTTTCATACTCGTCCAAATCTAAATGACCCATCGTAGTTATTTTGGTTTTTTAGGTTTCTTTCGTCAAGTTCTTATGTCAAGTTTTGATTTACAGATTAGATGTTACATTAGAGCTGTTTAGTCTTACATCACAATGTTTATATTTTCTTAGTTGAAATTTAAAAGACATCATATGTGGATGTAGAAAAAACCTTAGTTTTGCCGCTCAAACTACATAGTAAGGCAAAACAAAAAAAATTATGATGTTTCTCTTTAAATATTAATCAGAATTTTACCTTGGGAAAAAAAATATATTATAATTGTTTCATAATCATTCATCAATAATATATATTATTGATATAAGTAATAATCAATTAATAATATTTAATGTATTGATGTAATTGTGGTTAATATGTTAAATTTGTATTCATGCTTAAAAAAAATATTTGTTATAAATTCAATATGTTTTATGTACAAATTAAATTTAAATAGGATAACAATAGCTCTCAACCACTTAAATTAAGCTTAATTGTCAAAAGATTATTGAACTTATTAAGTGCTAAATACATTTTTATAATATTAATATAAATTTTATTTCAACAATTAACATATTAACTAATTAACATTGGTCTGGCAAATTTTTTTTGGTCAAATTTTGATTTTCGTTGTTTAAATTGGGTTTTGACAGGATATATGGATTCATGACCTCGGGCACTTAAATAGTGGATAGTTCACAATTCAAATTTGTGATTTCAATAAATTTCTACTGAAATATAGATAAATTAGAATGAAAAAATACTCTAAAAAATCTCCAAAACCTCTAACCTATAGAATATTGCCTTACATGTATAATATTAAATTATTATAATATATAAATTAATATTAATAAAATATTATTTAAATAAAAATACAAGGTTAACTATAATATAAAATAAAAATGAGTATACATGTTGACTTAGTTTTAATCAAAAGTAGTATAAAATATCATTAACATCACTTTCATTATGCACATTATTTTCATTGTTGATATTACAACCCAATATAAAGGAGCTTTCACTTTCAACCATAGATAAAATATTTTAATCTCTATATGAAGTAACATAATTTTATATCAACTTTGAAAAGAGATTAAGTAGTTAAAAAAAAATTATTTAAAGTTTTTCAATAAGTATTTAAATAAACTATGTTAATTAATATATTAAAAAAAAAAATTAATATCGATGTATATATATAGAAAGAGAAATAAACTATGTTAATTAATATATTTCAAAAATAATTTAATATCTATGTATATATATAGAAAGAGAATAAAAATGAAATGAAATTAATATTGACTATAATAAAATATCTAAATTGTTCAGAAGGAAAAATAATTGAAAGTAAAAAAAAAATACTTTTTAATAACAAAAATAAGAGGAAGACTTGTAATTCATTCAATTCTTAATAGAAAATTAATATAAAGAATTTAAAAATGATTAATAATAATTTAGAGAATCAATGTAGGTTATTAATAAAATATGTTAATATGTTGGGCTAAGTAATATTGACCTGCATTTAAAATATATTAATAGAAAAACAAAATTTAATAGAGACAATATAGTCCATAAATAAAATATTAAAATGTCTGTAAAATATTTCAATGATGTATATATTATTTATGGTTAAAAAAAAGATGTATATGTTACAAAACTTAATTGAAAAAAATAATTTTTTGTGGTTAAAATAATTTAATTACTCTTATTAGTCTACATTTTGGCTCTTTTTGCTGAGAATATTTTCAAAGCACTTAAATAATGAAAAAATATAATTAGAAGTAGTCTCTCTCTCTTTATATATATATATGTGTGTGTGTGTGTGTGTGGATCCATCATAATCATAGATCTATTAAACACATAGATGGATCAAATATCTACAACTTCAAACTTTTTTTCAAGTTTTGCACTCTAAAAGATCTTTGCATCTCAAAGATTTGATCCCTCTTGGGACTTGCTAGCTCCGTGGATAAGATGGATCTATACTGGTTATAATATAGGAGTAGCCAACTATTATACTTTTTGAATTTTTTTCCTTTTAGTCCAGAATACATAGACACAAAATTTTGGCAAAATCTTGAATTTTAATTCTCTAAAATGCATTTTTGAATGTATATATGGATTCATCACCTTGTCATTAACCACTGGATTTGTGTAGATTACACAACTGAAACTAACAAATATAATAAATCTCTATTGGACATGCCTACAAAATATACACATATGTATTTAATAGTGGGAAAACCCATCATAACTCAATTCACCTATGATAAGCACTCAATTTGTGTAGATTACACTATTGAAACTAACAAATATAATAAATCTCTATTGGATATGCCTAGAAAACACACACATATTAGAAATTTGGGAGATCTGATAGAGAAGTTAAACACACAACCAATCACACTCTTTATCATTATTGAACACATAACAAATTACATATATATTTGTAGATCACCAACTTCTAGATGATAAGATCTAAAGAAGGTGGATTTATGACTCATAGACAACACACACACATAGCGAAATAACTACTTCTAGAATCACACCTAGGGATTCATAATGGCAACCTTTAATACACATGACACACATGACATGGAAGCATTACTTACAACGCTCTCTCTTAATGCTTACATGTAAAAATATAGAAAACACACATTACAACAACAAATAAATCTATGTTATATTTGTCTGATATGGTCATCACTAGCACTCATATACACTCTGAAATCTCATGGTTTCCACTCTTTTCTTCACCACACTTTCGAGCTTCCCACTTGATTCATTTCGTACATTATCGGTTCAAACCATCGCTGACGTATTTTGCAAAATTGACGCTTTTCAACCTCCTTGAGCGCAACGGATCAATCTCAACACTGAACCATCCTATGGAATTGCCACTATCTATTGAATATATGGCCTTCCGTTATATTCACTAGTTATCTAGGATAACATTCTGGCCACAAAATTTCTTCAATAAACAATTCTACAGTTTGACCTTGTATAAAATAACATGTACTTATGCTCTCAGAGCACCACCGGTCAAACGAGCTTGACCTTATTAAGAACTACTTGTGACTAATACTTGTGGAACACGACCTGGCCACAAAATTTCTTCAATAAACAATTCTACAGTTTGACCTTGTATAAAATAACATGTACTTATGCTTTCAGAGCACCACCGGTCAAACGAGCTTGACCTTATTAAAAACTACTTGTGACTAATACTTGTGGAGCAGGACTTGTAACATTAATCTATTCAATAGTTGACATGTTCTTTGTGGTTCTGAATCATTTGATTCTTGCAAATAAATACGTAAATATAAATATCACTAGAAGCAACACAAATTTTTTTCCTTTACTTTTTAATACTATAACTACACAAAATATCTTCAAAACAGATCTTAGACTAAAAATTGCCTGAACATTGAAAATTTCGAATGAGAAATACTTGCTCTGCAAAACTTTCACAAGACAAAGACTCAGAGAAGAATTATGCTCCACATTCCATCAGAATCATAAACAGTTGGCTCTGCTCATATATGTGTTTGCTGACGGCGTGACTCTTCACAACGAATAGTGCAATGAAGATACCATATTAAAAACAAGGACAAATACACATTATACCACTAGTTGATACACCTTTGTTTGTGCAGTAAAAAATTTGAACTCGCGACCTTTGTTTGTTCAGTAAAAAAATTGAACTCGTGAACTTTTATTGGGGCATGGACAGCAGCATATTATACCACTAGTTGATACACCTTTGTTTGTGCAGTAAAAAAATTGAACTCGCGACCTTTTATTGGGGGCATGGACAGCAGCATGAGTACTTAAATTTGAATAGTAGTGGGCCAATGCTTGCATGGCTTGAGCCTTCGCTTTAAGTGTGACGAAGTCCGCAACTTCGTTTAAAAATACCAACTTGCCCAATCTACGGCTTCCAGGTACGAGAATCTGCATAAGGGAGGCAACAGTGCTTCCATTTTCCTCAACAGAATTATCAGGTGACCGTAGGCCTGTGATCACTCGCAGCCAAGATTTAGATCTTGCTCTAGGCGTGTGTTACGCACACTTATTGCAACGTTTGGTTTGTGAGGTCTGCCTTCGGAAGACACCGATCTCTTTTCGCCATGAGAATTCCTTCTGGATTTAACCACTTGTAGTCGGTAGTGGGATTTGTTATGGCCAAAAATATATTTGCAAATGATTGCCCTGCGACCCCTTAACATTACGGACAACAACAGATCAACCACAGATTTCATGGATCAATTTCAAGCGATGAGGTTGGTCTCGAATTTGACTTTCCAGGGGGCTCAAATATGTATCCATTGGAAACTGACTCTCCATGCCCTTCCTTGCGCACATCCAGAAGGTTGTTACGGACAACGACAGATCAACCACAGATTTCTTGGATCAATTTCAAGCGATGAGGTTGGTCTCAAATTTGACTTTCCAGGGGCCTCAAATATGTATCCACTGGAAACCGACTCTCCATGCCCTTCCTTGGCCACATACAGAAGGTTGTTCCATTTACTGCTAGATTTATTTCAATATCTTGAGCCACGTGCTTGCATCAGCTAGAATCTAGCGCAGAAAGATCTCAGAAACTGCCACATCATAACTCTTCAGCAAAGCTGACACAATCGTAAATCCCAAAAAAATATTCACACACAACAAATTCTCTTACCCTTATTTATTTACATAATAAATTCAAGGATCTCTCACATCTTCTTGGCTCTCCCTTAAAGAGTCAATCCAAAATATGCTATGATACCATATTATAAATTTGAGAGCTCTAAGAGAACTATTAAATATACAACCAATCACACTCTTTATTATTATTGAGCCTATAACAAATTACATATATAGTTGTAAATTATCAATTCTAGATGATAAGATATGAAGAAAGTGGATCTACGACTTATAGACAACACATACATAGGGAAATAATTACTTTTAGAATCACATCTAGGGACTCACAAAAACAACCCATAATACACATGACACACATGACATGGAAGAATTAGTTGCAACACACACGTAGAAACACACACACACATTTAACAATGAGAAATATTATCATAACTCAATTGACCTATCATAATTCACTTGTCAAACCAATAATTAAGATAGCCATCACTGGTTGTTATTCACTAATGCAAGTTGACTCATCACTATTATTCAAAGAATACCACATTACTTGTAAAGGGTATGCTTTCACTCCTGCTAACTACATCTTATTTCCTTACATTTTAGAAAGACCAATTCTTAACCAAGCAAAACACATTAGAACATACTCTAGACCCATAAATATATATATATAGGTAAGTAAATACCATATATTTTAATATTTATATTTTGTATTATAATATTGTAATATTTATATAATTACAACATAAAATATCAATTAAAATATTATATAATTGCTATATAAAATATAAATTGTCATATTAATAAAATAATTATTAATAATAAAAAATTATAGATTTTATTATTATTTATTTATTTTATAATATTTGTATTTAAAAAAAAAAAAAAAGAAATATGTCATCGTTATAATGATTATAGGAATTGATGTTATTTATTGCTATTTGGAAAAAATATAAATACCATAATGATGATATGAATTAATGTGATCCATTATTATTATTATTTGAGAAAAATATAAGTATTATAAAATTTATATTATTTATTATAAGTTTTAATATAATTTTATATTGTTTGTGGGTGGTAGTATGATTGGCAAAAAGCATGTTGGCAAGTTTTTGGGTATAAAAAATAAATTTCTTTGACCATCATTTTTGCCACAATTTGTAGAATAACAAAAGTGCTAGTCATATATATAGAGAGAGAGCACGCATAGGTTTGGTCTTTTGTGACTTTCCACACTCCTTTGTCCATTTCCAAACTTGTTTTTAAAAGAGTGTTTTCTTTTTTGCTTTGTGACCTGCGGATGTGGGTGAAAGTAACGTGAGTTAACTTTTCCATTCTCTAAATAGCATTCTAATAAATGGGAAGAAGAGTGTGATTTCTCATTCTAGCAGAGCCAACCATCCAATCAATCACTAGATTGGAGTTGCCATAAACATGCAAAGAGGGGATGTGTAAAATTTTAGGTTGGAGGATGACTTTTAAAGCAAACAACTCAAAATATATATTTGTAGCATAACCAATATTGCATGTAAAGGAGAAGTGGTGCACATCCGACACAGAGAATACCCCTAGTACCACCGCTAGCTAGATTATTTTGGGCCACTTCATCCGAAAACACGTAAGGGAGACCCTTTTCAATAATCAACTTGGATGTGTTTTATGTATGTTGAGGTTTTGTGCAAAGTGGGATGGATTCCTAAAGAGTGAGACTATGGATGGCTACTCAGATGTATTATTGCCCTTAATTGTAAAAAAAATTAAACATGATTTCTTTCTAGCCATATTCCCTAATTTACTATCAAGGGAAGTGATTTTAGGGGAGCTTTTGGTTTTGTTGCAAGCCATGATTTGAGGCAGTCTTCAATAGATTCCCATTGCCATATGTGTTCAAATTCCTCAAGGCCGAGCAAAAATATGTTGGGGCCACAAAAAGATATTTTTTGGAGAATGTCCCATGTGGGAGCTTTTCTTTTTAGTAGCAATGAAATGAAAAGTTTTGCATTAGGGGGGAAATGGAATTTCCAAAGCTTTTTGGCCCACCATGGAGGATGTTGATCATTTGGGGAAAGTGTCAAAGAGAGTTAACAAAATTTTGGAGTGTATTCTCCCAAAGGGCTCATAAACCAGACACTCGAATATTTAGAGGTAGATATTGTGATAAGGTATTATTATGGAGAGCTGGTGTTGGCCAACAATTTTGCTACAATGTCTCCTTCCAAATTTAGAACTTCCAAGGAGATCCAAGTTTGTGGGCCAACAAGCCTAAATATGTTGGAGACTTGATGGATATAAAAAACACCGTGTTCATTTAGTTTTTGAATTAATGGACCTGAGAAAAGATGTTAATTTTGACTGTTAGTCTAAGGATCCTTTCCCATGCGAAACTTAGTAGCATTCCCAATTTTCCATTTGAGACCATTCCTGATGATGTTGAAAGAGTTGGTTATAGATTTCCAAATAATGAATCCATTTTTTGCAAATTTACTTCGGGGCGGAATCCAATAAAGAGTAATAAAAAGAGATATATATTCTTGCATCATAACATGTGGCCTCTCACACAAACATATAATGAAGTATAGGATCATTTTAATATTATAATTTTGTTAATAATATTTATTAATTTTTAGATATATAAAATTATAGAGAAAATGTAAACACTAAATAATAACTATAAGCTTATTGTATATCTAAATTACTAATATTAAATAGATTTAAATTTATCTTAATTGTATATCTATTAAATATAGAAAGAAATCAAATCTTTTGAAATATAAATTGATTGGTTAATTTGTTATTATATTGATTATATATATATATATATATATATATATATATATATATATATATATATATATATATATATGATATCTAGCGGAATCGGCAACGACGGTGGTATCGTACTCGCGTTACATGGGGTTGAATCCCACTGGTTGCCACTATAACCGCTAGGAGGAACCGCCCAGCCCGCAAGAACGGCCCTTAGGTTAAGACGAGACTTGAACCCGTGACCTGTACAGCGGCACGAATGACTTAGCAGACCGTCCGCTGACCACGAGACCAAACCCCTGCGGGCATGAATATATATTTTTAATGAAGTTAGAAATATTTGTTTAATTTATATTCCTAAGAGTTAATAAAACAATTATTAAAATAATATTAAGTAAAGAACAAATTATTAATTTTATTTTAAATAATATAAAATTATGGATATAAATATTTAAAAAATTATAGAGATATATATTTACATGTAAAAATAACTTTCAAATTAAGTTGGATTCACTTTACAATCATTCACTAAGAAGGGATGTTCTTACACCACTTCTCTAATCATAGTTATAACAATGATATTATTTTAGTCATAATTAATGGCAGGCAAGATATATATTTATCTATTTTGTGTGATGATGGTTTAAGAATTTTTAAAATATATTTGAATATAATTTTATAGGTTTAGAATATGATTATTAATTGTAAATATATTTAGTATAATTTTATAGGTTTATAATATTATTATTATTTTTATTTTTTAGTGATATTTTTTTGAATGGGTTGGTGGGGATGTGAGAGGTGGGGAGGCATGTCGTTATTATTTCACTAACTCACATGTTGAAGGGATGTGGTAGCATACTTTATTTATTAAGTCATCATTTATAGCCATACAAAGCATAGTTAGTGATAATTGGTTTCAACAATTGGCGTGGTTGGAAATTAATTTATGTGCACAGGGGATGTTAATGAACATGGAAAAGGTTATGGTTATATCAAAGAAATTGAATGGGAGGTGTACCAAACTACAAGACAAGTTATTAATTTGAGATCTCACACCAAGGAAATCTATCATTGGCATTAGGGGGCAAGTAGGTGGATTAACACCACCATCATGAAGCTAGAAATTCACTTTTTTATTTGATATTTGACTTATCTCTATGGTACCTCATTCGAGACAGCCACATTGGGTTATCCAACTACATGGAATCTCCTCTTCTTAGGTTGTTAGGAGAAGAGAGCTTGCTTGTATTCTCTCCTCATCATGCATTCTGTGAAGGTGCTTGGAAACTTTGATGTGCTCTCTTGGGGAATTTTGAGGCATAGATGTCTTAGCTCTTCTATTTCCCTTGACCTCCCCATGATCTTGCAAAGTTAAATATATTTGGATGAGTTTCTATGGAATGATTCCATGAGAATGGAGACACTCTAAAGTGGATTTTTTTCCACATACTTTCTTCACTCACTGGAATGTTGCCTCCAAAAGAAAGTAGCTATGAGAGGCATCTAAAACAATTAAGTATGGATTATTGATTAGTAGCTTTGAAATATTGTTAGTGGGAAACTCTATCTCCTTGAGGGGGTTGCAAAGTTTGTTCCTTCTAAATCATTTTTCCTCCCATGCTCTCCCTATTAGCATTTATGTCTCTTAGCGAGAATCCCTAGACTAGGTGCTCTGAGACCTCAAGGAAGTAGAGATTAACTCAGTAAGCATAGTCTTCTCAAGTTCATCAACATCTAATATCTCCACCAGCACCAGACTTGTTTAGTTCTCAAGGAGAACGACACCCATCACTAGTGACTCCTATTGGCTCTTAGTAAACATCTCTAACCCACTCTCTCAACTACCAGGAAACATGCCCCGTTAGCGAGCACGAGTTTGATGAGGTGTTATGTATTACTAGGAATGGGGTCATTTTAGGGTGCAAGTGTGTTTGGGAGCTTGGAAACTAGATACCAAGATCTCACCCCTCAACCAGTTCAAGAGGAAATCACTCAAGTAAAACATGAATTAGCAGATGAAGAACACACTCTTACAAATAAAAAGTTCTAGCAGAGGTAGTAGGCTCATTTCCAAATGCATGGGATACTAGAGGCCACTACAACTAATACATGTACATTGTGGAAATTTATTGGTACCTAAAATTTATACTTAGAAGATTTCTTGTTCATGGAAATGAGATAAAGGAAGACATCCTGCTGACCCTAAATAAAATGCAAAGTTATATCATAGAAATGGATCAAAGAATTGGGTGCATAAAGAAGTAATTGGTCATCCACCCCGATATTGCCTGTTCTCTACGTAGAAACGAGGAACTTGTTCCAGTTGAAGCCATAGGTTTTGAGAGGTCCACGCGGTTGTCTTGCATACTCTTATTTTTTTCTTCTTTTATGTTCAAGTTCAATAGTTTTGTGAAATGGCTGCAAAGGCCCAATAGTCAAAACTAGTCTTTTTGTTATCGTCACTTTACTTAGATATATTTAATTTTGGATACTGAAATAGTTGAAGTTCTATATATGGTCTAATTTCACCATTAGTAGACTAGAATAGACTCAAATCACTCGTGTCTATTTTCTATCTAAAGGAGAAAGAAAAATATTGTTTCCAAAGAAAAAAAAACATAGTATTTCATTAAGATTAAAAAAAGTATAATATCATAGATGTCGATGGCATTCCAAGGGATATGAGCAACTAAGATGCCCATACAAATATCCATTTTTGGATATATACATATAAAAAAGGTAGCTAAAAAAACATGAGTTTCTTCCTTCATCAAAGCAATCACCAAATTCAATTTTATCTGACCATAAAATAAATTGTCTATCAACTATCTAGGGCTAGAATATAAGTATAATATGTATCTCGAGTTGCTTCCAGAATTTTGCAAAATAAAATAGAAGATATGCCAAAGTATTGTTTATGATTAAGACTGATGCACCCCCCCAAAAAAGAGAAGAATCCTTTAGTCAGAATGTAGACATTCTCCCTCAAAGTTATATAATTTCCCAAACAAATTCCATTCGAGAAAGGAACCACCAAGGTACATATTAAAACAATGAGGAACTACTAATACAAGGATCAGTTATTCCCATGGGAAGATATAGAGAATGCAAGCATGCCTTCCCTATTTTTCATTAGCTCTCATCCAACAGCATTCCTCTTTTTGAAAGGAGATCGGTTTCCTGATTTCATTCCACGTATACATGAGAGGAGACATCACAACAAGGAAAATACCTTCTAGTGGAGGTTATAACAAAGGTTTTTAGTGTTATAAAATTGGAAGAAATTATCAAAAAACCTTTGATTGCAATAGTGGATGTTTTAGCAAATATTTTAATGGAACTTCATCACAACTAAAAAAATTTGGGTAGTCTGAGGTTTTAGAGGATGTTTTTTTTGTGGTGCGCTTAATGGAACAAGTAGAACATAGTTACCAATCAAACCAGAAAATGAACTGGTACCCGTTTTTTTAGGTAGCAAAAAATCACTCGATTTTGAAAAGTGGTGATACCATAATACACTTTTTTTTAAGCATATTTTTAGCACTTTAAATTTTCTTATGTATCAAGTATGAACATTTTTTTAAAACGTTAGTGATTTTCATATTGATTTTGAAAAGTGTTGATGCAACATCAACACATTTTTTTAAAGAGTTTATTTTTGACACTTTAATTTTTTTAATTTTTTTATTTTATTTTTTTATTTTTTTATGTAGCAAGTATGAACACCTTTTTTAAATATTAGTGATTTTCATCTTGATTTTAAAAATGGTTGATGCAGCATCAACCCTTTTTGTTTAGAGGGCTTATTTTTTACATTTTAAATTTTCTAATGTATTAAGTATGGATATTTTTTTTTAAATGTTTGTGATTTTCATGTTGGTAATAAAACATTTTTTTTTTTTAAACATGACCAAAAAAACTCAAATAATAAAAAAAACTAACAAACACCCATAAAAATGTAAAAATAAAACAAAATTAAATTGTAAAAAAAAAGAGGAAAGTATTTCAAAAAAGCATAAAATTTAAAGAAAAAATTAGAATATTAATAAAAAAACGAAATACATCCATAACATTTTTTTAAGTTAAAAATAAATACAACACAACGACATTAAAAATAAATAAATAAATAAATAAAAAAACAAAAAAACAAAAAACAAAAAAACAAAAAACAAAAAAAAAAAAAACAAAAAATACAAAAAAACTAACAAAATTATAAAAAGAATTGGGAAAAAAATAAAAACTAAAAAAATCATAAAAATAAAAATAAAAATAAAAAATAAAAATAAAATTAAAATTAAAATTAAAACAAAAAAATGAAAAATTTAAAATACAAAGCCGTAAAAATAAAATTAAAAAATATATATATTTAAATTAAAAAACAAAAAAACAAATCAAAACCAAACCATTAAAAAAACGGTTAAAAAACTATTTAAAACAGAAAAAAAAAAAAAAAAAAATTAAAAATAAAGCTTTAAAACAAAAAAAATTAAAAAAGAAAAGTTATAATATATATAAAAAAAAAGAAATTGAAAAAATAAATTAAAAAAGGTTAATAATTTTTTTATATTTTTTAAAATGTAGAAAATGAAAAATTTCCGGGGTCGCAGGAATTTATTTATTTATTTTTACATTTTAATTATTCTTTTTGGGTTTTATTTTTATCTGTAATGTTTTTAATTGTTTTGGTTTGATTTAAGAAAAAAAAATTGTATTTTATTTTTTATTTTATAATTTATTTTATTTTATTTTTTTAATTCAATTTAATTTTTTAGTTATGTATTTTTTTCTTATTTAAAAAAAAATTATTTAAAAAAATGTTCTTATTTTTATTTTGTTAATTTAATTTTTTTGTTTCGTTAAATTATGTTTATTTTTAGATAGAGGAGGAATGACCTGTTACAGAGTTTTATGAACCCAATGTTTCGGACTACCAAGTGAGTCCATCATCAGGGGATGCGTCAATAGATATTCTGAAGGTAATCATGAAGAGAATCGATTATGACAATAAAATAGAAGAAAATTTGAATAACAGTGGTTGTTATAAAATCATTAATAAAGATCCCAGTGAGAAAATTACGTGTGAAGTAATTAAGAAAATCAAAGAATCATCTTTGGATGACATCACAAAAAAGAAAATCATCCCTAATAGTTCCATTATTCATAGAATTTATGGTACTCCTAAAGTCCATAAACCTAACATACCTCTCAAATCTATAGTCAATACCATAGGTTCCCCTACTTACCTTCTGGCGAAACACCTGGCCAAAAAACTTAGACCCCTGTCTGGTAAAACCCCTTCTTATATTAAAGACTCCTCTTCTTTTGTTCAATGGATTAATAACATAGAAATGAAGGACGAGGATCTCATGGTTAGCTTTGATATTGTATCTCTTTATACTATGATTCCTATTGATGAAGCTATTAATATCATGAGCAACATCACTGATAAAGAAACTGTGGATCTTCTGGAGCTTTGCTTAAAATCCTCTTACTTCAGTTTCAAAGGTAAAATTTATGAACAAACCCATGGTGTGGCTATGGGCTCTCCTCTATCCCCCATAGTTGCCAACATCTTTATGGAGCACTTCGAACAGAAGGCTCTTAGGTCATTTCCATGCACCCCTAATGAATGGAAAAGGTTTGTCGATGACATATTTTCCAAGTGGAGTCATGGAAAAAAAAAACTTGACCTATTCCTCAATCACTTAAATAGCCTTTTTGACCATATAAAATTCACTATTGAAATTGAAAATAACAACCAGCTTCCCTTTTTGGATATCCTTCTAACTAAAAAAGAAGGGTCACTTGGTTTCCAAGTCTATAGAAAGAAAACCCATACAGAACGATATCTACATGCAAACTTTCATCACCACCCTAAACAGAAGAATGGCATCATAAGGACCTTAATCACTAGGGCGGCCAGATTATCCGATCCTGACCATTTAAAGGATGAACTCAACCATCTTCATAAAATGTTTGAACTAAATAGCTATAATAGGAATACCATTAAGAAAGCCATGCACCTATCCCTAAACAAGAATAATAATGATATCAAAGATCAAAATTTATCAACTCCTAAGGTCTCCCTTCCGTATATAAAAGGCACCACTGATAAAATTACTAAAATTCTTAATGAACACAACATTAATGTAGCCTTCACCCCTGCCAACCCCATCAGACAATTATTCAACTCAGTCAAAGATCCCATAAACCTTAACCTTCAAAAAGGTGTTTATGTTATTCCTTGCTCATGCGGAAAGGAATACATAGGTGAAACATGTAGGTCTCTTAACATCAGAATTAAAGAACACACTATCGACTTAAGAAGAGAAATGACATTAAAATTGGCCTTAGCAGAACATGTTCAGTGTTCCTCTCATTACATCTGCATGGACGAAGTCAAACTAGTTAGAAAAGAAGACCACTATCTTAAAAGAAAAATCAAAGAAGCCATTGAAATAGAAAAAGGAAGAACAACTTGAACAGAGACGATAGATTAAAACTAAGCAACACCTAGAAACCTTTACTTGAAATCTTAAAGATTCAATAATTAACTCATATCCCTTATAATAATTTAATCCCTCCTCTCTCATTAAAAAATTAATAAAGTAAAAAACAAAACAACAAGCAAACATTATCTAACATCCTCCTTAAAAAAAATATATATATATATATATATATATATAAACATATAAATAATTAATTAATTATTTCATAACTGATAATTTGATAATATTAAAATAAAACTCGAATCATAATTTATTAATTATAATATTATAGTAACATATGAATTTAAATTAAGCATATAGTCGTAATAACTCAAATTAAAATAATTAGAAATTAACACTAGAATTTATATATAAAATTATAGTGAATTAACTCACCAAATCTTTAAGGGTTTAAATTCTATATAAGACATTCCATTTAGGAACCTAAAATTAAGAATTATTAATAAAAATGAAACAAATAAATAGATGTATAAAGATAAAAAAATGAATTAGTTAAATAAACTAATTATTTAATTAATTAACAAATTAATTAATTAATTAAACATATTAAATAATTAAATAAGAAAAAATTAATAAATAAAGTAATTAATTCAATAAATAATAAATAATAAAATTAATCAAAAATTTTAAATTAATTTAATTAATTATTTTTTAATTAATATAAAAAATAATTAATTAAACAAATTAATTAATTAAATAATAAATTAATTAATTTAAAAAAAAAAAAAAATCTAAATATTAACAAACTAATCAGATAATGGCCGATCAAAATTCTTTATATTATTTCTCTCATAACCTATATATATATACCCTGAAATATAGCTCATGGATACATCATTAATATCTTCAGAATATCTATTGACGCATCCCCTGATGATGGACTCACTTGGTAGTCCGAAACGTTGGGTTCATAAAACTTTATAATAGGTCATTCCTCCTCTATCTAAAACTATCATCACCTGTATGGATTCATTATGTTTATTTTTTACTTATTTTATGATATTTTTAATTTGTTTTATCTTTTGTCTATTTTTTTATATTTATAAGTTAATTTTATGTTTTTTTTTTACATTTTTTTTTTTTAGTTGATTTTTTTGTCACGTTTTTAAGTGTTTTTATGCTTTATTTCTTACTATTATTTTTTAAAAATATATATGTTTTTTAATTGTTTTTTTCTATATTTGGATTTTTTGTGCTTTTGTATTATTTTTTGTGCTTTTGTATTATTTTTTGTTATTTTTTTACTGTTTTATAATATTTATTTATTATTATTATTATTTTCTATTATTTTTGTGTTTTTTTTATTGTTTTTTTTCCATATTTGAATTTATTTATTTATTTATTTTATTTTATTTTTTTTTTTCTATTTTTTTTTTATATTTAAATTTTTTATCTTTTTTTATTTTTTTAATTATTTTTGTGTTTTTGTTTTCATTGTTTTTTTCTTTTTTATCCATATTTAAAAAAAAAAAACTTTTATATTATTTTTTTGTGTGTGTGTTTTTTTTTTTCAATATGTGAATTTTTGTTTTCCTTTGTATTTTTCATTTTTATTTCTTTATACATTTTTTTAAAATTTTGGTTTTTATTTTCATTTTTTTCTACAGGGACTGTGTCGATGCTCGTTTAACAACCCGATCCCATTATGGGATTTGAGAGTTGATTTTAAAATTTTCGTTATAATGAATTGAGTTTGCCCCCACAATGTATCAATTTCATGGTTGGTCTCTAAGTTTTCATTACAACGGGTCGAGTTCACCTACACTGCGTGTCAATTTGATGGTTGATTTATAATTTTTTGTTGTAATGTATTGAGTTGTCTTAGGCTAAGATTTTAAAATCGCTATATATTTTGCATTTAAAAAATAAATTACCCTTGGGTGTTCATTTTTAAAGTTTTTTTGTCATAAAAAAATTTCATAATGTCATGCTTGAAATATTTTGAAAACTTGAGATTTTTTTGTAGTCATAATCTTTAGTTTTAATTGCATGGTTGAAAAATTGTCAATATTTTAATGTTTTTCTAAGTTATGATATTTTATTTTTAATGTTATGGTCGAAAACAATTACAATTTCAAAGTTTTTTAGAGTCAAGATATTTTATCTTTAACAACATGGATGGAAATAGTTGGAATTATCAAGATTCGAGACATGATATTTTACCTTTAACATCATGTCTCGGAATTTTTGGAATTTTATAGTTTTTCAAAGTCCAGATATTTTCTCTTTAACTCCATTGCTAAAAAATGTCAAAATTGTAACCCGAATTTTTTTTGTTATTCTAGAATAAACAATTTTTTTAAGGGTGTTTTTTTCATCTATTTAAAAAAATTGGTTTTTTCATCTATTTAAAAAAAATGGTTTTTACTTCCATTTAAAAAAAACGTTGAAAATTTACCCTAAAAAAACATTATTTTGGAATAAACAAATTTCATTTTTGGGTTGTTTTTTCATGTTTTTGTTGGGGTTTTTGGGCTCGAGTACCCGTTTTGAGGTAATAGTTCCCATTTCATCGGTAACTATGTTGTAGCACCGATGCGCTACATATATAAATGCACTGAGTTGTATACATAACTAAAAGCATCAAGGTGTTGAATGTAAAGAACATCAGTGCCTAATATATACTTCACCGCTACTAATAGATAAAAAAAGTTTTGGGGTGTTCTTGTAAGGAACGACACCAGGGAACGCAAAAAATAATTGTTGTGTCAATGCTTTTTTTAAAACTTGCAGCACCAATGCATATCGTTTGTATAAACACTCCGGTGTGTTAGTTATATAAAAGGAACAATGTTGTTAGTTTTCATAATGCATCGAGGCTGGAAATAATATTTTGTAGGACCGGGGTGTTAGTTATATGAAAGCATTGGTGCGTTAAGAATTACAATGCACTGGGGTGTTAATTTCAAACAATATTGGTGCTTGAAGAAATAAACAATACGGTGTTATCATTTTTCGAAAAGGCATTGGTCATGCAAAAAGATGTCGTCACAATGCTTTTATATAACATAATGCATCGGTGCATTTTTATGTTATGGACGCACCAGTTTTTTGTATGATATTTTCTCATTTTTGGAAACATCAACTTGTGATAGTGCAATTATTGTAATTTTTAAAATATGTTATTCATTGAAAAATTGACATATATCTTATAACAATATTCATATAAATTAAAATTTGATTAGTGCATTATGATGTTTGGATTAATTTGTTATATTATCAGATTTCGCATCTCTTCATTATAATATTTAATCATCCATATATTTAATTAGTGGTGTAACATTTCACAATAACATTAGATAACACAAAAAAATGAATTAAAATGTATTTTTATTATATATCAATAAAAGACTCTTTATAATATAAAATGGGGTTGTTATTGGTAAACCTTTGTCTTTTAATTGGGACACTATGTCCATTACATTAAACAAAATGTCTAATTTTCACAGACAATTATTCAAAAAATACAACAGGTTGCATTGATATCCAAATAGATAATCATTCTTCGCTAGAACTATTGTCAGTGCTCGAGCTACTTCCATGACTTGGGTTATTTGGAGGAATGTTTTGTTGATTGCATCGATTGTTTCTGCCTCCTTGATCTTGTTTCATCTGCAAACATAAAAATAAAGTGTAATGAGTGTATCTACATTGGTGAGAATAATGAAAATTGAAATAAATAATATACATCAATGTAAATCGAATAGCAATGTACCATAGCAAGAAGTGACTCATAAATTGTGCACATGGTTTCAAAACCAAGTCTCATGCCTTGTTGCAACAAGTCTTCTGTTGGCATAGTTCCATACTTTGTTTCCTGCATGTTTTAAACCCCATTATAAATCATAGATTTAATATAAAGGATTTTTTTGTTTTATTAATTATAAACTCAGAGAAGTAAAACGATATCTTCACTTATAAATTCCACAAGTAATTTTTGATATTCCAACATACACTCACAACACTTATGTAACCTAATGTCAATCAACTCTTTCGATGACTTTTCTTTTTACGTTAGCACCTATTTGAAGACATTCAAGGATGTTTGTTGTAAAACAACTTAAAATTTACAAAAATGAAACTTTGATTTGTTATAAGGAAATATTAACAATTACTCACAAACTTTGAAATCTACCCTTTTCTTCCTTGTCGTCCTATTTTATGTGCTCAATGAGTTCCATTTTGTTTTCTTTTCTGCAAGAAAATACTTGAAAATTAATATTTAATGCTAAATTATTTTTTTATAAATACAAATTCAATCATGATTACATGCATTTGAAGTACGTTGTTGTTGAGATGACTCCTCATGTGATGCGATTATCTTAATTTCTTTGACCATCTCCTTGTACAGGTTTTTGGACATTCCTACTAGCATGCTTCACATATTAGCTCATTGATCATTTGGGATTTTCATAATCTTCGTGAAAAAAAATAATAAACTATTTTTATATTGGTATATGAAAACTAAATATAACAAAATCTATATTAATAAATGAACCGTTTGTAGTAATATATACATATAATTCCATAAAATCATTTTAATGAGGAATATTACTTTTTGAATGATTTTTTGTTGTTGTTGTATGTTTTTTCTATTGCAAGTCTGACATGTCTCATTGACCATTTCTCTGGAAACTCTTCCTATCGGTTAGATATAATTTATTTCTTAGAATCATTGAATTGAATTTTGTATTGTAAGTGGAAAGTACGTATATACATGCATTCCACTAGATCCCTCATAGTTTTGTAAAAATAATTCCCCCTTTCATTAATGTAATTTCCTCGATGAAATTGGTAACTTGTAACTTGTAAATATTATTTTACTGCAGTTAAAAAAACATTATGTTACTTTGCAAGCCTTGTGGAGGTCAGACAAATAATTTAAAAAAATATTTCACTGTTTTTAAATATATAAATTCTTACGCAATAATCATGAGATAAACCACATGGGATTGTAAGGCGTAATTAGTTTCACTTGTCAGGGTAGTTGGATGATTATGGGTTAGGCGGTTACCTACCCAAACTTCTCTTAGAGAAATAAAAGTTCTCAGAAAAGGAAAAATCGAGAGGGTACAATGAACCTGAGGTAATCTGAATGAGATGAACTGCAAGAATTGAGAAAGGATTGTTATAGAGAAGCATTTTCCTACTGGTTGGGCAGAGGAATTTCTTGAAAGTGGAATATATTCTTGGCTATGTCTGGTTGGGACTAGATAGTCTTTAAGAATTTTTTTGTTCAATATTGTCCAAGGAAAATACCCTGCTTGTGAAAATAGCTCAGGGGGAGATGCAGTGCTGATACCTATCTCATTGGTAGGGAGGAGCCTTCTCTCTCATGTGGTTGTGACCATGTGTGTAGTTGATTTGAAAGGAACATATAAGTACTGTACTTTCTTGTTAAATGATATAAGTTGTGTTGAGAATAAATTTCTAAAAATAGAATTTCAATAGAAAATTCTGATAGACTTGATGTGTTGTTTATTGAATCAATAAACTCAGTAATTGGGTACACTCTCACCTTTGAACACATCAATAAGACCTTCATGAGTTAATAAACCCATTATTAATTACCATAAGGAATGCAACAAAATATAATAAGCTCACATTAAATTAGTTGTTCAAAAGGAAAGGATGATTTCTTGGTAATACGTATTTGAAACAAAATAACCAAGGAATGAGAGGTCAAATAGAGTCAGTATAAGGGTTACACTTATGAACTAACCCTAGGTATACATACCATACTCATCGCGTTGAGAAGGCTATCGTAAATAGCCAACAATGCAACCCAACCATTGACAATAACTGGTAGATACATCCTTGCTCTGCAGAGAGAGATAGAAATGAGTCAATATCCTAAGTGATTAATCTTAGCGAGTGAGCACTGTTAAAAAAACAAAAAAACTTTGCAAACAAATTACTTGAGTGCAAGAAATCAGTTACAGGACATCTTTGAGGTCATAGTGAGTACCCCAGAAAAACCTCGAAAACATAGTAAGTTGCATAGCCCATTTCCTAGTTAGGAGGGTGTCGAATGAACCCAACAGTGGCATTGCGGAGGGGAGACATTTACCTCAACCAACTCTGTCAAATTTGGATCATCATTCTGAGGATTAGCTGGACAACCATTGATGTCGCCTAAATATCAAGGTTTAAAGTGCCAAGTGTATAGCTAATGTGAGCCTTTGGAAAGTTCCTCCATACTCATCCTCTTAACCCCACCAAGGTGACTTAACCCAAAGTATTGTTCTTAGTTACGATGTATATATATATATATATATATATATATATATATATATATATATATATATAGATATATATATATATATATTAATATTATTGGAGGATGGCCCAATTTTAATGTATTGGTCAATGAGTAGACAACTCATTCATAAGATACATTATAGCCTTGTTAGCGTTACAACATAATTAACCCTTTAAATATTTCGTACCTTGTCATTGGGTGGGTCTATGTTTAACGTTTGTAATGTTCGTTGTAAATAGAATATTGTAACATTTGGTATGTAAGTGCAGTAGTTAGTAATACTTGCATGGTATAACATTTATGATGTTTGTTTAATACAATAGTGGTAATGTTTCACATAAGTATAATACTTGTAATGACCATGTAGGTGCAAGATGGTAAAATTATGTAAAATAGACAAAAAAAACAATTGCGGGAGATGTGACAATTAACCTCTAAAACCACTCCAGATGAGTTAAGGACAAATTCATCATGATTTATATGTTCTATAATTTTTCTTTTCTTAGAATGACATTGATCTTTTCCTTTGTTGTTTCTCCCTATAATTTTATAGATTGTTTGAAACATGTTATCTAATATTCTTAAGTATATTATTAATGAAAATTCAAAAAAAAAAGTCATATTGAATAGTATTTTTTCATTCACTTGATTCATCCTTTTGCAATTTTTCTATCAGGATTTTATGCTCTTCTGCACTTAGATTAGAAATAATCTTATTGACCTTCTTCATTTTTGGCCTTGCATGACACGCACCAACCAATACATATTAGTTAAACTTACATATAGTTCAAACATATTAATTTTGTAAAGAATTTACAAAGAACTTGCATTCTCTACTTTTTTTGATGTGTTATCATTGTGTCGATCAATATTTTTGTTACTTGACACCTTCTGAGACATTTTTTATCAATATACAACTTGTACCATTCAATATAGAAACAATTAAATATATCTTACAAATAAATCAAATAATTTTCAACCAAAAGAGCTTTAGTAACCCGTGCGTTTATCTGAATAAATGCATCGAGGGTTTAATTTTTCAGCATCATCATGGAAAATTATTATTTTTAAATAATTTCAAATTATGATGGTGCTATTTGTAAGTCTAAACACACTACAACAATTTAACGATTCTATTTGGAAGAGGCGTGCTGGTGCATTATATTACATTGGGAACAACGATGAACAAACTTGACAGAATCGACAATGTTATAATACACTGATGCATTGTATTACACAGGGCACACGGTTGCGTTATATTACAGAGGGCGCACCACGGAACATATATCCATTTAAAAAAAAAACGGAGAGAGCCAATAGGGTTTAGATCTAATTCAATAAGGGATTCCCCTGCTTCACATGTCAAAGACCCTATATATAATAAGTACACAAACTCATTAAATCTAAAATGCCTAAAATGGAAAATCCTAATTGTGATTGGCCATGAGTAGGGTCTTTTTACACTTGGCAAGAATATCATTGATCTTTATATGATCTATTTTTAGACATGAGCTTACATGCCCATATTCATATTTGTATTTGTGAATCCAAGGCCATCGACATCTAATATTTCCTCTACAAGGAACATTTTCATGGGTAATGCATCCATCGAGAAACAACTTTGTCCTACATGAATGCCATATGATCCATTTTCATACCCATTATTTGACTCGATTTTGCTTTAGGTGATTAAACCAAAGTGCGTGCTTAGAATCTCGGGGTTTCTATGTGTGCCTTTCTCATTAATTATACTAGGATGCTAGTGATTTTACCGCAGGCTCTATGATCTCTGTGCACATGTGCCTTTTGGGGCCATTGGAAACCTCCACAAAGAACAGATGAACAGTTCCACAAAGAACATGTCTACACACAAAGATAAAATTTACTCACAAAAACACTCCAGACAACACAATCTCCTACCCTAATCTATTTACAAAGGATCAATCTTCACATTTCTTTGACCTTCTTAAGCCCTCCCGTGAGGGAGTCAAACCTAGATGAGCTTGGATACCATATTATATATTAAAATAAGAGACATAGTACACATAAATACACACAAAATAATATTTGCATATTGCACTCTTTATTCAATTACATCACATTTATTTAGTCTCAAATCCAACTAATTCTAATTTTGGAGATAAGGATTAAAAGAATCTCTCAAGAACCTCCAAAAAAATATCAAACCAATCTCTAAAATAAACATTATTTTAACCACTTAAAAATACACTTTATCACCAATTGATTTATACCTATAAAATATTAATAAAAAATATTACTAAATAAAATAATTATAATAATAAAAATTATTTATATTAATTATTCAAAAAAGTGTTATTAAATAAAAAAATTATAATAAAAAAAATTATTTATATTAATTATAAACTTAATTATTTATTTAATAAAAAAATATATTTTATTAATATTATAGATTATATTACTAAATAATATAAATTTATTAAATGGTAACCAAGCGGTTGGTGTCATTCTTAAAACTCCCTTATTAAAAGAATGAAACTAGATTATTAATTTATATTTAACATTTTTTAAACCTATTTACATTAGAAAATAAATAATGTATATTATATATTAATTAAATTAAATATTATATATAAAAGTTTAGAATTATTTTTAGTATTATAAAAATAATGATGATGATGACAATGGTGGTTAACGTCTACCGAGACCAAATTGGTTTATTGGACCTATAATTTTCTTAGTTCTTAATTGTCTGGTTTCTCGTCTTTCTTGGCGAGATTAGTGTTATAGCTTTCTTTTTTTTCTCTACAATCTTCCAACTTCCTGTATCTTGCATCTCCTTCATCTCTTTTGGTTCTTGGGACATTGGTGTCATAGCTTCGCGATCTGTGGTGTTCGTCCTTTTGAAGATAGTTGGAGAAGAAGTTTGGTTTGGGAGATCTGCTTTGCTGTTAAATGAAGATTTATTTTGTGCAGTATTCGAATCCTCATAACTGTTGATGCTTGAGGGGTTATCGAGATCATTTTTTTTCTTCATTTTTTTGCTGTTGGGCGAGGCTTTCCCCTTGCTTGTCTTGAGAGTTGTTTCTTTCTTGCCCGATTTTTTGCGATTCAGAGTTTTCTGGAGAGTGTTCTTCCTTGATGACAGTGTAATGTTTTTTTTGTGCTCCTTCCCACCATGTAGATCTCTGGTGATTCTTTCTAGCAGAATTTTTCTGGGAGGCTTTTGGGAAATTTTTGGCTAGATGGCCTGTCTCAAAGCAGGATCGACATCTGAAGATGACACTTTCATAATCGAGTTTCTGGTTCCGCACATAGTCTTTACTTGTTATATTTATTTCAGCTGGGAATCCGGCGCTGAAATCCATTTCCACATAGATGCGTGCATAGGTGGTTTTGGCATATTCCTCTGTTTCTGGGCACCTGTAGTAAAATTTCCCAATTGCATTTCCAATGGCTTTAGTGAGGATAGATTCTAGAGATGCAAGGGTAGGTTTGGCAATCTCACCCAAACTGGTGCTGAGGTTATGACTGTTGTTGAGGGATCGAATGATGGGTTCCATGACTTCATGAATAGGCTTGAGTTTTCCCAAAACCAAGGGCCACAATCTAGAATGCATTGTCTACTTTCAGGGTTTTTAAAATATACTATAAAGAAACCCCTAGCATAGGGGTAGATATTAATTTCATCAAAAATGACAGGCTTCCATACCTCTCAGATCCAACTGTGGAGAGCTGTCAGCCGCGGCCAAAAACCATTGAACCGGTAGATTAGGGCACTTTTAGAAAACTTGAAAGCCTCATCGAGTGAGGCATGGACCACCTGGATAGTGGGAGCTGGGGCTTCACTGATGATATGGGCAGGGGCTTGCCCCCGAGAGGCAGACGGAACTGATCTAGCAACTATCTTCGCAAAGCTGGGAGCCATCTGGATCAATCGATGATTCCCAAGCTTATGTATGCCCCTGCGGAAGAATAAGAAAGCCCTACGAAAGAATGCGATTTAAAGAAAAATTTGTGAAGAAGATAGAGCCGCAGTTGTGGAGCAAGGACATGAAGAGAACAAATTCCGAAGGACCTCGCAAAGAGCATAGAGGCTTGAACATGCAACCGCTGAGAGGTGACGAACAGATCTGAAGACGCAGCTGCAGTTGTGGAGCAAGGACAATGATAAAGATGAAGAGAAACAAATTCTGAAGGGCCTCGTAGAGAGCGTAGAGGCTCGAACACGCAACTGCCGAGAGGTGACGAACAGATCTGAAGACACAACGGATCTGAAGAGGCTCAAACACGCAACCACCGATCTGAAGAGGCTCAAACACGCAACAAGAAATATATATATTATTTCTTTAAATAATTGCATTAATAAGAGGTTTACAATTTATGTGGAGATATTGTTAAGAAACAATATATTTAAAACTAATTAAACTAATTTTTAATAAATAAATAAAAAAATTGGCTATAAATAAAGTATTCAAATTTTCACATTAATTGTATATCAAACTTTAGTTAAAGTAATTAAAAAAAAAGTATTTTTTTGTGTGAGGGAGGTATGTAATTTTTTCACTATTTAATATGGAGTTCGCATATGTGTAATTGTTCAATGCTTTGTTAACATGTAACATTTAAAACAAAATTATATTAATAACATAGAAAATGTTTTATTATGAGTTCTAAATAACATAATTTTATCTCAATTTTATAAAATATTTATTTATTTATTCATTTTTAATTTTTTTATATTCATTTTCCATTTTGAGAGAGATGTGTAATTTATTCTATTTTTAATATGGAATTTATATATAATATTTAAAAAATATTTATAATAAAAAAAAGTTTGATGTAAATTATTTTATTTTTGATATGGAGTTAATATATAATATTTAAAAAATATTTATAATAAAAAAAAGTTTCTTGTGGGTTATAGATCAAATATTTCAATATGCATGTTGAGTAAAAGATTTTAATATCTCATCTATTTATACCTAGTGTGTGTTCTTATTCCATTATTAAATTATTTTTCAAATATAATAGAGTTGACATGTAATATTGAATAGAGATTTATAGTTCCTTTAATATTTAATGTAAAGCTCATAAATAATATTTTAAAGAGTATTAATAATAAAAATATACATTTTAAAAAGTATTAATAACATACATGGAGAGAATTAAAAAAAATATTAATACCAAAAAAAGTGAAAATTAAAAAAAAAATTATAATAAAAACTTGTATTAGTGTGTTGTTCAAAATTAACATAGATCTAACTCTAGCTTTACCAAGAGTCTAGAGGAATCAAGGTGCAAATCTTTTTTCAAGTTTCACATTGAAAAGAATATTTGAATTTTAAAAATTTCTTAACATTTGGTAGATTTATAGTTAACATAGATCTATGCTAATTATAAACAATTTTAAATTTAAAAAAAAATGCTATTTTAATAGTTAATAATTTTATATTCAATAATAATATTTTAATAATTAATATTTTAATATATTTTTTAAATATTATTTTTATAAATTATTATTTGATAATTAAATATTTTAAATTAGAAAATATTTTAATTATTACATGAAATTAAAACATTTAATTTTTAAAACGTTTTTGTGTTATTAAATTTTTATGAGTATATTTTTGTGATCAATTCGATCTAAAATGTGTTTGAATTTAATAATTTTATCTATTTTATTAAATAAAAAAATTCATAATTATATATTCATTTGTTTTTAAGATATATAGTTTAAGTCAAACTATTCATGGATTTAACATTTTTTTTTCAGAAAGAAAAATCAGGATATATGTATATTGAGAAAATATAATGATCTTGGGTACAAAGAAGACGCATTGTCTCAATCTGAAAATCTGTATATGGAGAGCATACAATCATAAACCAAATGTGCAGAAGTAGCAGTGCCGCAGCCAATATCTGAACGTGTATTGCAAAAGATGACAGACCATCAGAGTATAAGGGGCTGTCTGTATGAGATGTGCATATTGTATAAACCATATGAGCGCAATAGAACCCCAGTCGCTGGACAGAAAGAGCTTACATAGAAATAATGTGAAGTTATTCAGCGGATTGAAAAACATAATCACTTGTATTAAAATTGCCCACATAATCACTCGTATTAAAATGGCCCACAAACACAGTGACGTCGATATCTCTCCCACCCAATGTGGCTTGGTGCAACAACAATACTCACAAATAAAGTTAAAAAATAATTGCCAAACAGAAGTTTGGACTACCTTGATTGTCCCGTTTGAATCATATGGGTGCCACCTACCCGCTCACTGTAACAGCGATGGTCTTCCTTGGAGGGTATCAACAAGGTTAGAGGTGCAAGGTCTTTTTCAGGGTTTTGGTTAACCAATTCAGAAGGGTATGTTTGTTTCAATGGTAAATTTTTAGAATATTTTTAAGTTTTACTAAAGAGTATTTTAATTCTAAGTTCAACAAAAGAACATTCTTATTTTATTTCTAAATTCAATGAATAGCAGTCAGAAAATATAATTGAGATAAATTCACCAATCCTAACAACTCCATAAAAATTATAAGTATGGGTAAACATTGGATGCTTCTCTATGATTACGATATTTATATCTTGAAATACCGACTACACCGGGCCAGGCATAACATGATTGGTGGTCCTTCCTGAGGGAGTACGATCAGGGGTTAATTTTGATAATAATATATAATTAGTGGTACTTCCTGAGGTCCTAGAATTGGGGGTTAAAATTTGAAAATTAAAGTCATTTCACTATTTGGGATTAAATCTGATGGATAGCAAAAAAAAAAGTTATCATTAATTTTTTTAACGAAGATTAATCAATGCTATTAAGTGAACCACTTACTGAGGTCCTAGGATTAGGGATTAAAATTTGAACATTAAATTTATTTGATTATTTGGGATTAAATTTGTTGGATATTTGTATATCAAAAAATATCATCGTTAATTTTTTAATAACGATTATCATTTTCATGATAATCTACCATATAATTATATTTTTGTTAATTTTTATTATAAATATTAAACAATTTATGTATTGAAAATTTTGTAATAGGAGAAAAATACAAAGCTAATATAAAATTGTATTTAAGATTAAATATAAGATTGTAAAGAGAGTAAATATAAAAATTTCAAGTTATCAAATAATAAGTAAACAAATTAAGAGCAATTATTTTTTAATAATTATAAGAAGACACATTGAGCGAAGGGAATTGGAGTGGAGAGTCGGGAGCATAGTGGAAGCGACCAGAGCTTCAGTTCTCTTAGGGTTTCTCCCCATGGATGGGCAAAGAGGAGGGAAATCTTTTCCTTCCTTCAAGGAGGCGTTGATCAGCAAACACAAGAAGCCCCCGGATAAACGCAGAGGTAACGATGAGGAAGGAAGGAGTAATAGGGAAGAGGAAAACAATGGTTCCACTTCGAAGGAGAAGGAAAGCACAAAAGACAAAGAGGAAACTGACAGAAAACAGGGAACAAAAGACAAAAAACAGAAGGGACCGTGCAAACCCAAGGCAGAAATCACTCCTAGAGTGAAATTAAATAATCCAGAGCTACAAGCGCACAGGGAGCACATGCAGACTTACGCAATCATATGCAAATTCATGGGGTTATGGCCCACTGAAAAAGCATTGCAAACTTGGATTAGATACCACTGGAAACCTAAGCGAAGCATTAATCTTCACCTAGGGTCCAAGGGTTTCTTCGTTGTAGTGTTCACCAATATTGAGGATAAAGACAGAGTGTTGGAAGGCGGGCCCTACTTTTATGCAGCAACAGGGCTCTACATGGGGCCATGGATCATGAATTTCGTTCCGGAGAGGGAAACTTTCACTTCAGTCCCGGTTTGGGTAAGACTCTATTCTTTACCTCTTGATTATTGGCAAATAGAATCGTTGGCTACTATAGGCAATAAATTAGGGAGGTTCGTCAAAGCTGCTGAAGCCACAAGGAGGGGAAAATATACATCCTTTGCTAGGATCTGTGTGGAGATGGATCTTTCTGGAGCTCTCCCAGATGAAGTCATCTTGGAAGTTTACGACGAGGAATGGGTGCAGACAGTAGACTATGAGAATATTCCATTTAGATGCCGTAAATGCCATGAACACGGGCACCTTATAAGAGACTGCCCTCTCACTAAGGCAGAAATCAAGGGAAATACTAAAACAACGAAAGATGCAAACGGTTTTCACAAAGTTGTTCTTGAAGGAAAAAGCGGCAACAAAGGGCCAAAACAACACCAAGCGGGAGGACAAAAGGCTAGTCAGAATCAGTTCCGGGTTCTCAAAGAGGATGAAGAAAGAGCAGTAGAAGATCAAGTAATAAAGGAAGATAATGAGAAGAAGGACAAGGGAGCAGAAAATGACCACACATAGGAAAATGAAGAACGAGAGGGAAACATGATGAATGATTCAAAACTGGAAATGGATCAAGAAATGAACCAGAGCGAGATGGAAACAAAAGACAATGAGCTACAGGAGATTTTGGACAGACAAAACTTAGATCTAGAAGGTTTCCTAAATCAGGGAACTTCAGGAGGGGTAGAATCGCTACCACAAGAAAAGATCAATAGAATACAGCAGTTATTCCTTTGGCAAACTCAGGCCAAGGGTTTGGAGGAAGGAAGCAACACTGAAAGACAGAGAAATGAAGGGGGGGAAGCAGTCAAAACTACTCCAAGGCTAGCTCTGAGGTACCCAGGAAAAAAAAGATGCAGGAAAAGCAGAATGAGCTACTGATGGAATGTGGAAAGCTCATGGTAGACTCAGGTAAGATGAAAGATCTAACCAGTTACTCCTTTACCAATCTTTAATCATGAAATTTACAACTTGGAATATTAGAGGTCTAGGCAGTAAGAGAAAATAGAGATTGTTGAATAATAGAATGCAGCAAGTAGCCCCAGATATAATTTTTGTCCAAGAAACGAAATGCTCTATTCAAAAGTTGAGACAAATACATAGTAAATGGCTCAACAGATTTGAGTTTCTAGAAGTTAAAGCTGAAAACACAGTAGGGGGCATCCTCACTCTCTGGAATCCCCAAAATATTGGAATAATTGACGTGGAGGCAACAAGGAATTATTTATCGGTGGTCATACAGCCTATGGGAGACAGGGAAACTTACCTAGTAACGAATGTTTATGGCCCCCAAAGGTTAGATGACAAAATTCAGTTTTTAACCTCCTTGGTGGATCTCCGAGCCAGGCATCCAGGGTCACTAGGAGATTTCAACATGATCAGATCTCTCTCGGAGAAAAAGGGGGGCACTAGAGCTCTCAATAAATATTCCTCAACCTTCCAAATCTTTTCAGAAGACATGAAACTTATCGACATTGAAACAAACAATGGCTTCTGCACTTGGAATAATAAAAGAGGAGGGGACTCCCAAGTCGCCTCCAAGTTAGATAGATTCATGATCTCTGACGATCTCATGCTTTTAGACAAGGAAATAATGACATAAATTCTACCTTTTGGAGGCTCATACCACTGGCCGGTTCAAATGGAGATCAAAGGCATAGGTACCCCAAGAAACCGACCTTTCAGATTTGAAAATATCTGGCTCTCACACCCAGATTTTAACAGTAACATTGAAAAATGGTGGACGAAAGAACTGCAAATTCAGGGATCCTCAATGTTCATGCTGCACAAAAGACTAAAGCACATTAAGATGAGGCTAAAAGACTGGAACAAGAATGAATTTGGAAACATTTTTGCAAGAAAGAAAGCGGTTGAAAAAAAAAATCCTGAAACTAAATCAAGCTTTAATCAAGGAAGGATTTGATAAGGAAAAAAATAATCAAGTAGAGAAACATCATCAAGAATGGGAAGAGTTGTGTAAACAAGAGAAAATTTTTTGGAAACAAAAATCTAGGGTTCAATGGCTAAAGGAAGGAGAGCGCAACACTAGATTTTTCCATAGATCCACAATAGCCAATAGGACTTATAATAGGATATCTTTGATCAAGGATGAGGACGGGCAGAATCACCAATCCCATGTGGATATAGAAGCTGTGCTAGTAAGACACTTCCGAAGTATTGCCAAGGAAAACTCCTTAGAAAGGGAACCTTTCATCAAAGACTTCACTAAACACATCCCCAAGCTGGTTTCAAGAGAGGACAACAGTAATCTAAACAGACCGGTAACGGAAAGGGAGGTTAGTGAGGTTCTTAAGGAGATGCAAAACGGTAAAGCTCCAGGTCTGGATGGATTCAACGTAGATTTCTTCAAAGATTGTTGGAACATTGTCAAAAAGGACATTGTAAAGGTAGTGGAAGATTCTAGGCTGAACAAAACCATTTTGAAAGCTCTCAACACCTCCTTCATCGCCTTAATTCCTAAGCAGGATAATGCTCAAACGCCAGAGAGATACAGGCCCATTGCCTTATACAATGTAGTATACAAGATAATCTCCAAGGTAGTGGCCAACAGACTCAAACCTTTGCTACCCACACTGGTTTCAGGGGAACAATATGGGTATGTGGAAGGCAGACAAATTCTATATAATATCATTCAAGCTCATGAAGTAGTTCACTCGCTAACTAGCAAAAGGAAAGCGGGCATGATAATGCAACTGGACATTTCCAAGGCGTATGATAAAGTAAACTGGACTTACATCAAGAAAATGCTCAGTGCATATGGTTTTGATCATAATTGGATCAGATGGGTTATGGCCCTGGTGACTTCCTCTAGTTTTTCAATTTTAGTCAATGGCTCACCCTCTGAACTTTTCCTTCCTTCTAGGGGACTCAGACAGGGGGATCCGCTCTCTCCTTTTCTTTTCATCCTCATGATGGAAGGGTTGGGGCAGTCCATTAAGCATGCCAAGGCTACTGGCAAAATTCGAGGACTCTAATTATCTGAGAATGGTCAAGTCCTGACCCATCAATAGTTTGTAGATGATACCTTGTTACAGGGCATTCCCACAGTCAAGGAAGCGCTGGCTTACAAACAAATTTTGAATGACTTTGCCTTGGCTACAGGTATGGAGGTCAATCTTACCAAATCAATTTTTTTTTTCTTTAACACTCACATTGCCATTCAGAGAAATGTTTCCAGAATTCTTGGCTTTCAAAGAGAGTCCCTTCCCTCTAAGTATTTGGGAGTGCCACTAACGGCCAAACCCTTACATAAGAGCATATGGGAACCATTAATAATCAAGATGCAAGATAAGGTCAAAAAATGGACATACAGGTCTTTAAATCTGGCTAGTAGACTGGTCCTTACAAAGGCAGTGCTCCAAGCTATCCCAATCTTTATGCTTTCAGTTCTCCCAGTGCCAAAAGGAGTCTTACAGCAATTTAGCACTATTCAAAGAGACTTTCTTTGGGGCAAGGAGGAAACAAGGAAAAAATGGGCTTTAGTGTCATGGGAAAAGATTTGTAAACCTAAGAACCAAGGAGGTCTAGGATTGGATGATCTAGAGATTCTCAATAAGGCTCTTGGGGCCAAGCTTTGGTGGCGGTGGGTAAAGGATCCCAAGGCTCAATGGGCAAGCATTTGGAAGGAAAAATATGCCAGCTCTTGGCACTATTCCGAACTAATAAGAATATCAGGGAATATGAAGGGCTCTCCCATATGGAATAAGGCCTGGGAGAACAGAGAGGTGGTTCAGAAAAACAGTTTCTGGGAAATCAGAGATGGAGATCAGGCAATATTTTGGGTGGATAAATGGCACCATGAACCAATTCCCTTGAAATAAGAATTTTTGGGCCTCAAACAAGAAACAGACAACCAAGGCATGGTAAAGGTAAAATACTTTTGGGACAATGCTCACAACATAGGTAAATGGAGAATATGGAAGAAGATAGATGGCAGAGAGGACAACACCCTCAACGGCCAAGCAGAGACCCTAAAAAAGATGATGGATCAGAGGATGATTCTTATCACAGAAGGGCAGGATCAACTAAGATGGGGTAACAACAAAGAGGGCAACTTCAAGATCAAGGAAGCTAAAGATATTCTCCTAGGACTGGAATCCCAAGGCGCGGTTAGAATTTGGCAGAAACTATGGAGAAGCAAAAGCTGGACAAAGATCAAACTCTTTCTGTGGTTGGTTCACCACAGGAAAATACTAACCTGGGACAATATTAGAAAGAGGGGTATTCTGGGGCCCTCTAGATGCCAACTCTGTGGAGAACAAGAGGAGACTATGGAACATCTTCTCAATAGTTGCATTTTCACATCCAGGTTATGGGATTTCTTTGCCAACATCTTCAATCAGTCTGACAGAGACAAAGACAGTATCACTAACACCCTACACGGGTGGAGAAATTATGGTTCGGATAATGAAATTCTTAACTCAGCCTGGGCTCTCCTGCCAAGTTTCATAATATGGAATGTGTGGAAAGAGAGGAACAAAAGAATCTTCAAAGAAGAGAAGAACACCTTTCCTCGCCTGCTGGAGCAGATCTTGAAACAGTTAAGAGAGACAGTAAGCACAACAGTCAGGGATCTACCCAAGAATCCTCCCTCCAAAACAGAAGTGAGAATACTCAAACAGTTAAACTTGCAGGGGCTCATTCCACAAGAACTAGACAGGAAAATAAGCATGAAGGAAAAGGCCAAAGAATTTTGGATTCCCCCCGGAAGGTTTTCTGAAATATAACATCAATGGAGCATCAAAAGATAACCTGGGAATGGTCGGCTTTGGAGGAGTTCTTCGAAATGAACATGGAAACATCATCTCCCTTTTCCATTGTCATTTAGGAAAAGCCACCAACAATATGGCGGAACTGATGGCACTGGAGCAGTGCTTAGAACTTTTGAAACAGGACAATTGCCAGAATGTGATAATAGAGGCGGACTCAGAGCTGGTCATCAACACGGCCAAGAAAATTAGTCACGGATCAGGGCCGGAAAAAGCTACAAAACACTGGAGGTTACTAAGGGTGCTCCATAAGATTCAGGATCATCTGCAGGAACTACGCACACTTGAATTCTACCATGTATGTAGAAAGGCTAACAAGTTGGCTGACATTCTAGCCAACCAAGGGGTCACTTGCAAAGATAGCAGAGCTTCGATGAGTTGGATGGCAATGCCTCAGAACGACCTAAAAGAACGTTGCCATAACCAGGCGGAAGAAGACAAACAAGGGTATCAGAACAACAATAAGGAAAACGACAGGCAATGAGTAGAGCGTTCCAGAATCTTCACTTTTGGTCAGAAAGGACTAGGGAGGTTAGCACTCCAGAGGCGGTCTCAGCAAAGACGGAGGGCGCAACAAGGAAAATCCCCAAAGGAGGGCGTCTAGTTCTCACTATCAGGAGCATGGCGGAGAAGATTGAACGTCGGCCCTATTCTGGCAGCTCAATCCCCCTTTTTTTCCAGGAGTGGGAGTTAAAACCACCTCTCGAATGGTTTTGGTGCGATCGCACCGCTTTCAAGCCGAAGGCGGTTTTGCAGTCGGGGCAGCGATTCCATTCACCTTTTGACACGTGGATGAGGGATGGCAGTGAATACCACCGTCATCGCACATTAACCTCCGGTTATTTCAGGGGTGCGATGGTCAACGCCACCGTACGATCTACGCATGCCCAATCAACGATCGGGATGAAGCGAGCGGTTTGGTGGGATCAGGGGATTAAACTTCTGGCTACTTTATGGAGCGAAATACTTCTCCCTCGTCGGATGAAAAAAGTGAATGAAAGGTAGTGATGAAGTGACTTTTTAAGGGTTTGCTAGCAAGGGTTTTCGGGGGGTGGGTTCATGCTTCCTGCGATTCCCGATGCTTGTTTTTGTTGATTCTCAAAAGTGTTACGATTGTACTTGCTGAGTTTGATGGACTTAGATTTTTTAGGTCTTCTTTCTTGTCCGACTTTCTCCACTCTGCTGGAAGAATTATGTACACATTGTAAATTATGATTGGTTTAAAGAAATAGAAGGTTCGTCTCTTGCTTAAGAAAAAAAAATATATTTTTTAATAATTGTGTAATTTTATAAGTATGATAAATTTTTAGAAATATTATTAAATTGCAAAAGTTTATACAAAATATTTGATGTGCTTTACATCATATCTAATACACAACAATATTGTTGATCTTCATTTTATTTGTTACAAATAAACAAGCAATTAAAGATATTCTCAAGGTGAAAATAAAAAATATACATTGCACATGATTTGTAAAATACCATAAATATACACCGCACATGATTTGTAAAATACCAAAATTAGAAGTATCACAACACCTCTTAGAAGTTGTGAGTTACACAAAAATATGTGATGATGAAATACAAAAGGAATACCAACATCTAGATTTGAACATGTAACTTCTTACAAGAAAGAACATCCTCTCAACCATTAGGCATATCAAAAAAATTTAAAATTTACCAGTAGTATGATGTTTTTGAAAATTAAGTAATAATGAATTGATTTTAAAATTGATTTTATTAAACAGTTAAAGAAACAATAAGGTGAAACAGATAAATACACATCAAATTAAAACCTTTTTCTACAATAACTAAATAAAGTCACCCATTTATTTACTTAGCCAAAATTTCAAATTTGGAAGTAGCTTGTCTATATGGATACAAGGCATGAGTAGATGCATAGACTAGATTGATGGTTGTGACAAGACCTAGAATTTCATATTTGCTTGCTTCCTTTTTACATTGAAAATCTGGTGAAGGTTACTTGCTTTTCATATCTGTCATTGTATGTTCAATGGAACTTAGTGAATGTTTTTTTTTTAATGATAACTAAAAGGTGGATTAGAAAGTAACCATAAAAAAACAACATTAGCCATTGGGTTAGAAAGTAACCATCATAATAGTTCAATGGCATAGAAAATGTAATTGAGTTCAAGTGGTACTCAAATAATGAATAAAATTTAAAAAGTTTGGGGAAGAAGAGGCCATCCTCTAGTGCTTAAAAATTTGCTTGACAATATATCATGTAATCCCCATTTTGTGACCCATTAAATATAGGACACTCAAAACAACACTTTCTTTATTAAAATGCCACAAATGCTTTTCTCTTATTTAGTTAAAAAAAATTAGATCCAAAAATATAACTATCAATTTTTACAAATTTTTCTTACTAATTTAAACTAAGACGTATTATAGTTTAGCATATTAACATTATAATTTTTTTAAAAATTATTTAGATTTTCAATATATACATTAAAAAAAAATAACAATTAAAAACTATGACAGAAAATAAACAAACAAATAAACAAAATAAAATTATTAGTAAATAAACAATAAATTATTTTACTACAAGTTCTATGCATTCAACTCTTATAACTAAAAAAATGGTCATCTCTTAAAAAGAAAGGAAAAAATTTTCATACAAAAATTTATAGAACAAAACCTTAAAAAGAAAGGAAAAAATTTTCATACAAAAATTTATAGAATAAAACCTTAAAAAAAATTATACATATCTTTAGATTTGAGATAGTGGCCCATTGGCCTCCATACCTTTAGAAATGAGATAGTGGCCCATTGGCCTCCTCTACCTGTGGTCTAAGAAGTCAAGGGTAAATAGTTACCAGTGAAATTTACAATTTAATTTTTTTACATGTCACTTTTGATGTTAAATTTTTTTTAATAATAATAAAATACGTTTAAAAGGGTGAAAATTTCGTTCCACAGGATGTCAAATTCCAGAGCTGGTTGCAGCCCAGTGGAAGCATGCTGTCTTTAGCCCCTCCATGATGATATCAGGTGCACGCCTCCGTACGTACTTGTACGAATTCCAAGGAGGGCGGCCGAATTCAAGCTGACTGGAGGCGTACTGCTAAGAGGACGAAATTTGCCGGGTGGGGACGATTTTAGTGCTCCCTATTCCACGGTGGTCAGAACTAAGGTTTAAAGCAAATTTTTGTATTTGGAAAAGTTAAGATTAAAATGTATTTTTGAATTTTAAATGTATAATTAGATTGATAATTTAAAATTAAATTTCGTAAATTAAATTACAAATATTTTTTACTTTTTATTTTTTTGAAAATTTATACTATTATAAATAGATAAATAACTTTAAATATTAAATCACTAACACTAATTCAATTCTCTGTAACCATCACTATTATTTCATAATTTCATACATTATTGCAAAACATCTACGGTAAATCCACTGCCAAATCTTTTGCGGCAAAAGCCCTCAAATTCACAGACAATCTTAAATATTAAATCACTAGTTAAATTCCTGTTAAATCACTAGTTAAATTCCCTGCTATTTTGTAGCCACCACCATTATTCCGTACATTGTTCTAAATCCACTATCAAATCTTCTGCCACCGGAACCCTCAAAGTTGACATGCCAAAGGTTAGGCACAGCCGCACGAGGACCATTTTGTGGGCCTCAATCTAAAGTCTGCTGATGCTTTCATGTGGGTGGTGTCTTACACAGCTAAACAAAAATACAGGCAGCAGTCTAATTAGTCAGAGGAATTGGCTGGAAAGTTTGGAAATTCTGGTTATATTTAGAGAAAATTCAGCAATGATTTTTGTAAATCCAAGTTATAGTTGTTAAACTTTAAATTTTTAGGTGTTTTAGACGTTTTGATGGTGCTGAATCCATTTTCACCATCAAAAACACGATTCAAACACTGTGTCTACAAGATTTTTTGAAATTTTTTTTGCCCAAATTCCTATATCACTTTTAGCTGTCTGGACAATTCCTCGGCCTCGTGAGAGGAGTTCAAAATACAGAAAAAAAGATACCACCGGAATTGAATTGGCCGCGGTAGCGCGACAGAGAATCGCTAAAACGTCAGAGAAGGTGACCCCGGACCGCTGTTGGGATAAATTTGTCCGGGTCCACCGTTCCGGTACATTGAAAGCGCACCAGCATAATTTGCTTCGGAGTCCCTGATAGTTTAAAGGTTTGAGAGTTTAAAGGTTAAGACTAGTTTATGGGAAGAAAAGGATGATAAATTAACCATTAATTTAATATTAATATAATTATATAGATTAAATTGTTATAATAAGTATTACTTCATAATAAATACTAAAATACTTATTTTTATTTTACTATGAGTATTATTAGAGATGTTCATTTTCATAATGTAGCATTTCATTTGTATTCAAAGTGGAGTTGACATGTGTTTTTTTAATATAGAAATAAAATATTCCTTAAATTAAAAAGTCTAATGTTTGCTGTAATAAAAAACAAAAACCAATATACATGTTTGGTATGAAGAAGATGTGGTAAAAATATTTCAATTTTATTCTCAATCATAAATAAAAATGTCAATATCCATGTGGACTAGCAAAATTTTATATGAACTTTAGAGAGATAAACTAAAAGTTAAAAAAAAACTTGTAATTTTATTTTGATGATAAGGAAGGTCCATAATTCTTATATTTTTAAAAATATTTCAATGCAACACTTAAATGAACTATTTGAATAGGGAGATGCATAATTCATTCAATTCTTAATTTAAAATTAATATGTGGTATTTAAAAAAATATAGGGTTGCCTCATACTTGTAAGCACTCCATGACCTTTGATGTTTTCATAATAGGGTCGTGGTAGTATGACGGGGTTGTAGTTGTCATATAATATCCCTTCTATCAGGATTGTTATAGTTGTCTTAGAATATCCCTTCTATCAGGATTGTTAGTAGATGGAACCACCTAGTGTTTGTCATATCATGCTCAAATGTTTGATCACAGAACTTGTGCTAAACTTAATTAAAAGTGGTGAGATCCAAGGTTCGAGGCTTGACATACATCACATTATGATGATGCCATTCTCTTTACAGTGCTACCTTAGTTGTCCATGCAAGCTACCATGTCAACACCACATGTTCCTTTATTTTGACGTGGCTCTGCCACAACTATCTACCTATCATGCTAAGTCATTTTCCTATCACATGTCCACTATACTACCTTAACCAAACCAATGGTAATGTGGACCCCCTCCCCATAGACAATTTTAAGTTTGGGGTGGAGGGAGTGGGCACAATTAATGTACGTTGTTGATCTTGACTAGGTCTTTTGGTGTAGATCCCAACCATGTTCCCCCCTCCCATTAAACATTGACCACAAGGGGGTGAGGGGGAGGAGAGGGTTGTGATTATCCTCGATCATTGATCTCATTAGAGAAAATTTGAGGTCTAAAATGGGTCTCCTAAGAATATAATAAAATAGTAGTGGAAATAATAAAATAAGATTAGATTACATCATCAAATTTTAAATGGAAAAAAGAAAAAACTACCTTTTCAACTCGTATTTTCAACATATCTCCCTACAATTTTAGTCAAATTTTCAGCAGGAGCACTCGTTAGATGTATAATTTGATTCCTCATCAAATGAGTACACATGTTGCATACTTTCGATGGACCCTGCTACTCAAAAAACGAGAAATATGTGAAAAACGTGATTGCAATAAGATTTTTCATGTATTTCTTGTAGTAGGGTCCATATAAAGTATGCAACATGAGTACTCATTGGATGACGAATAAAATTTCACATTCAATGAGTGCTCCCGCTCAAAATTTGAGTATAACTGTAGGGAGATAATTTGAATATACGAGTTGAAAAAATAGTTTATTTATTTATTTATTTTTTAATATTTTTACCTTTTTACCCAAAAATGGTGAATCATCCCCCATTGTTGACATACTCTTCTTTAATCCTATTGGTTCATATAAAGTTGATTTTGATTGTACATTTTTGTTTTGAGGCCCATTTTAGACCTTAAAATTTCTCTAATGAAAAATGATCAATAGGGTGCAATTTCCACTCTGCCTTCCTCCCCTCCGGCTGTTGAAATTCAACAATGAGGGTGCCCCACAATAAACCTAAGCTACTAGATATTTGGCCACGTATATTTCACATGGCTAACTTACATGCCACTCAACATTATTGTAGAAATTTTGGGGATAGAATTGCAACTGCTTAAGAAATTTTAATCTAAATCAAGGGACATAATTATACTCTACTCATTTGCGGAATTCAATTCACAATCTAGAACAACAATCTCAGACATGCAATAAGAAATAACACACATGTACAGTAGTTTTTCTAGGGTAACCCAACTGGGAAAAACCCCTCAAGCCACTTTGCATTAATCAGATGGTTAGAGATGTACGACAATTGCTTTCTCGCTCTAAGCACAACCTGCAAGTGAATAAGGTTGTCTCTTTGCTCAATGAGAAGCTCTGACCTAGTCTTAGTCAATTTCTGCCACTGCTTGAGCCTATATTTCCTTGCGCAATTCTTAGATTATTAGCCCCGATCTTTTAGGATTTTTCCTCCAATTGATTGCACAATTCCCAAGGTTTGATCGTATGACTGTGTGCAACACCTGTATACTCAAACTAGTTTACAATTGCTTGTTACACTACCTTGGAATCTCCACCACAACTATGAACTTGAATTCTCTGCATGCATTAGTTATTTTAGGATGATTGATAACTTAACTGGATGATCATTGAGTTAGACTGCTATCCCACTGCACAACTGACCTTCCACTAGTTCCTCTAACTATTAGAACTAGTTTAACTGAACACAACTAGATATAATTGAACTGGATTACTAAAATTTAGCAATCACACATGCTTAATAAAATCCAAGCCCTCTAACTCAATTTTATTGAGCGAACTGAGTGACAAGAGCCATGTTACACAAGCTAAATGTGTCTGAGTTGTCTGCGAATGTGGAAATTCAAATTCTCTCAATTTGACCAAGGCAAAGTTAGATTGAGACTTTCTTGTTGCATTTCTCAACACTCTCTCTTAGCAAGAAATGGATTATCAACTACCCCTATCTTGTACCCATGGAACTTGAAGTTCCCTCTTGAAAAATCCTTTGTCAAGATGTCAACATCTTGTTCCTCTATCAAAATGTATTGTAACAACATTATTTTCCTCTGCACACAGTCCTGTAAATGATGATACCAGATATCTATATGCTTTGATCATCATGAAATACTAGATTCTCAGAGAGATTAATGCAACTTTGATTATTGCAATAGATCACATTTGAATCCATCATTTGACCAAACAGTGCCACAAGTATATTTCTCATCCAAATCACCTCACATGATGCTTGACTTGCAACCATGTATTATGCTTCTGCCAAGCTGAGCACCACAGATCTTTGCTTCCTGCTATACCAAGAAACCGTTGCGGACGAAACACTGAAAATTCCACCTGATGTACTCTTTTAGTCGGATGGACTCCCTGGCCAATATGAATTTGTGAAGCCACACAACTTCACTCCCTTTGTTTGTTTGTACCATAATCCATATTGGGTAGTGCCTTTGAGGTACCGTAAAACATGCTTAGCTTCCTTCCAATATAATTTGGTTGGACTAACCATATCTTGGCTCAGCTAGTTGGCTACATAACACATATTTGGTCGTGTTTTCACAAGATACATTAGTGAACCCACTAACTACCGGTAAATGGTAGCATCCACCTCTTCACTTGAAGTGGCAGTCTCCTTCCTCCAGTTGGTTGCTAGAGGTGTTTCCATGGGTTTACAACTCTCCATGAAGAATCTCTGTACTATCTCATTGACATACTTGCCTAGAGATACAAACAATTCTCCATCACCTTGCCATACTTCCAACCTGAGCAAGCAATGGATGAGACCCATGTCCTTTATTTCAAATTGCCTTGCAAGTTCCTTGCAAGAGCTGATAAATTTCTCATCACCTGTTAATATTAAATTATCAACATATAAAACAATGATAAGAAATTTACCTTCTACCAAGATATGATAGAGTTTTGCATTCGCTTCACTTTTGGTGAAGCCCAAACCAGTGAGATAATTGTCGATCTTGGTGTACCAAGCACAGGGTGCCTGTTTGAGACCGTACAACGCTCGCTTGAGTCTGCATACATGAGACTCCCAATAAAATGTCTCAAAACCTTCTGGTTTCTCTATGTACACCTCCTCCTCAATAACACCATTGAGAAATGTTGTTTTTACATCCATCTAGTGGATCTTCCACCCCATCTGCACAACCAATGCAAGAATTGATCTAATGGATGAATACCTTGCTACAGGAGAAAAGGTTTCCTCATATTCAATTCCCTCAACTTGAGAGAATAATTTGGTGACAAATCTAGCCTTATACTTCCCTATGCTTCCATCTATTGCATGCTTAACCTTAAAGATCCATCTTGAACCCACAATTGATTTATTTGCTACTCTTGGGACCACTTCACAAACACTGTTATTTATGATAGATTCGTATTCTTCCACCATTGCATCAACCCAAACTAGTTGTTCAACTACTTCCTTGAAATAGTATGGCTAAGTTTCTACAAGCTCATTCATTAGAGCCATGTAGCTAGTGTACCTCTCAAGTGACCTCCTTTGCTTGAGCAAATTTGAAGGAGCTCCCACATTCTCCCTCATGTCTTGTACTAATATATATGCTTCCTTGGTTCTTTTTCTCCCTTCTCTAGATGGTTTTTCTTGAGTGGATGTCTCCACTCTCTCCTCCTCTATTTGTGGTTGCTTGATTTGTAAACTTTTGTGGATATTCCATTAGACAGTTCGTCACAACAGATTTGATAATAATATATTAAAATTCTGAATTTTTACAGTATAATAGTTTTAATGAACTTATAGATCTATAAATTTAACTGTAATTAGTGCATGCATGCGAATGAAAATTATGCAGAAAACTAGAGAACAAAAAAATAAGCTCATGCACACACATAAGACATAATATATGCTCTGGGAAACCCTTTCGGAAGAAAACCCAGCTAGAAGGTGAGGTTGCTTCACTCTATTTCTCAGTCTGGAAAATAAGGTTTGCATATACAAAGAAGTAATGCTCGTGGCTCGTGGGCTACTATAGTGCACAAATCCTCTCTAAGTGATCTACCTCCTATCTCTCCTGACTATCTTTGCTGAAATATGGAACAAAATTATTTCAAAATAATGTAATGCCTCTTCCTTCTAGTGATCTGGTTATAACACAACTCGATAGCCTACTAGCGATTAAGTTTGATTACATCAAACCTTAACTAGAGTTACAATATAGACTCTTCTAAAGTATTTTAAACCACAAACACATGGCTGGCCCCTTTTCCATGAATAATGGGGGCCGACAGGATATCCTCCAAAACTATAGGTCATGTGAAAACAAGAAGTTCAACTTCTGAGTGGTATAAATTTTGCATACAGACTCTGATTGACGCACTTCTTACGTTGTTGGAAATATCTCTATGTGTAGAACAACATGAAAAGATGTGCATTAAGGTGGCAAAAGTTTACCCTCAAAAAACATCATTTGATGCCTCAAAACGCTCTTAGAAGGTTTCAAACCCCATTTTGCCAAACTAGGTCCCATCGGTAAAAAATGGTCCCGTGAGTTGATTCCTTCACTTTTTCCACTCTAAATGCATCGAGATGGATGAAAAACGATATGATGATCCAGTCTAAATCACACCTCCCAATTTTGAGGGCATTTTGGTCCCCAAAAGCTTTTACTGAATGAGGCAAGGAAATTTTTTTCAACCTTCTCTCTGGTGTACCATTTAGCTTTTCCTGTAAGTTGTCCCTTCAACCCAATATTCCAAAGGTCATGCTACCCCTGTCTTGTAGTTATGGACCTATTTTTGAATATTTTATCTTCTTTCAACTCTTCCTGAGTATCTGGTGCCAAATCCCCCACATAAGATAGGGCATGTTCCTCTTCATGATCTAGCATGGAAGGCTTATAGAGTTTCAAATTCTCCACATTCACAATTGAGTAAATGTGCATATTGGTGGTACACTGAGTCGATATGCATTATCATCCAACTTCTCCAATATCTCAAAGGGACCGTACCTCAGAGCCTTGATTTTTTTACCAGGCCCCTGCAACCTCTCTTTGTTAACCTGTAGCCATACTTTGTCTCCTACCTTGAATGATTTCTCTATTCTGTGTTGATCATGCCTGACCTTATACTTCTCATGCGACTTTTGTAGTGTGTCTTGTACTTGTATATGGATCTTCTTGATTTGCTTTATAAATTTTTCAGTGCTCAAAGAATCTCCTATAAGATCTTCCCTCACTCCTCCTTGCTACCCATATGCAATATCCAAAGGTGAAGGTAGAAAATATCCAAAACAAGTCTCAAATGGGGTCTATGTTGTAGAAGTGTGGACTGCTCTATTGTAAGAATGTTCCATATATACCAGATTTTCATCCTAGGTCTTCGGATGCTTCTGGTTGTATCTCCTTAGAAGCTGCACCAAATCCCTGTTGACTACTTTTATTTCCCATATGTTTGTGGATGGAATGTTGTAGATATCTTCATCTTTGTGTCCATCTTCTCCCACAATGCAGTCCAGAATGCACTGAGAAATCTTGTATACCTATTTAAAATGACGCCCTTTGGTATCCCAAAGTGCAATCAAACCTGTCCAAAGAACAAGTTTTCTACTTCTTTCCCACTAATGGCATTTTTATAGGGCATCAGAACACACATCTTGATGAATCTATAAACTACCACGAATAGGTAGTCATGTCCCTTCCCAGTTTTTGGTAAGCCTCCCACAAAGTCCATGGAAATTGTTTCCTAAGGATGAGTAGGTATGGGTAAGGGATGATATAGACCCTGTTTTGTTTTACTAGGCTTTCTGGTACAACAAATCATGCATCCTTTTATGAAACTAGCTACCTTCTCTTGCATCTTGGGCCAATACAGATACCTCTGCAAGTTAGCCACGATATTCCCTACACCAAAGTGCCCTGCAACCTTGGAGGTGTGATCTTCTATAATCAGCTGTAATCACTCACCTTTATGAACACATAACTTATCCAACCTATAGAGTAGCCCATCATGGAGATGGTAGTCAATGTTGCTATCGCCATCGTGCACATGACTCTGACTTTGGAACTGCTGATACTCCTCCTTAAGTCCTCGTCCTCTAAATATGCCTCTTTGTATGCATCATGGGTGAATGGTTCCATGTGCATAAGAGTCCCAAAAGTTGTGATATTTGATGTGGGTGTCCTTGAAAGAAAGTCATAAAACTTGTTTGTGCTACCCTTCTTATACTTGATCACCAAATGTAACTGTTGTAAAAACCCCATCTACTTGTAATGTCTGGTCTCCTGTAGCTTACTCTAGGTCTGCAAGTACTGTAATGGCTGTTAATATGTGTGGATTACTATCTCCTTTCCCATTAGATAGTGCTTCCACATGTTCAAAACTTGCACCATGGCATAGAGCTCCTTATCATAGGTAGGGTAGTTAACAACTGTCCCATGAAATACCTCAGAATGGTAGCATACGGACCTTCCTCCCTACATCAAGACAACTCCCATAACATACCCACTTGCATCTGTCTCCACTTCAAAGTGTTGCTGCAAGTTTGGTAATCTGAGAACTAGTGCTTGACTGATCTTCTTCTTTAGCTCCTCGAAAGCATTACGCTGACCTTTTTCCCACTAGAAACTCTTGCCACTTGCTATTATGGCATGGAGAAGTGTTGCTACCGCTGAAAATGAGGCTATGAATTTCCTCAGGTACTGTGATGCCCCGATGAAACTCCTGACCTTAGAAAAATTACTAGTCATTGATCATTTCATGATGGCCTCCATCTTGGAAGGATCTATCTTCAATTCTCCTCCACCAATCACATACCCCAAATACACCAAAGTTTTTTGTGCAAACTCGCACTTCTTGAGATTTGCTAGTAGTTGTTGCTCCTTCAATGTTTCCAACACCTGCGTCAAATGCGAAATATACTCTTCCCAGGTAGCACTATATACCAGTATATCATCAAAATAGACAATAACAAATGAATCTATACAAGGGCATAGTACGTCATTCATTAATATCCTAAATGTAGCTAGTGCATTACATATGCTAAATAGCATGACTAACCACTCATACAAACCTTGCTTGATTTTGAAGGTGGTCTTCCAGGTATTTTCTTCTTTGAATCAAACCTGGTGATATCCAAACTTCAAGTCTAGCTTGGTGAAGTACTTCTTTTGCTGCAACTAATCTAGCAGATCATCTATCTTGGGCAAGGAGTATCTATTCTTGAGCATGATTTTGTTCAACGCCCTATAATCTATACACATCCACCAAGTCCCATCCTTCTTTGGCACAATGATGATGGGTGACCCATATGGTGATGTACTCGGTCAAATGACACTGTTATAGGCATGGTAAATTTTAGGGGCGAATTTTAGCCCAAGGGGGAAATTTAAGGGTTTTTCATTTTAGAGGGGCGAAATTTTTATAAAACACCCATTTCATATATTTAACCCAACTTTTATTTAAAAAATAATTATTATTTTTTTCATTTTAGCCCAAAAAAAGGGGTGGATAAACTATGAAAAGACTCATTTGACCCAATTCTCCTAGTTTAGGAGGTTATATTCCATTACAATCGCCCGATTTTCTATTTTGCAATGTTAAATTCATTTGCAATCACCCATTTTCTAGTTTGGGAGGTGGTTTGGAAGGTTGTATTTGGTCCCAATAAATAAAAATATAAGTAAAGTGGATGTATGGTAAATAAATAAAACCTCTTTTTATATTTAGTCCATAACTCTCTTTCTATTTAAGAAGGCTCAAAAAAGAGGTTTTATTTAAGTGAATCCTATGGGCCAAATACCATATTTATAAAAGAGGTATGGTAAATTAATAAAAATATAAATAAACGAGAGGTATGGTAAATAAATAAAACATTTTTTTTATATTTACTCCATAAGTCACCTTATATTTACGAACACGCAAGGGTGTAAATAAATAAAAATATAAATAAAGTGGAGGTATGGTAAATAAATAAAACCTCTTTTTATATTTACTCCAAAGGTATGGTAAATAAATAAAAATATAAATAAACTAGAGGTATGATATATGAATAAAACCTATTTTTATATTTAGTCCATAACCATCTTTCTATTTAATAAGGCTAAAAAAAGAGGTTTTATTTAAGTGAATCCTATGGGCCAAATAGCATATTTATAAAAGAGGTATGGTAAATTAATAAAAATATAAATAAACGAGAGGTATGGTAAATAAATAAAACATTTTTTTATATTTACTCCATAAGTCACCTTATATTTATGAACACTAAAAAAATGCGTTATATTTAGGTGAAGCCTATGGGCCAAATACCATGAGCCAAATTATTATTAATACTATGGAAAAAAACATTATTAACCCTAATATTAGTATTAATAAAAATAAACATGCCACATGGTATTGACCCATGGTATTCATGTGGAATGTAGCCTATTTAAAGGGGGAATTAAACCAACATACATCCATCTTTACTCTGGATCTACTAAGCGCTCGGAGGGATCAAATATCGTGATATGCAAACTAGCATAGAGTGAACAAATATTTGATACCTCTCAGGGCTTGGTAGATCAAGAGTAAAAAATGGATCTTGTAATTTAATGTCACTTAACATTTTAACTTGGTTAAAATAAAAAAATAAAATAAAAATCAATTATTAATTTTATTAATTTTTATAAATTACTAATAGTAATTTTTAAGCTCCAGGTTTATGATAACCCATGGTAATACCATGGTATTAATGTGAGCATAGACTATTTAAAGGGGAAATTCTATCAGCTTAGATCCATCTTAATTCCGAGTCTACCAAGTGTTGAGAGAGATAAATAGATTTCATCCCTCTAAGAGTGGTAGATGTGGAGTTAAGATGGATATAGGTTGGTTTCTATGATAATGAAGATATTAAATAGACTTAGGAAATTATATTGTAAAAAACAGCTTAAGTTGAATGGTTAAAGCTACATTTAGTCACTTCACAAAATTTAGTAAAAATTACCAATATCTCCATTAATATTCGTTTTTCTGATTAAAAAAAAAAAAAATCAAAACAGTGAAATCTTATCACTCTTTCTGCATCATCCTCGCAGAAGAGAGATAGTCACTGCCTAGATTTACCACCATTTTTCAAACATTCTCAATAAGATATCTTCATAAAAACGTTAAGGTACTGATGTTGGATTAGTTGTTTGAAAAATACGCTGGTTTGTACAACCTTTCATCTTCTCTATTATTCTTAGTTTGTCATAATGATTTGTAGGGGTTTGTCGTAATGATTTGTAGGGGTTAGGCCACTACACCATATTGTCCTAAAAGGCGGAGATTGTGCACCAAAAAGGAAATTAATCCACATGTTAGAACATTGTTAAAAAATGCAAGACGTATGAAGTTAGCGAATTATTCTAATAAGAAATTTAGATTGGGAGAGACGTAATTAAATTTTATTATTTAATTGAAGATTTCGAATTAAAATAATAATAAATCTACATTTATATATTTATACACTGATTGGAAGGACTCTGACAACGATCACTTCTTTCCATTAGATCCTCTTTAGGCCTTTGGTATACCTAATACTTTCTTATATTATATAGTTGGGGCTTGATACTTGTTGGTGTGTTGGGGTAAATAAACTTGATGTGTTTTTTTGATCTCGCAGTTGGAGGCTATGGAATAAGAAAAAAATTTGATAGCTCGAAAAAAGTGCTTGACAAAAGTGGTAGAGAAAATATTAATCTCTCCTACCTTGACAGAACTGGTGTTCAAGATCAAGACCTACAAGAACTTTGTTGTGGAATATTATCAAAACTAATAGAAGGATATGAAAGAGTGTACAGTAAGAACCTTGACAAACACGACCACTGAAACTTGTAACATTGTTTGTAGGAAGAGAAAATTATGTTTTTTTTTTCCAAACATGTATGTTAGTATATTACAGTTTAATGAATATGTTTTCCTATTATCATATATGGTTTCATACTTTAACAAAACATTCACCAAGACTTCACAATGTTTTATTATTCAGTGAAAGATTTGCCAAGATCTTACAATATTTTATAATTCAGTGAAAGATTCGCCATGACTTTACAAGATAATATAATTTGATGAGAGATTTGCCAAAAAAATTATATATACATATTATATTATTGATAAAATCTTCTCCCATTTTTCCTATGTATCATGGGGATTCGCCCATTTATTATACATATAAATTAAGGGTGGTTCTTAAAATTTTCCCTAGTTATAGGCCATTTTATCACATCTAGTCAATAGGCCTACAAACCGGATCAATCCGCATCCGTGAACATGTTGTCATCATCCCTACATAAAGCCCTAAGAACGACCTTTCCAAAAAGTCTATGGTTCTGAGATTAGCTGCTCAAAATCAATGTTTTTAACCCCACCACATTCTGTCCCTTTAGCCACCTTCGTTCAATTTTGGTTGCTCCTTTCTATACCAACGTGCCCATTATGGTAAATCCTAAACTACCATCCCTATCCTATAAATTTACTATAATATGTAACATCTAGTTGGCTTTTGGAGATTGATCATTCCCTCGTGTTGTTTCCTTGAACCTAAAGGAGTCATCATCTTCATCCATTAGGGTGACAGTGAGGTGTGCTTTATGACAAGGAAGGACAAGTCAACTTGGGGAGATCTCTACAAGATAAACTATTATTCTTGGTTATTAACTGTCTCTATTGGCTTGAGGGGCTTGGACCTAGGTTCAGGGTTAGCTATGATAACCAACAAAACCCTTTATCACCGGCCCTTTCGGCAACGATCTACTTGCGTAGATCGCAGTCTCACCCGAGGCGATATTGGGGGATGTTGGAACCAGGTTTCCACATCCAGAAGGATTATGGAGTGCGGATCTTGATGTATTCTAACTCACATAAATATCTATTACTGCACTATGTGATCTTACTTAATATTATACCAAATACAACCTATTCATACCCGAGGTGATATTGGGGGATGTTGGAACCAGGTTTCCGCATCTAGAAGGATTATGGAGTGTGGATCTTGATGTATTCTAACTCACATAAAGATCTATTATTGCACTATGTGATCTTACTTAATATTATACCAAATACAACCTATTCATACAAAAAGAGTACTTTGCAGATATAAAACTCTATCTACTGTGCATGAATCAATGGACCTTAATTATAATTAACTGTAACAACATTCATATATTAATTTTGATCTTATCTTTTACTACACAACACAAAAGTAAACAGTAATTGCACAAAGTAAAGTACAAAATGTAAGTACACAATTCTTTATTATCTTCATGTCTTCACAATTACAATCATTCTTACCCTGCGCACATAGTTGCAGACTTACCAGGGTCTCTATGCACACAACTATAGGAGTCTTCCCCTTCACTCTAACACATAAATATATGACAATTACAGACTCAAAAACATCAAAACATATCCATATCCATGCCTTTGACTTACTAAGACAACCCTTTATATATATTTTTCTCTTATAATACCATGGTCCGCAAACTATGGGCGGAGCTCAAAACATACAAATTGATCCCATTCTTTTACAAAGTAATGGGCTTTGACACACCTTAAAGCCCTTATGACTCTTAAAACACTGCATGAAACGTGCACCGCTCCTCAAAATGTAGGATCTTTACAAGACTTTGACCTAGAGGGACCTTAACCAACAGGCCCCCAACACAAAGATGTGACTCGTCCTGAGTCACTCAGCTAGTATGTCTTGAATCTTCACTTTGAGACCATTGTATGCATCCTTCAAAGGTTGAAGTGTCTTTGCGCACTGCGTGGAGGCCTGTCGTACTTCCTTTACCAGCTTCTCTATCGTCAGTCCTGTTGTCGCCAGACCGATGGTTATTTGCGTCTGCCTTATGATCTTTAGCTTGCTCTCCACTTTTTGTGAGTGATGAATGGTTTCATCGGCCCATGGCTGTGTTTGTGCTGAAATGATCTACTCCTTTCACTGCAGCTCATTGATCTGTCCTTGCAAAAACTTTCCCTCTTGGAGACGGGCAAACTGTTGCGCAGGTGCTAGGGTTCGTGACGTCACTTTGATTTCATCAAATTGTTGCTTATTGTCGTGGATCTATTCCTCTATATTTTAAACATGTGGGTCCTCCTACAGCAAGTCACATATCTCCATAATGTCTTCGAAGATCTGGCGTTACACAGTATTTTGTCACGCCTCCTGCACTTCCCTGTGACATACCCCAAAGTGCTTGAAACATGACGATTATACAATATAGTCATCCATGTATACAACTCAAATCCCTTCTAATACTTTGATTGGAAAATACATTGAACTTTCCCTGAAGAAATAACTCTTAAAACCATAAAATGAGAGTCATCGCTCTTATGAAGCTTAAAACGACAATGGTTTCCTGTTGCACTGTACTTGACTAGAAATGGCATCGCTTTGTTCCCTTGCATACCGTGATGATCACAAAGATGTAATTTTCCCAAAGAGGATGATAAGCTTCGTGATCTAGAAGCTTCTAGAGTGACGAGGTGGAGGTTGTTTTGCAAAGATGATGTTGAATCCTCCCAACTTGGCCTCTTAGTCTTATCCCTATGAGATACTTCTTGAGATGAGGGTCTAATTTTATCTTTGCATAAGTCCTAACTTCCTTTCCTAGTCTATAAATTCATCCTCTCCCATTCCCAAATGGGTTGTCTATGTCAATTTGCACCCTTATGCTTAAATTGCGCCTAAGGCTATTCATTTGACTTGGATAAGGAGTGTGTTGGGGAAAATTAATTACTTAATAAAAACAACTAATCACCTGAACATTAATTGTCAACCCTAGGAGCGTCTTTTTATTTCAAGGCAATAGGAAAAATATATGCATAACAAATATCAACAGCTAACACAGGTTCTATATGATTGTGTTCTATACTATCAAGCTCATTCAACAAGAAATAAAATGCAAGACTTGAATAATACAACTAAAATTAAAAAGAAGAAAGTAAATGACTGGAAAAAAAATTATGCTAATCACAAAACTTGAATCATTGCTAGATTAAACCACACATTGCTAAATTGGAAATATAATCTATTGCACCCAACGTAATTCAAATTATAATCTAGAGCAGTAAATTAAATGAAATCTAGAAATTGGATGAAATAACAAATCTGGAAAATGTAGCAAAAAAAAAATTAGTTCAAAGGAAGGAAATCTATTTTAAGGAATAACAATTCAAATTCAAATAAACAAACACATAACTACACTAATTTACATATTCAAGGGAGCACCTCATCCAAGGTAGTGGGCTCAACTGCCCAAGACTCAGTTCCACCTTGAGAAATAAATTAGATAAAATTACAGATAACAGACGTACAACTCAGTGGATAGCTTCATTAAAATATATGAGAGAAATAATTACAACATAATGAAGCTCTTAGATTTGCCTTAAATTCAATAATTGTTCATCTCCCATCTCTCATCTCTTATCTCTTTTCCCACATCCTATCTAATAATTGTCCATCTCTTATCTCCTAATTATCGACCCTTCTTTGATATCTATTTTCATTTAAATACACAGAGCGCAAAGGGAAGTTACAACAAAGTTGATTACAAAATGATTACCATTACAATTTTGGATTGATTACATAATCCTAATAAACAAGATCAGATCTGAAAGATCTTCCCATCCTCATTCAACAGGAGCAAATCGAATTTGGTATTGCAATTGGAAGAATTTGGAAAACGGTCGCAATAGCAAATCTAAGAAAACTGTTCTTCAAAAAACTAATTTGGTATGTTCTGTACAAAACCCATGTCTCGGATTTTCAAGATTCGCCTTCATTTGTCCGGAATGTCCAACACAAAACTGTCACTTCTTATCCCAACGAATTTCTGAGTTGGAATATTTGATTATGAGCTGGAAATCAAATTTGCAATCTGGAAAATATCTTGGAGGCTAAAATCATGAGTGATGTTATAACAAATTTATTAATAAATCATCATTGGGAAAATAATGCATAATAATATTCAATATATTAAAAATAAAGGAGAAAAAATAGTATTTATCCATAAGAGCATAAATAATTATAAAATGGAATTATATGATAGATTATGATAAATCATGTGATAAAGAATGGTAGAAATTGATGAAATAGATGTTAAAAAGTGATAATAATAATGACAAATTAGTGGCCCAACATACCCCGAAACTGAATATGCTGCATGTCTTCATGTAACCTAAAGCCCCTATATTAACCAAGCTATAATACAGAAATGTTCATCCCAACTCATGAAATTGATGGAACAAATGACTTCTTCCTCAAATAATGAATATTCAATTTTAACAATGTTGATGAAGGATAAGTTGTAGCATAATATGATATAAGTAATAGAAAACTTCATTAACCATTTTCTCAAAAAATACAAACTATATTTTGCTGAAATTTTGCAAGCAGATTTCTACTATATTAATGCTTATCTAATCCAAAAATCAGATCGTTTTGATGCACAGATCATGAGATATAAACAAAATGGCTGTCGGTGACAGTGCATGATTTCTGAAATTTTACAAACTAATTTAGCTTGAAATATTCTGGGTTAGTGTATTTTAATGATACCTCTTTGCTGTCAAAAAATCACAAGAATTTAGTTCATAGTTTTAATGATATACACAAATCATTTTCTACATTGTATAAAAATGAAATTATACTCTTAAATGAGAAAGAAAGTAGAACACATCTATCATGTGTAACAATTCCTCCCCCAAACTGGAGAATTAGCATGCCTTCATGCAATACTGGAAAACAAATTGAGGTGATTGCTACAATCATTGTTGAAATCTATGCTTGGTGTAAAACAACATGGAATAAGGGAGGTTTTGAGAATGAATAAGGAGATCGATGGATGATGGCATGGTCTTAATAAATAAATGAATGAAAGTAACACTTCCCCAAACTGAAAGCTTCTATGTTTCTGAAAAATGCGAAGTGATAAAGATGTGGAATGATTGATGATAAATAATGCTCTATGGATTTTCATGAAATTCTCCTAAATTTTTAATAAATCAGAAACTTATGTTATTTTACCTCTGAAAAAATGTGGAATGACATGTATGGACTGACATTTGTTGAAGTTGATGTAGGCTGAGCTGATGCTGAAAGTGATGCAAAAGGTGGAAGCCATGCAAGCACATCTTGTCTAAACAATTGTTCGCGTTTGCAAGTTGCTTGAGCCTCTTCTGTTAGTTGCAATAGTGTGGGCTTGCTGTGAATAGAGTTTCCCCCCATACTTGTTTTTCTCCTTCCCCCCCTCCAATTAGAAAATGGCGTCCACAACCATAAAGAATAGGAAAAAGGGAAAGGATGTTGGGGATTCATAAATGCAGCAGGACAATACTCAGAGTGACGTAAATACGTCAAAAAATGATTAGAGCAGTACAAATCACAAAGATGGGAAATGACTGCAAAATGAGTAAAACAAATAATTGATCATTATGAGAAGAGATGTTTCCTTAGGTGAAAAAATATGACGAAAGCATGACAGGCGATAGATGATAACGACTGCTGGTATCGATTGATCAGACAATATTGATATAATTCATATAAAAGTATAGTTTACCATGCATATTGGTTAATATAGTTATAAACACTGTTCAAATGGTAAATTCACCTTTAGAAATGAATCAATAGGAAATAATGGGATAAAGAATAATTGGCAATGTAACATAGAACTTCAATACCATAAGCAGAGCCACTGTTGCGAGTAGGCATTCATAACTTCAACAGGTTGTTTTTTAACCAAAAAATGAGCTAGAATCCTCTATTTAGTATTTAGATGGTTGTTTATTGCTATAAAGAGATCACTATGCTGGCATGGTAACCAGATAATCATAGTGCCATTCACTAGGATATAACAAAGTGATCAAGCTGGCTCGTGATGAGACCTCCTGTCCTTCTGATAGTTTTGACTATCTAGAAGGCCATTACCCTGGTGTGGTGGCCATAATGGAATGCCACTTGTTACATCCTTATGATCATGGTAGGTTGGCTGGTAATGAGACTCCCTATCCTCTTTAAGATGATTTGTATTGTATTTCCATATTTTTATTGTAAAGGGAGAGAGGCTCATTTATTCCTTAAGAGTAAGGGATGGCGTGAGAAATAAAAAATGCTAATGAAAGTTATGCATTTATCCCTATATCATCATACCAAAGGAAATTATCAATTGAAAGTGTGAAAGATAAACCAACATGGTATTAAGATAACGAATCATTTTATGATATGTCCAAAGAGAAGATATTCAACTAGTCATTATATAGATAAACCAGGTCAGTTTCAGAATAAAGATAACCATCAAAGGTTTTACAATTCATAATGGTATTAATATTATTGTTTTTCCTTTATCTTGGGTACAAATTCCCAATCCAAAAAGATGGTTTTGATAGGAAAGCATGGGAGAGAAAAATGGTTGCTTGATTAAAATTGAACGACAATTGTGTGGTTATTGGAACAACAATTATTGATCACAAGAAAAAGAAATCACAACAGTTCGTTTTACTGAACAATAGATGTTCAATTGACTGAACAACAGTTGTTCAATTGATTGAACAACAATTATAAATATGCCAAAAAGAAATCAGGGTTGTTCGTTCTACCGAATAACAACTGTTCAATTGACTGAACAACAACTGTTCAATTGATTGAACAACAATTATTGACACACCAAAAATAAATCGGAGCTGTTTGTTCTACCGAACAACAACTGTTCAATTGACTGAACAACAACTGTTCAATTGATTGAACAACAATTATAAACACACCAAAAATAAATCATAGCTGTTTGTTCTACTGAACAACAGTTGTTCATTTGACAGAACAACAACTACGCATTCGCCAACGGAATGACAACTACAACTTTGAAGGAAGCAATGCCCAAAACGCAAAAACATAAGAAAAAACAGAAAAGAAAAAACAATTTATTTAAAAACAGTAAATAAATAAATAAATTAAATTACAACATCTATGATGTTTTCTAAGGGAACATCAATCTGTTTCTAGGAAGAACATTCTGTCAATGGAAAAAAAATGATCTCTTGGAAAAATGCTTTGGCAGCAGTGACATGAATCTTCAAATGGAAATCAATTCTCCATTTCTTCTGTTATGAATCCATTAGGTAATGAATTCGATGAAATGACCTTGTTTCATTAACATTTCTGTCAATAATTGCTCGTCCATAAACTGACCTCTTTTATTGATCTAAAATGGGGCACTAAAGGCTTCTTGTCAACTTACAAGAACCTCTCCCACTCCAAAGCTTATTAAACACCAAGATCTATGCTTATGATTGACAATTTGCGGAATTAAAAGTGCTTGAAAGAGGTGTATGCTTATGTTTGTTTTTAGTTTGTTTATGTGCTTCGTCTTCTTTGCTTATTTAAATACATGTAACAGTAAATAATGTAGCAAATAAGCAAACACAAAAGACAACAATGTAATATGAAGTTCATCCTAATATCTTGGGCTACGTCTCCTTAAGCTCTAATCAACTCGATTAGGCTCTTTGGGATTATGGCAATGCTTGTTTTACAAGTTCCACACTCAACTCCATAGGTTTAAAACTATACCTATGGGCTTATAATACCATCTTACCCCTGGCTATCCTTACTCTGTAGACAAATCTAGGCCTCTCTAAACTAGACTCCTTCAGTTAGTGCTCTGAACTATCTTGAGCTCTAGCTTGCACCAACTCCCTCAGAATTCTGTTAACTGTCTCTGGAACTCCTTCTTCTATCTTCAGCACACATCAGACATCAGCAATAGCTTGATCATTTGATCTCTTTACTGTTCTCTGGCTCTGTCTGCCCTCTGGCTCTCTGGCTCTTGACTCTCGGCTTTGGCTCTCAGCTCTTGGCTCTCGGCTCTTGGCTCTTGGCTCTGGGCTTTGGGCTCTTGGCTCTTGTAAGGAGAATAACTGCCTCCAAACTCTAGTGGCGTCTCTCTATTCTACTCTCACTGGCTCAGATTATTACAATGTGTGAGCTCCCCCTGAGTCTCTACACAACAATGGGATCTATCCCTGAGATGGCTCGAACTCCTCGAGTCCACAAGAATAACGCCTCTAGACCTCCTAGATGGTTACTAAAACTTCTTTGGTTCCCAAAAATGCCTTCCTCTTCACTGGACCTTTCTGTCTGTCTCTTCACCTTCTCTTCTGCACTTTAATTCGTGTTTTCATGACACGTTCAGCTACATCATTTCCTTACGGTGGGTAACAATTATGTTTAAAATAGAAAAGGTTTGGAGATGAAAGGACTGGCGGGCGCAAAATTCCCCACTGTCTGGCCTTTCTCCTTAACAAAATCCCTAAAACAGAGCAAACTTAAACAATATGCAATATACACGGAAATACATTGCAAAACAGATTAATCCAGATCTCAAAGATCATCAACCCATCTATAATATTTTGAGTCCCCGCATCCATCGCAAATCGCAATTTTGCATGGTCTGTTGTTCCCATGTTCTTTGATGTGCCCCGATCCCCTGATCTCCGATCACTCCGATCGGCGCTATCGGCTATCGGCATTATCGCTATATCACTTATCGGCTATCTCTGCTTCCATGATCTGCAACCCTTAAGCTTCCCCGATCAGCGATCTCCAATCAGATCCTGACCGTTGATTCCCCATTTAATCCGACGGTTCGCACTAAACCCAAAACATCAAGCAGTCCGCTCAATCTCCACCGTTGATCCATGATCTCCAATCCAACGGCTGACAGCCATTTCGGGTGGCCCACTTGCATGGAGATTACCTACCCGAAAAATCAGTTTTCTCTCTCCTACAGCGCGCTACGTGTCGGCTGGTGTATGGAATTGGGTGAAGCCCTTCCCATACCACTTACTGCTTGAAGCCTGCCCGAAATACCGTTTACTTCCCTCCTTCCAGAATTCAAAAGGTTTAGCTTATTTTCCATAAACTCTTTGGATCCGCTTGCTTGTAGTTTTAGCTGTAGAATGTGTTGATCTCCTTTGATCGGACAATCCTTCGCCTTTGACCCTGTTCTTCATTATCGAAGGCCTGAACCAATCTCCGACTGCCACATCATCTGCTATGCTGACATCATCATATACCCACGGCTCTTTCCTGGGTTGCCACATGTCCTGTTGACGTAGCCATTGACTCTTTGGCCTGAAGTTTGACTTGGTTCTAATTCCTTTATCCGAACTCGGATTTACATGTGGTTTGCGCTATTAGCACCTTTTCTACTTTTACCTCTATTTGAAGCCTTTTAGACTTAGAGGCCATGCTAGATCGATTTTAGATCGCGCCTCCCCATTGGGAATCTTTTGGACCCCAAAAGACTAACAGACTGATCTGAATAGTAGATGAGAGTAACAACACCCTCTTCTTTCAGCCTCCATACACTTGCCTTGCATAGTGCCTCTGTACCAAAGCTTTTAAACACTTTCCTTCATGGATGTGTTTGTCCTCCGGTTAAGAACTGTCTTCCTCCTTGACTTCATGCAGAACTCCTGTTGAGGAGGTTACAGAAGGTAGTTTTAACATCTCTTCCTCGATCATTGATCCAAGGTGGCTCAAACAAATGTGAAGTTACATCTTCTTCACAAAAATTTATATTTGTATCTGTTTGACATATTGTCAACAACAACTGTTAACAACAACAGAATTACAGACAAAACTGGATGGCCTAAACTCTTGCTTCAACAAAAGAAACAGATTTTTCACATCTTGTGAATTACCTCCATGTCTTAACATCTTCATACAAATGATTGACTAGATAACAAGTCAACAAAACATGCCTTTAAAACAATTGACCCTTCAAGTCAAGAATGTAGAAAAATAACTTTAGGATTCTTTTTCAAAGATGAAAACACTTCATCATCATCTCCATCTTGGAGACCAAATCAACTTTTTCCAAGTCAACATTAACATTACATGCAATCTTAAAAGCAAAGCAATCAACCCTTCAACTTAATTACACATACATGCTCAAATACAAGGAAATCATCGACATCCTTGTGTTCATGCACATCATTCTCATGCATGCATTTCATCCTTTAACTTTCGCTTAAGTACACTATACTTTCGAAGCTGAAATGAACATGGTGTTGCAGCAATAAAGTGAGTCTCCTACTCAACTTTTCCATTCACCTTCTTGGTAAAATCCTGCAACTTGCATCTCATTAGCAAAGAAATGCAAATAGATGCATTATATCAATAGACATGCAATCTTAATTGGATAAGAATCCTAACCATTTCTTACCAATCCATTTCAAAGGTGTTACCTTTGTCTGCACATCAACATCAACATGTGAATCATCCTGAAACACATCAATCATGGAATCTTTCTTTCCATTCTTGCCATTCTCTCGTTCCACCTTCTTCAAGTTTCATGGAAGCATTGTCAGATTCAGAGTCCAACACTTTTCAACAATATGTCCTTGCTTATGGCAGTAAGTGCAACACATGTGCATCTTCTTGACAACATGATTTGCCTTGTCCAATGGACCTTTGGCTCTTTGCTTCCTTTCCTTCAAAAGTTTCTTGTATGTGGCCATTCTCTTCCAACAGCTAGAAACATTATGGTTATCCAAACCAGAAAAGGAACATGCGATTCTTTTCCCATGCTTATATGGAATTTTATCATGCTTTTCATAATAAAAAGGAATATGATTAGAACTAGATTTATACCTTTATTTTTCACCCTCATTACCTTCATGAGGAGGTGAATTGAATGAAGAAGTAGCTCCCTTTGGAACACCATCAACCTCTTCAATGGTTTCAGAGTTTCCACAACTCTCTGGTTCAAGTGTATGCTTATGCACATTTTCTTTCTACAAGATATGCTTCACACCATTGCATTCCCCAAGAATACAATCTTTATACTCTTGAGGTAGAAGACCTGCAATGAAACTCCTTATTGGAGTTGTTTCAATGGTCTTCATGGCAGATTTGGAACTTTCTCCATAAGACTGTCCATAGCCAAGACCCAAATACTTAGGCCTTTCCTCAACCATTATTGGCTCAACAATACCTTGTGCATGTTTGCCCAAGCCTTTACCTTCATAGCCCATCTTGGACACTAACTTGGACCTTATGCCTCTGGTATGTTTTTCAAAAGAACCAACATAAACATTCAACAATGTAAACTTTGAAACGGGAACTATAAACTCAAAACGAGAACTCTGGCCCAAAAACCCCAAAAAAACCACAAAAACAGTGCTCAAAACGAAAAGTGTGTATACTGGAACGATGTTTTTTTTTTTTAGGTGTCAATTTTGCGGTTGTTTTAAAAATGGCAGCGACTACGAAATTTTCTACGAAATTTTCCTGCAAAATATAGCTTCAGAAAAAAAGTGTTGATACTGGAATAATGATTTTTTTTTTAGGGGTCAATTTTCATACTTTTTAAACAATGCTAATAAAACCAATTTTTTATGTCTCAAACAAAGTTAACTTTTAAGGAAAAACACATTAATGTTTCTGGTAGAATATCATTTTTCTTTCTTAAGTATAAATTTAACATGTTTTCAACCACAAAACTAAAAAAACATGACATTATGAACAAATTATTTCACTGAATGAATTCAAAAGTCTTTATTTGTACACTGAATAAAAGAGACATTATATCTCTAATTTGATATTGCATTGTAGATATTTAAACAATAAGATTTATCATACTTAAGACATAATCCAACAACATAAAAATGCTTCATAACTTCTCATTTAACAAAATATGGAAAACATCCATTTTATTTGAAGATACGATGCATACATCAGTTATATAAACTGTCTTAAACAATTATTCAAAATCACTCATATTTTCTTGCACACCATCAGAATTCACATCTTCAGATGAGTGACTGGATGCTGACGAAGATGTTCCATATTCTTCTCTGTCATCAACTAGTGCCCCATCTGAGTCCACATGCATGCCCAAGATTCCAGGTTTCAAAAGTCTTCTAGATCTACGACTGGTTTCAGCAGAGTCCCATGTCAACACTGTTCCTTCTGGTAACAACCTTTTCAGAATCTCTGTCGTCTTGAAGCGAAGAGTTCCTCTCTTTGTTAAATTGAAGTCATAAACAAGTATGTCAACATCCTTCAATTGTAATATGTCTGTGCGGCGGCGATTTATATTTGTACCCTTTCTTTTTCTTTTTCCACCATTTTTTTGTCAACTACCATCTCTGGCTTATACACACCATTGAATGGGTGTGTATTTGTGGCATACCAATGTACTTCAACACCTGTAACATCCTCATTTTCTATAAATACCTTTAAAACTTTAGCAACCCAAAATGGATAGCCATTAGGATCTCCATCTGCTAGCACTGCAATCATGCAACCCTCCTTAATATCCTGTACTGAACCCCTATAAAGGTCTTCCATGGCTTCACGTTGTGCACGAGATCTTCTGGAACCTATATACATCTCTCTTTCCTCTGCCTGTGAAGAATTAATAATACCCTGAGATTGTTGTTGTTCAACAATGTTTACTTCCTCATGTTCATTCGACACATTTTGTGGCCAAATAAATGGATTTTTCAAAGGTATATCTTCATTTATTGTTGTCGAAATGAGATAACTTTGATTATTGAAAAACGACTCCCACCAAACTGAATCAGCAATGTCAAAGTACTCATATGTATATCTAATACATTTTTTAATTTCTTCCAGGCAATCAGAATAATTTATAGCCCTGTTTTGTCTACGTGCATTCTGAACTTCACCAACTGATTGTAATGACAATATTTTTGATGCAAATATTGGATGATCTGGAATGAACTTCAAAAATTGCAATCCTGATGACGGTGCCCACTCTGTAGTAGTTGAATACTTCTTGCCCCATATTAGTGTTTTCCCATCAATTTTTTTGATACGAAATTGATGTTGGAAGCTAATGTCATTAAGTTGTTCAATGCATTTCCCCTCACCATATGATCCCAGAATAAACCTTCGCATGTCAACAGTTTCTTCCAACACTTTAAAAGCAGGCTCTGGCATGTATGATTTCTTAATACATTCAATTAGTGATGGCAAGCTCCCAACTTCCTTCCTCCTCAATGTGACTGAAAAACGACTGAACATCTGATCAATATGGTCATGAGTGTGCCCAACAAGAAGGAAACCAACCTTTACCTTTTGAAAAATTCTCAATTCAACAAGCATGTTCAGATACCCAAAAACAATCTGATTTTTGTTTTCACGGCAAGTGTTGTCCAATTGTAGATACAAAACTTCAGGAAGATTACCAGACCAATGAGAAATGACATCATGAATTATGGTTATGGTCAGATTTGCATCATTATGAATATTTGGAGCTATGAAGTACACCCTTGGCAACATTTTCCCATTGAAGACCATACAACCGACCAAGTGAAACTGAATAAAATTTTCCTCTTGTAGATTTTTGGGTGTGCGAACAAAATGTGGTAAAAGTGTTTTCTTCTGGTCCATACCATCAATTATCAAACCCAAATATTTATTTGGATTATCATAACACTTCTTTCGATGCTTGTAAAACTTCTTCCTTTCATTTGTTTGTTGTTCGCGATGCTCCTGAAGTTCTTTGACAATTAAATCTACATAACATAAAAGAAATTCATTAAGAAATATGTTTTCATAGTTGATGACTATACAATTTTAAAAGTAAAAGTTATGAACACTTACCTCTTTCTGAGCCTTCACATTTGTCCCTTTTTGATTTAAGAGAAGCACATGTACTGCAAATCCCCATCCTTGTCTTCTTAGGAATACGAACATTATTGAATTCTTTCTTCCATAGCTTCACAAAATATTGATATGTAATAAAGTGGCCCTGTCCCTCAGCACTTTCTGCATATTCTTTGTATAAGTTGTAGATTTCTCGTCTTGAAAAATTATCTGGAATATGTATTGTCTCTCTATTTGGCATACACTCTCCATGCTTTGAAAAGAAATCTTTCATCCATGACATTGCAGTATTTGATAATGGCCCAAACTGTCTTTTATAACGTACTTCTGAATAAAATGTGGGATCCTTTTCCAAATTTTCTTGAATTCTCGAGAGACGAAAATTCCCAAGTGAATGAAACATTTTGAAAGCTTTTCTACATAATAAAAAATTCCTAATATGATAATCATAACCTGACAATGTAGATTGCATGCAGCCAACTAAATATGAGTTTTTCATGCTTTTATTCATTGACAAATATCTCTTCCTGCTTTCTAATGCAAATGTGAAATCCATACGTTTCAAGCAATTTTTTTGGCAACATTCACTTGAAATGAGAGCGCTGATAGAACTTCTTCTCGTCAGATATTCTGCTCTACCCCTTGTATAACTAGAATAGCTTGCATTGATACGAAAAGGTCTACTCCTACTCCTTGATACAATATTTCTTGGCAACATCTCCATCATTGGATCTTCATTTTTATAAGGACTTTCATCATTAAGAGGAACGTTATCCACACTATGATCTGCTCTGATTTTCAAATTTTGACTGAGAGGATACCCTTCATCTTCCCCTTCTTCAGTGCTACTATCATAGTCCTTAGAATTCAGACTAAATGGAAAATCTGACTCGATGTTTAATGGATATTCTTCCTCATGTACATTGTCAGTGCTGCTCTCATAGTCCATAGAATTAGGACTATGTTGAAAATGTGGCTGTTTACTTATTGAAGATGCTACATCCTGTCCTTTGTCACTGCCACCTTTATACTGATTAGAATTAGGACAAACTGCATCATCCTGTTCTTCATCACTGTTGCTCTCATAGTCCTTAGAATCAGGACTAAGAGGACATTGTGATACTCCAATGTTTTGAGAATCATCATCCTGCGCTTCATCACCGCTGCTCTCATAGTCCTTAGAATCAGGACTAAGAGGACATTGTGATACTCCAATCTTTTGAAAATCATCATCCCGTGCTTCATCACCGCTGCTCTCATAGTCCTTAGAATTAGGACTAAGAGGACATTGTGATAATCCAATCTTTTGAAAATCATCATCCCGTGCTTCATCACCGCTGCTCTCATAGTCCTTAGAATTAGGACTAAGAGGACATTGTGATACTCCAATCTTTTGAAAATCATCATCCCGCGCTTCATCACCGCTGCTCTCATATTCCTTAGAATTAGGAGTAAGAGGACATTGTGATACTCCAATCTTTTGAAAATCATCATCCCGCGCTTCATCACCGCTGCTCTCATAGTCCATAGAATTAGGACTAAGAGGACATTGTGATACTCCAATCTTTTGAAAATTATCATCCCGCGCTTCATCACCGCTGCTCTCATAGTCCTTAGAATTAGGAGTAAGAGGACATTGTGATACTCCAATCTTTTGAAAATCATCATCCCGCGCTTCATCACCGCTGCTCTCATAGTCCATAGAATTAGGACTAAGAGGACATTGTGATACTCCAATCTTTTGAAAATTATCATCCCGCGCTTCATCACCGCTGCTCTCATAGTCCTTAGAATCAGGACTAACTGGACACTGTGACAATCCATACTTTTGAAATTCATCATCATGCTCATCATCACTGCTGCTCTCATAGTCCTTAGAATTAGGACTAAGTGGACACTTTGACACTCCATTATTTTGAAATTTTCCATCATGCACCTCAAAACTGCTGCTCTCATAGTCTTCAGAATTAGGACTAAGTGGACATCGTGACCCTCCATTCTTTTGAACTTCACCATCACATTCTTCAAAACTGCTACTCTCATAGTCCTCAGAATTAGGACTAAGTGGACATTGTGACACCCCATTCTTTTGAACTTCACCATCATGCTCCTCATCACCGCTGCTTTCATAGTCCTTAGAATTTGGACTAAGTGGAATCTGTGACTCTTTAAATTCTCCATCCCCTCTTTCATCAGTGTTGCTCTCGTAGTCCTTAGAATCGGGACTAAGTGGAAGAATTGACTTTCTATTCATAGTGGAAGGATTCCCACTATATTCATCAATATGAATAGAGTTGTTACGCGATGAAGATGTTGATGGTGTATAAACCGAAACTTCACCATCAGAGCAATCCATCACTTTCAAATAGAAAATGTTGAATGACACAAATGGAGTCTCCTGAGAGTATTATATAGCTTAAAGAATGAAATATTCCCTCCAAAGTTATTCCCTCCAAAAATTTTCGCGAAAATATTTCCCTCCAAAAATTTTCGCGAAAATATTTCCCTCCAAAAGTTTGTTAGATTTATTTACCTTTATTATTTTATTCTACAATTGATTGAAAAACATAAACTAATTTATTTTTATGAAATAAATCACTAAAATTCAAATTGTAAATCACAACTTGTACATTAATTATTCTAATAGTTAAAGTATATCATATTTACTTAACAATTTCTTTTTTTTCTAATTTTTATAATATATTCTCAAACATATTAATCCCACATTCAATCCGTTGTAAAACAACTCTACAATATTCTCTCTATAATAATGTAAAACAAATTATCCCACATTAATCGTATGGAAAAACATCTTCGTAATTTCACTTATATAATAAATTTCGCTATCACTATTACTCGCCTCACATCTAGGTTTTCTGAAATTCCTTGAAAGACTCGTGAATTTGTGGAGCAGCGATATTGCTATCAACAATATATACAACGAAGAATTGTCGCAATTGAAAGGCAAGTACAATTATTTTTTCGAAATTTTCATATTAAATTACGTTAATGAAAAATATATTTTTTTTTAAATTAAAAAATTTTCCAAGCCAAATTTTTTTTTTTATACCACATGGTGAATCGGTAACTGTGAATCGGGCTGGGCGGGGCGGGCGGGCCGGGTGGGCCGGGCGGGCAGGGTGGGCTGGGCGGGGCGGGCGGGCGGGCCGGGTGGGCTGGGCGGGCGGGCGGGTGGGATGGGCGGGGCGGGCGGGTGGGCTGGGCGGGGCGGGCGGGGTGGTCTGGGGTGGGCGGGTGGGCGGGGCGGGGCGGGCAGGTGGGATGGGCGGGGCGGGCGGGTGGGATGGGCAGGGCGGGCGGGGTGGTCTGGACCACCCCGCCCGCCCCGCCCATCCCACCCGCCCGCCCCGCCCACCCGGCCCGCCCACCCCGCCCGCCCCGCCCACCCGGCCCGCCCCACCCGCCCGCCCCGCCCATCCCACCTGCCCGCCCCGCCCCGCCCACCCCACCTGCCCGCCCCGCCCAGCCCCGCCCATCCCACCCGCCCGCCCCGCCCAGCCCACCCGCCCACCCCGCCCATCCCGCCCGCCCGCCCACCCGGCCCGCCCACCCCGCCCATGCCACCCGCCCACCCCGCCCACCCCGCCCACCCGGCCGCCCCGCCCGCCCACCCCGCCCATCCCACCCGCCCGCCCACCCCGCCCATCCCGCCCGCCCGCCCACCCGCCCATCCCACCCGCCGGCCCACCCCGCCCACCCCGCCCGCCCGCCCACCCGCCCATCCCGCCCGCCCGCCCCGCCCCGCCCATCCCACCCGCCCACCCCGCCCGCCCCGCCCACCCGGCCCAGCCCGCCCCGCCCCGCCCACCCCCCCGCCCACCCCGCCCACCCGGCCCGCCCCACCCCGCCCGCCCAGCCCACCCCGCCCGCCCGCCCCGCCCAGCCCACCCGGACCGCCCGCCCCGCCCAGCCCACCCGGCCGGCCCGCCCCGCCCAGCCCACCCGCCCGCACAGGGCCACCCCCGGGCCGCCCCGCCCCGCCCGAGGGCGGAGCGGGGCGGCCCGGGGGTGGCGCTGCGCGGGCGGCGCAGAATCGACGCTCTGCCCTAGGGCGGGGCGGGGCGGCCCGGGGGTGGCCCTATGCGGGCGGGGTGGGCTGGGCGGGTGGGCTGGGCGGGGCGGGGTGGGCGGGCGGGCGGGGTAGGCTGGGCGGGGCGGGCGGGTGGGCTGGGCGGGGCGGGCGGGGTGGGCGGGTGGGCTGGGCGGGGCGGGCGGGCCGGGTGGGGTGGGATGGGCGGGGCGGGCGGGCCGGGTGGGATGGGCGGGTGGGATGGGCGGGGCGGGGCGGGGCGGGCGGGTGGGATGGGCGGGGCGGGGTGGGCGGGCGGGCGGGCGGGTGGGATGGGCGGGGTGGGCGGGGTGGGATGGGCGGGTGGGATGGGCGGGGCGGGCGGGCGGGTGGGCTGGGCGGGTGGGATGGGCGGGGCGGGCGGGGTGGTCTGGACCACCCCGCCCGCCCCGCCCATCCCACCCGCCCACCCCGCCCACCCCGCCCAGCCCACCCGCCCACCCCGCCCACCCCGCCCGCCCGCCCGCCCCGCCCGCCCGCCCCGCCCGCCCCGCCCCGCCCATCCCACCCGCCCATCCCACCCCGCCCGCCCGCCCGCCCGCCCACCCTCCCCTTCCACCCCACCCGCCCAGCCCGCCCCGCCCATCCCACCCGCCCGTCCCGCCCCGCCCATCCCACCCGCCCCGCCCATCCCACCCGCCCACCCCGCCCCGCCCATCCCACCCGCCCGCCCCCCCCCGCCCACCCCACCCGCCCGGCCCGCCCGCCCCGCCCATCCCACCCGCCCGGCCCACCCCGCCCACCCGGCCCGCCCACCCGGCCCGCCCCGCCCGCCCCGCCCAGCCCACCCGGCCCGCCCCGCCCGGCCCGCCCGCCCCGCCCAGCCCACCCGGCCCACCCCGCCCGCCCGCCCCTCCCAGCCCACCCCGCCCAGCCAACCCGCCCACCCCGCCCAGCCACCTCGCCCTCCCGGCCCGCCCCGCCCAGCCACGCCCGCCCCGCCCAGCCCACCCGGCCCGCCCGCCCACCCCCGCCCCGCCCAGCCGGCCCGCCCCGCCCAGCCCACCCCGCCCAGCGCCGCCCAGAAATTTTTTTATTTACTAATTTATGTGTTTTTTTTTTAGGAAAATGGCATCAAGAAAAATTTCTGTGAATCTTTCTGGAGCAAGGAGTCTTAAAGGTGTATCTTCAAAAAGCGTTGGTGAACGAACTCCACCTGAGCTCATACCTACAAATATGTCAACTGTTTTAAGTGATAAGAAGCTAATCTCAGATTGGAAAAGTTCAAAAGAGGTGAAATTTCCATCAAGAGCCTGGTATGTGAAAGAAAGAGAGAGCACAACTGTGAATATATATCTATACATTGATACACGCAATAATACTGAAAATTTGGAGGTGATGGGAAAAGTCATAGATATGTGTTCGGTACCAAACACTGAAGTTGTTTACGTACTTACAAAAACTGCCAAGTCACATGAAAGGATTAAATACCGACTATCATATTCATTATATGATAGGAGAGAGGTATCTACAAAGTTGTGTAAACAAATCGTAAATGATATGACACAAAACACGGTAAGTATTGTTATTTGTATTTTTATTTTGCATTTTGAAAATGTCTCGCTATATTTTTTAACTTTGATTATATTAACATATGATATTTTGTTTGGCAGAATTTTGTTGAAAGCTGTTCAATTATGGTGGGAGGCATTCATTACATAGAGAATGATATCATGAACGTTGTCAGCCATTTTTACTCAGTGTCAGAGGAAGATATGCAAAACATGGAAAATGTAGTAATTGATGATGCTACAAAACTACATCCAAAGAATCATAAAAAAAGGCCTCTGGTGGATAAATCTAGCAAGGGTAAACAAGTTACTTTTGAGGACGATGAAGTTGACAATGAAGCATATGTTGCCATTACTGAAGATGACATTGAAATTGTGGAAGGTCGTAAAAGACCAAAAGTAACAATGGCCAAGAATAGATCTCTTCAGAATGTTAAGACGAAAAAAAGTAGAGTTGAAGATCTTGAAGCAGTCATTACCAGCAGTCAAGAACCTAGTGAAACTTCAAAAGAAAGCAGAGAAATCATTACACCAGGAGCTGATTTAGGTGATGGCATTATCAAAACAAAACAAAATGCCATTCGACAGAATTTGACAAAGAGAAACCTAGTTGATGGTGGTCGTACATTTCAGTTAAATGTGACACAAACCTATAAGGCAAGTGAAGGACAATGCCAATATCAAGTCAGAAAGCCGCACCATCTGCATGTTCACAACTTGAAGACATTGATGAGGTACAATCCATATGCTCATGTGGTTAGTTATGTGCTTCTTGTTGATCCACTTCAAGTTCCCAACAAAGAAGCATTTGATAAGTCAAAATGTTTTGAATACAATTATTATGTGCTTGGGGGGAACCATTCTGTTGAAGCTCAAAGACAATTGATGGAGGAATATCCTAATAACCCACGTTTTGAAACGATGAAATGTATCATTTATGCTGGTTTAAATGAAACAGAAGCAAAGCTAGTGGCATGGGATCATAATTCAGATAATGAATATAGGATGTCTATGACTTTGGTCCAAAAGGTTAGATTTATTCATAGTGAATTCCTAGAAAAATGTGGTGGGGATAAGATCAATATTACTACAGATTTCCGAAAGGAATGTTGTATGGAAATAGGCTATCAAATTGAAGATAAAGGCAATTCAAAAAATGGAAAAGACAACAGATCTAGCGATTTATTCAGAGGTGTTGATAACATTTTCCAATTGGCATTTAGAACTGGAGATATTTGGAATTTGATTGATGACATTTTTAGCATGTGGGAAGACATTGGCATTAAAAACCAGAAGGTCAGAAAGTCTAAGCCATTGATATGTAGCAACAATAAATCAGCGCCTGAACTGAAGCAACTTCCAGACGATATGACCATCACGCCTTGGAGGGCGATGCAAGGAGTGAAAGATGAAAAAATTGTCAAAACAATATTATCTCGTTTGAAGTCGGGGGAATTATCATTGGAAGAAATGTCTGAAGAATTTCAAAAGTAAGTTTGCTGAATTATTTTTACTTATTTCCAGGATTATAGTTATCTTTTAACTAAAACATGTTGTTATTGGTAGTATTTGTTATACATATCAGTATATTAACTTTTTCTTACTTTATCTATGCAGTCACAAAGTTTACATGAAAATTCAGGAACAAATGGTTAAATTGTTGAATGAAGATAGTTGGGATGATGTTGTACGCAACTATCCAGATTCAAGTTCTACATCAACATTGAAAGCTTTTTATCTTGCATTTAAAAAGGTAACTTGATTTATACATTCAGTTTTAATCATCTGTGTACTATTTTTAATTTAAATTAAAACTTACACATACATTTGTTTGTTTGGTAAAAGATGAAGAAAGAAGATAATGGAGCACCAGACAGTTTCAAGACTTTTATTGAAAAAATAAAGATTGAAAGACTGAGAAAGCAACGTATTAAGAATGTTGAACTTGATCCAACTCTTAATCATTTCATTTGGAATGGGCTAGACACTATTCAATATCAAGTAATACAAGGCGACTGTGAAGACATTGCGAAACTCATACCAAAAAGGGATTATGCCCTCGTTATTGCAGATATTCCCGATGGTTTCAATATTCCAAACATTTGCTATGATAATGACCCTTATACTTATCAAGCTTTTAATAAAGTGGTGGCGGGATTTAAGGAAGTGACGTCATCACCATTATGGAGATTTGTGACATTTCATTCAGACACACAGTTGGCAATGTTATTGTCAAGCTTCAAGGGGAAAACAAATTCAAGGATGCAGCTTACATGGTAAGATGTTTAAAGGTATATTTGATTAATGTTGAAAAATTAATTTATGTACAAGTTAATTGAAATTTTACTATTTTATGTTACAGGCAAAAGTCAAATCTTCTTGACAATGAAGATCAACAATTTATAAATGACTGTGAGTTCATTCATATTGATAGTTGGGCAAAAGATGATAGCCATATGTCTATGATTTTTAATCGGGTGGACAAAAAGAGTCATAGCCAAATACTGACTTATGATGCTGTTGTGAGAAAACTAACATATGAAGACAAAGATATGAAAGGAGAGATAGTTAACATTTATCAGAAACCACAATTATTGATTAACTATCTTATAGACATATGTTCAAATGAAGGAGATTGGGTTCTGGATTTATTTTCTGGCTCAGGTACGTTTTGCCACATGGAATTGAATTTCAATATGTTCTTTTTTTTAATTAATATGTCATTGTACTAATTTACTTCATTATTTTTTTGTGCTTGATAATTAGGTACAACACTAGCATGCTGCCTTCAAAAAGGAAGAAATTGCATTGCAATTGAGAAAGATCCATTACAATGCAATTTCATTCAGCAAAGAATTAATGCTCTTCAATTTCTTCCAGATGCAATGCAAGAAATTGGGTTGAAGAAAGGGGACTTTAGTGAATCACGTGTGGCAAAAAAGGCAAAGGAACCCCAACCACCATTAAATGGAATGTATGGAAAGACACATATTGGGGGATTTGCAGACATGAAAGACCCATTAGAAGAGGAAAATGAGCAAAATGAGCAAAATGAAACAGAAAATATTGTGGAAGAGGACAATGATGAAACTCTAGAGGACGAAGAGTTTGGATTACGTGACATTCTTGATTAAATTTAAGTTATGCTTGTAACTCAAGCTTTGCAATGTTTTGACTTTGACATTTTATGAGAAGAATAAACACTCAATTAGGGTTGTTATACGTTCAATATTGGTAATATGTGATTTTTGCATTGATTTTTAAGTTAATCATTTTTTTTTGAAAAAAAAGTAGTTATTATTATCCTTTTGACATGAAATTCATAAAAAAAACTATTATTTGACCATTTTTAGTTAATATTTTTGTATAAAAATGGTGATTTTGACATGTTAATTCTAGCAAAAAATTATCAAAACGTTTATTTTTTTGTTATATTTATGTTAAAAATGGTTATTTTTTATGTCCATTGTTAAAAAATGTTGTTTTTTAGAAACAATTATTTCATGTCGATTGAAAAATTAATTAAGGGGGTTGAAAAGATGTCTAAATATGTAGATTATCTAAAATTCAAACTATCGACTTTATAATTTAAAAACGCAAAACAATAAAAAGCCCACTAAAAAAAAAAAAAATTAAGATAGAGAACAAGAAAATATGAATACAATGACGACTTCAAAAACTATCAAATTTAGAAAATAATTTTTTACATTTCACACACTAGAAAATTTAAAGTCAAAAAATAGGTCTTTTAAAAAAAGGGTGTGATGCAGAATACACACTTTTTAAAATCAGGATGAAAATCACTACCATTCACCGAGCCTCACCCACTTAATGCACATGAAAAAAATTAAAGTTCCAAAAAACATGTTCTTAAAAAAACATGTGTATTCTGCATCAACACTTTTGAAAATCGGGTCATTTTTTTGCCACCTCTACAAAACGGGTAACAGTATCAGTTCCCGTTTCAAAGTTTACATTGTTATTCTTAGAAGAATTTGAAGACAAACATGAATTGTTTACCTCTTCTTCAAGCTGATACTTGACCAAGGCTTCTTTGGCAACAAGGAGCTGTGTCTCCAACTCATGCATCCTTTTCAGGTTCATATTTGCAATATGAAGTTGCCTCTCCATTTCCTGCAATTTGTTAGAAAGCAACTGCTTCTCTTCCTTCATGGAATTCAACTGCTCTCTAAGTATGATGCTCTTCCTTCCATCCTCATACATTTCTCTCACCATATCCATCATGGTGAACAAGTCTTGCTTCATGTCTTCATCAAAGAATATTGTGAAGAAATAAGAATTTGAGGACTCACTTGTAGAAGTAGTCATTATCAAAATGAACAAAAGAACTTCAAACAAGATTAACAAAGAGCTTACTCAAGCAACCTTTTGCAACAAACATCTTGTGCTTCAAGGATTTCTTTGAGGTCCTTTGGGATAAGAAGAATGCCTTCAACGCTTTTTCCTTCTTGTCCTCTCCTAGACTTAGCTATCAATAGCTTTCCCTTCACCTCTGCAAACTCAAACAATAGTCAGTTTACAAACAATCAAACAATCAATCCTTGATTGTTTAAACACCTTTCAAGTTAAACAAGCAAATAGATTGCTATGTCAATCAAGCATCATGATCTGATACCACTTGCATCATGATACCATATGCTTCATGATACCACCTGCTCTAGTATAACTTGGGCTCTGATACCACTTGCATCATGATACCATATGCTTCATGATACCACCTGCTCTAGTATAACTTGGGCTCTGATACCACCTGATCTGAAATGGGGCACTAAAGGCTTCTTGTCAACTTACAAGAACCTGTCCCACTCCAAAGCTTATTAAACCCCAAGATCTATGCTTATGATTGACAATTTGCGGAATTAAAAGTGCTTGAAAGAGGTGTATTCTTATGTTTGTTTTTAGACTGTTTATGTTCTTTGTGTTCTTTGCTTATGCTGATATTTAAATACATGTAACAATAAATAATGCAGCAAATAAGCAAACACAAAAGACAACAATGTAATATGGAGCTCACCCTGATATCTTGGGCTATGTCTACTTGAGCTCTAATCAACTCGATTAAGCTCTTTGGGATTATGGTAATGCTTCTTTTACAAGTTCCACACTCAACTCCATAGGTTTACAACTGTACCTATGGGCTTAGAATACCATCTTACCCCTGGCTTCCCTTACTCTGCAGACAGATCTAAGCTTCTATGGACTAGACTCCTTCAGTTAGTGCTCTGAGCTATCTTGAGCTCTAGCTTACACCAACTCCCTCAGAATTATGTTAACTATCTCTGGAACTCCTTCTTCTATCTTCAACACACATCGAACATCAGCAATAGCTTGATCATTTGATCTCTTTGTTGTTCTCTGGCTCTGTCTGCCCTTTGGCTCTCTGGCTCTCAAGCTCTCGGCTCTTGACTCTCGGCTTTGGCTCTTGGCTCTTGGCTCTTGCTCCGGGCTCTGGGCTCTTGGCTCTTGTAAGGAGAATAACTGCCTCCAACCTCTGGTGGCGTCTCTCTGTTCTCCTCTCACTGGCTCGGATTATTACAATGTGTGAGCTCCCCCTGAGTCTCTACACAACAATGGGATTTATCCCTCAGATTGCTCCAACTCCTCGAGTCCATAAGAATAATGCCTCCAAACCTCCTGGACGGTTACCAAAACCTCTTTGGTTCCCAAAAACACCTTCCTTTGTGCTAGACCCTTCTGTCCATCTCTTCACCTTCTCTTCTGTGTTCTAATTCGTGTTTTCATGACATATTCAACTGCATCATTTCCTTAGGTGGGGAACAATGATGTTTAAAATAGAAACGGTTTGGAGATGAAAGGACCGGCGGGTGTGGCAGTCCCCACTGTCCGCCCTTTCTCCATAACAAAATCCCCAAAAAAGAGCAAACTTAAACAATATGCAATATACACGGAAATAGATTGCAAAATAAATTAATCCGGATCTCAAATATCATCAACCCGCATCTATAATATTTCGAGTCCACGCATCCATCGCAAATCACAATGTTGCATGGTATGTTTCTCTCCTTTCCTCTGTTGTGCCCCGATCTCTCGATCTCCGATCACTCTGATCAACACTATCGACTATCAGCATTATCACTATATCACTTATCAACGGTCGCTGCTTCCATGATCCACAACCCTTAAGCTTCCCCGATCAGCGATCTATGATCAGATCCTGACTGTTGATTCCCTGTTTAATCAGACAGTTCACACTAAACCCGAAACATCAAGCAGTCCCCTTACTTTTATTTTTATTAAAATATATAACTAATTGAATAAATATTTATTTAAATATAGGTTTTGCCAATAAATACAGGTTTTACCCCTAATCGAGTCCATCGAACCGTTTCCCGGTCAAATTTAGCCATTAGAAAATATATCTGTTGGATGCTCTGCTCTAACTACTTAATATGCTAATCTAGATCTGTTTCTTCAACTTTTCCTAATGATGAACCACACTGGTTGGTTTGAAACGCGTCGACAAATGAAATATCATGTGATTTACACCGAAAAATGTCTCATAAACTTGATATGGATCACAGAAGCCTCAATTCAACTAAGCATAATTTTTTTGTTTGATGACAGATTAAAATGACTCAAATTGGATATTAAATTATATAAATTTATTTATATCCAATAGAAATAGGTTTTGAATACAAGAATAATTTATGGGTCAAATACGCAAGTGGATAGTTGGAAAAACAGAGTTTTAAAAGTGCAGATTTACAATAGACAGTCAGTGTTTTGGTCATAACATTATCATACGATACCTAAATTAAGTAATTAAAATTGCCTTGTAAACTAGATTCATAGGGGATATACCATATAAATATGGTTTAAAAATATAGTCATTTAGGCCTTCAAAAACTGATTGTCCCAACTCTGTTCCTGAGCTGCCTACAAGACATTATGTCAATGTTTTGGTTATAACATTTTCTTTTCAAATCCAAATTGAGTGATTCAAATTGGGTTTGAAAGTAGACATAAAGGGATACTTATGATAAAAACAAGTTTTAAAAATATTTTCTTTTGGTCCCTCAAAACATGACCGTCCCGAATGTGTTTTCAGAACTTTCATCAAACCCACAAACAAAAAAATATGATATTCAAGCAATTTTTCTAATTTGGTGATAAAAATGAATATAAGCATTTGTAGAACTATTATTTTCAAGATAATACATCTACATACACAAATAAATTAAAACATTTATCATTGATGTTGATTTCCACAGCGTGTTGCAACAAAAACAACTATTTTTACATTAAAAAAAGTATTTATTTATGTTCTTATTTATTTATTTTATTTTCTGCACTAACCTACTCTGCTTTAAAAAATAAATATTCTTATGTATAAGAGTACCTCTAGTGGATCCATTTTTAAAATAAGGCCTCACTTATGTACATACCCAAATTTGAAAAATGCATGTTAATAAATAGTAGGGTATGAGAAGCCAACTTCCCTTGAAAAGATGTTGTCAAAAATTGTTGAAGTATGGAGTGATGCTGCAAACAAATGATGGAGTGAAACCAATCTTCAATATATCCTTTACGTATTGATTTACCATAGCCATCATATCTTGAAGTTTTTGAGTTTTTAAACAACTTGTTGATGCAGACTAGAAGAAAACTCATTTTCTTCCATAACTTCTACAATTTTTGGATTTGAAACAATCCCAATCTCAATATAAGTTTTTTGCAATAGTGCATGTGAGATATAATGGGAGGGAAGGGTAGGTAAATTTTGCAGTTCAACATTTTCAGCATGTTGTAATTGTTTATTATGGTGAGAGTGTGGAATGAGTTGAGTAGGAAATTGTGTAGGGCATGAAGCATTTTGATGATGTAGTTGATTGGGTTGTGTGGATGGTTTTGATAGAAAACCAAGATGTTGTGGAAGAACTGGTGAAGAATATGGATGACGTGTTTGTGCTACAAGACGAGGGAGAGTAGTCATGTAATCATAAAATGAGCCATGCCAAGCTTGTGGACAAGATTGGTGAGGGTTATATTGAGATTGGCATGGATTCCCTAACACAGGAGTATTCCATAATGGACTATGCAAGTAAAAAAATGGAGATGAAGTGTTTTGAACCATACATGTAAGCCACAATTTCCATGGTTTTGAAATTGTAGCAGCGTCTCCATCTATTTGATATGATGCTTCCATCCTAGATAAAAAAGAACAACTATCTATAGGATGCTCCTTTTGGCAATGAGGGAAAAACACTTCTTCAATTTCTTGATTTTTCTGAACCTGCAAAACATCCAATTGTGAATTTAGAGATATAATAAAATCACATTTAAAATTTCCAAATAAAACATTGATTTCAACTCCTATATCTCCTGTTCTTATAGTAGATTTGGAAAAGAAAAAAGAAACTTCTCTAGAATTCTTACCAGCCTTGGAGATTCCTCTTGAATACCTTATGCATAATTCACAAACATCATCATATGATAACTAAAAAACATCACCTTTTCCCATTAGATTTAAGAGTTCTAAAAATTCATCTTTGATTCCTTTAAGAAGGAGTGTTTTTAAGATCTCTTTTTTCAAATGCTTATGCTTTGATTTTTGAAAGTTGTATTTAAATCACTCTACATAGTCCTCCAAGCTTTCATCTTCCCCTTGTATCATACTGAAAATATCTTCACTGACCTTGCAATAGTCTTGGTACTTCTTCAAGAATACATTCTTCATGTCCTCCCATGTTTGGATGCAGTTCCCACTAAGGCTCATGAACCATCGGAGAGCTGCTCCTTTTATAGTAAGAGGAAACATTTTCAACCTTTGATAATTAGTACAATAATCATATCTTCTACAAAGTATTTCAAACTCAAATAAGAATGTATCTGGGTCTTTGTTTGCCAAACCATGAAAATTTGGTAGAGAAGATGGGGGAATTATGTGCATTTGTATCACTCCTCCTAGATTTTTGATAGGGAATTCAAAAGTAGTAATGTGAGCCATTTCTTACCATAATAGAAGATGTTATTCATGTGCTACTTTGGGGATCCTCCTTCATATGTTCCTATCAATTGGTTAGTGAAATGGGTGGTGCTTACATCACCACCTAAGTGGAATCATGAGATTTGTTTTTCAAAGTTCTACCTCTAAAATTCTTACTTCTATCAGTGCATGCTATATGACCTGAGCCTGACTACTAAGGGTAGACCCATCACTGGTTCCCCAAGATGCGTGCGTAGGTTCTTACCTTCTGTCTTCAATATCCAACTCTCACGAAGTCAGGTATGCATTTACAACTAGATATTAGTGTGGTAGTGAAATTTGACTGCCTCCCCGACGACGACGTCAAAATGTTGGGGAAAACTAATTGCTTAAGAAAAACAACTAATCACTTGAACATTAATTATCAACCCGATGAGCATCTTTTTATTTCAAGGCAATCGGAAAAATATATGCATAACAATTACCAACAACTAACGCTGGTTCTTTATGATTGTGTTATATACTATCAAACTCATTCAACAAGAAATAAAATGTAAGACTTGAATAATAAAACTAAAATTAAAAAGAAGTAAATGACAGAAATAAAAATTATGTTAATCACACAACTTGAATCATTGCTAAATTAAACCACACATTGCTGAATTGGAAATTTAATCTATTGCACCCAACATAATTCAAATTCTAATCTAGAGCAGTAAATTAAATGAAATCTAGAAATTGGATGAAATAACAAATCTGGAAAACGTAACAAACAACAAATTAGTTCAAATAAATGAAATCTACTTTAAGGAATGCCAATTCAAATTCAAATAAACAAACACATAACTATACTAATTTACATGTTCAAGGCAGCGCCTAGTCCAAGGTAGTAGGCCCAACTGCCCAAGACTCAGTTCCACCTTGAGAAATAACTCAGATCAGATTACTTGTAACAGATGTAAAACTCAGTGGATAACTCCCTTCATTAAAATGTATGAGAGAAATAATTACAGCATTATGAAGCTATTAGCTTTGGACAATGTAAACTTTGAAATGGGAACTGATATTGTTACCTGTTTCATAGAGATAGCGAAAAAGTGACCCGATTTTTAAAAGGGGTGATGTAGAACACACATATTTTTTTTAGAGCATAGTTTTTGTTAATTTAATTTTTTTTTATGTACATTACGTTTTATAATGTTAGTGATTTGCATGTTGATTTTAAAAAGTGGTGATTCTGCATCATACCATTTTTTTAAAAACCTATTTTTTGACTTTAAATTTTCTAATGTATGAAATGTAAATAATTATTTTCTAAATTTAAAAATTTTTGACACTTTAAATTTTTTAATGTATTAAGTGTGGATATATTTTTTTTAAATGTTACATTTTTTTACCCTTAAAAATTTTTTATGTCAATTTTTTTTTGACATACAAAAAAGCAAATATAAAGATATATATAAAAAAGAAAAAAAATGTAAAAAAAAAAATATCTTGTAAACCATAAAAGAGTTTGGAAAAGAAAAAAAAAAAAAAAAAAAAAAATTAAGTAAGAATAGAAAATTAAAAAAAAAACGCTAACCAAATCTAAAAAAATAAAAAATAAAAACAAACTAGAGTTTAAAAAAATTAGAAAATTAACCAAAAGAATCAAAAAACTAATAAATTAAGATATAAAAACATTTAAAAAAAAACTAAAAAACCAAAAATATACTTAAAAAAAAAAAACGAAAAAACAATTAATTTAAAAAAAAAAGTAAATGTTCTTTATTTAAAAAAATTATAAGCATTTTTTTTATGTATTTTTATAAAATATTGATTTCATTTTTTTTAATATCAAATTTTATTTTAAAAAAAGGTTGTCCTGCAGAGCCCAATGTCGCGCCCCCACAAGTGGCCGGGCGACGACTAGGTGATTCTCGGCCTTGGGCAGCTGCGCCGCCCAGGGCCGCGTTGCCCGGCTACCCATGGGGGTGCGGCCCTGGGCGGCGGAATCGCCTAGCTGCTACCCGACCGCCCGTGGGGTTGTGGCCCTAGGCGACAAAGTCTAATTTTTTCAAAATAAAATTTGATATTTAAAAAAAATGAAATCAATATTTTATAAAAACGATAAATAAAAAATGCTTGTAATCTTTTTAAATAAACAACATTTATTTTTTCTAGAATTTTTCAATGTCCCTTTTGTGTTTTTTAAATAACCTTTTTTTTAAATGTTAAAAGAAATTAAAATTGAAATTTTAAATTTTAAATTTTTTAATATAAAATTTTAAATGTTTTATTTATTTATTTATTTATTTTTAAATTTTAAAATATGCATATTTTTTTAAACTTTAACTTATTACTATTATTTTTATTTTAATTTCAATCTATTTTTGTTTTTTAGTTTTTTTTAAATGTTTTTAATCTTAATTTTAATAGTATTTTAAATTTTTTTTTGTTTTTTTGTTTTTGGTTATTTTTCTATTTCTTTTTAATCTAGTTTGTTATAATTTTTATTTTTTTTTAGTTTTATTATATGTTTTTAAAATTTTCTATTTTTAGTTACTTAATTTTATAGTTTTTTTAAAATTTTGTATGTTTATTTGTTTTTTTTCCAAATTTTTTTTTATGGTTTACGAGATTAAAAAAAAAATGTATTTTTTTTTTAATATGTTCTTCTTATTATTTAACTCTTTATATTTTTTAATTTTTTTTTAGTTTTTTAATTCTTATCTTATATAGGTTAATTTTGTTTATTTTTTTAACATTTTTATGATTGCTTTTATTATTATTATTTTGTATATTTGATTTTTTATTTTTTTATATTTTTATTTTATGTTTTGTTTTTAATATATATTTTTATTTACATTTTGCTATTTTTTATTTTTTATTTTTTTCATTGTTTTTATTTTTAATTTTATGTTTTCATTATTCTTTTGAAATTTCAATGTTTTTGGGAGTCATGATAAAATCTTTTACACCATTATTTCAAAATGTTGAAAATTTACCCTAGAAAAAAATGTTAATTCAACATCAACACTTTTCGTTTTGAAGGTGTTTTTTGGACAATTTTTGCACATAAAATTCAGTTTTAATGGCATTTTTTAAAAATGTTGAAAATTGACCCTAAAAAAAGCCATCGTTCCAGTATCAACACTTTTCATTTTCAGGGTGTTTTTTGCACAATTTTTGCACAAAAAATTCATTTTCACCGCCATTTTTAAAACATGTTCAAAATAGGCTCTAAAAAAAACCATCATTCTAGTATACACACTTTTCGTTTTTAGCACTGTTTTTCTTGTTTTTTCGGGGTTTTTTAGCTAGAGTTCTCGTTTTGAGTTTATAGTTCCTATTTCAAAGTTTACATTGTTTTTTCCTCAAATTCAACAATTGTTCATCTCCCATCTCTCATATCTTATCTCTTCTCGTACATCATACCTAATAATTGTCCATCTCCTCTCTCCTAGTTATCGACCCTTCTTTGATCTCTGTTTTCATTTAAATACACAGAGAGCAAAGGGAAGTTACAACAAAGTTGATTACAAAATTATTTCCATTACAATTTTGGATTGATTACATAACATCAATAAACAAGGTCGTGAAAGATCTTTCCATCATCATTCAACAGGAACAAGTCGAATCTAGTGTTGCAATTGGAAGAATTTGGAAAATGGCTGCAATTGTAAATCCGAGAAAATCGTCTTCAAATAACCTTGCGTTTCTCTTAATACAAACCGAATTTTGGAAACTACCAATTACAAAACTAATATGGTTCATTCTGCACAAAACCCATGTCTCGGATTTTCAAGATTCACTTTCATTTGTCTGAAATGTCCAATGCAAAACTATCACTTCTTATCCCAATGAATTTATGAGTTGGAATATTTGATTATGAGTTAGAAATCAAATTTGCAATTTGGAAAAGATCTTGGAGGCTAAAATCATGAGTGATGTTATAAAATTTTTATTAATAAACCATCATTGGAAAAATAATGCATCATAATCTTCAATATATTAAAAATAAAGGAGAATAAATAGTATTTATCCACAAGAGCATAAATAATTATAAAATGGAATTATATGATAAATTATGAAAAATGATGTGATAAAGAATGGTAGAAATGGATGAAATAGATATTAAAAAGTTATAATAATAGTGACAAATTAGTGGCCCAACAGAGTGCTTAGAGATTTCTTGGCTTGGACTTGGATTACCACTCAAGGAGAGCCTTTCAACATCAACGCTTTGTTTGTAAGCTTCCCTTTATTTCCTAATAATATACAACTATTGGTTCATCTTCCTAAAATATATATGTTCATGTATTATTTAGCTTAACATTCTTTGATCAGTTAAGTAGGTTGTTATTGGATTTTCTATTGGTTTTGTCATGCTTTGTTGTCTCTTCACCACTTGTGCAGGTACATAAACGCTGAGAGAAGCAAGAACAAGTTTGTGACACAAGCGATTTGAGGCCCTCAACAAAGGAAATTAGAATAGCATCAGAATGAGGTAGGCCATCTTTTTTGTTCTACTTTTCAATTATAACCTAGGAAGATGTCTAGTTGATTGTCACTTCAGTTGCTAGACCCACTCATTGGGATAGAGAGATCGTCTCCGTTCGCAGAGAGGATTAACCTTGTCAACAAAATGGCGACTCCGTTGGGGAGACTATGATCCTTTCCTTCTCTTTCTTCACCTTGTCTTTTGATGAGTTTGATCAACCATTCATTCTCAGACTTCATTGCTTGTCTGTAGTCAGTCTCACTCTCTAGTAGATGCTTGAAGTTTGTTGATTTGAGTTGTTCTTGAAGTTTTTCTGTTTTTTCTTTGTTTTCTCGCCCATCACAATTTTAGCCCCGACAATCGCGATGATATTATGGATTTTTTTATTACAGTATCGATGATCGCTGATTTTCTCTTCGCATGTGCGATGACTGCAGAAGTTAAAGAAATTTAGGGTTTCGCTTCTTGTTTTCAGTTCTTTTTTCCTTCTCCCAGTGATTTACTAGTGTGATCTTAGTTGACTCTTTTATTGTCTGATTGCAATCGCTTCTTTAACTTTGTTTGAGTATGTTTGAAGTTTGATTAGCCTTTTAGGGTTTCTAGGTCTTCTAGGTCATCCTTCATCCACTCGTTGATCTCCTCATCAGAGATCAATTACCTGTGTTAAAGAGTCTTTTGTGTGATTGGTCATCCTTTGCAAATCACTTTTGGTTCTTGTGTCTTAAGTTGGTTTCATTAGTGTCAGATTGAGTAGATACTGTGAAAGTAGCTTAAGTTTCATTTGACAAGCAATAGATTACAAATTGATTGTCTCATTTGGATCGAAAAGAAGTGTTTTCTTTGAGTTTGTGTTTCGAAAAGTGAAAGTGAAAGTATTTATCTTTTCAATAGTTTTCGAAGCATTTTTTGTTGCATTCAAATCATTAATGTGAAAGATATTTTCATGTTTGTTGGCTTGCTTGCATTCTCTTTTACTTTTTGCACTAGATTACATTGATTGCACTAAAGTGAAAAAGAAAAATCATCATTGCATTTTAAGGTAGATTACTTTAAGATTGCTTTTGGGCATTGCATTTGTTGTGAGATGAAAGATTAAATTTCATGTTTTGCATTTAACATTGGAAATTGTCATCGATGCATGTTTGCTTGTTTGATGCCTGATTGGGGTGATCTAGTTCCTTACATAGTTAACTTTCATCGAATTGAAGGATTTCATTTCATCATGTAGCTGCATTTTAAGAATAGGTAACATCGTTAAGGCTTTGAAACCAAAACATAATTCCAAGATCAAATTTAAAATCTATCAATTAATATAACCTTGGAGCATTTGAAACATTAACTTTCATACTTAGTAGGCTAGAGACATGTTCCGGCATCTTTAAAACTTAGCAGCTGTCGTTCGATTTGGCATTAGACAGTGCTAGAATGGATTTGTGCTCCCCGTACCATTGCATATATAAAGGGAGACGCCCATAGGTTGAAAACCTTTATCCATAGGAAGCCAAGTCTGTCGCCCTGTAAACGTGATACACCAAACACGACATTCGGGGAGATTGCCTGCACGTACGTCAAGTCCTTGGTAAATTTATCTGTTGAGGTGTATATTACAGTTCATGGTTACTTGGTAGTCCTTTTACCTAAAGTCACCTGAGTAGTCATTTCGATCTTTTCTGACTCTTTAAATTTCAAAAGATCATCGAGAAACCTGTCCTTTCAAGCTCGCTAAACTATCGAAAGCGACTAGAGTCAACTTTTCATCCTTTTCTTGACTCTTAAAACATGAAAAGGTAAAGTTTTTGTTTCTAAAAATAACTGCCCACGATCAACATGTTGAACCCAAGCAGTTGCTTCTTGAATCTTGGACTAATATTGAGTAATTCCCTGTTAATTTCAATATTAATAAGCCCTCAAAAAATCTCCTTTCCTTTTTTGCGCTTGAGACGAAGTCATCGTGGCTGAACCATTGAGTTCATCTCACAGTTCCCCTTCATTTTCTAATATTGAAGGGTCCTCCTAAGGAGTTCATGCGGAACTTCCTTAGTCACTTGAAGATCAAGGTTTTGAACTTGGGGGATTATTCCAAGTATCCAATATCTGTCTTCTCGTCCACCTCCATCAGATTCCTAGTCACATCAATAATCTAATCCTGGTACCCTTGGTCATCTGCCGAATCCATTATTTGATTTTGTTGTGATATTTCCTCAGCGTCCTTACAGTCCATATGATCGACCTAGTATTCCTTTGGAGTTATCTCCTCACACATCTCGGATTCCTCGTCACCAGTTGTTTCCATCTATGGAGTCAGAGGGTGAGATACCAAACTCTCCTTAGGGTCATCCAGAAGTTTCCACAACTCACACTCCTCAGGTGCATGAGGAGCAAGACTATGAATTTCCTCCTGAAGGTTTTCCTTTTGTAGGAAGAACCCCATCTCGCATGTTCCCTGAAACCAATGGACCTTTGCTTCCACATGGTTATACCACCTTAGTGCAATTGGTTTCAGGAATGCCCAGTGCTTCATCATTATACCAAAATCCTATTTGGTCATCTAATGCCATGCCTACATCGGGTACGTTCATTCCAAATGCGCCCTCTCGAACTTCTGTACAAATTGTTGTCACCTCAGTTCTTGTTCAACCTACGATTTCGTCACAGTTTGTCTCGTCGTTTCAACCAACTCTTCTGGTTCAACCAACTATTTTAGGTCAGGTTTCGGTTAGTTCTTTTACCTCTCATTTTTTGTGTAGTAGGGTCCATTTAAAGTATGCAACATGAGTGCTCCTTGGATGAGGAATAAAATTTCACATCTAATGAGTGCTCTCTCTCAAAATTTGAGTACAACTGTAGGGAGATAAGTTGAATATACGAGTTGAAAAAATAGTTTTTTTCTTTTTTCTTTTTTACCCCAAAAATGGTGAATCATCCCCCATAGTTGACATAATCATCTTTAATCCTATTGGTTCATATAAATTTGATTTTTATTGTACATTTTAGTTTTGAATCCCATTTTATATCTTAAAAATTCTCTAATGAAAAAGGATCAATAGGGTGCAATTTCCACTGTGCCTCCCCCCCTCTGGTTGTTGGAATTAAACAATGAGGGTGCCCCACAATAAACCTAATCCACTAGATATTTGGCCATGTAGATTTCACATGGCTAAATTACATGCCACTCAACACTATTGTAAAAATTTTGGGGATAAAATTGCAACTACTCAAGAAATTTTAATCTAAATCAAGGGACATAATTATACTCTACTGATTTGTGGAATTCAATTCACAATCTAGAACAACAATCTCATAAATGCAATAAGAAATAACACACATGCACAGTAGTTTCTCTAGGGGAAACCAACTAGGAAAAACCCCTCAAGCCTCTTTGCATTAATCAGATGAATAGAGATGTATTACGGTTGCTTGCTCGCTCTGAGCACAACCTGCAAGTAAATAACCTATCTCTTTTCTCAATGAGAAGCTGACTCAGTCTTAGTCAATTTCCACCTCTACTTGAGCCTATATTTGCTTGCACAATTCCTAGATTACTAGCCCCTATCTTTTAGGATTTTTCCTCCAATTGATTGCACAATTCCCAAGGTTTGATCATCTGACTGCATGCAGTAGTTGTACACTCAAGCTAGTTTACAACTACTTGATACAATACCTTGGAATCTCCACCACAACTGCGAACTCGAATTCTCTGCATGCATTAGTTATTTTAGGCTGATTGATAACTTAATTGGATGATCACTGAGTTAGACGATTATCCCACAGCATAACTGACCTTCCACTAGTTCCTATAACTGTTAGAACTAGTTTAACTGAACATAACTAGATATAATTGAACTGGATTACTAAAATTTAGCAATAACACATGCTTAAATAAACTCCAAGCCCTCTAACTTAATTTTATTGAGCGAACTGAGTGACAAGAGCCATGTTACACAAGCTAACTGCATCCAAGTTGTCTGCGAATGTGGAAATTCAATTTTTCTCAATTTGGCCAAGGCAAAGTTAGATTGGGACTTTCTTGTTGCGCTTCTCAATGCTCCCTATTAGAAAGAAAGGGATTATCATCCACCCCTATCCTTTACCTGTGGAACTCGAAGTTCCCTCTTGCAAAATCCTTTTTCAAGATGTCAACATCTTGTTCCTCTGTCAGAATGTATTATAGAAATATTATTGCCTTTGCATACAGTGCTATAGATGATGATACTAGATATCTATATGCTTGGATCAATCGTGAAATACCAGATTCTCAGAGATATTAATGCAACTTTGATTATCGCAATAGATCACATTTGGATCCATCATCTGACCAAACAGTCCCACAAGTATCTTTCTCATCCAGATCGGATCACATGTTGCTTGACTTGCAACCATGTATTATGCTTCTGACGAGATGAGCACTACAGATCTTTGCTTCCCACTGTATAAGGAAACTGCTATGGACCCAACATTGAAAGTTCCACCTGATGTACTCTTTCAGTCGGATGGACTCTCTAGCCGATCTGAATTTTTGAAGCAACACAACTTCACTCCCTTTGTTCGTCTGTACCATAATCCATACTGGGTAGTGCCTCTGAGGTACTGTAAAACATGCTTAGCTGCCTTCCAATATAATTTGGTTGTACTAACCATATCTTGGCTCAACTGGTTGACTGCATAACACATATATGGTTGTGTTTTCACAAGATACATTAGTGAACCCACTAACTGCCAGTAAATGGTAGCATCCACCTCTTCACTTGAAGTGGCAATTTCCTTCCTCCAGTTGGTCGTTAGAGGTGTTTCCATGGGTTTACAACTCTCCATGCAGAATCTATGTAGTATCTCATTGACATAATTGCCTAGAGATACAAACAATTCCCCATCAACTTGCTATACTTCCAACCTAAGCAAGTAATGCTTGAGACCCATGTCCTTTATTTCAAATTGCCTTGCAAGTTCCTTGCAAGAGTTGAACAACTTCTCATCACCTGTTAATATTAAATCATTAACATATAAAACAAAGATAAGAAATTTACCTTCTACCAAGATATGATAGAGGTTTGCATTCACTTCACTTTTGGTGAAGCACAAACCAGTGAGATAACTGTCGATTGTGTTCTTATTCCATTGTTAAATTATTTATGATTCAAATATAATAGAGTTGACATGTAATATTGAATAGAGATTTATAAGTCCTTTAATATTTAATGTAAAGCTCATAAATAATATTTTAAAAAGTATTAATAACAAAAATATACATTTTAAAAAGTATTAATAACATATATGGAGAGAATTAAAAAAAATATTAATACAAAAAAACAAGTGAAAATTAAAAGAAAAAATTTATAATGAAAATTTGTATTGGTGTGTTGTTCAAAACTAACATAGATCTAACTCTAGCTTTACCAAGAATCTAGAGGAATCAAGGCGCAAATCTTTTTTCAAGTTTCACATTAAAAAAAATATTTAAATTTTAAAAAATTTCTTAACATTTGGTATATTTATAGCTAACATAGATCTATACTAATTATAAACAATTTTAAATAAAAAAAATTACTATTTTAATAATTAATAATTTTATATTCAATAACAATATTTTAATATATATTTTAATTATTATTTTTATAAATTATTATTTGATAATTAAATATTTTAAATTAGAACATATTTTAATTATTACATGAAATTAAAACATTTAATTTTTAAGACCTTTTTGTGTTATTAATTTTTTATGAGTATATTTTTGTGATCAATTCGATCTAAAATGTGTTTGAATTTAATAATTTTATCTAGTTATAAGAAGAGCTTTGGCGTAAATCACATATAGAAAGACCTTTCTCGACGCGTTTCGAACTAACCAGTGTAGTTCATCGTCAGGTCAACTTGTCCTGACGATGAACCACTCTGGTTGGTTCGAAACGCGTCGACAAAGGTTTTTCTATATGTGATTTACGCCAAAACTCTTCTTATAACTATTATAGATCACAGAGGCCTCAATTCAATAATTTTATCTATTTTATTAAATAAAAAAATTCATAATTATATATTCATTTCTTTTTAAAATATATAGTTTAAATCAAACTATTCATGGTTTTAACATATGATACAAATAATGTGAAGTTATTCAGCGGATTGAAAAACATAATCACTTGTATTAAAATTGCCCACATAATCACTCGTATTAAAATGGCCCACAAACACAGTGACGTCTATATCTCTCCCACCCAATGTCCCTTGGTGCAACAACAAAACTCACAAATAAAGTTAAAAAATAATGGCCAAACAGAAGTTTGGATTACCTTGATTGTCCCGTTTGAATCATATGGGAGCCACCTACCCGCTCACTGTAAAATTTACCACGGTAGTATGATGTTTTTGAAAATTAAGTAATAATGAATTGATTTTAAAATTGATTCTAAACAGTTAAATAAACAATAACGTGAATAAACAATAACTCGAAACAGATAAATATACATCAAATTAATTTTTTTTAACAATAAATAAATAAAGTCACCTATTTATTTAGGTAGCCAAAATTTCAAATTTGGAAGTAGCTTGTCTATAGGGATACAAGGCATGAGTAGATGCATAAACTAGATTGATGGTTGTGATAAGACCTAGAATTTCATATTTGCTTGCTTCCCCTTTTCATTGAAAATTTGGTAAAGCTTACTTGCTTTTCATACTTGTCATTGTATGTTCAATGGAATTTAGTGAATGTTTTTTTTAATGATAACTAAAAGGTGGATTAGAAAGTAACCATTAAAAAAAACAACATAAGTCATTGGGCTAGAAAGTAACCATCATAAGTGTAGTTCAATGGCACAGAAAATGTAATTGAGTTCAAGTGGTACTCAAATAATGAATAAAATTTAAAAAGTTTGGGGAAGAGGAAGCCATCCTGGCACAGAAAATGTAATTGAGTTCAAGTGGTACTCAAATAATGAATAAAATTTAAAAAGTTTGGGGAAGAGGAAGCCATCCTCTAGTGCTTAAAAATTTGCTTGACAGTATATCATGTAATCCTCATTTTGTAACCCATTAAATATAGGACACTCAAAACAACATTTTCTTTGTTAAAATGCCACAAATAGCTCTTTCTTATTTGATTAAAAAAAAATAAATCCAAAAATATAACTATCAATTTTTACAAATTTTTCTTACTAATTTTAAACTAAGAGATATTATAATTTAGCATATTAACATTATAACTTTTTTAAAAAAATTATTTAAATTTTCAATATATACATTAAAAAAATAACAATAAAAAACTATGACAGAAAATAAACCAATAAAATAAAATTATGAGTAAATAAACAATAAATTAATTTACTACAAGTTCCATGCATTCAACTCTTATAAGTAAAGAAAATTGTCATCTCTTTAAAAGAAAGGAAAATAATTATCATACAAAAATTTACAGAACAAACCTTAAAAAAATTATACATATTTTAGATTTGAGATAGTGGCCCATTGGCCTCCTCTACCTGTAGTCTAAGAAGTCAAGGGTAAATAGTTACCAGTGAAATTTACAATTAATTTTTTTTTTACATGTCGCTTTTGATGTTAAATTTTTTACGTTTAAAAGGGTGAAAATTTCGTTCCAAAGGATGTCAAATTCCAGAGCTGGTTGCAGCCCAGTGGAAGCATGCAGCCTTTACCCCTTCGGTACCAAGGGTTGATGATATCACGTGCACGCCTCGGTACGTACTTGTACGAATTCCAAGGAGGGCGGCCGAATTCAAGCTGACCGGAGGCGTACTGCTAAGAGGACGACATTTGCCGGTTGCTCTTCCGGACCTTGCTACAAGGGGTGGGGACGATTTCAGTGCTCCCTATTCTACGGCGGTCAGAACTGAGGTGTAAAGCAAATTTTTGTATTTGGAAAAGTCAAGTTTAAAATGTATTTTTGAATTTTAAACGTATAATTAAATTGATAATTTAAAATTAAATTTCGTAAATTAAATTACTCAAATTTGTTATTTTAATTTTTTATTGAAAATTTACAATATTATAAATAAATTAATAACCTGAAATATTAAATCACTAACACTAATTCAATTCTCTGTAACCATCACCATTATTCCATACATTATTGCAAAACATTTACGGTAAATCCAGCGGCAAACACAAACAATCTTAAATATTAAATCACTAGTTAAAATCCCTGCTATTTTGTAGCCACCGCCATTATTCGGTACATTGTTCCAAGACATCTGGGATAAATCCACTATCAAATCTTCTGCCACAGGAACCCTCAAAGTCGCCCTACCAAAGGTAAGGCACAGCCGCACGAGGACCATTTTGTGGGCCTCATTCTAACGTCTGCTGACGCTCTCTTGTGGGTGGTGTCCCACGCCACCGCCAAACAAAAATAGAGAAGAGGAGATACCACCGGAATTGAATTGGCCTCGGTAGCGCGACAGAGAATCGCTAAAACGTCAGAGAAGGTGACCCCGGACCGCTGTTCGGATAAATTTGTCCGGGTCCACCGTTCCGGTACATTGAAAGCGCACCAGCATAATTTGCTTCGGAGTCCCTCAAAGTTTAAGGTTTGAGAGTTTAAAGGTTGAGACTGGTTTATGGGAAGAAAAGGATGATATATTAACTATTAATTTAATATTAATATAATTATATAAATTAAATGATTATAATAGGTATTAATTTATAATAATTTTTTTATTTTTTTTAATATATATAATACTATCTAAGTATTTAGGGGATTTGAACTGGTGACTCATTCACGGTCAATCTAAAGTAAGGGGATTTGAACTCGTGACTCATTCACAGTCAATCTAAAGTATCATGGGCAATTCATAATAAATATTAAAATACTTATTTTTATTTTATTATAATTCAATATAAGGTCAATGTATCATTTCATTTGTATTCAAAGTGGAGTTGACATGTGTCTTTTTAATATAGAAATAAAATATTCCTTAAATTAAAAAGTCCAATGTTGGCATAAAAACAAAAACCAATATACATTTTTGGTATGAAGAAGATGTGGTAAAAATATTTCAATTTCACTCTCAATCATAAATAAAAATGTCAATATCCATGTGGACTAGAAAAATTTTATATGAACATTAGAGAGATAAACTAAAAGTTAAAAAAAAAACTTGAATTTTATTTTGATGATGAGGAAGGTCCATAATTCTTATATTTTTAAAAATATTTCAATGCAACACTTAAATGAACTATTTGAATAGGGAGATGCATAATTCATTCAATTCTTAATTTAAAATTAATATGTGGTATTTAAAAAAATATAGGGTTGCCTCATACTTGTAAGCACTCCATGACCTTTGATGTTTACATAATAGGGTTGTGGTAGTATGACGGGGTTGCAGTTGTCATAGAATATCCCTTATATCAAGATTGTTATAGTTGTCATAGAATATCCCTTCTATTAGGATTGTTAGTAGATGGAACCACCTAGTGTTTGTCATATCATGCTCAAATGTTTGATCACCCTCATACTAAACTCAATTAAAAGTGGTGAGATCCAAGGTTCGAGGATCGACATACATCACATTATGATGATGCCATTCTCTTTAGAATGCTACCTTAGTTGTCCATGCAAGCTACCATGTCAACACCACATGTTCCTTTATGTTGACGTGGCTCTACCACAACTATCTACCTATCATGCTAAGTCATTTTCCTGTCCCATGTCCACTATAATACCTTAACCAAACCAATGGTAATGTGGACACCCTCCCCATCGACAATTTTAAGTTTGGGGTGGAGCGGGTGTGCACAATTAATGTTCGTTGTTGATCTTGCCTAGGTCTTTTGGTGTATATCCCAGCCATGTTCCCCCCTCCCATTAAACATTGACCACAAGGGGGTGAGGGGGAGGAGAGGGTTGTGATCATCCTCGATCATTAATCTCATTAGAGAAAATTTGAGGTCTAAAATGGGCCTCCTAAGAATATAATAAAATAGTAGTGGAAATAATAAAATAAGATTAGATTACATCATCAAATTTTAGAGGGAAAAAGGAAAAAACTACCTTTTCAACTCATATTTTCGACATATCTCCCTACGATTTTACTCAAATTTCCAGCGGGAGCACTCATTAGATATATAATTTGATTCCTCATCCAATGAGTACACATGTTGCATACTTTCGATGGACCCTGCTACTCAAAAAATGAGAAATATATGAAAAACGTGATTGCAATCACATTTTTCATGTATTTCTTGTAGTAGGGTCCATATAAAGTATGCAACATGAGTACTCATTGGATTACGAATAAAATTTCACATGCAATGAGTGCTCCCACTCGAAATTTGAGTACAACTGTAGGGAGATAATTTGAATATATGAGTTGAAAAAATAGTTTATTTATTTATTTATTTTTTAATATTTTTACCTTTTTACCCAAAAATGGTGAATCATCCCCCATGGTTGACATACTCATCTTTAATCCTATTGGTTCATATAAAGTTGATTTTGATTGTACATTTTTGTTTTGAGGCCCATTTTAGACCTTAAAATTTCTCTAATGAAAAATGATCAATAGGGTGAAATTTCCACTGTGCCTCCCTCCCCTCCGACTGTTGAAATTCAACAATGAGGGTACCCCACAATAAACCTAAGCCACTAGATATTTGGCCATGTATATTTTGCATGGCTAACTTACATGCCACTCAACATTATTGTAGAAATTTTGGGGATAGAATTGCAATTGCTTAAGAAATTTTAATCTAAATCAAGGGACATAATTATACTCTACTCATTTGCAGAATTCCATTCACAATCTAGAACAACAATCTTAGACATGCAATAAGAAATAACACACATGCACAGTAGTTTTTCTAGGGTAACCCAACTGGGAAAAACCCCTCAAGCCACTTTGCATTAATCAGATGAATAGAGATGTATTACAATTGCTTTCTCGCTCTGAGCACAACTTGCAAGTGAATAAGGCTATCTCTTTGCTCAATGAGAAGCTCTGACCTAGTCTTAGTCAATTTCTTCCTCTTCTTGAGCTTATATTTCCTTGCACAATTCTTAGATTATTAGCCCCTATCTTTTAGTATTTTTCCTCCAATTGATTACACAAGTCCCAAGGTTTGATCATATGACTTCATACAACACCTGTATACTCAAACTAGTTTACAATTGCTTGTTACAGTACCTTGGAATCTCCACCACAACTGCAAACTTGAATTCTCTGCATGCATTAGTTATTTTAGGTTGATTGATAACTTAACTGGATGATCATTGAGTTAGACTGCTATCCCACTGCACAACTGACCTTCCACTAGTTCCTCTAATTGTTAGAACTAGTTCAACTGAACACAACTAGATATAATTGAATTGGATTATTAAAATTTAGCAATCACACATGCTTAATAAACTCCAAGCCCTATAACTCATTTTTATTGAGCGAACTGAGTGACAAGAACCATGTTACACAAGCTAACTGCATCCAAGTTGTTTGCGAATGTGGAAATTCAAATTTTCTCAATTTGACCAAGGCAAAGTTAGATTGAGACTTTCTTGTTGCACTTCTCAACACTCCCTCTTAGTAAGAAAGGGATTATCAACCACCCCTATCTTGTACCCTTGGAACTCGAAGTTCCCTCTTGAAAAATCCTTTGTCAAGATGTCAACATCTTGTTCCTCTATCAGAATGTATTATAACAAAATTATTCACCTCTACACACAGTCCTGTAAATGATGATACCATATATCTATATGCTTTGATCAATCGTGAAATACCAGATTCTCAGAGAGATTAATGCAACTTTGATTATCGCAATAGATCACATTTGGATCCATCATCTGACCAAACAGTCCCACAAGTATATTTCTCATCCAGATCGCCTCACATGATGCTTGACTTGCAACCATGTATTATGCTTCTGTTGAGCTGAGCACCACAGATCTTTGCTTCCTACTATACCAAGAAACCGTTGTGGACCCAACACTGAAAATTCCTCCTGATGTACTCTTTCGGTTGGATGGACTCCCTGGCTAATCTGAATTTTTGAAGCCACACAACTTCATTCCCTTTGTCTGTCTATACCATAATCCATACTGGGTAGTGTCTCTGAGGTACCGTGAAACATGCTTAGCTTCCTTCCAATATAATTTGTTTTTACTAACCATATCTTGGCTTAGTTGGTTGGTTGCATAACACATATATGGTCATGTTTTCACAAGATACAATAGTGACTCACTAACTAGGTAAATGGTAGCATCCACCTCTTCACTTGAAGTGGCAGTCTCCTTCCTCTAGTTGGTCGCTAGAGGTGTTTCCATGGGTTTACAACTCTCCATGAAGAATCTCTGTACTATCTCATTGACATACTTGCCTAGAGATACAAACAATTCTCCATCACCTTGCCATACTTCCAACCTGAGCAAGCAATGCATGAGACCCATGTCCTTTATTTCAAATTGCCTTGAAAGTTCCTTGCAACAGCTGATCAATTTCTCATCACCTGTTAATATTAAATTATCAACATATAAAACAATGATAAGAAATTTACCTTCTACCAAGATATGATAGAGGTTTGCATTCGCTTCACTTTTGGTGAAGCCCAAACTAGTGAGATAATTGTCGATCTTGGTGTACCAAGCACGGGGTGCCTGTTTGAGACCGTACAACGCTCGCTTGAGTCTGCACACATGAGACTCCCAATAAAATGTCTCAAAACCTTCTGGTTTCTCTATGTACACCTCCTCCTCAATAACACCATTGAGAAATGTTGTTTTTACATCCATCTAGTGGATCTTCCACCCCATCTACATAACCAATGCAAGAATTGATCTAATGGATGAATACCTTGCTACAGGAGAAAATGTTTCCTCATAGTCAATTCCCTCAACTTGAGAGAATAATTTGGCCACAAATCTAGCCTTATACTTCTCTATGCTTCCATCTGCTACATGCTTAACCTTAAAGATCCATCTCGAACCCACAATTGATTTATCTACTAGTCTTGGGACCACTTCCCAAACACTGTTATTGATGATAGATTCATATTCTTCCACCATTGCATCAACCCAAACTGGTTGTTCAACTGCTTCCTTGAAATAGTATGGCTAAGTCTCTACAAGCTCATTCATTAGAGCCATGTAGCTAGTGTACCTCTCAAGTGACCTCCTTTGCTTGTGCAAATTTGAAGGAGCTCCCACATTCTCCCTCACATCCTGCACTAATATATCAGCTTCCCTGGTTCTTTTTCTGCCTTCTGTAGATGGTTTTTCTTGAGTGGATGTCTCCACTCTCTGCTCCTCTATTTGTGGTTGCTTGATCCGTAAACTTTTGTGGATATTCCATTGGACAGTTCATCACAATAGATTTGATAATAATATATTAAAATTATGAATTTTTACACTATAACAACTTTAATAAACTTATAGATCTATAAATTTAATTGTAATTAGTGCATGCATGCGAATGGAGATTATGCAGAAAACTAGAGAACAAAAAAATAAGCTCACGCACACACATAAGACATAAGATATGCTCTGGGAAACCCTTTCAGAAGAAGGCCCAGCTAGAAGGTGAGGTTGCTTCACTCTCTTTCTCAGTCTGGAAAATAAGGCTTGCATATACAAAGAAGTAATGCTTGTGGCTCGTGGGCTACTATAGTGCACAAATCCTCTCTATGTGATCTACCTCCTATATCTCCTGACTATCTTTGCTGAAATATGGAACAAAATTATTTGAAATAATGTAATGCCTCTTCCTCCTAGTGATCTGGTTATAACACAACCCGATAGCCTACTAGTGGTTAAGTTTGATTACATCAAATCTTAACTAGAGTTACAATATAAACTCTTCTAAAGTATTTTGAATCACAAACACGTGGCTGGCCCCTTTTCCATGAATAATGGGGGCCTACATGGTATCCTCCGAAACTATAGGTCATGTGAAAACAGGAAGGTCAACTTCTGAGTGGTATAACTTTTGCATATAGAATCTGATTGATGCACTTCTTACGTCATTGGAAATATCTCTATGTGTTGAACAACATAAAAAAATGTGCATTAAGGTGGCAAAGTCTTACCCCCAAAAAACATCATTTGATGCCTCAAAATGCTCCCAGAAGGTTTCAAATGCCATTTTTCCAAACTAGGTCCCGTCGGTAAAAATGGTCGTGTGAGCTGATTCCTTCACTTTTTCCACTCTAAATGCATTGATATGGATGAAAAACAATATAGTGATCCAATCTAAATCACACCTCCAAATTTTGGGGGCATTTTGGTCCCCAAAAGCTTTTACTGAATGAGGTGAGGAAATTTTTTCTTAACCTTCTCTTTGGTGTACCATTTAGCTTTTCCTGTAAGTTGTCCCTTCAAACCAATCTTCCAAAGGTCATGCTGCCCCTATCTTGTAGTTATGGACCTATTTTTGAATATTGTATCTTTTTTCAACTCTTCTTGAGTATCTGGTGCCAAATCCTCCACATAAGATAGGGCATGTTCCTCTTCCTGATCTAGCATGGAAGGCTTATAGAGTTTCAAATTTTCCACATTCACAATTGAGTAAATGTGCATATATGGTGGTAAACTGAGTCGATATGCATTATCATCCAACTTCTCCAATATCTCAAAGGGACCGTTCCTCAGAGCCTTGATTTTTTTACTAGGCCCCTGCAACCTCTCTTTTTTAACCTGTAGCCATACTTTATTTCCTACCTTGAATTATTTCTCTATTTTGTGTTGATCATGCCTAACCTTATACTTCTCATGCGACTTCTGTAGTGTGTCTTGTACCAGTAGATGGATCTTCTTGATTTGCTTTATAATTTTTTCAGTGCTCAAAGCATTTCCTATAAGATCTTCCCTCACTCCTCCTTGCTACCCATATGAAATATCCAAAGGTGAAGGTAGAAAATATAAAACAAGTCTCAAATGGGGTCTATGTTATAGAAGTGTGGACTGCTTTGTTGTAAGAATGTTGTATATATACCAGATTTTCATCCCAGGTTTTCGGATGCTTCTGGTTGTATCCCCTCAAAAGTTGCACCAAAGCCCTGTTGACTACTTTTATTTTCCCATATGTTTGTGGATGGAATGTTGTAGATATTTTCATCTTTGTGTTCATCTTCTCCCACAATGCAGTCCAGAATGCACTGAGAAATCTTGTTTACCTGTCTAAAATGACACCCCTTGGTATCCAAAAGTGCAATCAAACCTGTCCAAAGAACAAGTTTTCTACTTCTTTCCCACTGATGGCATTTTTATAGGGCATCAGAACACACATCTTGATGAACTTGTAAACTACCATGAACAGGTAGTCATGTCCCTTCCTAGTTTTTGGTAAGCCTCCCACAAAGTCCATGGAACTTATTTCCTAAGGACGAGTAGGTATAGCTAAGGGATGATATAGACCCTATTTCCTTTTACTAGGCTTTCTTGTATAACAAATCATGCATCCTTTTATGAAACTAGCTACTTTCTCTTGCATCTTGGGCCAATACAGATACCTCTGCAAGTTAGCCACAATATTCCCTACACCAAATTGCCTTGTAACCTTGGAGGTGTGATCCTCTATAATCAGCTGTAATCACTCACCTTTATGAACACATAGCTTATCCAACCTATAGAGTAACCCATCATGGAAATGGTAGTCAATGTTTCTATCGCCATCGTGCACATGACTTTGACTTTGGAACCACTGATACTCCTCCTTGAAGTCCTCATCCTCTAATTATGCCTCTTTGTATGCGTCATGGGTGAATGGTTCCATGTGCATAAGAGTCCCAAAAGTTGTGATCTTTGATGTGGGTGTCCTTGAAAGCAAGTCATAAAACTTGTTTGTGCTACCCTTCTCATACTTGATCACCAAATGAAACTATTGTAAAAACCCCATCCACTTGTAATGTCTGGTTTCTGGTAGCTTACTCTGGGTCTGCAAGTACTGTAATGGCTGCTAATATGTTTGGATTACTAGCTCCTTTCCCATTAGATAGTTCTTCAACCTGTTCACAACTTGCACCATGGCATAGAGATCCGTATCATAGGTAGGGTAGTTAATAACTGTCCCATGAAATACCTCAGAATAGTAGCATACAGACCTTCCTCCCTACATCAAGACAACTCCCATAACATACCCACTTGCATCTGTCTCCACTTCAATGTGTCGCTGCAAGTTTGGTAATTCGAGAACTAGTGCTTGACTGATCTTCTTCTTTAGCTCCTCGAAAGCCTTACGCTGACCTTTTTCCCACTAGAAACTCTTGTCACTTGCTATTATGGCATGGAGCAGTGCTGCTACCACTGAAAATGAGGCTATGAATTTCCTCAGGTACTGTGATGCCCCGATGAAACTCCTGACCTTAGAAAAATTATTAGGCATCGAACATTCATGATGGCCTCCATCTTGGAAGGATCTATCTTCAATTCTCCTCCACTAATCACATACCCCAAATACACCAAAGTTTGTTGCACAAAATCACACTTCTTGAGATTTGCTAGTAGTTGTTACTTCTTCAATGTTTCCAACACCTGCGTCAAATGTGAAATATACTCTTCCCAGGTAGCACTATATACCAGTATATCATCCAAATAGAAAATAACAAATGAATCTATAAAAGGGCACAATACATCATTCATGAATCTCCTAAATATAGCTAGTGCATTACATATGCCAAATGACATGACTAACCACTCATACAAACCTTGCTTGGTTTTGAAGGCGGTCTTCCAGGTATCTTCTTCTTTGAATCAAACCTAGTGATATCCAAACTTCAAGTCTAGCTTGGTGAAGTACTTCTCTTGCTGCAACTAATCTAGAAAATCATCTATCTTGGGCAAGGAGTATCTATTCTTGAGCATGATTTTGTTCAACGCCCTGTAATCTAGACACATCCGCCAAGTCCCATCCTTCTTTGGCACAATGATGATGGGTGGCCCATACGGTGATGTACTTAGTCGAATGACACTATTATAGGCATGGTAAATTTTAGGGGCGAATTTTAGCCCAAGGGCGAAATTTAAGGGTTTTTCATTTTAGAGGGGCGAAATTTTTATAAAACACCAATTTCATATATTTAACCCAACTTTTATTTAAAAAATAATTATTTTTTTCATTTTAGCCCAAAACAAAAGGGGCGGATAAACTATGAAAAGACTCATTTGACCCAATTCTCTTAGTTTGGGAAGTTATATTCCATTACAATCGCTCGATTTTTTATTTTGCAATGTTAAATTCATTTGCAATTGCCCATTTTCTAATTTGGGAGGTGGTTTGGGAGGTTGTATTTGGTCCCAATAAATAAAAATATAAGTAAAGTGGAGGTATGGTAAATAAATAAAACCTCTTTTTATACTTACTCCAAAGGTATGGTAAATAAATAAAAATATAAATAAACTAGATGTATGGTAAATAAATAAAGCCTCTTTTTATATTTAGTCCATAACTCTCTTTCCATTTAAGAAGGCTCAAAAAAGAGGTTTTATTTAAGTGAATCCTATGGGCCAAATACCATATTTATAAAAGAGGTATGATAAATTAATAAAAATATAAATAAACGAGAGGTATGGGAAATAAATAAAACATTTTTTTTTATATTTACTCCATAAGTCACCTTATATTTACGAACACGCAAGGGTGTAAATAAATAAAAATATAAATAAAGTGGAGGTATGGTAAATAAATAAAACCTCTTTTTATACTTACTCCAAAGGTATGGTAAATAAATAAAAATATAAATAAACTAGAGGTATGGTAAATAAATAAAACCTATTTTTATATTTAGTCCATAACCCTCTTTCTATTTAAAAAGGCTCAAAAAAGAGGTTTTATTTAAGTGAATCCTATGGGCCAAATACCATATTTATAAAAGAGGTATGGTAAATTAATAAAAATATAAATAAACGAGAGGTATGGTAAATAAATAAAACATTTTTTTATATTTACTCCATAAGTCACCTTATATTTACGAACACTAAAAAATGCTTTATATTTAGGTGAAGCTTATGGGCCAAATACCATGAGCCAAATTATTATTAATACCTTAGAAAAAAAACATTATTAACCATAATATTAGTATTAATAAAAATAAAGATGGCACATGTTATTGACCCATTGTATTCACGTGGAATGTAGCCTATTTAAAGGGGGAATTTAATCCAGCATACATCCATCTTTACTCTGGATCTACTAAGCGCTCAAGGGATCAAATATTTTGATATGCAAACTAGAATAGAGTGAAAAAATATTTGATCCCTCTCAGGGCTTGGTAGATCAAGAGTAAAAAATGGATATTGTAAGTTAATGCCACTTAAACATTTTAACTTGGTTAAAATAAAAATCAATTATTAATTTTATTAATTTTTATAAATTACTAATAGTAATTTTTAAACTTCAGGTTTATGATAACTCATGGTATTCATGTGAGCATAGACTATTTAAAGGGAAATTCTATCAACTTAGATCCATCTTAATTCTGGGTCTACCAAGTGTTGAGAGGGATAAATAGATTTCATCCCTCTAAGGGTGGTAGATGTGGAGTTAAGATGGATATAGGTTGGTTTTTATGATAATGAAGATATTAAATAGACTTAGGAAATTATATTGTAAAAAACATCTTAAGTTGAATGGTTAAAGCTACATTTAGCCACTTCACAAAATTTAGTAAAAAATACCAATATCTCCATTAATATTGGTTTTTCTGATTAAAAAAAAAAAATCAAAACAGTGAAATTTTATCACTCTTTCCGCATCACCCTTGCAGAAGAGAGATAGTCGCTGCCCATATTTACCACCATTTTTCAAACGTTCTCAATATGATATCTTCATGAAAACGTTAAGGTATTGATGTTGGATTAGTTGTTTGAAAAATACGCTGGTTTGTACAACCTTTCATCTTCTCTGTTATTCTTAGTTTGTCATAATGATTTGTAGGGGTTTGTCATAATGATTTGTAGGGGTTAGGCCACTACACCATATTGTCCTAAAAGGCGTAGATTGTGCACCAAAAAGGAAATTAATCTACATGTTACAACGTTGTTAAAAAATGCAAGACGTATGAAGGTAGTGAATTATTCTAATAAGAAATTTAGATTGAGAGAGACATAAATAACTTTTATTATTTAATTGAAGACTTTCAATTAAAATAATAATAAATCTACATTTATATATTTATATACTAATTGGAAGGATTCTGACAACGATCACTTCTTTCTATTGGATCCCCTTCAGGCCGTTGGGATACCTACTACTTTCTTATATTATATAGTGGGGGCTTGCTACTTGTTGGTGTGTTGGGGTAAACAAACTTGATGTTTTTTTTGATCTCGCAGTTGGAGGCTATGGAATAAGAAAAAAATCTGATAGCTTGACAAAAGTGCTTGACAAAAGTGGTAGAGAAAATATTAATCTCTCCTACCTTGACAGAACTAGTGGTTAAGATCAACACCTACAAGAACTTTGTTGTGAAATATTATCAAAACTAATAGAAGGATATGAAAGGGTGTACGGTAAAAATCTTGACAAACACGACCACTAAAACTTGCAACATTGTTTATAGGAAGAGAAAATTATGTTTCTTTTTTCCAAACATGTATGTTGGTATATTACAATTTAATGAATAGGTTTTCCTATTATCATATATGGTTTCATACTTTAACAAAACATTCACCAAGACTTCACAATTTTTTATTATCCAGTGAAAGATTTGCCAAGATATTACAAGATTTTATAATTCAGTGAAAGATTCACCATGACTTTACAAGATAATATAATCTGGTGAGAGATTTGCCAAAAAAAATATATATACATATTATATTATTGATAAAATCGCCTCCCATTTTTCCTATGTATCATGGGGATTCGTCCATTTATTATACATATAAATTTAGGGTGGTTCTTAAAATTTTCCTTGGTTATAGGCCATTTTATCACATCTAGTCAATAAGCCTACAAACTGGAGCAATCCACATCCGTGAACATGTTGTCATCATCCCTACATAAAGCCCTAAGCACGACCTTTCCAAAAATTCTACGGTTCCGGGATTAGTTGCTCAAAATCAATGTTTTTAACCTCACCACACTCTGTCCATTTAGCCACCTTCTTTCAACGATGGTTGCTCCTTTCTATACCAACGTGCCCATTATGGTAAATCCTAAACTACCATCCCTGTGCTATAAATTTACTGTCATCCATAACATCTAGTTGGCTTTTGGAGATTGATCATTCCCTCATGTTGTTTCCTTGAACCTAAAGGAGTCATCATCTTCATCCGTTAGGGTGACATTGAGGTGTGCTTTGTGACAAGGAAGGACAAGTCAACTTGGGGAGATCTCTACAAGATAAACTACTATTCTTGGTTATAGACTGTCTCTGTTGGATTGAGGGGCTTAGACCCAAGTTTAGGGTTAGCTGCGCTAACCAACAAAACCATTTATCACTGGCCCTTTCGACAACAATCTGCTTGCGTAGACCGCAGTCTCATCTGAGGCGATATTGGGGGATGTTGGAACTAGGTTTCCGCATCCAGAAGGATTATGGAGTGTGGATCTTGACTTATTCTAACTCACATAGAGATCTATTACTGCACTATGTGATCTTACTTAATATTATACCAAATACAACTTATTCATACAAAAAGAGTACTTCGCTGATCTAAAACTCTATCTACTATGCATAAGTCAATGGACCTTAACTATAATTAACTGTAACAACATTCATATATTAATTTTGATCTTATATTTTACTACATAACACAAAAGTAAATAGTAATTGCAAAAAGTAAAGTAAAAAATGTAAGTACACAGGTTTGCATTCAAAATATTCTTTATTATCTTCACATCTTCACAATTACAATCCTTCTTACCCTGTGCACACAGTTGTAGACTTACCAGGGTCTCCACGCATACAACTGTAGGAGCCTTCCCCTTCGCTCTAACACAGAAAGATATGACAATTACAGACTCAAAAACATCAAAACATATCCATATCCATGCCTTTGACTTACTAAGACAACCCTTTATATATCTTTTTCTCTTATAATACCATGGTCCACAAACTATGGGCGGAGCTCAAAACATACAAATTGATCCCATCCTTTTACAAAATAAGGGGCTTTGACATGCCCTAAAGCCCTTATGACTCTTAAAAAACTGCATGAAGCACACACTGCTCCTCAAAATGTAGGATCTTTACAACACTTTGACAAAACTTTGACCTAGAGGGACCTTAACCAATAGGCCCCCAATACAAAGATGTGACTTGTCCCGAGTCACTCAACTAGTATGTCCTAAATCTTCGCTTTGAGACTGTTGTATGCATCCTTCAAAGGTTGAAGTGTCTTTGTGCATTGTGTGGAGGCTTGTCATACTTCCTTTACCAGCTTCTCTATTGTCAGTCCTGTTGTCACCAGACTGATGGTTCTTTGTGTCTACCTTATGAACTTTAGCTTGCTCTCCACTTTCTATTAGTGCTGAATGGTTTCATCGGCCCATGGCTATGTTCGCGTTGAAACGATCTACTCCTTTCGCTGCAGCTCATTGATTTGTCCTTGCAAAAACTTTCCCTCCTGGAGACGGGCAAACCGTTGCGCAGGTGCAAGGGTCCGTGACGTCACTTTGATTTCATCAAATTATTGCTTCTTGTCGTGGACCTCTTCCTCTATCTTCTGTACATGTGGGTCCTCCTGCAGCGAGTCACATATCTCCATAATGTCTTCGAAGATCTGGTGTTACACAATATTTTGTCACGCCTCTTGCACTTCCTTGTGACATACCCTGAAGTGTCTGAAACATGACCATTATACAATATACTCATCCATGTATACAACTCAAATCCCTCCTAAGACTTTGATTGGAAAATACATTGAGCTTTCCCTGAAGAAATAACTCTTAAAACCATAAAATGAGAGTCATCACTCTGATGAAGCTTAAAACCACAATGGTTGCATGTTGCACTGTAGTTGACCAGCGATGGCATCGCTCTTTTCCCTTGCATACCGTGATGATCACAAAGAATCAATTCTCCCAAAGAGGATGAGAAGCTTCGTGATCTAGAAGCTTCTAGAGTGACGAGCCAGAGGTTGTTTTGTGTAGATGAGGTCGAATCCTCCCAACTTGGCCTCTTAGTCTTATCCCTATGAGCTACCTTCTTGAGATGAGGGTCTAATCCTATCTTTGGATAAGTCCTAACTCTCTTTCCTAGTCTATAAATTCATCCTCTCCCATTCCCAAATAGGTTGTCTATGTCTATTTGCACCCTTATGCTTAAATTGTGCCTAAGGTTATTCACTTGACTTGGATAAGGAGTGTGTTGGGGAAAATTAATTGCTTAATAAAAGCAACTAATCACTTGAACATTAATTATCAACCCGATGAGCGTCTTTTTATTTCAAGGCAATCGAAAAAATATATGCATAACAAATACCAACAACTAACACAGGTTATATATGATTGTGTTCTATACTATCAAGCTCATTCAATAAGAAATAAAATACAAGACTTGAATAATACAACTAAAATAAAAAAGAAGAAAGTAAATGACTGGAAAAACAATTATGCTAATCACACAAATTGAATAATTGCTAAATTAAACCACACATTGCTGAATTGGAAATATAATCTATTACACCCAACATAATTCAAATTCTAATCTAGAGCAGTAAATTAAATTAAATCTAGAAATTGGATGAAATAACAAATCTGGAAAATGTAGCAAAAAACAAATTAGTTCAAAGGAAGGAAGTCTATTTTAAGGAATAACAGTTCAAATTCAAATAAACAAACACATAACTACACTAATTTACATATTCAATGCAACCCCTCATCCAAGGTAGTGGGCTCAACTACCCAAGACTTAGTTCCACCTTGAGAAATAACTCAGATCAGATTACAGATAACAGACGTAGAACTCAGTGGATAGCTTCATTAAAATATATGAGAGAAATAATTACAACATAATGAAGCTCTTAGCTTTGCCTCAAATTCAATAATTGTTCATCTCCCATCTCTCATCTCTTATCTCTTTTCCTACATCCTATCTAATAATTGTCCATCTCTTATCTCCTAATTATCGACCCTTCTTTGATCTCTGTTTTCATTTAAATACACAGAGAGAAAAGGGAAGTTACAAAAAAGTTGATTACAAAATGATTACCATTACAATTTTGGATTGATTACATAATCCCAATAAACAAGATCTGATCTGAAATATTTTCCCATCATCATTCAGTAGGAACAAATCGAATCTGGTATTGCAATTGGAAGAATTTGGAAAACGGTTGTAATAGCAAATCTAAGGAAATTACTATTCACAAAACTAATTTGGTATGTTCTGTACAAAACCCATGTCTCTTCATTTGTCTGGAATGTCCAACGCAAAATTGTCACTTCTTATCCCAACGAATTTCTGAGTTGGAATATTTGATTATGAGCTGGAAATCAAATTTGCAATCTGGAAAACATCTTGAAGGCTAAAATCGTGAGTGATGTTATAAAATTTTTATTAATAAATAATCATTGGAAAAATAATGCATAATAATATTCAATATATTAAAAATAAAGGAGAAAAAATAGTATTTATCCATAAGAGCATAAATATTTATAAAATGGAATTATATGATAGATTATGATAAATGATGTGATAAAGAATGGTAGAAATGGATGAAATAGATGTTAAAAAATGATAATAATAATGACAAATTAGTGGCCCAATATACCCCGAAACTGAATATGCCACATGTCCTCATGTAACCCAAAGCCCCTATATTAACCAAGCTATAATACAGAAATGTTCATCCCAACTCATGAAATTGATGGAACAAATGACTTCTTCCTCAAATAATGAATATTCAATTTTAACAATGTTGATTAAGGCATAACAATTTTCACATTGACTTTCAACTATATGTATATGAAGTTGCAACAAAATATGGTATAAGTAACAACAAACTTCATTAACCATTTTCTCAAAAAATACAAACCATATTTTGCTGAAATTGTGTAAGCAGATTTCTACTATATTAATGCTTATCTAATCCAAAAATCAGATCGTTTTGATGCACAGACCATGAGCTATAAGCAAAACGACTGTAGGTGACATTGCATGATTTCTGAAATTTTATAAACTAATTTAGCTTGAAAGTTTCCGGGTTTGTGTATTTTAATGGTACCTCTTTGCTGTCAAAAAATCACAAGAATTCAGTTCATAGTTTTAAAGATATACACAAATCATTTTCTGCATTGTATAAAAATGAAATTGTATCCCTTAAATGAGAAAGAAAGTAGAAAACATCCATCATGTGTAGCAATTCCTCCCCCAAACTGGAGAATTAGCATGCCCTCATGCAATACTAGAAAACAAATTGAGGTGATTGCTACAATCATTGTTGAAATCTATGCTTGGTGTAAAACAACATGGAATAAGGGAGGTTTTGAGAATGAATAAGGAGATTGATGGATGATGGCATGGTCATAATAAATAAATGAATGAAAGTAACACTTCCCCAAACTAAAAGCTTCTATGTTTTTGAAAAAGGTGAAGTGATAAAGATGTGGAATGAATGATGATAAATAATGTTCTATGGATTTTCATGAATTTTTCCTAAATTTTTAATAAATTGGAACCTTATGTTATTTTACCTCAAGTTTTACCTCCGAAAAAATGTGGAATGACATGTATGGACTCACATTTGTTGAAGTTGATGTAGGTTGAGCTGATGCTGAAAGTGATGCAAAATTTGGGAGCCATGCAAGCACATCTTGTCTGAACAATTGTTCACATTTGCGAGTTTCTCAAGCCTCTTTTGTTAGTTGCAATAGTGTGGGCTTGCTTTGAATAGAGTTTCCCCCCATACTTGTTTTTCTCCTTCCCCCCTCCAATTAGAAAATGGCGTCCAAGACCATAAAGCATAGGAAAAAGGGAAAGGACGTTGGGGATTAATAAATGCAGTACGAAAATACTCAAAGAGATGTAAATATGACAAAAAACGATTAGAGCAGTACAAATCGCAAAGATGGGAAAGGATCGCAAAAGGAGTAAAACAAATAATTGATCATTATGAGAAGAGATGTTTCCTTAGGTGAAAAAATATGATGAAAGCATGACAGGCGATAGATGATAATGACTGCTGGTATCGATTGATCAGACAATATTGATATAATTCATATAAAAGTATAGTTTACCATGCATATTGGTTAATATAGTTATAAACACTGTTCAAATGGTAAATTCACCTTTAGAAATGAATCAATAGGAAATAATGGCATAAAGAATAATTGGCAATGTAACATAGAACTTCAATACCATAATAGAGCCACTGCTGCCAGTAGGCGTTCATAGCCTCGACAGGTTGTTTTTTAGTCGAAAAATGAGCTAGAATTGTCTATTTAGTATTTTCATGGTTGTTTATTGCTATAAAGAGATCACTATGCTGTCATGGTAACCAGATAATCATAGTGCCATTCACTAGGATATAACAAAGTGATCAAGCCAGCTCGTGATGCGACCTCCTGTCCTTCTGATAGTTTTGACTATCTAGAAGGCCATTACCCTGGTGTGGTGGCCATAATGGAATGCCACTTGTTACATCTTTATGATCATGGTAGGATGGCTCGTAATGAGACTCCCTATCCTCTTTAGGATGATTTGTATTGTATTTCCATATTTTTATTGTAAAGGGAGGGACGCTCATTTATTCCTTAAGAGTAAGGGATGGCGTGAGAAGTAAAAAATGCCAATGAAAGTTATGCATTTACCCCTATATCATCATACCAAAGGAAATTATCAATTGAAAGTGTGAAGGATAAACCAACATGGTATTAAGATAACGAATCATTTTATGATATGTCCAAAGAGACGATATTCAGCCAGTCATTATATAGATAAACCAGGTCAGTTTCAAAATAAAGATAACCATTAAAGGTTTTACAAGTCATAATGTTATTAATATTACTGTTTTTCCTTTATCTTGGGTACAAATTCCCAATCCAAAATGATGGTTTTGATAGGAAAGCATGGGAGAGAAAAATGGCTGCTTGATTAAAATTGAATGTCGATAATTGTGCGATTATTGGAACAACAATTATTGACCAAAAGAAAAAGAAATCACAACAATTCATTTTACTGAACATCAGCTGTTCAATTAACTGAACAACAGTTGTTCAATTGATTGAACAACAATTATAAATACGCCAAAAAGAAATCATGGCTATTCGTTGTACCAAACAACAACTGTTCAATTGACTGAACAACCACTGTTCAATTGACTGAACAACAACTGTTCAATTGATTGAACAAAAATTATTGACACACTAAAAATAAATCAGAGTTGCTTGTTCTACCGAACAATAACTGTTCAATTGACTGAACAACAGTCATTCAATTGATTGAACAACAATTATAAACACACCAAAAAGAAATCAGAGCTATCTGTTCTACCGAACAACAGTTGTTCATTTGACAGAATAACAAATATGCATTTGCCAGCGGAACAACAACTACAACTTTGAAGGACGCAACGCCCGAAACACAAAAACATAAGGAAAAACAGAAAAGAAACAACACTTTATTTAAAAATAGTAAATAAATAAATAAATAAAGTTACAACATATATGATGTTTCCTAAGGGAACATCAATTTGTTTCCAGGAACAACAATCTGTCAATGGAAAAAAAATGATCTCTTGGAAAAATGCTTTGGTAGCAATGACATGAATCTTCAAATGGAAATCAATTCTCCATTGCTTCTGTTATGAATCCATTAGGTAATGAATTCGATGAAATGACCTTGTTTCATAAACATTTCTGTCAAGAATCGCTCGTTCATAAATTGACCTCTTTTATTGATCTCAAATGGTGCACTAAAGGCTTCTTGTCAACTTACAATAACCTCTCCCACTCTAAAGCTTATTAAACCCCAAGATCTATGCTTATGATTGACAATTTGCGGAATTAAAAGTGCTCGAAAGAGGTGTATTCTTATGTTTGTTTTTAGACTTTTTATGTGCTTCATGTTCTTTTCTTATGCTAATATTTAAATACATGTAAGAGTAAATAATGCAGCAAATAAGCAAACACAAAAGACAACAACGTAATATGGAGTTCACCCTGATATCTTGGGCTACGTCTCCTTGAGCTCTAATCAACTCGATTAGGCTCTTTGGGATTATGGTAATGCTTCTTTTACAAGTTCCACACTCAACTCCATAGGTTTACAACTGTACCTATGGGCTTATAATACCATCTCGCATTTAAAGAGATCATGATGAGGGTCGAGGAGATGCCTTGGGAATTTGATCAGAGGTTGAAGTGTCAGATCAAAGAGGCTAACATGCACATCACAGACAGCCATCATCGCGAATGGTTTATAGCATTGCTTTTGCCCCACTTGAGAATTTCTCTGTCACAACAGAAGATAGAAACACATGCATAAGCCTTGGAGATCATGATGAGGCTACATGCATCACTTATTTAGAATACGAACCTGAGAGTACACCAGATCCACTCATAGTTAGAGAGATTACACTTATAAATATAGAGTTTGAAGAAAGACAAGGAGATTAAACTAGAAGCATGTGTAGAAGTTTGGTGTTTGAGGTGCAAGGGCCACAGGCATGATAAGGATCAATGTCCCATGTACGCAAATTATATTATAGGCGGGGGTCCGATTCCACTGAAACTAGAAGCTCTAAGAGGGCCGAGCATGGGGGCTACGATGTGGTGTGCCATTTTTTAAGTTACTGGGCAACATGCGATGAACAATTGACATTTAATTCAAAAGTTCATTCAGACACCCCAGCAGTTGTTCTGTAATTTCTGCAAATCTGTCGGCCACAATGAGCGCCACTATCGAAGCTATGAGTTGATGATGGAAAGAACCCCTACGTACCGTATGCAAGTAGAAATTCGACCTCCAAATCAAGGCACCAGAGGAGCACGTGGAGGTTATCAGGGTCGAGGACAGGGCCGAGGAGGAGGAGGACCTAGTAGAGGTCATGGTCAAATTGTCTGCTACAACTGCGGACAACTGGGGCACTATATGCAAGAGTGCCAGAATCCTTCATGTCGATCTATCAATATTATAGGTAGTTTGACCATACTATAGAAGAGTTCCTAGTGCTAATAGATAAAATGAAAGAGAAGAAAACGTAGCCTCAGCATCCTATGCAGAATTTACAGATGATGAGGGCTGAGCCCCGTGAGGAAGATCAAAGCATTAATATTGTGCTAAGAAGTGGAATGACAATTGGCACTGGTAAAGGTAAACAACCTAAAGAAGAGGGATGGGTCCATAAAGTGCCAAAGAAAGAAGTCAACTTTGATTTAGATTGTGCTAAGGAAACATTTATGGAAGCGAAGAAGAGCTTCGCTGAGGCCTCCACATCAGAAAGCCAGGGAAAGATACAAGAACTCAACGCGCTTGCAGATGTTGATCCTTCTATACTCACTACATTTTTGGAGACCTGCATGAAGCTGTTATGTGATAGTAAGGTTGTGGAGGGCCTGCAGGAACTAATAAATAAATACGCGAGTAAAGAGAAGGGCCCTGATAGACACCGTGTGGTCAGAAATATTGGTAAACACAATGAACGCATAGGACGAGATATGCAGCTAACTGTGCAGATAGGTGATTATGAAATGGATCAGGTCATCTTGGATCTGGGGTCTAATGTAAATATTTTACTGAAATAGACATGCGAAAGGATGGGGAGGCCTATGCTATAGTGGTCTCCGATTCAACTCAGAATGGTGAACCGGCTTTAAATCATCCCCATGGGACGATTATATGGAGTAACAGTTGAGATTGAAGGTGCGAGTGCGATGTAGACTTTGAAGTTATATAAATTGTCGATGAAAGTAATCCCTACCCTGCGCTCTTGGGAATTGACTGGGCTATTGATATGAATGGGGTCATCAATTTAAAGAAGAGGACAATCTCATTTGAAAGGAAGTCGCTTCGAGTTATAGTGCCATTGGACGCTATAGAAGGGGGACACTATACTGAACTAGTCTATGATTATGAAGAAAGTGATGATGAACTGGATCAAATTTACAAGATAACAGCGAGAGATTAGGACTGGATCAATCCAACGGGGGATGGACAGATTGCATGGGACCAAGAGAGTTCCTCCACCTCTGATTCAGGCGAGGAATTAGAGCATTGGCAGAATCACTTACATGAAGTCTCTACATTGCGATGAAATATGATGACAAATTCATTGCGCTATGTTTCATCGGAGGTAAGAAAATTACCCTATTATGATGGTTTAACTGACATAGATATGTTTTTGGATGAATTTGAGCATGAGGTCCCTGAGGACCACCGCTTCCAAGCATTAGAGTTGGCATTACGCACTACGCCTACACGATGGTGGGGTACGCCTAAGGATAGTTTTGTTGAATGGTGATATTATAGAAGAATGATGAAGCTATGGTTTGGACGTGCTAATACCAGAATGACTGAGAAGTATAATGGGAAGGATGATCCACATGATCACTTGGCGAAGTGGACTAAAGTGTGGGGAACATAACCGCAGCCAGAATGGGTACACATATTTTGTCATACCTTGGACACAATTCCCAAGAATTGGTATCTTGAAATAGAGCTCTGCCATGGCATCGCTGAATGGGATGTATTGAAGGAAGGGTTCTTATCGACTTTCAGTTTTGAGGATGAGGTTGCAAGCATCGATGAAGCACTGTAAGAAATTAAAGCGGTTATCTTCAGAATGCCGAAGGATCCTATCGGTGTGACCCAAATAGACTGGAGCACCTAGCTGCACCACGCATTAGAATGCTATAATGTGACCACTGAATAGGGAGACAAAGATCCAAGGAACATCATTATTCTAAAAGAAGAAGGGCATCGTGAAGTCAAAGGCCCACAAATAGAAAAAATAGGACATCTCCGCACCTTTGAAAACAAATGAAATAAACATTGGCATTGAGGAAGAACCGAAGTTCACGAAAAATGGAGATTACTGGGATGATGCTACAGTAGATAAAGTTGTTCAATTACTTCGAGAATACCAGGATCTCTTTCCACCTAATTTATTAGATCTAAAGGGAATAATCAATGATTTGGGCATTATGAAGATCACATTCAAACCAGACGCGAAGCCTAGGAAACGGTTTACCAGGAGCTGGATAAGATGCTAGAGGAAGGCATCATAGAACCTATTGAAGAATCTGATTGGGTGAGCCCAATGGTGGTTCAAGAAAAGAAGCAAAAAGATGAAATAAGGATCTGCATAGATCTGAGGAAGATTAACGATGCATGTGTCCATAATCCATTTTTGACGTCATTTAAAGATGAAGTGTTAGACAATGTTGGAGGGCAGGAGGCCTATTCCTTTACTGACGCTGTTTCAGGGTATCATCAAATCAAGATTGTGCCAGAAGATAGAAGCAAAATGACCTTTGCAATGGAGTGGGGTTGTTTCCAGTACACTATAATGCCATTTGGACTAAAGAATGCACCTGCGATATTTTCCCACGTAGTCATAACAACGTTTAAGGAGTTCATTCATAAGGTTTTGGAGGTATACTTTGATGAATGAACCATGTTTGGATTAGTGAAGCACCATGTAGCAAGTTTGCGCCTAATGTTGGATACATGTCACAGATACCAGATCACGCTAAATTTGAAGAAATGCATATTTTGTGTTCCTTTTGGGATCTTGCTAGGTCATGTTGTGTGCAAGCAAGGATTGATGGTGGACCTTGCAAAGATTACAATAATTGTGAACTTGGAGGCCCCTAGGAACATCAAACAGTTGTGCGTAATGCTGGGACATATGGGATACTATAGAAAATTTATTAAAGCTTATGCTCAAATTACTACGCCCATGGAGAAATTGCTAAATAAGGACGTAACATTCTGTTGGGATGAAGAATGTCAACACAACTTAGATGTGTTGAAAGAAAAGATGGTTGCTGTGTTGTTCTTGGTATTCCCTGATTGGAAAAAGGAGTTTCATGTACATGTGGATGCCTCTTGCACTGCATTGGGTGCAGTGCTAACACAGGCCGGTGAAGGAGAAATGGACCATCCTATAGCCTTCGCAAGTAGGAAGATATCGAAGGCCAAGAAAAATTATTCATTGATTGAGTGTGAAAGGCTAGCCATGGTCTACGTGCTGCAAAAATTCAAGTGTTATTTGTTAGGAGGATATTTCAAGATTTACACAGATTATTCTGCCTTGAAATAACTAGTCAACAAGCCTATGCTGGGGGGAAGATTTGTAGATGGTTGCTATTATTTCAGGAGTATGACTTTGAAGTCAATGTGAAGTCAGGGAGGGTAAATGTTCGATCTGACCATTTGTCACGAATTGAAATAGGAGAAGAACTTGATAATTTGGAAGAAGAGTTTCTAGATGCACACCTCTTTGGGGTGTGCGTAGCGGATGACCATTTTTCATACATTATTCACTTCTTAACTATAAGGATGGCATCAGAAGGATATACAAGTGAGTAGAAGAAGGCATTATTAGTGTCCACCGCTGATTTTTCAGTTATTGTGGGACATTTGTATAAAATGGGTGTAAATGAAATATTGCGAAGATATGTGCTGGACTTTGAGTGAGACAACATTCTCGTTGAAGCTCATGGGGGAGCTGCGGGAGGCCATTATACACGCAAGGAAAATGCGCATAATATTTTGTGCATAGGTCTATGGTGGCCAACATTGCATAAAGATTCCAAGGCATATTGTAAGGCGTGTGATGCCTGTCAAAGAACTGGCAGACCGTCGTGAAGACATGAGCTACCACTACACCCTCATGTATTTTTGCAACCCTTTGAGAATTTGGCGATTGATTTTGTGGGGCCAATTCAGCCCCTTGGAAAGAAAACGGGTGCGTGCTATATTATCAGTATGAGAAAATATCTAACCAGATGGGTGGAAGCACAACTGGTTAAGGATTGTATAGGGGCTATGGCAGAAAAATTCTTATTTGAGTATGTCTTAACTCGATTTGGATGCCCGAAAGCATTGATGAGTGACAGTGGTGTTTGGTCAATTTAGTGTGTTCTAAATTGCTATTTAAAATGTCAATCTGGGATTCGTAAGCTGACGAAGTGAAGTGTACTATATGTACTAGATAACCATTTCCTTAATCTTTTGTCGTTTTTGAGTTTTTAGGTTGTTTTTGGATTTATCTTTCCCTAATGTGTGATGGTGAAAATGAAAGTGAAGTATGGATGATAATGGTGATGGTGATTTCTACAGTGATTTTTCTCAAACTTAAAAGTGCTCAAAAAGAAAGCTTTAAAACAACTGTAATGAAATCAATTCTTAAGAAAAACAGTGAACTAATGACAATGGCCCAGTATCCTTGCTACTGAATGAAAAGAAAGTAAAAATTGAACTTAAAGCAACTCAAAGCAAAGCAACTAATTCACACTACTTTAACTCTTCTGATCCTTTACCCTTTAGCTCAATCTACCTTGTGGGAAGCAATCATGAACAAGTCAAGCAATATGATATCTAAATGGCAAGAAATTAAATTGCATAAAAGAAACTAGTCACACTACTTCAACTCTTCTGATCCTTTACCCTTCAGCTCAATCTACCTTGTGGGAAGCAATCATGAACAAGTCAAGCAATATGATATCTAAATGGAAAGAAATTAAATTGCATAAAAGAAACTAGTCACACTACTTCAACTCTTCTGATCCTTTACCCTTCAGCTCAATCTACCTTGTGGGAAGCAATCATGAAAAAGTCAAGCAATATGATATCTAAATGGCAAGAAATTAAATTGCATAAAAGAAACTAGTCACACTACTTCAACTCGCCTGATCCTTTACCCTTCAGCTCAATCTACCTTGTGGGAAGCAATAATGAATAAGTTTAAGCAATATGATAACTAAATCACACTACAATAAGTAATATTTTGATTTCTTACTAATAGAGTCACTTGACTATAGAAAGAAACCATAAATTGATGAGCAGTATGATATCTAAATAATAAAAAAAAATAAATAAGCAAATCACAACTTGAAAAAGACAGTGCTGGAATTAAACTTCAGAAAATGAAAGTTAGCAGGAAGGACAAGATGATCTCATATGTCAATAGTTATCAAAAATATGAAAATTTTCCCGGGCTGCCTAAGAAAACCTGCAGAAAAACATTGATCAGCTGACAGCTACAAGAAAGTAGAAGTGAAAGTATAAATAGCAGTGAATTAAGAAGCATCAAAACAATGTGTTATGTACAAGCTAAAGATTATGAAAGTAGAACATAATAAAACCAAATGAAAACTTTACAAGGCTTCAGCGCGCAGGGGCCCTCTGCCACTTCAGCCAGTCAACAAGTAGTCACACGAATGAACTCAGAAAAGTCTTCTCATGTATTAAAGCAACAACATATATAAAACAGTGGGGTGATAACAACAACAGTTCGGAAAATTACATATCCAAAAGCTTTTTCACAGCGTTCATCAACGCGTTATTTATAATGAAAAAGTGCTGAACTAACTAACTGAATCCTACGTTATTAACTGTGTTGTCAAAGACACGTAGGTCCCTTCAGCCGAGATCTAGCGTAACTGTCATCATGTCTATTAAATCTTCGGAGTGGTAGCTGTTGGATTCAGGTTACGGTGATGATCTCCAGGTGTGCCGGTGTCTTCGTGGGCTGAGGACTGTGCCACGTAAACATTCACGTGCCCAAAACAGAGACGTGCCACCGCTGAACTCCTTGGTTGGCTTTGCCTTTGACCCTCATTGACCGTGACCTTCCATGGATGATTTGGCTGATTTGAAGGGACACGTTCCATGTATCCGTCACCTGTAGCTTGCCCATGTAGCTCGTTTCTTCATAGGACACCTGTAGCACAGCTTTTAACAAAATAGCTGCGGAATCCTGTGCTGGCTCAGTTTCCGCAGCTGCATGAACAAAAACTAAACCAAACAACAGTCATAAGCATAGTCAGAAAACCATGTAAAAAGCTCTTTTTAAACTACAACGCAATGATTTAACAGCTGGGTGGATGAAATACGTGGAAAAAGAAGGCTGAGAGGGTGTATAGGAAGGTGCAGGTTTGAGGCTCAACAAGTGGTACACACTTTCTAAATGAAACAATCAGTGTGTTGACTGAGGAGTTTCCTGTCTCCCATCAAAAGAGTACACCATATCACCCGTAGGAAAATGGAACTTTTGAAGCCTTTAACAAGATTTTGGAGATAGCACTGATGAAGATATGCAACGTGCAACGGAATGACTGGGATGTGCGCATACCTGGAATACTATGGGCTTATAGGACTACTTGTAAGAAGTTGACAGGGCAAACACCGTTCAGATTAGTATATGGGGTCGAAGTCGTAATGTTGATCAAATACATTGTGGCTAGTCTGCACATTGTAGCTTTGACGGATATGGCGGATCACGAGGCCTTGGAGGAACGACTCGCATAGTTGATGGAGCTTGAAGAAGATCGATTTTTGGCAAGACTCCATCAACAAGTATAGAAGGAATGCAAAAAAGAGTGGTATGATCGCCATATCAAGCTTCACACATTCAAGGTAAACAATCTTGTCTTGTTATATGATAGTAAATTCACTAAATTTCTGGGTAAATTCTAGATGCAATGGTTAGGGCCATATATTGTGAAATAAATTACAGATGGAGGTGCAGTTCAGCTCACGAAGTTGAATGGGGAACCCTTCCTGGGAAGAGTGAATGGGAGCAGATTGAAGTTGTATACAGGGAATCCTATGAAATGACTATATGGAAGCAGGATAGTTTTAGTGCTCCAGGCAGTTGTAAGGGAGTGCAGGACTATAAAATACATTGTCGGGCTTGGTGGAAAACACAACGAGCAGGCTGTGTGGAGAGTGATGAAGATGCAACTAGTGAAGCTGCGCTTAGGAAGTTGCACCAAAAGGGAAGGTACCGTGTAGCCCAACAGGAAAATAATTGTTGGAGTTACTGTTCATGCCTTGACAGCTAGAAAATGGTTAAGAGGAGAGGGGAGGCAGAAATTAAGGAAAAAATATTTGAAGATCTGCTGCCAAAGCAACATTTATTATCAGAATTTAGGGGGAGTGATCAGATTTGAATTCAAAATCCCCTATAAATTGCGTGTGCTTGTCCAACAGAAAACAATTTTCACTCTGAGACTTGTTGCTAAATTTCCCTGTTTGTTGTTTATGAGCCGCGTGTTTTGAGAATATTTAGTTGCAAGCCCAGTGTTTTCCAAATTACCTGAGATAAACCGTCAGCTTATCCTTGAGCAAATGTCTGAAACAATCCCTACTAAAACTATTAGTGGTGACGATGCTGTCTTTGACGCAGCAGCCGAAGAAGTTGTAAGTATGGAAGCTCCAGCTGTTGTTCCTACGGAGCCAAGGTTGCCTAGGCCGAGGCACATCCCTACTAGAGAAAACCAACCAACCAGGCCAAAAAAATCTTGGAAGGATAAGCAGAAGAAGGTATCGGTGCACGTGTCACCAAGGAACCATACTGAAACACATGCAAAGAAGAAGAAAGATAAGCATCCAGAAAGAGTAGCGGACTTGGAGGCGGAATAATTCCAGGAAATATAGGATATTAATGTTGAAGGGGTGGAACCCATGACAAGGCTGCCAAAGTATATCCCTTCACAGAAGGGGAAAGCAAAGGTAATGAAGGACCCTGACAATGGGAAGCTTACAGTATCCATGCCCCTGCTACCTGAGCAAGTCCCCTTTGAAGGTCCTTGACTTGCACAAATCCCATTGTTAAATATGGAGGATTGGGACCTCACAGACCACACTAAGTTTCCACATTTGGCGACGAATAAATATATGTGAAAGATCTATTATGAAGAAACAGGTGTTACAACATTGGAGCCGATGGAATGGGTCTGCAGTGTTGAGAAATCAGGGTTTCTCAATCTGCTGTTGGTGCCACATTATCACTGCACCCCCATTAATATGGTATGTGTGCGCCATATCCTCACGTTGGTGCATGATGGGTGCTTATGGCTAGGAGAGCCTATCCCCATCATGGACATGTTGATTCACAGAATCACACGGCTGCCTTACAAAGGTACGAACCTTGCCAAGGAGTTTGGAGGGAAGACTAGGGAGAAAGAGCTTGCAGATAAGATGAAGAGGGAATACGACCTCCTCAAGAAGTCGCGAGGGTATTCAATTGTCTCTATTATCAACCAGGAAGTTCAATTTGCTGCATAGATTTTAGCAGGAAAGGTTATGAGAAAATGCCACACAGACGAAGTTCCAGTGCCAGTAGTTTCACTTGTTGTGCAGTGTGCAAAAGGCATACAATTTAATTGGGCTGGGTACCATTCTCAAGAGTTCCCAGCAAAGTTTCGAGAAGCCTAGGAGGAAACCAAGCCATTCCACTACGCTTTGTTGCAGCTATCAATTGTCCTCGTTGCATGGAGATTATCAGAGGATAGCCAATTTTCTCCTCTTGAGGAAGGATTGCTAGAGGCATCACAATTCACCTCTCTATGGTCTAGAAATGATGCTGCGTGGATTATAGAAACACAGATATTTTGGACTCTCATGGAAATGGATATCCATATGGTACTCAGTCAGCATCCAAGGTTGTCCCCAACCTTGCTCATGCAGATGTCATCCTACACCAACGTTCAAGGATGACTTCCACAGAGCCTATATCCAAGCATAGAAGGATCCAGAGCAGAAATGGCACCAATTGCCATATTTGGTGTCAGAAACAGACGTGCAGGAGATCATAGGGTTATGGCCCACAGAGTGGTGCACCCCATCAGAGTTAGATGTTGGAACAAGCACAGGCACAGAAAGTTATCCTATGTAGAAAAGAAAGGAGGCCGCTAAGAAAGCTGCGCGTAACCTAGTAGAACAAAAAAAGAAGGAAGTTACAAAAAAGGTTCGCATAGAGCATGAATGCGCTGCTAAGGAGCAGGCAAAAAAAGAACAAAGTGAGTTGTAGAAAGGTGATAAGTCACCTTCGCCAGAGATAGAGGAAGAAGATCTTTTAGGCCAAGGCAGAGGTGGTGATGAGGGGCAGAGCACCCCCTTGAAAAAATGTTCATTGAGAAGACGCGGGCTCTGAAGGAAAAGGAGACACTATAGGCACGTAGTTCAAGTCTGGAGTCAGCAATAGCGGAGGCCTATAAGACAGTTCCTGAACTTCACATCCTGGAGGATGCACAGCTTGAAGCCAAAATTAGAAAATTAGTCGTTGGTGTGTGTGAGGCTAGAGCAGAATTTTGACGAGAAACTTTCGAGTTCAACATGAAGATTGTAGAGTTGCAGTTGAAGTTGCAATCCATGACTCTTCCTAACATTAGGGAGCAGCATAGAATCGCAATTAAGGAGGGCATGGATACCTTGGATACTACAGTCACTGACTCTGCGGCACTGTTTGATCAGGCTGTGGAGATATTGACCAATCTGCAAAAGGATATGAACCTGCAAACATTAAACACAGAGGTATGGGAGATGCAGTGCCAATAAGATGAGGTCAAGGTGACTGCACGCACCTTAGCACCAGCGCAGCGCCTTGCTAGTTATAGGAAGGAAAGAAGATACTGGCACATGTAGAGGAACCACAAAAGAAAGAGGTCTTGCTAAAGGCCAGGTTACAACCTTGGTTGGATGAGGCTTATCAAATCACGATCTCCATTCAAGATAAGCTTAAGTGACTGCAGTAGATGTAGTGGATGATGAGGTTGGTAGTAGAATGACTAGCCACTGAAAAATTGATCGAGGAGGTTTGACAGGCAGCGACATAGAGCGCTGCTGAAGTTGTAGTGATCCAGGTGGAGCTGGGGGATCTACGCAGTAAGATCATGGTGCCAGCAGAGTGACTCAAAGGCGAGTCATGATCTTTGTGTTGGGGGCCTGTTGGGATGGGGTTCCCTGGGTTAGTTTGGGGTTAAATAACCCAAATTGTGGTACAATTTTGTAAATGATGTAAAGTCTCCGTGATTTGTGGATGAGGAGTGCATAGATGATTAGGAGTCAAAGGGGCTTAGCCCCTTGTTTTGGATAATGTTTTAGTCGGCTTCTGAGATTCACCCATGGTCCGCGAACCATGGAATTGTATGAAAAGGGTCTATAAATAGTGAGTCTTAGAGAAAGGAAGAGGTAACTAGATGGAACTGAGATAGAGGATTGGGTTGAAGAGTCTTATGAAAGAGCTAAGTTAGGAAGGCTCTGCTTCCTGCACTTAGATAGAGAAAGAAAGGCTCCGCAGCTGAGTACGTGGAGGCCTAGGTAGAGTCCGCAACTGAGTGCGCAGACCCCTACAGCTATGTGTGCAAGGCAGTTTGAGTCTGTATTCTGTGAATTAAGATCAATAAAGACAAGTTTCTAAAGAATTATTGAGTATTGATGTTCATGTCTATTTATGTTATATGTCATTGATGAATGACTTTTTTTATGAAATATTGATTGCATGCTACATAATTATCTTGAATAAGTCTCAATAATGTACACAATGCATGTTTTAACACTTCTGCGAAGGCTCTGGTGATTTCTATTTTATTTTCTAGTGAATTAAGTAGATCTGCGTGAATGCCAATTTAGGATTTCTTTCTGATGCACGTAAGTAGGTAAATTGACTATTAAAGGTCCGCAAGGACTAATTGTGGGCCTTTGCGAAGGCCTGAAGGCCATTGTAACTGAGTTGCAGTAACAAGCTCTACGAGTTTACCGATATGCACAAGGGTAGATCCAAGGCACTGGAAGACATCACACTAGTCTCTGGATGCAAAAACTTGGTTCTTGCATCCCCCCATACTTCTTCTGGTGAGATTGCAGCCTATGCAACGCGGGTTGTTGCCAAAAGGGCCAGTAGTGTAGGGCTTTTTTGGTTGGTGCAAATAACTCTGAACCTAGGTCAGTACCCCCTAAGCCAAAAGGGGTTCTTCAATTCCTTCATTTTAAAAAGGCTCATCATCCTTCTCATTATTTTTGACTAGATTATTGGAGTTGATATTTAGTGGCTATTTTTCTTCAATCTCAATGTGCTCATCAATGATAACATCAATGCAATCAACTACCATCCTTGTATTTTTATTATAGAATCTATATCCCTTGTTATTTCAAGAGTACCCAAGAAAAATACCTTTATCAGCTCTTGGATCAAACTTGCCAATATTTTCATCATTCTTCTTGATATGAAACTTTCTTCCAAACACTCTAAAATGTTTGATTGTAGCAGGTCTACCATACCAAAGTTCATATGAAGCTTTATCTTTGTTTGGTCTAAATTGTTCTTTGTCTAAAATCACAAGTTCTATGTGAATGTTTTCAACCCAAAATAGTTGTATATTTCTTTCTATTGTTATAAATATACATTATGCATATTAGATTACATTGGGAACAACAAGAACATACATGCACATACACAAAGAACAAAAGATATTGGGAAGGGAATTCCTATCCAAGTTTGTATTAGACTTAGTGTATACTTATACATGAGATATGTGGTTGGAATGGTTGTACATCACTCTCAACAACCTATTTACTTTACTTTACACATTTACAGAGGATTATTGACATTTATATGATACATAATGTATGATAACAAGATGGGTCTAAATACCCTTATAACATCTCCCTCACTCTCATTTCCTTGATCACCTCGAGCGAGGATGCATCAATGTATTGGATCACTAATGGGTGTAGAATTATCCTTACAATACATCCACCATGCATACTAGTCTGCAAAGCTAACTTAGCTACAACAACCACTAGCTAGATATGAAGGTGCATGTTGTACTTATTCATCAGTAGACTCTACCCAAGGTTTGCCTTCACGAGGATTTAAAGGAATTATAATCTTTCTTTTGTAGCCTTTTAATTTGATTCTATATTTTTCTAGCAATGTAATTGCCTTCATTTTTCATCCCCATGGGTGACCAACTAATGTTGGATAAATAAGGATGTCATCGAATAAGTCAATAAATTCAATGTTTATTGTCATCGAGATAACCATTATCGAAGTTTGAACTTGTCATAGCATGTCGATTGGTTCAATGAATATTTTGTCAGCCAATTTGAGATAATTAGTTGTTCTATGTAGACTTGGTTGTGCCATGCTGATCCATGTGTCCCTCGGTAGGATATTTATTTGATATTCAAAGTCAACAATTACTTTTTTAACCATAAAACCATTTATTTCCAGCTAAAATTGTGGGTCATGATCATCTCCCTGGCTACCATGTGAAAGTTGTCTAACATTTTTCTCTCTTCCTCTATTTTCATTAAAAAATTTCAACATATTCAATAGTTCAAAAAGTCAGGCAATAGAGATTTATTCATTTAGAATATTGAGGAATTCTTCCAAGATTAAGTCCTTGGATACTCATTGATTTTCACTTTCTTTCATAAAGAATTCAACTACCCAGGACATTGTTTGGTTTTGTTGTTATAAATCTAGATACTTTGTTGAATTCTTGATAGGTTGGATCAACTTATTAGTCTAGTCACCATTATTTCTTCCAGGTCCTGACCTTGTAACTACATAAAGGTTTTTAGAGTTCAAAACCTCATGCTTCAAGATAGTTTGCAGTAAATTAACAACTCTTTTATTTAAAACTTTTTCTATGAATTTCAAACATTCTTCCAATGAGTGGTCGCATAAACCACACATGTTGCAGAAACGTAAGTATGTTTTATCTTTCAAATGACATTCGGTTATGATATGTCCTTCTTGCCAACAAGTGTAGTAGTAAAATATCCCATTACCTTGGCCCCAACCACGACCTCTGCTATTGTAACCACCTCATCATCCACCATAACCTCCTCGATCTCTTCCTCTTCCATTGAATGTGCATGGTTATAATAATTGGTCAGTGGCCTAGGTATGATATACAACATGATAATTAGGTTTAGGTTTTCTATTCAATGGAAATTCCTAGGTGGAATGTGCATTTTATTCACAGGTTGCACACCATTTTGGTTTTGAATTTCATAGGTTATACTGGAAATCCTTAGTAGTGTGGTTAGAAGCAACTTGAAATATGTTAGAGTAGACATCAACTTGTATTCTTCGAACATTTTGGTCAAAATATTCTAATAAATTACATGTATCTTTCGTGTGTCCTTCAATGTGGCAATTGGTGCACCATAAATGATTCTTTTGAAGTGATAACTATAGTAAATAATTCTATACTTAGTCTAGTCTATCTTCAATTTTGTTGTCGGTTGGTGAACTAATTGATTGATTCTCATCACCTTGTTCAATTCTTTGGGCTAGTTAAAGAGCTTCTTCACATGTCTTGATTTCATGGAATCATAGTGGCTTGTGGATTTTATGAAGTAGTCGATCTAGGTACCATTGTACTAAAATATTTTCATCAATGGTGTAAGGAATATGGATTAATAAGTCTTTGAAGAGTTTATCATATTCACCTACATATTCATTTAGTCTTTGTTTTATTTCTTTTAGCTTTTGTGTTTCAAGGTGCTTAACATCTTGTGCTTTAAAGAAGGTAAGGAAAGTATTCTTGATTTCATCCTTTGTCTTGTTTTTCCTTTTTGTTAAATTCATAAACCATGTCAAGGCTTGATTCCTCAATGTTGCAGAAAATTGCACCATTTGTTTTCTTCATCGTTGATGTCATTTGCGGCCCATAACTTTTCACAAATGAACTAGCATGTCTTCAGGTCCTCATCTCCCTCATAAATGGGTATATGATTTAATATTTTTTGGTTGATGCAGAGTCAGGTGAAATATTTCTCGTTGTTGTTAGTTTCATCGTCAGAGCTTAATTATCTACTTTCTTCTCTTCTGTTGATGATTTGATACAAGGATTCGTCGGACTGATATATTGATGAATAAAATTATTTGTGGTTGTGACTCTCCATCGACGAATTCTGGAGTTCAGTTTTGTTCAATAGATACGAGTTGCGACAGGGGGAATGATTTTAAGGTTAGATAGTTGGAGAAGTATTTGATCTAGTTCATTATTCTTATTCAAATGATTTTGAGTAGAATTTTAATTTTCTTGAAGATATATTTGTTGGTCGTTGGTATACCAGGCTGAAGGCATTTCAAAATAATTCCTCGACTAAAGAAATTCTCTTAAACGAGTACTCTACAAGGATCTCCTTGGAGAATTTCTTATTGCTAGACCATAATCATCTATTTCCATAGTGTCTACCTGTCCTCATTGAGTTATCGGTAGACCTTCATTTTCTATTAGAGTGAGTGGTGCTATGCCTCTTAACTCTTTTGAGGAGTCCCATGCATATTTTCTCTCACACTCTCGATTCCTCATTCTTTTCTTCTGCTATTCTTGTTCTCTAATTTTTTCTCATTGATGTTGTCTGAGGTACCTTGCTAATTTATGAATGTTAGTCAATTGCTTGTCTTTTCAATCACTAATTGGTCAATTATTTTCTTGTTTCTTTTTCTTGTCGGATGACCTCTTCTCTACCATTTTTCGTCTGCTCTAATACTTCTCCAACTTTTTCTTTGATTCTTATATTTACCTTTTTATTCCTCATGATCTGCTACTAACCCCCCGCTCCATGCTGACCCGGCTAGTGCCAGTTCATGAGGGAGTATATGTCTGCCATATTTATTTACTTAAAAAATAATCACATGCTTCTTTTGTGCCTTTAGAATGAGCGTCCATGAACTTCAACCACTTTTCTTGATCCTTCTTCAAATCGGTACTGGTTGGAGTCACTAGTGGTGGGAGATATTCGATGATGTGGCCTGCACCTTTCTCTAGATGGGATTTAGGTAGTAGAGTTGGTATCGTGCAGAAGAACGCATCATGTAGATTGTCGTAGAATTTGGTTCTTATATGTTTGATAGACATTCAGTCTTCTAATTCTTATTCTCAGCAATAATTTTCCAAGATGGATTCAAGCCACTCATATAAATTTGTTCGACCGCCATTTGATAGTTTCAATAGTAGCTAAGCATCAGTTTGGTTTTGAGGTTTTTTCATGAGTGACTTTGTCAAGAAATTTTTTAATCTCAACGAAATTTCCTTCAATGAAAATCTCATGTGTTTCTGTGAAAAAATTAGCCCTGGATTCCGCTGTCGACAATTGATTCCTTAATGAATAATTTTTCAAATAGTTATTTATCTTGGCTTCCCATCATAATTGTATCTTGTCTAGGGTCAACATCTATGATTTCATGTTATAATGGACTCGATTTCTTTCTACCGGCAATGCAACCAATTTTTTAATCTAGCGAATAGTGAGCATTGTTACCAGTAGATGAACACAAGTAAACATTCATAAAGAAAGTAAATAGAGAAGACATAGTAACATAGTGATAACCAATTTTCATATACATATTTTGTATTATATCAAGAATCTCTGTTACATTCATACCAACAGGTATATATATACTAATAAGACAGTTACAAGAGAATAACTGTCACATTAACCACACTATCTTATATATCATTTTTTATCTGTCTGTAGTGTTACAATTATGTTTTCATTGAGGCTAGTCGGCTGGCCCGACTAGCCTTTGCCATATTTGACTAGTCGTTCAACCTGACTAGCTCCTTTAACATTACAAGTATACAATGTTTACTATGACTGCTTCATGTCCGATGGTTGCTTCTTACAAATCTCCACTATTCACATTCTTTGTAGCCTTCTCAACCACATGGACTACTACTCCACTAGAAACTGTCGGGCGAGTCCTCTCCAATCTGTGGGCGTCCTCTTCGTTCTATCTACGGATGAGTCAACCTAACTAGCTCCTTCAACATTACAAGTATACAATGTTTACTATGAATGCTTCATGTCCGATGGCTGCTTCTTACAAATCTCCACTATTCACATTCTCTGTAGTCTTCTTAACCACATGGATTGCTACCGTCGGGTGGGTCCTCTCCACTCTGGGGGTGTCCTCTTCCTCTTTGCTCTATCTACAGATGAGTCCACTGTGTGACTATCATTCCCAAGAGTCCGTCATCAAATATAAAATAAGCAAATTATATTCATAAGAACCATCCCACTTTTCATTCCCAAGAGTCCGTCATCAAATATAAAATAACAAATTATACGCATAAGAACCATCCCACTTTTGCTTCTGCCACAATCCAATAATAGTTCGACAATTTTCATACTGGGGGATTAGAGAATATTGCATAATGTTGTTATCATCTTTTAGTGCTTCAACTCTCCATGTGTATGTTTTTCTTACATAGTTTCCTATTCTTGAATATTTTTTCTGCTACTACAAGTACGTTTATCAGAATTTTTTTGCTGCAAAAGTATTGTTCTAGCTGTAATGAATATTGTGCTACATTGCATGGAGTTTGTATATTTTCTTCAAGAACCACCATTTACAATGACTACGTCTATGACACGATGCATGCGACTTTTACTAAATAAAAAATTTACTCTTAGTGATACCTTTATAATACTAAGACATATAAATGTCAACTAGATGTTGTTGAATGTCAACAAGATGCTGATAATTTAACTAACAACATACTAGACTCAAAAAAATGGTGTCCTTCACATATTTACAAAACTCCATTTAAACAACCATGTTAGAAATACATGGAATTGAGAATCTGATCACAGGAATTAATTTGCAGACAATCATTTTAATTTTAGTTATGCATTGTTTTCTAATGGGCTTTCCTCTCAACTTGATCAAGTGCATTATATATAATTAGGTCGACCTCAGAATCAACTCCATGGTTAGTCAAGTTGATGTGTTGTAAGTTAAATTATAAAAATAAAATATTTTCTTCATCCACTATAGTCAACCAAAAAACAACTCCAATATTCGTCCGATCGACTAGAATATACACATATCTTCCTTCTCCTCATATTCCATTTGTAGTAGACATTAGCATGCCAATAGTTGAATATGCCTTAATAGACCACATCTCCATCACTTGTGCCACTCATCGACATGACATAAGTTAACTATTATCTCATTAACTCATTCAGGAGATACGCAACTTGATCGACTTGTTAGCACAGTCAACCAACCTAACAATTTCCACGTACATATAGTGGTTATTAAACACGAAAAACCACGACTTATCTATCAACAAAACTACAAATCGTGCTGCGAACGACCTGGGTTTGAAGTCCAAACTCTTCAACATATAGCACATTGTTAGATCATCCTTTCTCAAGAGTCGAACACTTCCCATCTTCATGAAACAAGTGACCCCGTCAGCGATCCATGCTCCATATCTGGGATGGATCAGAGCAGGTGGTCGAGTCTCCATGCAGTCAATCCAACTGACATGGTACTTGAGAAATAAGCCATGGAGATTCATACTGTCTCATCCATTGATGAGAGAAGTTGGAGTTGAAATGGTTTTCAGATAGGCAACATTACCATCATTTTAATGCAGCATATGCATAATGAAATGATGCCAAAAAAATTAGGAGCTAAGGCTTTCACACATCGTTGTAAAATATGGTGGAATTACCAAAAGGAACGACACCTGAAACTTGTCTCCTTTTTGGTTTAAAAATCTAATTTTGTTGCAGTTCGGAATTTTACACAAATTGGGAGTCCCGAAAAAATTGGCAACAAATGATGCCACATGTCTTAACGTATCACAACTTTTTCAGGTTACATTTCAGGCTTGATAATTCATATTATAAATCTCTAGGTAGCAGTCAACATTTGGACACAAATGTTACATCTTTACAAAGTTAATAAAACTTCTGCTGAGGTGATTTCCTTATTGAGCATCATATGAAAATATTTTATTGGCATAATATAAGGCATTAAGCATTGCACAAACACTTCTATCAGATCATTCTTATCACTCCCAAAACTTTTGCAATTACAACGTCATAGGCTTCCTGATCCAGACTATCTTCGTCGATCTGTTCTATCTTCATACACCCATCGAACAGAGTCATCCAATTAACATATTTAAATAACTAATCAATCATATACCATAAAATAGTATCTAGTTCAATGATCCGACACGTATGAAGTTTGTTAAAAAGAATCCAGGAGATAATTCGACATAATGGCTGAGTAAACAAAATCGATGACCAAGTCAACTATCCATGAATGAATAGTTCCGACTTTCATAAGCTGTAATAACTAGTACAGCCCTAAAGTAAATAGAGTTGATATACATGGATGGATAGGTGTATATCAAGTATATATATCAACCACATTTTCCAATGTGGCTGATAAAAGCTTATAAGTTTATATCAATCACATTAATAATTATTATGGGTATTTAAGATTATTAATAACCATATAAATATTAACAACCAAATTATTTATATATATTACTATATAAATATTATATTGATATAATAATAATTATATAAACTCCTAATATATTTTATTAATAATAAAAATAACTCATAATAATATTAGATTATTTTTATATTATTTAAATAACCCAATAATAATAATAATAATAATAATAATAATAATAATAATAATAATAATAATTATTTTATTATAATATTATATTATTATTATATTAATATTATTATAATAATATAAATTCATAATAATATTAGATTATTATTATTTTATTTAAATAACTTAATAATATAAAATAATAATAATAATAATAATAAATTATTATAATATTATAATAATATTATATTATTATTATATTATTATAATAATATTATATTATTATTATATTATTATAATAATATACAAATATAATAATTATTATTATAATATTATTAAGAGGAGTTGTTGTTGTTATTGTTGTTAGAATATCTATTATATTATTATAATAATAACAATAAAGACCAATTATTTATAATAATTAATAACTGTACAAATAATAGAAACTATATTCTTATATATTTATATATTTATGATTATTATATTTATATTATTATAATAATATAAAATATATTTATTATTATTATTATTAGGCTTTAGTATTTTGAATATTTATCTTAGGGTTTGTATACATTGGGTTAATTATTATTGGTATTTAGGATTATTAATAACTACATAAATAACTATATAGGATTATTAATAACTATATAAATATTAACAACTAGATAATTTATATATATTATTATATAAATATTATATTAATAATATAAACTCCTAATATATATTAATTAGTAATAAAAATAGCTCATAATAATATTAAATTATCATTGTATTATTAAAATAATATAATAAACCCCAAGGCATTGATATTATAAACCCCAAGGAATAATAAAACTAAGGTATTAATAAGAAAACCCCAAGGGAATAATATTAAACCCATGTGACTAATAATATAAACCCAACATTGCTAAACCCAAATAGAAACACTAAAATAAACATGGTTTATTTTCATGGTGAGTCAACCTTTGTCAAAATGTGACATTCAACCAAGGGACTAATATTATAAAACCAACATTGGTAAACCCAAATATAAATACTACAAATACTAAAATAAACATGATTTATTTTGACGGTGAGACAATTCTTGTCACAATGCGACATTCAACAATGGTTGACAATGTTTGGCTATGATTGACAATGGTTTACCATGATTTATATTATCAACCAAATGGAATAATAAACCCAAGGGATTGATATTATAAACCCAAATGAATAATAAATCCAAGGGATTATGAAGTGAAGGGAATAATATTAAACCCACGGGAAAAATATTATAAACTTCACATTGAGTAAAGGGAAATATCAATACTACAAACACTAAAATAAACATAGTTTATTTTGATGGTGAGACAATCCTTGTCACATTGCGACATTCAAACATGGGAACCATGTTTGGCTATGATTTATATTATAAACACAAGGGAATAAAAAAACCCAAATTTTGATATTGTAAACCCAAATGAATAATAAACTGAAGGGAGTAATACTAAAACCCCAAGGGAATATGAACCCAAGGGAACAATATTAAGCCCAAGGGACTAATATTATAAACCCAATATTTGTAAACCCAAATATAAATATTACAAACACTAAAATAAACATGTTTTAATTTCATGGTGAGACAATCTTTGTCAAAATGTGACATTCAAGCATGGGACTAATATTCTAAACCCAAAATTGGTAAACCCAAATATAAATACTACAAACACTAAAATAAACATGGTTTATTTTGATAGTGAGACAATTCTTGTCACAATGCGACATTCAACCATGGTTGACCATGTTTGGCTATGATTAACAATGGTTTACAATGGATTAATACAAAAACTCCAAGGGATTATGAACCCAATGGAATAATATTAAACCCATGGGACTAATATTATAAACCCAACATTGTTAAACCCAAATATAAACGCTACAAACACTAAAATAAACATGGTTTATTTTCATGGTGAGTCAATCTTTGTCAAAATGCAACATTCAACCAAGGGACTAATATTTTAAAACCAACATTGGTAAACCCAAATATAAATACTGCAAATACTAAAATAAACATGATTTATTTTGACGGTGAGACAATTCTTGTCATAATGCGACATTCAACCATGGTTGACGATGTTTGGCTATGATTGAAAATGGTTTACCATGATTTATATTATCAACCAAATGGAATAATAAACCCAAGGGATTGATATTATAAACCCAAATGAATAATAAACCTAAGGGATTATGAAGCAAAGGGAATAATATTAAACCCATGGGACTAATATTATAAACTTCACATCAAGTAAACGCAAATATCAATACTACAGACACTAAAACAAACATAGTTTATTTTGATGATGAGACAATCCTTGTCACAATGTGACATTCAAACAGGTTCACCATGTTTGGCTACGATTTATATTATAAATCTAAGGGTATTAAAAAAAACCCAAATTTTGATATTATAAACCCAAATGAATAATAAATCACAGGGAGTAATACTAAAACCCCAAGGGAATATGAACCCAAGGGAACAATATTAAGCCCAAGGGACTAATATTATAAACCCAAATATAAATATTACAAACACTAAAATAAACATGTTTTATTTTCATGGTGAGACAATCTTTGTCAAAAAGTGACATTCCAGCATGGGACTAATATTATAAACCCAACATTGGAAAACCCAAATATAAATACTACAAACACTAAAATAAACATGGTTTATTTTGATGGTGAGACAATTCTTGTCATAATGCGACATTCAACAATGGTTGACCATGTTTGGCTATGATTGGCAATGGTTTACAATGGATTAATATGAAAACCCCAAGGGATTATGAACCCAAGGGAATAATATTAAACCCATGGGACTAATATTATAAACCCAACATTGTTAAACCCAAATATAAACACTACAAACACTAAAATAAACATGGTTTATTTTCATGGTGAGTCAATCTTTGTCAAAATGCGACATTCAACCAAGGGACTAATATAATAAAACCAACATTGGTAAACCCAAATATAAATACTACAAATACTAAAATAAACATGGTTTATTTTGACGGTGAGACAATTCTTGTCACAATGCGACATTCAACCATGGTTGACGATGTTTGGCTATGATTGACAATGGTTTATGATGATTTATATTATCAACCAAAGGGAATAATAAACCCAAGGGATTGATATTATAAACCCAAATGAATAATAAACCCAAGGGATTGATATTATAAACCCAAATGAATAATAAACCCAAGGGATAAATACTAGAACCCAAGGGATTATGAAGCCAAGGGAATAATATTAAATCCATTGGACTAATATTATAAACTTCACATCGAGTAAAGGAAAATATCAATACTACAATCACTGAAATAAACATAGTTTATTTTGATGGTGACACAATCCTTGTCACAATGCAACATTCAACCATGGTTCACCATGTTTGGCTATGATTGACAATGGTTTACAATGGATTAATACGAAAAACCCAAGGGATTATGAACCCAAGGCAATAATATTAAACCCATGTGACTAATATTATAAACCCAACATTGTTAAACCCAAATATAAACACTACAAACACTAAAATAAACATGGTTTATTTTCATGGTGAGTCAATCTTTGTCAAAATGCGACATACAACCAAGGGACTAATATAATAAAACCAACATTGGTAAACCCAAATATAAATACTACAAATACTAAAATAAACATGGTTTATTTTCACGGTGTGACATTCAACCATGGTTGACGATGTTTGGCTATGATTGACAATGGTTTACCATGATTTATATTATCAACCAAAGGGAATAATAAACCCAAGGGATTGATATATAAACCCAAATGAATAATAAACCCATGGGATAAATACTAAAACCCAAGGGATTATGAAGCCAAGGGAATAATATTATAAACCCAACATTGTTAAACCCAAATATAAACACTACAAACACTAAAGTAAACATGGTTTATTTCCATGGTGAGTCAATCTTTGTCAAAATGTGACATTCAAGCATGGGACTAATATTATAAACCCAACATTGGGAAACCCAAATATAAATACTACAAACACTAAAATAAACCTGGTTTATTTTGATGGTGAGACAATTCTTGTCACAATGTAACATTCAACCATGGTTGACCATGTTTGGCTATGATTGATAATGGTTTACAATGGACTAATATGAAAACCCCAAGGGATTATGAACCGAAGGGAATAATATTAAACCCATCGAACTAATATTATAAACCCAACATTGTTAAACCCAAATATAAACACTACAAACACTAAAATAAACATGGTTTATTTTCATGGTGAGTCAATCTTTGTCAAAATGTAACATTCAACCAAGGGACTAATATAATAAAACCAACATTTGTAAGCCCAAATATAAATACTAAAATACTAAAATAAACATGGTTTATTTTGACGGTGAGACAATTCTTGTCACAATGCGACATTCAACCATGGTTGACGATATTTGACTATGATTGACAATGGTTTACCATGATTTATATTATAAACCAAAGGGAATAATAAACCCAAGGGATTGATATTATAAACCCAAATGAATAATAAACCCAAGGGATAAATACTAAAACCCAAGGGATTATGAAGCGAAGGGAATAATATTAAACCCATGGGAGTAATATTATAAACTTCACATCGAGTAAAGGCAAAAATCAATACTACAAACACTAAAATAAACATAGTTTATTTTAATGGTGAGACAATCCTTGTCAAAGTGCAACATCCAAACATGGTTCACCACGTTTGGCTATGATTTATATTATAAACCTAAGGGAATAAGAAAACCCAAATGAATAATAAACCGAAGGGAGTAATACTAAAACCCCAAGGGAATATGAACCCAAGGGAATAATATTAAACCCAAGGGACTAATATTATAAACCCAATATTCGTAAACCCAAATATAAATATTACAAACACTAAATAAACATATTTTATTTTCATGGCGAGACAATCTTTGTCAAAATGTGACATTCAAGCATGGGACTAATATTATAAACCCAACATTGGTAAACCCAAATAGAAATACTACAAACCCTAAGACAAATATTATAAACATTGAAATAAACATGATGTACCATCATTGATTTTCATATTGAGACAATCCTTATCACAATTCCATGTCGGACCATGGTCGACATCATAATAAATTGTGTTTGACTTAGGAATAATAAACCCAAGCGATTGATATTATAAACCCAAGGGATTAATACTAAACCCCAAGGGATTAATACTAAACCCCAAGGGATTATGAACCAAAGGGAATACTATTAAACAAAAGGGACTCATAATATAAAACCAAGGGAATAAAAAACCCAAGGGATTGATATAATAAACCCAAGGGATTATTATTTATTTTCATGGTGAGACAATCCTTGTCACAATGTGACATTCAAGCATGGTTGACCATGGTTGGTTATGATTGACAATGGTTTACCATGATGGATATTATAAACCTAAGGGAATAATAAACCCAAGGGATTAATATGAGAAACCCAAAGAAACAATAAAACGAAGGGATTAATACTAAGACCCCAAGGGAATAATATTAAGTCCAAGGGACTAATATTATAAACCCAACGCATATAAACCCTAAGACAAATATTATAAATATTAAAATAAACATCATCGACCATCATTGATTTTCATATTATAAACCTAATGGAATAGTAAACCCAAGCTATTTACATTAATACTAAAATCCCAAGGGATTAATACTAAAACGCTAAGGGATTAATACTAAAACCCTTAGGGACTATGAACCCAAGGGAATAATATTAAGCCCAAGGGATTAATACTAAAACCCCAAGGGATTATGAACCCAAGGGAATAATATTAAGCCCAAGGGACTAATATTATAAACCCAAATATAAATACTACAAACACAAAAATAAACATGGTTTATTTTGATCGTGAGACAATCCTTGTCACAATGCAACATTCAAATATGGTTGACCATGGTTGGCTATGATTGACAATGGTTGACCATGATTGATATTATAAACCTAAGGGAATAGTAAACCCAAGGTATTAATACTAAAACCCCAAGGGATTATGAACCTAAGGGAATAATATTAAACCCAAGGGACTAATATTATAAACCCAACGTATATAAACCCTATGACAAATATTATAAACATTGAAATAAACATGATTGACCATCGTTGACGTTCATATTGAGACAATTCTTATCACAATTCCATGTTGGACCATGGTCGACATCATAATAAATCATGTTTGACTTAGGAATAATAAACCCAAGTGATTGATATTATAAACCCAAGGGATTAATACTAAAACCCCAAGGGATTATGAACCAAAGGGAATACTATTAAACAAAAGGGACTAATAATATAAACCCAAGGGATTGATATAATAAACCCAAAGGAATAATAAACCCAAGGGATTATTATTTATTTTCATGGTGAGACAATCGTTGTCACAATGTGACATTCAAACATGGTTGGCTATAATTGAAAATGGTTTACCGTGATTGATATTATAAACCTAAGGGAACAATAAACCCAAGGGATTAATATGAGAAACCCAAAGGAATAATAAAACGAAGGGATTAATACTAAGACCCTAAGGGATTATGAACTCAAGGGAACAATATTAAATCCAAGAGACTGATATTATAAACCCAACGTATATAAACCCTAAGAAAAATATTATAAACATTAAAATAAACATGATTGACCATCATTGATTTACATATTGAGGCAATCTTTGTGAATGCAATGTTGGACCATGATTGAACATGATTGATTTTCATATTGAGAAAATATTTGTCACAATGTGATGTTGGACCATGGATGACCATGGTTGATTTTCATATTGAGACAATCTCTATCCCAATGTGACATTGTACCCTGTTTGACCATGGATGACCATGGTTTTCATAATGTGACATTGGACCAAGAGACCATCTTCGTCACAATGTGGCCATGATTATTGACCATGGTTGACCATGATTAAGAATGGTTGATTTTTACATTGAGACATCTTTGTGACAATGGGATGTTGGACCATGGTTGATTTTCATATTGACCATGGTTGACAATGATTGACCATGATTGATTTTCATTTGAGACAATATTTGTCAAAATGCGGCATTTGACCATGGTAGACCATGATTGAAGATGGTTGACATGGCCGATTTTCATATTGAGACAATAATTCTTATAATGTGATGTTGGACCATGTTTGACCATGAATGGCCATGCTTGACGATGATTGACCATGGTTGATTATCATATTGAGACAATATTTATCACAATGTGATGTTGGACAAAGAGACAATCTTCGTCACAATGTGAACATGATTATTGACCATGGTTGACCATAGTTGACAATGATTGACCATGGTTGATTTTCGCATTGAGACAATCTTCGTCAAAATGCGACATTGAAACATGGTTGACCATGGTCAACAATGGTTCACCATGGTTGATTTTCATGTTGAGATAGTTCTTTCACAATGTGATGTTGGACCATGGCTGACCATGATTGACGATGGTTGATTTTCATATTCACTATGGTTGACCATTATTGACCATGGTTGAGCGTAATTGACCATGATTGATTTTTATATACAATCTATGTGACAATGCGATGTTTGAATATATATTATAAACCCTAAAATAAACATGGTTGTCCATCGTTGACCATGGTTGATTTTCATATCCCATAATCTTTGTCACAATGCAACATTGGACCATGTTTGGCCATGATTTATTTTTCATATTGAGACAATATTTGTCACAATGCAATGTAGGACCATGGTTGATTTTCATATAGAGACAATCTTTGTCAAAATGCAATGTTGGACCATGGTTGACCATGATAATATTATTTAATGCTATTAATATTAATAATTAACGTTAAAATTAGTATTTATAAATATTAATAATATTAAAAGTAATATTAATATCCGTATTCATATCAATTAATATTAATTTTAATAATTAATATTAATATTAATATTTATAAATAAATGAGAGTACCTTTCAGATTAATCACATTAATCATATTATTAGGATTTGGTCGACATTTCGAACCAACTAATGTGATTCATCCATATTAGATGTGGTTCATCCGCATTAGTTGGTTCAAAATGTCGACCAAATCCTAATAATGTGATTAATCTGAAAGGCACTCTCATTTATAATATGGATCACAAAAGCCTAATATCTAACATTTATAAATAATATTAAAACTTAATATTAAAATTTTATTAATATTTAATGTTATTAATGTTGATGGTATATTATATTAATTAATTAATTAATTAATATAATATCAATAATATTAATAAATTAAAATAATAATAATAGATAAGATTGTAAATTAAAAAAATTTAATAGTATTTTTAATATTAAATGTTGATGATATTATTTATAATAATAATGTTAATGTCATTAATAATTTTAATATTGTTAATTAAATGTTATGAATATTAATATTGGAGATCTATAATTGAATGCATAATTTATTCTTCTAATTATATTCATCATCTATTTCAATTTATTATTTTAATCTATTTCATATTTTGATTTTTGTTTAGAATTGCATTTCAAAAATTATTATTTAACAAATATATTTCAAAGCTTACTCATTCACTAGTATTGATATCTATAATTTTTCAAATTAAATTTAATCTACTTTACATTTTAAGAATTTAATGTTCAACAAAGATAAATTTTAGAATTATATTTCAATATTTAATATTTTTCAAAAATAGATACTTATCATTTATTAATTGATGTTTTGTTGTTATTTTCCACTTTGACATTTTAAAATTTATATGTTTAATAAAAATAAGTTTTACAATTACATTTAAAAATTTGTTGTTTCACAATGAACATGGATAATTTGATACATATCCATTTTTTCTGATTAATTTTAATATACACTTCATATTTTAACATTTCTATCTTTAATAAAGACAAAATTAATATAATATTTCAAAATTTTATGTGTTATAATTACAACTTGGAATCCATATATTTATGATGTGTTGTTATTTTCCAATTTACATCAAATTTTTTAATGTTTTTCTACACTTTAAAAACCATGTATATTTATAATGTTGTATTGTTCTTTCGCACTTTACATTCTAAAATTTATGTTTAGCGAAACTATAAATTTTTAAAAGTAAGCTTCAAAATTACTATTTCACAAATATGGACATGTATAATTTAATAGATACACAAGATCTTTAATTAATTTTATGTTCTATGGTTTGATATGATAATTTTATTATAAAGATACATTTTCAACATTTATAATTTCATAAACATGGGGATAAACAATTCTGTATTTATATATTAATATTCTTTTTTTTCCCCTATTAAATTTAAATATATACTGAGAAATTTTTTTCTTCTATGTATGAGTGTGCATTTATGAAAAATTATTAATTATTAATAAGCATTTTGTAACTACTAATATCATTGTTCATTACTATATTATACCTGAAAATAAATCATTCAGAATCAAATGCAAATCACTATAAGACTTCATCATCTATTTCAATTTAATTTTTTAATCTATTTCATATTTTGATTTTTTTAAAGAATTGCATTTCAAATATTATTATTTAACAAATATATTTCAAAATTCATTGGTTCACCAGTATTGAGTCTATGATTTTTCAAATTAAATTTAATCTACCTTACATTTTAAGAATTTAATGTTCAACAAAGATAAATTTTAGAATTATATTTCAATCTTTATTATTTTTCAAAAATAAATACTTATCATTTATTAATTGATGCCTTAACATATATCATCCCAAATGTCATCCCATATTTCCAAGATTTCGAAGATATATCATCCCATGCTTCCAAGATTCAGTTTCAAAACCAAATGGACATAAACCCTTTTCCGCATAAAGATTCAGAATCAAGGGCACTCGAAATTGCAGATGAGAATCTCAAAACTAAAATGATTTTTGGCATCCCACGAAAGAGTTTAAGCTCAGAAAACTTTCAAACTTTGGCCATAAACTGTCGAATCCCATCATTCCAGAAATAATCTTCTCCTCCTTGTCAAACCATTGAACGTTTTTTTGAGAGGAAAAAACAACATCCATTAAAAGAACCATATATGCTATTACATTTTCTTGAATAGCATCGCAGAGGCAAAGATAGGAGTGGAAGAATCGGGATCGCATCGTATCGCAGTAATTAACCGAAGGAGAAGAACTTGAAGAAAACTCCAAAAACATGTAGGAGTGGTTTTTAAATAGTGTAAGTGGATTATCGGGTGGAGGAAGAATGGTAAGTTGTATCAGAGGGCGAGCACCCGATTCCACTTAGTGTTTGACACTTAGAAATGAGCGGAGTGGGGAAACCGCTTTATCGAGCGGTTAAACCTCATGCGTGTTGGCAACTTGAAACCAATGTAAAGTGTTGGATCTGCGGGAGCAGATCAACAGCGGAGGATAATGCAAAGGCCCATGAGTGGACTAGATGATATCCATCCAGAGCCAAAGCCTGAGCCGCCTTGTGGAAGCTGGCGAACTTCCTCCATTTTCTGGGCTTGTCTACAATAATGTGATATTCGGGATCAAACTCAACCCCCATCTGATCAAACAATTGTATGGCCCTCATATATGCGTAAAAACCATCTTCTTCCACAGCAAAGCAACCACTACCCATCTGCGTCTTAGTCATGGCCCCCGGGGGAGCTGATTCATGACAAACTTCCCCTCCAGCATTGAAGTGAGTTACGCCATGAGCAAACCGAATGAACAATGAGGCAAGCCAATGACCTATATTCTCACCGTTGAAAAATAAATCCCATACTAGACCTGTGTCTCGCGTCATTCGTTGTGCATCCAATAATATTTTACTTATTAAGCTTTTATTTGGCATAAAATCGACATATCAAAATACACATTGCTTACAAGGTCAAGCATAAGAGAAAACTCATCCTGTTCCCTTCCAATCTCCAATACCAGTCCCATTTGTGTAACGCCGGGTCGAATGTCAGTGCCATCAGTTGCCACAAATCCTGGACATTCTAGATCATAGCATCCGTTTAGGTATCTTTCAGACTGCATCAAGGATGCATTCACTTATCAGCCATCTGCATCATGGTGCCTTTTTTAATACATCAACTAAACTTGGTACTATGTAATTACCATGTAAAGAATGAATAACATTGGTTCAGTGGTATTATAATCTTTCTCATTGACCTGTGAAAATTATTTAACAGCTAGCAGTATTTTAGTGATTGTTCCCTTAATCATAAACACAATCTTATTATCCATATCAATTACGTCTAAAATCTAGCATTAAATCTCTTCATTTACATCATTAAAAATTTAGCATGTAAGAAGAACGGTGATCAGGATGTAGCAGAACAAAACCTCTGCACCAAAGCCATAGCCTCATTTAGACTAAATGCAGAATGTAATGGCCACAAAGAAGATTGCGGTGGAATTGATGTGTGAGAAAGTAATAACTAGCATTTGCACCACATGTTGCAAAAGAAATGCCGTAAGGTGGTATAGCATAGGAAACAATCGCATAGAAGAAAAAAAAATATGCAATTTTGTTTCATTACTAAAGACTCTCTTTCAAAAATTTATTAATCTTTATCCTATGTATACTAAAAAAAACCTGCACATCAACCTCCTAAGATTAGGATACCTAGAGAATCTGAGCCAAAGAAGGAGAAGAAGGCAAATGCCTTTACAGGAGTAGCCTACTCATCTTCTCCAATTTTGTTAGTTACTTTTCACTTAGTAAACCTCCCAATATGTTTGAAATAGATGTTTGGATTGATGACTTTGCAGTCCAGATATCGATCACATTTGTTATTTATTTTTGTCAAAGTTTCAAAAAGTTCAAATATGTTCCCCAAGTTACAAACATATTATATTTTATCTTTATTCTTGTATTAAAAACAATAAATACAGAATGCTTGCTCACAAGATGACCAAGAACAGGGCAAACAATAAATACAAAATGCTTGCTCACAAGATGACCAAGAACAGGGCAACATGCCAGCCCAGAAATAGTATCATCTCATGTTCAAACACTAAACACTTTAGTGATAGGATATCAATTTACAAAATCTGAAAATGAAGGAAGCCAACCAATTTGTATGGACTTGATTTTACAGTCTCAATAATGTGTACTGTATCATTTAATTTTGCTCATGTAATCTTTTTACCCTTCAATACTTTGAAAGTGAGCACAACTTTCAGTTTGGATTCTGATCTTAGATTTAAAAAAGCATACTCTTTTGTTAATCTTGAGTCTTCTTTTTGTCAAAATTCATCAAAATTCAAGGAATTCCTTGAGGATTGAAGGTCTATTTCCATAAATATATGTATATAACTATCTATAAGTGCATAACCCTAATCAGGAAAACAAGACTATCGTATATAAACATAAAAGAATCATAAAATAATCATTTCACAGAATTCGAGCAATAAAACTTATTGCTATAAATAAAAACTCTCTTATTGCTATAAATAAGAACACTCAAAGGCCAAGCCATGTATTAAATGGTCGAGTTCAAGTGTTGTTAATAGTAAGATGATCAATAAGACATTCCAAATCAGGTTTTTCAGAGAAAACCCAATTTGTCCCAATAAGTTTAACAATCAATGACAAGGGTACTCAGGGAAACCCTTATGTCAAATATTACATCAAATTCAACTTGAAACTACTTATACCACTGCATTGGAGTGGTAAATTAGAGTTCTAGTAACTATTAAGCTACATAAAACACCATTAAGTGGGTTCCCGAAGAACTTGGCGCAATATAAGTCGTGTGTACGAACCCCAATAAGAAGTCATCCCTCGTGTCGGCTAGTAAACAAAAAAATATCTCTCGAATTATCTGCAAACTCACAATAGAACACTGAGATTAGATTACGGTGAAAATGAATAATCTCCACCACATTTTAATCTCTGTAAGAAAAGTAAATAAACTATTTACCTTTGGACGGTGCGTTGCCAAGAAAGACCAATCTTCTGCGTGCAATCGTTAAATCATTGTTAGGGTTTGGGGAAAGGGCTCATAAATAGATGATAAAAAAAGAAACAAGGTAAGTTGGTTCTCAAAATTGAAATGATTGGACAAGGTTGAGATAAGTCAATCTGTATAATTTGATTGACAAAAATATTAAAGGAGAACTGTCAAATAGAAGCAAGATTCTTCCTACACAAGTGATTCCGGTCAAACCCAAAACCTGACTGACCCTCAATCCTTAATTGATCTTCTCTTGAGTCTATTAGAACTTTCTATTTGTCATGAAATGAATCAGTGCAACCTGGTTATTGCAATTTCATCAAATATGGATTTCCCTATTTATCTCAGAAACTTCTCTCATATTAGCATTATGTTACAATTTGTGAATGAAAAACTATAAATTTCTTATAGCCAATGTAGAAAAAGGCAGAGTTCAAACCTAGTTCTCTCTTGTAATTAAAGGCAGGCAGAGTAAATCACCTTTATTACAGGTTAAGTAGTGTGATGATCAATATGACATTACAAATCAGGTTTTTCAAAGAAAACCCAATTTGTACCAATAAGTTTAACAATCACTGACGAGGGTACTCAGGGAAACCTTATGTCAAATATTAAATCAAATTCAACTTGAAACTACTTCTACCATTGGAGTGGTAAATTAGAGTTCTAGTAACTATTAAGCTACAGAAAACACGGTAAATTAGAGTTCTAGTAACTATTAAGCTATAGAAAACACCAATTAAGGAAGTGGGTTCCAGAAGAACTTGGCACAACAGAAGCCGCATGTAAGAACCCCAATAAGAACTAATCCCTTGTGCAAGCTAGTAAACAAAAAAAATTCTATCTCTGGAAATTACCTGCAAACTCACAACACAACACTGAGATTAGGGTGAAAATGAATAATCTCCACCACATTTTAATCTCTGTAAGAAAATTAAATAAACTATTTACCTTTGAACGGTGTGTTAACAAGAAACACCAGCCTTCTACTTGCAACCGTTAAATCACTATTAGGGTTTGGGGAAAGGGCTCGTAAATGGATGAAATAGAAATTAAACAAAAATATCAACACTCAATCCTTAAGTGACCTTCTCTTGAGTCTCTGAGAACTTTCTATCTGCCATGAAATGAATGAGTGCAACCTGATTATTACAATTTCATCAAATATGGATTTCCCTATTTATCTCAGAAACTTCTCTCATATTAGCATTGTGTTACAATTTGTGAGTAGATTTATTATAGCCAATGTAGAAAAAGGCAGATTTCAAACTTGATTCTCTCTTGTATTTAAAGGCACGCAGATTAAATCACCTGTATTACAGGTTAAGTAGTGTTTTGTGCGTCACTCCATCATTGTTCCACATCCATTATCGCAGAATGATTGAACGCGTGGAGGAGCGAGGGGATATGTGTCATTTTGCCACCGCTCCTCTTCTTTACGTGTCTCTGCAATCACAAAGTTGGGATTTGTGCAACAACTCATGAGATTTGGAGGATTAACAATGGGAAACTCCATTGTAGCTAATTAAAATGATCCAAATAATTGTTTTCCCATCAATCTGTAAAACACATCATGCCTACCCACGTTATTTGTTTTATTGTTTATTTTCGAATCTCTCAAAATGATACAACATTTATGCAGTAATTTCTTCACTGTTTATTTTTATTATTACCATTATGTATTTTATATAATTTTATAAAGATTATGTTGTTTCTGCCTGCAATCATTAAATCACTATTAGTGTAAATTAATATTAGTGTTTAGGGAAAGGGCTCATAAATAGATGATAAACAGAGGCAACAGAGTAAGTTGGTGCTCCAACTACTTCGTTAATCGCAGTTTGCTATCATTTTTCTATGCCAAGCCACACATCGCTTGAGAGGGGCCTCAGAACTCCATTCAAAGCCTGTATAGTTTTTGACACAAGTAGTCACTTTCCATGTTTTAATGAAAAGATAAAGCAATCACAATTTTCCAAGTCAATGAAATTATAGTAGTTAATTTATATATTACGGAGTAAGAACTTGCATGCTAGTTAAATTATATGGTGCCTGAATACCTTACAGGTTGGACATCAACCACTAGGAGTTATCTATACCATTTGGCTTTCTTGTGGAAACCAGGTAATTCCTATAAATTTTTAACTGCACCTTTGTAGTCAAGAGTGATACAATAGAGACCCAACATCTCTTCTCTTGAAGCACACATTTGCATTCCTTTCGACTTTTGGATACAGGCTTAAGGGTATTCAAATTCTCATCTCTCTATATCCACTCCTTCCCTCTGATCTGCACACGTTTGCATTCCTTTCGACTTTTGGATACAAGCTTAAGGGTATTCAAATTCTCATCTCTCTCCATCCACTCCTTCCCTCTGATCTGAGATACTTGTGCTGGGTATAAGACTTCTAGGCTGTAAGCCCAAATCACAATAGGACAAAGTAATTAACTAACGCTTTAAAATACAACCAAGAATTTGTATGCATCAATAGGAAATTACCTGCAAATTCACAATAGAACACTGAGATTAGGGTGAAAATGAATAATCTCCACCACATTTTAATCTCTGTAAGAAAATTAAATTAACTATTTACCTTTGAACAGTGTGTTACCAAGAAAGACTAGCCTTCTTCCTGCAACCATTAAATCATTGTTAGGGTTTGGGGAAAGGGCTCATAAATGGATGAAATTGAAATTAAACAAAAACTCAAAAAGGAGATTAAGACTGTTACTGGAGATGAGGTAGTCCAGAAACGTCTAGAAATGTTCCTGGAAGTTGAATCACTGAGAAACAAAGCCTACATTTCATAAACCATTCTACAAGCAGTCACCCAGAAGTATTGCCATGAGAGTCAGGTTTTCAAAGAACCCAATAGCTTGCATGAGAAAATCGATATTAGTTGGGGTGCTTTTGCAGTGTTGAATATGCTTGGCATAGAATAACCTCAGAATAATCTTCAGCTGTAACCAAGTTTGCAAGTTTTTCAAACTATGGCTGAGGCATTCCTTAACGAAATTACCTGCAAACTCACAACAGAGAACACTGAGATTAGGGTGAAAATGAATAATCTCCACCACATTTTAATCTCTGTAAGAAAATTAAATAAACTATTTACCATTGAACGGTGTGTTACCAAGAAAGACTAGCCATAACCCCGCCATTTTATAAATCACTGAGATGAACTGTAATGCTTGATTCAGTTACGTAACATACTGTTGTAATGCACACACCCTGGGAGGCCTATGGACCTAAGTGAAGGTTGCATTGTCTTGTCAATCTGAATGTGAAAGAAGACTGCTTGATCTAGAGTTGTTGCTGCAGAAAAAAAACTTGACACTATCATGCCAGGATAACATACTAAGAACTTTGGCAACAGAGTATTGTGGACGCATTTCCAAAAATGAATCTTTATATAACCTGTTGTCCCTTGGCCATTAATATCTAACATACTCAAGGTATTGATCACCACCCACTACTACCTTTACATCTTTGATCTGAGGTTTTGGAAATGCATGCTTTCAAACCCCAGCCATTGAAAGAAAAGTGTAGCAAAATAGATTTAGGAACACAATCAATTGAAAAACTAATGGGAAACAAAGAAATATTGACCTGAAATAAAATAATGTATGAGAATATTTGCCCATTATGTCAAATAGAAGTGGTAAAGCAATGTATACAATTCTACATTAGCAATTTTGTTATATTATTGTGTGTCCCAAATACAATGATTACTTGATGTATATATAAAACCTAGCCTCTTTGTTGATATATTTTTGGGTTAATGAATGATTACACTAGGTGTTCTTTTAGTTATATGCACCCTTAATTACTATATACATAGGAATGGTCTCAAACATAACAGAATCAGACTTAGCGGTAACAACAGTAGATGATGTCAAAGTCTAGCTTTTGCTTCTTCTACATCCTCTAGAGGAAGCAAAAGTCCAATGACAGCTCCAAGGCCTTCTTTCTATAATGGAAAAACCATTTCTACAGCCATTAAATTTTCACCGATGTTGTCAATATTATATTTTGTAGACAGTTGGCAATATTTTCACCGATCCAATGTAATCCACAACTGCTTCGCACTAATTTGAAAGATGACAATGATACAAAGGTGGTGTCTGGACCCTTTCATTACCAGGCATATAACTCCTCTGACAAAGTCATATAGGATAAAAAATATTTATCCTCCAAACAAGAAAATACAGGATGTTGAGGATCCTTTGGAAAACTTTGTATTGCAGCATTGCCCAAATCATCTCAAGCCAATCAAATTTTCTTCCCAAAGAATTTCTGGGAGGAATTGCAATGTGTAGAAACTTCAAGAAGAAAAGCTATCCCAAAGGGGCTAGAAGGAAAAAACCTTGCTCGCCATATGCAAACTCAAAGCAAGTTGTTTGTTGTTAAAGTAGGGCAAGAATAGTATTACAAAACCTGCAACTCACATTGTTGACTTATTCAATATTCCACTCACATTTGTAAACTTGTTGGAGTCAACTTTAGTTCTTAGTAAAATAATTTCCCTCTATGCATCCAATTATCTTAGTTTTCCATTCTTATCATGTTATGACGACATACACATGTCCCTCAAAACATTGAACCTGGAATTGAACATGTTTATCTCCATTCTGATTGGCATGCATTTATCCTTTCTTTGTTGAGTCTTGACCTTATTAACTTCCACAATAATGTAGGTTATGTCTTCAACACCTAATCGTCTTAACTGGCTGTGCTCACACCAACAATCATTTGATTGTCCATTAACACAACTAGTTTAACAAAATAGAATTAGCTAGACCCTCTTTCCAACCACAAATTTGACTAGAATCCAGCAGGAATTTCAGGCACAGTCAAAGTTCTCTATGGTGGAATGATTCCATTGGTTTGTTTTGCCCAATTTTAAATTAAACTAGATCATCCAAAACAGTCAGAGTTCTAGATCAATCATCACTCTGACTGAATTGTACATCAGACTTCGGCAAGGGAGGGAAGTCTGTTACAGGTTTAGGCATCTCCTATACACAACCATTTATCACTAAAGTCTAAGGTTGTTTATGAACAACCATTTATCACTAACCACTGGCATAAATCAAATTTTAAATTATTGGCCATTTAAGTTATATTAGACAAAGGAATATATATTGTTCAATTTCAACCTTTAAAAGACAATATACCCTATCCATGAAGCTATGCAGTCCATTACCTTTTCCATTCTTCTAATGTCTCCTGTACTTCTTTAGCTGTTTGCAATCTTGGGTGCCCAAGTTCTAGGACTCTGGTCACCCCTGCAGAATCAAAACGTTTTTGCACTAATGATTGCATGATGCAACAAAAATCTATCAAGAAGATGATAAAATGTATTGATAGCAAGTTACCTATAATGAAAATGTTTGGGCATCTTGTTCCTTGTGTCCAAGTGGCTTTACTGCATGTATTGTATATGGAATATACCAAATTAATAAAATTTAAAATCAATCCGAAGTGACAAGTAAGACCAGAAGGAATTAGATTATAGATATAATATAGCTTATGGTTTATATTTCCCTACTTTAATAACAAACTAAATCTTTAAATCTAAATTTCTCAGGTGAGATAACAGGGCAAAGTACAGGCTTAAGTCAGCCTAGTCTATCTTTCCCGAAAGGTTAGTAGTCTCTTTCCTTCCATCCAAGGGCCCATCGATCTGGGCTTGGAGATCAGAGAAGGGTGTGCTTTTAAAGGTTTGTAAATCCAAGAGGGAAAGTATTCCAGATATTCACTATTATTTTCTATGTTGTATTAATCTGGTGCATAATCATGGAAAATTGGAGTTCAGGAGAGTTCCAATTGCATCGATCTTAATCACATGTGAATAGTTATTTTCTATGTTGTATTTATTTAGTGCATAATCGTCGAAATTTGGAGTTTAGGAGAGCTTGATTGCGTCAATCCTAATCACATGTGATTCACTAAGGGAGATATAAAATATACATTTAGTTGGCCACAAATTGGAGGACACAATGCCAAACATTATGGCTTGAAGGCTCGATCTAAGCGTCCGGGATTGGTTCAAGTGAACATATGCACTGATGGTGAAATCAGGCACTAAGTGTATGGGAACAACCAAATGCTCTGGGTGACAGCAATTAGAGAGATTGATGATCGATCAATCTAGGTGAAGTTTAATTATAGCAGTATCTGAGATCAAAAGAGGGAAAACCCCAAGGCCAACATCCTTTGGAAAACTTTTTATTGCAGCATTGCCCAAATCATCTCAAGCCAATCAAATTTTATTCCCAAATAATTTCTCAGAGGAATTGCAATGTGCAGAAACTTCAAGTAGAAAAGCTATCCCAGAGGGGCTAGAAGGAAAAAACCTTTCTCGCCATATGCAAACTCAAAGCAAGTTGTTTGTTATTAAAGTAGGGAAAGAATAGTATTACAAAACCTGCAACTCAAATTGTTGACTTACTCAATATTCCACTCACATTTGTAAACTTGTTGGAGTCAACTTTAGTTCTTTGTAAAATAATTTCCCTCTATGCATCCAATTATCTTAGTTTTCCATTAGGATCATGTTATGAAGACATACACATGTCCCTCAAAACATTGAACTTGGAATTGAACATGTTCATCTCCATTCTGATTGGCATGCATTTATCCTTTCTTTGTTGAGTCTTGACCTTATTATCCTCCACAATAATGTAGGTTATGTCTTCAACACCTAATCGTCTTAAATGGCTGTCCTCATACCAACAATCATCTGATTGTCCATTAACACAACTAGTTTAACAAAGTAGAATTAGCTAGACCCTCTTTCCAACCACAAATTTGACTAGAATCCACTAGGAAATTCAGGCAGAGTCAAAGTTCTCTATGGTGGAATGATTCCACTGGTTTGTTTTGCCCAATTTTAAATTAAACTGGATCATCCGAAATAGTCAGAATTCTAGATCAATCATCACTCTAAATGAATTGTGCATCAGACTTCAGCAAGGGAGGGAAGTCTGTTGCAGGTTTAGGCATCGCCTATACACAACCATTTATCACTAACAAATGGCATAAATCAAATTTTAAATTATTGGCCATTTAAGTTATATTAGACAAAGGAATATATATTGTTCAATTTCAACCTTTAAAAGACAATATACCCTATCCATCAAGCTATGCAGTCCATTACCTTTTCCATTTTTCTAATGTCTCCTGTACTTCTTTAGCTGTTTGCAATCTTGGGTTGTTAAAATTGGCAACCAGGGAAAAACTTCATGTGGGTCATCATATTCATGGCTAATAATATTTTTATTAGATTCCTCTCGTTGAGAGGTGTAGGATTGATATAAAGATCATCCAATTCTGATAAGTATTCATGGAGATATGAATTTATTTTGATTATGGAATTATTATCAAGACGACCTACAACTCATGTAGGCTCAGAAGCCCAACAGTCGCATCTATTCAAACACCAACGTTGTGTATAAATATTGGAGGACATTTCCTCATTTTCACTCACTCATCTCATCACATCTCTCTCTCTCTACTGCGCAGATATGAGTCTCTTCTCTACTGCGCTGAAATGGGTCTCTCTCTCTCACACATGTGAAGCCGGAAGCTGTTGAATTTGAAGCTGCAACTACAGAAGTAAAGATTGACTTGCATGGCCTAGAAGATCTCCTCTTTGGAACTGTGCTGTAGGTTCATCTAAACCTCCTCTGAAAGCTGCAACGTTTGGTGGTGGAATGAAGTCAAACCGACAAACGGTTTGCAAGATATTGACTGCCCTAGTTTGAAGTCGGAAACTGCTGAAATTGAAGCTGCAACTACAGAAGTAAAGATTGAATTGCGTGGCCTAGAAGATCTTCTCATCTGAACTGCACTGTAGGTTCATCTGAACCTCCTCTGGAAGCCGAAACTTTTGGTGGTGGAATGAAGTCAATCCGACTGTCGGTTTGTGAGATATGGTCTGCCCTAGTTTGATAATGAAGCCGCTAATGTTGATGCTACTGATCTAGGGTTTGCTACTGCTGATATGAATCAGATTTATTGTACTATTTCTGTCTACTAAATTATTGAATATAAAAGAAGATTTGATCAAATGGTTTCCCCACACATTGTGGGGTTTGTCCCTGGCTAGCCGCCACATCTTGTGTCTCTTGTCTTGGCTTGTTTTCTGTCGATCGTTTAATGTTCTATCTGCACTTTACTTTATGTACATGTGATTGCTAATCGATGGAATATAATAAGAAAAAGAAGTAAATTGTTATAAGCATAGAACATACCATAATTTAACATGGTATCAGAGCTGAGGTGAAGACAAAGCTCGAGCAAGAGCAAGAGCAATCATCGAAGAGAATATTGGCAAGGCTATCCTAAAAGAACTATGGGGTCCTCAACACTCTTTCCTGCTGAAGACAAGCTTCGTGAGAAAGCTGACTATCACGGATGGAAGATGTCTATCGATCTAACCCTTGAGAATCAAGGAGTGTTGGATCATGTGAGAGGCAATATTGTTGAGCCTCCATCAAATGCATCCGCTGCTGCCTGGAACAAATGAAAAAATGGAGAAGTCAAAACAATAGAAGATCATACGGGACTCTATCGACAAGCACTTGGTGGCCTACATCTCTGAACTGGACACCTCCAAGGAAATCTACGATAGACTGGTGAGTTTATTTAAAGTTAATGATGCAAATCAAGTTTTGTTTCTTAGAAATAAGCTGAGGCAAATCAAGAAGGGTAAAGATGAAATTATGCAAGCATACTTTTAAGAATCACCGAGATCAAGAACGATCTCCCATCTATTGGGGAAACTATTACTGATAGAGAAATGGCACTCACAACTCTTGGAGGATTGCCATTTGAATGGTATGTGTTCAGGACTACTCTTCTGAATTATAATGTAATTCCTGGTTTCGAGGAATTAATGGCTAGATGCATTCAAGAAGAAACAAGGGAAGAAGTGCAAGAAATACCCATGCCTAAAGGTCCTCCTGCTACCTTTTCTTCTCATGCAAAGAAAAGAAATAATTCCGGGACTAAATCAAAAGGAAAGGCTGGACCTAAGGCTAGAAGAAAATGACGATGTTACATTTGCGATAAAGCAAGTCACTGTGTATGAGATCATGAGCATCATGATGAATGAGATCATGGACATAAAGGGCAACATGAGATCATGGACATATAGGATAGCATGATGATGATGCACACTAGTTTGAGCAACATTATGATGGATAAAATCATGGACATGGGTAGCATGATGATAATCATGATTAGAGAAGCATGGTACAGTATGCAGTGGTGCAACTCGAAATCCCTCTGATGGCAATCAAAGGAATGACAAATTCAACAGCAAAGGTAAGAGGAGAGTTGGGAATCAAGGAAGAGGACAAGCATTCAAGAAGGCTAGAAATTCCAAGATGTATTAAATGCACCTGACCTCAAAAAGAACCTAGTGTCCATCTCGGAAATGGAAGACAAAGGCTACAAGGTAACCTTCAGCGATGGCAAGGTATGTATATGGAAAAATAATGTTAAAGATGCCTTTACTCTTGGGTTTAGTGTTTATTCATTATATCAGGTCGATGGAAGTCCGCTAGGTGTCATGTCTTGTGACACAACTATTTAGTCTGAACTTTGGCATCAGAGGTTTTCCCACCTTCATTACAAAGCTCTACCCAATGTAAGACAGATGGTGACAGGGATGCCCGAATTCTGAATAGAGAAAGAAGGTGTATGTGCCGAAGGAAATCTCAAAAGGGGACCATTCCCCTCAAGCCAAAGCAAGACCTCCGATATATTACAATTGGTTCACTTGGGCATACCTGAGGTTGGCATTAAGAGGGAGACTACTACACCACATACTTCTGAGCAGAATGGTGTGGTGAGAAGGAAGAACTGCACGATGATGGAAGCTTTCCGGGCCATGCTACATGATCAAAGACTTCCGAAGTTTCTATAGGCTGAAACTACAATCACCGTTGTATATGTACAAAATCGATGCCCTCATCAAGCATTGGGTTCCTTAACTCCTGAAGAAATGTTCACCATCGGTCAAAGGGAAGTCGTGATTAGTCATGATGTCACCTTTGACAAAGATATGGCCCTCAGCAAGGTGGACAATCTGCTGACTTTGAGTAGCTCTCAAGAAGCTGACACCAGGGAACCGAAAGAAAAGGATGATGAATCAATGCCTGATGTAGAAGAACCCATGGATCCGATTGATCCTCATCCACATGAGCCTTCCTCTTCTAGGAAGAGGCCTTCATGGCTTAGGGGGATACTTGATGATGTTGAAGGACATGCTGCACCCTGAGGAACCTTCCATCAAAGTAAGAAACTTAACAGGTATCAGGGATACCTGACCATCATGAGCACGATCATACAAAATGAGCCTTTATCATTCTCAGATGTCATCAAGCATTAACTATGGAAGGATGCTATGACCATAGAATATGGGTCTATTATGAATGATGTCTGGGAAGTAGTTCCCAGACCCTGGACAAGACAATTGTTACTTCAAAATGGATTTACAAGATAAAGCATGCAGCAAATGGAAGTATGGAAAAGTATAAGGTTCATTTTGTTGCTCGTGGTTTATCCCAGAAGGGAGGTATAGACTATGATATTTGCACTTGTTTCCAGATATACGACCATCCGCTTGATCATAGCCCTTGCGGCTTCACAAGGATGGAACCTACATCAGATGGATGTCAAGATCGCGTTCTTACATGGTTCTATAAAAGAAGAGGTCTATGTGGAGCAACCTGAAGGATTTGAGATTTATGATTGAAAAACTCATGTATGCAGGTTGAAGAAGGCTCTCTATGGGCTGAAGCAAGCACCCCGAGCATGGTATGAGAGGATCGATAGCTACTTGATGAAGCTGGGATTCACTAGGAGTGAAGTTGATCCTAACCTTTACTTTAAGGTTGAAGATGACAAGCCTCTCATATCGGTGTTGTACGTGGATGACCTCTTTCTAACAGGTGCAAACCCTCTCATTCACAAATGTAAGAGGGAGATGGCTTCTGAATTTGAAATGAAGGACCAAGGACTTGAAGTATGGCAGAAGCCAAGGGAAATTTTCCTATCTCAAGGAAAATATGTGGTAAAGATATTGGAAAGATTTGGTATGATGGACTGCAAACCTGTGACTACCTCGAGGATCTTAACTTTTAGAAGTTATATGGTAGTGATGTCGGACCAGACTTGGGAAATGCCTCTGAGTTTCAAAAGCTCATTCACATTGATGTTCTTGGTGAACCTCTGTTCGAACATATGTTTTGCAGTTAGCATTGTGAGCTCATATTTGGTTGAGCCTCACTGGATTGATGCCAGGAATCTTCTGAGATGTCTTCAGGACACAATCTCTCATGGATTAAGATACACTGCTGGAGATGTGAGACTACTTGGATATACTGATGTTGATTGGGCAGGCAGTGTGGTGGACCGTAAGAGCACTTCCGGGTGCTATTTCACCTTGGGATCTGCTTCGATATCCTGGATGAGCAGGAAGTAGAAGTCGGTGGCTTTGAGCATCGCCAAAGCAGAATATATTGCTGCTAGCATGACCTCGTGTGAGGCAGTCTGGTTGCGAAAGCTCTTCAGTGAGCTGTTTGGATTTACATTGGATACCACTGTGATTCTCTGTAACAACCAGAGGTGGGATTCGATTATTGAGGAATCTCGTATTCGTCAATTGCTCCAGCAGATAGACATCATCTGGGATATGGTAAGTCGATGAGCAAGGAGGCTCCATTGCATTAAGATGATGTACAGATCAATACACCTTGTCAAAGCCCCGAGAAAAGATCTAATCTGTGATTTTCCCAAACGACTTGGAGTCGTCAAGAAACCCTTGTACAAGGGTCTTACATGTTGCATACATTGAGCTCTGGGAACTTTGAGGGCTTGCGGTTATTACTGGAGCAACATATGACCACAGGGTGACTCACCCTCCCCTAGTGGTGCACACTAGAACAAGATGATTCGCTCTCTTGTGGGACAAGATGATTCGCTCTCTTGTGGAACAGGATGATTCGCTCTCCTGTGTAGTAGGATGATTAGTTCTCTTGTGAGGCCTGGATTGATGTGTTCTCCATGGCAGCCTGGATTGATGTGTTCTCCATGGCAATTGTAGCAGGATTGATGTGTTCTCTTGTGAGGCCTGGATTGATGTGTTCTCCATGGAAATTGTAGCAGGATTGATGTGTTCTCCTGTGAGGACAGGATTGATTAGTTCTCCTGTCGAGGCATCCTACCCATGCAGTCTGGGACTCATGGGAAGTAGCTCTCATCTGATCAATGAGTAGGGAAATGAAGTTAGGGACCATAGTAGTATCGATGGACGCATCGTTGTAACTACCGTACTCCCTACGCTAGGATGACCTCCATTGATCTGGGATCAATGATACTGGTCTGGGACCAGTGGTAAGAGTTGTACCATACTATGACGCTGACTTCGGGTCAGTTGAGACTGGTCTGGGATCAGTGGTACATACTCTGAGACTGACTTTGAGTCAGTGGAGGATGATATTGGTCTGGGACCATTGGAGTTGTACTCACTATGACGCTGACTTTGGGTTGGTTGATATTGGTCTAGGACCAGTGGTACATACTCTGAGACTGATTTTGAGTCAGTATGATACATCCTCGATCATTTCTTCTTCTTCATAATTCGGACAAAAGCAGAGTAGAACAGAACAATGCAAGAGCAGAGCAGAACAGAACAAAACAATACAGATCAGTGCAGGGCAGAACAAGACAAAGCAGAACAGGCAAAATAGAGCAGATCAGGGCAAGGGTCGGGCTGTACAAGGCAGGGAATTTGATGGATGAATAGTAACGACTGATAGACAGATTGCAGATGAAGTTCTCCATGGTTGAGAGGGAGTGTTAAAATTGGCAACCAGGGCAAAACTTCATGTGGGTCATCTTATTCATGGCTAATAATATTTTTATTAGATTCCTCTCGTCAAGAGGTGTAGGATTGATATAAAGATCATCCAATTCCGATAAGTATTCATGGAGATATGAATTTATTTTGATTATGGAATTATTATCAAGCCGACCTACAACTCATGTAGGTTCAGAAGCCCAACAGTCGCATCTATTCAAACACCAACGTTGTGTATAAATATTGGAGGACATTTCCTCATTTTCACTCACTCATCTCATCACATCTCTTTCTCTCTACTGCGCAGATATGAGTCTCTTCTCTACTGCGCTGAAATGGGTCTCTCTCTCTCACACATGTGAAGCCAGAAGCTGTTGAATTTGAAGCTGCAACTGCAGAAGTAAAGATTGACTTGCGTGGCCTAGAATATCTCCTCTTTGGAACTGTGTTGTAGGTTCATCTGAACCTCCTCTGAAAGCTGCAACGTTTGATGGTGGAATGAAGTCAAACCGACGAACGGTTTGCAAGATATTGACCGCCCTAGTTTGAAGTCGGAAACTGCTGAAACTGAAGCTGCAACTACAGAAGTAAAGATTGACTTGCGTGGCCTAGAATATCTTCTCATCTGAACTACGCTATAGGTTCATCTAAACCTCCTCTGGAAGCCGAAACTTTTGGTGGTGGAATGAAGTCAATCCGACTGTTGGTTTGTGAGATATGGTCTGCCCTAGTTTGATAATGAAGCCGCTAATGCTGATGCTACTGATCTAGGGTTTGCTACTGCTGATATGAATCAGATTTATTGTACTATTTATCTCTGCTGAATTATTGAAGATAAAATAAGATTTGATCAAAGGGTTTCCCCACACATTGTGGGGTTTGTCCCTGGCTAGCCGCCACATCTTGTGTCTCTTGTCTTGGCTTGTTTTTTGTCGATCGTTTAATGTTCTATCTACACTTTACTTTATGTACATGTGATTGCTAATCGGTGGAATATAATAAGAAAAAGAAGTAAACTGTTATAAGCATAGAACATACCATAACTTAGCATGTGTGCCAAGTTCCAGGACTCTGGTCACCCCTGCAGAATCAAAAACATTTTTGCACTAATGATTGCATGATGCGACAAAAATCTATCAAGAAGATGATAAAATGTATTGATAGCAAGTTACCTATAATGAAAATGTTTGGGCATCTTGTTCCTTGTGTCCAAGTGGATTTAATGCATGTATTGTATATGGAATATACCAAATTAATAAAATTTAAAATCAATCCGAAGTGACAAGTAAGACCAGATGGAATTAGATTATATATATAATATAGCTTATGGTTTATATTTCCCTACTTTAATAACAGACTAAATATTTAAATCTAAATTTCTCAGTTGAGATAACAGGGCAAAGTACAGGCTTAAGTCAGCCTAGTCTATCTTCCCCAAAAGGTTAGTAGTCTCTTTCCTTCCATCCAAGGGCCCATCGATCTGGGCTTGGAGATCAGAGAAGGGTGTGCATTTAAAGGTTTGTAAATCCAAGAGGGAAAGTATTCCAGATATTCACTATTATTTTCTATGTTGTATTAATCTGGTGCATAATCATGGAAAATTGGAGTTCAGGAGAGTTCCAATTGCATTGATCTTAATCACATGCAAATAGTTATTTTCTATGTTGTATTTATTTAGTGCATAATCATCGAAATTTTGAGTTTAGGAGAGCTCGATTGCGTCAATCCTAATCACATGTGATTCACTAAGGGAGATATAAAATATACATTTAGTTGGCCACAAATTGGAGGACACAATGCCAAACATTATGGCTTGAAGGCTCGATCTAAGCATCTGGGATTGGTTCAAGTGATCATATTCACTGATGGTGAAATCAAGAACTAGGTGTATGGGAACAACCAAATGCTCTGGGTGACAGCAATTAGAGAGATTAATGATCGATCAATCTAGGTGAAGTTTAATTATAGCAGTATCTGAGATCAAAAGAGGGAAAACCCCAAGGCCAACATTCTCGCTTCGATCGAAGCATAAGTTGTGTAACTAAGTTATAGTGGCATGTCTGTTGTTAAAGTAGGGCAAGAATAGTACTACAAAACCTGCAACTCTCAGAAATACCATAACCCAGCCATTTTATAAATCACTGAGCTGAACTGTAATGCTTGATTCAGTTATGTAACATACTGTTGTAATGCACACACCCTGGGAGGCCTATGGACCTAAGTGAAGGTTGCATTGTCTTGTCAATCTGAATGTGAAAGAAGACTGCTTGATCTAGAGTTGTTGCTGTAGAAAAAAACTTGACACTATCATGCCAAGAAAGCATACTAAGAACTTTGGCAACAAAGTATTGTGGATGCATTTCCAAAAATGAATCTTTGTATAACCTCTTATCCCTTGGCCATTAATATCTAACATATGCAAGGTATTGATCACCACCCACTACTGCCTTTACATCTTTGATCTGAGGTTTTGGCAATGCATGCTTTCAAACCCCGGCCATTGAAAGAAAAGTGTAGGAAAATAGATTTTGGAACACAATCAATTGAAAAACTAATGGGCACCAAAGAAATATTGAACTAGAATAAAATAATGTACAGGAATATTTGCCCAAATATAGTGATTACTTGATGTATATATAAAACCTAGCCTCTTTGTTGATATATTTTTGGTTTAATGAATGATTACACTAGGTGTTCTTTTAGTTATATGCACCCTTAATTACTATATACATAGGAATGGTCTCAAACATAACAGAATCAGACTTAGTGATAACAACAGTAGATCATGTCAAAGTCTAGCTTTTGCTTCTTCTACATCCTCTAGAGGAAGCAGAAGTCCAATGACAGCTCCAAGGCCTTCTTTCTATAATGGAAAAACCATTTCTAGAGCCACTAAATTTTCACCGATGTTGTCAATATTATATTTTCTGGACAGTTGGCAATATTTTATCCGATACAATGTAATCCACAACTACTTCCACAACTGCTTGGCACTAATGTGAAAGATGACAATGATACAAAGGTGGTGTCTGGACCCTTTCATTACCAGGCATATAAGTCCTCTGACAAGGTTATATAGGATAAAAAATATTTATCCTCCAAACAAGCAAATACAAGATGTTGAGGATCCTTTGGACAACTTTGTATTGCAGCATTGCCCAAATCATCTCAAGCAAATCAAATTTTCTTCCCAAAGAATTTATGGGAGGACTTGCAATGTGCAGAAACTTCAGGCAGAAAAGCTATCCCAAAGGGGCTAGAAGGAAAAAACCTTGCTCGCGCATATGGAAACTCAAAGCAAGCTGGTGCCAAGCAAACAATTTGATATTAATCCCAGCACGTTAAAGTGGTCCAAGACTTGACTGTTGGCCATTAATATCTAACATACTCAAGGTATTGATCACCACCCACTACTACCTTTACATCTTTGATCCGAGGTTTTGGCAATGTATGCTTTCAAACCCCATCCATTGAAAGAAAAGTGTAGCAAAATAGATTTAGGAACACAATCAATTGAAAAACTAATGGGCACCAAAGAAATATTGAACTGGAATAAAATAATGTACGGGAATATTTTCCCAATATGTCAAATAGAAGTGGTAAAGCAATGTATACAATTCTACATTTGAAATTTTGTTATAGTATTGTGTGTCCCAAATACAGTGATTACTTGGTGTATATATAAAACCTAGCCTCTTTGTTGATGTATTTTTGGTTTAATGAATGATTACACTAGGTGTTCTTTTAGTTATATGCACCCTTAATTGCTATATACATGGGAATGGTCTCAAACATAGCAGAATCAGACTTAGTGGTAACAACAATAGATGATGTGAAAGTCTAGCTTCTGTTTCTTCTACATCCTCTAGAGGAAGCAGAAGTCCAATGACAGCTCCAAGGCCTTCTTTCTATAATGGAAAAACCATTTCTACAGCCATTAAATTTTCACCCATGTTGTCAATATTATATTTTCTAGACAGTTGGCAATATTTTAGCCTATACAATGTAATCCACAACTGCTTGGCACTAATGTGAACAATGACAATGATACAAAGGTGGTGTCTGGACCCTTTCATTACCAGGCATATAAGTCCTCTGACAAAGTCATATAGGATAAAAAATCTTTATCCTCCAAACAAGCAAATACAGGATGTTGAGGATCCTTTGGACAACTTTGTATTGTAGCATTGCCCAAATCATCTCAAGCCAATCAAATTTTCTTCCCAGAGAATTTCTAGGAGGACTTGCAATGTGCAGAAACTTCAGGCAGAAAATCTATCCCAAAGGGGTTAGAAGGAAAAAACCTTGCTCGCTCATATGGAAACTCAAATCAAATTGGTTCCAAGCAAACAATTTGATATTAATCCTAGCACGTTAAAGTGGTCCAAGACTTGCCTGTGGTCCTTAGACCCAATTTTGATATTAATCCCATCTAGAAACCCTGCTCCTAAAATATTTCTCTACACATATTTTATCAAAATAGGTGTGCTCTATGTTCAATATTTTTTCATCAATCTTAACAAAGACTCTGATATTTTTATCAAAATAGGTATGCTCTATGTTAAATATTTTTTCATCAATCTTAACAAAGACTCTAATATTGTTTTTTTTCCCAAAGAAAAAAGCGAACATTTTATTAAGATAAAAAGTTACAAGCATATGCATAAAGAATTCAATTTGGCTGTGTGAAAATTGATCATACAGCCCGCAATGTACAACACTGCCTAAAAACAGAAAAAAGAATGAGCTACTCCGCTTTTCCGGAAAGCAGCAAAAAAGGAATCCCAGCTGGACTAAGTCTTCCTACCCTTATTCTTCTCCACTTTTCGCCAACCATCCATGTTGGGAGGGGAGTCAATAACGGCTAGCTGGTTTTCCATCGTACTCATTAGTTGCTCCTTATCTGAATCCGATCCCTCAGGACTGTTGCTTCATTTGTTACCGCTTATTTCCAGCTGGATCTCTTGTTCCTTTTCCTCATTAATCTCCTTGTCCTTATTGTCCTGATTTTTATCCTTTGCTATATTTTTTTCTTCTTTCTTTGTTGTAGTTGCCTTCTTACATGCAACATCTATATTCTGCCATCCTTTCGGCTTCCTTTGTTGTTGCTTGCTCTTGTTGAGGCTTGGACATGCATTGTACAAGTGACCTATTTGTTGACATCCCCGGCATCTGAAAGCTGTATTCTCATAGTCCAAAGGTTGTTTCCACTGTGAATTGTTGAAGTTTAAGATGATGCTCCCAGGTAGTCCTCGGCTAAGATCTACCTCGACACATATTCTGGCAAAAGTAAATATTCCTTTTATGTGTCTCTCTGCGTCTATCTTTAACATTCTCCCCAAGGTATTTCCAATTGTTATTAGAACCTTTGAATGCCAAAAATGTAATGGAATATTATGCATCCTCACCCATACTGGCATCCTTGATACCACCATGGTGTTAGCATCAAAATCAGGAAACCAAGGGGTAATAAAGAGTCCAGCACTGCCCCAGAACCATGGCCCTTGGTTGAGAACTGTTTCCTTTTCTTCCTCTATTTCAAAACATACTATAAAAAACCCTTTGGGGTATAGGTAGATTTGGCATTTTTTTGTCCAAACCGAGTGAATCCATTGGTACAATGCATCAGTTCTAGGCCAAAATCCGTTAAATCTACAAATAACTGCATTTTTTTGTAGCTCTGAATATATACTTTTTACCTCTGGTATTTCGATGGAGATAGCTGGGCTCTCCGGCATTTGATCTACAATGTACTGCCCTGGAGGTTCCGTGACGGCTGTGGGCTTTTTTCCTTTGCCCTTCACTGCTTCCTTAAATGACCCCTTGCTTTGCGAGCTAGTTCCAGCATTTTCGGCTCCTCCACGTATTCTCATATTGAGAATGATTGTGGAACCTGACTTGATGTTGTATCCTTGCATGGTTCTGCATTCCTACATCGATCTGCCCTCATTCACAGGTGTTGTTCCTCAGCTGGGTAGCCAGTCTGTTCGGTGATATTATTATTTAGATCTGAAACCCTGTCGCTGTCAGAAGTCCAGACCACGATTGTGGTTCCTTTTGGCATCTTCACAAAAATTTGAAACCCGGATTTGGCAATCTGGGGTGGCTCGGTTCTTATCAGATCTGAGCCATCCAACTCCGTCTCCGAGAGAGGTTCCATATCTCTTGGATTTTGGCGTTTCCTTCGATTGTTGTCCGGATCGGGTAGATCCAGGCCAGATCTGGAGGTCAGTGATCCACCCTGGAGATGAATAGGATCTCGGCTGCCTGAATGAGGAATCGAGGTTGAAACAGTGAAATTGCGGGACTGCAGAGCCAGCTCCAGATCTTGGCAACACCGCTGCTGCATGTGGAAGAGTGTAGTAGTTGCCAGGGGTATTTCGTCAAACACTTGCCACGCATCCTCCATGCGTTGGCTAAGAACTAGATCGCTCGGCTCTTGCTCAAAGACTCTGATATTGTTGCCGAACATTTGATTTGAAATATTTATCCCTCTCAGAGTTTGGTAGGGAAGATATTTGAACAGTATCCTACCGTCTCACCCCAATTATTTTCAACCTAGAGTCTAAGGGGTTTCTCACTGTAGTACCACTTTTGAATTGTTTTGATTAGCGCAGTTTCAACCTATTTTATTATAGTATCCACCACAAAGGCTTCCTCCATAAATACTTGTATTTTTTCTTTTCTTTGTCTCATGAAAGAAGCCAATTTCTTTCTCCTTTTCGTTTATTTATTTTATCTGGATCTCTCTTCTGCACGTATACTGAAATTGGTTATTTGACAAGCTGAACAGGACAATAGGTTATTTGACAATCTGAACAGGACAATGTCCTTTTGGTGCCATCAATAAATTTCAATTTTCAAAATACAGTTTCCTTGTTCTGATAAAAAAAATGTCTTAGATGTAATACTTGTCTATTGGATTTCTCTAGCTTTTATTCCCAGAAATTCTATTAAAGATTCAAAAACATTTTTTTAATTTCTCTCGCACAAAAATAAATGTTTGAGCTTAAAAAAATATTGCACTCAGTACAGAGCTCTTCTTTTTGCAAAAATGATAAACCCATAATCGCAACAGAATTTAGTTCACATAATTGAGGAAGAAGACAATTCTATACTTGTAATGGAGAAGAAAACTTGTTAACAGATCAGAAATAAAATAACCAGTTGCTAGATGTGGACAAACAAGTAAACTTGTTAAAAGATTTAAAAATAAAATAACCAGTTGCTAGATGTGGACAAATGTACAAGTGGAAGAGAATTGCATACGTAAATAGATTATCCCATGTAATAGACAAGAAATTGTGATAAACAAGACACTATGCCAGTTATCAATTTAGGGCTTGAATAAATTATTTATGAAGCTTGTGAAATTGGGGAGAATCAGGGTATTATTGTTGAGCTTGATGATTATCCATAACCTGCGGCTTGTCACCATCCATCCTGAGCTTCGCCTCGCAACCCTTGGCCTCAAAGAGGGATTGCAGCCTCGAAGCATTGTACTTCCAGCAGAAGGGAAGAAAAAGGACACCACCTCCATAGGCATTTCTAGGCCACTACCATTGAGGCCACTGACGAGCTTGCCCAGAGGCGTGGCCTGCTCAGCAAGATTTAATAGCAAGCTTTGATGCAACAGGAAAAACCTTGCACAAAGAACATAAGAATCAGGGTATTATTGTTGAGCTTGATGATTATGCGTAACCTACGGCTTGTCACCGTCAATCTTGAGCTTCCCCTCGCAACCCTCAGCCTGAAAGAGGGATTGCAGCCTCGAAGCATTGTACTTCCAACAGAAGGGAAGCAGAAGGACACCACCTCCACAGGCATTTCCAGGCCGCTACCACCGAGGCCACTGACGAGCTTCGATTCATCGACGATGACCATGACCTTGGCGAAGGCAGCCTCCACCATCTTCTCTAGAGCAACGCGCAACCGCGGCCCTGGGCGAGATTGAGCTTTGGGTCGACTTCGTCAGTGGCGAGATCAATGTTGGGGTGATCATCAAGCTCCTAGAGTGGGATGCCCAGAGACGTGGCCTGCTCAGCAAGATTTAACAGCAAGATTTGATGCAACAGGAAAAACCTTGTGGAAAGAACATCAGAAACTAACCTAAACTAATTATTAGGTTTTCTTTATCCTAATTATTTATCCAATGGTCTGGAACTTTTCAATCGTCTAACATAGGATCGAATGGTTCAGACAAGTACACGGTGGCAATTGGGGGAGTTAATTTCATAGGGAACGCCTTACGGTATAAATATCCTGCATCTGGTTAATGATTAGTTTATTACTTTTTTATTTACCCAATATCACATTGTTCGTATATAACATAACGAAATAAAATAAAAAGACAGTGAACTAATAACTAATTAGTGTTTACTATATATATGTTAAAAGTTACATCAAAATTTAATAGCACTTACATAAAATATATTATTTTCTATTGGGTGCTGGGGGGCTTGGTAGGTGAGATGGGGAGAGGCATTGAATGCAATCAAGATTGATACTTTCTTACAAATATCTTGCTATTATAGTAATATGTTTTATTATTATTATTATTATATATTTTTGGGAGTTTAAGTTTTAGTGAGATGAACCATTTTGATGTGATTTTTTTTGGATCCATTACATTATATGATATTTTTGAGTAAAAGTTTAGAAAAAACGTGCAATGTCAAAAATAACTCTTTTTACCCTCTCCCTTTTATATAGAGTAATAATTTAAAAGTTTAAACTTCTGTAAAAGAGAAATTTTCATGCCATGTAATGTGATTGGATCCAGAAGATTTTTGATATATTTTGTTAACATTAATTAAAATCTCTTATCAATCACATGGTTTTTTAATTTTGCTACATTGATAGGTACACCCTAGTCTTACTGATGTTTTCGTATGCAGTCGGCTGTGCATTCATTATGAAGTCTTATAGTGATTTGCATTTGATTCCGAATGATTTATTTTTAGGTATAATATAGTAATGAAAAATGATATTAGTAGTTACAAAATGAGTATTAATAATTAATATTTTTTCATAATACACACTCATACATAGAAGAAAAAAATTTCTCAGTGTACTGCGGTGTGGACTATTCTACTACATTAGTTTGATACCGCAAAAGGAAAAATCATTTTTCATATCAGTGAGAACGGCGGTGAAGAGATTTATTAATGGCCATACCACCTCTGTAGCAGAAAATCGTTTCCATACATCCGCCACCAGAAGAATTAATGTGAAGGTTCTGTCAAAATTTAATGCTGAAATTATGTTCATAGTTATTTGTTCATGCATGGTGAATTTTGTCTTTGAATTCTAGATTGGAAAACGTCCTCAACTCTGACAACTCTGAGACAGAGAATGCAATAATTTTTTTTGGAAAGGATACGAAATGGAAAAAACCTAGGTGTTTGAAGAAAGGATCATAAATCATATTATAAATGATGTAATTAAGAATGATGTGTGATCGCAATAAGAAGTCAAAAATATTAGGTATTCAGATTATAGAAAAATAAAATTTACTCATTGTACTTTTTATAGTAAACATTAAATTCAAGGCACAAATTTAAAGTCAAAAGTAAAGCAATATCAAAGAACAAATTCATTATGAGAATCCTCAAAGAACTAATGGCTGCTTTCTACTAAAAATGGTCCATGAAATCAGTTCCTATGTAGACTACACCATTGATGGTTATATGAAAATAATAACACTCACGGGCGAGTGAAAGTTGTGACAATGATATGAAATTTTATGCGGCAGACAAGTTTGATAGCATGGAAACAAAGAAACTAAATATAAATAATCAAATTACCCACAAAATTGTAAAGTGATTCACTGAATAATGAAAAACTACAACTGAAAAGACTGTCTAGATCCAACCTAAAATGTTCCTAAATCTATGCCAAGCCTTTTCACAATGGCCTTTCTCATTTCATTTGATTTGACCAGTGGCATAGAGTTACAGTAACAATTACCAGAAAACCAAACTTCATATTGTTGATGATAGAGCATCTCCAAACGTGTTGTGTTTAAAATGTGGGAGATCTACAGAGAGGACAAGTGCACCTCTGAATGGAATCACATCTCGCATTGGAGAAGAAAACAAAAAAAAATCAGAAATGGTAACCCATTAGGTCAAAACAATAATGAAAAAAGTGGTTAAAACTAAACCCTAGTTATTTACATGTAGCTCTGCAGCGATTCGTTCATGGCATTGAGCTGCGCAGGATGAGTAAATGCTAACGATCTGTCCCTGCAACTTGGGAAAGCATTCAGAGAACGACGGGGAGGAGCGTGCCGGCTGAGGTATCTGTATACATGTTCATACGGAGGGGGAGGAGGAATGGTGAGAATGCCAATACTCAAGCGTTTTATGATTAAATGATGGGATAACTGCATGTTGCCAGGTTGCGCATATGCAAGGAAAATGGTTGTTCCATCCTATATTGTTTCATATTCTTTTTTTTTTAATATTATTTTTGGTAATCCTTATACGTGGAGATAAATGAGAGGCACAGTAAAATTTTAATCTCGTTTGGTAAAAAATTAATTTAAGTAGGGTTTAAACACCCCTTTTAGATATGCAAGGAAGTTATGGATTTTAATTTCAGTCATTGATCTAGTGGAGACTACAAGAATATACTGGCATCTTTCAATTTAGGCCATTCAATCAAAAAGATTAATTAAGAAAATGATTAACTTGCCGATTCCGATAGGGGGGACTCCTATCGGTGTAACAAATCGACTGGATCCTTTGCATATCAAATTCTTCATGTGTCTCTTTGACTTTGGTCTTCGTAGAAATATTGAAAAGTAACTGCAATAAAAATATTTCATGCATAAAACAAATTGATTGTAAATGCAATGTAGCAAAGAATTATATTCAAAAGTAGTGCTCTTTCCTCAAAAAATTTGCATGTATTCCAACATTAGACTTGGTAACATCCCCAAAAAAAATGACAAATTCTCAATCTCAACATTGCAAGTCAATATTAGCAGCGTCGAGAAACTTTTACAAGATTCTCCTTGCATCTCTCAGTAAAATTTGAATTTGTAGTTTTCTCATTCATGCAAACTTCTCGTTCAAAAACTTATTGAACAAAATTTCACTTATAGTTTAACCTTTCAGTTTCCTTTTGCATATTTTCTTGATTTTAGTCTTCTTTTGTAGTGTTGGAAAAATCCACAATCTTTTTCAAACATCAACACATATTTTATTGGATTTCTAGAAAAATTGAAGTTGTAACATTTCATACTTGCAAACTTCTGATTTAATTTCATCGTCTTCACTTTTTTTTTTGTAGGTTCGAACCACTCCATTTGTTGCTCCTGTCACCTAGCCAAATGAAGAAGGCAATGTCACCAGATGTTATAGATATACATTATGAAAAACAAGAACATACATGTACATACAGAAATAACAAGAAATATTGGGAAGGGAATTCCAATCCAAGTTTGTGTCAACCTTAGTGTATATTTATACATGAGATGGTTGGTTGGAGCAGTTGTACCCACTCTCAGCCACCTATTTACTTTAATTTACACATTTACTAAGTATTACTAACATTTACATGATACATAATGTATTATAACGAAATGGATCTAAATAACCTTATAACACTCCCATCGTGGCTCTAACCAACTATTGAACCAATCTATCAACTCTCTTTTCTACACCATTATGTTGTGGAGTCTCTACTATGGTAAACTTCCTTTTAATGCCATGTTGTTTGCAAAAATAATCAAATAATTTTGAAGTAAATTCACCTCCATTATCATACCTTGTGCAATTTATTTTACAACTTGTCTCATTTTCAACCATGGCCTTAAATTTTTTAAACTTCTCAAATTCTAATGATTTTTCTTTTATGAAACTATACCCACATCATTTTTCTGAAATCATGATCAATGATAAGTAGGAAAGATAATTTAATTGAAGGTGACTAAGCTCATGAACGACCACATAATTCCATATGTATCAATTGCAATAGTTTGGTTGATGAGTTCTCCTTGGACTTGAATGGTACTCACTTGTTTTCTAATCTTATAAGGTTTGAAAATAATATTCTCTAGTTTTGAAAGCTTTGGAAGATCTCTAACACCATTCTTCTTGCCCAAATTGACAACTTGATAAAAATTTAGTTGTTCGAGTCTTCTATGCCACAACCATCACTCATCAATCTTTTACAAACATCACCTCTCCGTCTTCTCATTTAGCACATAGACATTATTTTCTATCCTAACAGCTTCAACTATTATTTCTCCTATGCCTATGGACTTGATTTGACAATTTTTAGCATTAAATGACACATCATCGCCTTGGTCACACATTTGAGACACAGTAACTAAATTTTGATTTAGCATATGAAAAAACAACACATCCTTCTCTTTACCTCTATCATCATCTAAGCTAACAACTTCTTTACCCACAATCTTATGAGGTGCATTATTCCCAAAGGTTAAATTACCTCTGTTGATTGGTTTCCATGACAAAAATTACTTTTATCTCCTCACATGTGCCTCAAATAAACACTGTCAACATACCAATGGCTACCTTCATTTTGAGCATATAAAGCCACATTACAGTTCACTGTGTTTTCCTTTTCCTTCCAGAATTTAATTTGTTGGAATGATTTCTTGATTTTTGGATCAAGCCTTTTATTTATAAGTCTGCAATTAGCTTCTCTATGGCTAAAATTCTAATAGACATAACAATGAATCAATTTGTTTAAAGGAGAGAATGAATTTTTGAGGGTGATAGTGCTCCTCTATCTAGAATTATGATTTGTAGGCTGATAAATTCTTCCTTATGACCTCAATTTTATAAATGACATATTCACCCTATAATTTGTTTCCTTATGTCCATAATGTGTACAAGTAAAACAATAGCCTAGAAATATGTCTTCATACTCAGAAGAGAATCGATTTTTGAAGATTGGATGTTATGTTCTCTGTGAAATTCGATTTTCGTCTACTGCATTGTTTAACCTTTTCCAAGTCTATTTCCTCCTGCTGTTTTGAAACAAATGATTTGTCTTTTGATGACTACTAGACCATGTACTCCCTTTATCTCTTTTCCATTGCAATATATCATCTCTAGTTGCCGCGTTGTCTCTATTTTTTGATATTTTCCCAAAAATAATGGCTTTGTTTCTCTTCACATCATTTGTTATGGTTGACTCAGCCTCAAATCCAAGACCTCCTCCTTTATTTAAGACTCTTTGAGCTTCAAAAATTTCATTCAAACTTTCAATCCCTTTTCCAAATTTCTCATTAAAGCTTAGCTAGGTTTTATCTTTTTCAAGCTCTTTCCTTGGAAACACAATTTCTCCTTCAAGCCTTTCACATGCTTGAATTGTTTCATTGAGCTTCTAATTTAGAGTTTCTTGAGTCTTATTACCTTCTTCAATTTGCAGGAGCAAAAGTTTTATAGCTTCAACTTTGTCGTTGATCAAAAATTCCCTTTTTGTTTGATTTTTCTTCATCAGCCTTTGTTTCTCTTCAAGAGCATTGACCATCTCTCCTTCTAAGTCAACTGCAGCCTCTTCTCCATCGAAATCAACAACTTCTACTTCCATATTTTCTATGGCCATGAGCATAAATTCCTTTGAGCTGTCATAGGTTTTGTCATATTCTTAATATTGACTACCTTCATTTTCATAGGAGTTGGAGTATTGGGTGTAGAATCTTTTGTTCATAGTCTTGATTTTCTCCTTTTTCACTTATCTAAACTTCTCCCTATGGTCATATTCATTCTTCTTCTTTTTTGGACACTTGGAAGCATAGTGACCTACTTTAGCACAGTTAAAGCACTTGAAAGGTAGCTTACCTTTGTACTGTCTGAGCTTCTCTTGATATTCCTCACAAACTCAACTTCCTCTTCATCTAATTCACAACATGAATTATTATGTTCTTCCTTGGGCTTCTTATCTACTTTGAAGGTTGACTCCTTTGTTTTTGGCTTGGCATTGGAAATTCGCATCTCATAGGCAGTGAGATTACCAAGTAGTTGATCCAGAGAGAGAGTCTTTAGATATGTCATCTCCTTAATGTATGAAACCTTGGGATTAAATCTCTTAGGGAGAGATCTCAACACCTTTTGAGCTACTACTGGTTATCTTAACTCTTCATCAAGACCTATTATAGTGTTTATAACCTCATCAACTCTAATAAATTATTTAACAATATCTTCATCATCATACATTTTCAAAGACTTAAATTGCATTCTAAAACCTTGAAAATTTGTCTTGCTTTTCCTTGTTGTCACCTTCATAGTAGATACTCATCTTGTCCCAAATAGCTTTTGTAGTAGTGAAATCCATGACCTTGACTTGTTTTTATTTAGGTAGGCCATTGAGAATAACATTCATGGCTTTAGCATTGCATGTAAATTCCATATTCTAATCTCCAGTAATCAAGGCTTGAGACTTTCGATATTCTTTTTCGACTACATTCCATACATCAACACTAAGTGATTGAATATAACTTTTCATCCTTACTTTCTAGAACACATAGTTTGTTACATTAAGTATTGGTTCCCTATTTGTGTATCCTCTTGTTGTAGCGACTATAACCACCCTCCAAAATTTTTCCTTAGCTTCATTTTGGAGCCTCCCTACCAACCATCCTCAGCAGCATAAGTACACAAGCTTCAGTGGTTTTCTAGCAGCATGATAGCTATGCATGATGGCTAGTTGCATTCCCCTCACAGTATGCTTCCCCTGACCTGGTCCAGCTGCAAGCTGAGAAGCTCCCTCAAGAAATTGCGCAGTTATGGAGGGGAACCAACCTTCCCTCCAGAAATTGTGCAATCCTAACTAGCAGCTTGCTAGGCTCAGGAATTGCCCAATTCTTCTTGTCAACCTTCCCAAAGAAAACTACGCAATCTGGCCCAGTAGGACTGCTCAACCCAGAAATTGCACAATCCTAGGCAACAGTCAGCTACTCAACCTAGAAATTGTGCAATCCCTCTGGGCAGCTAGCTCCACTTCCTCCCAAAAACTGTACAAAAGTTACCCTCAGTCAGGCAGGCTCTTGCATGTGCCATTGGGTTGACTGGTTCCACCCAGGATCGAGAAAACTTGACTTGCATACATGGGCTGATTTTTCTCGAAATAGAAAAAAGAAACATGAAAAAAACAACCCTAGAATTTAGGGAGCTATTTTTAGCAGCTGGAGGTCACATGCAAAGACTATTTTAGAATATTTCCTCGAAGTGTCGCTTTTTCCTGGATTTGTGGCATGTGTGTCATGAGCTTCAAACTTATTTATTCGACGCTTCAGAGCTCACTTCTTCACATTGATCTTGGAGCTCTGAAATCCCACAACACATCCAGGAGTCTTCGACACATCCAACTTAGCTATTTCCAGGCAAGTCTGCTTAAGTTATATTTTACAACATTTCTGTCGCTTTTTGTGTTTTGGCTTGTGTGAGTGTTGTCTACTTGATTTTTTTGAACCATTGTTGTTTTTTTCATGCATATTAGCCTGTACTAACACTGCCTCAATTTTTTTTAGCGTCTCACTGTTGTCCATGCATGACACTGTTTTGCATGAATGGTCACCGATTCAGCGACTCACTTCACACACATGCATGTTGTTCCATTTTCTTAATCTTGCATGCACGATCATTCACCCGTTCTTACACTCAATATCCCCATGCATTCACATTCACATTTTCTTTTAGTTTCCCATCGCTGGGTCTAGGAAACCTTGGCCCAGACTCTGCCTCACCAAGATAGGATTGCACAATCTTGAGAGAAAGGCTTTGCCTTCCTCCCAGAAAATGCGCATTTCTGCCTATTGACTGTCCTGCAGTCTTACATTGTGCAATTCTAAGAGGCAGTGACTCTTGGCCCAGGAAATTGCACAATGCAATCACTGGGCATGCAACCCTTGCCAGCCGAAATTGAGTATTGCACAATCCCAGCAGCCAACAGGCCAGTATGGATTGTGTATTGTGCAATTACGTAGCCAACCAGCCTCCCAATAGCCTAGACCGCCTTTGTGCAATTCTGGCAGCCAGTCTCCTGACCTCTCAGGAAAAATTGCACAATCTTTACCAGTCAATCCCCAGGTATGTTGCATGTCATTCCTCAAGTTTGATTTGGTTTTAGCTGACAGATTTCTTGCCGTGCATGTCACCATGTCTCAAGATCTAGAAGGTGCTCATCTGCCTCTCAACAGTTTAGGATCAATGGCCTCCAAGAGAATAGGATCAAAGGACACTAACAGAAGTGAAAGTGGAGTAGTAGTTGAGCGAGTGTCTACAAGTTTGTTGATCTATGAAGACACCAATTTGATCGTGGACAAGGACATCAAGCTGAAGTGGAAAGAGGTCAATGATGCATTTGAAGGCAGGTTTGGTGAAGACCTCAAGGATCTCCAATTCTATGTGAACATTCACAAGTCTGGTTTGTACCGGATTGCATGCAGGTATCTCGTGTTCCCATGCGCAGGAAAGATACATTAGATCATCTTGCATGCTAATCCCGAGATGGTGACATTGAGCAGTGTCAGCGAGATGAAGATTTCTACCTTCAAGGCACAGGATTATGAACATATGTATCATATGTCAAACCCCTTGATCACCATGGAAACACCCTTTAGTATACCCAACAACAATTCCAACTCTAGGGATATCTTGAAGAATTGGGTGAAGGACCTTCCCAAATTTAGGATGACAACCAACCAAGTTTAGAAGACAAAGACACTGCGGAAAGCGTATCAATACTCAGTCATCTTTCCATGTCGCCTGTATGGCCAAGAGAGCACGGAAACCTTCCCATAGTGTTGGGTGATTGCATTGGACCAATTGGCGAGTGAAGGAAAAGCATGTAACTGGTTCGACATGTTGTCTCACAGGCGGAAGGAATAGGTAACAAGAGCTCGACAGCTGCCCAAAGGTCAGTAAGCGGAAATCTACATGTCCGCATACATCTTGGATGCAATCTGTGCCCATTAGGAGTTCCTAGTCTTGAAGTGGGGATGGACATCGGTGGAGACCTCTCTGAACACTTATTGTAAAATTTTGTCTGAATGCAGCTTCAAAGGATTTATCACACAACTGTCCGATTATTTTGTCACCCCAATGTACAAGATGATATTTGAATAGGATCCACCTTACATGTCGAAGGCAGCAATGGAGGCACTGATCGATATAGCAGATTGGTATGCCTCACCGTCTGACACCTTCATACAGATGTATAGTGTGAAGAAACCTCCTCATGTTCGAACAAAATTTTCCTTTGACAAGCTTGTCATGCGCAAAGTATCATACCACATCTCGGTAGGACTATCAGCCAGGTTGCACCAGAAGAAGAAGGCACATTGGCCCATTCTTCCATTGTGGATCGGGTTAAATGAGATACGAAATTTCAAGCATGCGGGTGTCGAAGCAAAGGAGATCAGGAAATATCCATTTGACACCTGAAGGTACAATTTATATGACCCGCATTGTTTTGTAAACGATCACAATGTGAGAGTAGAGTTTCAGTGGATCCACGGGACATGTCATTTGGCAGAGGAAGACCCATGGAGATATTGTTACAACTTCTCCAGACCCAATGAACTAGTTGGCATTGTTGTGGAATGGTTAGCGAAGCAGCATCCGGGAGAGCACCACCAGCAGAGGTAAACACTCCAGTGCACAACAAAGGAAAGAGGAAGATTTTTGACAACATGAGGAGGAAAAAAGCTGCAGAAAGTAGCTTTGGCAATAGAGGTGAAGAGGCAACAATGTGATAAGAGGAATGCACAAAGGCAGAAAGAAAAATGGAAAATGAAGGAAACAAGGAAGGAGTTGCATGAGTTGAAGGAGAAACTCTAGAAGGAACAAGAGTTGTGCAGGTAGGAGAAGGAATCACATGAAGAATAGGTATAGTAGGGGGCGCAACATGTATAGAAAGATGAAACTATGTCGTACATGTAGTCGACTCATCTGAATAGTTTGCACCAAGCAGATAGGGTGAGCATTCGCAGGAGGATGACTTCGCTCAAGAGATTGAGCAAGAACTTGAGCAGATGGATACAGACATGGAAAAATAAGAGTTAGATCAAGACATCAACCTCATGCCTCACCACCAAGAGGTCGACTCACCAGCTTCACTAGATCTAGAGGTGGAGGAAGTCCTAAGCGATTAAGGAGACACTGAAATCCTTGGAAACAATCTAGAGGGAGAGATGCACAACATCTCATTCGATGAGTCCCAACATAAACTTGTGAAATCTCACAGAGTGTCAAATCCGGATGATCACACATCTCCTGCACAGTTTGAGCAATGAGTGATCATGTATGATGTGCACAAGCATCTAAGAGAATTGGCCGATGCTACCAGAGAATATACTGAAGTCATTAGTTCGAGTGTTCGCTTCTTGATAGCTAAGAATGAGTGAATGGCTAAGGAGTTATAGATGGCCAAGTAGGGAGGAGAATTGGTTATAGCATCCGCCCTAGCAGAGTTGAAGAAGGCAATGCTGGATGAAGTATTGTCCCTTCACATAGTCATGTGGGCATTGTATTCCAAGTTTTGGACCATGCATAAGGTAGCTGTCCATCTTAAAGGTTGGCAGCTTCAATGTGGTAGGAGAGCACGTATCTTGTCGAATGTGCATGTTGTTGTTGATTACATGTAAACATGGACCATGAGATACAAGGGAGCCTTGTTACACTTGCCCAAGGTGATGAATCCTAGAGTGCTCGAGCTGAAGGCACGCGTCTAGAGTCAGGTTCGGAAATATGAAGATCTCCCACAGCTCATCACTACTCTACAGGCTTCGCATGCATGGGTATTCAATAGTATGGATGTTGCTGTGTGTGCACATGCGATCCAATCTATTGGGACACTCACCTAGGTAAAGGTGAAGGCATAGGTCTGACTGGATCTTGACTCGTACTTTGACGATTTGATGCGCATAGCCACCAGCCAAGACTTGGTGACCAGTTTAGAAAGCATGCATCAGTATGTCGCTGGTCCAGCCGCACTTGAGACAACGATTCACATGTTATTAGATGAGTTGGACAAAGGAGCTCGAGTAGTGTACCTAGATTCTATGGAGGCAAGAGTTCGTTTCCAGAAAGATGTCACCTTAGAGTACATGGACACCATCGCGGACCACCAAGCTTGGCATCAGTTCGCTACTATCGAACACCATGAGGATGTTGAAGATTTGGTCTTCCCATAGTTTTCTGAGTCATAGTGATGTCTTGCATGGCTTGCTCAAACTTGTTTTGTCTCATATGGGTACATGTGCAGATTGTATGTAATGGCTTGTCAAGTGTAAGTTCAAGTGTCGATAGTTGGATGTAACAGTCAGAGAGTAGATGAAGAGTCATGAGGGTAGATGAACTGTCACAAAGGGGAATGTCAAGGGCCACCCTACCCTTTTCTATATATAGTCCCTCATAACTCATTGTAAAGGATTTTGGCTAACCAAGCTTCTGATAGGAGTATCTTAGAGAGAGATTGGACAATATTTTAATGAGCCTTGGCTTCTCTACTGTGTAGAGCTAGTATATCTCTTTGGAGGAGTAGGCGTCAGTGGCTGTAACATTCCATTGTTGGAACTAGTGGTTGGTCATGGTTGTATTGTATAACTAGAATTTACACTTCTTAATATAATATAGCCAACACGTTTCATGCATATGTCATATTGTATCTCAACTATATTGTTTAATCTAAATGATATATGTATCTATTGATTACACATGGACGGGTAGCTATTTTCTGCATATGTATGTATGAATCTTATTGAAATGTGATGTTGGTTTAACCATGATTTTGGATTGCTAGCTTACTTTCCTTTCATGTTGTGATGCATCTTTTCTCGTGTGTTCCCTTCTTAACTATGTGCTTTCACAGGTTTCAAAGGGGTGCACTCACCTCACCCTTCATGTTAGAACTGCTCATGCACCTTCCTTGACTTATTGCATATGTCACACCATTGCTACCAACAGGGACATCTTACTTGCCTTTGTGTGAAACTGCGGTCAAGGCGATACCGTACGACCCACTGCTAGGACTCCTACACCGAACGGTTTGAAGTGTAATTGGCACTTCTTACTAGGGAGATCCCTTGACATGTTGGTGGGTCCAGCACCATCAACATCTCTGACACTAGAAGGAGGGCCAGATGACAAGCTATTTCCTCTCATCTTGTTTTGAACCTTTGCACATCTATCATGGATTTTGTTACACTCACCCCTCCACAATGTTTTTCACATGTCGAACCTCTCAAAATCATGGGGGAGTTTTTTGATTTCTTGTCCAAATTCAAGTATGACGGTGAAGGTGAAGTGGCCTAGCCTGTTTTCTTACATGAATTCGTTTCCATGCTTGATGAGGAAGATGGTTGTTCTGACGAAGAGGCCAACATGCTGCTTACATACACACTTCACGAATCCCCACTACAGTGGTGTTGCAGCCTGTCGGCTGACAACGTGCACTCACTCAAGAATTTTTGTGATCTCATTGAAGATACTTTCCATCATTTTGATCCAGAACATCTCGACCAAAAATTTTTACAACAACGTTAGGCCCCACATGAATCACTTGTGGATTTTTGGCAGTGCTTCCGTGTTTTGCAGTTTGAAGCTCCAAAAATCCAAATGAAATTTCCTTATCTTTGGGATAAATTCGAGTACTGTATTCAAAAATCAATCCATCAAAAGAAGAAGTTTGATCCCAAGCCCTGCTCAACATTCTTCAGTGATGGAGCTACATAATCATAGACGTATACAGTCACTGTCACTAGTGACTATCTGCCATCCCCTCATCAAACAACTCTACCACTATAGAGTGATGCGGGAGAAAAGGCACACACATTTGTTCAACTGTCACAGCCTCCCAACATTACTTCGTTTAATTTTCGTGTAGATCTAGTTGTGAGTCCTCTGAGTTGTCATATTCATCTTGTACCTCAACCTCCGTCTTCGTACTCAAATTATCCTCTGGATTGCACTGTCTTGTGTTCTTCCATTCCAGACTCTAGACTTGTTGTGAACGAGGATCAAGCCATCGACGGAGTTGGTGTTGCATAACCAACATGTGCAGTCATTCATGAAGAGTATGTCTGGGTGCTTGAGCATCAACACTCGACCAAGGATGCCTCCCTTCTGTCTGATCTTCCTCTGTTCTTTCTTGACATCTTTTGTGAACCTTCAATCCATGATTTTGCATGTGTATCTCTGTCTACAGATTCACCCATTATTGATCACTTACAAAACACACTGGATGTCATTCCATCATCCGAAAATGAAGAGGATAAATTATTCATTGAAAATCCACTTGACTTTTTATCTGCCTTTTTCAAAAACACTGAGGGTGAATTTGTCCGCTTCTCATCTTCCCCTCTGTTTGATTCATCAGATCATGAGGATGTCGATGAAATCATTGATTTTGTTGATTGTAGTTATCATGATCTATTTACTCCCGTAGTTGATCACGATGATGATTCTATCACAATAGAGTTTTTGAAGCCACTTGTTTATGATGATCTATCTTTCGACGAAGTCGAAATCCCCAAGAATGTCAAGGAACTTCAGCCCGAGCTGATGGTTATGTTAGGCCCTTGCTGTCCTAAGGTTGGCTTCACTTCCGATTAGGAAATTCTTGAAACACCCAAGGATCCTCAACGCTCATCTGTATGCATTGAATATCAATCTCACACACAGATCATACTTCCTCCACTCAAACTACATGATCCCATCATTCATGCATTGGAGGAATCTTACATAGCAAATACATGTGCACGACGCAAGTTGTATTTGTTTCTTTCGTTTGCTTGCATGTCACAATCAAGATTATACATATGCTTAACAACTACACGTAGTGCCACACAACACCACAATAAGTCAACGGATTTTATGTCATGTACTTGGACTCACTCATGTTCTATGGACGCATTGAAACTTGCGGTGTGTTTTTCTTCATTGTTATATCTTTCTTGTTTGCTGGTACACACAGTTGTCCTGTTCATGAACCATGCCTTCACCAACATGGTTCAACCAATGTACTGGTGGTTACATTGGAAGTATCACTTCACGTGAGATGACCCATGCACTGTTAGCTTAGGAGTAGGAGCAATCTTTGATTTTTGAGTTGTTTTCTTGCATGCATGTTTGCTTCTTTCTTTGTGTGTTTGTTTGCTTTCTTGTTTGTTTTCTTACTCGCTTTTCTTTCGCATTTGCTTCTACTTATTTCTTTTCTTTTTTGTTTGCTTTCTTGTTATTGTCCATAGGTTAGTTTCACATGAAACCATGTGTGACTCTTGAAACAAGCTAGTTAAAGTACCAGAGGCCTTGTGCATTTATCACTACTAAGTTATCTATTGTCTTGCCACTGTATGAAGAAATTTTTATCTTTATTCCATGATATGTCGATGGAAAATACGTATTGTTCAAAGTGAACCTTGGTGAAAACACAACGCTTGCGTGCTAACTAGTGTCACCTACTCTAGTCATTTGTTTTTGGGTTAACCCTTGTCAGCTCAATCAAGTAGAGTAAGGTGAGGGGGAAAATCTTAGCAAGCACGTCAGAGGTATATAATAAACTACTTCTATGAAGGAACAACCTCTTGTACTCTCAATAATTCAGGATCCCTCTTCTGCCTCTGAAATGAATAAGTGCTATGCACAATTATGGAAAATGAAAAATGAAAAATGAAAAGTGAAAATTTTCAAAAAAATGAAAAATGAATAAGGTGAAAGAAGAGAAAGGCTTCCCATGCATATATGTGATGTGAGTAACTTCGCCAGGGTACTGAACAAGCTCGCTAGCAGTTGAGCGATGCTTTTGTTCCTACGTGACTCCGTCGGGTTACTGTCCAGGCTTGCTGGCAGCGGAGCAACACTAGAGATGAAACTAAAACTCTCACGATTATACTTCTTGTGCACCAATATACCCCTCAACCCCAATTGAAACAACTGTGTTGACTTGGCTTGGAATGTGTGTCAATTGATCGAGATCTTGGCAGATGCTACATATTACAATCAAGCAAGTGCGGAAACTAAGATGAACAAAGAATTGAACAATACTTCCGAAGGTGTTAGACTTGATTTCATGAACAAGGTCCATTCAGAGAGCTAGAGTTCTACTAGTGTTTCGCCAAGTGTTGTAGTAGCTACAACCACCCTCCCAAATTTTGCCTTATCTTCATTTTGGAGCCTCCCTACCAACCATCCTTAGTAGCATGTCTTGCATTTTCAAGTACACAAGCTTCAGTGGTTTTCTAGCAGCATGATAGCCTGTGCATGGTAGCTTGTTACATTCCCCTCACATGCTGCTTCCCTGGACTTGGTCTAGTTGCAGGCTAAGCAGCTCCCACAAGAAGTTGGCAGCTTGCTGGGCTTAGGAATTGCGCAATTATGCCTGTCAACCTTCCCAGAGACAACTATGCAATCTAGCCCTGCTAGACTGCTCAACCCAAAAATTACACAATCCTAGGCAACAGTCAGCTACTCAGCCCAGAAATTATGCAATCCCTTTGGGCAGCCAACCCAGCTTCCTCTGAGAAACTGTGCAAAAGTTACCCTCAATTAAGGAGTCTATTTCATGTTCCATTGGGTTGAACAGTTCCACCCAGGACTGAGAAAACTTGACTTGCATGCATGGGCTGCTTTCTACCGAAATAGAAAAAAGAAACATGCAAAAAGCATCCCTAGATTTTAGGGATCTATTTTAAGTAGCTGGAGGTTACATGTAAAGATCGTTTTAGAATCTTTCCTCCAAGTGTTCCTTTTTCCTAGATTTGTGGCATGTGTGTCATGAGCTTCAAACTTATCTATTTGACACTTCAAAGCTCACTTCTTCACATCTATCTTGGAGCTCTGACATCCCACAACACATAGGAGTCTTCTACACATCCAACTCAGCTATTTCTGGGTAAGTTTGCTTAAATTGTCTTTTGCAGCATTTATGTTGCTTTTTGTGTTTTGGCTTGTGTGAGCGTTGACTGCTTGATTTTTGTGAACACTTGCTGTCATTTTCATCCATATTAGCTTGTACTAGAATAATTGTAGTTTTTGTTAGCATGTTACTATTGTCGCATGCATGACACTGTTTTGCACGAATGGTCACTGATTCGGCAACTCACTTCACACATATGCATGTTGTTCCTATTGACACCTAATCAGAGGGATTGGGTGTACAACTGTAATTAATGTAAATAAATAATAGATAAGATAGAGAGTCATCAGGAGATGAATTGAATAGTCACTCCCTCTTGTATATAATAACGAACAACCTGAATGAATAAAATAAGTTTTGATTTGAGGAGTTACCTCCTAGTCTGACATGGTATTAGAGTAGGTGCCAATTTTTGGCTTATTTTTTAATTTGTAACTCGTATTTTGTTTTTACTTTGTTTTGCATGTTTTGCAAACTCACATCTCTGTCAAACCCCTGTGAAATATCATTCATTTTTTGGTACATTAGTTGAAGTGCGTTGCATTGGAGCTAGCTATTTTCTTATTCACTGCATACGCTATTTTCTTATTCACCGCATACCTTTTTTATATATAAACTACCAATGGTGATGACTTAACCCGCTCGGTCTAACTTTATCGGGTTCATTCTCGACCGTAGATCTCAAATCCCAAGATCCGACAGTCCACAACAATTTTGGGTCGACTACATACATGAAAGTTAACCACCCAAAATGTGTGTTTTTTTCTCTCTCCTCAGGTTCATTCTCCACCGTAGATCCCATCTCCCAAAATTCGACAGTTTATAGCAATTTCGGGTGCATTAGTTGCATGAGAGTTACCCACCTGATACAACCGGTTTTTATCTCTACCCTAGTTGCTACATGTCAACCACTTAGTGGAATTGGGCTCTCCCCTCTCAATATCACTTACCATTTTTTATCTGCCCGAAATCTCGCTTATCACTTTAAACCACCCTCCGTCTTGGTTAATGCCCATACTTCTTCGCTTCCGATAACTATTGATCTTCTACAATCGATGACCCTCCTCCATATTCTCCACCACCCATCTCCACCACTCATCTCCACCAATTCATCTCCACCGCTCATCTCCGTCGTTCATCTCTACAGTAAAAGAACTACAGCTACAGTCAAACTCTAGTATACGGGTGAAAGAAAATGATACCAAGATTATATTAAGTTGAACACTGTCGATATAACACTATTGGTATAACAATTTTACGAGTAAAATTTTGCAGCAGCAATATTTTTCTCCACTATACATAGATTTTACAATGCATTCAATTATATCTATTGTGGGAGTAGTTCTCAATGGAAAGGAGAATTATCCTGAATGGTCATGGAAAATCCAACACACTCTCATTTTTAATGAGCTATGGAAAGGAGTGTGTGTTGGAGAAGGAGATGAAGCGCTAGTCCAGCCTATCTCAGACAAGGAAATCACAATTTGGGAAAATAAGAACAGAAAAGCCTATGCATTGATTGTAGCATCAGTAAGTGAAGAGGTGAGTCGACACATTTTTCCATTTTCAAATTCATTCAAAGCCTTACAAAAGATGAAATAACTCTATGACTCACACTCTGCACTTGAAGTTGTTCAACTCATGATTAAACTCTTCACCCTTGAGTTACAAAATAATGATCCTCTTTCTCTTGCATTTGAAGTAAAATCTATAATGCATGATATCAAAGTCTCTAACGTTGAATTGGATATTCCTCTGATCACTTTTCTCAAGGCATTTTATCCTACTTACTCCAATTATCTTGAGTCATTGCAAGCAAATAGAAATCTCAAAGATATTACCTTTGACTCCCTTGTGAAAAAATTTGTTGAAAGAGAGAAAGCTTTTGGAAAGAAGACAACCCTTGAATCTTCTAAAGAGGTTGTGTGCCTTTCTCATAAATAAAATAATATTTCCCAAGATTCTTCCAGAGGGAGAGGTGGTCGAAGAGGAAGAGAAAGATATTTTAGAGGCAAGGGGGACAGACACTCTCAAGGAGAAAAGTTATATTTGCACTGCATACGCTATAAAAGAAATGGGTCGCATGATGAATCCACATGTAAGTTACCTTGGGACAAAATTGAGCAGCAAAGAAACCAACCCAAAGGTAAAACTAATGACACAGATAAAGGTAAAGAACCTAAATCTGCTCATTATGTTGTGGCACAATGTAATATTGGAGTAAATGAAGACTTATTTAATGCTTCACTTGCTTCTTTGAAAAATGATTGGTTGCTTGATTGAGGAGCAACTTGCCACATGACTCATATAAAATATTTTTTCGAAGAATTTACTGACAATGTTGATGGAGCAGTATACTTTGCAGACCAATCAAAACTCAAGCCATCAGGGCTTGGCATAATCAGGCTTAAATTACTTGGTCTTCCAGAATTTCTTCTACATCATGTTCTATATCTCCCATAGCTGAAGAGAAACTTGTTGTCATTGGTCCACATCTGCTAGCAAGGTCACTCCATTCATATGTTTGATGGAAAGCTTGAGGTGAGAAAAGCATCTGACCACTCACTTGTCATGATGGGGCTAGAAGAAGAAAGTCTTCTCAAGCTACAGGGTACCTCTACTCGTTCACAACATTTCTCATACAATTCTCATTATGAAGAAGGTACACTTCCATCAAGTTTATTATGGCACGCTAGATTTGGACACTTGAACTATGACAGCCTCCGCTTGTTGAAGAAAAATGGTGTTTCTGGTCTGCCTACAATTCCTAGGAAGCTTAAGCAATGTGATGCTTTCATTCTACGAAAGCATAAAAAATAGTTCTTTCATGATTCACACTCTAGAGGACATGGAAAACTAGAACTCATTCATTCAGATTTATGTGGTCCAATGCCTGTTCCTTCTACAAATGGAAATAAATATGTGATGACATTTATTGATGACTACACCAAAATGTGTTGGGTTTATTTATTAAAGAACAAATATGATGCTTTTCAAAATTCAAGACTTTCATACATGGGTTGAAAATGATGCACAATCTCATATTGGCTCTATTCGCACTGATAATGGAAAACAATACACTTCAAATGAATTTGAAAACTATCTTCACCAATATGGGATAAAACATCAAACAACTGTGCCTTATAATCCCCAACAGAATGGTGTAGCTAAAAGAATGAATAGGACAATCTTAAATATGGTACGCTCCATGTTGTTCTTCAAAAATGTAAAAATGATGTTTTGGGCTGATGCAGTTCTATGTGCTATATATATAAAGAATAAATGTCCATCTAATGCTATCAGAAACAAGACTCCTTATGAAATGTGGTATGGGCACATTCCTTCGGTAAAGCATCTCAGGGTCTTTGGTTCCACTTGTTATGCCTTGATACCAAAGGTACATAGAAACAAACTTGGTGCAAGAAGTTGTAAGTGCATATTCCTGGGGTATTCAAACACCTCCAAAGCATACCGTCTCTATGATGAAGTCAACAAAAAGTTTGTTGTACCTAGAGATGTAATATTTCTTGAATCATCCAAAACTGACAATGTTGTTGAAAGGCAACTTGATCGCTTGGATAGTTTCACAAATGCAAAATAATTTCAAGAATTTGAGAATCAAATTCCACTTCTTGAAGGGGGGATTCCTATACTATATCAACCTATGGAATTTTCTTCTGAAGCACTCTCTCCCCTGCATGAAACTCCAACACCAGATGATACTTTAAGTGATGTGATTGATAGAATTGGGAGACTCAATCTTGATTTTGTCCCAACTCAATCAACAAAGCAGCTTGGACCATTTGACAAAGGTCCCCCAAAGTGGGTGAAAAGGAAACTTGAAAGTGTTCATCCTGATGAGGTTGGAAAGATAGGAACTAGAAATTCAAACCGAAAAAATGGAGGTAATGTAGATGACTCTGATTCACTTGTTGATATGGATGTTTCTTATGATTGTGAATTCAATTTGTCTACAAATTTTGAACCAACTTCCTTCAAAGAAGCTGCTTCTCATGATGAATGGAAACAAGCAATGCAAAAGGAGTATGATGCCCTGATAAAGAATGGCACTTGGAAGCTGGTTGATCCTCCATTGGGAACTAAACCAATTGGCTACAAGTGGGTCTACAAGAACGAGTATAAAGCTAATGGCTCACTTGACAAGCACAAAGCCAGGCTTGTGGCAAAATGTTTTGCACAGAAGGAAGGGGTCGATTATGAGGAAACTTTTTCCCCCACAGCAAAATGGGCTACCATCTGGACACTCTTTGCCCTAGTAGCTCAGAATGGTTGGAAAGTACATCAAATGGATGTAAAAACTACTTTCATGAATGGATATCTAAAAGAAAGTGTTTTTATGTCCCAGCTTGAAGGATTTACTGTGAAAGGACATGAACATAAAGCATGCAAACTTGTGAAATCCTTGTATGGCCTCAAACAAGCACCACGAGCCTAGTATGAAAAACTAACTGAGCATCTTCTGAAACTCAATTTCAAACATTATGATCTTGATGATGCAACTTTGTTTGTCAGGAAAGTTTGAAAAATAGTTGTATATCTTGTGGTATATGTAGATGATCTTTTGATAACAGGGAACAATGAAAGCTACATTGCATCCATAAAGAAGGAATTGAAGAAAGGTTTTGAAATGACTGATTTGGGCTATGTTCATTACTATCTTGGTATTGAAGTAACTCAACATCCGAAATCCATATTCCTTTCTCAAAAGAAGTACATTGGAGATCTGTTGAACAGGTTTGGCATGACTAAATGAAATCCTTTGACTACTCCAATGGAACAAAACTTAAAGCTCACATCCATTGAAGGAAAAGAATTTATGGATGCAACAAAGTATAGACAGCTTGTAGGAAGTCTCAACTACCTAAATACTACCAGACTAGAAATTTCGTTCGATGTTGGAATGCTCTCCAGATTTATGCAAAAGCCTTGTGAGGGACATTGGTCTACTGAAAAAAGAGTCCTAAAGTACTTGAAGGGAACTCAAGACTTTGGAATCAAGTATACATAGGTGGGTGACTTCAGCTTGATTGGATACTCTGATTCAGACTTCAATGGAGACAAAGAAATTGGGGTATCTACTTCAGGTTATGCTATGAGTCTTGGATTAGGAGCTGTATCCTGGAGATCACTCAAACAATTAGTTCTAGCAGATTCCACAACAGAGGTAGAATATGTGGCAGTAGCTGAGGCAACAAAAGAAATTATGTGGCTTGCGAAAATTCTTGAAGATTTGCAGGTAAAACAAGTACAATCAACTCCACTCATGATTGACAATACCTCTACAATAAATTTGGCTAAGAACCCAAAGTTCCATGATTGAAAAAAGCACATCAATACTAAATATCATTTGATTCAACATCATGTTGAGGCCAAAACAATCCATCTCCACCATTGTTCCACTAATGAGCAAATTGCAGACATCTTCACCAAAGCACTTGGAAGAGTAAAGCTTGAAAGATTCAGAATGATGCTTGGACTCACCAACATCCCTTCAGATTAAGGGGGGGAATGTTGACACCTAATCAGAGGGATTGGGTGTACAACTGTAATTAATGTAAATAAATAATAGAGAAGATAGAGAGTCATTGGGAGATGAACCGAACAGTCACTCCCTCTTGTATATAATAATGAACAACCTGAATGAATAAGATAAGCTTTGATTTGAGGAGTTACCTCCTGGTCTGACAGTTCCATTTTCTGAATCTTGCATTCACTATTTGCATGCACGATCATTAACTCCTACTTACACTCAGTATCGCCATGCATTCACATTCACATTTGCTTTTAGTTTCCTTTCAGCGGGTTTGGGAAACCTTGGCCCGAACTCTGCCTCACAAGACAGCGTTGCGCAATCCTGAGAGAGAAGGCTCTACCTTCCTCCCAGAAAATGCACATTTCTACCCATTGAATATCCTCGAGTATTTCATTATGTAATTCTAAGAGGTAGTGACTGATGGCCTAGGAAATTGTGCAATTCTGAGAGGCAGTGACTGCTGGCCTAGGAAATTGCGCAATGTAATCACTAAGCCTGCAACCCTTGCCAACTGAAATTGCGCATCACGCAATGCCAGTAGCCAACAGGCTAGCCTAGATTGTGCATTGCACAATTCCAGTAGCTAGCTAGCCTCCCAACAGCCTAGACTGCCTTTTTGCGCAGTTCTGGCAGCCAGTCTCCCAACCTCCTAGGAAAAATTGCGCAATCCTTATAAGTCAATCCCCGTGTATGTTTGATGTCATTCCTCTGGTTTTATTTGGTTTTAGCAGACATATTTCTTGCCATGCATGTCGCGATGTTTCCAAATCTAGTTAGTGTTTGAACGCCTCTTAGTAGTTTGGGATCAATGGCCTCTAGGAGAGCAGGATCAAAGGAAACTGACGAAAGTGCAACTAGAGCAGCAGTTGAGCGAGTGCCTACAAGTTTTTCAATCTATGAAGACACCGAGTTGATTGTGGACAAGGACATCAAGCTGAAATGGCAAGAGGTCAATGAAGAATTTGCAGGCACATTTAGGGAAGACCTCATAGACTGCCAAGTCTATGTAAACATTCACAAGTTTGGCTTGTACCAGGTTGCATGTAGGTATCCCATGTTCCCATTTGCGGACATGATACATTGGATCGTCTCGCACACTGAGCTCGAGACGATGAAATTGAGCATTGTCAGTGGGACAAATATTTCTACCTTTAAGGCATCGGATTATGAACAGATGTGTCATATGTCGAAGCCTGTGATCATGAGGAAGAGACCCTTCAACATACCCAGCAGCAATGCCAACTACAGGGATATCTTGAAGAACTGGGTGAAGGATCTAGCCAAATTTAGGATGACAACCAACCAGGTTTACAAGGCCTAGATATTGCAGAAGGCATATCAATACTTAGTCATATTTTCATATCACATGTATGGCCAAGAGAGCATAGAAACCTTGCCACAGGGTTGGGTGATTGTGTTGGACCAACAGGCTAGTGAAGGCAAAGCATGCAACTGGTCTGACATGTTGGCTCACAGACTGAAGGAACAGGTAACAGGAGCTCAACAACCACCCAAATGTCAGCAAGAAAAAATATACATGTCCACTTAAATATTGGATGAAATCTTTTCCTATCAGGAGTTCTCGGGCTTGCAGTGGGCATGGACATCGGTGAGACCTCTGTGAACACTTATTATAAAATTTTGTCCAAATGTAGCTTCAGAGTAGTTATCACACATTTGCCCGATCATTTTGTCATGCCAGTGTATAAGATGATATTTGAACAAGATCCACCCTGCATGTCGAAGGCAGTAATGGAGGCATTGATCGATATAACAGATTGGTATGCATCACCGTCCTACACCTTCATATGGATGTACAACATGGAGAAGCCTCCGCATGTTCTATCAATGTTTTCCTTGGAAAAGCTTGTCATGCAGGAAGTATCATACCACATCTCGATAGGACTGTCAGCCATGCTGCACCGAAGAATAAGGCACCTTGTCCTACTCTTCCATTGCAGATCAGGTTATACAAGATACAAAATTTCAAGCATGTGTATTTCAAGGTAGAGGAGATCAAGAAATATCCATTCGATTCCTGAAGCTACAATTCGTATGACCCGCATTTTTTTGTAAAAGATCATGAAACAAGAGTAGAGTTTCAATGGATCCATGGGGCATGTGATTGGGTGGAGGAAGACCCATGGAGATATTGTTACAACTTCTGTAGGCCCAATGAATCAGTCGACATTTCTATGGAATGGCTAGAGAAGCAGCATGAAGCAGCATCCAGGAGAGCACCACCAGCAGCAGTAGTAGAGGTAAACACACTAGTGCATGACAAAGGAAAGAGAATGATTGTTGACAACATGGAGAAGGAAAAAAGTTGTGGAAAGTAGCTTTGGCAATAGAGGTGAATATGCAAAAGTGCGATAAGAGGAATGTGCAAAGGTAGAGAGAAAAACAGAAAATGGAGGAAATAGAGGAGTTGCATGAGTTGAAGGAGCAACTCTAGAAGGAACAAGACAGGAGAAAGAAGCACAACAAGAACTGGAGTAGCAAGGGGTGCAACATGTACAAAAAGATGAAACTACGCCCATACATGCAGTTGAATCATCTGAACAGCTGGCACCAAGCGGACATGGTGAGCATTAGCAGGAGGAGGACTTCATTCAAGAGATTTAACAATCACTTGAGCAGATGGATATGGATATGGACCAATAGGAGTTAGAGCAAGACATCGACCCCATACCTCACCATTAAGAGGCTGACCCACCAGCTTCACTGGATCCAGAGGTGGAGAAAGTCCCAAGTGATCAAGGAGACACTGAAATCCTTGGAGATAATTCGGAGGGAGAGATGCACAACATCTCATTCAACAAGTCCTAACATAGAGTTGTGCAATCACACAGAGTGTCAACTCCAGATGCTCACACATCTCCTGCGCAGTTTGAGGAATGAGCGATCGTGTCTGATGTGCACAAGCATCTAGCAACATTGATCGATGCTACCAGAGCATATGCCAAAGCCACTAGCTAGAGTGTTCACTTCTTGATAGTTGAGAATGAGCGAATGGCTAAGGAGTTACAAACAGCCAAGCAAGGAGGAGAACTGGTTACAACATCCATCCAAACAGAGTTGAAGGAGGAAATAATGGATGAAGTATTGTCCCTTGACACAGTCATGCAGGCATTTTATTCCATGTTCGGTACCATGGATAAGGTAGTTTTCCATCTCAATAGTTGGTAGTAGCGATGTGCTAGGAGATCATGTATCTTGTCTAATGTGCATGTTGTTGTTGATTACATGTAAACATGAATAATGAGATACAAGGGATCCTCATTACACTTACCCAACATGATGAAGCCCATAGCGATCGAGGTGAAGGCATGCATTCGTAGTCAGATCTGGAACTATGAATATCTCCCGCAGCTCATCACTAGTCTACAGGATTCCCATGCAAGGGTATTCAGGAGTATGGATGTTGTTGTGCATGCACATGCAATCCCATCTATTGGGACACTCACCGAGGCGAAGGCAAAGGAACAGGTCTATTTGGATCTTAACTCATACTTTGACAAGTTGATGCACATAGCCACCAACCCAGACATGGTGATCAATGCAGACACCATGAATCATTATGTCGCTGGTCCACCTGTAATTGAGACAATGATGCACATGTTATTAGACGAGTTGGAAAGAGGAGCTCGATCAGTGTACCCAGATGCTATGGAGTCAATAGTTTGTTTCCAGAAAGATGTCAGCTTAGAGTACACGGGCACCATCGCAGAGTACTGAGCTTGGCATCAATTCGCTACTGTCAACCACCATGAGGATGTCGAAGAGCTGGTCTTACCATAGTTTTTTTAGTCATAGTGATGTCTTGCATGGCTTGCTAAAGCCTATTTTGTCTCACATGGGTACATGTACAAATTGTATGTAATGTCTTGTCAAGTGTAAGGTCAAGTGTCGATAGTTGGATGTAATAGTCATAGAGTAGATGAAGAGTCATGAGGGTAGATGAACTGTCACAAAGGGAATTTCAAGGGCCACCCCACCCTTTGCTATATATAGTCCCTCATAGCTCATTGTAAAGGATTTTTGATGAGCCAAGCTTCTGATAGGAGTATCTTGGAGAGAGCTTGGACATTATTGTAATGAGCCTTGGCTTCTCCACTATTCAGAGTTAGTATATCTCTTTGGAGGAGCAGGCGGCAATCACTGTAATGTTATGCTGTCAGAACTAGTGGTTGATCATGGTTATATTATATGACTGGAACTTACACTTCTTAATATAATAGAGCCAACATGTTTATGAATATGTCGTATTGTATCTTAGTCATATTGTTTACTATAAATGATATATGTATTTGTTTGCTTATGCATGCATCTGTAGCTATTTTCTATATATATGTATGAATCTTACTGAAATGTTCTATTGTTTTAACTGATCCAAATTGGATCCATGAAGAATAATCAAAGCACCATGACTGTATCAAACTGGGACAAACTTCGAATTCAAGAGCATAGAGCGATCAGAAAAACCTCTGAATAGTGGCAGTTGGCAGCCAGCGTGGAACAAGGAGGACCTCGGTCAAAGCGCGCTGACCAAGGCCCATAGAGACTGCGCGGGAGGCGAAACTGGCACCTGGGAAGCCCAGATCGGGAAAAGGAGACAGTTTCTGATGTGTGATTACTTAGTGCTAATCGCACATCACTGGGAAAAATCCCTCGAGAAGGAGAAGCCCCGAGTGCTCGGTCACATGAGAGCCAGGAGAACCATAGGCAAAAGTTCTAACGGCCAAAGGTGGGACCCGCGCTCCAAAAACCGGCGGTATTGATCAGGGGTACCCTTGGGCCGTAAGCAGATTTGGCCGAAACCTAGCAATACCACTCAGCGCCTGACACATGGCAAGCAGAGGAGAGAGAAAATCGCCACTCATCATGCGCTAACATTCGAGCAAGTCAACCATGCGAAATGTGTGAATGGCGTCGGATCTAGAGGCTCCAGATCTAACGGTTGAGGATGCGCCCGATGGGGAGACTGGATTTAACAAGGGATTAAGCCACAATAGAGGGAGGTTTGACATTTGATTTGACCACCGAGGTGGCGGATGACTCATTCCATGAGGAAACTGAAGAACCAAACTGATGAGGAAAAGCTGGCGTAGTTCATAGGAGGACAAGTGGCCACTCCTTATGAGTCATTGATGATGACGCCAAGACAGGGAACTCCAAGCGAGCAGCAGTAGGCGACCCGACGAAGGAAGAAGAGGAATTAAACAGTCATGAGACTAATTGGCTTTAAAGCCATGAACAAAGAACCGAAAAGACACACAGAGAAAGGAGAACACCGAGAGGAAGAAAAAAAGAAAAGAAGATGAAGACAGAGAAGCGAAGAGACAATGAAGCAAAAAGAAGAAAGACAGAGGGCCAAGCTGACCAAAGGCAGCATTGAGCACCAAAGGGCTTGAGAGGTTCAAGCCATCCCTAAGAGGATCTGTCGGAAGCTAAGCACCACATTGGGCACCTTCCATTGTAGACCCGAGAGGTCAAAGAGCTGGTAAGGAAAAGAGTCTTTGCACTCCAGTGGCTTGGGGAATCCAAGAACCACCTTGCCAAGAAATTCTGTTTTAAGAGACTCAAATTGAGCTTCTCATTGTAATTCTCTACTTTAAGACACAATAAAAGAAGGCCACCACTGAATGCTAGACCGGAGACGTAGCCCTGGAGGATAGGGTGAACACCTTATTAATTGTTGTGTTCTTGTATTTGCTTACTGTATTTCTATGCTATTTTCCATTTTCCAGTGTCTATGTATTTTGCAATCTGATCGATCTGTTGTCTAAAATAACATAGACACACACCAGCACATGATTATGTAATACTTTCATTCATCAATTAACTAACTGAGGTCACTAATAGGGTGATTTTCAGATCAAGTGGTATCGGAGCCCTAGGCTGTAAGGTTGGACAAGCTTGTGTTGATTTAGCTGTGAATGTTCACTAGATCAAAGCTCAAATTAGGAGGAGAGTTGGTCGAAACTGATCCTGAAATTGGGAGAGGCTATACTCAGAAGACAATGGTAGAGGAAGGTCCTGTGGGTCCAGACCCTCAATTCATAGAAAGTTTCCTAGCCATAATGTCCATGGTAGAAGAAATGTATAGGGACTTTAGAAAACACAAGGATGAAGATTCATCAGACTCTAAACAAGACAAAGAAGAAGATGATTCTCACTTCCATGACCACTCCAAAGGAAAATGGAAAGAGGAAAGCTTTCTCACACCTCCTAATAGCCCTGTGCATAACAAGAAAGCATCTTTGATTAAACTAGATGTTAAATTTGATCTACCTATATATGATGGAGAGTTAAATGTAGAAAAGTTGGACAATTGGATTAGACAAATTGATGTGTATTGCAGAGTGTAGAACATCAACTCAGACAAGAGCAAGATTCAGCTGGCAAGCCTATGCCTCGGAGGCATTGGTTGGTTTCGTGGGAAGGTAGAACCCAAGCTGACATGAAAAGACATGGTAAGACTATCTCTGTCTGGAGTGAATTTGTTTCTGCAATCAAAAAGCAATTCTATCCATTGGCCTATATGCAACAAGCCATGATGAGTTGGCAGACTCTTTGACAATTGAAAGGGAAAAGTGTTCAAGGGTACACTCAAGAATTTAGAAAGAGAGCATTGATTCTAGGGATCTCATTAGACTCACCTGAAACTATTTTGAATTACAGTGGTGGTCTACATAGCTACATGAGGCATACCATCCTCATGTTTAATCCCACTAGTATAGATGAGGTATCTGTACAAGCTACCCATCTAGAAGCTAGAGGAAAGAATGGAAATCCAGAAGTTGGGGGACCATCCCAACCCACTACAAGCAAGAGAAAGGAGAAAAGAAAGCAAGAAGTGGAAATCGAGGAAGGCTAACATTGCATAGAAAAGCAAATCTTCATGCACTCACTGTAAAAAGGATGGGCATGATGATGATCATTGTTGGATTCTGCATCTAGAGCTGAGGCCTAAGACGTACAAGGGCAAGAAGAAGAAGACTGATGCAACTATTCAGAAAGATTTGGGGTTAGACTCGGGAGATGAAGCAACCATTGTAGCGACAGGTATAAAAGGTAAGAATTCTGAAGCATCTACTAGTAATTTTGCACAATCTACTATTGATGAAGAAAATGAGAGAAAAAGACATGAGATTTTCCATATTCGAGTTATGTCCAAACATCAAAATATTGATACTTTGTTTGATAGTGGCTCACAAGTAAATTTAATTTCTGAAGCAATTGTAAAGAAATTGGGATTAGCAACTACACCTCACAAAAACCCATTCCCATTAGGATGGTTGAATGACAAAGCACAACTACAAGTGACTAGACAGTGCAAACTCAAGTTTTCTTTTGGGTCAGCATTTGTAGATGAGGTTGAGCTAGACATAATTCCTTTGGATATATGTGGAATTGTTTTAGGAAGTCCTTACTTGTATGATAGAAAGGCTATTTTCTATAGAGCTGAGAACAAGTATCTTCTTGTTAAAGATGGAATTGAATACTTTGTAAGAGCTCATAAACTCAGGGCGGATGGAAAGAATGATAAATTCATGCAAACAATTCTTACTAATGGTTGTAAAGGAAAAGAAACCTGATAAAACCAATGTATTTGAGGACTGTAATGCTAAACAAAAACCTGATATAGAAAAGGTTGTTTCAGAGTATGATATCTTGTTTCAAGAACCTAAAGGTCTGCCACCCAAAAAGGAAATACTACATGATATTATTTTGTAGCAAGATGCTCCATTGCCTAACATTGGAATGTACAGGTTGTCTGCTTTAGAGAATGCTGAAATCAAGAAGCATGTGCAGGAGTTGCTCGAGAAAGGGTTCATTAGGCCTAGCACATGACCATGTGGATCACCAATCGTTTTGGTGAGAAAGAAGGATGGCTCGTGGAGAATGTGCATTGACTACCGAGCACTCAATAAGATAACAATCAAAAATCATTATCCCCTTCCTCGCATAGATGATCTTTTGGATCAATTGAAAGAATATGTTTATCTCACCAAGCTAGACTTGCATAGTGGATACCATCAGGTAAGAGTTGCAGAACAAGATGCATGGAAGACTACTTTCAAAACAAAGCAGGGATTGTATGAGTGGCTGGTTATGCCTTTTTGCTTAACTAATACTCCTGCTACTTTCATGAGATTAATGAATGATGTACTCAAACCTTTTCTTAATGATTTTTTTATTGTGTATCTAGATGACGTTTTGATTTTTAATAAAACATGGGAAGAACACTTAAAGCATGTTAAGAAGACACTAGATGTTTTGAAAAGAGGAAAACTTCATGTTAAACTCTCAAAATGTGAGTTTGGCAAAACATCTCTAAATTATTTTGGTCATATAGTAGGGGGTGGTGAATTGAAGATAAATCCATCTAAAGTGGCAGTCATTGTAAACTGGCCTAAACCCAAGTCTACTATAGAAGTGAGAAGCTTCTTAGGGGCAGCACAATATTGAAGGAAGTTTATTTCTAACTTTTCCTCAATTGCAGCTCCCTTACATGCTTTAACAGGATTGAACAAGGTGTTTCAGTGGGGAGGCAAACATCAGAAAGCCTTCGACACCTTGAAAGAAAATATTAGTACAACACCTGTACTAGCACTACCTGATCTACAAAGACCATTTGAGATCCAAACAGATGCCAGTGACTATGCCATGGGAGCAGTGTTGACACAACACGGTAAACCCATATGTTATCATTCTAAGACTTTTAATCCTATAGTAGTTAACTATCCTAAATATGATAAAGAATTGTATGCATTAGTTCAGAGTGTGAAAAAGTGGAAACATTACTTAATGGGCAAAGAGACAGTAATACCTATTGATCATCAACCACTTCAATATCTACACTCCCAAACTAAGTTGCAGCAATCAAGACACTACAGATTGATGGGTTTTCTACAACAATTTCTTTTAGTCATCAGATATTAAAAGGGAATACATAATAAAGTTGCATACATGCTATCCAGGCCTGTTATAAATGCATCTACTATACTTAAGCATAATTCTGTGCTACATGAAAGCTACATTGAACAATATGATCAAGATATAGAGTTTAAAGATGTATATGCAACTTTATGTCAAGGCAAACGAGTAGAAGAATTGGATTATCATATAAATTATTGACTCTTATACCATTGTGGGAAGTTATGCATTCCACAAATTGAGAGAGTAAAGATAATTAGAGAAGCACACACTTCTCTGATATCAGGTCACTTTGGGGTAATTAAAACAGTTGCACAGCTGCAAAGATTTTGTTATTGGCCAAAAATGAATGAGATAGTTTCTAGATATGTAAGGGGGTGTTCTATGTGTGCTAATATCAAGCCCAACAATAGAAAACTAGGCTTGTACACTCCATTACCAGTTCCCTCTCACCCTTGGGAAAGTGTTTCCATGGATTTTGTTGGAGGACTGCCTAAATCTAGGAATGGTAATGATTATCTATATGTTGTTGTGGATAGGTTCAGTAAAATGTGTATTTTCATACCTTGTAATAAACATATTACAATTGAACAAACTGCAAAACTATTCTTTGAACATGTATGGGTTCATTTTGGATTACCCACTTCCATTGTATCTGATCAAGACACCTGATTTGTGGGGAAGTTTTGGTCAAGTCTGCGGGAACTAATGGACACCAAACTAAAGAAGAGCACAACTTTTCATCCACAAACTGATGGCCAGACAGAAGTAGTTAACAAGACAGTGATCCAGTTACTCAGAGGATATTGCAGCAAACATCCTAAGCTTTGGGATGAACATTTGTGTTATGTGTAGCATGTTTACAACAGAGCAAAACATTATTCTACACATAGATCTCCTTTTGAGACCTGTTTTGGTTTCACACCAAGGTCTCCTTTGCATTTTGTCTTTGTTAAAGATACCACAGTTGAGGGACACAGTGATGTGGATAGGGCAACTAGGTTCATTGAACAAATCCAAGAGATCCACCAGGCAGTACAGGAACAGCTGGAAAAGAGCCAAGCCAAATACAAGGAAAGGCATGACAAACATCGGATGGAGCATAGTTTTCAAGTTGGTGACCAAGTCTGGCTATATATCAGCAAGGACGAGATGCAAGGTGAAGGTAAGAAGATAAAGCCTATCTGGTATGGACCCTTCAAGATACTTGAGAAGATTTGTGAAAATGCTTTTTGCCTTGAGCTACCAGCTTACATGCACATCTACTCAGTCATAAATGCAGATTGCTTGAGATTGTTTAAACCTTCTCTAATTAAGGATCCTGAAGAGCAGAGTCAATTGCCTTCTATTGATGACCTGCTACCTGAATATCTTAACGAATTGCAAGAAGATGCAGTTCTGGATAGGAAGGTGAGGATGACGCATAGAGGAGATGTTGAGTACCTTAGAATAGGGCTCAAGGGTTCAAAGCCGAGCAGTGCAAAGTGGATTGAGATTGGACAAGTGAAACAATAGTACCCTCACTTAGTCGATGCTTGAAAACCAACTTTTGGTGGTCCAAAAGCTTTTTCAGTGGAAAGGCCGTGATCCAAATTGGATCCATGAAGAATAATCAAAGCACCATGACTGTATCAAATCGGGACAAACTTCGAATTAAAGAGCACAGAGCGATCAGAAAAACCTCTGAACAGTGGCAGTTGGCAACTAACATGGAATGACGAGGACCTCGGTCGAAGTGCATTGACCAAGGCCCATGGAGACTGGGCGAGAGGTGAAACTGGCACTTGGGAAACCTGGATCAGGAAAAGGAGGTAGTTTCGTTGGGAAAAATCCCTCAAGAAGGAGAAGCCCTGAGTGCTCGGTCACATGAGAGTCGGGAGAACCGTAGGGAAAAGCGCTAATGGCAAAAGGCAGGACCCACACTCCAAAAACCGGCGGTATTGATCGGGGGTACCCTTGGGTGGTAAGCAGATTTGGTCGAAACCTAATGATTCCACTCAGCACCTAATGCGTGGCAAGTGGAGGAGAGAGAAAACAGTTGCTCATCACGTGCTAACAATGGAGCAAGTCAACCGCGCGAAATGTGTGAATGGCATCGGATCTGGAGGCTCTAGATCTAATGGCTGAGGATGCGTCCGAAGGGGAAACTAGATTTAACAAGGAATTAAGCCATGACAGAGAGAGGTTTGACGTCCGATTTGACCGCCGAGGTGGCAGATGACTCATTCCACGAGGAAATCGAAGAACCGAACCGATGAGGAAAAGCTGGCACAGTTCATAGGAGGACAAGTGGCCACTCCTTGTGAGCTATTGATGATGATGCCAAGACAGGGAACTGTAAGCGAGCAGCAGCAGGTGACCCGACAGAGGAAAAAGAGGAATCAAACAGTCATAAGACCGATTGGTTTTAAAGCCATGGACAAAGAACCAAAAAGACACACAGAGAAAGGATAACATTGAGAGGAAGAACAAAATAAAATAAGATGAAGACAGAGAAGCAAAGAGACAGTGAAGCAAAAAGTGGAAAGACAAAGGGCCGAGCTGACCAAAGGCATCATCGAACACCAGAGAGCTTGAGAGGTTCAAGCCATCCTTGAGAGGATCTGTCGAAATTTGAGCACCACATTGGGCTCCTTCCATTGTAGACCCGAGAGGTCAAAGAGCTGGTAAGGCAAAGAGTCTGTGCACTCTAGTGGCTTGGGGAATCCAAGAACCACCCTGCCAAGCAATTCTATTTCAGGAGACTCAAATTGAGCTCCTCATTGTAATTCTCTACTTTAAGACACAATAAAATAAGGCCACCACTAAAATCTGGACCAGAGACATAGCCCTAGAGGATAGGGTGAACACCTTATTAATTGTTGTGTTCTTGTATTTTCTTACTGTATTTCTCTGTTGTTTTCCATTTTCCAGTGTTTGTGTATTTTGCCATCTAATCGATATGTTGCCTAAAATAACATAGACACACACCAGCACATGAGTCTGTAATACCTTCATTCATAAATTAACTAACTGAGGTCACTCATTGGGTGATTTTCAGATCATTAACCATCACTTTGAATTTATAGCTTACTTGCCTTCCATGTTGTGATGCATCTTTTCTTGTGTGTTCCATTCTTAACTCTGTGCTTTCATAGGTTTCCAAGGGGTGCACTCACCTCACCCTCCATGTGTTAGAACCACTCATGCACCTTCCTTGACTTACAGAATATGTCACACCTTTGCTATCAATAGGGACATCTTACTTGCCTCTCCGTGAAACTGTGGTCAAGGCGATACCGTAAGATCCACTACTGGGACTCCTACACCAAACAGTTTGAGGTCTAATTGAGACTTCTTACCTAGGATATCCCTTGACATGTTGGTGGGTCTAGCATCATCAACACCTCCTTCATTGTTTACCATGTGATGAGTCTTTGTATTACATCAAGAATGTTTCAAATTCCAAGGCTCTCAACTTAAATTATCAACCTGGGGTTCACACAAACTTAAAGGTGATAGTGCTATATGCACAATGGGTTAAGTTATACTCATGTCACCCTCAATAATTATATCAGATCAAGGTATATAGAGACCACTCCTCCAACTAACTACAAATATATTTTCTTATGAAAGAATATCATGATTGGAAGGAAAATGAATATGATTCTAACTACATAAATGAAAATTCCATTCATTAAATGTAAAGCCTAGTTTTAAAAGCATGAAAGGAATAGAATAGTCTAGTTACAATAACTAAACCATGCTACTCTACTTGGAAACTAATCAAATTAATATTATACTTGCATGAATCATTTATCTAATTGCAACTTTCTTGAAAAGGAGGAATTCAGTGTTCAACGCAACTATGGAATTCAAAAATACTAAGTCAAATTCTACTTGTTTTTTGTGTTTACAATGAGGAAAAGATAGGGTTGGAGTGGTCTTAGAGTCTCCTTAATAATGAAATAAAATCTTGGGGGGCATTATTCAACTTCAAAATGAAAGAGTCAAGCTCTGGAGTAAATATGGGTGGACTTAGGTAGTGCTACATGACTGCTACAGGAAGTGCTACAAGAGGCCATGTTTTGCTATAGGATTGGATCTGAGAGCTTTCTGAGGGAAAGGATGGTGTATTGAAGGTGGATAAAGGTGGATGAAGGTGAATCTAGAGTTTGGGATCCCTTTTTGCAAGCCAAGTACCCCTCAGAGGCTTATCTTACACAAAAGTTCATGCCCACGGTGCCCTTGATTAGCCCTGTAAGGGTGATCTCAGTGGTAAAGTTTGAGAGTAGTATGAGGTGTCTAGGATAAAGGTGGAATGACCTAAGTGGATGTGTATGAGTGTGCCAAGCCCTGCAAGTCAATATAAATCCCTAAATACTAATCAAGTACATGCATTAAACAATCAATATTGTAGCAAAATGAATCAATGTGGAAAGAATGAGTTAAATTTTATTTCATTAAGATTTACTCTACCCTATGACATATACCTACTCTAATTTCCAAACGAATGCTAGTAATTTATAAGTTGTATATACCAAGCATGTAGAAGAGTTACAATAAAAAAAACTCAACAATTTCCTAGAAATCATAAACACATGTTTTTGGCTTGTGGTTATATATCCTCCAACCACACTTCCCACAAAAGAGGTGGTGGTCAAACCTGCGACTACGTCTTTTGTAATATAATTCCTAATTAAACAAGGAAATAAATGAAAGTACTTGAACAAGGACAAGGAAAGAATACATTAGACGGACTAAAGCCTCTAGGTTGTGTCCAAACCCAAGGGTTTCAACCCTCCAAAGTTAACTCAGATGTAGGTCGACAATAAGCTTTGCATTGACAAAAAATAAGAGTCACATACATCACATGAAATATGAAAATAAAAGTATCAATAATTAGGCTCTCAGTAGCTACTCCTATCTCCAAAGGTGCAACTTCTTTGAAAGGAGGATTTCTTCCCTCCAAAATATCCAAATCAGTGGATCTGGTTCCCTTGGATCTTCACATGCACATGAGTTCCTCGGTTGCTAGTGAATTCAAGCTGTTGGTGAGGAATATTTTATCTCAAGCTGATTTGGAGAGTTAATGTAGTGGACAAGCATCCTATATTGTCTATAGATGTATCCAATAAGCCCCTTCATAGTAAATATCCCCAAAAATACTTCTTTTGCCCACATATTAATCATATTAGGCCATGAAATATGACAAAGACCCTTTATTCTTCCTACTAAGAATATTATGGCTAAAAATGCAAAATAATATGAGAAAAGGAGAGTTTTAAGGGCTTGAGGAAGGAGAGTTTTAAGGGCTCGAGGAGAGCAAAATGGGCCTCAAGATATACCTATTGATGGGCCCCATCACCATGGTCCCTGATGTTTCTTCCAGTTGTTAAATTAATCCTTAAGTAAGCTAGTGACTTTGATACCAATTGTTAGAAACCAAGATGATACTAAGAGTTGGGGTGAATCAGTATTGTAGGAATTTTAAAACTTTATTTTACAAGTAAAGAATCTTAGGACGTCAACAAACACTTCAAAAATTATCAATATAGGCATCACAATAATCAACACAAGAATCACATATTTGACACATATATTATTCAAACTTTTTCTTCAATTATTTTCAAAAATGAAAGCTTCTACTTGCTATTATAAATTTCTTTGGCCACAATCAAAAGGAAGCTACAAGTCCCTAATTTTTTAGCTACTATTGAAACGAGAAACTACCCATAATTTATCATCTACCACTGAAAGGATCTACAACTCTTGATTTATCAACTACTACTTAAAGGATCTCCAACCCCTAACTATTTACTAACCACTATTGGGAGGAGCTACAACCCATGATCTGCAAGATGTCACTTGCTTAACCTCCTTAATTCAACATTTATTCCATTTTCAAACTCAAATCATGAATGCCACTTCCTTTCATAAAACAAATAAATTCCTCTTCAATCACATAATCCTATCACCACCAAATCACATTCAACAATCTTTTCTCACTGATTAGTTCACCATACATAGTAGCACTAGCAACAACATTAAACTTTGAACTTCTTTCTTGAAAAATAAATTATGCTTATATAGAATTAGGTATGATACTTTTAGACCTAAACAATTATTTATATTCAGTTCTTTTTCATGCATAAATTATTATTTTAAAATCATCTGCCACTTATGTTTTGTATTCTATATGTGTTCAATTAGTCTTTAAACTCTAATCTTTTGTCTCTATGTGAAACTCTAAGTTAATCTACCAATTTTGTAATTCTATAAATTCTAGGGTTTAGCAATGATTTTCCAAATTTGATTGACTACCAAATTTGGCCAAACTGAAAAATAAACTACTAATTTTCTTCCTGCCACTAAATATGTTGCAAACTCATTCATGCCATGTTTACCAACTATAGTGCATTATTGGTTTGGCAGAAAATCACCAAATATGGCCAAAAACACCAAATTTCAAAGTTTTTGACCTGCTCATGTGATAATCCTTCAATATATGCCCATATACACCTAAATCATGATTGTGGAATGGATTTTTTCCAAATAGATAAAAGATGAAACCTTCACATATAACCACTTCTTGACCCCTCTACGCTATAACCCTGAGGTCTTAACAACCATTGTAAATATTCCATGCCCATGGTCACAACATGTACATGAAACTAGGTCTAGGTGAAAACCATTAGCCCTCGACTCTATTTCCCTAGGAAAAAAATAATGGTGTGCCTTTGTTTTCCTTTGGGGTTAATCATATGGGAATACGTGTTCCAATGGGACCACTTGTCATATTATGAGGTGACATGTCTGTGTGTGAAGCTTCCTGCCATTCCCACTTGTGCTCCAGCACATCTTGATGCCTTGTTAGCTTGGAGGAAACACATGCAAATCACTTAAAAACCTCTAGGGTCCATATAATTATGTGGTTCGAGATGACATGTCCTAGTGGGGCCTCACATCACACACATGGACCAATAAGAAAGCTAGAGGGATGATGTGTCTTAGCCACATGTACTCCACGTGTCTCTGAATTATCTCCCTAAGTGTTTCAACCTGTGTAGCCCTCAAATATTCTAGGGACATTCTTTTGGGGTTATATGTCCATGCCAACCTATAGACCACCTCTGTAAAGATGCCATATGTCACTCATTGAGTGTGCCATGTGTCACCCATTTTCAACCCACTTGGGTACCTAAAACTTCCAAATTTGCATTACATGTGTCATGTTCTTATTCGTGTCACATCATATTGATATCATCATGGCATCATGTCTCCATGTCACCTCATGCATCTAATGATAATGTACCATGTGCCTTCTTTTGATTTGTCCATGTGGCCAAGGATACAGATGTAAGGGGGTCCTAAGCCTGTGATTTTCATTAATTTCTTTAATACAAAATTGAAGGAATCATTTTAAATTTTCTAGGGAAGGACTTCTAGGGTGATGTGTCCCATGGTGTCCACCATTCAATTCTCACTGCTCAAATTCATCACTTGGCCACGTCCTCCCTGCTCCTTTTCCCCAAGACTTTAAGTTGTTCTTGCCCTCAAAACTTTTAGGGACAAACCTTCTAAGGTGATGTGTACTTCATGTGGTCCTCCACTATTGTGATGTGTCTGAAATGGGACCTTCTATCATTTGTCCAACTCAACCTATCTATGCCACCTTGCTCAGCCTTGTCATCTCACTTTGTTGCACCATTGCACTTACTGTTGATGGTTTAACAAACTCCCCTTCTGAGGTTTAGTGGTAGATATAGGAGGGGGTCCTTTATTAATGAAGACTGTCGATATTTAGATCAACGATTTGGTAATACAATCGATATCATACCTCCCCTTATTATTAACCCTTAGGCACACATGGGATTGTGAAATTTATCGGATAGGATAGAATGGATGTGTGGCATGTGGTCCACCCTCATACATGACCACCATTTATCGCCCATCCTCTGCCAAGTGCTCCACTCACTTAGGAAACCTTGCCAAACTTAGCGCCCATTTATACCATCACCAATTGTAGCTATAGAACCTTTGTCCTCATGGCCTCCCTAACTTTGAATAGCAATAAAATTTGATCTTGAAGGCCATTTATAGACTTCTATATACCATTGGAATGCTATTTCCCAACTATTTTCACCTAAGTAATGTCCAACAAATATTGAGATGATATTATTAGCTATAAATGTGTAACAACCCTTTGTTAAAAATACATGTAATAAAGTTAATAAAGGAAAAATAAGACCAAGGTCACAGGACACATATTCCAAGATGAATGTTGGAGAAAGCATCATAGGAAAAGGCAATGGAAAATTGGAAAAGGAAATGGGGAAATTGGAAAAGGCAATGGAAAAACCTCTGAAAAGGCAAGAGGCATTAATTGGAATTTTATTTATGAAAATAAAGTAAATTAGAAGAAAAGGAAGGTGAAAGGTCACAGGGTGCATGTGAGGAGGAAAATGAAGGAAACATAATGAAAATTGAAGAAAATAGAGGGTTCATTGATAAAAAATCTTCTGAGGATTAGTTCACAACCTTTTTTCAATTCAGTTTTGGAGCTCTATCTTTAATTTCTCTACTGTCTCATACTCTTTCACACTTCTAGCATATCTAGAGCACTCTAGTTTTCGAACAAGGAAGGCAAAGGATGGACAAGAAATAAAAGGGAAGGAAAGAACAAGAAAGGAAGTGTTGGATTAAGTGACTAGTGGGCTCCAGTATTGTAGCAATAATGCTACAACTCCTGGAGCTTCCTATCTCTAATTTTATCAATCTGGTAGTTCGTACAAACTTGGAAGCGACAGTGCTGTATGCACAAGTACTAGCTCTTGTCGCAGCTGTCACTTGGTCAGCTGGCACAAGTCCGCTAGGGCTCAAGCCAACTTCTATAGGCTCACAGAAGAAGCTTTATGAATGATGGACGAAAGCTAACTCAAAGGAGACTAATCTATTTGCAGAAAGAAACTGAAAGCCAACAAAGCATGAAAACCCTAGTAAACCCTAATTTGACTAGCTAGGCCCTTACAATGCAAAACTGTGAATGAAACTACTACCAATAATTCCATTACTTGCAGTGAGCTGAAATACATGCATCTAAGCTACTTGCATCTGAAAAGACATGTTTTTGTATTTTTTTCATTAAGTGGTTGGATTTATTGTGATGATGCTTTTGATTAGGGTTTGGTTGTGCAGGAGCGGTTTGAATGGAAGGAAAGCATGGGCTAGGTCAGGATGGCTAGGGGAGGTCCCAGAGGGTCTCTAGCATCAGTCCACAGAAGTCTACCACGTTCGGATGCTCAGCAACCGAGTTTGCAGGCTTCTACAGGAAGTCTGCAGGGGATCCTACAGGAAACTCAGGGATTCTACAGGAAGTCTGTGCAATTCTACAGGATGTTCGACCGTGGGAGTTTTGGGAGATGGTGAAGTTTTGGAGTGGTGTGGGAGGATAGGTGAGATGGAGATGGGACTGGTGATGGCTCAGGAGCAAAGAAGTCAGATGGAGGAAGAGTGCATGCAGTGGGTTGATGGCTGGAAGGATGGTAGCAACGAAAGGTCAAAAAGATGGAGCTACGTGGCAATGGATGAGTTGGAAGGTAAACGAGCTGAAAAGAGGTCGAGTAGGTGGCTTGAGGAGAGGTTAAGAAGACAAGGAAGGTAATGGAATGGTGTGGAGCAGTGTAGATGAAACAAATTGTCTATGAATGTCACCAAAAACAAGAACTCTTTAACCTATGTTAACTGTGCTATGAACCCAATGAACAACAATGTAAATCGTGAAGAGAAGTTGTGCATGAAGTTGTGATGAAGGAGTATGGTTCAAGACTGAAGTGCATGGAAAGATCTATAATGAAAACGACTGTGTTGCAGCTTGCATGAACGTGAAAAGACTGCGTTTCTTTTTGGTGGTTGATATGGACTGCACCCCAATCCCTAAGCAGAGATGGCAGTGATCTCTAACAACCTTTTTCTGGAGCTCCTGTGTATTACAAACCTCCTATCGAATCTAAGCAACTGAAAGCAAAGTAACCATAAGCTAATCCTACTCAATCACATCAAAAACTAAATCAGCAGACTGTAAATTCGAATTGCATGTCAAAGTAAAGAAACGAAGTGCTGGAACGAAAGGCAAATAACATTACAACACCGAGGAGATCTATTGCTCTCAGGTTGGGCCCTAACCTGAGAGCTATAGCTCCCTTAGAAACTCAGAATGAGATCAAAATCTGCCTGCCTTTATTCATAACCAAAAATCTGATGTCATCCCAAAACTGGCTTACAAAAAGAACCAACACCGAGCTGTAGCTCGTACTTCCAAATTACAAGAGTAATGCCAAAGTTCAAAAAGCCTCTATCAAAGGCTACGGCCTCAGTATTTATGCAAAATGATAGTCCAACAGGTTTCCTTGATTTGTGGAGCTCGGCTGTCCAACTGAAGGTTAAACTGCTGATCCTGTAGAACAGTTGTAACTGCTGTTCCTGTAGAACAGTTGGCTGCCTCTAAGCTCGGTGGGGAGATTGGTTGGAGCTCGCAGCTATGGTGGGAATCACGAGGAAGGTCCCCAAGACTGTGGACATTCTCTCCTAAAAACCAGCAGTGCCACCTCACTGTCTCCTTGTCTCCTTTCTCGTGGTCTTTGCTCCCTTTTAATGCCAAAAACCTGAAATCATCATGTATTAGTCACGTAGATAGAATGCCTACCCTTATTCCTACAAACAACATGAATAAACCAAGAAATGAATGCATAAGCAATAAAAAATGAATGGTTTGAGCAGAGCAAGTAGGCCAAATGAGCCCAAATTGTACCAAAAATTGGGGCTGTTACACTAAAAAATGTCACCATGACTATTTACAGTTAGTATGGCTCTATCAACAGTCATGCTGTCCTCTTAGGCAAGTCTTATACCTCTGCTCTCCATGTCAAACTCCAAAAATGAGATAAAGTCTTTATAAATGTATTTATCTCTGGGTACGCAGGTTCTCTCAACCTTACCTGCGGGGACGCACCCAATGTTCACAAAAGCTGCGTCTTTGGACGCTCTGTATGTAAAGGGGCAGGTGCGTCCCCCTGTAAAGGTTAAAATGCGCAAGTTTCATCTTTAAAAAGTTACTTGTGGTCATTTCTAGAGCATTCTAGAAGGTTGTTCGACGTGTATTGAGCGCCTCCAGATGGTTCATGCACTCCTACCAAAGAGGAACTTATCCCATCAATAGGGGAGCTATCCCATCCAAAGAGGGGATTATCCCATTGATGGTGGACCTGATTAACTTCCTCTTGAGCACTATAAGTATAGGCATTGGGCCAGAAGGAGGGAGGTTGGAAGCTATACATTTCTAAGGGTAAATGCTGCAGGAATTAGGACTCCCATTTAGAAGCTTGTGAGGAGAGATTGCCATCTTTGCTTGTTCTATTTGGAAGTGGGTGAGCTTTGTCAAAGTAAAGGAGAACTCTTGATGGACCCTGGGAGGGACTTGCACAACACCAAGGCTCAGGTTGTATTTGTTCCTTTTGTTACCTATTAATGCAAATGAGTCCATTCTTCTCAATAACTTGTTATTTATGAGTTGTTTCATGTACTCCTTGGTCTATGTGTTAAATATGTTTTATTCTATGAGATTATCAAGTGCTATTTAATCGTTTGATTGTTAGTGTATGCAGGTTTCAAAGTGAAGGAGGAGCTCATCCAGATCAGCGGAGCTGGACTGCTACAACAGCGTTGGATTACAGGTAGGATCTAAACACTTGATTTCTCATATCATAATGCATGTTTAGAGAAGGATAGATCTTGTTTGTCTTGATTGTCACTAGAGAGTCTTAGGCTCCTAGGGAGGTTGGTTGTGTCCGCACAATCGACTCTTTCCGCCTGACAAATTGGCGACTCCGCTGGGGATTCCATTGATGTGAAAGTCTTTTCCTTTGTATGCAACTTTGATCTGAGAAAAGTCATTTATTTTCTGGTTTTTGGCTCTGTGACTTTGCATTTGGGTGGGTTAGCTTAGGGTTAGATTCAATTTAGTTTTTCTTGAATTTTCCAGTAGGACGCACCCTCTTAGTATTGCACAGTGCGTCCCTGTACGCACTGTTGCTGTCTGCACAGAGCGGGCCCGCACCTGTCTTAACGGGTTGCCTGCATCCCCTGCTAAAATTTAAGAAAATTCCATTTTTTGCATTTTTTCTCTTAGATTTTGCTTTTTCTTAGTTTTTACTGCCCAGATCCATTAGTCTCTTGTCAAAAATCTTCACCTAAGCTTGTTTCATTGGCATTCCTATTTTAAGCTTTCATCAATTGGGTGTTTTGAGTCTCTTTTTTGAGAAATTCTTGATTTGATTTCCTTTGGTCATTACTTGGAGGTTTGTCTCAGTCTTTTCACAATTTTGCATCTTTTTGTTTTTGTTTTTGCAAAAAAATTTCCCCCTCATTAGCTAAATTGTGTATGAGTGTTAATCGCCTTTGAGTGTTTTTATTTTTTGATCTTTGGAACTCTCACCCAATTTTCTCGACTTGCACTTGATTGGTTCTTAGATCACATTAGAATCGTCTTGTGTTTGAGAATTCTCTTGCATAGATCACATTTGCATATTTAGAATTCTCATTTTCGGAATATGAATGAAAAATGTGCATAGATTACATTTGCATACTTTTCAAGTGAATTGTGCATAGATTACAATTGCATAGTTTACATTCTGAAAACTTAATCGTAGATTTAGATCAGTTTTCTTTGATTTGAATTTACACAAAAATAAAAAAATGGTTTGGAATTGATTTGCATTAGTTTTTCTTGATAAAATTAGTGCATTAGAGAATTTGTTATATTTTCTCTTAGTGATCAATTTTTTGCATTGTTGAAAGTGAATGGAAACTCTCTCCTTACTTTAGTTAGGATTCATCGAATTGAAACGATTACATTATCATATTCGATTGCATTCAGTTGAGTCGGGTCATAACACCATTGGTTTCATATCCATTTACCTATTTGAGTAATAACAACCTTAATAACACAGCGCTTAATTAAAATTCATCTAGTATTTTTTACATTTCTAGGGCTCTGAAACACCAACATAGCTTAGGCTAGTGTCTTGGAGTAGGAGAGTAATTAACTCTCCAAGACAGCAAAACCAAACAGGTAGCTCATCTTGTGGTAGGATAAATCCGACTGTTTCATTTGTACTCTGGAAAGCTCCTCTTAAAGGAGAAGCACGAGCTCGTGTCCAAACCAGTGAGGGGATCAATCCTCCCTCGTTGGGAACGACGCCAGACACGCACGTATTACAAACGGTAAACCTTGGATTAACCATTGTCGAGGAGCCAGGGGTCACTTGTCGATAAACCTTGGATTATTGTCAAGGAGCCGGCAAGGGGATTGAGCTTGATACTCTGCCCTTGCGTGCTGTCAGAGTGTAGACTGTTCCCCCAGGTGCATTTGTTGCTGTTGGTAACCTTAGTGACCATTATCTTTAGGGTTCTACCCAAGGTGACGGTGGAGGGAAGATCCCACTGTACCTGGAGTAGACGTTGGCTAGACTCACTTGGATTTTCTAGGGGGTTCACTTCACTCGAGACGGTTAAAAGTGGAGGAACTTGGTCCAGTCTATTCATTAAGTAGGTTGCCGGGGTAGCTGTTCCACCCACCACTTCTGTACTGAATTCGGCGATGTTGGGCTTCATCACCAACTAGTGTTTTCGGTCCGGAAGGCTACTGTTTGTGTATGGTTTGACTCCTAGATTTGATAACGCGTGTTAATTTGTTTGTTTTTACTTTTAGAGACCATAGGTGTGAACTGTGAATTTTAATTGTTAGGTGTGAATTGTGAATTGTTAATTTTAGTTTTAAAATTGTTAATAAAATTCACTAAAGTTGAATATAATGGCAAATGTTCCGGAATTTACCAACCTAGGAACCCCTCCTAATGAGAATCCTAGTACTTTTCCTTACTTTGGAAATGTTGGTCCTCCTTATATGGCTACTTTGTCATTACCTGGATTTACAATAGGTTTACCGATATGGTTATTTTCAACTTCATTGGCCCAAAATACTCCAATTGTTCCATCTCAACCGGATGCTTCACCTCAACAGAGTTCACCACCTCAACATCACCAACCTTCTGTTGACCCTTTACCTTCTTCGCCTAATTTTTCTTCCTCCATTTCTTCCTCTTTGCCTGGTAAAAGCCTTGATGCTAGTAACCATGAGGCTAAGAAGAAGAAGAAAGGGAAGAAGAAGAAGAAGAAGAAGAAGCAAGATAAGAAAGAAGTCAACCAACCATGGCTGTAAGTGTTGGTTGTGTTGAGGAAAATTCTGACATGCATCGTAAACCCAAATACCCTTGTAGGCTTTGTAAGGGTGACCACTTCCTTGTCAATTGTCCTGGTATTCCAAAGGTCTTGGAAGTATGGTCAGAAAAATCGCATCAACTTTCTATTGATCCATCAACCAGTGATAGTCAGGTTCCTGGGAAAAAGGGTAAAGTTAGGTTTCCTTGTAAGTTATGCAAAGGGAGTCATCAAACTCACATTTGCCCTCACATGGATGAAGCCTCAAAATTGTTGGAAAAACTTACTGTTCCACAGCAAGAATTTCCAACTGGTTACCGTAAACTTTCTCCCAACCTACCGTCAACTGACGGAGTGATTAATCAAATTTCAAGTATGGTCAATCACACTCTTCCATTGGAGAGTGAAACTCATGTCACTCAGGTTGATGATCCTTTAGTTGATCAAGTGGTCGATTCAATTTCACATTCGGTCGATCACACTCTCCCTTTCGAGAGTCAATTTCATACCGCTGATGTTCTTCTTGTTACATCAGATTCTTCTATGCCGGGGGGCATTTCACCTGTTTCTACAAAACCCCCTCCAAGCACTGAGGTCTTTTCCTTTGATTGGAATAGACTGACAGAACCTCATCTTCCTTCCTCCATCCCTTTCCAAATCATTGCCAAGGCTGGTGGTAGGGACATACATCGTACTCAGGTAGATGAAGGTGCTTCTGTTAGTATTTTATCCTCAACTGTTTGGAAAGCTTTGGGTTCCCCTCAGCTTGCGCCTATTACGCAGAATCTGAAAGCTTTTAACAGAACCATTAGTGAACCTTTAGGGATCCTTCCTAAGTTTTCGGTTACCTTGGAAGGTAAAACTGTCTGTATTGATCTTATGGTAGTTCGAGGTCCCTTGGATTTCAATTTACTCCTTGGGCGAGACTATGTTTATGCAATGAAAGCTGTCGTATCGACACTCTTTCGCGTGATGTCTTTCCCTCACAATGGCAGTATTGTGACTGTAGACCAGCTTTCGTTCCCTAGTCTTGTTTCAACTACCAATAACATGACACCCCTAAATGTTCCTGATTCTAAAGTGGTACCTACCCTGCCACGGGTTAATTATGTGGCAACTGGTCCCATGTTTTCAATTACCGATGTAAGTGAGCCTCTCACTGTTTGCTCATCTTCCTTTGATTTAAATCCGGTAATTGACATGGAAAACTCTATGGGATTACTTGAACACGATGTTCTTATCCCTTTTGAGTCCCTTGACATGTGTTCCTTTTCGAGAAGTATTCTTCCTTCTGATGAAGACCTCTTGGAAGCCATGATCAAGGTGTGTCCATTGACATGTCTTTCTTCCAGTTGGAAGCCATGATCAATGTTTATGAGGACAGTTCTTTTCCTGTGTCAACCTCGTTAAAAAATGAATCAGTAGCGCGAGGACAGTTCCTTTTCCTGTGCCAACCTCGTTAAAAAATGAAACAGGTGTCCATGAGGATAGTTTCTTCTAGTATCAACCTCATTAAAAAATGAAACTGGAAGTCTTGAGCATAATTCCTTGTCTTGTGTCAAGCTCATTAAAAAATGACACAAGGAGCTGTGAGGACAGTTCCTTTCACTGACTCAACCTCATTAAAAAATGAATCAGTGTGTACGAGGAAAGTTCCTTTTACTGTGTCAACCTCGTTAAAAAATGAATCAGTTGGTTAGAGGATAGTTCTTTTACTGAGTCAACCTCATTAAAAAATGAATTAGGTAGATTTTAGGTTAAGTAGATAGATTGTAGCAAGTAGGGTTTGAGGATAGTTCCTGTTACTGAGTCAACCTCGTTAAAAAATGAATCAAGTTAGAGGATAGTTCTTGTTATTGAGTCAACCTCGTTAAAAAATGAAACAGGTATGAGGATAGTTCTTTTCTTGTGTCAACCTCCTTAAAAATGAAAACAACTCCCTTTTCAAGTTAAATATTGAAAGTAAACCTTCATTCCATCCATCTGGTTGAATGCAATGAAGCCTGGGGGGCATGTACCTCGCTTTGCATCATTATGCTGGGGGCATGCGAACTTTTTGAGCATAGTTCCTTGTCTTGTGTCAAGCTCGTTAAAAAATGAAACAAGGGTAGGTTAAGTAGGTAGATTGTAGAGAGTAGTCATGAGCATAGTTCCTTGTCTTGTGTCAAGCTCATTAAAAAATGAATCAAGGATTTTAGAGCATAGTTCCTTGTCTTGTGTCAAGCTCGTTTAAATGAAACAAGGGTTTTGGGGATAGTTCTTTTCCTGTGTCAACCTCACTAAAAAATGAAACATCTCCCACAAGTCTTTCCAAGATCTTGAAAGTAAAGCTTCATTCCATCCACCTCATTGAATGCAATGAAGCTTGGGGGGCATGTACCTCGTTTTGCGTCATTATGCTGGGGGCATGTGAACTTTTAACAAGCATAGTTTTTCGTTTCAAGCTTACGTAAACATGAAACCGAATCCGAGCATAGTTCTTTTCCTGTGTCAAGCTCATTAAAAAATGAAACAAATCCAATCTGAGCATAGTTCTTTTCCTGTGTCAAGCTCATTAAAAAATGAAACAAATCCTCCTCTACTTGAGTCGAGAGATTGACTAGATCTCATAGATGTTAAGTTGTATATTTAGGTTAGTTAGTTTTGCATAATTTTCTTATAGTTTAGGTCGGGTCTTTCAAATGATCTCGTTCTTGAACCTTCATTTCATCCAACTGGTTGAATGAAATGAAGCAGGGGGGCATGCACTCTAGCAGTTACGCTTAGGGGGCATCAAGCACAGTTTTCTCTCTGTTTCAAGCTTGTATAAAAATAAAACTACTTTGAAGCATAGTTTTTATCTGTTTCAAGCTTTTGTAAAAATGAAACCTATCTCGAGTCAATTTTAGTTATTTTCAAGACTCGTTAAACTCATGAAAATACCGAGATTATTTTTCTATCTTTCATTCTCGTAAAACAAATGAAAATGCCGAGTTCTTTCCGTCTTTTCCTGCTCATAAACTAAATTGAAAGTCGGCCATATGAGTACATTTTTATCATTTTTTCGAACTCATTAAAACTTTTGAAAAAGTGAAAACCATGAGTACATTTTTATCCCTTTTTCGAACTCGTTAAAACTTACGAAAAAGTGAAACCTCAGAGTCATCTTTTAAGCTCTTTTCTGACTCCTAAAATATGAAAAGATCGCCGAGTGTTTCTTTTACACTCGTTAAAACGGAATTAAAAGACGGTCCCCTTATAGCTCTTTTCTGACCGTAAAATCAGGAAAAGATTGTTGGGTTTTTGTCGTTTCAAACTCGATACGGAAATAAAACGACGTGTCTTTGATCGCTTTTTACTTTTCAGGTCAGTGACACTAATTATGAAAGTACTCCTTGGTCGCAAGATCAAGCGGTTCCCCCAGGTATTATTTTATACTTTTTCGGGCTTGAGGGACACAAATCTACGAAAAATTTCAACTTGGAGTCTTCTTAAGTTTTTCAGACTCTCTAAAATTGAAAAACGCCGAGTTTCTCCTATACTGGGCTCATTAAACATTTCACAGTAAAGGACCTGTTCAATTACAAACAGGAACGAACCACTCCTTCCTAGGGTTCGAATCAAAACTAGGTTGGACTCATCCGAAGGATGAGCTTATAATCAAGCATATGTTATCCTCCTCAAGCTTGTTAAAAATAAAGAGGTACTTGCCAGAAATGGTGGGGGAAAAGAGAGAAGAATGAGCCTATTTGTTACCTTTTGTCTCAGAAGAAACTTTATTACCACTCTTGAACACGACACTTTTTCATTCACCTGGGTTGGGAAATCCTTTACCTCACAGTTGATCAAACCACTTTGAAAGTCTTCAGCCGGGTTCCGGGGATTAACTTTGAGTTATTCAACACCAAGCCATCTGTCGTGTTGTTATGTGTTCAAGAGGTCTGCAAACAAAACTTTCATCTGCAAAATACTTGTCATCCATTTGACCATCCCTGAGTCAGTCCTTACAGCAACATTTCTTCAACTTAAACAATGATTTCGTGTTGTGGGCTTGCCTGCAACGGGTCGCTTTCTATCGACATCGACACATTATCTAGAGAGATGACTTAGAAATCATCAGTACCTTGAAGTCTGCATGCATCAATGGCAGGTTTCTCGCCTTTGACGTCAGTTTACATCATTGACTTTCGATCAAAGGATTCCGTGAAATGTTCGACATCAACTCATTCATTCACATCTCATGGATTGTACTGGGTACTTTGAGAACCATTGACATTACTGGTGGTCTCTCTCACGCTTGTTAACAGTTTACATCATCGACTGGTAATCAAGTGGTTTCTACCATGTTCGACATCAACTCATTTATTCGCATGGCTAGAATCGTACCAATTCGAGAAGTAGAAATGAAGACCCTGGATCTAGTTTCCACCATCCAGGCTGCGAGGAGTTTTGTATTCATTATCTAAGTAGACTAATCATAAACAGATGGCTGTGCCCATACTGTGTCTACAAAAGTCTATGAGTATGATGTACTGCAAGATCATTCCTGTATCAGAGTAGTTAGTCTGTTAGTTAAAGTTTTAATATGAGTATGGGAATGCCTACCTCAGTGATGATATAATCTTATACATGTATTTTGTGTTGAAAATTGCAGGTTCTGACCAGGCTCTCCACGAGATAATCCTTGAAATGATAAAGCGCTTCACCCTTCCTAGATAATACAAAACCCTAATCTACTACAGGCTTCGCACTTTAGGGGGAAATCTGTTACACTAAAAAATGTCACCATGACTATTTACAGTTAGTATGGCTCTATCAACAGTCATGCTATCCTCTTAGGCAAGTCTTATACCTCTGCTCTCGATGTCAAACCTCAAAAATGAGAGAAAGTCTTTATAAATGTATTTATCTCTGGGTACGCAGGTTCTCTCAACCTTACCTGCGGGGACGCACCCAATGTTCACAAAAGCTGCGTCTTTGGACGCTCTGTATGTAAAGGGGCAGGTGCTTCCCCCTGTAAAGGTTAAAATGCGCAAGTTTCATCTTTAAAAAGTTACTTGTGGTCATTTCTAGAGCATTCTAGAAGGTTGTTCGACGTGTATTGAGCGCCTTCAGATGGTTCATGCACTCCTACCAAAGAGGAACTTATCCCATCAATAGGGGAGCTATCCCATCCAAAGAGGGGATTATCCCATTGATGGTGAACCTGATTAACTTCCTCTTGAGCACTATAAGTACAGGCATTGGGCCAGAAGGAGGGAGGTTGGAAGCTATACATTTCTAAGGGTAAATGCTGCAGGAATTAGGACTCCCATTTAGAAGCTTGTGAGGAGAGATTGCCATCTTTGCTTGTTCTATTTGGAAGTGGGTGAGCTTTGTCAAAGTAAAGGAGAACTCTTGATGGACCCTGGGAGGGACTTGCACAACACCAAGGCTCAGGTTGTATTTGTTCCTTTTGTTACCTATTAATGCAAATGAGTCCATTCTTCTCAATAACTTGTTATTTATGAGTTGTTTCATGTACTCCTTGGTCTATGTGTTAAATATGTTTTATTCTATGAGATTATCAAGTGCTATTTAATCGTTTGATTGTTAGTGTATGCAGGTTTCAAAGTGAAGGAGGAGCTCATCCGGATCAGCGGAGCTGGACTGCTACAACAGCGTTGGATTACAGGTAGGATCTAAACACTTGATTTCTCATATCATAATGCATGTTTAGAGAAGGATAGATCTTGTTTGTCTTGTTTGTCACTAGAGAGTCTTAGGCTCCTAGGGAGGTTGGTTGTGTCCGTACAATCGACTCTTTCCGCCTGACAGGGGCTCATCATCACCCCCCAGCTAAACTATTTGCTCATCCTTGAGCAACTTTGCTCTGGCTCCTCGTCTTTGGCCGAGAACTAGGGCCCGGAGCATGCTTTTCCTTTCTTGTTTTTGGCGGCCCTGCCTTTGCTGCCCTTGGTGGTGACGAAGGTGGTGCTTCTTCCCCCTTTCCTATTTCCTTGAGCCGGGCTTCGGAAGGTGATTGGCCTATTTTCCGTGTCCAGGAAGTTATTTTTGGGCTTCCCTTCTCGGGGGTGGCTGATGTTTTAGAGGGGGTTCTTGCACTGGGTGAAGTAGGGAAATCCCCTAAAATGGTTTGGCTGCTGGGTGGAGGCTGTGGCTTGCCCGTGGTTATCCTCTTGCTTCTCCTGGCTTCAGTTGGTAGAGGGGTCTCCCTCTCTTTCTTCTCCTTTGGCTTTGGAGGTGTACTGAGGGCGGCCAGCGCCGCTGCTGCCTCCTTTTCGAGAATACCAGCCTTCTCTTTCTTGCGTTTTTCTCTTTCAGAGCTCCTTGTAGAGGGCCCCTCCTTTTTAGATTTCGGGCTTCCTGTAGAAGACCCTGCTTTGCCCACTTCCGGGCCTCCTGTAGAAGATTCTTTCTTTCCCGATTTTGGGCTTCCTGTAGAAGACCCGGTTTTAGCCACTCTCGGGCTTCCTGTAGAAGCCCCTACTTTGGTAATCTTTGGGCTTCCTGTAGAAGACCCTTTCTCTGTCTTCAGGCTTCCTGTAGGAGCCTATTTCTCAATGACTTTCGGGCTTCCTGTAGAAGCCCCTTTTTCCAATTTCGGGCTTCCTGTAGAAGCCTGTTTCTGCAATTTCGGGCTTCCTGTAGAAGCCTTTGTCTCTGTTTTTGGGCTTCCTGTAGAAGCCTGTTTCTCAATGATTTTCGGGCTTCCTGTAGAAGCCTTTGTCTTTGTTTTCGGGCTTCCTGTAGAAGCCTGTTTCTGCTTTCCTGTAGACACAGGTGTCTCCACCTTTGCTTGCTTGCCTGCCTGAGTTTTACTTTTTGCTTTGGTTGCAGGTGCTGTTGAGGTACTTGGGCTGATGTGGACCACCTCAGCTTTGTCCATTCTGCTCTTCATCCTCTTTTCTCTTGCTGACAAGATAGGTGTGCCACCTTTTTCTTTGTCCTCCTTTTCCTCATGCTTCTCCCTTTGTTCTTTCTTCTTCACTGTGGTTGGGGTCTTCTGGCCTTTTTCTCTCTGTCCCTCGGCCACTGCTTCTTGTTCCTCACTGCTAGAGGAACCCGTTTCTTCGATCAACATTTTAATGTCTCCGTCTTTTGTCAAATTTCGGAAGGATTCCCATGAGAGGGGAACCTTATATGAATGCAGCACATCCTCCAAAAGAAGCTTGATCAACCCATGATGGGCTATCTGATCTGGTATGCCCTCTTTTAGCTTTGTGGCACACTCCATTAGAGACTACAATAGGAAATAAGGGATGCTCAGCTTTTGTTCTACAGGAAGATCAATTTGGTGTCTCAATTCAGTGAGCAGCCGAAAGTGATATGCATACACGATGCTAAAACGGCCTTCACAAGTGATATATTTCATGATTTGCAAACTGACTTCATTCCATGGTGGCAACAGGCTCGTTCTTCGCACCCCATTTTTGTCCTCCGAGAATTCTTCCTCAGGTGGGAAGAATTCTTTCTTTGCCTGCTGGCTTAGCTTTCTTTCTTCCTTATCCCACGGAAAACCCATAGGAAGTTCTGTGATCCGACTGATATGTTGCGGGGTGAGCTTGAGGCTTAGGTCTCTGAAGTTCACTGTGGCCAATGTCTGGGATTTCGGCTTCAGAGCCTGCAAGAATTCTTCGGCCACTTCATCATCGTAACCCTGCAGCTTATCACAAAAAGACATCCATTGTGCTCGTGTGAAGAGCTCTACCACCGCCTGGTTTTCCCTTAATTTGGTTGAATCAGTGGGTTCCCGTCTTATAAACCCACCCGGCATGATGAACACGGTTGTTTTAACTAAAGGTGGCAAATGCGAAAGAGATTTGGTCTATTGAGACAGAGCATGCACATAATCCACAAAATTCAACACAGTCTACTTATACTGACATCCTGTAGAATGACAGTATAGGCACAGCAAACAACAATTTCACCGATATCTTTATGACCAGACTGTGGACGAGGATCTTGCCACTCTTACTAACCAGTTGCATGAAGAGTTCAGGGTTACCTCTTTAATTGGCCACCTTTTTCGTGAGGCACCCGCTTCCCTGTAGAAGACTGCGTTCCTGTAGAGACTGCGTTCCTGTAGAAACTGTGTTCCTGTAGAAACAGTGTTCCTGTAGGAGCAGTGCGCAAATTTCGGGGAGGACTGTAGTTGGCCGGCGCTCGAGGTGTGCTTCACCGGCGTTCTGGTAGCCAAAAGCTCGGCGTATCAAAGTGCAGAGGAGATCAGAATAGCCACTCGAGTTTGAAGTGGTGGTTGATAAATGCATGCGCATAATCTAGCCGATTAGATTTTGAATCGACGCAATCCGTGGCGCGGGGGGTGAGCTGTCCCTGCCGGACCGTTGGGCTACGTCATCCATCATTCGCCTGCGTATTCACTTGCTGCCGCATCCATTCCCACAGATCTGCCACTGCCTTTTTCTGTTAAACTCATTGCTTCCGACGGGAGTGTTCTCACGTGCGTGCCGCTCATTCTCTTTGTCGTGGCCGCCACCCAAACATCCAATTATACCATAACTAGCCGACGTGGCCAGTCGACTGGCCATACGGCCACTCAACCATTCACTTTTACGCTGTGCAAACAATTCAAAGTAAAATTCATGCGATTTGATGGAAGGAAGGGTCGAGACACTTACCTGCGTGGCTGCACACGATTTTTCCAGTTTTTTTGGACGATGGTGAGTGGATCTACCTGCTGCATGCGAACTTACACAGACCCGGAGGCTCGTGGTTACAGGCTGCCGACGATGGAGTGGATGCTTTGGTTGCATGCGCCCGCGTTTCATTGCAGATGGCGGTGCTGTGAATGGTATCCACTCTAGCAGGTTTAACTGTTACAGGATTCCCGTGGGGTGTCTCGTAACAGTTCTTCCTCCTTGGGTGCATGCTGCATGACGGAGGATCTGGCCTTTCAATCACGTTCCCGGAGCTTTTGATGCCTGTGGTATGAGATCTCAGCACTTGTTTATCTTTGAAAATGGCTTTTCCCGCGAGAACTCATCGATCTGCTTTGTTGGTGCAGGGAACTTGGTTGCATGTCGACAAGGATGGTGGAGCAAGGTAACAGCAATGTGCAAGGGTGCCAATAGAGGCTTGCATGCGTCCAAACCGATCCGTAGTCACTAGATCTCCTTTTAAAATGAATTCTGGGCCGTCCCAAACTTCTACAGGAAGTTTCCTGTAGAACACAGAGCTTCCTGTAGAAAGTTCGGGCTTCCTATAGAAAGACTGCATCTTCCTGTAGAAGATTCAAACCATGATAAAATTGCACATACCTTGAAAAAACATAGGTACCCTTGGAGGAGGTGCTGGTGAGGTCTTTTGACAGCATGATAAGGACCCTTGGTTTTGAGTTGAAGGGTTTCCTCTCCTCCATAGAACATCTGCAACCTGCATGCAATTTTACCATATTTTGCTTATCGTTTTTTCTCTTTTTTTTTTCCTTTTTTTTTTTGAAAGATAACAGGGGTGCCTCAAAGAGGTTTTCACCCGTGCCATCTGCCCCAAGCGCCTCAGAGAGGTTTTCACTCAAGGATCTTTTTCAAACCTTTTCCTTTTTTTTTCTGAAAGACAATAGAGGCGCCTCAATGAGGTTTTCACCCCTACCACCTGCCTTGGGCGCCTCAGAGAGGTTTTCACCCAAGGATCTTTATTATTATTATTATTATTTTTTTTTTATTATCCTTCAGGGTATGCCAAAAGCGGAGGCAGAACCCTTCTCTATGACCAATACAGATTTCTCCATAGTTTTGATGAACTCTTGTCTTGAAAGAGGTCTCCTGTAGATCTTCAATCGATTCCCATTGACAAGCATGGGAATGGCTTCCTCATCAATGGTTCGAATAAGGACAGATCCATTGTCATGGCATTTTTCCACTGCATATGGTCCTAGCCATCTGGTTCTCAGCTTCCCCTTGAAATCTTTGTATCTGGAGTCATACAACAAAGCCCAATCTCCCAGCTGAAATTGCTTGTCATGGAGATGTTGGTCATGCCACACCTTTCTCTGAAGTTGAATCACTTCTGAGTGAAGGAGGGCCTACATTCGGTGCTCATCCAGGCCATTTAGCTGCAGTAGCCTTTCTTGTTGTGCATGGCTGAGATCTAGGTCCAGCTGAGCTGCCATCCTCAAAGTGTTGTATTCAAACTCAATGGACAGCAAAGCTTTCTTCCCATAGACCAGCTCATACGGTGTGAAGCTGGTGGTGGTCTTCCAAGTGGTGTTGTAAGCCCATGTGGCTTCAACCAGGCGATCTGCCCAGTCCTTTCTGCTGCTGCTCACCACCTTAGTCAAGATCCCTTCTAATGCTCTATTGGTGACTTCCACCTGCCCATTTTCTTGAGGGTGATAAGGGGTGGAAGTCCTATGCTTGATCTTGTGATGAGCTAGTAGATCTTCAACCAGGTTGGAGGTGAACTGGCTCCCTTGATCGGTGACCAGCTCTCTTGGATAGCCAAACTTATAGAAGATGTTTTCTCTTAGGAACTCAGCCACCTTTTCTTCTGTTTCTGCTTTGATTGCTTTGGTCTCTGCCCACTTTGTCAAATAGTCAGTACACACAATGATGTAAGTCCTTTGCCTCGAAGAGGGGTTGATTGGGCCCACAAAGTCCATGCCCCACTTCTCAAATGGCTCAAGAGTCACTTGAGGTTGGAGAGGCATCTCATCCCTTTGGGTCAGTTTCCCCATTCTTTGGCATTGGTCACACTGACTGACATATCTTCTGACATCTTGATGAAGTGTGGGCCAATAGTAACCTGCCTGCAGGATTTTGAAGGCAGTTCTCTTTGCTGCAAAATGTCCTCCACAAGGCCCATCATGACAAGTGAGGAGGATATCAAAGACTTCCTCCTCCCTTACACAACGCCTTAAGATCTGATCGGGGCCAAGCTTGAACAGATTGCCCCCGATCCAAGTAAATGAGGCACTTTTTCTGATGATTCTGCTCTTCTCTCTGGAAGATAGGTGCGGAGGGAACTGTGCTGAAACAAGATAGTTTGCTATATCAGCAAACCATAGAGAGAGTACTGAAATAGCAAACAGATGTTCATCGGGCATCTGGTCATCCACTGTTCCATCCTCATCTGCAGACAAATCCAATCTAGATAAAAAGTCAGCAACAACATTTTCTCTACCTGGTTTGTCAACAATGGTCAAATCAAACTGCTGCAATAAAAGTAACCATCTAATAATACGAGCATTCACATCTAGTTTATTCATTAAATATCTAATTGCAGCATGGTCAGTATGTACAAAGGTTTGGTAACCAGTAATATAATGTCGGAACTTGTTCAGTGCATGGACCACAGCTAAGAATTCTTTCTCGGTTACAGTGTAATTCAGCTCAGCTTTGGACAGGTTTCTGCTAACAAAGTAAATGGCATATGGAAGTTTTTGCTCAACTTGTCCTAAAGCTACACCTATGGCTTTGTTCGAGGCATCAGTGTGGATGTGGAAAGGTAGGGCCCAGTTTGGACCTCTCAGGATTGGGGCTGAGACCAACTTGTCCTTCAATTCATTTAAAGCCCTCTGACAATCGTCAGTCCAATTAAACTCCACATCTTTTGCCAACAGGCCAAACAATGGTGAGGCTAGCTTGCTGAAATGTTTAATGAATCTCCGGTAGTATCCTGCTAATCCCAAGAAACTCCGGACATCCCTTACCTTTCGAGGAGGTGGAACCCTCTTGATGAGAGTAATTTTGTTAGGATCCACCTGCAACCCTTGGCAAGAAATGGTATGGCCTAGCACGGTCCCTTCAGTCATTAGGAATTCACATTTTTCAGGACTAAGGGACAAGTTCATCTCGATGCATTTGGTTAGGACTTTTCCCAGGTTGGACAATGCTTCCTAGAAGTTGGCCCCATAAGGAGTAAAGTCATCCATATAGATTTCTACCGCATCATGGACCAGCTCCGAGAAGATGCTCAAGACAGCTCTCTGGAAGGTAGCAGGAGCATTGCATAGCCCAAAGGGAAGGACTCGGTAGGCAAAGGTACCCCAAGGACAAGTGAAGGTGGTCTTATCTTGGTCTTCCAGGCTGATTTGGATTTGGTTGTACCCGCTAAACCCATCCAGGAAAGAGAAGAACTTCTTTCCTGCCAGTCCATCCAACACTTGATCTATGAAAGGTAGAGGGAAATGGTCCTTCTTGGTAGCTTTGTTCAGTTCTCGGTAGTCCACACAGATTCTCCATTTCCCATTTTTCTTGGGAACCAACACTAGAGGGGACACCCATTCACTATCTGAGATGGGGTAGATGAACCTGACATCCAACAGTTTTTGCAATTCTTCCTTGACAATGTCCTTAAGGTCTGGATTCATTCTCCTCTGAGGTTGCCTAACCGGTTTATAATCCTCTTTGATGTATATATGATGGGTACAGACCGAAGGATGGACTCCTTTCATTTCCTTATAGCTCCAAGCAAAAGCATCTAGGTGGTTGGCCAACAGACTACACAGCTCCTTTTCCTGGGAAGGAGATAGGGAGGAGCTGATCTTCAATGCTTTCTCAGGGCCGAACTCCACATTCTTGACTCTGGGAGTAACAGGGTTGGTTGTACAAAGATCCACTAAGGTGCTAGCTTGGGCATCCTCCACCAATTTCTCTAAGGGTAGTGCACTGGAAGGTGGATTCTGGATCAAGGTCTCGATCAAGTCATCCTCGGTTGGGGGGTCTCTTCTAGTGGTATCTAAGGTGCACAGAGGTGCTGAGTACACCTCGTCTTCTTCTCCTTCTTCCAACCAGAGTGGTAAGTCATGCTCTAAGGAGGGTTGGGCAGGAGGGTATAGGACTAGCTGCTTGGACATGGGACCATTTTTGATGGTCATGTTTCCTGCATGACAACTTATGTAAGCATCTGCAGTAGCTAACCAAGGCCTTCCCAAAATGAGAGGATATCCAGTAAGCTTGGCCTTTGGTTGCAGAATCAGGAAGTCTGCAGGGTATTCCCGAGAGTCAATAGAGACCAAGACATCCTCCGCAATCCCTTCGGGAGTCACGGTGGAGCGATTTGCTAATTGCAGTACTGTCGAGGTCTTCCTCAAGGAACCCTGAAGATTAAGTTTAAGCATGGTATCCCTGGTCATCACATTAATGGCAGCCCCCAGATCAATCAAGGTGTGAGGTATAATGGTGCCATTGATGTGAACATCTACTACAGGACTTCCAGGATCTAGGTACTTTGGGCAGATGACTTGTCCTAACATAAGGTCAGACAGTTGTCCTATGACATTGATAGTTGAAGCATCTTTCTTCCGTCTGCCTGGGTGTTTGAAACACTTCTCCTTAACCAGTTTGTTGTATATTGGCACATCCTTGATGGCTTGGAGAAGTGGTATTTTTACACACAACTGCTTGAGCTCGCCCAGAAGCTCATCCTCCTCTGGGTTGGGTTGTGTGGTGGCTGGTAGTCTCTCAGGAAAGGGTGGAATAGCCTTTGGTTCACTTTCCTGTTTATCTTCCTCATCCTCTGGGGGAGGAGGTTGGCGATCTGGTAGAGTCTTTCCAGATCGAAGATTGATCTCCTGGATCTCCACAGCATAGGTAGGGCATGAGGTTTCCCCAGTGTATACTTGCTGGGCCTGTCTATTGTTGGGGTTCGGGTTCGGTTGAGCAGGCATTTGAGGTTGCCTTGGAGGAGCAGGAGTTAATGGCTGAGGTTGGACTGGTGGTGGAGGCAAGATGGCAGGAGGAGTGTTGTATTGGTGCCTCCACCCCGACTGAGGTGCATTCCATTGAGGCTGTGGCTGGGCATGTGAGTGATATGAATGAGAAGTAGGTTGAGTGGGGTACTGAGGTGGATAAGACCATGGAGGAGGCATGGACCATGAAGGATGAGCAGGGGGACCCCAGGAAGGCATAGGGGTCGATTGGTTGGGGCTGTAATAAGCTTGAGATGCCCCTTGCATCCCCTGCTGATAAGGTCTAGATCCTTGTGGCCTCCTTTGGTTGAGGTAATAGAGAGGTTCTGTGGGAGCTTCTGTCCCTTGGTACATGGCTTTAAACCCAGGTAAGGTTGGACACTGATTTGTGGGATGGTCCTCCTCACAAACGAAACACACTTCAATCGAATGCAATGGACATTCGTTCTTAGGGTGTCTCCTTGTGCACCTAGGGCAGAAGACAGCCAAGGCTCTCTCAGCTTCTTCTTTCTTTTGCTGAATCCTGAATGTGTCAAGTTGCATGGCAATGGTCTGTCTCACCTCACTCTTAAGATCTTCTAACTGATTTGCAAGCTCATGTTTGGAGAAAGGGACACTAGTTGAGAGGTGGTTTCCTCTACCTCATTTCCGAGCTGCCCTGGAGTGGTTTCTAAACACAGTCTTGATGTCCTCATAAGGCAGTTGGTAAATGTCCCCCCCAGCTAACATGTGAAGGGTATCTAAGAGGTCTTCAGGGACTCCTCGGAGCAGGACCAACTTGAGGGATTCAGGGTCAAGTGTGCACCTGGCCCGCTTATAGCTTAGTTGGAACCTCTCCTCATAATCCTCTAAGGACTCATCATTTCCCATGGTCATCTAAAAGATTTCCCCCTTTGTTTTCTTGGACCTACAGTAATCCCGGTACTTGGTATTGAAAGCTTGCTGCATCTGAGCCCAAGTGGTGATACTATTCCCAGGTAAGCCCATGAACCAACGTAATGCTGCATCCTTAAGAGTGGAAGGGAAAAGTTTCAGCTTTTGCTCATCTTCAGTATAGTTATAGGTTCTACAAAGGACAGCAAACTCAAACAGGAAGGTATCCGGATCCTCAGTAGTCAGCCCATGGAAGTGAGGTAAGGCGGAGGGGCTAATGTTCTTCATTTTCATCTCTCCATTGGTCTCTCGGATGGGGAAGGCACCTTCTATTCTTTCATCTTCTCTTCTATTGTCAGCCATAGCTTCAGATGGAGTGGTCTCTAACTCTTCTTCTACTATAGGATCTTTGGATATCTCAGGATGTTCACCTATAGGTTCTTCTGGGTCACTGTCACCAAAGAAGAGAGAAGGGTGACTCAGTGATGTGGTGGGGGTGTTTGGTAGGAATTTGCCTGATCTATCTCGGTTCCTACGAGGCATGAAATGGAAAAGACTTTCTTTTTATTTTGATTGTTTTTTCTTTGCTTTTCTTTTGGTACCTGCAAAACTGAAACAGATTGATCTACAACTAACTATGAAAGATGCAGAATTAAACTGAAAGCAGGAAAGAACTAATCTACTTTGCTCAAATGAAATTGCAAGAATGGAAATGCTAGTCTACACTTGCAGAAGGGAAATGCTAATCTATGAAAGCAGGAAATGCTAATCTATGAAAGCAGGAAATGCTAATCTATGAAAGAAGGAAATGTCTATGCTACTTTTGCAGAATGGAAATGAAGTAAACTACTTAGCAGAAGGCAAGAGTAAGAAAGTAGAAGAAAAGCAACAATTACTAATACTCTGACGCTTCCCCGGCAACGGCGCCAAAAAGATGGTGGGCTCCAGTATTGTAGAAATAATGCTACAACTCCTGGAGCTTCCTATCTCTAATTTTATCAACCCGGTAGTTCGTACAAACTTGGAAGCGACGGTGCTATATGCACAAGTACTAGCTCTTGTCGCAGCTGTCACTTGGTCAGCTGGCACAAGTCCGCTAGGGCTCAAGCCAAATTCTATAGGCTCACAGAAGAAGCTTTATGAATGATGGACGAAAGCTAACTCAAAGGAGACTAATCTATTTGCAGAAAGAAACTGAAAGCCAACAAAGCATGAAAACCCTAGTAAACCCTAATTTGACTAGCTAGGCCCTTACAATGCAAAACTGTAAATGAAACTACTACCAATAATGCCATTACTTGCAGTGAGCTGAAATACATGCATCTAAGCTACTTGCATCTGAAAAGACATGTTTTTGTATTTTTTTCATTAAGTGGTTGGATTTATTGTGATGATGCTTTTGATTAGGGTTTGGTTGTGCAGGAGCGGTTTGAATGGAAGGAAAGCATGGGCTAGGTCAGGATGGCTAGGGGAGGTCCCAGAGGGTCTCTAGCATCAGTCCACAGAATTCTACCACGTTCGGATGCTTAGCAACCGAGTTTGCAGGCTTCTACAGGAAGTCTGCAGGGGATCCTACAGGAAACTCAGGGATTCTACAGGAAGTCTGTGCAATTCTACAGGATGTTCGACCGTGGGAGTTTTGGGAGATGGTGAAGTGTTGGAGTGGTGTGGGAGGATAGGTGAGATGGAGATGGGACTGGTGATGGCTCAGGAGCAAAGAAGTTAGATGGAGGAAGAGTGCATGCAGTGGGTTGATGGCTGGAAGGATGGCAGCAATGAAAGGTCAAAAAGATGGAGCTACGTGGCAATGGATGAGTTGGAAGGTAAACGAGCTGAACAGAGGTCGAGTAGGTGGCTTGAGGAGAGGTTAAGAAGACGAGGAAGGTAATGGAATGGTGTGGAGCAGTGTAGATGAAACGAATTGTCTATGAATGTCACCAAAAACAAGAACTCTTTAACCTATGTTAACTGTGCTATGAACCCAATGAACAGCAATGTAAATCGTGAAGAGAAGTTGTGCATGAAGTTGTGATGAAGGAGTATGGTTCAAGACTGAAGTGCATGGAAAGATCTATAATGAAAACGACTGTGTTGCAGCTTGCATGAACGTGAAAAGACTGCGTTTCTTTTTGGTGGTTGATATGGACTGCACCCCAATCCCTAAGCAGAGATGGCAGTGATCTCTAACAACCTTTTTCTGGAGCTCCTGTGTATTACAAACCTCCTATCGAATCTAAGCAACTGAAAGCAAAGTAACCATAAGCTAATCCTACTCAATCACATCAAAAACTAAATCAGCAGACTGTAAATTCGAATTGCATGTCAAAGTAAAGAAACGAAGTGCTGGAACAAAAGGCAAATAACATTACAACACCGAGGAGATCTATTGCTCTCAGGTTGGGCCCTAACCTGAGAGCTATAGCTCCCTTAGAAACTCAGAATGAGATCAAAATCTACCTGCCTTTATTCATAACCAAAAATCTGATGTCATGCCAAAACTGGCTTACAAAAAGAACCAACACCGAGCTGTAGCTCGTACTTCCAAATTACAAGAGTAATGCCAAAGTTCAAAAAGCCTCTATCAAAGGCTACGGCCTTAGTATTTATGCAAAATGATAGTCCAACAGGTTTCCTTGATTTGTGGAGCTCGGCTGTCCAACTGAAGGTTAAACTGCTAATCCTGTAGAACAATTGTAACTGTTGTTCCTGTAGAACAGTTGGCTGCCTCTAAGCTCGGTGGGGAGATTGGTTGGAGCTCGGAGCTATGGTGGGAATCACGAGGAAGGTCCCCAAGATTGTGGACATTCTCTCCTAAAAACCAGCAGTGCCACCTCACTGTCTCCTTGTCTCCTTTCTCGTGGTCTTTGCTCCCTTTTAATGCCAAAAACCTGAAATCATCATGTATTAGTCACGTAGATAGAATGCCTACCCTTCTTCCTACAAACAACACGAATAAACCAAGAAATGAATGCATAAGCAATAAAAAATGAATGGTTTGAGCAGAGCAAGTAGGCCAAATGAGCCCAAATTGTACCAAAAATTGGGGCTCATCAGCGACTACAACAGAATTACTGGTAGGTATAAAGTTTCATGTATGATTTTGTTACTAGTTTTGGCATGCTGGTATATGCATGTGTGTATGTGGTTCTGTTGTTGTCATTGGCATGGGTTTTGCCAGGTGTGACAGTGGTTTTCAACCTTACCTTTCCATTTCCAGATAGACATGGTGTGATGGGGTTCTTTTACCTTGTTGAGTTGGATTTCCTTATGGTTTCAAAATTCAATGGGGTGGTGTGATTAAAATTCACAAAGTCCTAGGAATCCATTGAATGGTAAATGGTGGGACACACTGTAAAGACCGAGGGCAGAGATGGGAAAATTCCTCTTGGTTTAGGTGGAGAAATCCAAAGGCATCCATGCTTGTTTAGGGCCTAGTGATCCCTTGACCAGTATATGGTGGGTTTGCAACAAATCTTATAGTGTATGTTCTTTTCATGGGCCTATGAATCCCTTGACAGGTAATGGCGGGATATACAATAAAGCCTAGTTTTATAGATGAGGATTATAGGTGTAGGAATCCCTTGACTGGTAATGGAGGGATACACAATAAAATTCAGGAAGTGTGGGTTGGTTTTGTTGTGAGTCCCACATTCATGCTTGGAATTTGGCAGGGGGTGATTGGTTGAAAGAAAGAGTTGGTTCAACTTAATCTATGGTCAAGTGGTACATGGAAGTCCCTAACTTGGTTGAGTTTTGCATATGTTAATAAGAGCTCTTTTCCTCTTATATTTTATGAGTAAATGTGCTTGGTTATTATGTGATATAATGGTTGTTATATCATTGTTAATCTGTTGGTTATATGCTAGTTATAAGCATGGTTTTATGATAGATACTAGTCATGCCTCTCATCATGCTTTTTTTAGTAAATGAATGGTTAATGAATGTCTCATCCTCCACAATGTCCCAGGCTGAGGAGGAGATCGATGGAGGTAACCTCAAACCAAGCTTTCAGTTTGGTAGCTAGCCCTAAAAAACCAAAGAGGGCTCTCTCTATGAAATATAGTCAAAGGTTGACTAGAATGTAAAAGAATATTAGGTTAGGTATGGTAGGCTCAGGATGGTTTTGAGTTTTCAAGGTTTGGATGTTGGATTAGGGATGAAAACCAGGTAGCTAGGTGAAAGTATCAAAGGGTTACAACATCAAGTATATGGAGGAGAAAGGTAGCAATAATTTTGTGATGGATTTAGGGTTTTGTTGGTGTAGTGTAGGGTTTGAAAGAGTAATAAGGTATTAATGAGAATGTGCACCATGAAATCATTAGTTAGGAAGAAAAATTACATAAATGGCTTTCCCATCAAAACAAATCTTACATGAAAAGAATTCTACTTATAACCTTGAAGGAAAATCACTGAAGAAATAAGGTATGGAAAGGAGGAATGCATATCACTCATATAAAACTATAACAGAGAAAATACATCATCATAAACTCACTGCACATGAATTCCTAGATAATAGCTGCAACTGATCCTTTGATTTCCTGAATAAAGAGTTGAAGTACAAGCTACAAGTGTTCTAATCTCTGATGTCCAACCCTCCAAATGACTAAGAAAATGATACATATATACCAAAAAAAAATCTCCCTTATATTAGGGGTTGAATCCATGAGTGGTGGAGTTGTTCCCAAAATATCTCTAACCATAACCTAATGATTAGGGAGGTTAATGAACTCTCATCTTAGTAGCAAAACTGATACATTTGACCATAAAAGACATTTACAAGCATCTCTCTACTTCAGATTCACTCTAACCAACCTATTTACACCTATTTACATCATCACAACATCAAAAATGAAAAATTACATCAGTGGCGGTCGAATCTGTACTAAGTCAACCGAGGAAAGTGGCTGTCAGGTGAAAAAGCAGCGAATTCAGGCAAAGTGCAGTGTGCGAGGCGAAAACGCAACGAAATTGGTAGAAGTGACTTTTTGAGGCCTTCCTGAGGTCCAAATCAGGATATTGATGGCTAATTGGAAAGTGGTGGATGTATAGTTATCATTTGACTCATAAAGCAAGTCATTTGGACACTCCATGACAGAGAAAAATGCATTTTCCCAAGACTACTCCCAAAAGTGCAACAAAAACGCAGCACAATCTTTCAGGGCACTTTTGGTTGCCTTCCTGAGCTCCAAATGCAGATATTAAGGTACCATTTGAAATATTAGGATGTATAGTTGTCAATAGAGTACTTAAGCATGCAAAATGGCCTCTCCAAGACTAAGAAAAATGGAATCTCCCAAGGTCACCCCAGAAGTGAAATAAATCGCCTGTAGCAATTATATTTTGGGCATTTCTCCCAAATCATAACACTTGTGTATAAAATGAAGGATTTTTTTGTGCCTTGGTCTATTATTGAATAAAATATCTTTTATCTTTTTAAAATTAATCTCCATTTTCTCATAAACATACTTTGAAGCAAAATTGTCCCTATGTGCAGCAAATGATTTTTCTAATGTCCCTTTGACCTAGTGGAGGAGATGGCTCACTCTCTTACTCTTTATGAATCTTGAGACCTATTTTCCTTTGAATCATTTATGCTTCCTCTGATAAGTGGTTATGGTCTCTAGATCCATTTTGAAACCCTAGCTCACTAGGAAGGGAAATAGGGTTTAGTGCTAGAAAACAGGGGATCTAGGGCCCCTAAATTCTTGGGAAAATTTATGGGGGTAGGGATAGATGTTAGGGAGTGTATGGAAGTGAAATTTTAGGGATGGGTGAGGGGAAATGGTGAAAAAGTGGAAAAAACAATCCTAGCCTAGGAAAGCATCAAAAGTGTAACAATAGGTTAGGGTTTGTGGGAAAGTAAAGGAAATGAGGGGAATGGGAATGGGAAAAGTTTAAGGGAGGATTTAGGATGCATTTATATGTGTTGGGAGGCTTAGGGAAGTGAAAAGTAACATAGAGAGGGATGGGAATGGAAAGAAATAATTTTTACATAGTCCTCACAACCCTTTCTGCTAAAAACATAGTGCAAGGACTAGGGTTAGCTATAGGACTTAGGTAATGAGATGAGTATGGGTAAGGAAGGCTAGGGGAAATGTTTTTGAGTGTGGGTAAAGGGTAAAATGAGTAGGGAAATAGGTTTTTATGTTTCCAAGCTAAAAAATGGTGCTAAACCACAAAAATGTAGTGTGAACCCTAAGAGAGGGTTCCCCACTGAAATGTGAAACAAATGATGAATGGAGGTACTGAGAGGATTTGAATTACTTGTATGAATGATGTTGGAACCCTTGTTTGCAAAAGAAACTCCTAGCAGGTGCACCTTTTCTACCAAAACTGAAAAATGCAACGAATTGGACAAAACATAGCATGGCTACCAAAAACGCAACATGGAGGAGAAAAATCACCTTGGAGGGTGTAGTTTGATGCTGAAATGGCTTGGATGGAATCCAATGATAAGTTTAAGCTCAATACAACTAAAATGAGTGATAGGAATGTTTGAATGATCCTTTATAAACTCAAAATCACTTTTTTGGCATATGTCATGGCATGACATCATACTTCATCTTAAGACCAAATATGATGTAATTGCAGCAATATCTTTATGAATTGAAAATTTAACTTTAAATTTATTTCATTATATTACTAAGATGCTAACTCCATTTATATGAGGACTCAAGACATTTGACATGGATATTTTTGCTTAAATTTGACATAGTGATGACAAAACATGTGAATACCTAGACCAAAATGCATTTGAAGACATTTTAACTGATCCATCATCAAAACCACCTGAAAAAAGACATGACCATGATGAATGATGATAACCATGAATACTGAAAGGAGTATCACTCACCTAGAGACACCAACCAATGATCAAATGTTTATTTGAAGACCTACTAAAACCATAAAAAATTGACCTAAGACCCTAGCAAAAAAAAATTGAAAGAGCATATTTGATCATTGGTGAATGACATGACTGAAAAACACTAACAAAATGTGTGAGCTAGTAGATGATAATGCAACTATTAGGTTAATGAATCACAGATAAGTAGGATGCCCCTATGTTCGGATGTGTATTTATGACTTGTATATTACATGTTCATGATGTGTTTAACGAAATGCCTTTCATGGTTAGGATGAGTCATGTTAGGTCCTTGTTCAAGTTTTGCATTAGAGGGATTTTATTCATGTTATTCATCACTTCTGAGTGTTTCATCAAGTTCTGGGTAGAGTCTTGGGTCCTGACCCTAAAAAATTGGCTTAAATACCACATTCGCTACCACAAAACTAGCTGAAAAAGTCTGCAATCGCATGGATGCCTTGTTGTGGGAGTGACTAGAAGGTTTTAGTCACATGGAGGTCTTGTCATGGGAGTGATTAGGGTATTAGTTAAGTTAAAAGGAAACTTAACTTAGGGGTTGGGCACCTAGAGTGTCTAGTTAGCATGTGGGGGTCTTGTAGCTCCCGAGGAAGGTTAGTTTGGTTTTTTTTAGTTTGTCGATTCCACTTCCTTAACTGTACTTGGGGAGTTGAATCACATCATAGTAACTCTTCATCACATATTTACCCCGATGGACCGGTTAGCTTGGGTAAGTGTGGGAGGAGGGTGTTATAGAGTTGTATCAGAGAATGGTTCACCCCTTAGACTGGATGTGAGGAATGTGGTTGCCATGCATGCATGTATAATGTATATGTGTGTGATGTATATGCATGTGTATGGTCATTGTTGCGGTTGTGTTGTCATGTATAAGTTGAAGGTGTTGTTGTTGGGATGTGTTTTTCGTGAATGCATGTTGGTTGAATATGCATTTTTTGTGTATGTCTAGTGTCTATATGTTGTTGTGCATGTATTGTCATGGTTATAGTTGTCATCCATGAGGTAATGGTATGCAACTAGTATTTTCATGCATGATGTTGATATATTGTTATGATTATGATTATACATGTATTGTCCTAGTCTAGATTGATCTTGAAAATGGGATATCCTCACTAAACTATACTAAGGTATGTTGGTTATGTTTATATTTTCTTTTATTCGACATGATATACTTGTAGGAAGAATAATATCAAAGATGACTAGCAAAATGGTGGATTATAGTTCACTAGATTCTCCCTATAAATCAGATGAGCAACATGGTGATGAGTAATACCCTCACATAAAAGACACTTTGATAAGTTTGAAGACAAAAATAAGAAGTTACAATGTAGATAATGATATAATAATTAGGTCACAAGAGAGACTTTACAGGGAACACGACAAACTAGAAGAGGTTAATGCTGTTATCCTTCAGAGTTTGTCAGACTTGCAGAGATAGGGACTACTTAAGATCAATCATGGATAGTGTTATCACTGTAAAACTTCCTTAAAAAATTTGGACAACTTACATGGTTTCTCAATTCTTGTATCAGTCATGGTGAATTCATTTTTATGTTTTAGAGTCTAAGTCATGGGGTTAGAGTCTCATGTCCATCTTCAAATAAAGTTTGACAGCCTCATTCCATGTCCTAGAAGCCTCACCATGTGTTTAGAGGTCATATCTCACATCATTTTGGAGAAATTTTGAAACTAGCTACAAATCCACGTTTTTGTAGTGTAGATAGTGTAAAAATCCTGTTTTGCGCTACAAAATCAGTGTTTTCGTAGCGCGCTACGAAACCCCTGAAGCAGCCTGTTTCAGCAGAAAAATTGTTTTTACTAGTTAACTTCCAGAAGCTTTCCTGAGTAGCTGAGAACTCAATTTTGCAAACTGAAAGACGTTTTTCTTCCTAACATGCTGAAATACAAAAAAATATTTCAGTTTCTTCAAATTCGTTCTGAGGTGGGAGGAATTTATGGTTAAACTTGCGCTACGAAATTGCTGAAAGTCAAGCTTTGTCTTCTGGTATTAGCAGTCTTTTTCAAGATCAGTTTCTAGTTACAGGAAGATGTATTTTGGAATTCTGAGGGAGGTTTCTCTTCATCAACTCTCCATCTACAATAATATATCTCACTTTATTCATAAGTGTTTTCATTTTGGAGATACTAAGCTTTCATTGAGACCCTAATTTCAGAAAACGTATTTTTCGTGTTTGACAAGTGTTTTTCAAGGACAGATTCTGGACAGCTGGAGAAATTTTTTAAAAAAACAAGAGAGGTTTTTTTTCTAGAAAGCATGGGCTACAAAAACCTCCTTAATTTTCGTAAAATGTATCATGGATGAGGAGATAAAGGCTCTGTCCCACGTGCCAAGTTTCAAGGATCTAAACCTAAAAACAGGGAAACATGTTCCCTAATTTCTAGCCTTTGTCATCAGCAGTTGGGTGAGCACATGGGAGGCTTCATCAAATTCGACTTCATGAGGTTGAAGCTATCAAAGAATTCATTTAAATTTTTATATAAGGTTGTTGTAATCATAATAAGGAGTTACACTCCTAGTTGTATTAGGTCTCTAGGACTGCTAGTTAGCTGTCAAATGCATTTAAAGGTTTGTTTTATGGTTAGAATAGGTGTCACTGATGGAAAATTAGAATTATTTTGATGAGGGATGATGGAATCCTAATTGTAAATGCTATATATAGAGCAATAGGTTGAATTAGCAAGGGGTTGGAGACTTTTTGGCTTAGCTACTGCTCTATGTGCAGACTGTGCATATTTTTAACCTAATGTAGATTTCTACTTAGACAACTCAAGATTCATGAAGAGTTCTTGTATGTTCTTGTTATGATTGCATCTTCCAATACTTACATTGTAGTGGTGTTTAGTTATGATACTCAAAACTCATCAATGATGCTCTGACTTCCTTCATAGATAAACTAACTATGTTTCACTGTTTTGTATTTTCATTTCTGCACTTGAACTCTATAATGCCTTGACTTCCATGCTAGGTAGAATGCTTTGGCTTCACTATTCAGGATTCAAAGAGAGTTTTTAATTTCATATTGTCTCATGGCTTTCCTCTTTCACTTACTTGCAGTGGTATGAATACATGTTACTTAGAACTCATCAATCATGCTCTAACTTCCTTCATGTATTTATAAATTGTGTTTCCTTGCATTGTATCTTTGTTTTGTTGATGCATAAAAACTCTCTATGCCCTGACTTCATGTTAAGCTGATCTTGATGTGGTAGTACAAACATACTTTCACTCCATAGCCCAATGGTAGCCAGCCTTCATCTTTCAACCTATAAACATATACAATTAAAAACCATAGAGTTAGCCATCTATTCATATCTTTAATCTAAATCATTAACCCTTTGAGAGAGCCCTCTTAGGCTGAGGAGGCTAAGCCTTAGCTAAAATATTGGTTTGAAATAGTTACACTGAGATAGTCTGATCAGCAGCCTATCAGGGTCCTATTTTGGTGCGTCTGTCGGGAGCCTGAAGTCTATTCATTCCCGAAATCAAGAAGCTGAACTTCTGAAGGTAGCAGGAGCTCAGACATCTTTTTGAGGCTGCAAAACTACCTTGGTGACTCCACACATCGAATAACCAATGGGAAGGTGACTCCACTGCTTGAAGATCAGTAGCTTGATGAAGTTCCAAGATGAGTTCCACTGCAAGAATGAATGCTAGGTATTCTCCTATGAATCGGTCTCATGTCCCTGGTTTTCCAAATCCTATGCCAAAGGTTGATTGGTTAGAGGATCTTCCAATATTCAAAGATGAAAAGAAAGACAATGCTGCTCTTCATTTGATTAGGTTTCATATGCATGTACGCAATCTTAAGGTTCAGTTCCCTGAAGATTGTCTCATGAGGATGTTTATGACCACTTTAGAAGGAAAAGCTTGGTCTTGGTATAAAAGTTTGGAAAATGGTTCATTATATTCTCTTACTGATTTCCATGATGTGTTCTATGACATGTATAAAGAGTGTCATCCTTCCTTATTGCTGCTCAAAGATTGCTGTAAACATTCTTTAATTCTTATTCAGTATTTGGAGGATTGTTATGATGATGATGAATTTATGGATGAAGAAATTTTAGAGGCTCTTCATAACAATGCATTTCAACACCAAGAAGAATTACTGGAAGATAGCTTTTATAACCCTCAGGCAGAGGAAAAGGTTGTTCATTTTTGTAATTCCTTGCAGCAGCTTGCATCAAAGAATGATCTTTATAATGAAGAAAATTACATTGTTTGTGGGCATCATGCAGAAAGGCAGTTGGATAGCACATCAAAGGGGTCTTGTGTGGTTGAGAATCAGTTTTCTGAAGATTTAGAGTGTTATGATGATCATCAAAATAATCATGTCTTCTTTGACCCTATAAGTGAATACATGGCAAAGCTTTGCACACCAGTATTTCATTTTCATTTGCATTATGAAGATCAAGAATATTATGAGTTGATTTTGTCATCTCACTACCATGGTTATTTTGAGGTCAAATGCAGTAAAGAGCCTCCAATATCAAAAAGGACAATTGATTGGCTTTATTGGAAGTTTCATGTTCCTTGAGCTACAAGTGGAGATTGCAGCTGATAGGGTAGGTAGGAATGTGCAAATAAGCTCAGGGTAGGTTGACTGAGCATCTATTTCAATAGGTGCAGTTTGAATTCTTCTTACAAAAAATCATTCAAGGCTTGAGGAGCAGATTGGGTAGAAGTTCAAAGTTTTCTTCTAGAGGATGGATAGCGGCACTGGAGCTACAGGTTCTTAATGTACCACAAGGGCACACTATCCCTAGTGGAGCCACTGTTATCACTGTAAAACTTCCTTAAAAAATTTGGACAACTTACATGGTTTCTCAATTCTTGTATCAGTCATGTTCAAGTCATGGTGAAGTCATTTTTATGTTTTAGAGTCTAAGTCATAGGGTTAGAGTCTCATGTCCATCTTCAAATAAAGTTTGACAGCCTCATTCCATGTCTTAGAAGCCTCACCATGTGTTTAGAAGTCATATCTCACATAATTTTTGAGAAATTTTGAAACTAGCTACAAATCCACGTTTTCGTAGTGTAGATAGTGTAAAAATCTTATTTTGCGCTACGAAATCAGTGTTTTCGTAACGCAGTACGAAACCCTTGAAGCAACCTGTTTCAGTAGAAAAACTGTTTTTACTAGTTAACTTCCAGAAGCTTTCCTGAGCAGCTGAGAGCTCAATTTTTCAAACTGAAAGTTTCTTTTCTTCCTAACATGTTGAAATACAAAAACCTCTTTCAGTTTCTTCAAATTCGTTCTGAAGTGGGAGGAAATTATGGTTAAACTTGCGCTATGAAACTAATGAAAGTCAAGCTTTGTCTTCTGGTTTTAGCAGTCTTTTTCAAGATTAGTTTCTGGTTACAGGAAGATGTATTTTGGAATTCTGAGGGAGGTTTCTATTCATCAACTCTCCATATAAAATAACATATCTGACTTTATTCATAAGTGTTTTCAGTTTGGAGATACTAAGCTTTCATTGAGACCTTAATTTCAGAAAACAGATTTTTCCTATTTGACACGTGTTTTTCAAGGACAAATTCTGGACAGCTGGAGGAATGTTTTAAAAAACCAGGAGATTTTTTTGTTCTGGAAAACATGGGCTACAAAAACCTCCTTTAGTTTCGTAAAATGTTTCATGGATGAGGAGATAAAGGCTCTGTCCCACGTGCCAATTTTCAAGGATCTAAACCTAAAAACAGGGAAACATGTCCCTAATTTCTAGGGTTTGTCATAAGCAGTTGGGTGACCATGTGGGAGGCTTCATCAAATTCGACTTCATGAGGTTGAAGCTATCAAAGAATGCATTTAAATTTTTATATAAGTTTGTTGTAATCATAATGAGTTACACTCCTAGTTGTATTAGGTCTCTAGGACTACTAGTTAGCTGTCAATTGCATTTAAAGGTTTGTTTTATGGTTAGAATAGGTGTCACTGATGGCAAATTCGAATTCTCTTGATGAGGGATGATGAAATCCTAATTTTAAATGCTATATATAGAGCAAGAGGTTGAATTATCAAGGGGTTGGAGACCTTTTGGCTCAGCTGCTGCTCTATGTGCAGACTGTGTATATTTTTAACCTAATGCAGATTTCTACTTAGACAACTCAAGATTCATGAAGAGTTCTTGTATGTTCTTGTTATGATGGAATCTTCCAATACTTACATTGCAGTGGTGTTTAGTTATGATACTCAGAACTCATCAATGATGCTCTGACTTCCTTCATAGATAAACTAACTATGTTTCACTGTTTTGTATTTTCATTTCTGCACTTGACCTCTATAATGCCTTGACTTCCATGCTAGGTAGAATGCTTTGGCTTCACCATTTAGGATTCAAAGAGAGTTTTTAATGTCACATTGTCTCATGGATTTCTTCTTTCACTTACTTGCAGTGGCATGAATACATGTTACTTAGAACTCATCAATCATGCTCTAACTTCCTTCATGTATTTATAAACTATGTTTCCTTGCATTGTATCTTTGTTTTGTTGATGCATAAAAACTCTCTATGCCCTGACTTCATGTTAAGCTGATCTTGATGTGGTACTGAAACATACTTTGACTCCATAGCCCAATGGTAGCCAACTTTCATCTTTCAACCTATAAACATATACAATTACAAACCATAGAGTTAGCCATCTATTCATATCTTTAATCTAAATCATTAACCCTTTGAGAGAGCCCTCTCAGGCTGAGGAGGCTAAGCCTTAGCTAAAAGATTGGTTTGAAATAGTTACACCGAGATAGTCTGATCAGCAGCCTATCAGGGTCCTATTTTGGTGATAACAGATAGGAGGACAAGACTAATGGAGCATATGGTAACAAATCTCATGATGGACACAGGTCATACATGGATGATACCATTAGGGGTGGTAGATTCTTGGATACATCTGATAGATGAGGCAATGGACATGGGCTTTACTCTAGTTCTAGTTCAAACATGTACCATGGTAATCATCATTATCATCCTTATAGGAGGAGTGACAGAGGATATTTTTCAGATGAGTTCAAGAAAGAAAAGCCACCGCTATTTGATAGAGAAATGAAGAAGTCAATGGATGTAAAATCTTGGTTGATTAGGATTAATAAGTTCTTTAGATTGCATGACTATTCAGAGAACATGAAAGCTAGGATAGTTACCCTTATTCTTAAAGTTAAAGAAAACATTTGGTGGGAAGACGTAAAGAATGTCAAAAGCATTTAGGAAGAGGATTTCACTTGGAGGGAGTTTGAAAGACTTTTCAGGAAGAAGTATATGTCAGAGAGATACTATGATGATATGGAAAAGGAGTTTTATGAGTTGAAGATCGGGTCTATGACTGATGTGAAGTATACTAGAATATTCTTAGAGTTGTTGAGGTATGTGCCTTATATTAGTGAGGAGAAAGTGAAGATTCATAGATTCATCAGTGGTTTTTCGGTAGCTTTCAAAGACAGGATTGAGTTTGATGAACCTAGATCATTGGAGGAAGCTGTAAAAATGTTTAAATAATGTTATGAGCAATCGAAGCATAAGACAAAGTCTAAACAAGGTTGGAAAGGGAAAGCAAAATATAAAGGCAAATGGCCACCAAAGAAAAAAAGACCTGAGGATGCAGGTGAGAAAGAGAATATTGTTCCTTATAAGAAGTTTAATGTAGTTGGAGAGGGACATGGATCACAGCCTGGAGGGTAGCAAAATAAAGGTGAGGGTAATGGATAGTTGCAGTGTTGAATATAAGGAAAGGAAAGTATAAAGAGTATTTTCCATCATATTACGGTGGTAGGCCTTAGATCTATAGTGCACAGGATCAAGCATAGATGGTTGGGGATGTTGGACAAATCATTCCTCGGATCTATGCAACATTGGATAACAGGAAGGTAGATCAACAAGAATCCATTATTGAGATGGATAGTAAGCTTTGTGATCGAGAGGTTTCTAATTTTATTGAACCTGGATGTAATTATAGTTATGTCAATCTTGACCTGGTGGATAAGTGTCATTTTAATAAAGAAGTGCAAGCAGAATCTTGGTTAGTGTAGTTAGATACAACCACAAAGTAGAGAGTTCATAATTAGGTAAGTTCTTATGCATTTGAGCTAAATGGTATTCCCATGTCAAAAATCTGAATTTACTTCTATTTGGATCGTACAATATGCTATTGGGTGTGGATTGGTTGTATCTTCATAGGACCAAACTAAATTGTTATGACAAGGACATTGAGTGCTTGGATGATAATGGAGAACAAAGAATATTGTTGCGTAAAAAGAAGGTCACATCAGTTATAATGGTGACAAGTATGCAGGTGAAGCACAATCATAGGAAAGGGTGTGTGTTATTTGCAATGCATATTTCTAGTGATAAAGGTAAGGATGTTGAGGATGCAAAATTCTTGAAGAGGTACCTAATCTTGCTGCAGTTTTAGGATGTGTTCCTAGCAGATATTTTAGAGTTTCCTCCTCATAGACAAGTGGACTTTTATATTGAGTTGGTAGTAGGGGAAACACTAGCATCAAAGGAACCATACAAGACGAGCACTCAAGATATATTAGAATTTAAGTTGCAGATGAAGGAAATGCTTGACAAGGGATACACTAGATGAAGTGTGTCACCTTGGGATGCGCCAATATTTTTTGTAAATAAGAAGGATGGTACTCTGAGGATATGCATTACTTACAAGAAGTTGAAAAAGGTAACCATGAACAACAGGTATCAGTTTCTGAGGATTGATGACTTGTTTGACTAGTTGAAGGGAGTAGTGGTGTTCTCAAAGATCTATTTGAGATCATGATACCATCATCTACGCATTAAAGAACAGGACATCTAAAGACTGATTTAAGGACCAGCTATGGAAATTATGAGTTTTTTGTAGTTCCTTTTGGTTTTACTAATGCTTCAACTACTTTTATGTGCTTAATGAATAGTGTGTTGAATCCTTATATGGACAAGTTTGTTATTGTATTCATTGATGATATATTGATATATTCTAAGAATGAGAAAGAGCATGTTGAAAATTTAACAACAATATTGAGATTGCTTAGAGAGCATCAATTGTATGCCAAGCTTAGTAAATGTATTTTCTTTTAAATAGAGGTACATTACTCGGGGAATGTTGTTTCCAAGGAGGGCATAGCAGTAGATCCAGAGAAGATAAGAGCTAGGATGGAGTGAGAAACTCCTAGGAATGTGGATGAGGTTAGATCATTTATGGGGTTAGAAGGTTACTACAGGAGGTTCATTAGGAACTTCTTGCGGATTTCATATCCTATCACATCATTGCAGCAGGAAGGTAATAAATTTGAATGGACAGAGGAATGTGCTTACAAGTTTAGTAAAAGGACCAACTCTGAAGTGAAAGGGCTGCCCAAGGCCATGACTCATAGCATCAAATCTACCAGGGTGGGAAATGGTGCTATAACACCTATAATATGGACACATACACTATGCTCCATCCTTCGTGTGCACCAATACTACTAGAGTAGAGAAATAAATTTGACTAGGTTGAATTATACCAGCCTCTAGCATTTCTACAACCATACGTTCAATTTCACTCTTTAGAGTTGATTATCTTTCCTGGTTTCCCTATGATACCCCTTAATTGAACTTCCTTTCCTTCCCAAGAAAATTTCAAGAAAGTTCTTGAAAATTAAAACCTATCATCCACAAAGATTGTAACCATTCGACTCCTATTACAACATCAACACCACCCATTGGAATATAAAGCATTGGACTATTCAATACATATTCCCCCATGGTTAGATTGATATTAAGGGACTTTCTAGAGAAATTTATAGTTCCTTCATTTGCAACCATCACTTGACACTATGTTGCTGGATATAGGAAGAAATTAAATTCCTTGGATATCTTACAATGAATAAAATTAAGGGTATTGCCTGAATCAATCAGAACTATACATTTTTCTTCTTGATATATCCTTCTATATTGAGAGTTTGAGGAATGGTAATTCCTGCCAATGCATTACATGATATGGTCAGATTCATTTCTTCTTTCTCTAGGGTTTGTTCCTGGTGTATATCCTCCTCTTTTGATTTTTCTTGTTGATTTTCTTTCTCCTCTTCACAATCTATGTAGAATAATTTCTTCTTAGCACACTTATGACCTTTAGTGTATTTTCTATCACAACTATAAGAAATCCCTTTTGCTCTTTTTTCCTTCAATTTTTATGGTGTCAGCCTTGTAGTTTATGGAAGATTAGGAGAAGCAACACTTCCCTCTTTATAGTTGTAAGTGGTACACTTCCTTTTTGCCATAATTTTTATTTCAATTTTTCTTGCCACCCTAAATGCCTTCTCCAATGAATCATATTACCAAAGGAGAACCTCATGTTGGATGTTATCCTTTAAAGTCCTAATGAAGACATCAATCATATGCTCCTCTGGAATATCAGTTACCCTAATATTCAATTTTTGGAAGCCTTCAATGTGCTCCACCATTGAACCCTTTTGTTTGAGATTAATCAATTGGCTAAACAAGGTGTTTCTCTTTGTATTTTCATAATGTGTTGTGATTTCCTATGTAAAAATTGACCATGTGATAAGTAGTTTACGCAAAAATAGCCATATATACCATATAAACTCATTGGGTTCTAAATGTAAAGATGCAATACATACCTTATGTGAGAATTACACATCATGTATATCAAAATATTGCTCCATTTGTATTATCCATGTTGCTGGATCCTTGCCATCAAACTTCTTGATATCAATCTTTGGAGTGTCGTAAATATTCAAACAAAAGTTAGAGTATCTAAAATGACGATTAATATTCCTTTTGTTCTCATAATGATTGATGAGCTTCAATATTAGAATAAGGATGTTGCAACTCCTAGGGCTACCAACTTTACTTTACCAACCCAGAGTTTCGTACAAACTTGGAGGTGGCAGTGCTATATGCACAGTAGATGCAATAGTCTACTCTTGTCACTTTTCAACTGCGGTGATAGACCACTAGTGTTTTCAAACCAGTCTTCTATGGACTAGAAGGAGTCTGACTACTAACAATGAATCTACGTCTAACCTTTAATGCAAGAAAGTAAATGCTTTCATATTTAATAAATGAAAGTGCTGAATGGAAAGTGCTATGAAATGCCATGAAATAATCTATCTAAGAAATGACACATATTACTTGCAGAAAAGAACTAATCTAACCTTGCATTCTATCATCTGGCTATTTGGAATAAGTGGACATGGGAAGTTATCCTATCACTCTATGACTGATGTATGCATGCACTAGCTATCTCATGTTGAAATGGCAGAAAAAATATTCTTTTGATTTTTGATTTAGAAATGTAAATTCTAAGTTAAACAATCTGATTTTTGTAGCGGAGAAAGGCATGGAAGAGCTGGTATAAAATGGAATTGAGAGGCATGAAAGTCAAGTGGAGGGCCTATCATATTCTCATACTATCATTTCTGCTCAAAACAGGTTTAAACAGGCCACTACATGAGATCTTGTAGCTGTTACAGAAACTACTACAGGATGTCCTAGTTTCCTACAGGTTGCCCTGGTTTTCTATAAGAAGTTAGATGAAGGCCATAGGAAGGTAGGGAAGGTGAAATGAAGTGTTGGAAATATTTCTGATGGTGAAATAGGGTGTAGGGAAGGTGCACAATACCCAAGTATTATCCCAACACTTCAGGATGGTTGGATTTGCCCAAGGTGGTTGTTCACGGTGGTTACAAAACATAAATTTGGATTAGGGGTTGGTAGGCCTTGGCAGAAGGTGGAGAAGAATTAGACGAGGCTAGTGGGACAAGTTCCTCCCTGCAGATCAATAATCCCTACAAAAAAACATGTTCTTCTCTTCGTTTATGCATAACTTCATATAAATAGGGAAAAGATGTTGAATTTTGAGAAAACTGATTTATTGATGGCTAACGACTAGATATATGAATGAAATGGCTTTTGAATCTACAACAAACTCAAGAAACAAAATGACAACTCTAGGTGCTTCCAATAAATCATAAACACTGATCTATTCAACAATGAACCCTAAGCTATGCAATGATCAAAAGATAAATCTGTTTTTGCTGCAGTGATAGTGGGGCCCTCAAACCATGATCCCATGAGGGGGATGAGGAAGAGGACACTCTCACAAGCTTTAATGAATTATTATTTCTCATTATTGTAACATTGATCTACTTCTTCAACTAATGGAAACAAGACTAAACAATTATTCAAATACTTGTTAAACTAAACAAAGCGTAAATAACTTCAGCAACTAACTATGATTTTAATCTAAGAATACATGTACAAAAAGACGAACCTCTGTTTCTAGGGTTGGGCCCTAACCCAAGAGCCTCAACCCTTAGAGTCAACTCAATGCTAGATCAAGGTAAACCTTCTCATTATCATCAAAATTTAAAACACAATATCAGATTAATAGTCATAATGTTTCAACTCTAAATTGCATCTTGGCTACAACAGAAAAATGAATCCTAATGAGGCCCTTGGCCTTCTTATTCATACAAACTGAAGCTACCAACAAATTCCTAAAAATTAGGGAGACTTTTCTCCCAAACTTGAGAATGATGTGTCTTCATTGTCACTGGCTTAGTTGCTAATGAACTCGGTTGGCTTTGATGCTTGTAACTCTGAGTTGATGAGATATGGTGGAGGAATCTTCAAATTATTTGAGGAGTTAAGGAGGGAGACAAATATCCTAAAATATCTCTTTCTTTCCCACTTCGAGTTCTTGCACTTAAATTAGCCCAAAACTACTCCAATTCCTGCAATTAATGCATATTAGGCCACATGACATAACATCTCACCTTTACCCTTCTCACTAAGCATAATATAATAAAATATGTAAGTAAATGTGAGAAATCTTTATTTTAATAAAGTGGAGAGTGGCATTAAGGCCCATATAGTTTACCTATTGATGAGCCTCATCATCACCCCCCTACTGAAGGTGTTTCTCATCCTCTAAGCAACTTAGTCTATGTCCATATATTTCATAGTCTTGTGGTCTCTCTAACATCCCGGGCCTCTGTTGATGGAGATTACTCTTGAGGATAGAACCCTACATGTTTCTCTATTTCTTCCCACTACTTTCATTCCTCCTCTTCCTTCCTACCTTCTAATAGACCCAGCAGTAAGGGTGGACCGAGTTTAAAACCAATTTTTTTTTTAGTCTCTGCATGGAATTCTTATACAATGGGGTCCTTTCCAGTGCATTCCTCAACCTTTTAGGGGAATGGTACTCTCTGATCCTTAAACTATGTGGTAGGTTCCTTCATCTCCTCTGGAATGCTTATTGGATTTCGTTTCCCAACTACCTCAAGGTGTTTTCAAAGTGGGTGATGGCTTTTTCTTGTGTAGCTAGGTATCTTGGTGCAAGTTGGGCATCTTTGGAGATGATGTTGTGGTTTCTAATGACAACCATGGAATTTATCTATTCTACTCTGGTGTAAAGGGGCTCCCCTTCCTCTTTTTACAATATTCTCTTCATCTCCTTAGCCCTGACCTCCTCATGACTCATTCAGGATGCAAGGGCCATTAGTTGTAAATCCCCCAACTTTGCGTTGGGGTCCCACACATTCAAATCTCTTAAGGCCAAGTTGTGTAAGCAAAATTCAGATATCTTGGCTTTATCTTCCAGGGTGCTCTTGTCACATAGTTTAGTGAACTGTCTATAGTCTTAGAAAGGCATAATTCCTTTTTGTGCTAGTGTCTTGATATCAAATTGTGGCCATTGATCCTTAAGGTATAGTGCATATGATCTTGATGTCATCCTACACTGAAGTGCCTCCATGCAGAGGCTTGCCATGGTGGCCAATTGGCTCTGTTTTTCTGCAACTACCTCCTTAGCCATGTCTTTTCTGCCTGTAGTTGAGATCTCATAATTTGTTCCCTGTCTCTCATCTCACTCAACTCCCTGCTAATCTCTAGGAGTTTCTTGTCCATATGGCCCACATATTCTACCTTCTTTGACTTGGTGCTTCTTCCTATTTTGAAATATAGGGGAGTCTGCTTGTGTATTTTCCCTTTTGACTAAATGGATGTGATTAGGGTAGTCGAGGTAGCAGACACCTCCCTCTTAGTGGGCTCAAGGGTCAACCTTGGAGATTTCTCCCCTTCTTTTGTATCTTCCTAATGGCTTGCTTCTTCCTTCTGATCTTCCTCTTCACCTTCCTCTTCTTCTTCTTATTTTCCTTCTTCCTTTTCTACCTCCTCCCCTTCTTATTCTCCTACCTCCTCTTCTGCTTCTTCTCCTACCTCCTCTTCACCACTAGAGGTTGGGTCCCTATCATATTCAAGGGCTTGGATTTCAATTATAACCTCTATGTTCATGTCTCTAAATGTGGACCAAAGAACAGAAATTCTTAATTCGCTCAAGGCATCATCTAGTATTAGCTTAATGAGTCCATGATGTGCCACCTTCGTGTACCTTTTGGCTCATGTCTATCACTAACTACAATAGGAAATAAATGCATTTCACCTTTGGTTTATGGGTAGCCCCTCCCCAAATATCAACTCATGGAGGAGTCTAAACTGGTAGCCATAGACTACACTGAGCCTTCCTTCACAAGAAATGTATTTGAGAATGTGATATCTCACCTCATTCCAAGGATAGGGAAGGCTCTCCCTTCTACCCCCATTCGTGTCCTCAATTGGATCTTCATCATATAGGAAAATGTTTTCTTAGAAAAAGTGCTACTAGACTTGTCCTCCTTTCTCCTTCACCCCTTGAGGAAGTCTGGTGACTCTGCTAATCACCTCAAAGTTGATTGCAATTGATAGCCCCCTCACCATAGTTGTAGCATTGGTTATAGCTTGAGGGTTGAATGCCATGGAAAATTCTTGAGCTATATCATCATCATACCCTCTAAGCAACTCAAACAATCCCAACTAGTGATGCTTCCTAAATATATCTACCATAGGGGGATGAAGGTGGACCGTGGATGTGTCTGTGGGTTCTGTTATCACTCAGGTTGTTCCCAGGAAAATTCTAAGGAGGGAATACGACTGAGGTAACCACTAACCAATCTTTTAGCTGCAGACTCTAGCCAATCTGCAACTAGAGAGGGCTCTCTCTGTATGATTTAGCTTTGTTTTGCTATATGTTAGGCTAGTTATGAGGCACAAGTGTTTGTTTGGTGTTTGGAAGGTGACATTCAATAGAACAGAACTGCAAAGTATAAGAAGTTCAGACCATTGGGTTAATGGAGTCTAGTGAAAATAAACTTTCTGGTATGAGTTTTTTGGCAAAAGGGGGAACTACAGAGCAAGATAATTAAACATGGAACAATATTCAAGCTGGAATAAGATGAGATGAAGTCAGGGAATGAAAGGCAATTAAGAATCTTTCATTATGCTAATAGAGGGAAAATGAATAAATATTACCAAGGAGTAGTTAAGAATTCCTTAATTATATTTAGAGTGAAAGAACTAGGGAGGCAGGAGTGCTCAAGAATTCCTGCCTATGATAGTCCTATAGAAAACATAAATAATGACAGGAATTGAACACAGAGTACAGTAAAATAAATTCTGGGCTATTCTTTTTTCCTGCAATTTAGAGCATGGTATATAGATGATATATAAGACATAGGAACAATGAAACACGATTTAAAAGACTTATTGATCCATGAGGTAACACGAGAATTCTGTAATATATTCTTCAGCCATTAATTCCACAACCAGCAAGCTCATCATCAAAGCTTTCCGACAATCTTGATTCAGAAGGTTTCTCAAAATTTACAACGCGAGTCCAGAATGATCTTCACCAACCAACCCCCAATACATCTCTAGGGGAGGTATTTATACAAAAAGGAGTTACAAAATATCTCATAGGGAAAATATCAAGTAATAAATTTATCCTTCTACGTCTTCAAAGGAAATAAATGGAATTGAAAACAGAGCGTAAATTAATGCAGGAGTAACTTCTGCTGTGCTGGCTGCCTTAGGTGGTCTGCTTTACTTGACTTTTTGACTCAACAAGTTGGCTGGTAGATGTCTCTTTGATTTGCGTTCCTGAGTTGCTGTCACGGCCCTGTCATCTGTGCCTGATTCCGCCTTAATGCATTTTAGTGTGAATTCCTTCCTTTGTTATTTTTATTTTCTGATAGGTGGCCCGTACATTTGAATTTTCTTTAATGCGGATGATCAAAAAAGAAAAAGCACTGAAAACTACCTTGGTAAAGCCTCCAACATGTTCTGCCACTCTGGTCTATTGGCAACTGGTGTCTTTGTAATTTTATCAGTATTTCATCAGCTTCAGTATACCTGTAGAAATTGGGTGGGACTTCAAAAAGATGTGTTATTTCATGTTCAATATAGAAGAGATTTTCCAACTTGTCGTACAAGCTTTGTCCAGAGGGAGGCACTGTGTCTTCTGAAGTGCTTGATGATGCAGTAATTTGATTTGCAACATAGGTGTTTACCCTGTGAGCATACTGTTCATGTGTAAACAACCTCTAATTGCTGGTTAACAAACTGGGTAGACCCCTCTGTTGCAAGGCTATAAACTTCTCTATAAATGCACTTATTTCTACCTGTATTTCTTGACATTTTCTCTCGATATTTTTGCACAAAATTCTTCATAGTCAACACCTTTTTAATTGCCAAAATTGAACCTGTTCTATCTTGAATATCTAGAGCCGCTATTTCTTCTCTAGTATGAGTATTCAAGAAACGAATTAATCTATTGGCCTGCTCGGGCATGTTTCTCAATAGTGTTCTGGCCTTTTGAGTTTCCACTCGGTCTATTTCTATCAATTCAATTTTCTCATGAATTGTTTGAATTGATCTCCATTGATCAGTGATGGACTGGCCAATTTTAGTCCAAAAAATTGTCTTAATTTCTGACAAAGTTTTATGAAGAGTAAGGTCTTTCTCCAAAGATTTTACCTTGTTTTCCAAGGCCTTTACCTCTCTTCTTTTCTCAGCCACCGTTATTTTTTATTTATCATAGCTTGCCTCCAACTTGGCCAGTTTTTCTTTGGCCTCTTTTAACTCTGCCATTTGGAGTTCCAACGCCTTTATTTCCCCCATCATCTTTTCCATGCTCATGATGGTATCTGGCACTACTGTTGCTGCTACTGAAGTATCTGTGGTTGAGGTACCTGTTGTTGATGCTGGGGCAGTGGGAGGGACTGTTGTTGTTGTTGTAGGAGAAGCAGATGTAGCTATTGGGGCTGTTTGAGCTGGCTTAGAGGCCAACTCTCCCTGTTTCTCCTGTAATGCCTTCTCCAAAGCCTTCTCTATTTCTGCCAGTCTTTCATTCATTTTTATTAACAGATCCATCATATCTTCTTCTTGTTTTTCTTTCACCATCTCTGTGGTTTGCGGATGCATAGTAACCAACAGTATTAACTGTTTCTTGAGGGCAGCTATGTCATCCTCCTTTTTCTTTATCAGTGCCTTTATTGCGTTGGGATCCTTGGGATTAGTCCTAGCTCAATGTTGATTTCTTCTAAGGACTTTATTTTTTTGTCCTTAGCCAGAGAGGATACCCTTTCCAACTCTAATTGAGCAGATGTATTGTTCAGTGATTCTGCAATTGCTGAGCTAGTACGGCTTTATCTGCTAGAGTGGAATAGACCATTTCACCGATTTGTTTGTGCAGCTCAACTTGGTCCAAAGGGTGAATCTCTTTGGCAAGAGCCTCCAGGTTCTAATATAATCAACAGCTGGCTATGGCTGCTGCACCGTGGGCTTGAAATGAATAAAGATCAATTTGCCTTCCTTGATATCATAGGCAAACATCAATCTCTGCTATTTGGCCGGAGTCATTTTGAGGAACTTGTTATCACCAAAATAGGACCTTGATAGGCTGCTAATCAAACTATCTCGGTGTAACTATTTCAAACCAATCTTTTAGCTAAGGCTTAGCCTCCTCAACCTGAGAGGGCTCTCTCAAAGGGTTAATGATTTATATTAAAGATATGAATAGATGGCTAACTCTATGGTTTGTAATTGTATATGTTTATAGGTTGAAAGATGAAGGCTGGATACCATTGGGCTATGGAGTCAAAGTATGTTTCAGTACCACAACAAGATCATCTTTACAAGAAGTCAGGGCATAGAGATTTTTTATGCATTAACAAAACAAAGATACAATGCAAGGAAACACAATTTATAAATACATGAAGGAAGTTATAACATGATTGATGAGTTCTATGTAACATGTATTCATACCATTGCAAGTAAGTGAAAGAGGAAAGCCATGAGACAATATGACATTAAAAACTCTCTTTGAATCTGAGTAATGAAGCCAAAGCATTCTACCTAGCATGGAAGTCAAGGAATTATAGAGTTCAAGTGCAGAAATGAAAATACAAAACAATGAAACATAGTTAGTTTATCTATGAAGGAAGTCAGGGCATCATTCATGAGTTCTGAGTATCATAAGTACACACCACTTCAATGTAAGTATTGGAAGATGCCAACATAACAAGAACAAACAATAACTCTTCATGAATCTTGAGTTGTCTAAGTAGAAATCTGCATTAGGTTAAAAATATACACAGTCTGCACATAGAGCAGCAGCTGAGCCAAAAAGTGTCCAACCCTTTGCTAATTTGACCTATTGCTCTATATATAGCATTTACAATTAGGATTCCATTATCCCTCATCAAGAGAATTCGAATTTTCCATCAGTGACACCTATTCTAACCATAAAACAAACCTTTAAATGCATTTGACAGCTAACTAGCAGTCCTAGAGACCTAATACAACTAGGAGTGTAACTCCTTATTATGATTACAACAACCTTATCTAAACATTGAAATGCATTCTTTTACAGCTTCAACCTCATGAAGTCGAATTTGATGAAGCCTCCCACGTGGTCACCCAACTGCTGATGACAAACCCTAGAAAGTAGGGAACATGTTTCCCTGTTTTTAGGTTTAGATCCTTGAAAATTGGCACATGGGATAGAGCCTTTATCTCCTCACCCATGACACATTTTATGAAAATAAAGGAGGTTTTTGTATCCCATGTTTTCTACAACAAAAACCTCTCCTGGTTTTTTAAAACATTCCTCCAGCTGTCCAAAATATGTCCTTGAAAAACACGTGTCAAACAGGAAAAATCCATTTTCTGAAATTAGGGTCTCAATTAAAGCTTATTATCTTCCAACTGAAAACACTTATGAAGAAAGTGAGATAGGTTATTGTAGCTGGAGAGTTGATGAAGATAAACCTCTTTTTGAATTCCAAAATACCTTTGCATGTGACTATAAACTGATCTTGAAAAAGACTGCTAAAACCAGAAGACCAAGATTGACTTTCAACAGTTTTGTAGCATGTCAAGTTTAACCATAAATTCCTCCCACCTCAGAATGTATTTGAAAAAAATGAAAAAGGTTTTTGTAGTTCCGAATGTTAGGAGGAAAAGCCTCTTCCAATTTTCAAAATTGGATTCTCAGCTGCTCAGGAAAGCTTCTGGAATTTAACTAGTAAAAACAATTTCTCTGCTAAAATAGGCCGCTTCAGGGGTTTCGTAGCGCGCTACGAAAACACTGATTTCGTAGTGCAAAACAGGATTTTTACACTTTCTGCACTACGAAAACGTGGATTCATAGCTATTTTGAAAACTTCTCCAAAATGATGTGAGATATGACTTCTAAACTCATGGTGAGGCTTCTAGGACATGGAATGAGGCTGTCAAACTTTATTTGGAAAAGAGATATGACCTTGAAAGACTTCTAACCTTATGACCTAACCCTTAAAGCACAAAATGACCTAGAGACCCTTTAACACCATGACTAGAAGAAGGGTTTGTAAATGATAATGACACTAATTGTGATGAGATGACTCAAAACTTATAAGACTATGACTAGAAACAAGGCAACTCTCCAAAGCTTAGAGACAAAGATTTTAGGGTGATAACGGAACTGATCGTAAAGCTACATTCTTATTGGCTCATTTTGTGCCTTGATCTCCATGAATGGCCTCTTAATATCTAAACTTTTTTTGCTTTGTGGCCATGTTGATGAAATATCCATAATAGGTTGTTTTCCCGATTGTTGTCCATGGGAATTGGTAGGTGATTCTGTCCCTAGGGAAATTAATGGGTTGGCTGCCCTTTCACTTCTCGGACTCTGAATGATCTCTTCAATAACTTCCAATTCAGGTAGAGGATCCACTCTCTGCCTTTTTGCTTCTTGCTGTTCTGTTGGCCCACTTACTGGTGTATCCTCTTCCTGGTTCCTTTTTCTGCCCTTCTCCTCATTGACAGGAGTCTACAATATTGGAATCTCTGGTGCATGGGTTTGGGCAGAAGGAATTTGCCCTTGGACTTACTGCTGTGATGATGTAGGCTAATATGTGACTTTTTGTTGTCCTAAATCCATCACTTCTTTGCCTTTGGATGTGCTTGCAGGAGGAGTATCTTCTTGGGCAGTTGGTTGTGAAGTTGTAGCAGTTGATGTGCCCACTCCAATGTGTTGAGGCAATTTGAATGAGACCTGTACAAAAGAGTCCAGGTCAAGAGTTTTTTCAAGGTTTTTCATTTCCTGCTCCATTTTCTCTTCGTCAGTAATCTCTTCTACCAATGTACCTTCTACCCATTCATCTTGATTAGCATATTATTCTATATCAGGGATTTTACAATGCTCATAGCTTGATAGCCTATATTTTGTCTTTCTATCATTGATAAATCCTTTTGGGTCATAGGGTACCCACCAAAAACTCCTTTTTAGCTTGAGTTTCTCATTTAATATATGTTCATCATCTTTCCACCCTTTCTTTTTGTTAATGATGAGGGGGCCTAGTTGGTTTCTTAGCTTGAGCTGAGCCTTTTTCTTGGCCTCATAAAAATGAGTCAAATCTGAGCTAACAAATTGCCTAAAGTACTCAAGGGAAAACAATCTCATAGGCACATATCTTGGCAACTTGTAGGGGCACAATTCACAGCCATAAATCCTGATTTCTGTGTGATTTTGGTAAAAGTACCAATCACCTATTTTGTAGCTTTTGGACAACTGCAAGATTTTTTGCATTTCAGCTGTGAGTTTGGGAGGGGGACTTCTCATCAGCAGAGATGAGACTGGATATATGAATAGATCAATGAACTCACAATAAGTATAAGGAGATTTATGGACTACATGGAAGACTGGGGTCCAAAATATAACAGATCTCCTTTCTCCTTTTGCATCCAATTTCTTGACAGGGAACTAAAAACTATCTGTTTGATAGTATAAGAACATATGATAGATATAGGCTGTATACTTGAAAACTCCTTCCCTATTTAGGCTCATGAATTGCTCATGGATTTTTTTGCTAATGAAGGTAGCAAAGTCAAACTTGATGGAAGGAGGGTGTCCTAGAATGAATATAGACATCACAGCTAGAATGGTTTCATCAACATACTCACTTTTTCTAAAACCCAGGACATAGGATATCATGTCAATGACAGTTCTTCCAAATTCATTGAAATAGACCTGATGAAAAGGAGGTGAGTCTCTGGGCTGGGAGTCTGGGCTCATGAATAAATTGGCAATTCGGCCTATTTCTGCAGAGGATAGTTTGGATCCCTGGTCCAGTAAATGTTTCATAGACAGAGGAGTCAGAGGATGATTAGGCTTGAAATGCAGTGTCTCATTGATTGAGTCAGGATTGATATAGAACAGAGCAGTGCCATTTAGGGACATGACTAGTCTTTGAGTGGGCTCATAGTTAGCACAACATAGTCAGATTATATCAAAAAACACATTGACTGATGGAAGATAATATATGGGCAGATTGGACTCCCAGATGCCATAGAGATCAGTCTTGTTTAGGTAGCTGTTCCTGATTTCACAAAATGTTTGCAGATGGTCTTTGATACCCCTTAGGTCTTGTATTTGGAAGTCCCTATCAGCTAAGGGAAACCATTCCAACTCTTTATGTGGTGCATTCAAAGGGGCAACATTAAGGGCAACAAGAGTTTCCATTTTGCAGCCCTCTGTGATTATTTAATTTAAACTTTGGAACTTTCACAGCAACAGTAGGTAAAATATGAGTTTCTGGAGCTCTGTGTGGAGATTGCAGGTCAAATTGAGCTTGAATTTTAGCTAAATGGAGGAGTTTACAGAGGGAGATGAGTTCTAAGAAATTTCTCGGAAAAAAATGGGCCGAACAGAGGTTAAAATGCAGAGGTTGGGGGCAGCAGTTTGTTTTTAGTTGAACTCGGGTTTTTTGCAAGGAACGGATAAAACAAGTTATTTTTGCAGATGAATGTGAAAAATAGGGATAGCTATGGTGTACTTCTCAAGAACTATCGATTGGATTTGCACAATTCTTTGGTTCGACGGATTTAACTTAGAGAAAACCAGAAATACACATGGTTTGGGAGCAATTGAGTAAATACCTGGTTCGATGGGTGCTCTGTGAAAAATGCAGGTGGCAGAGCGAGCTAAGGAACCGAGCAATTGAGTTGAATTGCCTGGTTGGTGGACTGTGCAGTAACAATGGTGTTTTGGTCGTTGAAAACCATGCAAATAGCGCGCATAACAAACAAAGTGAAATGGGCAAAAATGATGTTTTAACGGTTTTTTGACGAAAATTCAGATTTTGGCGCTCTTTGGTTGGGTGACGTCATCATGACGTCACGATTTTGTCATATAGCAGGGGTACGGAGGTCGACTTGGCAGTGATGTGGTGGACACGGTGGATGATACGGAGGTGGGGTGGTGGGTGACGTGTCTGCTGACGTGAGGGTGATGAGAGGGTGACGTCAGCGGGGCAGGGGCATAGGCAGCAAGTGGTTTGGCCTCCGCACCGCTTTTGGGCCAAAGTGGTTTTGTCAGAGGGGGCAACGATCACACCGGGCGCCTGACGCGTGTCTCGTGTATGGTGGAAATACCGCCGATCCCCTGGACGCTATCGTTTGGCATGTGGGGGGCTCGCGATATGCACGAGGGCCGTCTGATCTAGGGGATCGGATCCGATGGCTGGCGGCACAGTAAGCTTGCGGAAGGGTAATGTATGGGGCCCGCTATAATATTTCATGGCTTTATAAGGTTTTGCGGAGTATCACAGTGTATTGTGATTTTGGGTTTTGCAAGTCGATTATTTAATTAACCAAGTGTTAATTAAATTCCATGGGATATGTACGCAGCTAGGGTTATTATATGGTTCCAAGTGAACCTATAATTCCCGAACATTATGGTGTATGGCTATATTAAGCCAGGGGTTGGGATATTTAGATTTTTGGGGACTTTCATGCTATCTTATGTACAGTAGGGGTGGGGAATACTTTCAATAGGAGTTATATAATAGAGTCAAAGTGTTAATATGGTTTAGGGATAGAAAACGCTAAGTTTATAAGGTAATAACTTAGGTTTTTAGGGAAATGGAAGTGAAATGAAATGATTATTTTTACACAAGAAATGTGGCTTGTTTTGGCTAAGTAAACAAAGAGTTCCACTTAGTATTTCTCATAAAATGAAATGAACTAGGACCAATGAGCAGATCTCAATGTCCTTGAAGGGAGGTTAGTAAGTGTTCTTGGGGAAATGAGAGGGGAAATTACTCATGCTCCAACTGATCTGCAACCACATTGCTATGGTATTTGTGATATTCATGAGATAGACCATATTCAACAAGACAAAACTAATCAACAACTTGCTTCTGCAACTTCAAACTGCTTACCCAACCTAATACACCTAACATTTTTTCTTCCTTTTGATTGGGTGCATTTGAACTAGTAAACCCTTTCTCTATTTTTCTTTTGACTGCCCTCCTATCTAAGTCTGTGTTTATTTCTTCCAAGGGCTCAGATTTAGCTATTGAGACCCTTTGCTTCTCTACCTAGCTGTTTGTCTGCCAAGCTTGAACTGTTTGAATAGACCTTATTCTCTAATGCTAAAACAAGAAGTTTAAACATGGTCTGGCCAAGACTAAGCTATTGAGCCATCCATTAAGTGTGACAACAATCATTGATTGCATAATTTTTAACTTGTTTGCAAAAAATAGGACAGTAGTGGCATTTTGACTAGCCACTTTCCTGGTCTTTTCTTTGGGGTTCATTTTCTTTGTTTTCTTGACCAATTCATTCTTTTTTCCCTTTGATTTTTCTTTTAGGGTATACTGTTAGGCCCCTATACTACTAGTGTAACCTCTTATTGTTATTAGTACAACCCACTTATTATATTGATGTACCCATGTAGTGCCCATATTGTTACTAATGTGCCCCATAGAAGCCCACTATTGTTATTATTGTGCCCTTACATTATTATTGTTATGTCGGCTCTGATTATGTTATGACCCCTTAGACTCCTATATATAGAAAGGAGGTCTTTTCATTTGTATCATCCAAGAATTGTTCATTCATGTAATATAAAGGAGGTTTCCCCCTCGAAGAGGCTGAATTCTAAGGCGTTGATCTATCTTTTCTATCTTTTCTTGAGCTAGTTTCATAACATTTGGTATCGGAGCTTTGGATTCTAGGGTTTCACTGCTCCAAACAGGTCATCGTGGCATTTTCACTATAACATTTTTTGTGTGACGTTTTCAGAAGTCGCAAAAAAAACCCATTTGAGAAGAAATCGCGCTGAACCTTGGGTCCGAATTTCAGAGCTTTTTGCGTGATATTTGCGGAGATATGATCTGAGGAAGTTGGTCTTTTTGCAGACTCCTGAATTACATTCCAAACAGGTGACCTGGGGAAAATTGTCATAACTTTCTCTCTGAGCATTTGATTGAAGGTATAGAAAGAGGACGGACTGTAGTTTCTTGTATATCTTTTTCAAAGCCAAAGGTTGAAAAATTGACACGTGGCACTTCATACAAGTTCGCTCTTCTGGAAAGGTCTATAATCAGGTCATCTTGGGAGATTGTGCATAACTCTTTTTTGGAGAATCCAATTTGGATCAGACTAGTGGCATTGGAAAGAGGACATAGAGAGCTACTACAGGTAGCAATTTTAGAACTTAAATATCTGCAAGTACAGAGTTACAGTCATTTCAAGTTCGAGGTCCCAAAATCAAGAAAAAGCAAGATGAGGAAGTTTGATGGCAAGGATCTGGTAAATTGGATACTTCAGATGGAGCAATATTTTGATCTACATGGTGTACCACTGTTACAAAAGGTATGTATTGCATCTTCATATTTAGAACCGGATCAATTTTTATGGTATAAAGGGCTTTGTTCTCGTAAAAAACTTTTTACGTGGTCAATTCTCACGGAGGAAATGATAGCACATTATGAGGATACAAAGAGCAACACCTTCTTTAGAGCAACACCACAACAATTAGAAAGAGTAAAAGGGCTTTGTGACATATTTGAAAGTAAAATTATGGCAACAAGGAAGTCTACCCCTCACAACTATAAATATGGACGTGTTTTTCCTCCTAGCCTTCCACAACCTACAAGGGTTACACCACAACAATTGGAAGAAAAAATAGAAAAAGGGATTTGTTACAATTGTGATAGAAAATGCACTAAAGGTCATAAGTGTGATGAGAAGAAAATATTTTACATAGAGTATGAAGAGGAGGAAGAAAAGGATCAAGAAACATCAAAAGAAGAAGATATATGCCAGGACCCGACCCCAGAGAAAGAAGAAATGAATCAGAACATATCTTGTAAACTATTGGCAAGAATGAACACTCCTCAAACTCTCAAGATAGAAGGAAATATCAAGAAGAAAAAGGTGCAAGAAGTGAAAGATCACATCAAGAAAGAAGAAATGAATCCAACCATCTCTTGTAATTCACTGGTCGGAATTACCACTCCTCAAACTAGCAAGACAAAAGGACATATCAAGAAGAAAAATGTTCAAGAAGTGAAAGATCACATCAAGCGTCAAGAAATGAATCCGACCATATCTTGTAAAGGATTGGAAGAAATTACCACTCCTCAAACTCTAAAGATAGAAGGACATATCAAGAAGAAGAAGGTTCAAGCAGTGAAAGATCACATCGAGCATCAACAACAAGTTCTCCAACTTTTAAAGGATAGCGCCACTTCGGTGAAAAATCAAATGAAACAACAGGTAGATCAACATCATAGTGAAAAATGTTTTGATGTAGGCGATTGGGTATTTTTACTGCTACATCTAAAGCAAGATATTTATGAGAAGGAAATGTTGGCAATACTACATGCACTTAAAAAATGGTGACCTTACCGAATGGGAAGACTCTTCAAGGATGAGGATGTGGAAGCATTGTTTTGTGCTATTTCTATTATCCAACCAGATTGGATAAACGAAGCCAGGGATGAATGGAAGGACAAAGAAGTATGGACACTTATTCAAAAGTTGCAAAAGATCCCATTTCAAACAATATTTCCAGATATTGAAAAGGAAGGAAAAATCATATTGGAACTTGGAGCAGTCATAGAAACAAGAACCCGACAGCTACGAAATCGATCAATTTCAGAGTATCTCATCAAGTGGAAGAACTTACCCACTGAAGATTCCACATGGGAGGACAAGAATTTTATATAGAAGCATCAAGAACTACTCAAGCGTTGAGGACAACGCTTTTTGAAGGAGAGGGGCATGTTAGGCCCCTATACTACTAGTGTAACCCCTTATTGTTATTAGTACAACCCACTTATTATATTGATGTACCCATGTAGTGCCCATATTGTTACTAATGTGCCCCATAGAAGCCCACTATTGTTATTATTGTGCCCTTACATTATTATTGTTATGTCGGCTCTGATTATGTTATGACCCCTTAGACTCCTATATATAGAAAGGAGCTCTTTTCATTTGTATCATCCAAGAATTGTTCATTCATGTAATGTAAAGGAGGTTGCCCTCTCGAAGAGGCTGAATTCTAAGGCGTTGATCTATCTTTTCTATCTTTTCTTGAGCTGGTTTCATAACATATAACCTCTTTACATTTTTTAAATTTTTTGGTTTTCTCGAAATATGGAACCTTTGTAGCATGGAAAGGATGATAATATTTGGCATTTCCACACTCAATCATGAAATATGACACCTATTGTTATAGGAACCTAACAGTGGCTCCACTTGGGGATGGCTTTTCTAGGTGAAAAGCCAAGAACAACAGGTCAGATGGCCTTATATTCAACTTTGGCTGCAATTTGAAATTTCCTTTTGCTGTAAACCAATAAACTGTATCTTCGTGGCATATATACATTTTTCATGAGCTGATTTGAAGAGAATTATAGCTCTATATGTGGCATTTTTCCAAGTATTAGTCATCATTTTTCTAGCTCCCAAGTCTTCTTCTTAATTTCTTCTGATAAACTCAAAATATAACACAAAAAGGTGGCACAATTCCTTCCTTTTTCCTCAAAATTTGTTGCATCTTACTCCTTATCTTATTGCTGTAATAAACTGCTGAAAATAGACACTATTTATGTACAAATTATAGTTCTAACATGTTAACAAAGAGGATCAAAATAATTCTTGAGCATTCACCCATTGACTAGCCCATCCTCTGCCTCTGTACCATCTAGGCTTCTCAAAAAATAGGTGTTGTTTCCTTGTACAGCTTGGATGACAAAAGGTCCTTTCCATAGGAAATCAAATTTGCCATGTTTTCCTTTGTCTTCCCTCCTAGAATCCCACTTCAACACTTTGTCACCTATGAAAAAATCTTCTTCCTTTGTCCTTTTGTTAAAAATCTTCTTTAGTTTCTCTTGTAGGATATGAGATCTGTGATACACTTCTTCTCTGGTTTGCTGTAAATGAATTGTTTGATTGATTCTTCTCTGAATGTCATTGGGTTCTGCCTATATTTCTTGCAGTAATTTTACCACAGGGATTCCCAAGGATGAAGGGAATACTGCCTCCATGCCATAAACCAACTCATAGGGGCTTGTCCCAATAGATCTCTTTGTGGTTAGCCTGTCTGCCCAAAGTGCATTAACAAGCTTTTTGTGCCAATTCTTCTTGTTTTCCTCCAATACTATCTTTATGATGTTGATCAAGCTTTTGTTGGATGACTCAACTAGACCATTACCTTGAGGGTAATAAGCTGTGGAGTGGCCCAAGGTAATATGATATTTCTGACAAAAATTAATCAGTCTCTTGGATTTAAAGGCAGCAGCATTGTCTGTTATGATCTTTTCCAGACAGCCAAATCTAGATAGGATATTGGTTTCTAGGAATTGCATGATGATTGAGTCATTGGCTTGCCTACAAGGGATGGCCTTTATCCACTTGGTGAAGTAATCTGTGGCAGTTAAAATCCACTTATGTTTGCCAGAGGAAGAAGGGTGAACCTCTCCAATGAAATCTAGACCCCATTGTTGAAATGGTCTTTCCGTGGAAATGGGTTTCAGGGGTAAAGGTAAAAGCTTTCTCTTGCCTTCAAAGATTTGACATTTATGGCAAGAAACTACAAACTTCTTTACATCAGCAAACAGGGAGGGCCAATAAAACCCAGCTCTTAGAATTTTATCAGCTGTTAACTTCCAATACAAATGTCCACCACAATCTCCTGCATGAAATTCTTTAAGCACTTTGTCAGTTTCATCCTTTGTTAAGCAATTCAGCAAAATATCTTCATGAATTTTCCAAAATAAAACATTGTCTATAATACAAAACTTGGAAGCTTTCATTTTCAAGAATCTCTTTTTAGTTCTGGATAACCGTGGAGGAGATTGCAGGTTTAACAATACATAAATTATATCAGCATACCAAGGTGATTGTAAGAAGGCTTGATTGATCTGTGGAGTCGCCATCCCCTGCTCGTTATCCAGTTCATTGATATCAAGGGCTTGAAAATTGGTTTCAGTCATAAATTTGGCTAATCCTTGTCCTTTTATAAGTTTTGTTGGCTTAATTTCAAGGTCATATTCCAAAATATTAGCTATCCATTCGCCCCTCTTGCCTTCAATTCCTTCTTGAGTTAGAATATCTTTGACCACGACATTTGGGACATAAGCTATTATATGAGAGTACAAGATGTAAACTCTGAAATCCTTGATGGCTTTTACAAGGGCATAAGCTTGTTTTTCCATGATTTGATATTTTAAAGGAGCATCTCTAAGTGCTTTGCTGAAGAAAGCAATGGGTTTCTCACATCCTTGATCATCTTTTTGTAATAGGACAGTAGCAATAGTATGCTCATATGAAAAGGGAAAGATTATGAAGTCTCTATCAAAATTTGGGCTTGTGAGGACCAGTGTTTTGGTTAAGGCTATTTTGATTTCCTCAAAGGCTTGCTTAGCTTCTATTGTCCATTTGACTTTGGAATCTTTCTTCAGCATTTTATTCAACAGTCTTGTTAGTTCAGCCAAGTTGGGTATGAATCTTCTTAGGAAATTGATCTTTCCTAGAAAAGCTTGCAATTCTTTAATGTTTCTTGGATGAGGGACTTGGAGGATAGCTTGTATTCTGTCAGGGTCAATTCTTATGCCATATTTTGAAATTTTGTGACCTATGAGTTTGCCTTCTTCTAGGCCAAACAATGATTTCTTTGGGTTCAATGATATGCCATATTTTCTGCAAATTAGGAACACTTGTCTTAAATGTTCTAAATGTTCTTGATCTAATTTGGAGAAAGCATTGAGGTCATCAAGATATATGACTAAAAAATCATGAATCTCTTTTGGAAAGGCTATGTCCATTGCTCGTTGAAATGTGGCCCCTGCATTCTTAAGTCCAAAAGGCATTTTTACATATTTGAAAGTTCCCCAAGGGGTTGTAAAGGCAGTTTTGTCTTGATCATCCGGGTGAACTAAGATCTGATTAAATCCTGAGAAGCCATCTAATAGTGAGATCCTAGAAGCTCCTACTACCCTTTGTAAGATGTGATCCATTTTTGGTAAGGGGTAGTGGTCTTTGAGAGAGACTTTATTCAGATTTCTCAAGTCAACACACAGTCTTATCTCTCCCTTTTTCTTCCTGGTGGGCACTACATTTGAAATCCATTCTGGAAATCTAATGGGAGCGATTATTCCAGCTTGGTACATTCTTTTGACTTCCTTTTCAATGAGAGGAAGGAGCACTGGATTAACACTTATAATTTTTTGTTTAAAAGGCTTTTGATTTTCTTTTAAAGGTATTGTGTGTTGGATGACAGAAGTATCATAGGACTTGAGGTCCTCATAGCTCCATGCAAAGACATCTTGAAACTCTTTAAACAACTCAATGTGTTTCAGTTTTTGATTTGGAGGCAAGGCTTTGGAAAATTTTATCATTTTAGGATTCTGTGCAGTCCCTATATTACAGTCCTCAATCTATGCATTTAAAGGCTGCATTTTTGGCTTTCTTGGTATGTCATTTGAATAAAAAATATCTTCCAAAGGAGTCAAGCTTGTGGGCAGAAAATTATCTTTCAACTCAATTACTTCAGATTCTCCCTCAGCAATTTCATCAAGGTCCTTTTGTTTCAGCTCTTGCAGGTTTTTGCTAGTAAAGATTGTTGGATGCAAAATGTGATTTTCTGTTTCAGCTGATATATTTTTCTCCATTTTGTCTATTTGTTGTTGATCACAAAGGGTGCTTGTGTCTATGTTTGTGCTTGAGAATTCCTCTTTCAAAGTCAAGAAATTATTGATTTGTGTATCATTTTCAAACACTTGCCAATTTTTTACATTATCTGGAACAACAAGCCTATGCTTAATCTCAGCAGTAAAGTGGTGATTAGGCTCAAATGGCAGCTTGCAAGTGCTGGCAAAAGTTGCCAAACTATCAGCATGTAGATTATGATTTCTTGGAATTTTAGTGAGCTGAAATTCTAAGAAGGTGTTAAGTATTTCAATTGCTGCCCCTCTGTAAGCTCTTAGCCTAAGATCATTTGTAACAAAGTTCCCCTTCATCTGCTGGATAATCAAATCTGAGTCTCCTAGAATTGAAATCTTAGTCACCCCTAAACTTCTAATCAGTTTGAGTCCCAGCAAAAGGGCTTCATATTCGGCCATATTGTTTGTACATCTAAAATTCAGCCTATATGCATGTCCTTGAGCATGGTCATTCTGAATATTGTGTATCCAAATCCCTACCCCTGCTCCTAGTTTATTTACTGACCCATCAAACTCTAAGTACCATAAGACTTGCTGATTGTAACTAGCCTTAGGAGTTTTGGAAACTGTCTTAATGGGCAGATTTGGATTTTGTAACTGGTATGGTATGTCTTGTTTGTTTGCTGCATCATTTATTTCAACAATTTTTTGATCTTGAGCAGTAGATTCTTCATTTATGCTTCTTGCTTGTGCCAATTCTAGCAACTTACCATCAGTTTTGGGGCACATCTCAGCATTGTATAAGATAAACGAATCCATATCTGAATGCAAGGAGCAAATGGGAAAGTTTTGGGGCTTTTCTTGACTGTTGACCACATATTTCATCAATGTTTCCCAGTACAATCTCTTTGGCTGGACAAAGACTGAAATGGTGGCATAATACATATCTAGCTGCAAATATCCTTGGAGTTTTGCACCCCAAGATCTGGACAAAATCATTACATACTTTGGTGGAATATCAGCTACCACCACATCCATTAAATAGTCTTGGCAGGGTATTGTACTAGAGATACAAACAAATCTTTGATAAGGCCTAGACACTTGACCTGGCTCGAATCGAATGAGAACAAGTCCTTGTATGGCCTTGTGATATCTAGGTCCAATCTTTCCATCACAGATTTAGGCATTAGGTTATGGGAAGTGTCAGAGTTGGTCTGGTCAACCCTCTGTCAGAGATCAAAGCTCTTTGTGCATTTCAATTTTAGGTGTTCCGCTCCATCCACCCAGCTACATTTCACTAGGGACATGCCACGATCTGACGGAGATAGTCATGCTAGTCATTTTCCCTCATCTCTGGCCCCTGCTGGTTCAGGTCTTGGTCCATAATCACTAAAGTTCATGATAGTCAAGGTCTGGTCATATTACAGGGAAAAGTAATTTTTAATGTTGGGTCTAGGAAATCATCAATGTGGTCTTTGAAAAAAATGTCAAGAACAAGCCATGCAGGCCAGAGGGAGACCTTATACAGCTACAGTTCAGAAAGCTTCATTATCACCTGAAGAGACATCGACTCTTCTTCAAAACTCTGTTTTGAAGAAAAGTCAAACAAGGTCAACTATGACAAAATTTTCGAAAAAATTGCTAGTTGACATTTTCAGATGTATTCATGGATTTCAAAGACAAAGGCCCAGTCACACAGTCCCCACAAAGAAATGCCGATAATTTTATCATGAGAGCCAAAATTTCAAAGAAAAAGGGAAAAAGCAGAGTGTTTTAAAGTCAATAAAAAGTGAAAAACATAAACATTATAAAGTGGGTTTTCAAAGAAGAAAAAATTGAACCCAACTCTCTCAAAGCCTATATATATTTGTTTTGACCCAAAACTAAGTCATTGTGATAAGGAAAAGCTTGAGAGAGGCATTGTTGAAGAAAAGAGAGCTAAGTAGGAGGAATTCGAGTAAGGAGGGCAGATTTCTAGGTGGCGCGGCACATACACCAGGGCACGATGCATCGGCAACCAACCCACAGTGAAAAATCAACAAGAGCGCGATGCACTTAGGGCACGCGACGCACTGGACTTGGCGCGCGACGCACACAGCCAGGGAGCTCAAAACACTTGCAAATTCATTCTATATCCCGGTTGAAGGCTAGCAAACAAGAGGTAGGCTCGAATGAAACCCCTCCTCTTTCAATTTGGTCAATGGTTGGTGTTTCTAAGATGTTGAATAAGATCCAAAGCATATTGGCCATCCATGCAAATAATCACCAAAGAAAAAATGATAAACGGGGTTGCAAGTTCGAAGACACCACCAAGGTTTTCCTCCTATCCCCTTGTCCCCTCACTCCTCGTCATTTTCCACCTCCATTCCACCTTGCCTCCTAAAGAAACTGCCTTAAAGCCCTCTCCCCTGTTTTTCCAAGCAAATTAATGTTGTTTAACAGTGCGTGGCGCACACACAAGGTGGCGCGGTGCACTCAGGGTGCGCGGCGCACTCAGGGTGCACGGTGCATTGGGAGCCTGGCCATAGTGGTAACACTGCACTAGCACGATGCATACCCAGCGCGCGGCACACTGGGAAAAAGCGCACGGTGCACAGGCCTATGAGCCTAAAAAAGCACTGAAACTCCCAAATTTTCATAAATGGCTCACAACATTGCAAAAGTGGCCCTAGATATTTTAACCGTTGATCCTTAACTCAAAGAAAAATATGTTTTGGTGATCGTGAAATCGAAGGGCAAAACTTTTATTAAGTAAACCCAAAAATGACACAAAGAAGGGCAAAAAAAAGCTAGGGTTTTGCTACAGTGACACGATTGCTAAATAAGCTCCTATCCTACCTCTATCAGCTAATTCCCCTGGAGCAGTTTCCCCTAATAGTTACCCTAGCTACATTGTAATCATATCTGTGCATCCCTTTTATTCCTATAGCAAAAAAATCCCAAACCCTACCCGATCAAAACTATACCCCAAACACTCCCAAATCCCTGATAAATTTCTCCTTTAAACCCCCATTCCCCTTTTCATCATTCCCCTTCTAACACTCACCTATTTTATTGTCCCCTTGGTGACAGATATTCAGAGCATTCATCAGTTTCATTGGATTCAGAGGGCAGCATTAAACTCAGGGTACAAGCAACAGTAATGGCATCAGAAAATTCATCAGATCATGAGGAAGGTACCCACAGTGACACATCTTCAGGAGAGAGGGCCCATAGGAGGCATCATCGGAGCGACAGACATCTCAAAGATGAGCCAAGCACCCTCACTGAGCTGCAGGCATGCCCACTTGCCATGTCTTGTTTCAAGCACTTGGGATGTTATGAATTTTGTCAAAGGGTGTCAAATGTCAAAGTCCATCATGAGTTGGCCTGCCTTTTTGCACTTCATCTACAGGGAATCCAATCTGTCCTGGCGGGGGTCACTTTCACCTTGACACCGGAAACCATATCAGTGGCAACAGGGATACCGAACGTTGGGGAAAAGTGGCATAAGAAAAAGAAGGTGGAGAGGAATCTTTATGAGCCTTACAGCAAGAACAGTTGTTTGAGCCAGCTCACCAGAGTTTTTCCATTCAGGTGTTTAAGGGATGAGTATGCCCCACTCATGAGATTGATCATGAAGTATTTCAGTTGCGAGGGGAGGTTTTCTTGCCTCTATGCCTATCACATCCACTTCCTCATGCACTTCACCAGGGTGCGGATGGTGAGCCTCCCATTTTTCATCTACAACAACATTGAGAAGATGAGAAACTTCATGGAGCGCAAGACCCCACGACAGTAGCGAAACAGTGTCTATCATTTTTCTCTCATCCGGATTTTAGTGGACCATCAGTTGGGATTGCAGGGTATTGCTTGGGAGGACTTCATCTCCAGTGATTTCTTCAGCGCTCCACCGGTGATATCAGAGGCAGAACATGAGGTGGGAGGTCCTTCACATCAGTTTGAGCCTGAGATGGGAGGTCCTTCACATCAGTTTGAGCCTAAGATGGGAAGTCCTGCACATCAGTTTGAGAGCAATGAGACCGCCACCATGCCAGTTTTCATTACATATCAAAGAGGCTATCCGAAAGGCACCAGACCGTTGTTTGCAGCAGCGAAGCGAGTGTTATCTCCACCCGGGATGGAAGGGGCCTCGCTTTTGACATCACCACCCCAGGAGCAGGGTAAGGGCAAGGATTCAGTTCAAGAGGAAGGGCCATCAGGTGAGCAAGAAACCGAGTTTTTTCTCCTCCAGGATGACGAGACAGATGCAGAACCAACCAATGAGGAGCTTATAGATATCATCAGGGAGCAGTAATCAGAGATTGAAGACTTGACCATTGATCTAGAAAGGGCCAAGTGGAGCATGAACTACCTGGAGCAGAGAAACAAACAGCTTGAGGACCAACAGATGATCATAGAGCTGCAGAACATCTATGAGCAGCGCCAAGCTACTCAAAGAAGAAGGGTTCCGCTCACCTTTTTGGAGCAAGAAATCAATGAAGACCGGGAGTCCAACCTTGAGAGGGTCAACATGCATTTGGAGAGGTTGTTGGACAAAGAAAACATGTATAAAGACATGCTGAGGTGCATGACTCATCACTACCAGGCCCGCAACATGAGTTCCAAAGCAAGAATCAGGAGCCTAAAGGCAAAATTGAGCAAAGCGAGAAAAGAGGCAAAAGAGGCAAAGGAGGAAAAGGAGCAAGATCGACTTTGAATCTTGGCTGAGGCTTCCTTGGCATAGAAAAGCACTTCATAGGGAACCTCCAGCCTAAATTTCAAAAAATTTGGGCAAATTTTGGTCACAAGCAAAATTTTTGGGCACAAAACAAGAAATTTCTCCCTGTGTGCCGCGCCACTGGCGCGACGCTAAAATTCTAGCACTCTAATTGAGGAATGGCTTGCATATTTGGATTCGACATTGAAAAATATGTTTTCTGGTGTCTGGGCAAGAAATTTTGACAAGTTTTGGGTCTCCTAAAGGTAAAAAAAACACCCAAAAATGGCCTCTCTGCCACTTTTTGGACACACAGAAAGCAGTCTTGGGAGAATGAAGTTTGGGAGGGGCAAATGAGCTTCAAATTTAGAAATTCCAGTTGGGTTGGAAAGTAGACAGGACAGGCTTTCCAACAAGACCATTAGGACACATTTTGGACACATGTAAGTGCCCCAAAATAGGATCTAGAGTGGCGCAATTCACAAGGAATTTGGCACGGCGCACAAGGGAAAAAACTGCCAAATTGCTCCCGTTTCGGAAATTTCGGGTTGCGACTTCTCCAAGTGGGCGCGGTCATCTGCTCTTCGGTTTTTTGGCACCAAAGGTGGCTTTTAAAGAGTTTTCTCTCCAGGTGGGCATCTATCCAAGTGGCAAAGAATGCAAAGGGTCACCCCAGCCTAATGTCATGCTTGAGAACGCTGCACCTGTAGCTGATGGTTGGCTCTCCATCTCCTTTTCGAAATGATTTGAGTAACTTCCCAACCCTTGGACGTTCCATCTCTTCTCTACACTTTCTATATATTGTAAGCAAGTTATTTGCAAAGGGTTGGCTGGCTTGTAACTTCTGGGAGACTGTGGCAAAGAAACTCTGTTTCTGCACTGTGTATTTTTGACAGAGAGTTAATGAAAGGCAGCGGCTCTGTTTCATGAGATTCTTGTGGTTGTGAGTGTAGCAAATGTGTTCTTATGTTCCATATGTATCTTTTTATGTTTTGTAATTCATTTCATGTTTCATTTCAGTGAAACTTTCTAGGTGAGATTATGTAGAATTCAATTTATATTGCTCTACCTGTGGGAAAATTTCATGTGCAATGTTATTCTTTTGTTGAAAAGGACTCATGCGACCATGCCCTTTTCACTATCTTCAGCAATCTTTTCATTCCCCGTCACCTTAAGTCAAAATTTATGCGCTTCCCACCTACCTTGCCTCACGAAATAATCTGTGCCTTCATTCTCAATTCTATGTTCTTTGCTAAGCGCCAGTCCCATATACATCCGAGAAGCTTGGTCACTTCAAAAATATTTTCCAAAATCCCTTTTCACTTACTAGCCTAAGGTAAATATTGCACTTCAAGTCATCTCAGACCCTTTTGCCTATCCATTCACTAAGTGTGACTTGGAGAGAGCCCTCTCCTGCTCTTGTAGGGCTAGCTACCAGACTGAGCATGGTTTGTGGTTACCCTAATTTTTGCCTTCCTTCAGCCTAAGGCAAATTTAGGTGATAACATAGTGGTGACTCCACTGGGGACTACAAGTTGAAAATCAAATCCCATTGTATCACAAGAATTCTAGGCTTCTGGATGATGAGCTTAGAAATGGAAAGGCTGAGTAAGTTGGTTGTGTCTCATAATTCCTCTCAATAGCACGCTGGCTTCAAGACAATATACCAGAGCGAATCCGGACCCGGACCCGGACCCTCCTCACATTTATGAAAATCCTAATTTGATCCCAAGACTCCTTTGTCAAGAAAGCACCATAACCCCTGTTTTCAAATCCCATTCATGTCCCGACATTTTTGAGTATCTTGAAGAGCTTGAGTTTGACGAACGATTTGAGATATCATTATTTGAATCTAAATCCGAAAAGGCTGTTTATTACACCGTCCCCGATCCGCAATTTCTTGTAGACCTTGAGATGGAAAGAGCTAATAGATTAATTGATAATTATATTGCCACACAGCCCCAAACTCCAAGTGCAATCCCCTTGAAAACTGTGCACACTCCTCTAACACCTCCAAGGTCAAATCCACCAAGAATGATGGCTGCCCGTTTTGCACCCCTTGTTCTACCCCAAGTCCTAGATGACATGCCAAATTACTATCAAAGTAAAATCCCATTTTTTGATGGCACTCCTAACAGTATTACAGCTCAAAAACATGTGGATAAAATGGCAGATTTCTATGAACTTCATGAGATCGATGCAGAGAATGTGGAAATGAGGCTCTTTGTACAAAATTTGCAAGTGATGTGAGGAAATGGTTCAAAGGTTTGACGTCTGCAAGCATCACCACCTTGGCTGAGCTACAAAGAAAATTTTTGAACAAGTGGGAAGTGAAAAAGAATCCCCTTCAAATTCTGGCCGAGTATGAACAGATCAAATGGAACGCCGGTGAGTCGGTCCAAGATTATTGTGTTAGATTTAATGTAGTCTACAACGAAATCCCAGACCATCTAAAGCCACCTGTGGGACTAGCAATGATGAAGTTTCCGGATGGCTTTGATGCTGACATGGCATACCAATTGAGAGAGAGAGAACCCGCTACAATGGAAGATGTGCAGAAAATTGCGGTGAGCGTTGAGGAAAATCTGCTGTCCAAAAGAGCTAGAGCGAAAGCAGAGAAGAAAACCACGGTGAAAGAAGAATCTTCTTCAAAGGATCAGCTGCTCAGGAAGGTAGAACAGATGCTTGAGAGAGTAAAACTTGACAAGCCAAAGCCACAAGTTAGGAATCCTAACTTTCGTGGCCAACAACAGCCACAATATAGGATAAGACAAAGAGATCAGCGGACTCAAGAGCAGACATCACAACAGCCGGTACAAACACCTTTGCAGCAGAATTTCGTGCATGGACCGGAGTCAGATGAGGACGAGAATGTAATAGGTGAGGAAAACCATCTTTTTACTCCAGATGAGCTGCCTACTTACATCACCGAGGAAGAAGAATGTGCAGTAAATTCAACTACACACCAAGACACTGATTTTACTTTAGCTAACAAAACCGTGTTGGAAGAAGAGTCAGAAGAATATCAAAGGGGGTATATGAATGCTTTGTCCACACAACAACAATGATATTCCCTTAGAAACAGAGATGTACCAGCCAAACCAATTCAGAAAAAGAAGGAGGATGAAACAACAAAGAAGGATCCATCAGCTACACAAAGAAAGGGAAAGGAGGCGGTTGTTCCAGAGAGCAGCAAATCAAAGTTAGTAGAACAATCACAGCAACTAGCCACCTCAAAAGAGGAGGAAAGGAAAGAGATCCCAGTCAAAGAGGTAGAAAGAACTCCCGCTTTCAGCCTAGAGAATGAGATTTCTAAGCTAAAGGTATCCATCCCTTTGACTGAAATCACGAAGAACAACGGTTACAGAGGGCAGATTTCTAAAATGTTAAATTTGGACCCAATATCCGACATGGTAAACGTGGAAGATGATCAGCCTAAAATGATTTTTGGGCCAGCAACGAATGGTGAGTCTCCTGAGAGTGAGGTGCCACCCTCCTATATTAGTTTACGGTTGCATGACTTTGTGCTACACAATGCCATGTTTGATTCCGGAGCCTCTCACAACTCATGCCCAAGGCTATCATGGATAAGCTTGGTCTGGACATCACCTTCCAATATCATGATCTCTATTCATTCGACTCCAGCAGAGTAAGGTGCATAGGGCTCATCGAAGACTTAGTTGTGAGTTTGGATCAGCTTCCTATGAAAAATGTTCTGATGGACGTAGTGGTAGCGGACATTCCTCCAAGGTTTGGCATGCTTCTTTCCAGGTCTTGGGTAGCGAAATTGAAGGGGACACTACAGATGGATTTCTCCTATGCAACAATCCCGGTGTTTGGAAAAATGAGGAAATTATATCGGGAACAAAAGATGAAGTATATGATCACAAGTAAGGAGAAACCGATAAATCATCCTATAAACTATTTACATATAGATTTAGAGTATTTTGTTTTGTTTTCAGATAGTTTAAATGAAATAGATAGTTAGATAGTAGAATCAGACGACATTCCAGAGATAACAGAAAATTTTAGAGAGATTTTGAAGAAAGAAAGACAAGAAAAGCAGCAAAAGATTGGGAAGTCAGCTGAAAACGATGGACATCAAGCAAACAATGGACAGGAAAAAAGTTTTCAACACTTGCAAGAAGAAGAAGAAGGCTTATGGACCATGGATTTTGATGGAGTAGTAGGGAATGATGGAGCTGGTATTGGTATTTGGGTACACAGTCCTTTCTCCGCCCCAAACAAAGTGCCTAGTAGCGTGAGAGTTTGCTCTTACAAGCTAGCCTTCGAATGTTCCAATAACGAAGTTGAATATGAAGCTTTGATTGTTGTCCTGAAGATTCTTAGAAAGCTTAATGCAAAGAGGATTTCAGTGTATGGCGACTCCGAGTTGGTGATAAAACAGGTTAGAGGTGAGTATCAAGCAAAAAATCCTAGGATGTGGGCCTATCGTAATGCAGTTTTGGACATCTTGAAGCTATTTTCCGAACACACCTTGACATGTGTGCCACGAATACAAAATAGTATTGCTGATGCTCTTGCCAAGGCAGCGAGTAGCTTGAAGATCCCCATGAACTCCAGCAATAAATTTGAAATCCATGTCAAGCACCGTCCAACCATTCCAGACAATCAGCGACATTGGCAAGTGTTCCAAGATGATGAGGAGATTAAGGATTTTCTGCTCAACAAAGGCAAGTTCAAAGAAACCTTAATTGATGTGGAAAAAGAGGAGAACAAAAGCAATAGTACAGAAGAAGTGCAGATCAATCCTAAAGGCTTGATACCCCTAGAGGAACTTTTCGATCAAGATGATGTAGCCCGCAAGCCAACATTGCAGCCGATAGAGAAAGGTGTGGAAGAAGTCAACATTGGTACATCAGCAAATCCAAAATTGGTAAAATTGTCCAAGACGTTACCGCCAAAGATCAAGGACAAATATATTAGTTTGATGGCTTCATTTGCAGATGTATTTGCTTGGGATTATTCTGATTTAAAGACCTATGATACGAACATCATTCAGCACACAATACCTATCAAGCCCAATCAGAAACCATTTAGACAAAAGCTGAGAAGGATCAATCCGAAGTTGCTGCCATCCATCAAAAAAGAGGTAAATAGGTTGTACAAGTCAGGTATCATTGTGCCTATCAGATTTTCAGATTGGATATCTAACTGAGTGCCTATACGAAAGAAGACCGGTGAGATCCGCCTATGCATTGATTTCAGAAATCTAAACAAGGTCTCATTGAAGGACAACTATCCACTGCCCAAGATGGACCATATACTTTAGCGAGTGGTGGGGGCATCTCGTATGTCGCTGCTTGATGGTTATTCCAGATATAACCAAATTTCAGTCCATGAAGATGATAGGGATAAGACGACATTCACAACTCCATGGGGAACATTTCACTATGCCAAAATGCCATTCAATTTGAAAAATGAAGGTGCCACATTTCAGCGTGCAATGGACTTGGCGTTTGCAAATGAGAAGGATGTGTTTTTGGTGGTGTACTTGGATGACTTGACGGACATTTCAAAATATGATGAAGAGCACATGCATCACCTGAAAATTGTCTTTCAAAAATGCAGGAAATATTGTTTATCGCTGAATCCTAAGAAGAGCTTGTTCGCCATGGAGGAAGGCCAATTACTTGGGAATATCATTTGAAAATATGGCATCCGCATAGACCCAGCACGTGTGCAAGCAATCCAACAAATCGATCTATCTAGGAACAAAAAGGAGATACAGTCATTTAATGGTAAGATGAATTTTCTGCGTCGTTTTGTGCCTAATCTTGTGGAACACTTGAAAGAAATGACCAACATGCTTAAGAAGGATAGCCAGGTGAAATGGACGGATGAGGTTGTAAAATCTTTCAACTTGGTCAAATTGGCCCTCTGTTCAGCTCCAGTTCTAGTCAGCCCGGATTACACTCAAGATTTCATATTGTTTTCATTTTCTTCTAAGCACACTATGGCAGCGGTATTGTTGCAGAAAAGGGATGATCATGAAAGACCCATTGCATTCTTCAGCAGGGCTATAAGGGATGCAAGTTTGAAGTACAACATCATTGAGAAGCAAGCCCTGGAATTGGTGAAGGCACTGAAGGATTTCCGGGTGTATATCTTACATTCTCACATCCTGGCCTATGTTCCTAATACTGTTGTGAAGGATGTTTTAGTGCAGACCGATCCGGAAGGGAGAAGAGGCAAATGGATCGCAGCCTTGCTAGAATACGATGTTGAGCTGATCGCTGCCATGTCCGATGAGAATGAGGAAGGAATGTCAATTCAGGTATCCGAAATGTTTGCTTTGTCCCCATGGTATTCTGATATAATATATGTGCTGAAAAATCTATCACCACCCGGCATGGCTAGAAACAAAGCGAGAACACTTAAATTGAAAGCTACCAAGTTTTGTATCTTGAATTCTGCACTGTATTGGAAAGATCCTGGTGGCATTTTGTTAAACTGTCTGGTGGAAGAGGAGGCAAGGAAATTCATGGAGGATTTCCATGGAGGAGAGTGTGGTGGACATTTTTTTTGGAAATCAACAGCAAACAAAATTTTGAGAGTGGGGTACTACTAGCCTACTTTGTTTGCTGATGTGCATAAGATGGTAAAGCGCTGTCATAAGTGTCAAATTTTCGAAGGGAAACAGAAATTACAGCCTTTGCCACTTAAGCCTATCGAAGTGAGCACTCCATTCCAGCAGTGGGGGTTGGATTTCATTGGGGAAATTCATCCCGCCTCTTCCAGACAGCATAGGTGGATCCTTATAGCGACGGACTACTTCACAAAATGGATTGAGGCAGCCCCTACCAGACAAGCCACAGACACGGTAATCATTTCATTTCTTGAAAATAACATCTTGTCTTGCTTTGGTTGTCCAAACAAAATAATCACTGATAATGCAGCAGCTTTTAAATCGAAAAGGATGGTAGAATTTTGTCACAAATATCACATAATTTTGGGTCATTCAACTGCCTATCATCCGCAAGGCAATGGATTGGCGTAATCTTCGAATAAATCTTTGGTCAACATCATCAAGAAGCTGCTAGAAATAAATAAGAAGAGCTGGAGCAAGAGGTTGGTCCATGCACTTTGGGCAGATCGAATTAGTCAGAAAAAGTCTATTGGTATGTCACTGTTTGAGCTGGTTTATGGAGTGGACACAGTATTTCCTACTTCCCTTGCTGCCCCGGTGGTCAAACTTCTTCAGGAGGCCGGCAGTGAGGAAGATCCCATGCAGAGAAGGATGAATCAAATGATCCACTTGCAACAAACAAGAGAAGAAGTTTTCAAAAAAACATCCAAGTTGCAGGAGAAGATAAAGAAAATCTATGACAGAAAAGCGAAAGCAGATAAATTTCAGTTGGATGACGTGGTGCTGAAGTGGGATGCAAGGAATGAAGAGAAAGGCAAGCATGGAAAGTTCGAAAATCTATGGAAAGGACCTTTCAAGATTGCAACATATAGAGGTTAGAATGCCTTTCTTCTGAAGGAAATGAATGGGGAAGACTGTCCCGGAGGGCCGATCAATGGTCGGCTACTCAAGCGGTATCATTGTTGATCTATTAACGCTCCTTCCATTGTCATTGTAAATACCATTTTTATTTCAGTTTCTTTTCAGTATGTAAAGTCAGTTTTTGAGTTATTCCAATTGTCAAGTTTGAGTCAATTTCTTAATTATTCCAGTTTTATAAATAAGTCAGAGTCTATGCTATTTATCAAAATGATGACTCCATAGCCCAATGGAAAAAAGGCACTGTCTAGCTCCTCCAAAGATCTACTATTCTTGGCACCTCCAAGGAGCTACCATCCCCCATTCGAGCCAATGTTAGAGTCGGTCTAGTCAGCCCTTCGTCAGAGATCAAAGCTCTTTGTGCATTTCAATTTTAGGTGTCCCGCTCCATCCACCCAGCTGCATTTCGCTAGGGACATGCCATGATCTGATGGAGATAGTCATGTTGGTCATTTTCCCTCATCTCTGGCCCTTGCTGGTTCAGGTCTTGGTCCATAATCACTGAAGTTCATGATAGTCAAGGTCTGGTCATATTACAGGGAAAAGTCATTTTTATTGTTGGGTCTAGGAAATCATCAATGTGGTCTTTGAAAAAAATGTCAAGAACAAGCCATGCAGGCCAGAGGGAGACCTTATACAGCTACAGTTCAGAAAGCTTCATCATCACCTGAAGAGACATCGACTCTTCTTCAAAACTCTGTTTTGAAGAAAAGTCAAACAAGGTCAACTATGACAAAATTTTCCAAAAAATCGCCAATTGGCATTTTCAGATGCAGTCATGGATTTCAAAGCCAGAGGCCCAGTCACATAGTCCCTGCAAAGAAATGCCAAAATTTTATCATGAGAGCCAAAATTTCAAAGAAAAAGGGAAAAAGCAGAGTGTTTTAAAGTCAATAAAAAGTGCAAAACATAAACATTATAAAGTGGGTTTTCAAAGAAGAAAAAATTGAACCCAACTCTCTCAAAGCCTATATATATTTGTTTTGACCCAAAACTAAGTCATTGTGATAAGGAAAAGCTTGAGAGAGGCATTGTTGAAGAAAATAGAGCTATGTAGGAGGAATTCGAGTAAGGAGGGCAGATTTCTAGGTGGCGCGGCACATACACCAGGGCGCGTGGCGCACACGGAGGGCACGACGCATCGACAGCCAACCCACAGTGAAAAATCAACAAGGGCACGACGCACTCAGGGCGCGTGGCTCACTGGGCTTGGCACGTGACGGACATAGCCAGGGAGCTCAAAACACTTGCAAATTCGTTCTATATCCCGGTTGAAGGCTAGCAAACAAGAGGTAGGCTCGAATGAAACCCCTCCTCTGTAAATTTGGTCAATGGTTGGTGTTTCTAAGATGTCGAGTAAGATCCAAAGCATATTGGCCATCCATGCAAATAATCACCAAAGCAAAAATGATAAACGGGGTTGCAAATTCGAAGACACCACCAAGGTTTTCCTCCTATCCCCTTGTCCCCTCACTCCTCGTCACTTGCCACCTCCATTCCACCTTGCCTCCTAAAGAAACCACCCTAAAGCCCTCTCCCATGTTTTTCCAAGAAAATTAACGTCGTTTGACAGTGCGCGGCACACACACAAGGTGGCACGGTGCACTCAGGGTGCGCAGTGCACTGGGAGCCCAACCACAGTGGTAACACTGCACTAGCGCGACGCATACCCGGCGTGCGGCACACATGCTTGTGAGCCTAAAAAAGCACCGAAACTCCCAAATTTTCATAAATGGCTCACAACATTGCAAAAGTGGCCCTAGATCTTTTAACCATTGATCCTTAACTCAAAGAAAAATATGTTTTGGTGATCATGAAATTGAAGGGCAAAACTTTTATTAAGTAAACCCAAAAATGACACAAAGAAGGGCAAAAAAAAGCTAGGGTTTTGCTACAGTGACACGATTGCTAAATAAGCTCCTATCCTACCTCTATCAGCTAATTCCCCTGGATCAGTTTCCCCTAATAGTTACCCTACTACATTGTAATCATATCTGTGCATCCCTTTTATTCCTATAGCCAGAAAAATCCCAAACCCTACCCCATCAAAACTATACCCCAAACACTCCCAAATCCCTGATAAATTTCTCCTTTAAACCCCTATTCCCCTTTTCGTCATTCCCCTCCTAACACTCCCCTATTTTATTGTCCCCTTGGTGACAAATTTTCAGAGCATTCATCAGTTTCATTGGATTCAGAGGGCAGCATTAAACTCAGCGTACAAGCAGCAGTAATGGCATCAGAAAATTCATTAGATCATGAGGAAGGTACCCACAGTGACACATATTTAGGAGAGAGGGCCCATAGGAGACATCACCAGAGTGGCAGAAATCTCAGAGATGAGCCAAGCACCCTCACTAAGCTGTAGGCATGCCCACTTGCCATGTCTTGTTTCCAGCACTTGGCATGTTATGAATTTTGTCAAAGGGTGTCGAATGTCAAAGTCCATCATGAGTTGGCCCGCCTTTTTGCACTTCATCTACAGGGAGGCCAATCTGTCCTGGTGGGGGTCACTTACACCTTGACACCGGAAACCATATCAGCGGCAACAGGAATACCGAACGTTGGGGAAAAGTGGCATAAGAAAAAGAAGGTGGAGAGGCATCTATATGAGCCTTACATCAAGAACAGTTGTTTGAGCCAGCTCACAGAGTTTTTCCATTCAGGTTTTTGAGGGATGAGTATGCCCCACTAATGAGATTGATCATGAAGTATTTCAGTTGCGAGGGGAGGTTTTCTCGCCTTGCCTATCACATCTGCTTGCTCATGCACTTCTCTAGGGTGCGGATGATGAGCCTCCCATTTTTCATCTGTAACAACATTGAGAAGATGAAAAACTTCATGCAGCATGAGACCCCACGACAACAGCTAAAAAGTGTCTATCATTTTTCTCTCATCCGGATTTTAGTGGACAATCAGTTGGGATTGCAGGGTATTGCTTGGGAGGACTTCATCTCCAGTGATTTCTTCAGCGCTCCACCAGTGATATCAGAGGCAGAACATGAGGTGGGAGGTCCTTCACATCAGTTTGAGCCTGAGATGGGAGGTCCTTCACATCAGTTTGAGGTTGAGATGGGAAGTCCTACACATCATTTTGAGAGCCATGAGACCGCCACCATGCCAGTTTTCATTACATATCAGAGAGGCTATCTGAAATGCACCAGACCATTGTTTGCAGCAGCAAAGCGAGTGTTATCTCCACCCGGGGTGGAAGGGGCCTCGCTTCCGACATCAGCACCCTAGGAGTAGGGTAAGCGCAAGGATTCAGTGCAGGAGGAAGGGCCATCAGGTGAGCAAGAAACCGAGTTTGTTCTCCTCCAGGATGATGAGACAGATGCAGAAGCAACCAATGAGGAGGTTATAGAGATCATCAGGGAGCAGCAATCAAAGATTGAAGACTTGACCATTAATCTAGAAAGGGCCAAGTGGAACATGAACTACCTGAAGTGGAGAAACAAACAGCTTGAGGACCAATAGACGATCATGGAGTCGCAGAACATCTGTGAGCAACGCCAAGCTGCTCAAAGATGAAGGGTTCCGCTCACCTTTTTGGAGCAAGAAATCAAGGAAGACCAGGAGTCCAACCTTGAGAGGGTCGACATGCATTTGGAGAGGCTGTTGGATAAAGAAAACATGGAGAAAGACATGTTTAGGTGCATGACTCATCACTACTAGGCCCGCAACATGAGTTCCAAAGCAAGAATCAGGAGCCTAAAGGCAAAATTGAGCAAAGCGAGAAAAGAGGCAAAAGAGGCAAAGGAGGCAAAGTAGCAAGATCGACTTCGAATCTTGGCTGAGGCTTCCTTGGCACAGGAAAGCACTTCATAGGGAACCTCCAACCCAAATTTCAAAAAATTTGGGCAAATTTTGGTCACAGGCAAAATTTTTGGGCACAAAACAAGAAATTTCTCCCTGTGTGCCGCGCCACTGGTGCGACGCTAAAATTATAGCACTCTAATCGAGGAATGGCTTGCATATTTGGATTCAGCATCGAAAAATACGTCTACTAGTGTCTAGGCAAGAAATTTTGACAAGTTTTGGGTCTCCTAAAGGTCAAAAAAACACCCAAAAATGGCCTCTCTGCCACTTTTTGGACACACAGAAAGCAGTCTTGGGAGAATGATGTTTTGGGGGGGAAAATGAGCTTCAAATTCAGAAATTCCAGTTGGGTTGGAAAGTAGACAGGACAGGATTTCCAACAAGCCCACTGGGGTACATTTTGGACACATGCAAGTGCCCCAAAACAGGCTCCAAATTGGCGTGATGCACAAGGAATTTGGCGCGGCGCACAGGGGAAAAAACTGCCAAATTGCTCTCATTTCGCGAAATTTTGTGTCGCGACTTCTCCAAGTGGTCCCAATCATCTACTCTTTGGTTTTTTGGCACTAAAGGCGGCTTTTAAAGAGTTTTCTCTCTAGGTGGGCATCTATCCAAGTGGCAAAGAATGCAAAAGGTCACCCCAGCCAAATGTCATGCTTGAGAACGCTGCACTGTAGTTGATGGTTGGCTCTCCATCTCCTTTTCGAAATGATTTGAGTAACTTCCCAACCCCTGGGTGTTCCATCTCTTCTCTACACTTTCTATATATTGTAAGCAAGTTGTTTTCAAAGGGTTGGTTGGCTTGTAACTTCTGGGAGACTGTGGGAAATAAACTCTTTTTCTGCACTGTGTATTTTTGACAGAGAGTTAATGAAAGGCAGCGGCTCTGTTTCATGAGATTCTTGTGGTTGTGAGTGTGGCAAATGTGTTCTTATGTTCCATATGTATCTTTTTATGTTTCATAATTCATTTCATGTTTCATTTCAGTGAAATTTTCTAAGTGAGATTAGGTAGAATTCAAATTATATTCCTCTGCCTGTGGGAAAATTTCATGTGCAGTGTTGTTCTTCTATTGAAAAGGACTCATGCGACCATGCCCTTTTCACTATCTTCAGCAATCTTTTCATTCCGCATCACCTTAAGTTGAAATCGCTGTGCTTCCCGCCTACCTTTCCTCACGGAATAATCTGTGCCTTCATTCTCAATTCTCTGTTCTTTGCTAAGCGCCAGTCCCATATACATCCGAGAAGCTCGGTCACTTCAAAAATCTTTTCCAAAATCCCTTTTCACTTACTAGCCTAAGGTAAATATTGCATTGCAAGTCATCTCAAACCCTTTTTCCTATCCATTCGCTGAGTGTGACTCAGAGAGAGCCCTCTCCTACTCTGGTAGGGCTAGCTACCAGACTGAGCGTGGTTTGTGGTTACCCTAATTTTTGCCTTCCTTCAGCTTAAGGCAAATTTAGGTGATAACAGGAAGCTCCTGAATCAAACATTGCATTATGCAGCACTTTGTCATGAATGTTTAAGCTCAAATAGAATGGAGGGACTCCTCCATCTACTGTTTTACCATTTACCTCAGGACCAAAAATCAGTTCTGGTTGGTCATCTAAAACATTGACTGCATCTCTATTCTCTGATATTTGAAGTGACCTATTGATTTGTTCCCTATAAACCTCATGTTTAGCCAATTCAGACAGAGGAATGGCTATTTTAACTTACCTATTTCTGTTTCTAGGTTGAAAGGTTTTTCCACTTGAATTTTTCTATTCCGGGCAGCAGGGTTTTCCCTTTCTGTTGTGTTTTCCATGATCTTTTCTTTGTCAGGATTTCTGTTATGAACTAAATCTTCTTTGAAATTGTTTTGAGGAGAGTTGTTTGCATTTTCTGTTGAAGGAAAGGCGGCGGATGGCTGATTTTTTGGTGGCTGCAAGTTTGATATATCCTCAATCGTAGGTTCCTTTGGATTGAGGTCTGTATTAGCAGGGAGCTCTGTCAGGGCAGTTTTATCCTTCGCTTTCTTAGGCTGCTTGGTTACTTTCAGCTTGCTAGGTTCAATCACATCTACCGTTCTGCTTCTTAATTTGTATTGTTTATGGACCTCATAGACGGTTGCATCATACCCCTCTCTGAAATCAAAAGATTCTCTGGATTTGATTTGAAATTGGTTGAAATTATGAGCTTCTTGGTCATCTTGTGTTAAAAATATTTGTTGTTCACTATTGAAACCCATTAGGTTGATTCGAGTATCCTCTCTTGGCTCGCTAGAGGTTGAAGCCTCAGCATAGTTCTCTTGAAATGGGGTCTGATGTTCTGATCAGGGCTAGCCTTCCCGATGTTAGGATTTTGATTTTTTCTAAAGTTTGGATTTCTAGTGGTGTTGCTTGGTTGACCTTCCCAAGAGGATTTTCTTTCAATGGTTTCCACTCTATCACCCAACCTATCCATTCCTTTGATAATTGCATCTAGTTTTTGCTCAAATGCAGAAGGATTTTCTTTAAAGGGAGTCCTTCTTTCAACTCTAGCTCGGGCTCTTTTAGAGATCAGATTTGCCTCTACACTAACAGCTATGCTCTGCATGTCTTCTAAGCTGGCAGGAGCTCTTTCCCTTAGCTGATATTCCATGTCAGAGTCAAATCCATCAGGGAATTTGATTAAGGCCAAGTCAGGTGGAGGTCTAAGGTTTTGAGGGATAGCATTGTACACATTGTTGAATCTAGCACAACAGTCTGGGATAGTTTCTTGTGGGCCTCTTTTAAACTGTCATCCTCTGATAGGATATGCAGTGGGTCCTTCTTCTTTTCCCATATGTTCAAAAAGGTTTGGTACAGGGCATCCGTATCAGCAATTGTGTTTGCAGCAAGTGCCCTAAACCAAGTCCTTACTTCACTGGTTAAGCTTTGGACAAAAATTTTCATTCTGACATCGTTGTCATCAATTTCATAGATCTCAAAGTAGTCCATCATTTTCTTAGTGTGTTGTTGGGCTGTGTAGGAACCAGTACCATCAAAATATGTAATTTTTCTTTGATAATTCTGAGGCATAGCCCCTAGATTTGCAGGCAACTGCAGAGGGGCATATCGATTTGCCATATTTACAGGTATGAATGGGATAGCTGGAAGCACAGGGATAACATCTGAGATAAAAGGAGTGAATGGAGGAGTGGAAAAGGTGCTTTGAAGTAATGATGGTGAACTGGAAGAAGCTGCAGCAATAGAAGAAAGGACCGCTGCTTTTCCAGGAGGAGATTGGGTCAAATTTTGCTGAGGTATAGCAAGACTTAAATCAATAGAATGATCTAAAATTTCTTGTTCTTTAAGACTTTTGGAGATCAAATTAGGGTTTTCAAAAATAGCTGGAGGATTGGATCTGGATTTGATCTAGTGTACTGCGTTTTCTTCTTTGGAGCCAGCTTCTAAATGTGTTTTTGGTATTTCCTAGAGATATTTAAAGGATGATGATTTTGACAATATTTCTGTAGGAAAGTATGAATTATTAAGGTCTTGAATTTTCCTAAAGATTTTTTTGAAACAATAGGAAACTAATCAAAATTTTGAGACAACTGTATGAATATTTATGCTAGACTGGAGATTGACTGAAGTAGCTTTTATTTACTCCTGTAAATGCACAACAAAAACAGTTTCAAAGGCTACCTAGCTAACTTCAGGCTCCATCTGTAGCTTTAGAAACTAGACAGCAGTAACAAACATAGTCACTCAGCTCCCTAGTGGAGTCGCCAATGATGTTATCACTCAGGTTGTTCCCAGGAAAATTCTAAGGAGGGAATACGGCCGAGGTAACCACTAACCAATCTTTTAGCTGCAGATTCTAGCCAATCTGCAACCAGAGAGGGCTCTCTCTGTATGATTTAGCTTTGTTTTTCTATATGTCAGGCTAGTTATGAGGCACAAATGTTTGTTTGGTGTTTGGAAGGTGACATTCAATAGAACAGAACTGCAAAGTATAAGAAGTTCAGACCATTGGGTTAATGGAGTCTAGTGAAAATAAACTTTCTGGTATGAGTTTTTTGGCAAAAGGGGGAACTACAGAGCAAGATAATTAAACATGGAACAATATTTAAGCTGGAATAAGATGAGATGAAGTTAGGGAATGAAAGGAAATTAAGAATCTTTCATTATGCTAACAAAGGAAAAATGAATAAATATTACCACGGAGCAGTTAAGAATTCCTTAATTATATTTAGAGTGAAAGAACTAGGGAGACATGAGCAGTCAAGAATTCCTGCCTATGCTAGTCCTGTAGAAAACATAAATAATGACAGGAATTGAACACAGAGTACAGTAAAGTAAATTCTGGACTATTCTTTTTTCCTGCAATTTAGAGCATGGTATATAGATGATATATAAGACATAGGAACAGTAAAACAAGAGTTAAAAGACTTATTGATCCACAAGGTAACACGAGAATTCTGTAATATATTCTTCAGTCATTAATTCCACAACCAGTAATCTCATCATCAAAGCTTTCCCGCAATCTTTATTCAGAAGGTTTCTCAAAATTTACAGCATGAGTCCAGAATAATATTCACCAACCAACACCCAATACATCTCTAGGGGAGGTATTTATACAAAAAGGAGTTACAAAATATCTCATAGGGAAAATATCAAGTAATAAATTTATCCTTCTACTTATTCAAAGGCAATAAATGGCATTGAAAACAGAGCGTAAATTAATGTAGGAGTAACTTCTACTGTGTTGGCTGACTTAGGTGGTCTGCTTTACTTGACTTTTTGAATCAACAAGTCGGCTGGTAGATGTCTCTTTGATTTGCATTCCTGAGTTGCTATCACGGCCCTGTCATCTGTGCCTGATTCTGCCTTAACGCATTTTAGCATGAATTCCTTCCTTTGTTATTTTTATTTTCTGATAGGTGGCCCATAAATTTGAATTTGCTTTAATGCGGATGATCAAAAAAGAACAAGCACAGAAAACTACCTTGGTAAAAACTTGTTATAGACATTTTTGTGCCTTACAGCATTGAGCATGAAATGTCCATAATCAAGGGATCCAAAGTCCCTAAACATGTTGTTCCTACCCCTAGAGGAACAAGGCCAACTAACCACAGCAATTCACAGAAGTTCTCCACCTGAAACACTCAAAAATAAGCCAATTCTGGATCATGTCAACTGCTCCACTGAGCATCTGCGCTGAATGTCAACTGCTCCACTGTTTACTTGCGTTGAATGTCAACTGCAACAAAGGCTACCTGCGCTGAGCATAACTGGACAAGTGGCAGGCTCATTTCTCAATGTGTCAATGCCCAGGAAGCTTCCAAAGTGACACTTGCATCAAGGAAATCGACTGGTGATGAGTAAGAGGTTCCAAATCTCCAAGTGGAAGCAAGAACCTCCAAGTGGACTCAAGAACTGAGAGAGGGAGGGGACACTAGTCACTTCTCAAGCTGACTCATCCTCTCTCCAATATCCCTATATATAGATCTCTCCTCTATGAGATCAGGGAGGCTGGAATTTTGTGATTGCAAAGAATTTCTGTTGGTTTGTGGCTGGAAACATTGGGTGCTTAATGCTTTGAAGGGAGCTGAAGAAGGAATTCCATTCTGCTGGGAAGGAGATGTTGGATTGGAGCCCTATGGGTTGTATCTCTTCCTGAACCCTGTTACTTATCAATAAAGCTATCTTGATTCTTTCCTATATGCTGGTGTATTTTGTATGATTGCATTAGTGTATTTGATTTACTTCTAATCCTAAATCATTTATGAATATGTATATTTGCCTTTGCATTGTGTTCTTCTCTTGTCGCAAGTAGCTGTTCTCTTGTCACAGGTAGCTGTTCTCTTGTGATCTCGTGGGATTCAAGTAGCTGTTCTCTTGAGCAAGCGTGGAGACAAGTAGCTGTGGACACACAAAGAGAAGAGGATCTAGATCGAGGAAAAACCGGAAGACAACGGTAAGTCTGCCGATCTCCCCTCTTTCACATTTCATAAAGGAAGAAATCATAATAGCTGTATTCGTTTGTTGCTAAGGCGCTGTCACACCTTAGGTGGATAGGATCGTCCTGCATAGGCATTTTTCCCCACAACAAATTGGCGACTCCACTGGGGAAGAACTTGTTTATTCATTTCATTTGTGTTTCCGTCATTTGTTTACTTCATAGACTTGACAACAACTATTGAACTGCATCTTTCCCGGATGCAAAGTAAGAGTTGCTGCTTTGATCCAGTTGTTGGACTTGTCTATGATATAAACTAGATCCACAAATGATTTGATGATCATTGTGATAGTCTTTAGTACCCTATCAAAGCATCCCTCTGTTTATACCTTGCTTGTGTTTCTGATTTGGCCTGAAACAGTTGATTTTTGAGCATTTTATGACCCAAAAACTCAAAAATGCTAGGGGCACCCTAGTCTAGTGATGCTCATGATAGCACGTCACGGCCTGTGCAATCATGCGCAAGAGACGAGTCCATCGTCTAGGCACGCCAATAGTATGCCGCTGCAACTGTAAAGGTAACTCATCAATCCTCACATCGGGAATGCCGAGAGTAAGGCTCTCAACCTGCTCCTGCACAGCTGTAAGGGTCTCGGCTACGTCAAGGTCGCGGAGAATGACTCTCCCAGCAGTCTCCCCTGCTGGGGCAGCAACTGGCGCTCTCGGACGAATTGCTGGACGAACAGGACCAACATCTACATGCACACATGAGTTTGATTAAAATCTTGATAGAATAAAGCACAATGACATTATAAGTAAGAACAGTAAACAATAATATGGTCGAAGATTTTACCAATAGGGCCCCACTGTTCGCCATCCGGTAACACCAAATCCGGATCACCTCGGAAATCCATACCCACATATGGATACTCGGAATAGACCATCTCCTGACGCTCGAACCACCTGAAGAAGGTATCAGTGAAAGTAATCTGAGGTTGACCAGCATGCCTAGACATGTGATCGACCCATCTCTGCATGCGTGGCTCGGTCGGAGAAGGCAAGTCGAGTGCAATATACTGAGGCGGCATCAGTGGTATTTTCTCCAAGGCGAAGGCAGTCAAAATAGAACCAAACCCAAAGTTCTTCAGCTTCCCGTCCTTTACCTTGGTCAATTGACTTTTCATCTGAACAAGTACTGCATCACACCAGTTGAATACTTTTGGTTGCAGACACTCCAGGGCGTGCTGAACATAAGACCTGTTGGCAACATGTAGAGATGCGCTACCGGCCATCCTACCAATAGTATATAGAATGGACCTGAGAGACCTGTCAGTAATCTCACGGATGACAACCTTGCCGTCTCTGCTCCGCTGGGAACCTTCCCTGCAATACTGGCGGACATAATCTCTCACAGAGTCATTCCCCCGGGCCGAACCTGACAAAGAAATGGGAGCACCCCGCCTTGACAAACCAGTCAAGAAGTAAATGTCTACGATGGTCAAGGGGATGGATTTTACCCTAATCTGGAATATTTGGTTGATGGGATCCCAAGCATCAAGCATATACTGCAGTAAAGAGATCTGTGCTCTCATGCTAGAGATACGGAAAAACTTCAGCAGGCCACAGTTCCGCAGCGCGTTCACCGTGACAGGGTCATGGAGGGCAATCATGTCCTCCTCTTCATGTTCTCGTTCTCACCATGTAAGGGACATATTGCTCAAAGATACCTGCAAAACAAACAAGAGAAAGAGTAAGTTCCTGAATTTGATAAGAAACTGGCAAAATTTCATCAAAAAAAAAACTGTGCACAGAACTGCTTTTCTGAGATCAACGCAGTTGGCAAGTGTCCTACCTGCGTTGAAGGTCAAACTGCCTTAAGGCAGCTTGACATTCAGTGCAGGTTTCGAATGGACTGCCTGTGCTGATGCCAGAGTGCCCTAGCAAAACCCCAGGGGCTCATGGGGACAGGAAAACAAGCACAAAATTGAAAAAGGAAACCATGAAAAGAAAGAGCTAGGGTTTAGCTCCTACCTAGTCCAGACGACGCTGAAAATCGTTCGCAGAATCTCCCGGAATCAGCTGGTGAAAATCAAGGGGGAAGAGGCACCTCCAGAGCTCCAACAAACCAAGTTCAAATGAAATGGTAAAATGAGAGGTAAAAACACCTTTTAATGGCTTTTTATGAAGTTCAAAGCGAAATATTTGGGTTATAATCTCATTTTCATGCAAATGTTATTCATTTCTAACTAAGTTTGATGCAGCAATTAAGAATGCAGTACTATCCTTGAAAAGAGAAAAGCTAGTTATGGTAAAAATCAAAATTTAACTATATAATCGAGCAGTTTTAGCATAAAGTTCATGCTCGTTAAAAAATAAACGCAAGATCCGAGCAGTTTTAACGTGGAATTCATGCTCGTTAAAAAATAAACATAAGCTTGAGCAATGTTTTGGCGCATTCAAGCTCTTTAAAAAATGAACCCAGTACCGGTAAAATAACCATTGTGTACGTAACCTTATTAGCCATAAAAGCCTTGGTCGTGTTTGCACCGTCACCTCCACTTTTCATTTGGCCAATCGTTTACCTCCATATGATTGTTTACCCATTTTGAGGAACAGCTGCGAAGAGTGATTTCACCTAGCCATCCTTGTGACACTGCCGTGATTGGAAAATTCCAACCTGTACCTGGAATCTGCTGCAAACCCTGTTCATCACTCGTTCCTCAGAAGACGAGTCTTCTTTAAGCTCTTTTCAATTGACTCGTAAAATATGAAAAGATTGCCGAGTTTTGGCCTTCTAGCTCGTTAAAGGACAGGAAGAGCTATCCCTCCTCTAGATTTTAATCTTTTTGGACCTGAGGGATTATTGCACAAAAAGATCGAGCGCTTGTTTTATTCAGCTCGTTAAAGATTATCGAAAACTCATCCCTTCTGTATTGTTTTATACTTTTTCGGACTTAAGGGATTAGATGACGAAAAAGGAATTTTGGAGTTAACTTTATGTACCTTTTCAGACTCTCTAAAAATGAAAAGGACCGAGTTATCCTTGTCGTTAGACTCGTTAAAATAATTAAATAGCGACAAACTTGTCTTTAGACGAGAACGAGTTTCACTATCGCTAAGCTCGTTAAAACATAGCGATGGGCTTGCCCGAAGGGCAGGTTATAGAACAAGCATATGTTATCCTCCTCAAGCTTGACAAAAATAAAGAGGTACTGGTCAGCAATGACTGGGGAAAAATTGGGAAAAATCAAGAAAACTTTGATGGTAGCAGGTCGCTCTTAAACATGACACTTTTCCTCCGTACCACATTCGGGTTGGGTTGTTTCATTCACCGGTCACATCACCATGGTCTCGCCATACCATCCATATTTGGGGTAATGCTACCAATCCATCGCATCAGTGTCGCCATATGTTCAAGAGAAGTCGTTCAGAAAGAGTCAACCGGGTCCCATCCACTGCCATACATTATCCTTCATCCATTCATGACCGCCACCCTGAATCATATGTCACAGATCGTTTTCACCTCCATTAAAATCATTAGCTCCGTTCCGTGTCACTGATGTGGGATTCATTAAGGCCCTCCTTTGACGGATCGCTCCTTGTCGACATCAGCTCATTATCCAAGGAGTTGATCTAGGGACAACCCCTTCAGTACTTTGAAGCTTGCATGCCTCAATGGCAAGTTTCTCACTTCCGGCGACAGGTATACATCAATGACCTTTGACCAGAAGATTTTGCGTGGTGTTCGACGTCAAGTCCTTTATTCACACCACGTGAATTGTACTGCAGTACCTTGAGGGTCATTATCATTATCGGTGATTCCTCTCGCGCTTGTTAACGGTTTACATCATCGACCGGTAATCAAGCGATGTCTTTCCATGTTCGACTTCAGCGCAATTCTCACATGGATCGACTTGTACTTAGAGTGAAGATGGAACGAGTTTGAAGACCCCGGATCTAGTTTCATCCATCCAGGCTGCGATATATATTCAGGAAAAATAAAGACATTTGACATGTACACCATTGTAGCAGATGATCATCCTTCTCAAAGGATGATAATTTAGCCAAAATTATCAGTCTACCATCAGACGATCGTCTGTTCTATGTACAAAAATGAATTTATAAAGCTGAGCATGGGAATGCCCGCCTCAGCTAGATCATGAAAGAAATATGAATCATAATGTATTGTATTGTATTTTATTACAGGTCTCCTCCCAGCAGATGGATGAACTTCGGACCCTCCTGGATAAAGCATTTCACCCGATAAACGGCCTCATACTTTAGGGGGCAACTATTATAGACATTTTTGTGACTTACAGCATTGAGCATGAAATGTCCATAATCAAGGGATCCAAAGTCCCTAAACATGTTGTTCCTACCCCTAGAGGAACAAGGCCAACTAACCACAGCAATTCACAGAAGTTCTCCACCTGAAAACACTCAAAAACAAGCCAATTCTGGATCATGTCAACTGCTCCACTGAGCATCTGCGCTGAATGTCAACTGCTCCACTGTCTACCTGCGTTGAATGTCAACTGCAACAAAGGCTACCTGCGCTGAGCGTAACTGGACAAGTGGCAGGCTCATTTCTCAATGTGTCAATGCCCAGGAAGCTTCCAAAGTGACACTTGCATCAAGGAATTCGACTGGTGATGAGTAAGAGGTTCCAAATCTCCAAGTGGAAGCAAGAACCTCCAAGTGGACTCAAGAACTGAGAGAGGGAGAGGACACTAGTCACTTCTCAAGCTGACTCATCCTCTCTCCAATATCCCTATATATAGATCTCTCCTCTATGAGATCAGGGAGGCTGGAATTTTGTGATTGCAAAGAATTGCTGTTGGTTTGTGGCTGGAAACATTGGGTGCTTAATGCTTTGAAGGGAGCTGAAGAAGGAATTCCATTCTGCTGGGAAGGAGATGCTGGATTGGAGCCCTATGGGTTGTATCTCTTCCTGAACCCTGTTACTTATCAATAAAGCTATCTTGATTCTTTCCTATATGCTGGTGTATTTTGTATGATTGCATTAGTGTATTTGATTTACTTCTAATCCTGAATCATTTATGAATATGTATATTTGCCTTTGCATTGTGTTCTTCTCTTGTCGCAAGTAGCTGTTCTCTTGTCACAGGTAGCTGTTCTCTTGTGATCTCGTGGGATTCAAGTAGCTGTTCTCTTGAGCAAGCGAGGAGACAAGTAGCTGTGGACACACAAAGAGAAGAGGATCTAGATCGAGGAACAACCGGAAGACAACGGTAAGTCTGCCGATCTCCCCTCTTTCACATTTCATAAAGGAAGAAATCATAATAGTTGTATTCGTTTGTTGCTAAGGCGCTATCACACCTTAGGTGGATAGGATCGTCCTGCATAGGCATTTTTCCCCACAACAAACCTCCAACATGTTCTGCCACCACTGGTCTGTTGGCAACTAGTGTCTTTGTAATTTTATCAGTATTTCATCAGCTTCAGTATACCTGTAGAAATTGGGTGGGACTTCAAAAAGATGTGTTATTTCATGTTCAATATAGAACATATTTTCCAACTTTTCATAAAAGCTTTGTCCAGAGGGAGGGACTGTGTCTTCTGAAGTGCTTGATGATGCTGTAATCTAATTTGCAACATAGGTGTTTACCCTGTGAGCATACTGTTCATGTGTCAACAGCCTCTGATTGCTGGTTAACAAACTGGGTAGACCGCTCTGCTGCAAGGCTGTAAACTTTTCTGTAAATGCACTTATTTCTACCTACATTTCTTGACATTTTCTCTCCAGATTTTGCACAAAATTCTTCATAGTCAGCACCTTTTTAATTGTCAAATTGTACTTGTTCTATCCAGAATATCTAGAGCCACTAGTTGTTCTCTAGTATGAGTATTCAAGAAATGAATTAATCTATTGGCCTGCTCGGGCATGTTTCTCAATAGTGTTCTGGCTTTTGAGTTTCCACTCGAGCTATTTCTATCAATTCAATTTTCTCATGAATTGTTTGAATTGATCTCCATTGATCAGTGATGGACTGGCCAATTTTAGTCCACAAAATTGTCTTAATTTCTGACAGAGTTTTATGAAGAGTAAGGTCTTTCTCCAAAGATTTTACGTTGCTTTCCAAGGCCTTTACCTCTCTTGTTTTCTCAGCCATCGTTATTTTTGATTTATCATAGCTTGCCTCCAACTTGGCCAGTTTTTCTTTGGCCTCTTTTAACTCTGCCATTTGGAGTTCCAATTCCTTTATTTCCCCCATCATCTTTTCCATGCTCATGATGGTATCTGGCACTGTTGTTGCTGCTGCTGAAGTATCTGTGGCTGAGGTACCTGTTGTTGATGCTGGGGCAGTGGGAGGGACTGTTGTTGTTGTTGTAGGAGGATCAGTTGTAGCTATTGGGGATGTTTGAGCTGGCTGAGAGGCCAACTCTCCCTGTTTCTCCTGTAATGCCTTCTCCAAAGCCTTCTCTGTTTCTGCCAGTATTTCATTCATTTTTATTAATAGCTCCATAATATCTTCTTCTTCTTTTTCTTTCACCATCTCTATGGTCTGCGGATGCATAGTAACCAGCAGTTTTAACTGTTTCTTGAGGGCAGCTATGTCATCCTCCTTTTTCTTTATCAGTGCCTTTATTGCCTTGGGATCCTTGGGATTATGTCCTATCTCAATGATGATTTCTTCTAAGGACTTTATTCTGTTGTCCTTAGCCAGAGAGGATACCCTTTCCAACTCTAATTGAGCAGATGTATTGTTCAGTGAATTCTGCAATTGTTGAGCTAGTATGGCTTTATTTGCGAGAGTGGAATAGACCATTTCACTGGTTTGTTTGTGCAGCTCAACCTGGTCCAAAGGGTGAATCTCTTTGGAAAGAGCCTCCAGGTTTGTTCTAATATAATCAACAGTTGACTATGGCTGCTGCACTGTGGGCTTGAAATGACCCAAGATCAATTTTCCTTCCTTGATATCATAGGCAGACATCAATCTCTGCTATTTGGTCGGAGTCATTTTGAGGAACTGATCATAAAGCTGCATTCTTATTGGCTCATTTTGTGCCTTGATCTCCATGAATGACATCTTAATATCTGAACTTTGTTTGCTTTGTGGCCGTGCTGATGAAATTTCCAAAATAGGTTGTTTTCCCGATTGTTGTCCATGGGAACTGGTAGGTGATTCTGTCCCTAGGGAAATTAATGGGCTGACTGCCCTTTCACTTCTCGGACTCTCAATGATCTATTCAATAACTTCCTCTTTAGGTAGAGGATCCACTCTCTGCCTTTTTGCTTCTTGCTGTTCTGCTAGCCCACTTATTGGTGTATCCTCTTCCCGGTCCCTTTTTCTGCCCTTCTCCTCATTGACAGGAGTCTGCAATACTGTAATCTCTAGTGCATGGGTTTGGGCAGAAGGAATTTTCCCTTGGCCTTGCTGCTGTGATGATGTAGGCTGATCTGTGACTTCTTGTTGTCCTGAATGCATCACTTCTTTGCCTTTGGATGTGCTTGCAGGAGGAGTATCTTATTGGGCAGTTGGTTGTGAAGTTGTAGCAGTTGATGTGCCCGCTCCAATGTGTTGAGGCAATTTGAATGAGACCTATCAAAAAGAGTCTAGGTCAAGAGTTTTTTTCAAGGTTTTTCATTGCCTGCTCCATTTTCTCTTCCTCGTTAATCTCTTCTACCAATGTACCTTCTACCCATTCATCTTGATTAGCATACTGTTCTATATCAGGGATTTTACAGTGCTCATAGCCTGATAGCCTATATTTTGTCTTTCTATCATTGATAAATCCTTTTCGGTCATAGGGTACCCATAAAAAACTCCTTTTTAGCTTGAGCTGCTCACTTAATATCTGTTCAGCATCTTTCCACCCTTCCTTTTTGTTAATGATGAGGGGGCCTAGTTGGTTTCTGAGCTTGAGCTAAGCCTTTTTCTTGGCCTCATAAAAATGAGTCAAATCTAAGCTAATAAATTGCCTAAAATACTCAAGGGCAAACAATCTCATAGGCACATATCTTGGCAGCTTGTAGGGGCACAATTCACAGCCATAAACCCTGATTTCTGTGTGATTTTGGTAAAAGTACCAATCGCCTATTTTGTAGCTTTTGGACCGCTGCAAGATTTTCTGCATTTCAGCTGTGAGTCTGGGAGGGGGACTTTTCATCAGCAGAGATGAGACTGGATATATGAATAGATCATTGAACTCACAATAAGTATAAGGATATTTATGGACTACATGGAAGACTGGGGTCCAAAATATAACAGATCTCCTATCTCCTTTTGCATCCAATTTCTTGACAGGGAACTGAAAACTATTTGTTTGATAGTATAAGAACATATGATAGATATAGGCTGTATACTTGAAAACTCCTTCCCTATTTAGGTCATGAATTGCTCACGGATTTTGTTGCTAATGAAGGTAGCAAAGTCAAACTTGATGGAAGGAGGGTGTCCTAGAATGAATATAGACATCACAGCTAGAATGTTTTCATCAACATACTCACTTGTTCTAAAACCCAGGACATAGGATATCATGTCAATGACAGTTCTTCCAACTTCATTGAAATAGACCTGATGAAAAGGAGGTGAGTCTCTGGGCTAGGAGTCTGGGCTCATGAATAAATTGGCAATTCAGCCTATTTCTGTAGAGGATAGTTTGGAGCCTTGGTCCAGCAAATGTTTCATAGACAGAGGAGTCAGAGGATGATTAGGCTTGAAATGCAGCATCTCATTGATTGAGTCAGGAGTGATATAGAACAGAGCAGTGCCATTTGGGGACATGACTGCTCTTTGAGTGGGCTCATAGTTAGCACAACACAGTTGGATTATATCAGGAAACAAATTGACTGATGGAAGATAATATATGGGCAGATTGGACTTCCAGAAGCCATAGAGATCAGTCTTGTTTAGGTAGTTGTTCCCGATTTCACAAAATGTTTGTAGATGGTCTTTGATACCCCTTAGGTCTTGTATTTGGAAGTCCCTATTAGCTAAGGGCAACCATTCCAACTCTTTATGTGGTGCATTCAAGGGGGCAACATTAAGGGAAATAGGAGTTTCCATTTTGCAACCCTCTGTGATTATTTAATTTAAACTTTGGAACTTTCACAGCAACAATAGGTAAAATATGAGTTTTTGGAGCTCTGTCTGGAGATTGCAGGTCAAATTGAGCTTGAATTTTAGCTAAATTGAGGATTTTACAGAGGGAGATGAGTTCTGAGAAATTTCTCGGAAAAAAATGGGCCGAATAGAGGTTAAAATGCAGAGGTTGGGGGCAGCAGTGTGTTTTTAGTTATGGAACTCGGGTTTTTTTGCAAGGAACGGATAAAACAAGTTATTTTTGCGGATGAATGTGAAAAACAGGGATAGCTATGGTGTACTTATCAATAATGGTCGATTGGATTTGCACAATTCTTTGGTTCGATGGATTTAACTTAGAGAAAACCGAAATACACATGGTTTGGGAGCAATTGAGTAAATACCTGGTTCGATGGGTGCTCTGTGAAAAATGCAGGTGGCAGAGTGAGCTAAGGGACTGAGCAACTGAGTTGAATTTCCTGGTTGGTGGACTGTACAGTAACAATGGTGTTTTGGTCATTGAAAACCATGCAAATAGCGCGCAGAACAAACAAAGTGAAATGGGCAAAAACGACGTTTTAACGGATGTTTGACGAAAATTTAGATTTTGGCTGGTTTTTGGCGTGCTTTGGTTGGGTGATGCCAGCATGACGTCATGATTTTGTCGTATAGCAGGGGTACAGAGGTCGACTTGGCAGTGATGTGGCAGACACGGCGAATGATACAGAGGCAGGGTGGTGGGTGACATGTCTGCTGACGTGAGGTTGATGAGAGGGTGACATCAGCGGGGTGGGGGCATAGGCGGTAAGTGGTTTGGCCCCTGCACCGCTTTTGGGCAAAAGTGGTTTTGTCAGAGGGGGTAGTGATCACACCGGGCACCTGACGCGTGTCTCGTGTACGGTGGAAATACCTCCCATCCCCTGGATGCTATCGTTCGGCATGTGGGGGCTCGCGATATGCACGAGGGCCGTCCGATTTGGGGGATCGGATCTGATGGCTTGCGGCACAGTAAGCTGGCGGAAGGGTAATGTATGGGGCCCATTGTAATATTTCATGACTTTATAAGGTTTTGCGTAGTATCGCTGTGTATTTCGATTTTGGGTTTTGTGGGTCGGTTATTTAATTAACCAAGTGTTAATTAAATTCCATGGGATATGTACGCAGCTAGGGTTATTATATGGTTCCAAGTGAACCTATAATTCCCGAACATTATGGTGTATGGCTATATTAAGCCGGGGGTTGGGATATTTATATTTTTTGGGACTTTCATGCTATCGTATGTATAGTAGGGGCGGGGAATACTTTCAATAGGAGTTATATGATAGAGTCAAAGTGTTAATATGGTTTAGGGATAGAAAACACTAAGTTTATAAGGTAATAACTTAGGTTTTTAGGGAAATGGAAGTGAAATGAAATGATTATTTTTACACAAGAAATGTGGCTTGTTTTGGCTAAGTAAACACAGAGTTTCACTTAGTATTTCTCATAAAATGAAATGAACTAGGACCACTGAGCAGATCTTAATATCCTTGAAGGGAGGTTAGTAAGTGTTCTTGGGGAAATGAGAGGGGAAATTAGTCATGCTCCAACTAATCTGCAACCACCTTGCTATGGTATTTGTGATATTCATGAGATAGACCATATTCAACAAGACAAAACTGATCAACAACTTGCTTCTGCAACTTCCAACTGCTTACCCAACCTAATACACCTAAGATTTTTTCTTCCTTTTGATTGGATGCATTTGAACTAGTAAACCCTTTCTCTCTTTTTCTTTTGACTGCCCTCCTATCTAAGTCTACCCTTATTTCTTCCAAGGGCTCAGATTTAGCTGTTGAGACCCTTTGCTTCTCTACCTAGCTGTTTGTCTGCCAAGCTTGAACTATTTGAACAAAACTTATTCTCTAATGCTAAAACAAGAAGTTTAAACATGGTCTGGCCAAGACTGAGCTATTGAGCCATCCATTAAGTGTGACAGCAGTCACTGATTGCATAATTTTGAACTTGTTTGCAAAAAATAGGACAGTAGTGGCATTTTGACTAGCCACTTTCTTGGTCATTTCTTTGGGGTTCATTTTCTTTGTTTTCTTGACCAATTCATTATTTTTGCCCTTTGATTTTTCTTTTAGGGTATACCCTCTTTACATTTTTTAAATTTTTTGGTTTTCTCGAAATATGGAACCTTTGCAGCATGGAAAGGATGATCATATTTGGCATTTCCACAGTCAATCATGAAATATGACACCTATTGGTATAGGAACCTAACAGGTTCCCTTCTATTGAATCCTACTCCCATTTCTCTTCTCTGGTTAGCTATCTATAGGAGGTTTTGTAGGCTAGCCTTAGTGTGAGTTCAAGGTGACTGAGAGTTTATAAATTTTGGTGGATGACTATAATTTTTATCCTTTCCTATCTCCACACAATTTTCTTTAAACTTCACAAAAATTTGTCTAAACCCCAGGTTCACTGCAATTACAAGCAAATTTCAGATTTGTCCCTTTCATTCTTCCCTAGTTATCAAGTAAAAAGGAAAATAGATATGGGCCACCTAAATTTTAATGTGATGCTCTGGATGATGAGAATTGCTTACCAATTGGACCCTAGGCACCCCCTTGCATATTTCTTGTGAATTTCCAGTTCTTCCTGTAGCTCCCTAAGTTTCTTGTAGCTCTATTTCCTATAGGGTGGCCAAAACAAAGTTTGCTTCCTCGATGGCTCTCCATGGTGGTATCGGTCTCTCTGATCTCGAAATGAAAAATGCATGGATGAAATTTTGGATTTTTTTCTATTTATGGTCGATTCCTTGGAGCATTGTGTTGGCTGGAAATAGTACGATATTTCCTCATTAGAATTGTTGGCCCACCATTGGTGATCATGTAGCCTCCCTCGTAATTATCACCCACACTCACATAACTAAAATGACCACCTTTTTTACTGATGCTCCTTGATGTGACATTCCAACGTGGTATGGTAACTGGGAGTTTACTTTTTCTCTTCAACCTGAGGCTAGCCAAGTTAACTAGCCACCTCCATCTTATAAATTTTTTTTCACATTCCTTACACTTTTAGCATATTGCACTCAAGAAAGAGTTTGGATGAGGTTCCATACATGTGCCTACCTTTTATAGGTGATGCATATTGGAGGGTGACCTTGTTGTGCTTCTTGTTTAAGTGAGTGCTCTCCTTTTGTAATTTTTTGTTGATTTCTTCTTAGGGATGTAGCTGTCTTTTGGTTGTTTCCTGTGTGCAGGTGCTTGGTATCCTCACTACTCTTGCTGAGCTCTTGACGGGAGGAACAAGGCTTGTAGAGATTTTTCATCCCCCTATTTTCATTGGTGGTGACGGAGAATGCAGCAATGGCCTGTTGCAGTTGTATCATAGGCTACTACAGGAGATCCTATAGATGTTACAGGAAACCTTGTAGCTGGCTTTCTTTCATCATTTTTTGTTTTTTCACTTAGAGTGAGGTTGGGTGGTGGTGTAGGAGTTTATAAATGGTGATGAAGGAGATGGAGTGATGGGTGGATGAGGCCAATGATAACATGTCCTATGGATTCTCCCCTTTTTTGTATATTTTTTCATTTTCCTGTGTTTTTTTTTTATGGACACATGGGTAGGTATGGATACGAGTGGATATTAGGTAAGAGATGGTGAGGTGTAGGGTCATTTTTTTAACCTAGAATAAGAATGCATCATTGTTTTTCAATCAGGACCCCTTTCCTGTAGTATTTCTGGACATCTTGTAGTACTACAAGATATTCCTACAGTAGGTAGAAAACATCTCAAAAATTGGTTTTTGATGCCTGAAAGTAGAAATAGATGATGGGGACATGGTAGGCATGCATGAGATGAAGTGGATGGAGGAAGAATTGAGGTGATGTTTGGCTTACTATCCCTAGAACTCTGAGTCCTTTTTAATCTTTAAAAACATGAAAAATCATAAAATTTTATTAGTGGGTAGGTTTGAGGTCCCTGCAATGGTATTTTTTTTTTTTGAAAGACACACAGGTCACCTCGAAGGATGTTTTCAGCCCGTATACCTTCTCTAGGCACATCAAGGGAGGTTTTCACCCAGGGATATTTTTATTTTCCTTTTTTCACTCCTTGGCTACCTCAAGGAGGCTTTTAGGCCAAGAGTTGGCTTCATGTGCCTCATAGATATTTTCACCTAGGTCCTTGATTGTTTTTTTTTTTTTTTTTTCAAAAATAAAAACAATATTCAAGAATCGGGTGAGCTCGAAGCTGAGATACTTCCAATCACATTCACTTCCTTACTAATGGTACTAATGAACTCCTCCCTTGACGAAGATATTTTATAGAATTTCAATATGTACCCATTTACAAGCAAGGGGATAACTTCTTCATCAATGGTCCTGATTTGAGAAGCCCCATTGTCATGACACTTTTCTATCAGATATGGGCCCAACCACCTGGTCATCAATTTTCCTTTGAATTCCTTCAACCTAGAGTGATATAGCAGAGCCAAATCTCATTCTTGAAAAAATTTGTCCTTGATGTTTATGTCATGCCAAACCTTTCTCTATACATGAATAAATTCAGTGTGTAGGATGGCCTGCATCTGGAATTCATCCAAACCATTGAGTTGGAGAAGCCTCTCCTGTTGTGCCTTTGTAACATCCAAATCTAGTTGTGCTTCCATTCTCAAAGGGTTGTACTCAAAATCAATGGATAGAAGAGCCTTGTTTCCATAAACCAAGTCATAAGGTGTGAAGCCAATGGTTGTGTTCCAGGTGGTATTATAGGCCCAAGTGGCCTCCACTAGTCTGTCAGCCCAATATTTTCTGTTGTTGCTCACACCCTTGGTGAGGATTCTTTCCAATGCTCTATTAGTATCTTGTACTTTTCCATTGGCTAGAGGATGAAAATCAATTGACTCATGTGTTTGATCTTATCTTTCTTCAACAAATTCTTACTCAAGTGTGATGTGAATTGAGCTCCCTGATCAGTGACTTGTTCTCTAGGGTACCCAAACTTGTAAAATAATTTCTTCATTAAGAACTCAACCAATTTATCTTTTGCTTCTACCTTGAAATCCTTGGTCTCAACCCACTTTGTCAAATAACCAATGCATACAATTATGTACTTTTTCTTCCCTAATGGTGGATCGATGGGCCCAATGAAATCCATGCCCCACTTGCCAAATGGCTCTAGAGTCACCTAAGGTTGCAAAGGAATTTCATCCTTGGGGGTAGGTTTCCCCATTCTTTGGCATTGATCACATCGACTGTTGTATCTTCTTGCATCTTGCGGGACAGTGGGCAAGTAGGAGCCAGCTTGCAGTGCCTTGAAGGATGTCCTCTTGGCTGCAAAGTAACCTCCACAAGGCCCATCATGTAAGGCCATAAGGATGTCAGAGACTTCCTCCTCCTTGACACATCTCCTCAAAATTTGATCTAGGCCTAACTGGAAGAGGTTTCCCCCAATCCAAGTGAATGGGACCTCTTTCTTATAGTTCTGTTTTTTTCCTTGGAGGACAGATTTGGACGGAACTGTGTAGTCACTAGGTAGTTTGCTATGTCAGCAAACCATGGAGAGAGAATTGAAATAGAAAATAAATTCTCATCTAGCAACTGATCATCAACCATTCCTTCCTCACCTGTAGGAAAATCAATTCTAGACAAAAAATATGCAACTACATTTCTCCACCAGTCTTATTAATGATAGTTAGATCAAACTGTTGTAATAAAAGAAACCATTTGTTGGTATCATCCCAAGACCCCTTTTTCCTCCTCAAAAACATATCATTTGTCCATTCCTTTTCATCATATATCCCTTAGAATCCTTGAAAATTGATTATTAATAGTCTTATAGTTATTAAATTGCATAGAAATTGATTTAGGGATTTTATGTTGAAGAATTAGAAGTTTTTGATGAAATGGTTACAGGAAGTTCCAACATCCTGTAATAAGCTTATCGTTTGACATGTGGCGCAACAGTTGGGCTAGAACGAAAGGCATGGATGAAAAGCAGAATGTCCAAGCATGGACAAACACCTATCTCCCAGCCGAATCGATCCTCCTATATGCGCGGTCAACTCAGGTCAAAGCATGGCACACTGGCAGACAAAAGCAGCAACAACAGCTCGTTCTATTTTTATTTAGTTTTTGTTCTTATTTGAAAACACTTAGGATAGAAACATTTTGAAAAAGCTTGATGTAATAAAAGCGGCAACAGCCGAATGTACATTCATTGTCGAAATGACATGGCTGTGGATATACATATGTAAATACAGTCTGGTTAATGGTTAATGTTTAATCGTTGAATCGTTCGAGAACAGAGTTTTTAAGTTTAATACTAAGACCTATTCACAGTTACGACTTGTGTGTCTCGTGCATTGATTTGGTAGCCGGTCGATTATAAGCCAGTGTACCCTTGGAACGCGGACGGGCCCTGCGTTCAATCGGTATACTGTCCATTTATTTCATTTGCATTTCGGTTATCGTATGGTTGCACAGTGGTATTGATTCAATTTCGATTTCAATAGGTTTTGTATGGTTTGAATAATAGTTACAATTACTTGGGTTTCGATTTCCATAGCTTTTGATTTCCATTGAATGTATATGGTTTGCGCTTATGGTTGGTTTGTGTTTATGGTTATGATGAACAGTCATCACTGAGATCTGGAAGTGCGTCCTGTAAGGGATTCGATCCCTGTGTGTCTTTTAAAAGCACCATCATAAACTCTGTTTTTGTTTCACAATTCATTTATGATCTCTATATAGTTTGATATAGTGTAAATATCATTGAATGTTGTGTGTCTACTGAACAAGGGTTTTCTGGGTAATATCTTTGTAAGGAGATTAAGATCGTTGTTACAGTCATACACAGTGCTTAGGTTCAGTGTTTAATTTGGTAAATACACCTAATGACAAGCATTGTAATCAGGTATATTAGTAGGATAATCTGAGTGTTTGAATGATAGGTGACATATCTCAGCCTTCCGTAAAGAAGCCTTGTGACCTACATCATAATCACTTAGCCAACAATCCTTTATGTCTATATACTTTAGACGCATGCCTCTAAGCTTACACACCCTGGTCGATATTAAATATAGTCTAGCCTAGTACCCTAGCTAGAACACTACATTTTGGCGCCGCTGCCGGGGAGGCGTACTTAAAGGATTCAAACAAAAAGAAAAAAAATTTTCAATACAAAAAAATAAACAAAATCATAGTTAGAAATCATGTTCATTTATGCCTAGACTTAGAGACAATCAAGGGAGATTTGTAAAAACCCCCCACCATCTAAAAACTAACCCATCATCATCAGGAGCAGACTCTCTAGGGAATACAACACCAGCTGAGGAGGATATCCAAACATTGAAAGAAAGATTTTATTCAGGACAGCAACTTACTCTTGCTGAAAGGGAAACTCTATTTGCACATAAATCACAACAGAAGCCCTTTCCTAGATCTTCCACACAAGGAAAAAGTAGTACAGTTACCGAACAATCTTCTTTTCTCCTTTTTCCAATTAGAATGGCTGAGGAAGGATCTGGATCAGTACCCCACCAAGAGGAGGAGGAGTCAACTTTTAAATTCCCTATACAAGAACCATAGGAGGACGAGGAGATCAAAATGAAAAATATACCCCCATCCGTGCTACCCAATTTCTATGGTATGGCTTCAGAGGATCCAGACTCGTTGTTGTTCGAGTTTGACATTGTATGTCGAACTTATGGCTATATAGATGATGCTCATAGACTTAGATTGTTCCCAGCCACATTAAAGGCATCAGCCTTAAAATGGTTTATGGGGCTAGGTGAGCATGCCATAGTTGATTGGGATGGCATGAGGAGGATATTTCTAAGGAAATATCAGCCTTATTACAGATCTAAAGACTCTAAAGATGATATCTTTAGAATGAGTCAGCAGGAGGATGAAACCTTAGAAGAATATTTAGAACGGTTTGTCTACAACTTGCAGAAATCTAAACACCGAACAATGCCTCCTGATCTAGTCCGCACAATATTCTTGAAAGGTATCCGGGAAGAATACATGGATGATCTCAACTTAATGGGAAAAGGTGACATTTCTGCCTTACCCTTTGAAGAAATAGCTGAACTGTGGGAAAAATATTCAAGGAGTAAAGCTAAAATGGGAAAGAGAACCTTGTCATCAAGGGTCACAAAAACTGCCTCTGCAAGTGTCACCCGGGCTGAAATTGGTAATCTTTTAGAAGAGTTTAAAACAGATTTGTTGAGCACTCTAGGGAACCAAATTGATACCTTAAAAGCCAAAAAGAAACAGGAAGAAGAAGATAATATCATGGCTATTTTCTGCCCCAAATGCCGCAAGAAACATGCATTAAAAGACTACCCTCTAGAAAATATCCAAGTTTGTGCTTTCTGTACTGAGCATCATGATATGTTTAACTGTCCTAAAGTTAAAATTTTGCAGAACTGTAATATGGCAGCCAGTACAGAGATGGAAAACGTGTATTACATGGGCGCAAAGTGACCATGGCAGCCAAGGCAAGCACCCCAAGGTATGTTTCCTAATCAAAATCTGCAATTTCCTATGAATGATCAGATGTATGCACAAAACTCATGGAATGTACCCATGCCATGGCAGCATCAAAACCAACCACAAAATCAATGGAGACCGTCTCAACAGTATTCCCAATCCTATCATCCATATCCTCAATCATACCCGCCTTACTCACAGCCATATCAACAGTACCAACAGCCATATCCATCACATTCTCAAACATATCAGCAGCACCCTCAGCAAATTGTTTATCAGCCCCAACCTTCTCAACAAGCACTGCCTGCTCCTCCACCAATAAATGCACCACAACTGCAATTTCCAACTAACCTACAACCTCCCAGACCCACTCAAATACCTGCTCAAACTGTCCCAAATCCGAATAATAGAGCAGAGAGGCCAGCCTATAATGTAGAGGAAGGAACTTCATACTCCACACTGCCTTTGCAAAACATTAATCTGAGGTCTGGTAGGGTGCTCCAAAAGGATTCTCCAATAACAGATCAGCAAGAAGAAAACTCAGAAAAAGACAATGAAATGACAAATAAAACAAAACCAAGCAGTGATACCAAAGATAAACAGATGCAATCACTGCATCCACCTTTTCCAGATCGATTGGTCCAAGTAAAACCACCACTGACTCCACCACAATTTGATGTCTTGGATGAACTTAAAAATGTCTACATAAAAATCCCACTGCTGCAAGCTATAAAGGACATTCCTATCTATACCAAAGCCATCAAAGACATGTGTCTCAAGAAGCCTGCTAGGAAAAGGATTGATCCTCAGACCATTCATGTTTTAGGAAATTTAGCAGGCCTTATGACCAATACCATCTCCATGGAGAAGTATGTTGATCCTGGCATTCCCAAAGTGACCACCATCATTAACAACATACGGATTCCAAACACTTAGATAGATCTTGGAGCCGCAATCAATGTCATGACCCTTGAAACCATGAGAACACTCCAGCTCATGAATTTGCAACATACCACAATTGTTCTTGAATTAGCTGATAGGTCCAAAGTCATTCCTGAAGGGATTTTGGAAGACATCATTGTCTCACTGGACTCTTGGGAGTATCCAGTGGATTTCCTAGTCCTTCAACCCAAATCCAATTTAGGAGGACACCCTATCATCCTAGGTAGACCATGGTTAGCGACTGCTGATGCATTCATCGGATGCCGATCAGGCAACATGATCATTTCCAGAGGGACCGAAAGAAAACAACTCACCCTCTATCCATCGGCACAATCACCAGCAGTAACACATAACTTGTGGCTTGATGATAAATTTAATGATAAAGAAGAAGTACAATCTGTTTTTAGCATTGACCAGATCTATGATTTCCACGAAGACAATAATGATTTGGTAGAATTATTTCTTTCTCAACCTGATGTGTCTGAAAATTTGAGAAATGAACAATATAATGCTGCAGATGTACTTTTGGCTCAAAACTTTCAAGAAACATGCACTATCCAGTCTTTGCAATCTACATTTCACGACATCTTTCCAGTTTAATCCATCACCAATACACAGAGTCAGGTCATAGAGATCAGTCCAGGGAAAACTTTGAACATATGCAACCACCTAGACTCATCTCAGCAAGAGAAATTGATTAGACTCTTGAAGAAGTACCAAAAAGCCTTTGCTTGGGATTACACTGACATCCATGGGATTCACCCCGACACATGCACTCACCATATCTACACAGATAGCACCATTAAACCAGTGAGGCAACCCCAGAGAAGAATGAACCCCATGCTCCAAGACATTGTCAGAGAGGAATTGCAAAAACTTTTGAGAGTCAACTTTATATATCCTATTTCTGACAGTCAGTGGGTATCCCCATTGGTTATCGTGCCCAAGAAAAATGGTAAGTGGCGCATCTGTGTTGATTACAGACAGCTGAATAAAGCAACGCTCAAAGATTACTTCCCACTGCCATTTATTGACCAAGTGTTAGACACCCTAGTTGGCAAATCATCATTTTCTTTTGTACATACTGATCATTCTGCCATTCGACATCTAATGAATAAGCCAATAACTAGTGGCAGAGTTACTAGATGGTTACTATTGTTACAGGAATTTAACATCATAGTGTTAGATAGACCAGGCAAAGAGAACCAGGTGGCAGATTTTCTCTCTAGACTGCAAAATCCAGGTGAGGTTGTTCCAGTTGAAGATTCTTTTTCGGATGAAAACTTATTTGCAATTTCCATAGTAACTCCTTGGTATGCTGATTTGGCAAATTATTTGTCTACAGGAAGGACACCTCCACACTTCACTGCAAAGGAAAGGAAAAGACTAATCAAACAAAGTGCTAGATATTCATGGCTTAATGGCGATTTATTTTACACTGGTTTTGATATGATCATTAGGAGATGTGTAAGAAATGATGAGGTAATTGACATTCTAAAATCTTGCCATGATGAACCGTGTGGTGGGCATTTTGCAGCGAAGCGGACAGCCTTCAAAGTTCTTACTCTTGGATACTACTGGCCATCCATTTTCAAGGATGCCAAGAAGTATGTAAAGAGTTGTGACAGCTGCCAAAGAATGGGCAGACCAACAGCTATCGATGAGATGCCCCTTTAGCCCCAAGTTCACTTAGAGCCATTTGATAAGTGGGCTTTGGACTTCATAGGACCCATTAAACCAACCTCCAATGGTAAGAAGTACATCTTAGAATGTACTGATTACGTCACAAAGTGGGCTGAAGCAAAAGCACTGGTGAGAGCAACCGAACACACAGTAGTCAATTTCCTTTTTGAGGAGATTTTTGTGAGGTACGGAGTACCAAGGGAAATTGTAACTGATCAAGGTACTCAATTCACCTCAAAGCTCATGAAGGACATCACAGACAAGTACCAAATAAAGCATAGGAAAAGTACCCCTTACCATCCACAGGCCAATGGGAAGGTGGAATCAACAAACAAAACTTTGGAGGGGATCATTACCAAAACTGTTGCAATGAACCGGAAAAATTGGGAAGAAAAGCTCAAAGATGCACTCTGGGCTTACAAGATTACTTGGAAAGATACCACAGGATTTACACCATACCAATTGGTGTACGGTAAGGAGGTCATGCTTCCTATTGAATTCCAAATACACACTTTTAAACTGGCTGCAGATTTACAAATTGATTTGGACCAAGCACAAAAAGAAAGAATCCAGCAGTTGAACCAGCTGGATGAGATGAGGCAGCAAGCAGAACAAACCACCATCCTCATGCAAAAACACAGGAAGCAATGGCATGATTCACACATTAAGAAGAAGCACTTCAAGGAAGGTGACTGGGCTTTACTTTTTGATTCAAAATTCAAGGATCATAAAGCCAAGTTCACCACCCATTGGATGGGCCCCTATGAAATTATTCAGGCTTATGACAATGGTTCATTCAAGCTCAAAACTATTGATGGAGAAGGTCATTTCTTCACAGTCAATGGTCATTGCCTGAAACTGTACACCAAGCCCATCAGCAAGCAAGATTTTCTCCATACACTATCTCAGCAAAGAGAGGTTGAGATACTGCAGCCCTCAGCTGCAGTATCACTGCCTTAGTTTCATTTCCTTTCAATTTCAAAGTCAAAAAGAAAAAAAATAAAAATAATAAAAATAATAAAAAAAAAAATTATAAAACAAAAACTAAAAAAAAAATAATAAAATCATGGGTTAGATGTGAAAACCAACATCTGGCACAATCTAACCCCGAATTCCTACTTGAAAACCAATTCGTTGGCGGGTATGAATTCTCTTTCTTTTGTTCAGTATTTGATTTCTCAGCTGAATCATGACTTGAGGACAAGTCAAACTTTTAGTCGGGGAGAGAGGCATCAGCATTTTGTTACTTTTATCTCTCCCTTGTAAATTCTTCAAGATTTCTTATTCTATATTTTCACTGTAAATTTCCAACAGCAGCTTGTTCCAGCATTCCAGACTTCAATAAGTAAGCTGTTCTGTCATTGTTTTATCTCAGAGGGACCTGGTTATAAACATTTTGAAGGGGGACCTGTTCTGTTCAGACATTTATGCTACCAACACCAGCAGTAATGGGACCTGTTTAAGACATTCAGAAGGGACCTGTTAAATAAATTGACACCGAGGGCTACTTCAACAGAATTTCATCAAGTTTCTACAAGGATTTGGGCACCAACAGTCCATCAAATGCCCAAGCTCAGTGAACCTGTAACAGTATAAGGAGCTGCATGAACATTTTCAAAATTTTTCTAAGGGACCTGTTACATTCAAATTTTCTCAAAGGGACTTGTTACATCTTCAATTTTTCTCAAAAAACCTGTGCACTTAATCTTCCTCAGAGGACCTATTACAACAAGAAAAAGAGCAGTAAAAAAAAGGGATTAGCAACTCAGCATGTCAATACAATAGCGACCAACAAAAGAGTAATGTGTTTCTGTTCTTAAACATTTAATTTCCTAGATTGATTTTTAATGTAACTTTAATGACTATGAACTGTTATGATTAATTTCAAGGACACCTACATCAATCTCCTATCATCCCTTATCCCACCGATTCTCATCATTCCCATACATCAACTTATTCATATCTCTAAAACCCATTATCAACACATCAATCTTGTCATACATCCTACAGCCATACCAACATCCTCTATACGACCGAATACCAACTGAAAAAGGGCACGTGGTGAGTTGTGTTTTTAAATACAAAGGGAGAGACAGATGTAAAGCGGCCTATCTATTTCACTCCACACAGCCAAATCATAACTTCACCACCCAACATACCCAATGATCCAAGGGGCTCCCCGAAATCGTACCCAGCATTATAGATACGCTACCAGCGCTCTTGTAGTGACATCCATGTAAGCGTACAGCACTCCTTTGTTTTTTTAAATGAATGGATACGTTGTGAAGTGAGTACAGGGTTATCTCACCATCATTTCCACCTTCGATTCCCATAACTTTCAAAGTGGAATCAGAAGCAAGGAGCACCGAAGGGAGTATTACCATTTGGGTTGATTTACATAGTGAAGATTGCAAGCAGTGAACGCCGGAAGAGGGAAGTATCACCACTCTATTTTGACTACCATCACAGTCATATCGACCGGTCGAGCATCATATTGAAGACTAAGGAAGTGATACACCAGGTAACCAACTCGAAATTTCTTTGTTAAAATTGTAAGAGTATAGACAGAGAAGTGTTAGAGGCACGACCCTCTGCCAGCACCATGACTAATAGGGTCGAGCCGAGTGTGTTCGACAGTTCACAATACCATGAGGATTGCATTGAAATTCTCAGAGAAATACAGTGGTTACCATTTCTAGAAAAATTTCATGGAAGTAATGAGGAAGTTACTAAGCAATTTGCTTTCACCTTCAATGGAGAAAAAGCCCTGATAGGTAACTTCTCCTTCAGGGTTTTAGAGGACACTATAGCTCAGGCAATAGGGATTAGTCCGGAAGGGGAGAAGTATTTTAAAACCAAGCAATTTAAAGAGAAATCATGGACACAGTTCATGTCTAGATCTAGAGTCTCCTCAGTAAACTGGAAGAAGGGTGTTCCAAGAAGTTGGTTGATGCATCCTTGGGATGAGATGGTTTACATCCTTCAAAAATTCATAACCTGTGAAGGTCGGTACAGTATTGTTTATCTATACCACATCAAACTACTCCTCCACTTGAAGAAACAATGTGTCATCAGTATACCATATTTTCTGCTACAAAGCTTAAACAAGATGTCCAAGACTATCCAGAAGCAGAAGGGGAATGAAGACAAGAGCTTGTATCATTTTGGCTTAATTAAAATCCTCATTGAACATGAATTGCAAAGAAGAGGGAAACCATGGAAAGAATTCCTAGCTGTCAATCAAATCAGAGATGAGGAAGAAAAAGAAGAAGTGCAAGAGGACTCAGGGTTTATGAAGGACATTGATGAAGAAATTCCAGTATCCAAAGCCAGCAAAGCAACTTTACCTGTGGGCAGCATAAGGACCAGGAACATGAAAAAGGAAGATGCTAAGAGGGCCGAGAAAGATAAAATTTTTACCACTTACTCACGAAGAACAAGGAGGACACCAAGAGCCCAGTTACAAGAAGACCAGTTTGAATCTAATGCACCTGCACAAATCGATGTTGAGAGTGGTGACCATTCATTACCAGCACCAGAAGTTGATATGGAGGTAGAGAGCAATAACAAACAGGAAAAATGTTCACCACCTCCCATTAAAAGACAGAAGAAATTAGAAAAACAAATTGAAGAATTGAAGGAAGAGCTCATGGAGGCTAACATGTTGGAAAAAGTTATTAAGAGAGAAAATGAAATGCTCCGGGCGCAAAGCAAAGAAACTCAGAAGAAGAATGAAAAGTTAAAGGAAAGAATCAGTGAATTGGAGGCTGAGCAAACTGAGATTTCTAACTGGGCCACTAAGTGGTACAATCAGAAGAAGACCCTCAAAGAAAAATACAAAAAGTTAAAGCAGGAGCTCAAGGGACAGAAAGATAACCAGGTGAAAAAGAATGTGGACACCTTGCTCAAGGCAGCAGAGATCCATGCAGGGACAGAGTTCAAGGGAAGCACTTCGGGGATAGCATGAGGACATGCTAAATCCTTAAGTCGGGGAGAGATGTTGGTATCATCCCAAGACCCCTTTTTCCTCCTCAAAAACATATCATTTGTCCATTCCTTTTCATCATATATCCCTTAGAATCCTTGAAAATTGATTATTAATAGTCTTATAGTTATTAAATTGCATAGAAATTGATTTAGGGATTTTATGTTGAAGAATTAGAAGTTTTTGATGAAATGGTTACAGGAAGTTCCAACATCCTGTAATAAGCTTATTGTTTGACATGTGGCGCAATAGTTGGGCTAGAACGAAAGGCATGGATGAAAAGCAGAATGTCCAAGCATGGACAAACACCTATCTCCCAGTCGAATCGATCCTCCTATATGCGCGGTCAACTCAGGTCAAAGCATGGCACACTGGCAGACAAAAGCAGCAACAACAGCTCGTTCTATTTTTATTTAGTTTTTGTTCTTTTTTGAAAACACTTAGGATAGAAACATTTTGAAAAAGCTTGATGTAATAAAAGCGGCAACAACCGAATGTACATTCATTGTCGAAATGACATGGCTGTGGATATACATATGTAAATACAGTCCGGTTAATGGTTAATGTTTAATCGTTGAATCGTTCTAGAACAGAGTTTTTAAGTTTAATACTAAGACCTATTCACAGTTGCGACTTGTGTGTCTCGTGCATTGATTTGGTAGCCGGTCGATTATAAGCCAGTGTACCCCTGGAACACGGACGGGCCCTGTGTTCAATCGGTATACTGTCCATTTATTTCATTTGCATTTCGGTTATCGTATGGTTGCACAGTGGTATTGATTCAATTTCGATTTCAATAGGTTTTGTATGGTTTGCATAACAGTTACAATTACTTGGGTTTCGATTTCCATAGCTTTTGATTTCCATTGAATATATATGGTTTGCGCTTATGGTTGGTTTGCGTTTATGGTTATGCTGAACAGTCATCACTGAGATCTGGAAGTGCATCCTGTAAGGGATTCAATCCCTGTGTGTCTTTTAAAAGCACCATCATAAACTCTGTTTTTGTTTCACAATTCATTTATGATCTCTATATAGTTTGATATAGTGTAAATATCATTGAATGCTGTGTGTCTACTGAACAAGGGTTTTCTGGGTAATATCTTTGTAAGGAGATTAAGATCGTTGTTACAGTCATACACAGTGCTTAGGTTCAATGTTTAATTTGGTAAATACACCTAATGACAAGCATTGTAATCAGGTATATTAGTAGGATAATCTGAGTGTTTGAATGATAGGTGACATATCCCAGCCTTCCGTAAAGAAGCCTTGTGACCTACATCATAATCACTTAGCCAACAATCCTTTATGTCTATATACTTTAGACGCATGCCTCTAAGCTTACGCACCCTGGTCGATATTAAATATAGTCTAGCCTAGTACCCTAGCTAGAACACTACACCATCTAATAATTCTTGCACTTAATTTAGGCTTGTTCATCAAATATCTGATAGCACCATGGAAAATATGTACAAATTTCTAGTAACCAGTGTTATAGTGTCTAAATTTGTTCAAGGAATGGACAATAGCTAGGAGATATTTTTCAGTCACAGTATAGTTCAATTCAACCTTGGACAAATTTTTGCTAATGAAGTAAATGGCATAAGACAAATTGTCATCTATCTAGCCTAGATTTGCTCCTATAAATTTGTTAGAGGCATCAACATGGATGTGGAAAGGAAGAGCCCAATTTGGGCCTCGAAGTATGGGTGTAGTAGCCAACTTTTCCTTTAAGGTTTCTAGGGCCTCTTGGTAGCTTTCTGACTAGCAAAATTCAGATTCCTTGGCCAGTAGTCCAAACAATGGTGAGGCTACTTTGTTGAAGTCATTTATGAATCTCCTATAGTATCCAGCTAAGCCCAAGAAAATTTTTACATCCCTTTGCTTTTGAGGAGTAGGGACCCTCTTTATGATAGTAATTTTATTTGGGTCCACTTTCAGTCTTTCCTGTGATATTGAGTGACTAAGAAAAATCCCTTCATTCATCAAGAAGTCACACTTCTTAGGTCTAAGGGATAGGTTCATTTCAATGAATTTCTTCAGTACTTTCCCCAAGTTGAAGAGAACCTCTCGGAAGTCACCCCCATAGGGAGTGAAGTCATCCATATAGATTTCTACATAGTCATGGACTAACTCAACAAAGATGCTTAGGACTTCCCTTTGAAAAGTGGTAGGGGCATTACATAATCCAAAATATAGGACCCTATAAGCAAAGGTACCCCAAGGACAAGTGAAGGTGGTTTTATCTTGGTCCTCTGGGCTGATCTGGATCTGATTATGACCACTGAATCCATCTAGGAAAGAGAAGAGCTTCTTTCTTGCAAGACCATCCAAGACTTGATCAATGAAAGGTAGGGAATGGCCCTTTTTAGTGGCTTTGTTTAACTCTCTGCAGTCCACACAGATTCTCCATTTTCCATTCTTCTTTGGGACCAGAACTAGAGGAGACACCCACTCACTATTTGAGTTAGAGTAAATGAACCCTGCATCCAACAACTTTTCCAGTTCTTCTTTAACTATGTCTTTGGGGCCTAGGTTCATTCTCCTAGGAGGTTGGCACATTGGCTTGCAGCCTTCCTTGATGTAAATGTCGTGAGTACACACAGAAGGGTGAACTCCCTTCATTTCCTTATAACTATAGGCAAAGGCATCTAGGTTCTCTCTTAGCATGTCACATAACTCCTTTTCCTGATGTGCAGAGAGAGAGAGGGATTGATTTTCAATGTTCTAGCTGGACCAAATTCTATCATTTGACATGAATAGGGCTTGAGTCAACTAGGCACAAATATTTACAAGGGTTATCTTCAAATTTCTTTACTAACTCATCAAGAGACATGGTGTTGGGGGGCTGATTCTGGAGGATTTGATCAATCAGGTCGTCTTCATCAGATTTCCCCCTCCTATAATAGCATCTAGGGTATAGATTGGGTAAGATGTGGCATGGTATACTTCATCTTCCTCCTCCTCTTCCAACCATAATGGTAAGTCATGCTCTAGAGATGGTTGAGAAGGAGGGTACAAGACTAATTGTTTGGACAAATTCCCATTTTTAATGGTCATATTCCCAGCCCTACAACTTATGTAAGCATCAGAAGTGGCTAGCCATTTCCTTCAAAGGATGAGAGGATAACCATTGAATTTTGTTTTAGGTTGGAGAACTAAGAATTTAGCAAGGTATTCCCAAGAATCAATGGAGACCATCACATCCTCAACAACTCCCTCAAGAGCTACTATGGATCTGTCTCCAATACTGTTGTGGTCTTCCTGAATTATCCTTGGAGGTTTAGTTTAAGCATGGTATCCTTAGTCATCACATTTATGGCAGCCCCAAGATAAATCAAGGTATGGGTGACAATGAGTCCATCAATGTGCACATCTACCACTATACTTCCAGGGTCTAGATACCACATTATGTCAAACAGTTTTCTAATGACATTAATGGTAGGGGTGTTTCTCTTTTTCCTCCCAGGATGTTTTAAGAATTTCTCCTTTATTAAATTGTTGTATGTGGGGACATCCTTGATAGCTTGGAGGAGTGGGATTTTAATAGACAAGTTTTTTAATTCACCTAGAAGTTCAGTCTCTTTTGGGGTGTTTTGGCTAGGATGGATTAGTCTCTCAGGAAAAGGAGTTGAATTGGCTTGAGGAACACTCTCTTCCTTTTCTCTTCAATATGCTTAGGTGGAGATGGAGGTTGGTTATATGGAAGCACTCTTCCACACCTAAGGTTGATTTCTTGAATTTCCACAACATAGGCAGGGTAGGATGTCTGTCCACTATAGACCTATTATGCCTGCTTTTTGTTTGGGTTCGGATTTGGATGAGCAGGCATCCAAGGTTGCTTATGTGGAGTAGGGTGAAGGAGCTATGGTTGTGATGGAGGTGGAGTCAGTAAGGCTATAGACTGGTTGAATGGGGTTCTCCACCCCTATGATGGGGTATTCCATTGAGGTTGTAGGGGAGAATATGGCTGAAATGATTGATTGGCAGGTTGGGAATGGTATTGAGGTGCATAAGACCAAGGAGAAGGTGTGGACCATGAACGATGAGCAAGAGGCCACCAAGGGGGGATGGATGCATTCTGATTGGGGTTGTAATATGAATAGGACATCCCTTGTAGGCCCTACTGGTATGGTCGAGGTCCTTGAGGCCTCCTTTGGTTGATATATTAGAGTTGTTTAGTTACACATTCAGTTCGTTAATACACAACTTTCAATCAAGGTAGAGAAGGGAACTTGAATGTGGAATGGTTTTCCTCACAAAACGAGCAAATATCTATAATATTCAATGTACATTCATTTCTAGGGTGACTCTTGGTGCATCTAGGGAAAAATACAACTAAGGCTCTTTTTTCTTCCTTCTGCTTGCATGATGTCCACTTTTAGAGAAAGGGTATCCAACATTTCACTCTTAAAGTCCTCCAACATGTTGCCAATTTCACTTTTGATGGATGTGTTGGAGGAGGATGAACTGGCCAAGCTTGACTAGCCCTACCCTTCTTTATGGCTACCCTAGAATGATTTTTGAAAACTGTCTTGATATCATCATAAGATAGTTGGTAGATGTCCCCTCGAGATGACATGTTTAGGGTTTCTAGGATATCTTCCCTGATCCCTCTAAGAAGGACTAGCTTGAGTGATTCAAGATCGAGTGTGCATCTAGCCCTTTTGTAGCTAAGTTGGAACCTTTCCTCATAATCTTCCAAGGATTCATCATTTCCCAAGCTCATTCTAAATATTTCTTCTTTGGTATCCTTGGACCTATATTAGTCCCTATACGTGTCATTGAAGGATTATTGCATCTGAGCCTAGGTAGTGATGTTGTCCCTAGGTAAACCCATGAACCAGAGCAGGGCTACACCCTTAACGGTGGATGGGAACAATTTCAGCTTCTGGTCATGAGAGGTATAGTCATAGGTTTTGTAGATTACAACAAACTCAAACAAAAAGGTATCAGGGTCTTCTAATATTAAGCCATGGAAGTGAGGAAGGGTAGGGGGGATTATGTTTTTCATCCTAACATCTCCATTAGCTTCCCTAATAGGGAAATCACCTTCATTTCTATTTGCATCGATGTTGTAAGTGCATGGAATGGTTTCTTCTTCTTACACCCCAATAGGTTCTTCAAAGATCTCTTGTGGTTAACCTAATGGGTCCTCCAACTCCCTTGTAGTCAGAGAAGGAAGCTGAAAACCATAGAAGAAGAGGGAAGGTTGGATGTCTAATGGTGTGGGGGAATTTGAATTTTTTTTCATAAATTGTCTCTACTCCTACGAGGCATGATTTTTTTTTTTTTTAGGTTTTTTCATAATTACTTGCGAAATAGAAAGAAATTAGAAATTGCAACTATCTATTGAGTGAAAAATAGAAAGAAAGCAAAAATTGCAAATATCTATTGGATGAAAAATGGAAAGAAAGCAAAATTTACAACTATTTATTGAATGTCAAATAGAAAGGAAAGCATAAATTACATCTAGCTACACACCTTCCCGGCAACGGTGCCAAAAAGTGATGAGCATCAGTACTGCAAAAAGGATGTTGCAACTCCAAGGGCTACCAACTTTACTTTATCAGCCTAGGGTTTCATACAAACTTGGAGGTGACAATGCTATATGCATAGTAGATTCAAAAATCTACTCTTGTCACTTTTCACTGGGGTGATACACCACTAGGGTTTTCAAACCAGTCTTCTATGGACTTGAAAGAGTCTAACTACTAACAATGAATTTACAGTTAATATTTAATGAAAATAAGTAAATTCTTGCCTATTTAAGAAATGAAAGTGTTGAATGGAAAGTGCTACGAAATGCCATGAAATAATCTAGATAAGAAATGACACACATTACTTGCATAAAAGAACTAATGTAACCTTGCATTCTATGATCTGGCTATTTAGACTAAGTGGACATGGGAATTTATCCTATCCTTCTATGATTGATGTATGCATGCACTAGCTATCTCATGTTGAAATGGCATAAAAAGAGTCTTTTGATTTTTTATTTAGAAATGTAAATGCTAAGTTAAACAATTTGATCTTTGCCGGGGAGAAAGGCATGGAAGAGCTGGTCTAAAATGGCACTGAGAGGCATGGAAGTTAAGTGGAGTGTGTTTAGTCAATTTAGTATGTCCTAAATTGCTACATTAATTATCAATCCGGGAGTCGTAAACTGATGAAGTGTGGCGCACTATATGTGCAAGACAACCTCTTTCTTACTTTTTATTGTTTTCAATTTTATTTTGTTTTTGGGGGTTTTATCTTGGTTTGTCTTCTAATGTGAATGGAAATCCTATTCCTAAGATTTAAGAATACTTTAGAAGGAAAGTATGGATATAGATTTTAAGGCAATTACGTCCTTTATGATGACACTTCAGAGGATCTCAAAACATGCTAGTGATGAAATTAGTACTTGAACAAGAATGTAAATGTGCTGCTATTCAAATCAAACAAGTGATAAACTACTGATCATGAAATCACTATCTCTGCTGCTCACCTAAATACAGAAATAAAATTTAAGCTATTGCACTCAAAAAAATCAAAATCTAAAAACTAATAAAAGTAAAACCAATTCACTTCACTTATAGTCTGATAGCTTGCCAAGTAGCTTTTCGGGGTTAAGCCATGGATCTGGAGATAACATCAATAACATGACGAATTGATATCTAAATTAACTTGCAAATGAAAATGAAATCAAGTCACTTCACTTATAGTCCGATAGCCCACCAAGTAGCTTTTCTGGGTTAAGCCATTACTCTGGAGATAACGTCAATAACATGAAGAACCTGATATCTAATTGAAGAAATGAAAGTAAAATCAAATCACCTCACTCATAATATAATAGCTCGCCAAGTAGTTTTTCCTGGTTAAGCCATGGCTCTGGAGATAACGTTAAATGACATGAAGAATTTAATATCTAAACTAACTATCAACAACAAATGAATAAGACTGAAATCAAAGCATAACTGAAATTGAAAGCTAAGAAAAACAAAGTCAGCAGAGAGACCAATCTCATGTCACTATTTATCGCAAAAATTGTATGAAAATACCTGAACCTAGCTTATCCTGAAACACACTGATCAGTGTTAGCACAAATATACTACTTGGAAAATCATGTACAGGAATGAAACATTAACACCATAACTGAAATATGAAATATACACAAGTGAACAACTACAAAATATCTATAATGGAAATAAGACAAAAGCATATGAAAACTTTACAGAAATAAAGAACGAAACCTTAGCCAGCAGGGGCCCTCTGCACGGCCTTGGTTAACACGCTATCAATCCGAAATTACGCTCACATAGTCATATAAAATAGAGTCTTTTTATATCACAAAACAGAGGAAGGGTCCTCTCATTACAACAATAGGACCAATGTCATGACACAGTACATGAACTAACAGCAAGATTACATCAAAAACTAGCTACATGCGTTTGCAAACGCGTTATCTATAGAGGAAATTACATAACTATTTTTCCTATGGAACTCCTTCAGTAGAAGACACGTAAAAAGACAACACCCATGAGCTTAGCGTGTTGGTTTCCATGATCATTCAATCTACCAAAAGGTGGCTATTGGATTTGCATCGTGGAGGCAGTTTACAGTTGTCAAAATGAATCCATGGATCTAGGAACGGTCTCGGACCCTTCACGTGTTGAAAAACAGAGACCTGTTTGCCGTAGAACTCCTCGTTTGACCACTGTTTGAGCAAGGCTTTCCTCTACGAATCTGGCTAAACCAATAGGACTTGGTCCATGTCCAGATCATTTCTGAACTGCCCACGTGCTTTTTTTTGCTTGCTGACACCTGCAACCTAGAGATTAACAAAGATAGATGTAGAATCTCAGGTCAGTTGCAGAAAGTGGATGCATTCCGCAGTGGATGAGCAAAATCTGAGTCAAATAGCAAACAGAAAAACATAGTTAGAAAACCACTTAAATGCACTCTCATAATCAATATGTAATGATCTTTGATAGCTTGTGAGGCACTGGTGAGGGGAAAAAGTCTAGAAAAATGTGTAGAAGAGATGTAGTTTAAGGGCTCAACATACCCCCACTATGAAGGTGTTGCATGTCCTCATGCGACCAAAACTGAGACCATCCTCCCTTCAGTTCATGTGTTCTAAGACCTCTGCTAACACATCTAGCCTTCTTTTCTTCTTTCTTGGTACCACTGTCATTCTAGGCTTCCTCATTAGGCACTTGAATTTGAGGTTGATGAGAGTTCTGCTCAACTTCCTGCTCTTTTTCTTCAATTTCCTATTTTTCTTCTGCCACAGCCCAAGATGCAACGTGGTGTTATCGTGAATAATCTTATTCAACCTGCTCTATTCTTTCAATGTTTCATTTTTTCTTTTGATGTGTCTATTTAGGACTTCCGGTTCAAAAAATTCTTGTTTTAGTGATTGGATTAGAGCTTCCTGGGCTGTATTAGGCTGGGCAGATGAAGTGCCTTGATCTGTAGCAGTATTCTCCAATGACTCAATAAAATCATACATTTCTTGCTGGGTTGGATCTATCTCAGCTGTAGCCTTTCTTGGGCTATCCCCAAAATCTGGCTGAGAAGGACTGATCTCAAAATCTAGCTGAGAAGGACTGATCTCAAAATCTGGTTGAGAAATAAGAGTATGGTGTGGGCTATGGCCAAGAGGGATTGCTGGAGGTTGTTCCAGTGTTTTCCCTCCTAAATCAATGAAGTGGGGCCCTTTAGTTTGTACTTTCCTCAGTTTTCCTTTAAGTCTAGAGCTCCTCCTTAGATTCTGTGAGCTAGTGTCTCCTTTCTCCACACTGTTTTTCTTTCCCTTTTCTCTTTGCTGCAGCTGATTGTTCCTGGAGGTAAACTAGTCTTTCAGAAAGTACTTGGTCCTCTTCTGAGGAAGGTTCTGGGGTTTGATAGACAGCTTCAATATTTCTTTTCCCCTTTAGTTTTCTTTGCTTCCTAACCTCAGTTCTTTCCTTCCTACTTTCAGACAACTTCTCTTCCTTATTAGTTTCCTTAGCTATGTTAGTAGGAGTGCCCTGAATGTTCACACTTGTTTTCCTTCTCCTACTTTTCCTTGCTGAGCTAGTCTTGGGTGTTTCAGGTGGATCCTGAAAGAAGTTTCTAATCAAGAACTGTTCCCAGGTGTCCTTCTTTTCCTTCAACTATTTTTCAATCAAAATTTTTACAAGGCTGTGATGGTAAAGATGGGGTTCTGTGTCCTCCAGATTCTTTTGTATAGTTATGGACATCCTTTTCAGGTTATTCAATAGAAAGTAAGGCAAATTGATGGTTTGATTTTCTAGAAAATTCATTAGCAACCGGACGTGGTACATATACATAGACCCAAACCGTCCTTCACATGTAATAAAATTCTCGATTATCAATAATAAACTAGCCCACTTTTCCTCTAGAGCGGAGACAGAGATTCCACGTTTGAAAATGGTTATATCCATACCTGGATTGCATAAGATAATCCTCCAGGCCCTCTCATCAAATTTTTTGTTTTTGAACCACCATTCCCCCTCTTGTGGGAGTTCCATTACTGTTGCGATAGATGCATTTGCGACTGAAAATTTAAGATCTCCAACCTCAACTTCCACGCCATTAAAAGACCTTTCAAATGTCTTCCTAACTTCTTTATTATAACCTCTGAATTTCTGGATGAACTGTAGCCACCATGCCTTCCTTAATATGCTTTTCAATTGTGAATACCCCTCCATGAATTTAGGCCTGTCCAGTTCTGCTCTTAGCAAAAGACCCATTCCTTCCTCTTGCCTTAAAATACGTCTGTAAGTGATGGACTGTGAGTAATGGATTGATAGAGGTGAAACAATTGTGTTAGTGGGGAATGGAGAAGGTTTGTGGAGAAAACCAGTAATTGTAAACGAAAGAGCAGAGAACAGGTAATAATAATGAGTTCATGGAGATGTAAACAGGCCAGAAATAACAAATGCAACTTCAATGGGATAGTATGGAAATAGAGTGAGCCCGACTTTTGAGCTAGAAGGCTGCGGAATAGGCGTGAGCATGTTCTCAAAATGACTGTGGATTTGTGCGATAGGACAGAGTTGTGATCAAATAGGTTACGTCCTCATAATTACCTAGTTCAACAGGTGGAATGCCAACGTACAAATAAACATGAGTTAAATTCAGAGGCGGATCATGAGGCTGTTAAAAATTAATGAAAAGTTCGTGGAGGAATCATGTAAAGGCCATGGAGCGGTTATGAAAGCTATCAATGCTAATCATTACACATAGTGGATCTGGTGGTTTCATAACTATATAGAATGTGCTTTAAAATGCTATTTGAAATGAATTTTGCTTACCTTAAAATCTTACCACTTCCGCCCACTGACCTTTGATTGGCTGCTTCCTATTGGTAGTTTAGGTGCTTTATATCTTCAACATATTTTCCTTTGTCATACCTGCATTTGGTTCTCATCATTATTTGGCTAACATCTGACTGTCAATACTAAATAATAGAGTGTTAGCTACGGAATCAACAACTAGCTGCGGAATCAGTTTTTAGCTGCGGAAACTGACACAGTGAACATATGACTGAATGGATATGGATGGAAATGAATGATGAATGAGTGAATGATATATGAAAACTGGTCATAAAAGGAATTTTATTGGCGAAATGTGATGATGAAATGAAATGAAGCGAAGCGAAATGAAGTGAAATGACATGAAACTATGAATAAAATGAGGAAAGATTTTTTTTTTGGAAAATATAGGGCACCAGAAGTTTCTGATTTTCGCCCTGTATTTTCTGTATAAGACTGCCAATCAGTGATATGTTTTTAGGCTTATACAATTAAAAAAAAAAAATAGAAAAGAACAAAGACTAGGCTAGTGGAGAAGAAGAATTCTTCTTCACCAGCCTTATTGCAGAATTATCTTGAAATATTTTGACAAATTCCTCCTTTAAGAGTGGCTTTTGATAGATCTTTAATCTGTGGCCATTCACAATAAGAGGGGTTTTATGTTTATCAATGGTTTTGATTCTTAATGCTCCATTGCTAAAGACTTTGTCAATCTCATATGGCCCAAGCCAATGAGTTTGAAATTTACCTTTGAAATCTTTGAACTTGGAATCAAATAGCAATGCCCAATCTCCTTCTTGAAACTTTTTCTCCTTGATGTATTTGTCATGCCACTTATCTCTTTGATATTGAACTAGATCAGTTCTTAGGATTGCTTCTTGTCTGATCTCATCTAGTTCATTCAACTGCTCCATTCTATGCTTTTGGGCTTTTGATAAATCCATTCCCAGTTGCACTGCCATCTTGAAGGTTCTAACTTGGAACTCAATGGGGAGCAGAACCTCTTTCCCATAAACAAGTTCATAGGGAGAATGTCCTGTTGTATTCCTCCATGTAGTTCTGTAGGCCCATAAGGCTTCATGAAGCCTTTCTACTCAATCTCTTCTGTGTAGATGAATAGTCTTAGTAATGATACCTTCAATAACTTTGTTTGTAGACTCCACTTGACCATTTGCTTGCGGATGGTAAGGAGTAGATTTTCTATGCTTGACCTTGTACTCTTCCATCAACTTCTCCACTAGTTTGGATGTGAATTTACCTCCCTAATCTGTCACAATTTATCTTCGAACACCAAAGCAAGTAAAAATATCCTCATAAATAAAACTAACAACTGAATGCTCAGTAGTAGAAAATAATGCTTTGGCTTCTACCCATTTAGTGACATAATCGGTACATACCAATATATACTTTCTTTGTTTAGATGGTGGGTTAATAGGTCCAATGAAGTCTAAATCTCATTTTTCAAAGGGTTCGATGAGTACTTGTGGTTGTAATGGCATTTCATTTGAGAGGGTAGGTTTCTCTACTCTTTGGCAGCTATCACATCTTTTGACATATTGTTTTCCATCTTTGAGAGGCATGGCCAATAATATCCTAAAGAGAGGATTTTATAGGCTATCCTTTTGTTAGCAAAGTGTCTGCAGCATGGTTCATCATGACATGCTTTGAGAATATCAGGAATTTCATCTTCCCTAACACATCTTCTGATCACGAGATCTGGCCTTGTTTTGAACAATTCATTAGAAATCCATGAATATTTTGAACTCTCCTGAATAATCTTTTTTCTTTCACCAGAAATAAATGTCGAGGTAGTTTACCTGTAACCAAATAGTTAGCTATATCTGCATACCAAGGAGTCTTAGTAGTTACTGCAAATAAATATTCATCAAGAAACTTGTCCTCTATAGGAGAATCTTCTTTAGTATTTTGAATCCTCGACAAGAAAACAGCTACTGTGTTTTGTTTCCTTGGTCTATCTAACACAGTAATATTGAATTCCTGTAAAAGTAGGAGCCACCTTGTAACTCTGCCATTAGTAATGGGTTTGTTCATTAGATATCTAGTTGCAGAATGATCAATATGAATAAAAGTTTCATAGCCTGTTATATAATGTCTGAACTTATTGATTGCATGAACAACTGCTAAGAACTCTTTTTCAATCACAGCATATGTTGGGTCCCTATAATACTAGTGATTACCCCATTACTATTGTAGTTGCATCCCTTATTAATATTGTTGTGCCCCTATTATCCCCATATTGTTATTACTGTGCCCCATAGAATCCCTCTATTGTTATTTTTGTGGCTTTATATTATTATTGTTAGGTCGGTTGGGTTATATTGTGACTCCTTAGACTCCTATATATAGAAAGGAGGTTTTGTCATTTGTACCATCGAAGAATTGTTCATTTATGTAATATAAAGGAGGTTCCCCCTTGAAGAGGTTGAATTCTAAGGCGTTGATCTATCTTTTCTATCTTTTCTTGAGATGATTTCATAACATTTAGTATCAGAGCTTTGCATTCTAGGGTTTTGCTGCTTCAAATAGGTCATCGTGGCATTTTTGTTATAACTTTTTTCTGGGATGTTTCAGAAGCTAAAAAAAACCCATTTGAGAAGACATCACGCTGAACCTTGGGTCCAAATTTCAGAGCTTTTCGCACTATATTTGCGGAGCTATAATCTAAGGAAGTTGGTCTTTTTGCAGACTCCTGAATTACATTCCAAACAGGTGAGATGGGGAAAATCATCATAACTTCCTCTCTGAGCATCAGATTGAAATTTCATAAGAAGTTACAGAAATAGGACGGACTATAGTTTCTTATAGATATTTTTTAGAGCCAAAGGTCAAAAGAGTGACTCGTGGCACGTCGTACAAGTTTGCTCTACTGAACTAGTCTATAATCAAGTCACTATGGGAGATTTCGCATAACTCTTCCTTGAAGAATCCAATTTGGGTCAGACTGGTGGCATTGGAAAGAGGACATAGAGGGCTAATGTAGGTCACAATTTTAGAATTGGATGATCAGAAAGTACAAAGATACATCAGAGGCAATATCGAGCTCCTACAAAGTGAAAAAAGGTGTGTATATTTTTTTAAATTTTTGCTTAAGCTTGGTTTGAAAATTTATTTTGAAGGAATTCAAAGGGCATAGTAGAGCATTATTATCGGTAACTGATAGCCCAAGGAAAGAAAATGCAAACACCTAGTAAGCAAGCTGAAAGCTCTAACATGACTCATGAAGAAGAGGAAGAAATGCTACATGATATATCAAAATTACAAGAACAAGTGAACAAATGTCACTCTCACAAAAGCTAATAGAAGCTAAGATAAATAGCATGGAATATAAGATAAAGGGTGTGGAAGCTAAGATGGACAATTTGAAGATAGATTTGAAGATAGATTTGAAGAGAGACATGGCAGATTTGAAGACAGATATGGCAGATTTGAAGACAGAATTGACAAATTTTCTACAAGAAATACTTACTAATGGTAAAAAGGTAGTAAAGGAAACTCATGATGTGAACAAAATAAATGTTAATCATGATTTCTTAGACTCTAATGTGGTATCTAAGACCCACCATATTCCAAAAATCGATATGAGGAAGTTTGATGGCAAGGATCCCGCAACATGGATATTACAGATGGAGCAATTTTTCAATCTCAATAATGTGAAAAACACACAAAGGGTACATATTGCAACTTTATATTTGGAATCAAATCAGTTTGTATGGTATCAATGGCTTTGCTCTCATAAACAAATTATCACTTGGGCAATTTTTACGGAAGAATTGACAGCACATTAGGAGGATACAAAAAGCAACACTTTTTTTAGCCAATTGATAAGTCTCAAACAGAAGGGTTCAATAATGGAGCACATTGAGGAGTTCCAAAAATTGAACATAAGGGTAAAAAATATTCCAGAGGAGCATAGGATTATGTGTTCATAGGGACTTTAAAAGATAATATCCAACATGATGTTTGCCTTTGAGAACATGATTCATTAGAGAAAGCATTCAGGTTAGCAAGAAAAATGGAAAGAAAAATTATGGCAACCAAGGAAGCATACCACTCACAACTATAAAGATGGAAGTGTTGTTGCCCCTAGTCTTCCACAACCTATAAGGTTGACACCACAATAATTGGATGAAAAAAGAGCAAAAGGGCTTTGTTACAGTTGTGATAGCAAATACACTAAAGGTCATAAGTGTTCTGAGAATAAATTATTCTACATAGATTGCGAAGAGGAAGAAGAAAAGGAGCAAGAAAGGTCAAAAAAAGAGGATATACTCTAGGAACAAAGCCGAGATAAAGAAGAAATGAATCCGACCATATCTTGTAATGCATTGGTGGGAATTACAACTCCTCAAACCATCAAGATAGAAGGACAAATCAAGAAGAAAAAGGTAATAGTGTTGATTGATTCAGGAAGTACCCACAATTTTATTCATTGTAAGGTAGCAAAAGAATTGAATTGCTTCTTATATCCAGCACCAGAGTGTCAAGTGATGGTTGCAAATGGAGGAACAATAAATAGCTCTGGAAAGTGCCATAATATCAAGCTATCTATGGGAGAATATGTATTGACTAGCCCAATGCTTTCCATTCCAATGGGAGTTGCTAATGTTGTACTAGGAGTCCAATGGCTACAATCTTTGGGTACAATAGCTTTTAATTTTCAAGAACTTTTCATGAAATTTTCTGTGGAAGGAAAGGAAGTTGAATTAAGGGGTATTGCAGGGAAACCGGGAAAGATAATCAGCTCTAATGGTATGACAAAGCTTCTAAAAAAGGAACAAAGGGGTGTAATTGCACAATTATGTTCGCTAGATGTTTCCACATTGAAATCATCTATTTCTGTAGATCTCCAAAAAGTCTTGGACAATCATTCCAAGGTATTTGAGACTCCCAAAGGTCTCCCACCTATTCATGATCATGATCATGCTATTCATCTAATTCCAGGAAGTGTTCCTCCAAACATCATGCCGTACAGATATCCCTATGCCCAAAAGAGTGAAATTGAACGTATGGTTGCAGAAATGTTAGAGGCTGGTATAATTCAACTGAGTCAAAGTTCTTTCTCTGCTCTAGTAGTATTAGTGCACAAGAAGGATGGATCATGGCGCATGTGTCCAGATTATAGGGAGCTCAACAAGCTCACTATTAGAGATAAGTTTCCCATTCTCGTCATCGATGAATTACTGGATGAATTGCATGGATCAATTTACTTCACCAAGTTGGATCTTCGTTTAGGATATCATCAAATCAGAATGAAGACTGAAGACATTCCGAAAACAGCATTTAGAACTCATGAGGGTCATTATGAATTTTTGGTTATGCCTTTTGGCCTTACCCATGCACCTTCAACATTTCAAGGTTTGATGAATTCCATTTTCAAACCATTCCTTAGAAAATTTATGTTAGTATTTTTTGATGATATACTAATCTATAACAAGTCTTGGAAGGATCATGTTGAACATGTTGACAGGGTGCTACAACTATTGGAGGAGAAACAATTATATGCAAAAAGATCCAAATGTTTCTTTGGAGTACAAGAGGTGGAATATCTGGGTCATATTGTATCTCATGGAGTTAAGGTAGACCCTAGCAAAATTAAAGCAATTAAGGAATGGAAGATCCCCACATCCATAAAGCATCTGCGAGGATTTCTTGGGTTGACAGGGTATTATCACAAGTTTGTTAAGAATTATTGGGGAATAGCATCACCTCTAACAACATTATTGAAGAAAGATGCATTTTCATGGACTCTAGAAGCAACAAAGGCCTTTGAACATCTTAAAGAGGCATTGTGCCAAGCACCGGTCTTAGCTACACCGGACTTCACAAAAACCTTTATTGTGGAATGTGTGCTTCAGGAAATGGAATTGGTGTTGTTTTAATGCAAGATGAAAGACCCATTACTTTTGAAAGTCATCCAATCAAGGGAAAGTTTTTACACAAAGCTATTTATGAGAAGGAAACGTTAGCAATACTCCATGCACTTAAGAAATGGCGACCCTACCTAATGGGAAGACACTTCAAGGTAAAAAAGATCATGATAGCCTTAAATACTTTTTAGGAAAAAGATTATCCTCTAAAGAGCAACAAAAGTGGGTCACAAAGATGTTGGGTTATGAATTTGAAATCATCTACAAAAAAGGGAAGCAAAACGTGGTGGCAGATGCACTCTGAAGAAAGGATGAGGATGTGGAAGCATTGTTGTGCGCCATTTCTATATCCAACCAGATTGGATAAACAAAGCAAGGGAGGAATGGAAGAAAGACAAAGAAGTGTGGGCACCTATTCTAAAGTTACAACAAAATTCCAGTACGTCTGATACATTTAGCTGGAAAAATGATTCTTTATGGTACAAAGATCGCTTATAACTCTGTAAGAATTCCCAACAAAAACAAAATATTCTTATGGAATTGCACACTTCTCCCTTAGGAGGGCACTCAAGATTTTTAGAAACTTACCACAGGGTTAAGAAGGAATTTTTTTTTGGATGGCCTTAAATTGGATATTCAAAAATTTGTGGCTGAATGTTTGGTTTGCCAACAAAATAAAGTTGAAACAATTAAGACACAGGGTCTATTACAACCTTTATCCATTCCAACCCAACGTTTGGAGGAGGTTTCAATGGATTTTATCACAGGGTTACCCAAGTCTGAGGGAAAGAGTGTCATCATGGTGGTAGTTGACAGACTTACCAAGTATGCACACTTTTGTGCATTATCACATCCATTTAAAGCCAGTACAGTTTCTACTGCATTTATGGAAACAATTCAAAAGCTACATGGAAACCCAAAGATTATTATAAGTGACAGAGATCCCATTTTCACTTGAAATTTTTGGACAGAATTGTTTTCTTGTCTTGGTACTCAGTTAGCTCATAGCTCATCTTATCATCCTCAATCTGATGGGAAAACTGAGATAGCAAAAAAATGTTTGGAAGGATATCTTCGTTTCTTTGTATCTAATAAATAGACACAATGGGTCAAATGGTTGCCTCTGGATGAATGGTGGTATAACACTTCCATACAACAACAAAAATGACCCCATTTATGGCACTTTATGGATATCAGACACCATCCATCACATCATATTTAAGAGAAAATTCTAAGGTTCAAGTAGTGGAACATCACATCAAACATCAACAACAAGTCCTCCAACTCTTAAAGGATAACCTCGTGTTGGCACATAATAGAATGAAACAACAGGCAGATCAACATTGCAGTGAAAGAAGTTTTGATGTAGGTGATTGGGTATTCCTACGACTACAACCATTTAAGCAAATGTCCCTCAAGCAAGCTAAGAAGGATAACAAATTATCACCAAAGTGTTATGGTCCGTACAAGGTGTTGCAAAAGATTGGTACTATGGCATACAAATTGGAGCTTCCTGCAGCTTCTCGATTGCACCCAGTTTTCCATGTTTCATGTTTAAATAAGGTTATAGGCGACAAGCTCCCAGTTCAAACAATATTGCCAGAACTTGACGAGGAAGGAAAAATTATATTGGAACTGGAAGCAGTCATAGAAACAAGAACTCGACAGCTACAAAATCGATCAATTTTGGAGTATCTTATCAAGTGGAAGAACTTATCCGCTGAAGATTCCACATGGGAGGATGAGAATTTTATACAAAAGCATCCAGAACTACTCAAGCGTTGAGGAAAACACTTTTTTGAAGGGAGGGGCATGTTGGGTCCCTATAATACTAGTGATTACCCCATTACTATTGTAGTTACATCCCTTATTAATATTGTTGTGCCCCTATTATCCCCATATTGTTATTACTGTGCCCCATAGAATCCCTCTATTGTTATTTTTGTGGCTTTATATTATTATTGTTAGGTTAGCTGGGTTATATTGTGACTCTTTAGACTCCTATATATAGAAAGGAGGTTTTGTCATTTGTATCATCGAAGATTTGTTCATTTATGTAATGTAAAGGAGGTTTCCCCCTCGAAGAGGACAAATTCTAAGGTGTTGATCTATCTTTTCTATCTTTTCTTGAGCTAGTTTCATAACAGTATAGTTCAACTCAGTAGGAGTTAAATTTTTACTGGTATAGTAAATGGAATAAGGAACTAAACCTTTTTGTCCCAATACAGCCCCTAGAGCTATATCTGAAGCATCTGTAGAAATATAGAAAGGAAGTTTCCAATTCGGTCCTCTCAAGATAGGCGCTTCAGATATTCTTGTTTTCAAAGTTTCAAATACTGATTGGCAATCAGGACCCCATTTGAAGTCACAATCTTTTGTAAGGAGTTTGAAGAGTGGAGATACTATTTTGGTGAAGTTTTCTATAAATCTTCTATAATATCCAGTAAATCCCAGAAAACTTCTAACATATTTTTGACAATTTGGAATAGGTAACTTGGAGATGACTTCAACTTTTGATCTATCAACTTTAATCCCATCCCCTTAATATGATGTCCTAAAACAATACCTTCAGTAAACATCATAAAAAAAATTTCATGGCTTAGTGATAGGTTTGTTTCTTTACATCTTATAAGGAATTTTTCCAAATTTTCTAATACCTCTTCAAATGAATCACCATAAACTATAAAATCATCCATATATACCTCTACACAATCATGGATTAGATCAGAAAAAATTCCTAGTACTTCTCTTTGGAATGTTGCGGGTGCATTACATAATCCAAAAGGAAGCACTCGATAAGAAAAATTTCCCCATGGATAGGTAAATATGGTCTTATCCTGATCTTCAGGTGCTACTTGAATTTGATTAAACCACTAAAACCATCCAGAAATGAAAAATATTTTTTGCCTGCTAATGTATCTAATACTTGATCGATAAAAGGCAAAGGAAAGTGATCCTTCAAAGTTGCTTTATTCAATTCCCTGTAATCAATGCATACCCTCCATTTACCATTCTTTTTGGGTACTATAACCAAAGGAGAAACCCATCGACTATTTGAAATTGGGTAAATGAAATTTACATTGAGTAGTTTTTGGAGCTCTTCTTTCACTATCTCCATAAGATTTGGATTCATCCTTCTCTGAGGTTGTCTGATTGGTCTACTGTTTTCCTCGATATATATATGATGGATGCAAGTCTTAGGGTCAATACCTTTCATATCAGTATACTCCCATGCAAATGCAGTAGAATGTTTTTGCAAGATATTGGTTAGCTCTTCCTGTTGTGACTTTTCCAAATTTTTGTTGGTATTCAGTGTTTTTCCTGGAAAAATTTCAATGGTAGAGATACCAAACTCTTCCATAGAGTAAAGAGACATTTTTCTTGATGATAAATATTCAATATCAAAATCTAACTGAAATTGTGTGTGGTCATATTTTGAAGATCTTTCAAAATTTTCTAATGTGTTCAAGATTTGACTATCTTCACTAATTTCAGAGATAGTAAAGATAGGTTGTATAATATCTTCATCGTCGACCCACTCATTGTCTCCTACTTTTGTAATTGCCTTTGCTGGAGGATACAAATTGAATTTCTTTGTCGAACTACCATAAGAAATATACATGTCCCCAGATCTACAACTAATGAAAGCATCAACTATGGCTAGCCAAGGTCTTCCTAAGATGAGTGGATGCCCTCCTAAATTATTCTTGGGAGTCAAAATCATGAAATCTACTGGATATTCCCAAGAATCTAAGGAGATTGAAATAACTTCTAGTACAACATCTGGTTTGATTATTGATCTATCTGCAAGTTGCAGTAAGGTGGGTGTAAAAAGAAGATTAGGAATTTTAAGTTGTTCCATAGTCTATCTACTCATAATGTTGATAGCAGCCCCTAAGTCAATCAAAGTGTTTGGAATTTTTATCCCATTTATATGTGTCTTGACAATTGGACTACCTGGATCCACATACTTCTGCATGGTAATTTTTCCCATCATGATATCTGCAATTTTTCTTACCAGGTGGATTCTTCTTGTCTCTCTTGGTTTCCTTCCTGGTCTTTTGAGACTCAACTCCTTTATTGTTTTTGCTAGAATAGGAATCTCTCTAATGGCTTGTAGCAAGGAAATCTTGATACAGACATTCTTTAATTCATCTAGAAAATCATAGTCAGGCAATAAGATTTGTTTTTCCACCCCTTTGTCAATTTGTAATCTTTTAGGGAAAGGAGGCATGGATGAAGATGCAGGTTGCTCAACTATAGGAGTTGTGGGGGTTGACTCTTTTTCTTTTTCTTTTTGAATGATTGGGTTTTGAAGAAATGCTTCCTCAAAACATTTATTGATTTTAAGAGAATCCTCCTCAGAGGTACCTTGCTCTTGAACATCTACATAAGGTTTTTCTAAAACTCTACCAGATCAGAGTTGAACATCATTAAGAGGAACAATCATATAGGTAGGTAATTGATGTCCTTCTACCATGTAAGCATTATGAGGATTTTTGTTGTTGGGATTTGGCAATGGCTGGGCCGATAGTTGATTTGTCTTTTGTTGAAATTGAAGCAAGAGTTGAGAATTTAGATTTTGTTGAGAAGGTTGTTGTTGTGGGAATGGCAATGAAAGTTGTGGGTTTTGATTTGGAATTTGTGGATTTTGTTGATTTGGAAAAGATGGAGGATATTGATAAAATTGAGCAAATCTCCCATAAGGATTTTTCACCCCTTGTGCCCATGATTGGTATGTATTTTGAGATTGGGGCCAAGGTTGTTGCTAAGAATTCCAACTTGGCGGGAGCTGAAAGTTAATAGGATTGTTAAATACTTGATTTTGTTTCCCCTACCACGGTCTTTTTGAAACAAAACAAAGGGACTTTACTAAATTTGGATCTTCCTGAAAGACAACTTTGAGCCCAGGAATTGAAGGAAAATACTTAGTCTCATGACTTTCTGAGCAAATCATGCATGTTTCTACAACTTTTGCATCCAAGGGACATTCGCTTAGAGCATGTTTCTTTTTACATTTTGGACAAAAGATGGCCAAGGCATCAACTTCTGCTTTCTGCTTGTTTTGTAATTTCAGGGTGTCTAGTTGTTCACTAAGGCTCCCTAGAATATCAGTTTTGAATTCATCAAGCATATTGCCAATCTCTGCCCTACTTACTGATCCAGTTGCAGATTTTTTTGCTCTAATAAGAGAAGGATCTCTTGGCCCTTTTCCAGTTTTAGATTTTCCCCTTGAGAGATAGACACATAGTTATGTTATGTCATGAAGTGGAAGTTTAGAAATATCTCCCTTCCCTATCATGTTTAAAATGTCTATCCATTCATCTCTAATGGCTTTCAATAGAAGGGCTTACAGGGTTTCCTCATCTAAATTACTCATTTTTGCTCTCTTTAAGTTGTATTGAAATCTTTCAAGTAAATCCTCCAAGTTTTCATCTTCTCTTTCCATCATCTTGAATACCTCATCCTTATGATTGGTGGGCATACAATAATCCAGGTATCTATCCAAAAATGTTTGTTTCATATCATTCCAAGTCCTAATAGATTGAGTGACTAATCGCATAAACCATTTCAAAGCAGCTCCTTTCAATGTTGAAGGAAATAGTTTGAGTTTTTGAGAGTCTTCCATATAGTCATAGGTTCGGCACAAGACTTCAAACTCAAATAGAAATGTTTCAGGATCCTCACTTCACAACCCATAAAAGTTCGGGAGGATAGATGGTGAAATGTTTTTCATTGTTGTACGAGTTTCCTCATCGGCTGTAGGGAATCAAAATGAGTTATCTCCTTCCCTATTTCCCCCATTGTTACCGCTACCTCCTCCATTATTTCCTCTTCCTCTACCTCTACCTCCTCCTCCAAATCCATCTACTACTTCCTCTATCATGATAGTTTCCTCAGAGTCTTTTGGTTCTTCTATTAATGGTGAATGAGGGAGAGTTTCTCCCTTTCCCTCTTCTTCAGGTGATTCTACTTCTTTGATTACAATATGTTCCCCTGTAGAAGTGAAGAAAGGTTCTTCTCTTAGATCAGATTTAGTAGATAGTGTGGGAGAATCTCCTAATTCAGCTGTTGCCTCTTGAATTCCAGGAATCCTAAGGCTGGGAGTATGAGTCAAAGATGGAGGTGTATCTTTTCTATGCCTTGAAGTAGCTGGAGTTGTGAAAATCAAGCTTTTGGCCCTAGCTATAAACCTTCCCCTAGAATCTCTTGCTCTATGCATGTCATTTTTTTATTTTTATTTTTAAGTTGGGCTAATAATTCTATTTCTGATCTTCCAGGTCACACTAGGTGCAAGAAGAGAGAATAATCAAGAAATTATTGAACTAATAACTCTCTTTTTTGATCCTCCAGATCACACCAGGTGCAAGAGGAGAGCATACTTCAAGAAGTTATCAATTTTTCCCTTCTCTTCTTTTTTGTAAGATATCGGCTACGTAGTTACACTTCCCCGGCAATGGCGCCAAAATGTTTAGTCAATTTAGTATGTCCTAAATTTCTACATTAACTATCAATCCGGGAGTCGTAAAGTGATGAATTGTGGTGTACTATATGTGCAAGACAACCTCTTTCTTACTTTTAATTGTTTTCAATTTTATTTTGTTTTTGGGGGTTTTATCTTGGTTTGTTTCCTAATGCGAATGGAAATCCTATTCTTAAGTTTTATGAATACTTTAGAAGGCAAGTAAGGATATAGATTTTAAGGCAATTATGTCCTTTATGATGACTTCTAGAACTTAACACTTCAGAGGATCTCAAAACATGCTAGTGATGAAATTAGTACTTGAAAATGAATGTAAATGTGTAGCTATTCAAATAAAACAAGTGATAAACTATTGATCATGAAATCACTATCTCTGCTGCTCACCTAAATAAAAAAATAAAAGGTATGCTATTGCACTCAAACAAATCAAAAACTGCTAACTAATAAAAGTAAAACCAATTCACTTCACTTATAGTCTGATAGCTCGCCAAGTATCTTTTCGGGGTTAAGCCATGGCTCTGGAGATAACGTCAATAACATGAGGAATTGATATCTAAATTAACTTGCAAATGAAAATAAAATCAAGTCACTTCACTTATAGTCTGATAGCTCGCCAAGTAGCTTTTCCGGGTTAAGCCATGGCTCTGGAGATAACATCAATAACATGAAGAACTTGATATCTAATTGCAGAAATGAAAGTAAAATCAAATCACCTCACTCATAATCCGATAGCTCGCCAAGTAGCTTTTCGGGGTTAAGCCATGGATGTGGAGATAACGTTCAATGACATGAAGAATTTGATATCTAAACTAACTATCAACAACAAATGAATAAGACTGAAATCAAAGCATAACTGAAATTGAAAGCTAATAAAAACAAAGTTAGTAGAGAGACCAATCTCATGTCACTATTTATTGCAAAAATTGTATGAAAATGTCCGAGCCTAGCCTATCCTAAAACACATTGATCAGTGTTAGCACAAATATACTACTTGGAAAATCATGTACAGGAATGAAACGTTAACACCATAACTGAAATATGAAATATACATAGGTGAACAACTACAAAATATCTATAATGGAAATAAGAAAAAAGCATATGAAAACTTTACAGAAATAAAGAACGAAACCTTAGCCAGCAGGGGCCCTCTGCACGGCCCTGGTTAACATGCTATCCGTCCGAAATTATACTCACACAGTCATATAAAACAAAGTCTTGTTATATTAAAAATTAGAGGAAGGATCTTCTCGTTACAACAACAGGACCAATGTCACGGCACAGTACATGAACTAATAGCAAGATTACATCAAAAACTAGCTACATGCATTTGCAAATGCGTTATTTATAGAGGAAATTACATAACTGTTTTTCTTATGGAACTCCTTCAGTAGAAGACACGTAAAAAGACAGCACCCGTGAGCTTAGCGTGTTGGTTGCCATGATCATTCAATCTACCAAAAGGTGGCTATTGGATTTGCGTTGTGTAGGTAGTCTACAGCTGTCAAAATGAATCCATGGATCTGGGAATGGTCTCGGACCCTTCACGTGTTGAGAAACATAGACCTGTTTGTCGTAGAACTCCTCGTTTCACCACTGTTTGACCAAGGCTTTCCTCCACGAATCTAGATAAACCAGTAGGACCTTGTCCATGTCCAGATCATTTCTGAACTACCCACATGCTTTGTTTTGCTTGCTGACACCTACAACCTAGAGATTAACAAAAACAATTGTGGAATCTCAGGTCAGCTGCGGAAAGTGGCTGCATTCCGCAGTTGATGAGAAAAATCTAAGTCAAATAGCAAACACAAAAAAATAGTTAGAAAACCACTTAAATGCACTCTCAGAATCAATATGTAATGATCTTTGATAGCTTGTGAGGCACTGGTGAGGGAAAAAGTCTAGAAAAATGTGTAGAAGAGATGTAGTTTCAGGGCTCAACAGAGTGCCTACCCTATGCTCAGAATATCATTTCTCCTCAAAACGGGTTTATACAAGCTACTACAGGATCTCCTACTACAGGAACTTCTACAGGATGTCCTTATTTCCTACATGATGTCCTAGTTTTTTACAGGAAGTTAGGGAAGGTGAAATGAAGTGCTAGAAATATTTCTAATGGTGAAATAGGGTGTAGTGAAGGTGCACATTACCCAAGGCTCAACCCAACACTTCAGGATTGTTGGATTTGCCCAAGGTGGCTGTCCACCGTGGCTACAAAACAAAAATTTGGATTAGGGTTTGGTAGGCCTTGACATAAGGTGGAGAAGACTTAGATGAGGCTGGTGGGATGACTGTTGAGCTAATTTGTTTACCGAAATTAACACAAATATTTCTTATCAATCTGGGTTGTTTATAGTTTGAGACAAGTTCACTATGTGTGAATATCAGATGTAATCAAACCTTGAAAGATAAGTTATTCAAAAACTTAAAGCAATACATACTACAACTCCAATTCAATTAGTTTGAAAAGAGGAAAAATATTGAAATGGTTCTTAACTCAAGAAGTCCACTTCTGCCTCAATTACTACTTAACGAATCAGGGATTGAAACCAAGAACTTAATATGGATAAATTATTAATGAAAGAATGCTCCTAACTTAAGAGACACATAATGTGTTTCATCATAATTCATTCACCTTAATGCCAAAATCACATAAAGAAACTACTTGCATGCAATCAAAGGAAACTAGTTACAATTCACCATATTAATAGAAGGGGTGCTCAACTTGAACACTTTGTTTTTCCAACTCAATAAAATGATGAATAAGCTAAGATCTAATGAAATCAATCATCATACATGAACCATAAATCAATCTGAAATAAAGCATGACAAACCAGTTCTACAATAACCAGATTACGAGAAATAAAACTAGCTAACAAGGAAGTGTACTTAGCTTGGAATGGGGACCCTCCACCCTCGCTTTGCACACTTGAAGAGTGATATGAGAAGCTGAAATTCAGTCACACATCCATAGCATTTAACAACAAAATAATAATAGCACAAGTATTCAAATTAACTCTCCAATCCAAAAGTGTTTCAGCATAAATGTATAATAAGTCAATACATAAGCCATCAAAGTCTTGGCTTTTAAATAGAAGTCTCATGAAACAAACTAATCTATATTCACTCAAACAAACCCATCTAATCTTATCCATATATCTAAGTCGAACTCATCACTCCCATCCCAAGAGATATGATCAATCCCATAGAATCTCAAAACTACCCTATTTCTATGGGATTTCTGAATGACTAGTCATGATTGACTAGCACTAAATGGGCCTAATAAAGCTTGTTCTGTTCGAGCTAACCATAGTTGGCTTAGTCATAGTTCCCAAGCTATCCATCCATGCATTCAATTCGTACCCAAGTGTCCTGCAACCATATCAACCATAGAGCTATTACGGGAGTTCCTGAATCTGCCAATTTTTGCACTTAAAACCAAACTTTCATAAAAACTTTAGAAATTGAAAAATTAAAATTAAATACCTGAATGGATATAAAATATATCAAAATGGGATGAATAAAGGGAAAATGGATGGCAAATAGATGGATTATTAAGTTTCTTAGAGCAAAAACAAGACCAAAACTAAGGCCCAACATCTCCCCCTTGCTTATCATCAAGCATGTCCCCATGCTTGCTTATTCCTCTTTAATCTTCTTCTCTCTGTAGTAGATGTTGTTCCTGTAGATGCTTCCTGTTGTGCTGTCTTGACCAAACAATCCAAACCTGAGTCATGTCCTTCCCTGAACAAAGTTGCTTTTACCTTCTGCTTTTCATACTTTGTGTACCACATATTCTTTTCCTTTAACCATTTAAATGCTTGTTTAGAAAGTAGATCATTTTTCAGTTTTAATCTCCCTAGCTCTTCATTTAGCTTTTCATTTGCCTTGACCAACTTAGTATTATCCTTCTTACTTGCCTTGTTTTCCTCTTTTAATTGTTTTTCCATGATTTTACTAATTTCTAGTTGGTCAGTTAAGTCCCTGATTCTTCCCAAATTGATTTCTTTTTCAAAGTTTTGTGTTGTTTTGATTAATGATGCTGCTGCTGCATCATCATATGAAGAATCCCTCTCAAATACTTCCTGTGCAATGTCATTTTCTACCTATTTTCTTGGAGAATATGTGTCTACTTCCTTTTCTATGTCAATGGGACTTTTATTCCTAAATCTTCTAGGAATAGACATAACAGATGCCTCATTTTCCTGCATGGCCATGTTACTTTGCTGTTTAGCTCTAGTTTTGGGATACAAGGGTGAACTCATCAATCCTCTGTTTTCCTGCTCTACTTTATCCTGCACTTCATTAACCTGTTCATTAAACTGGTTTCTAGACATGAACTCCCTCCAAACTATGCCTTGCGACCTTACTTGATACTCAACCAGGATTTTGATCAATCCCTGGTGGTAAATCTGTCCTGCTTTGGGCCTGTGTTCATGTCTCACTGTTTCAATCATTCTCAAGAGGCTCCTAAATAGGAAATATGGCAAGTTAATCCTATCTTCTCCCTTAATATGCTGTAGAAGCCGGACATGATATAGGTGGGCAACACTATATCCTCTATCACAAGTCAAAAACTTCTGGATGACAAGAACCAACTCACCCCATGGTTCATTGAACCATTCCCATGGTATCCCCTTGGTTCTATCAAAAGTCCCTTTCTGGTTCTTTTCAAGGAAGAAAGTCCATGCTTTCTCCTTGAAGTGCAGGTCTTTGTGATAATTTTCACCTATCATTGGAAGATCTAGAGCTTGGGAAAGGTATTCCTGAGTCACAGGAATAATGACATCTCCTACCCGTGTTTGGTCCTTACTGTAGTTGTTTATGAAGTCCCTGGTTATCTCCTCACTGTGGCCATCAAAATTTTGCAAAAAGCCTATCAATCCTACCTGGTAAAGCTTTTCTATGGTTTCCTTTTTCCAGCTCTCTATTTGAAATTTGGGCTCTATTCTGGCTGAAATTATTTCTGAAAACCAATGGATATATGCCTCTGCTGTCATTAATTTCATCTTAACAATAATAATCTACAACTACTGTTCTGCCGAAAATTAAATACCGAAATCAGATGAGCTTACCTGCTCTTTTGCAACAATTTTAATTCAATTTCCTCAGCCTCTGTTTACCCTTTCTCTGTAGCAACACAGTTTTAAATCCCTGTCTATATATCTCTGTCAACATGCTAAACTCTGTCTGGTAAATAAAATACATATGAAAACAATCATATTCATGATGGACCTTTAGTTTTCTTAATGTATTTTTTTAGGCGTCATCCTTATATTGCTCCATATATGCCTAACACCTTGCACTGTGTATATAAAGACAAAACAAATAGCACATTTCCTTAAATGGCTCGGCCTTTATCTCTCTGAAAACTTGGAAAATCAGCGCTCGGCCTCCTATATAAAAAACTTAAACATCACACAGCACATTTAAATGGAATAGGATTTAAATGGCTCGGCCTTAAACAGACTTTACTACAACATACCAATCCCTTGTATTAACCAGAACAAAGCTCAAATTCTTCGTGTTTGTTCACATTACAGGTCGCTTCCATTCAAAGACATGCAATATATCAGGCATACAAACAGTAAAATCAACCAACAGCGCAAAACAAAATCGACTATACAAACACATCCAAAAAAAATTCACATCTTCGGCGCTAGCAACTATGACTCTGCCTCCTCTGTTTTATAAACTCTGTTTTGATTTGCAAAACTACGCATGCGAGCCCATGCTAATGACATGTTATGCATGCAACAAGATAGAATTAGATTACTGCGCTGTTTCCATAGTGTTTATGCCGTGATACATGCGACTATATCTATGAATCTTATCGCCAAGCCGCATATTTATTAAACTGCTGTCATCTGACCCTTAGAGTTATTGATTCTGGAGTTTTTCTGCATTTTTACCTGGCTATTGACGAGCGCTGAGGAGTGTTAAATGGCGCTCCGAATCCCTGTGACTGCGTTTGGCTGACTGGTGGCAAGAGCAGGTGGGTTAGTCATTAAATAACATAAGTGTTTCAACACGACTCATGGTTTACGAGCTAAGCAAATCACACCATTACTTGAGTTATCCCGAGATTTCAGTGATCACTTTGCATTGTACTCAGGACGTTTTACCTTCTTATATCTCCACAGACCTGCTTCAGTTTCTTCTTTGCTTGCGACTATGCAGCTCTCAACACAACGCTCTGAGCTATTTGGCAATGACGGAGTTGTTTTATCAGGCGCAGGAGACCGTCGATCAATTTTTGACCGTTTACGTGTTTTGGCCATGCGTTTGGCTGAGCTGAGCCATATGATTTCTTATTGGCTGTCATGGGCACGTAGGCATGCCATGCAAGTTGTGGTAGTCCTGTTGACCAGTCGCCTGACTGCGTCATTAGGATGGCCTGCCTCTTCTCATGATTCAAATTTGAGCCTACCGTCCATGCAGGTCGTGGCTGTCCTCCTATGCAGCTTACGATACCATGAAAACATTTGATGGTTTACATGTACCTCCATGCCACGTTGCTCAAGCCACATCCGCACTTGAAGGTCTGTGAAATTCATGCATTGGGTTGGTGCGTGGGTGGATTGTCGTTGCACTCATAACCTTCTCTGCACCACCGTATATGTAATAATTTTTTATCGTGCAATAAACTTTGGCCGCATATAAACTTAACTTTGTGTTGCATGCGGTCATGTATCCCTATTCATATGCATATTGCCTTGTGCCTTATCATATATGTCCCACGTTTATCACATATGCATATTACATATTCATTTGTCCATATTGTGCATTAGGCAAATGGCTTTTCATATTGCATATATTCAAATATATTTACATATAGCGCATTACTTCCAAAGTTATATGCACACCCTTATTATAATTTTAAAATGACCATCTTGGGTCATATTTAAAATTATCACCATTTCTAATCATTGAATTGTATGTGTAGGTTGAAATGTTGTCCTCGTTTGGTCCCTTTATGCTTCTAAAGAAAAATACTTAGGGGTTAATGAACATGAAATGGGATAGGATGTTTATGGACATGAAATGGAATAGAATGTGTAAGGGTTATAGGGTATGTACAAGGAATATAGGGTATGGAATGATAATTAATATCTTCAGGTACTAATTTCAACTTAACAAAGACTAAAAATTTCTAAGAAAAATTTGAATTTTCAAGCACAAAATGACTATACATATACTCCCTTGAATGATGTTTGTACAAGTGGGATGAAATCAGTTGATCAAATGTTGTAGATGGATTGAAAAGTAGAATTTATTGCTGCTCCTTGTTCTGCATGCTCTGGTTCTTGAATTGCTGACTGTTGTTCAGGTCCCTCTGTAATGATTTCTTGATTCAGGTCCCTCTGTTATGCACATGCTTATGAAATATGTACATGTTGCTCTGATATTTTCAGGTCCCTCTGATATTTTTTTGTTCAGGTCCCAGCTGTTGACAATACAAGTTCCATCTGTACTTCAGCTGCACAGCTAAAGTTCTTGTGCAATTCTCCCCCTTGCTTAAGATTTGACTTGTCCTCAAGTCAGATGTGTGTGGAGGATTTCCTGCAATGAATTTTTGTGAGAACAATAGAACAAGAATAAGGAATTCATAGAGTCCAAGTTGCCTTGGTTTTCCCCTATGAATTCATGTTTGCTTGGTGCCAGCTTCCTGGTTTTCACTAGCAAACAATTTATTTCTTTATTTTTTTTTTTCTTTTTTCTTTTTTTTTTTTTTCTCTTTATTATTATTATTATTATTTATTATTTATTTATTATTTTTTTATTCTGCTACAAGACTGGAAGATGGCTGAGCCTGTTGTGCCATGATTTCCAGTTCTGTATCTTCTACCAGTTGTTTCATAAATGCTTCCTTGCTGATAGGCCTATTATAAACTTTGAGCCTATGTCCATTTACTAAAAATGATGTGGAGTCCTGGTCGATTGTCCTGATCTTGACTGCTCCATTGTCAAAGATTTCTTCGATTTCATATGGGCCTAGCCAGTGTGTTGTGAACTTTGCTTTGAAATCTTTGAATTTGGAGTCAAACAGTAATGCCCAGTCTCCCTTGTGAAATGTCTTGCTTTTGATAAATCTGTCGTGCCACTTCATTCTTTGCTGTTGCACCAATGTGGTATGTTCTATGGCTTGCTGACGATGCTCATCTAGTCGATTCAATTCCATGATCCGCTGCTGTTGTGCTTCAGACAGGTCTAGTCCTAGTTCAGTTGCCAGTTTGTATGTGTGTATCTGAAACTCTATAGTCAATAAGGCCTCTTTTCCATATACCAACTGGTATGGGCTAAATCCAGTTGTATTCTTCCATATGATTTTGTAGGCCCATAATGCATCCTTTAATTTTTCAGACCAATCTTTTCTGTTCAGCTGTACTATTTTAGTCATGATATTTTCTAGGACTTTATTTATTGATTCAACCTGCCCATTTGCTTGAGGGTGATATGGTGTAGACTTCCTGTGTTTGATCTTGTATTTTTATATTAGATCTCATACCAGCTTTGAAGTAAACTGTGCTCCCTGATCTGTTACAATTTGTCTGGGTACTCTGTATCTTACAAAGATTTCTTCAAAGAGAAAGGTGACAACTGTATCTTCTATTGCTCTGGTGACTGCCTTGGCCTCCACCCACTTGGTGACATAATCTGTACATACTAGGATGTACCTTTTTCCATTTGATGGTGGATTAATAGGTCCAACAAAATCGAGCGCCCATTGCTCAAATGGTTCTATGAGGACTTGTGGCTTGAGCGGCATCTCATCTGATACGATTGGTCTCCCTGTTCTTTGGCAACTGTCACATTGCTTGACATATGCCTTGGAGTCTTTGAAGATGGATGGCTAGTAGTAGCCCAATTGCAGCACCTTGTAGGCTATTCGTTTGTCTGCAAAATGACCACTGCATGGTCCATCATGACATGCTTTCAGGATGTCTAATATTTCATCTTCTCACACACATTTTCTGATTATCAAATCTGACCCAGTATAAAATAAATCACCATTTACCCAACTATATCTAGAGCTTTCTCTAACAATTTTTCATTTTTGTTTCTTAGAGAATTGTGTTGGAAACTTCCTAGAAGATAAATAATTTGCAATGTCTGCAAACCATGGTGTTTTTACTGTTATTGCAAACATGTGTTCGTCTGGAAAGTTATCCACAACTGGATTTGGATCGTTGGGTGAATGTATGCGGGACAGAAAGTCAGCCACTTGATTTTCTTTGCCTGGCTAGTCTTGTATTGTAATGTTAAACTCTTGTAATAATAGTAACCATCTTGTTATTCTCCCATCGGTAATGGGTTTATTCATCAAATATTTTATTGTTGAATGATCTGTATGAATAAAAACTTGGTAACCTCTTATATAGTGCCTGAATTTGTTTACTGCATGTATTACGGCTAACATTTCTTTTTTTGTGACTGTATAGTTCAATTCTGTAGGTGTTAAATTCTTGCTTATAAAGTATATTGCATAATTGAACAGGTTCTCTTTCTGCCCAAGTGAGGCACCTATCGTGGTATCAGATGCATCAGTTGAAATATGAAATGGAAAAGACCAGTTTGGCCCATGGAGAATGGGTGCAACTGATAATTTTTCTTTTAGTATTTGAAATGCATTTTGACAACTATTTGTCCAGTGAAATTCAATATCTTTTGCTAATAGTTTGAACAGAGGTTGGGCTATTTTACTAAAGTTTTCAATGAATCGTCTATAGTAGCCTGCATAGCCCAAGAAACTTCTTACCTCTTTTTGTGTTGTAGGAGGCATTAAGTTAACTAGGACTTGGATTTTTGCTGGATCCACCTTAATTCCTGAAGTGGAAATATGGTGTCCCAAAACTATACCTTTTGTCAACATCATATAGAATTTCTCATCGCTCAATGACAAATTTGTTTCAATGCATCGTTTCAAGACTTACTCAAGGTTGTTGAGGCAATCATTATATGTATTTCCATAAACTGTGAAGTCATCCATATAAACCTCTACATATTCATGGATTAGATTAGCAAATATTGCAAGCACTGCTCTTTGGAAGGTTATAGGTACATCGCATAAACCAAATGGCAAAACATTATATGCATAGGTTCCCCATCGGCAAGTGAAAGTTGTCTTGTCTTGGTCTTCTGTTGCTATTCTAATCTGATTGTACCCGCTAAACCCATCTAGGAAGGAGAAAAATTTCTTTCCAGCTAATGAGTCTAACAGCTGGTCAATGAATGGTAGGGGAAAATGATCTTTTAATGTGGATTTGTTTAATTCCCGATAGTCCACACATACCCTCCACTTTCCATTTTTCTTTGGTACTATTACCAATGGAGAAACCCATTGACTATCTGAAATAGGATAGATGAATCCAACATTTAACAATTTTTGCAGTTCCTCTTTCACTATTTCTTTCATCATGGGATTCATACGTCTTTGAGGTTACCTTAAGGGTTTGAGTTGATCATCTGTATATATGTGGTGGATACATGTGCTAGGATGGATTCCTTGCATGTGAGTATAATCCCAGGCAAAAGATTTTGAATATTTCTGTAATAATGCAATTACCTCTTGTTCTTGTGCTGATTGCAACTGGTTTCCAATGTTCAAATGTTTTCCAGGATATACCTCAATTGTTTTTGTTGTTGGATTGGAGATTGTGTTTACAAGAAAGATGTATATAAAAGAATTCCACAAAGTTTGAACAGTACAAGTTTCCTGAAAACATTGTTTCAAAAGATTACTTGCAGCTTCATATTGAACCTCTTTAAGCTGCTCTGAAATATTTGGTTCTGAAATGAAAAGATCCATTAAGTCTTCATTCTCTTCTTCTTCTCTAAAGTCAAAGAATTGATTTATACTTAAAACTGATTTAGTTTATTGTTTTTCTTGAGTTTCAAGTACTGATTCTAAAGAAGATGATTGTGCAGGTGAATAAAGATCAATGTGTTTCCTTTCATCTCCATGTGAAACAATCATGCTTCTTGATCTGCATGCTATAAAGGCATCAGCGGTAGCTAACCATGGTCTACCTAAGATTAGAGGATGTCCTCCCAAATTTGTTTTTGGTTGTAAGATAAGGAAGTCAACAGGATACTCCCATGAATCCAAAGAGACTATGATATCTTCTAATATTCCTTCTGGAACAACTTTAGATCTGTCTGCTAATTCTATAATTGTAGAAGTTGATCTAATGTTGTTTAAATGCAGATTTTTCATTGTCTCCATAGTCATTACATTTATAGTTGCTCCCAGGTCTATTAATGTGTTTGGTACTGAGAAATTATTTATTGATATAGTAACCATAGGGATACCAGGATCAATATATTTCTCTACAATGGTTTGTGTAGACATGAGGCTTGCTAATTTACCAATGACTTGGATTGTAGTAGGATCCTTCTTCTTTTTACCTGTTTTCTTAATGCACAATTCCTTTATTGTTTTAGCATATATTGGTATTTCTTTAATTGCCTTCAACAAAGGAATTTTTACATAAGAATTTTTTAATTCATCTAAAATATCAAATTCAGGAAGGGTCATTTCTTTTTGTTGTTCCACTAACCTTTCAGGATAAGGTGGTGTTTGAGTTGTAATGGTTTTTCCTTTCTGAATTTGTGTTTCAGTTTGTGATGTTTCAGGTGATTCTCCTTGTTCAATTGGCTCTTCTATGATTGGAGGAGAATCCTTTTTAAGCACCTTTCCAGACCTTAGATGGACATCATTTAGAGGAAGAATAGAATATGTGGGAAAACATGCTGCTTCCTCTACAGTGTATGCAGATTTGTCCACTTTATTATTCAGATTTGCCATTGGTTGGGCTGGTAATTGAGTTGGTATGGGTTGGTTTGAGGGTAGCTGTAACTGTTGTGGTTGAGTCAACAATGGTGGTGAATTCTGCTGTGGAAATGGCATGGATTGTGGATATGTAGGATTTTGTTGCGGAAATGGCATGGAATGTGGATATTGTGGATATGAAAATGGCTGTTGGTATTGTTGCTGGTATTGTTGAGGTGGCTGGTTCCATAACCATATCCTCTCCATCCTTGTGCAGGCTTTTGTGGATATTGTTGTGGAGGCCAAGCTTGCCATGGCATTGGAGGGTTCCAAATATTTTGAGGTGGATAGAGGTAATTTTGTTGAGGGAATTGTTGCGGATTTTGTTGAGGCATCCTAGGTTTCCATGGTCTTCGTGGTGCTACATAATAAAAACCTTCTATTCCTAACACCTCTTCCATTGAGTTCATTTGTAATTCTTTCAATCTTAGACAGTTTTCTGTGGAATGATTTTCTGTACAAAGACCACATACCTAAATACTATCCAAAGGACATTCTCTTAATGGATGTTTCTTTCTACATTTGGAACAAAAGATTGCTAGAGCTTGTTCTTGTTCTTCCTTCTTCTTATTTTCCTTTAGAACATCTACTTGTGTTCCCAATGTACTTAAGAGGTCAGTTTTGAAGTTTTCCAATAAGCTTCCTATTTCCGCTCTTGTTATCCCTCCTGCAGTTGACTTTGCTGCTTTTGAACTTGCTTCTCTCTTTCCGGTTTTGATCTTCCTCTAGAATATTTTTGACATAACTCAACAATTTCTTCGAATGGTAGGTTTGAAATGTCTCCTTTACCCATCACATTCAAAATGTCAAGGTATTCATCCCTTACACCCTTGAGAAAGATTGTTCGAATGGTTTCTTGATTTAGAGAGTGTTGTTTAGATTTTTGTAGATTATATGCAAATCTTTCCAAATATTCTTCTAAACTTTCAACTTCTTGTTGTGTCGTTCTGAAAACATCTTCCTTTGAATCTCTAGATCTACAATAAGCTTGATATTTTTTAAGGAAGACTGATCTCATATCATCCCATGAAGCTATTGTTTGCCCTCCTAAACCCATGAAGCATTTTAAAGCTGCTGCTTTTAATGTAGAAGGGAAAAGACGAAGTTTGTGAATGTCATCAGTGTATCCATATGTTCTACATAGAATATCAAATTCAAACATAAAAGCATCAGGATCTTCCATTGACATTCCATAAAAATTTGGCAATACAGAAGGTGGAATATTTTTTCATTTTCACCTCTTCTCCTAATATTGCACTTGTGTCTACTATTGGAAAGCCAAAGGTAGCTTCTTGATCATGACCATCTTCTTGTCTTTTCCGATCATTTTCTATCTTCCTATCATTTTCTTGTTTTGCCTCCTCCTCTCTTTTTCTTCTCCATTCTCTTTGTTGTCTTTCATACTCAATTCGCTGTTCAGGAGTGAAAATAACAGATCCATGTCCCTCTTCTGCCATTGGTTTAGTTGTTTCAATTTTGAGTGGAGATTCAGGTTGTTGAAAGACAGGTTGATTTATACATGGAAAGACAAGTTGTTTTTCTTTGATAATTTCTTTTTGTTTTCCTGAAGTTGAGGGTTTTTTTTGTTTTTCTTCCCAAGCTAACAAAGTTTGCCTCTCAATCAAAGTTAACCTTTGTCCAGTTCTTTGTTTTTCTGCCAATTCCTCAATTATTACCAGTAACTGGGGTGTTTGATGATCCTATCTCTACTTGTGGGGGGTTTTTAACAAATCTACCTTGAGGATCTCTATATCTAGGCATAAAGAAACATAACTAAAAAAAAGCGTGTAACTAATGTTTTTGTTTTTTTAGAAAAGTTTGAAATTTATCTTCCTATTGACTATGCCGATATTTGCCTCCCCGGAAACGGCGCCAAAATGTTGAGCTAATTTGTTTACTGAAATTAACACAAATATTTCTTATCAATCCGGGTTGTTTATACTTTGAGGCAAGTTCACTATGTGTGAATATCAGATGTAATCAAACCTTGAAAGATAAGTTATTCAAAAACTTAAAGCAATACATACTACAACTCCAATTCAATTAGTTTGAAAAGAGGAAAAATATTGAAATGGTTCTTAACTCAAGAAGTCCACTTCTGCCTCAATTACTACTTAATGAATCAGAGATTGAAACCAAGAACTTAATATGGATAAATTATTAATGAAAGAATGCTCCTAACTTAAGAGACACATAATGTGTTTCATCATAATTCATTCACCTTAATGCCAAAATCACATAAAGAAACTACTTGCATGCAATCAAAGGAAACTAGTTACAATTCACCATATTAATAGAAGAGGTGCTCAACTTGAACACTTTGTTTTTCCAACTCAATAAAATGATGAATAAGCTAATATCTAATGAAATCAATCACCATACATGAACCATAAATCAATCTGAAATAAAGCATGAAAAACTAGTTCTATAATAACCAGATTACGAGAAATAAAACTAGTTAACAAGGAAGTGTACTTAGCTTGGAATGGGGGCCCTCCACCCTTGCTTTGCACACTTGAAGAGTGATATCAGAAGCTCAAATTTAGTCACACATCCATAGCATTGAACAAAAAAATAATAATAGCACAAGTCTTCAAATTAACTCTCCAATCCAAAAGTGTCTCAGCATAAAGGTATAATAAGTCAATACATAAGCCATCAAAGTCTTGGATTTTAAATAGAAGTCTCGTGAAACAAACTCATCACTCCCATCCCAAGAGATATGATCAATCCCATAGAATCACAAAACTACCCTATTTCTATGGGATTTCTGAATGACTAGTCATGATTGACTAGCACTAAATGGGCCTAATAAAGCTTGTTCTGTTCAAGCTAAGCATAGCTGGCTTAGTCCTTGTTCCCAAGCTGTCCATCCATGCATTCAATTCGTGCCCAAGTGTCCTGAAACCATATCAACCAGAGAGCTATTACGGGAATTCCTGAATCTTCCAATTTTTGCACCTAAAACCAAACTTTCATAAAAACTTTAGAAATTGAAAAATTAAAATTAAATACCTGAATGGATATAAAATATATCAAAATGGGATGAATAAAGGGAAAATGGATGGCAAATAGATGGATTAGTAAGTTTCTTAGAGCAAAAACAAGACCAAAACTAAGGCCCAACAATGAGTTCCTCCCTGCAGATCAATAACCCTTGCATAAAAACATGTTCTTCTCTTCATTTATTCGTAACTTAATATAATTTGGGAAAATATGAGTTGAATTTTGAGAAAAACTAGTTTATTGACGGCTAATGGCTATATCTATGAAATGAAATGCCTTCTTAAACTACAGAAAACTCAAGAAAAAAAATGAAAACTACAAGTGCTTCCAATAAATCATAAATGATTATCTATTCAAAAATGAACCCCGAGCTATGCAATGATCAAAATATAAATCTATTTTTGGGGTGGTGAGAGTGGGGCCCTCAAACCCTGATCCCATGAGGGGGATGAGGAAGAGGCTATTGTCACAATATTTTCTAAAGTATTATTTCTCACTATTGTACCATTTATCTACTTCTGAAGCATAAATAACTTCAACAGCTAACTATGATTTTAATTTAAGAATACATGTACAAAAAGAGGAACCTCTACTGCTAGGGTTGGGCCTAACCCAAGAGCTTTAACCCTCTGAGTCAATTGAGTGCTAGATCAAGGTAAACTTTCTCATTATCATCAAAATGTTAAATACAACATCAAATTAACAATCACAACATTTCAAATCTAAATTGCCTCTTGGATACAACAAAAAATTAAATTCTAATCAGGCCCTTGGATTTCTTATTTATACAAACTGAAGTTACCAAAAACTTCCTCAAAATTAGGGAGACTTGGCTCCCAAACTCGAGAATGACTTGTCTTCACTGTCACTAGATTAGACACCATTGAACTCAGTTGGCTTGGTTTCTTGTAACTCCGAGATGATGAGATATGGTGTAGGAATATTTTGAATGATTTTAGGTGTTAAGGAGAGTGTTGGCTTGTATGGGCCTGACCCAGGTTCAGAGGTGATTTAGCCAAACAAATCCCAGTACTATTGGCCCTTTCGGTAATAGTTCGTGGAATGCGAACTGAGGTCTCACCCGAAGTAGTATGGGAGGGTGCTAGAGCCAGGTTTCCACACCCTGGGGATGTCTGATGAGCTCTGGTAGTCTACGGTTTGACCCTGCGTGCACGTCGCTACGCACATCTATTAGTCCCTCACAACCCATGATGCTCCCTTCGTGCAGCCCTACTTGGGGTGCGATTCGTATTATTACCCAAGTTCCTTACTATTAACCTGTTATTATCCAATTACTTAGCTTATATGTGTAAGTCTAGTGATAATTAACAGTATATCTAGCATTCATGTAAGTGCGAGCGATAAACAAAACAGTATAAATGTATAGAATGCAATATACAAGTAGATGCACAGAAAATGGAATCAACTTCTCTTTATTATTCTTCATTCAAGGTTACAGACTCGACACCGCCTTGTGCACTCAGCTACAGGGGTTCGCACACTCAGCTGTGGAATCTACTAGGCCTCTGTGCACTCAACTGCAGAGCCTCTTCCTACTACTACAACCCAATACACTTAGACTCCTACCCTATGCTCGAACCATTTGTATTCATCTATCTCCAGTTCACTATCTTTACAACTTAGAGCCTCTCTCTATTTACATAATCCCATGGTCCATGGTCCTTGGGTAGGCCAACATGACATTACATTACATTACAAAACTTAGGGCAGACAACCCTATTACTCAACCTATACTCCGCGCTCCACACCCGCAATTTGCGGAGTCTTACAATACATTTGACAAAAGCTTGGGATTCAAGCCCAAAACATGTTGTGGGGTGATTCAATGCCCAACAAGCCCCCAACACAAACATCGTGACTTGCCCTCGAGTCACTCTGTTGGTGCAGCGATCTTCATGCAGAGTCACTCCAACTAGTCCCAAACAGCGTGAATGTTGGTAGTGCGCTGAGTGGCTGCCTACTGTACTTGTTGCATTCTTGCTTCTAAATCATCTGTGTCTGAATTGTATCCTTACCTTGGTACTGACATCTATTGTTTGTGTTTATAGTCCCGCGCCCTTTTTTGATTCCTCGGGTTGTGAAGACTGTGCTTCGGCGAGTTAGTCAAATAGCTGGCCCACCCATGTAGGGCTTCAAGCAACTCCGTTTACTTTTCCTGGGAAGGGTTCTCCATTTAGTTTGACTAGCTAGAACGTGCCTCCGTTTGTGACCTCCTTAACCACGTATGGTCCTAGCCAATGCATTTTGAATTTTCCTGGAAATTTTTCAAACTTACTGTCATACAGCAGCACCAAGTCGTTTACCTTGAAGGTTTGCAACTTGATATGGCGATTGTGCCAAGCGTTTTCACATTGCTTTTGTACTTGCTGATGAAATCCAACCATAAACTATTCTTCCTTGAGTTTGTTTAATTGCGCGAGCCTTTCTTCCAGAGCTTTGCGGTCCATCATGCCTATGAGCGCTGCTATTCGCAGACTAGGTACAATGTATTCCATCGATATGACAACTTCCGTGCCATAGACTAACCAGAAAGGTGTCTGTCCCATCAATTTCTTGCACATTGTCCTGTAAGTGCATAATACGGCAGGTACGCGTAGGTCCCTATTGTTTCGATGCTCATTACATACTTTGGTTAGCACAGTCTCTAGTATTTTGTTTAATGCCTCTACTATCACATTAGCTTGTGGGTGGTACAGTGTACTTTTCTGATGATACACCTGGAACTCTTTAGTGAGAGTACTAATGGTTTCATTCAGGAAATGTGTTCTGCGATCACTCATTAAGAGTTTCGGACAGCCAAATCGTGTCAACACATTTTCGAACAAAAACTTCGCAGTCGTAGTGGCCATGCAGTCTTTGACCGACTGCGCTTCTACCCATCATGTCAGGTACTCTGTCATAGTGATGATGTAGCATACCCATCTTTCCCTGAGGTTTGATCGGTCCCACAAAGTCGATTGCCCATTTTTTAAATGGTTGCAGTGCCATTTGTGGATTTAATGGAATCTCATCCCTTCGTGATGGTTTTCCAGTCCTTTGACATATATCACAGGCCTTACAATGCGCTTTCGAATCCTGGTGTAGGGTTGGGCACCATAACCCTGTGCAAAGAATATTATGTACAATCGTGCCCTGCATAGTTTCCTCCTGCAGTTCCCCCATGTGCTTTTGCGAGGAACTGACCTCGTTGAAATTCAGGTACCTATCTTCACAATATCTCATCGTTGCCCATTTTGTAGAGGTGCCCCGCGATGATAGAAAATTTCGTCGTGCTCACCACCAATTTCTTCTTCTGTTTGATCGAGTATTCCTTCAGCGCAGTCCCTATTGTTAGAAAATGGATTATATCTTCGAAGTGTATGTCCGCGACGCGCACTGCAAAGAGTTGTGCATCAGGTAGTCCCTCCTCCAAATTCATTGGTTCCTCTCCCGTCTCAATTCGTGACAAGTGATATGGTCCTGTGTTTAGTCATCTTGGCTTGACTATGACCTCCAAATCATATTCTTGAAATAGTAAGAGCCATCTACATATGCACCCCCCCAACATAGGCTTATTCACCAGGTATTTCAATGCGGAATGGTCGGTATGCATATTGAAAGGTCCTCAGAGTAAATAGTATCAGTATTTTTGGAGCACGTACACCGTTGCCAACCCCTCGCATTTGGTGGTAGAATAGTTCATTTCTGCTTTGGACAATCTATGAATTGCAAATGCAATCAGGAAATCCACGCCCTCTGCACCCTCCTGCGTGGGTACGGCTCCCAATGAAATACACGACGCATAAACATGCACATGAAATTCCACATCCCATTTTGGGAAGACCAGGAGTGGAGTAGAGGCTAACTTCCCCTCCAGGACATCCAAACTCTTCATGCAATCATCACTCCAGCAATATGTAAAATCCTTTTTCAATATCTTTTCCATCGACGCTATTAGTTGGGCATAACTTTTGATGAACTTCCTATAATATCCACTGTGCCCCAAAGTAGCGCGTAGTTGTTTAACACTTCACGGTGCTTCCAAATTTAGAATAACGGAAATCTTCGTAGGGTCCACCATCAAGCCTTGTTTGTAGACCACATGTCCTAGTAGGTTTCCAAAGGGAATGAGTAATGTGCACTTCTTAAGGTTCAACGCAATCTGTTGTCGGCGGCAAGTATCCAGCATCAAGCATAAGCTCGCTACATTGTGCTTAACTAATCCAAAGATAGTCCAATCATACAGATAGACCTCCAAGAACTTGTGGATGTATTCTTTGAATGCAGCCACAACGATGCACGAAAATATAGTTTGTGTGTTCTTCAGTCCAAATGGCATAATAGTGTATTGAAAGCAGCCCCATTCTGTTCCGAAGGTCATTTTGCTCCTATCTCCCGGTGTGATTTTGATCTGATGGTACCCTGAGAACCCATCCATGAATGAGTATGCTTCTTGACCACCAAAATTCTCTAGTACTTCATCTGTGAATGGTGTTGGGAATGGATCATGTACATAGGTGTCATTCAGCTTCCTGAGGTCCATGCATATTCTTATTTTGCCCTTTTTTTTCTCCTATACTACCATAGGACTCACCCAGTCGGATTCTTCCATTGGTTCAATAATTTTGGCTGTGAGCATTTTGTCTGATTCATCGCGGACCTTTTATTTATACTTTGGATTCAAGCATTAAGGCCGCTGCTTAATTGGCTTTGCATCGAGTTTCAGGGTGATCTTCATCATCCCTAAGTCGCCAACGATCCAATTTAAGTCCATAATTTTGGTTGGGAACAAGTCTTGGTATTCACGAAGTAACTCAGTGACCTTATCCACCGTGGCATCATCCCAATAGTCCCCAAGCGTTGTGTACTTTGGATCTGCCTCCATTCCAATGTTTACCTGCTTTGTCTTTAGTGGTGCGGTGATGGTGGGGTCTTCAAGTGATGGTCCTTGAATCTTGTGACAGCCTTCCATTTCTGAAATGTTAATATTTCATGCATCCTCATCATCCTCCTCAACATTTACATTGTAACACTCTAGCGCGTAGCTCAACTGTGTCGCCCATTCTGGCTGAAGTACTTACATTGGTTGTTGGGGTATTTTGAAGATAGCTTCTTTTACTGCTTGTAGTGCATCGTCAATAGTATCTGACCAACAATCTTCAAACGTGAAAGTTAACAAAAATCCCTCGCACAAGACATCCCATTCGCTCATACCATGGCAGAGCTCCGTCTCAGTATACCAATTCATGGGTATGACATCCAAGGTATGATAGAATAAATGTACCCATTCAGGCTGTGGCTCTTCCCCGTAGATCTTGGTCCATTTTGCAAGGTGTGTGCATGGATCATCTCATCCATCATATTTATCTACTAACCATGTTTGTAGTTTCCCAAATCATAGGTGCATCATTCTTCTGCATCCGCGCCAGTCCTCAAAACTTCCTTGATGTGTACCCCACCATCGTGCAAGCGTTGCGCATAGTGCCCACTTTAGAGCATCGAACCGCTGCTGTTTTGGTACTGTGCTTTCAAATTTGTTCAGGAATTCATCCACCATTGTCAACCCATCATATGTAGGCAGATCCCTTTCCTCCGTTGTCATGCAACACATGGATCTAACCATCATGTTGCAATTAAGCATTGTTACATCGTGCAGCTGGTTCTACCATCGCTCTATCTCTTTGTCTGAATCCGAAGTGCAAGAGATTTTATGCTCCCACAAAATCCTTCCATTTGTGGTTAGATTCACCTAATCCTCTTCTCACGCAGTTATCTTGTAAATACAGTCGAGATCATCATCACTATCATCATCGCACACTGGTTCAGTGTATCGCGCTCCTTCGGCTCGATCTAGCAGTACTACTACATGTAGTGATTTTTTTCAAAGATCATTTTGCGCTTCTAGGGATTTATGACTCCATTCATATCAGTGGCCCAGTCTATTCCTAGTAGCATGGGATAGGGATTACTATGATCAACAATCTCTATCACTTCAAAATCTGCCTGCGTGCTCACACCTTCAATATCTAGTGTCACCCCTTGCAATCTTCCCATGGGCAAGATATTCTGTTGGTTCGTCATTCGTAAATGAATAGGAGACCACTGTAGTGCAGGTCTGCCCATGTATTCCCATGCTTTTTTTGGCAGTACATTCACATCCGATCCGACATCCAAGATTACCTAATCCATTTCATACTTGCTTATTTGCGTAGTCAACCTCATTTCCCTTCTTGTGCGCAATGCATGCTTTCCAAGTTCCTGGACCACGTGCGGTTCTCCTGACCCCGCGCACCTAGTGATAAGCTCCTATAGTCCTCTTACTGCCTTGCTGTTGTGTAGTAGTTTCATGCATGTCTCCAAAAAGGTAGTGAGCATTGAAGGATCCATCCCTGGTTCTAGTTGATCCTTACTACCTGAAGTGGAGGCCTCCGTGAAGCTCTTCTTAGCTTCCATGAATATCTCCTTCGCGCATTCTAAATCAAATTCGGGTTCCTTTGTATGAGCCTTGCGAACCCACACACTTTCTTCTGACTGCTTACCTTTATCATTGTCAGTGGTCATACTGCTCCTGAGCATCATGTTTACATTCGGGTCTTCTTGGCACGGCTTAGACCTCATCATCTACAAATTCTGAGTCAGAGGGGGCTAAAGTACCCCTTTTTCACACAGTCTCTCTATCAATGTAGGGAAGTCTTCTTTCTCATGATCAAACTGAGCACAGTACAAACATGATGTCCTTATCGGGTTTGTACAATCGTGGGATTAGTTCCCTGGCCCTCCCCAGTTGTAACAAATTAGCTATTCGTGACCCCTTCCTGGTCCCATTACACCTCGACCTCGACTGCCCCCCTGAAATCCAGCGCACACCATTCTTGCATTTGGGTTGAGGCCTCGTGTTTCAGTCTGCACCATATAGGCAAGAGTTCGATCCATCGTTAGTTCATAGCTTCTGCAGGTGCATTCATCATGGCCTACTGACCTGTAGAAATTACAAAACAATTACTAGGACATCTGCGTATACTTCTGCAATAGATGACAATTATCCATAGTGTGTTCTCCTGTTATTTGACAGATCGCACACCATAACGCAATCACTGTGATTGGTCCTACCTATGCCCCAGGTATTAATGGCATCGACCTTCCTCCTGCCAAGTAATTCGTGAACACTAGACAGTGGTCCCTGTCATAACCCTCGCTTTTGCATTTTATGCACCATACCTCCTTGTGTGCCTCTGGCCGAGGTGTTCTGTCCTGTTTCAAACTCTTCATCTCTAGACACAGATTTTGTAGTTGCGCGTGGATTTGTTGGACTCCCAAACCAAGGTCTTGTATAGGGGTCTCATGAAATCTCATCACCATCTCCAAAGCTTTAGCCTGGGTGGAAAGTTTTTGTTGTGATAGTGTTGTCCTTAAGTGCAGTGTTGGTGACGCTACAAACCATACGCAGCATTGTCCATCCATCAATGTCATGTTGGCTTCGTGAATCATACCCTTCAGTGTTTGGTCTAAATCCCAGGGGGTCTCGCCCGGGAGCATCGTGATCTCCTTAAACCTGATGATTGATTGTGTTTCCAACTTTGGCCTGCTAAATTCCCTGTTCAACGCAGTCTGGGTTTCAACGATTCCTGCATTTGGATGGTCATTAGAATGCTTGATGTACCATGTTAATGCATGATCCTGCAACATTCTTACCAGTGTAGCCTTTGTGGTATTGTCATCCACGACTGCTTGTGCTTCCCATACCACTCTTACTGCGAACCAGAGTTGGTCCGGATCTTCATTCCCTAGTCCTCTGAATACTAGTAGTTTGATCACACTCGCCATACTGAACTATGGTGGTGGCCAAGGTGGGGTGGGTGGAGATGGAGGTGAGGAGGGTGATATGGGTGGTGGTATAGGTGGAGGTGGTAAGCGCAAAATTCGTTGCCTTATCATACTAACCGCACTTCTCAGAGAAACTTTCACGGGCCGTTCCTCACTTTCCCACGAGGAGGAAATTAAGGGACTAGTTTCTAATTCTTCACTACTTCCGCTTCTATAGATATTCCCACTTCACGTAGCCCCAAACATTAATCTATTCACATAACCCGCTTTGCACACAATAGCATCTTAATCCAAGTGTTCAAAGTTTTAATATACTTACCTCGCGGTCCCTTGAGGAAACATCGCTCTACCTCACTGTAGCTAACAGTTGTATCTACCGTGAACTCAGTGATAAATCCTTCTATACTTCGGTCGAGCCAATGGTCCACAAATCACGCTTATCTCTTGACGCTTCTAGTCTGTGCACTAATTCTAGAGTCCACAATATTGGTTTGTCAACCCTACAACTTCCCTGACTGTCTGCTAGCTTCACGATCCACTCATACAGCTCGAAAGGAAAGGATGCAAAGAAAATTTCATGGATTTACGTATACAAGTAGCGCTCCAACCATTGTTCCTTGATACTTGTGGATTTTTGTTTTCCTGTTCCATGAACTCGTGAATCTTCTTGTCCAATCACCCTTCAATTTCTTTCTTTGTTGGATTCGAGTGGCATGACATCAGACATACCTTATGCAAATCCCAGTCCCGGAAACGGAACCATTTGTTGGCTTGTACGGGTCTGACCCAGGTTTAGAGGTCATTTAGCCAAACAAATCCCAGCACTACTGGCCCTTTCAGCAACAATGTGCAGAGCGTAGGACTGAGGTCTCACTCGAAGTAGTATGGGAGGGTGCTAGAACAAGGTTTCTGCACCTTGGGGATGTCTGATGAACTATGGCAGTCTGTGGTTTGACCCTCTGTGCACGTTACTACGCGCATCTATTAGTCCCTCGCAACCTGTGATGCTACCTTCGTGCAACCCTACTCGGGGTGCGATCCGTATTATTACCCAAGTTCCTTACTATTAACCTATTATTATATGATTACTTAGCTTATATGTTTAATTCTAGTGATAATTGATAGTATATCCAGCATTCATATAAGTGCGCGCGATAAAAAAAAAACATTATAAATGTATAGAATGCAATATACAAGCAGATGCACAGAAATTGGAATCAACTTCTCTTTATTATTCTTCGTTCAAGGTTACAGACTCAACACTGCTCTATGCACTCAGCTGCAGGGGTCTACGCACTCAGCTGCAGACTCTACTAGGCCTCTATGTACTTCTCTGCAGAGCCTCTTCCTACTATGACAACCCAATACACTTAAACTCTTACTCTATGCTCGAACCATTTGTATTCATCTATCTCCAGTTTGCTATCTTTACAACTTAGAGCCTCGCTATATTTATACAATCCCATGGTCCGCCGACATGACACTACGTTACATTACAAAACTTAGGGCGGACAACCCTATGACTCAACCTATACTCCGCACTCTGCGCCTGCAATTCATGGAGTCTTACAATACATTTGACCAAAGCTTGGGCTTTGAGCCAAAAACATGCTGTGGGGGGATTCCATCCCCAACATAGAGACACAAATATTCTAAAATTCCTCTTATTTTTCCACTTCAAGTTCCTACACTTAAATTAGCCCAACACTGCTCCAATTCCTACAATTAATGCATATTAGGCCAAATGACATAACATCTCTCATGTACCCTTATAACTAAGCAAAATATAATAAAATATGTAAGTAAGTGTGAGAAATGTTAATTTTAATAGGATGGAATGTGGCATTAAGGCCCATATAGTTTACCTATTCATGAGCCTCATTAATGAGTTTCATGGAATACCTTGTTGCCATTAGGAAGCATTTCCTGTAGCAACTTTGTCAAAGCTTCCTTCAAAACTTTCATTTATGCTTTTAAACCATCCTTCAAACCTTCCATTATTTTTTAAAGCATCCATTTTCCTTCTTAAACAATCCATCTTAATATTCATCACCGCTTCCAATTCATTTTTGGTTACTCTTTGTGATAGTGAAATTTGTTGCACTTGGTCTCGTAATTTTGATATATCGTGATGCATTTATTCCTCTTATTCATGCGCCATGGAAGGGAATTTTTGTTTCTTTATAGGTGTGTCCATTTTTTTGTTTCGAGGAGTTTTTGAATGAAACATTGATATCTATTCTTCTCTCTGGCCTTTGAATCACTTCAAATTGGTTTTTCAAACAAAAGTTATGCAAAATTTAAAAACAATAGACATATTTTCTTACTTTTTAGTAGCTTGATATTGAAAGTATTTTATCTCAGCAATTTCAGATCTCCAAGGTCTAAAATTTGTTTTTGCTATCCCTTTTAGTCTTCTTTCCAACCCCATAAGTCATATTGATATCAAATTCTTCAAGAAAGAGTTATTCCCAATCTCCCACGATGACCTAATTATCGATTGGTTTAGTAGAGAAAACTTGTATGGCATGCTGCATGTCACTGCTTTGACCTTTGGCCCTAAAAATGATACACAAAACACTACATTCCATGTAATTTCAACCACTATATACGAAATTTAAATCTGATTCTTAGAGAAAAAGTTATGATGATTTTCCCTAGGTTACCAATTTGATATTGAGTTTTGGAGCGTGCAAAAATCCTAACTTCCTCGGATCATATCTCTGAAAATACAGTGAACCAAATTTTGAAATCCGTACATAAATTTCACCAATATCTCGGTTCCATGTGCTTGTAGTTTTATCTTTGTAAGCATTGTGTAAAATATGTTATAGAAAAAATACCAACATGACCTGCTTGAAGAAACAAAACCCTAGAATCTAAAGCTCTGATACCAAATGTTATTTAATCATCTCACAAAATAGAAGAAAAGATAGATCAACGACTTAAAAATTAGCCTCTTTGATGGGGAAACCTCCTTTACATTACATAAATGAAAAATTTTAGATTATACAAATGATAAGACCTCGGTTTATATAGGAGTCTAAGGGGTCACAATATAATCATAGCCTACATAACAATAATAATGTAAGGGAACAATAATAACAATAGTGGGCTTCTATGGGGCACAAAAATAACAACATGGGGGATACATGGGATTGACAATAACAATAAGGGGCTACAGTAACAATAACAATAAGGGGAATACAATAGTATTATAGGGACCCAACATGCCCATCTCCTTCAAAAAGTGTTTTCCTCAATGCTTGAGTAGTTGATGTGTCGTTGTATTTGAAAAAGAATGTTGCAACTCCCAAGGCTACCAACTTAAATTATCAACATGAGTTTTGTACAAAATTAAGAGGTTTCAACACTATATGTGCAACATACACCGTGTCCTTATTTCATTCATCTGATGTAAAGGAGTGAATGTCATGAAATCAAAGCCTAAACTAATTGCATAAATGTAAACGTTTCTCTATTTGTGAGAAATGGAAAAACTAATTGCTCAATTGTAAACACTAATCCTAATTGCAAGAAGGTAAAGGTTATGCCATTTATAGTAATGAGAAATACTTGTCTATTTGCATAATGTAAACCTTGTGCTACTTGCAACAATGTGAATCATTAGTCTAATTACAAAATGTGAAAATTTTCCTTGAAAAGAAACTAATCCTATGCAAGAACAACAATTTGTAATTGAAATCCTAAGAGCATGAACTCAAAGAAATAACCCTAATATAATTTGTAAAAAGGAAAGTAATAAGTGGTGTTTATTCCTCCCCAATCATGGATTTAAAGCCTAGGGGTCATTATTCAAGCCTAAGAAATAAATTTTGTCATTATGATACAAGTGTTGTTCTTGGTGGAAACTAACTTGCAGGTCAACTCAAGTTTTGGTAAAAGGCAACTCTCAGTACAATAGGTATATTCAGAGGTAACAGGGCAGTGGTACAGAAGAACAGGAAGATGGAACTAAGGTCTACTGATTAGAATAAAGAAGGTAAAGGAAAAGGTTGATGTAAAGAAGTTTAAGAAGTATACGTAGGTCCACTTAGTTAAAATAGCATATACACGCTGGTCCATAGAGAAAAAAGAGGGTATACGTATACACACACTCCCACGGGAGGAAAAGCGAGTACATGTTGGAAAACCAAGGTTTTGGTCCAAGGTTTTTGGTCCAAGGTATTTGGTCCGAGGTATTGACCATAGGTATTTGGTCCTAAGTGGTTTTGGTCAGAGGTATTGATAAATAATATAAGCATATAAGGAGGAGAAGATCAAAGAGCTAAGAACACAAGGAATGGATATCTTATGAAGTGTGATGTGAAAGTGTATGGGATTCTAAGGAATACTTCTATCTGAATTATATTTTATGTTGCAAGGGCTATGTTTATGATTTGATCTGAAACACCTTGTGCACCTTGAATTCAATGTTGGATCAGGAACATGAGACCTGAAATGACTTATTATTGAATGATTTGATATTGGTTGAGCTAGATCTGATTATGTACACCTATTTTATTCTTTAAATATTGTGATCTAGGTTTGTGTGAAGTCTGGAAATGCAACAAAGTTATGAAGTAAGTATTTGTAGATCTGTACGCTGGTTCGCTTTGGTTAAGGTGCGTATGCACGCTGGTTTGGCTCTTCTAAGTAGTGTATGCAAAAGAAAAGCTTGATGTTCAAGGATGACTGATCTATCAGATTAGTGCTACTATTTTACTGATGTCTGTCAATGAAGTCTTCTTGGATCTGATTGTAAAACTGAATGAACAAGGAGTTTTATATCTAATTGACTGATTGTATAAGTGAGAAGGGTGATCTTTGTTGCTCCCTGTGTAGAGCTTTGTAAATAGATAGTAGATGGTAAGTATATTGCTGGTTGGTATAGACTTGATTCAGAAGTTTAATGTTTCAGTAGTTTTGAAGGTATACGCAGGTTTGATTACAAGAAGTAGCGTATACACGCAGGTTGGGTTTAGTAAAGTAGCGTGTACATTCTGATGCATGGTTTTTGAGGTTACAGTTGATTCTGACTAATGATGCAAGTTTTTGGGTTTAGTAAAGTAAGGTGTACATTCTGATGCATGGGTTTTGAGGTTATAGCTAGTTCTGACTGATGATGCAGGTTTTTGGGTTCAGCAAAGTGTTCTGGTACCAGAGATCTAATTGTTTAGATTAACTGAATGTTGGTTGATGTAGTTTAAATTTCAAAGTTTCTGATGAGTCCAGTATGAAAATTTGATGAAACGAGGCCTTCATGTGTATTGTTGTGTACCAGGAGCATCTAGTCTGAAAATTTATGAAACGGGGTCCCTAGAGGAAGAGAGAAGGATGTAGCCTTCTGTAGGCCAACGCCTACATACTAGTAATCACATTGGCTAGTACAAGAGCTAGGGAGTTACAGCTCCCTTCTAGTAGAAGCTAGAAAACGATAGAAGGTTGTATCCTTCTGCAGGTGGGTGCTTGTGTACTGGTATGAATCTGCACCAGTACAAGATTGTAAACATATTTTCTTATTATTAAAAGAAGATAGAGAAGACAACAGCAGGTGGTTTTCACCCACATTTGGTTTCCACCTTAAATCGTGGTGTTCATGTGTGTTTCTTATTTGTGATGCTTTATTCTATTTTATTGCACTATTTAAGAAGTTACTGATGCACTGGTTAAAGATCAACACATGATAAATTGTCTAAATCACAAGTTCTCTAGGTATACACTGGTTTCTCTAATCACAGTTGCGTGTACATGCTAGTTCACTTCACAAAAGTAGCATATATAAATCAGTTTTGGAAATAAAATTATTGATCTGATAATATTGATTCACCCCCCTCTCAGTATTATTTCCAACAGCTGGTATCAAAGCAGGTCATTTAGAAGAAGCTTGATCGCTTGAAGATAGATCTTTCAAGATGAATAATCATGAAGGCATGAGATCGATTAGACCACCAATCTTCAATGGGAGCAACTTATTATATTGGAAAATAAGAACTAGAGCCTATCTACAATCTCTTAGAGTAGAAGTTTGGGAAATTGTGGGAGGATATCAATTTGCAGCAATAGTTCCTACAGACTTTGCAGGTAAGAAGTTATACGGAATCAATGCCAAAGCAGTCAACACATTATTGGGAAGTCTGTCTGAATCAAAATTTTTCAAATTCGTGTAGCTCAAGAACTCTTACAGGGACCTAAAGTTATCTCGAATTACTAGCCTCCATTGAACCTCAAAATGTAAATTAAGCATGCAAAGATAAATGTTGGGTCAAGGCCATGGATGAAGAACTTGAGAAAATTGAAAAGAATGATACTTGGGAATTAGTTCCTAGACCTCATGGTAAAAATATTATAGGAAAAAAATGGATATTTAAGAACAAGCCTAATGAAAATGGAGAAGTTATTAGAAAGAAGGATAGACTTGTTTGTAAAGGGTATGCTCAAAAAGAAGGTATAGATTTTGAAGAAAGTTTTGCACCTGTTGCCGGACTTGAAGCCATAAGCATGTTTCTTGCTCTTTCTAGTTTTTGGAAATTCAAAGTATATCAAATGGATGTAAAATCATCCTTCCTTAATGGGTATTTTAAAGAAGAAGCTTATATTGAACAATGAGAAGGATTCATTCTTGGAAATGATGCAAAATTTGTATGCAAGCTCAAAAAGGCTCTCTATAGTCTGAAACAGGCTCCAAGGGCTTGCTATTACCTCCTTGACAAATATCTACAACAACAAGGCTTTACAAAAGGTTCTGCAGATAGCAATTTGTACACAAAGATTGAAAATGATAAATTGCTAATTATTGTTGTTTATGTTGATGATATAATTTTTGGTAGCAATGACGAATCCATGAGTGAGAATTTTGTTTCAGCAATGCAACAAGAATTTGAAATGTCATTACTTGGTGAACTTACTTATTTTCTTGGTCTACAAGTTAAGCAAACAAAAAAATGGTATCTTTCTTTCACAAACCAAATATCTCAAGCAGGTCTTGAAGAAGTACGGAATGGAAGATTCTAAACCAGTATGTACTCCAATGGTAACATGATGCAGTCTCATCTCTAATGATGAATCACCAACAGTAAACCAACCAACTTACAAATCTATGATTGGGAGTCTGCTTTATCTAATAGGTACCATACCTAACATCATGCATGCAGTAGGAATTGTTGGAAGGTTCCAAGGAAATCCAAAGGACTCACATCTCTAGGAAGTCAAAAGAATTTTCAAATATCTTCAAGGAACTCAGGACTTTGGACTATGGTATCCTAAAGATACAGACCTTACTCTTCATGCATATGCAAATGCAGATTGGGCAGGAACTGTTGATGATTGAAAGAGCACTTGTGGATGTGCATTCTATATGGGTTCTCTGTTAGTCTCTTGGTTCAGGAACAAAAAAAGCTCGATTGATTTATCTACAGCTGAAGTAGAATATGTGGTTGCTACATCTTGCTACACACACATGTACTCCACCCATCTCCATTCTATGTAATAATACAAGTGACATCAGTATTTCAAAAATTCTAGTCATGCACCCCAAGACCAAGCACATACCCATCAAGTACCATTTTTAATGAGAACAAGTGCTTGAACAAAAGGTCAAATTGGAGTATGTTCCCTCCAAAGAACAGGTTGTTGATATATTCACTAAACCACTACCCAGAGAAACATTTGAATACCTCAGACAAAAGCTAGGAGTAGTTGCTGCATCATCCTGCTGTTAAATCCAGTTTTTAGAGGAAGGTTATTATACGCGGGTTTCATAAAGTATAGTTGCATATACACATGGTTTTTTGTGTCAAAAGGAGTGTATATGTTTTTCTGACAGAAAAATAGTGGGTCAAACTCTTATATGGGTGCTCTATCTGATGTTGATGATTACAGTCTGACAATATGATCTTTTCATTGATTTTTGTTTGACTAACAAAGATGCCTTGATGAATGACTTGTTTGTAGAAATTCTGACTGTAGATTAACCTAATAATGCAATATAACTAAAGAAAAATACTTTAATCTAATTCTACAATCAAACTTGTGGAAGCTTAATAGATTTGAGCAAGATCAAGTGGAACACATATAACCAGAAGAAGAATCAATGCACATGAAACACAGAAGAATACTCTGGGGAAAGCCTCAGCTAGAAACCCCACTATCTGTATTATCTTACAAGTGGAAATATATTAGGATTACACAAAGATTTATCTCTCACACCTAGCCAACTCTTAGTACAATTTCTCACTAATGCTCACAAACAAAATAGACTACTCATATGCCTTCTCCTCTACCCTCCAAGCTCCTGTTTCCTTGCCTGTTTCTCCTAGGTGATCCAGTTTTTACCAAGTGTAACACTGATCACTCACACTAATCTCACACCCTATAAAACTATGTAAATCTTAAGGAATGAATTCCTTCTGCATGTATGAGTTTTGTTTATAGGAAAACTCATGCAACTGATAGTACATTGTCCCTGTCTTTAATCTCGACTAGGTCTTTCTCTGAATATACATGCATAAGTTACTGATGAGAGAATCTTCAGTTATCTGGAGTACACTAGTTGGATGCATGCATGCATTAACTGACTGAACTCACAAATAGTTCCGTAAACAGTTTGGAACTAATTTTACCGGACTTAACTCAGTTAACTAAGCTAACTACTTACAAATCAAATATAACTCATCCTTGTCTCCTTAATTAAGGGATAATCTCCTTAATTTAAGGAATAACTATTGCATGACTTCAAAAATACTTCTAGCTTGAATTTCTCCAACTAATTAACTCAAGATGAATTAATTAATTATTTTTCAAGAAACTTGTGAGGCTAAATTCGAATTTTAATTCTCAATTTTAATTCAAGGACAAATTAAAATTGGAATATTCTTGTTGCCACATTTCAACACTCCCTCTCAACAAGAAAGGGATTATCTGCCACCTCGATCTTGTCTCTATGGAACTCGAATTTACACTTTGATAATGTCTTTGTCAAAATGTCAACATCTTGCTCCTTAGTCGAAATATACTACAAAAACATGATCCTCTTCGCTACACAGTTTCTGAGATGATGATACTGGATGTCGATGTGCTTAGACCTATCATGAAATACTGGATTCTCAGAGAGTTTGATACAACTCTGATTATCACAATATATCACAATTGGATCCATCCTCTAATCAAACAAACCAACTAGAATTTTCCGCATTGAGATGGCCTCACATGCTACCTGAATTGCAGTCATGTATTCATCCTCTGCCGAGTTGAGTGCAACTAACCTCTATTTCTTGTTGTACCAAGAAACTGTAGCTGACGCAAGGTTGAAAATTCCTCCTGATGTGCTCTTCTGATCTGATGGACTCCCTGCCCAATCTGCAGTAGTGAAGCCCTATATCTCCACTCCCTCTATCTATATGTACCATAATCCATGATGAGATGTGCCTTTGACGTATCTCAATACATGTTTTGCTACCTTCCAAAACATCTTGGTAGGCTGAACCATAGCTTGACTCAGCTGGTTCACAACATATCACAAATCTGGTCATGTGTTCACTAAGTACATCAGTGAACCCACAAGTTTCCTATACACAGTAGCCTCTACTACCTCTCCTGAAGTAGCATCCTCCTTCCTCCAGTTACCTGCTAGAGGAGTCTTCATGGGCTTTCACTTATCCATGTGGAATCTCCTGAGTATCTCATTGGCATACTTGCCCTAAGACACAAACAACTCCCCATCCTTCTGCCACACTTCCATGCCAAGGAAGTAATGCATGAGACCCATGTCTTTCATCTCGAATTCTCTTACAAGGTCCTCCTTGCAAGACATGATCAATTGATCATCACCTGTCAATATGAGATCATCAACATAAAGTACAATCATCAACTGCTTACCTTTCACCATGATGTGGTACAGGTTCGCATTTGCTTCACTCTTTGTGAAGCGCAACCCAGTGAAGTAGTTTTCAATCCTACTGTATCAAGCACGAGGTGCTTACTTCAGCCTGTACAAAGCTCTCTTGAGTCGGCACACATGCGACTGACGATTGAAGGTCTCAAAACCTTCCGGCTCCTCTATGTACACCTCTTCCTCAATCTTTCCATTTAGGAATGCAGCCTTCACATCCATCTGATGGATCTTCTAACCCATCTATGCTGATAGTGCCAACATCAATACGAAAGATAAGTACCTTGCTACAGGAGAAACAGTCTCATCATAGTCAATCCCCTCGACCTGTGATAAACCACGGGCAACAAATCTTGCCTTATGCTTCTCCACACTACGATTACCAGCTTTCTTTACCTTGTAAAGCCAATGGGAACTCACAATTGACTTGTTCTCTGGTCTTGGAACCACATCCCAAACACTGTTACGAACTATGGAGTCACACTCCTCTACCATAAAATCAACCCAAATCGGCTGCTGCACTGCTTCCTCAAAGGAATATGGCTCAGTCTCAACACATTCCCTAACAAGGGCCATGTATCCAGTGTACCTCTGAGGTGACCTCCTCTATCTGCACTAAGAAGATGTTTCTCCCACATTCTCTCTCACATTCGACAACAATCTATTAACTTCTCTTGTGCATTTCCATCCGTCTCTAGAAGACTTTGCTCGAGTGGATGTCTCCACTCCTGGAACCTTTGCATGCAGCTACTCCACATCAGTCTGAGGCTCCTCCTTCTTAGGAACCAAAAGTTCCTCCACAACCTCTAGTTGGAGCTCCCTCTCAAGGGAAACTCACGTGGCCTTCTGCTCATCAAACTTGAGATCTCTACGAACCACTGTCCTCCGACTGGTAGGCAGATACACCCGATAGTTGTGTGGTGTATCAGTGTACCCAACAAGTATCCCCAACTCTGCTATTGGCTCAAGCTTCTTCCGTGCATCCTTTGTCACATGGAAATATACCAATGAGCCAAAGATCTTGAAGTGACCCACATTTGGTCTCTTACCGGAGAAATCTTCCTTTGGTTTCTTCATCCCAAGTATATGATGTGGGCTTCTATTATGAAAATAGACTGCTGTGTTGCATGCCTCAGCCCACAAATGAAGTTGTAGGCCTTGGTCATGCAACATCGCCTGAGCTACCCCTACAATCATTCTGTTCTTCCTTTCAACCACCCCATTTTGCTGTGGGTTATGAGGTGTTTTCAACTCTTGTTTAATTCCTTCCACTGCACAAAATTCCTTAAACTCATGAGAGACATATTCTCCACCGTTATTGCTTCTCAAGGCCTTGATCTTCTTCCCTAATTAGTTATCGACCAAAGCTTTGAACTCAAAAAAAATTGAGAAGGTTTGGTCCTTCTTCTGCACGAAATAATTCCAACATTTACGAGAATAATCATCAATGAAAATCACATAATACCTTTGCTTCAAAGTGGATGCCATTGAGAATGGTCCACATAAATCAGTATGAACTCTCTCTTTCTTCTGCTCAACTATCTCGATCATGAAAGGAAGACTTGGTGTACTTTCCCAAGGTACAACCTTTGCATGTGTCAACTTGCTCAAGTTTAACTTTGGGAAGTCCTATAAAAATCTACTGCATTATCTTCAAGGCCCCATGATGCAAATGGCCCAACCACTTGTGCCATAACTCACCAATGTCTTGGCTTTGCACCAATTCTTCTTTCGAAATCAATGTTGCACAATCATCTATCTCTATTTTATAGAGATTCTTCACCTGAATCCATATTCTCTTGGTTTGACCCATGGCTATGTGTCTTAGGAACGCCTTTCCTTTACTGAAGACAAAATCTTAGCCTTTGTCCTCCAACATCATGACCGATACCAAGTTCTTCTTCAGTCTAGGCACATACTTCACATCAGTCAAGGTGAGAGGAGCTCCATGCTCCCTCTGAAAAGCACTCGTGCCTTCTCCTGAAACACAGTACTATTCATCATCACCCATCTCTATGCGCATCTTGAGGTCTTTTTCCTCCAAGGTACTGAATAAACTTATGCTTTATGTCATGTGGAATGAGGCTCCAGTGTCAAGATACCAAACACAACCCACCATCGATGACACCATGCATGCAATGAGGGTAAAGTCCATTTCGAACTAAGAGGCTAATGCCTCAACTTCCGATCCTTTCGAGGATCCCTTCTTGGACTTATTCAATGGGAAATTAGTTGCATAATGTCCCATCTCATGACAATTACATCATCTCACTTTAGACTTGTCAACCTTCCTCCCTCCATGAGAAGAATTCAATTTGGAATGAGAAGCCTTCCCCTTTCCTTTCCTTGCCTTGCTTGCTAAGGCTAGATTTTCTTCATCATCATTCCTTGATGAAGAACCATATTGTGTGCTCCTCCTAATCTCCTCCTACATGAGATCTGACCACAGTCATTCCAAATTCGACAGTTTCTCCCTTCCATTCACAGAGTCCTAGTAGCTATTCCGGCTCTTTGGAAGGCCGAGGAGAGTGAGGCCCACCATATCATCATCAACAGTAGTTATTCCCACACTACCAATCTCATCTTTGTAGGTGGTGAGCTTGTTCATATATGTGGAAATAGTATCACCCTTCTCCATCTTGATTTTCCAAAGCTTATCCTTGAGCTCCAATTTCCTCTGGTCGCTACTGTTCTGGTAGAGGTCCTTCAATGTCTTCCACATTGAAAATGGAGTATCCTTCCCATGGAGACTTGAGACAATATGGTTCAAACTCCCTCCAGGATGATCAGTCTCACCTTCGCCACACACTTCTTCCACTCGGCCAATTCTTTTGCATTAGCTGTAGCTGGCTTTGGGATTTCTTAATCAGTGAAATCCTTCAAGCCATTGTCTTCTAATAAAGCTTCCATTCTATCTTTCCATGCTATGTAATTTCAGCTACCTTCCAAGGCATACTCAAGTCTCAAGCCATAGAATGCCATTGACCAACTTGAAGTATGAGATGAATTTGATGTGTACCTGCAACCCCGAACTTCAAACTTCAAATTCTCTTCTTAGTATACTATTCACAACTCTGATAACCTTTGCTCTTATACCATGTAGAAATTCTGACTGTAGATTAACCTGATAATGCAATATAACTAAAGCAAAATACTTTAATCTACTTCTACAATCAAACTTGCGGAAGCTTAATAGATTTGAGCAAGATCAAGTGGAACACATATAACCAGAAGAAGAATCAATGCACATGAAACACAGAAGAATACTCTGGGGAAAGCCTCAGCTAAAACCCCTGCTATTTATATTATCATACAAGTGGAAATATATTAGTATTACACAAATGTTTAGCTCTCACAGCTAGCCAACTCTCAATACAATCCCTCACTGATGCTCACAAACAAAATAGACTGCTCATATGTCTTCTCCTCTACCCTTCAAGCTCCTATTTGCTTGCGCTGTTTCTCCTGGGGGTTTGAAAACCTACAAGAAACATGTCATTATAGAGTAACAGCCACACCATAGACAGCTGACTAAAGGAAATGAAATGAAAACATCGGAAGGGGGGGAGTGATCCCCTCCTACCAGAACGTAGCAGCTGGGGATTCAAGTGGAAAATCCAACAAGAAACTGAGTTCCCAGGAAGTGGCAATCCACAATAATGGATCTATCCTAGGATCTAGATGGAAGGCCTGGAGAAGAGGGCAGTGCTTTCCATGTGCAGTAGAGAAAACCATATTTATAATACCCATTAACAAACTGGAGAGATACTACAACTACATGAAGGACCACATGATGATCTGAAAATTCATTAGTGTCTAGCCAAAAAAGAAGGAGCTGATCAAATGGATCCAGTAGAAATGGAAACCAAGAGGAGATGTAGAACTCAAGCTAGGAGCCAAACTATTTTTTACAGTAATCTTCTCAAACCCGTAAGATAAGGAAAGAGTCGTAAAAAATGGTCCATATTTTGATTATAATGAGGGATTTTTTATGAGGTACTGGGAGGAATGTTATAATCCCGATAAAGAGAAATTCCTGGCAGCCCCTATATGGGTGAGACTCTTTGGCCTCCCAATGGACTTCTAGGATTCGAAAATACTCGAGGGAATAAAAAACTCAATAGGATGATTTGTTAAAATCGCAGAGACCACACAAAGGGGTTGCTACACTTCCTACATCAGGACGTGTGTACATGAATATCTCATAGGCGATCCCTAAATCAATAGAACTGGAGTATCAGGAAGAAATCTAGCAACAAACCTTGGACTATGAGCATTTACCGTTTTGATGCCACTACTGCCATGAATATGGACACTTACTCAAATAATTTCCATTGAACCAAGAAGAAAAAAAAATGAAATCCCACAGGAGACAAATTAGGGATTCAAAGAATTTAAGCACAAAAGGAAGACTTCGAAAGGACAACAAAACCCATAAAACAATGAAACATAAATGAACAACAAGAATAGATATGAGGTATTACAGGAAGAAGAGGAAGGAATGGAAAGTGTGACAGAAACAATGGACTACCAGGATAAATAAAAATAAAGTAGTTAGAGTAACACAAAAATAACCCCAAAGAGGAAAGCCCAAATGGATGCAACAGAAAAAGAAGAACATGAACAAACAAATCTCACCATAATGGAAGGAGATGTAGGTAGGGGAGAGGAGTTAAGCACAGAAGAGGAAGTTTTGAAAATACTGTTAAATTAATGGAGGCATATGGATGAAATATTCATTCCAGAGGACCAAAATAAATTATATAAGGAAACCTTCTAGCAATACAAGGCTAACTAAGGATAGAGACAAGTAGATATAGTAGAGAAACTAGGTATGCAACAAGAAGAAAACCCACAATAACAAAACAATAGAAGTAGAGGATGCGAGAAAAGAGGGAGAAGAAATATCCAAAAGTTAATCCAAAAAATGGGATAGATGTTGGTAAACATTGGAAGGGTTGTACCACTCTCAGCAGTATTCCAAAAATTTTAAAAATTTAACCAATGATAGCACTATCATGGAATATAAGGGGCCTTAATAGCTGGGAAAAATAGAGATACCTACAGGAGAGACTAAGAAAGGAAAATCCTAAAATAGTTCTTCTCCAAGAAATAAAGATAATAGGTGAAAAAATAGAGGCGATTCTACAGAAAATGAAACCAAGATATGAAGCAGTTGCACTGGATGCAAAAGGGAGTGCAGGGGGAATAACTGTGCTCTGGAACCTTGCAGAGGTGATGGTAGACTACTGGATAGGAATGTCATGAATTCTTACTGGCCATTTCCAAAACATAGGAACTAAAGAATGGATCATAATCTCAGCAGTGTATGGGCCACACATCCCTGCAGAGAAGGAAAACTTTATACAAATCATTAGGAAATTAAGCCACCTGCATGCAGAAAAGCTCTAGTTAATACTAGGGGATTTCAATTTAATAACCTTCTTGGAGGAGAAAAAAGGAATCAGAAGAGAAGAAACTAAAATGGAGCAGTTCAGGGATATGAAAGAAGAGCTCCACCTAGTAGATATCCCCACTAGTAATGGAACTTGCACCTAGAATAACCGAAGAGGAGGAAACTGTCAAATTGCATCAAGGCTAGATAGATTCCTGGAAACAAAGAATTTAATAAGTAGAGATGTTTACTATGAAGCGTCTATCCTGCCATGCATGGGATATGACCACTGGTCAATAAGGCTAGAAGTAGAGATGAAACAAAGGAAAAATAAGTGACCATTCTGGTTCAAGGCCTTCTGGCTGCGGGATCCAACCTTCTTAGAAAAAAAAAGGAATGGTGGAGATCAAGCATAGAACAAGGGAGGAACAAAATGCATACATTCTAGTTATGCCTCAAAGAGCTCAAAGGAAAAATAAAAAACTGGAATAAAGAAGAATTTGGGAATATTCACCAAGATTAGGAACTTCTTCAGGAAAGGATGAAAAGGGTGCAACAACAAATAATAACAAATGAACAATCAGAAACAATAGTGGAGGAAGAAGGACAACTGCTAACGAAGATAGAAGAAAGGAGGCAACAAGAAAAAAAATTGTGGAAACAAAAATCGAGAGTCCAGTGGCTAAGGGAGGGGGAAAGGAACACAAGATTCTTCCACAAAGAAATGATACAACACTGAAAACATAACATAATACTTTCTTTATTAGATCATGGAGGAAACTGACTAATACAAAATTAATAGATGGAGAACCTGCTAGTTCATCATTTCCAAGATATAATGACTGAACCAAATCAAGATAGAATAGAGGAGATAAGAAAGATAACTAGGCATATACCCCAACTGGTCAGCAGGGATCAGAACCTAGCCCTAATGAGAATAATAACCATGGAAGAAGTGGAAGAGGTAGTCAAAGGATTAGCAAAGAATAAATCTCCAGAACTAGATGAATTTAGTGTGGAATTCTTCCAGGCAACATGGCCTATTCTAGGAGAGGATATCCTAGAAGTAGTAGAGGATTCAAGAAGAACAAAAATGGTACACCCGACTCTTAACTCAACCTTTTTAGCTCTTATACCTAAATATGACCACTCCGAAGAGCGTCGAGGTTTAGACCCATATATTTATGCAATGTAATTTATAAAATCCTTTCAACCATCATGGTCAATTTTCAAAAACCGATCCTCCCAACCCTAATTTCACAAGAGAAAACTGGTTTTGTTAAAGGGAGACAAATAGTAGATGGGATAGTAATAGCTCAGGAAGCAATACATTCCCTTAAGCACTCCAAAGCAAAAGGAATGATGATCGAATTAAATCTATCGAAAGATTATGATTGGTTAAGCTGGACTTATCTCCAATGAATCTTGAAAGCCTTCGGCTTTGACCCCCATTGGATAAATTGGATCTATTCATTGATATCAACTCTTGTATTTTCAATCCTTGTAAATGGAGCTCCAATAGAGGCATTCAATGCAACAAGGGGGTCCAAACAAGGAGATTTGATTTCCCCTTTCCTGTTCATACTAGCAGCTGAAGGTCTTGGAAGATATGTTAAAGCGAAGGAGCAACCAGGACAATTTAAAGGCCTACGCATGTGGGGAAATGATCTGGCATTAATACATCAGCAGTTTGTTGATGGCATTATGATCTTCTACCAAGAAACCCTCAAGTAAGCCAAAGCCCTCCTCGCCATTTTGCAAGACTTTATGAATGCCTCAGGAACGTAGATGAAAAAAGAGAAGTTGGACATCTGTAGATTTTAACCCCGTACAGAAATTACCTACATACAAATTCTAAAATATAGAAAATAAACAATGCGATAGCATAACACATAAAACATATTTACACAAATATTTTCCCCTGGATCCCAAAATTGGGACTATCAGCTTGCTTTTTCATTATATTCTTTTCAATGTTATATATATATATATATATATATATATACATGCCAAAGCATCCAATACCATGGACTGAAAACCATCACGCCCAAAACCATGTGCGAAAGCCATGCACAAAACTATAGGTAGGTCCGCACACCTAATATAGGGTCCAAAAAAAAATTCCCCGGGGCGCTACCCTCCCCCTTGTAACCCCCTAGACAAGGGGGGATGTTGCCCCCTCTGTGACCCCCTCACTACACAATCGGCACAACTAACAGGGAGCTCTGCCCCCCCTCTAACGCCCCGGTTAACTAGGGGGGCTAGTCGTGGAAAGAATATAACACAACCTTACATTCTCCCACTTTTTTTTTCTTTCCACAGGGGGCACAGGAGAAATTATTCATTTATCCAGCCTTGCAACACCCATTGTTTCTCTACACCAAGAGAACTTCTCAGAGCTCAAAGATTTTGTCAATGCATCTACAGTATTCTTCAAAGTGTCCACCTTTACGAGCAACACCTTTTGTCTTCTATCATATCCCTCACAAAGTGATACTGAACATCAATGTGCTTTGTATTTGAATGATAAGCAGGGTTATTTGCCAAGAAAATTCCACTTTGCCTATCACAGTCTATCCTTATAGCTCCCTGTACTAACCCCATACTTGAACACAATCTTTGCAACCAAACTGCTTCCTTTCTTACATGAGTGGCTTCCATGTATTCTGCCTCTGTAGTTGATAGTGCCACTACATATTGTTTCTTACTCATCCAACTGACAACACCTCCAAATAGGTTGAAAACATACCCACTTGTAGATCTTTTCTGATCCAGATCTGCAGCCCAGTCTGCATCAACAAAGACATGAATATCCAAAACTCTGTCCAATCCTGGTCTTCCTTGGTAGCACAAACCATAATCGCTAGTGCCATGCAAATACCTGAAAACCTTCTTCATTGTTGTCCAATACTCCTTCCTTAGTTTTGACATAGACCTGCTCAATACTCCTACTACATGTGCAATGTTTTGTCTAGTACTGACCATCGCATACATCAGGCTATCGACTGCACTTGCATATGGATCACGGGACATTTCCTTTTCCTCTTCTTGTGTCTTGAGACATTGTTTAGTAGATAACTTTACACCTATAGGAATAGGAGCCTTCACCACTTTACTATCCTGCATATTAAACCTCTATAGTGTTGTTTCAACAAAATTCCTCTAGTTTAACCAGAGCTTCCTCTTTTCTCGATCTCTTTTAATTTCCATGCCAAAAATATAGTTTGCAGCACCAAGATCTTTAATGTCGAATTTGGAGGACAATTGGGTCTTCAAATCCTAGATAATTTCTTTGTCATTTCCAACCAGCAACATATCATCAACATACAAGAATAGATATATAACATGGTCACCAATTAATTTAAAATACACACAGTGATCTTCTTTCCTTTTGGTGAAGCCATGTCCCCATATAAATGTATCAAATTTCTGATAACACATCCTTGGTGACTATTTTAACCCATACAGAGACTTTTTTGACTTGCATGCCAGTTCTTTCTTACCCTTCATGACAAAGCCTTCAGGTTGCTTCATGTAGATCTCTTCTTCCATATCCCCGTGAAGAAATGTTGTCTTCACATCCATCTATTCTACCTTAAAATCAAAAGAAGTAGCAACAAATAATAGTGATCTAATAGAAGCTACCTTCGCAACAGGAGAAAAAATATCACCAAAATCAATTCTCGACACCTGGGAATAACGTTTTGCTACCAACCTAGCTTTGTATTTCTCCACCTCTCCTTCTACATTTGTCTTCTTCTTGAACACCATTTGCTGCCAATGGGTTTCCTTCTAGCTAAAAACTCCACCATATCCCAAGCCTAATTTTTGTGCAAAGATGACATTTCATCAACCATGGCCTCTTTCCATAGTTTTCCATACTCTGAATCTACTACTTCCTTCATAGTTCTGGGATCATCACCAGTAATAGATAAAGCAAAATTTGAACAGAAATCAGATGGATTATACCTTTCTGGTTACCTTCTTTGTCTAACTAATCTTCTGACAACCGGAGTTTGTGGCTCTTCATCTTCTGATTCCTCTTATGCTGTAGAGTCTGATTTTTCCTCCTTTAGCTCAAACTCTATCTTATCAGGTTCCTTTGATGGGACTTCATGTTTAATAATATTTTTCACCTCTCTGAAAACCACATCTCGGTTGTACACAACCTTCCTTCTTATTGGGTTCCAAAGCTTATAACCCTTTAAACCATTCTTATACCAAATAAAGATGCACTTTTCAAATTTACTATCCAACTTTGTCCTTTTCTCCCTTGGAACATGTACATATGCATCACATTGAAATACCCTCAGATGTGAAAGAGAGGGTTTCTTACCAGTCCATACCTCTTGTGGAGTATTATCCTCCAACGCTGATGAAGGTGATTTGCTGACTAGGTAACATGTTGTCTCCATCACCTCTGTCTAGAATTCCTGTCCTAACCTGGCACCACTAAGTATGCTTCTTGCCCTTTCCATCAACATCTTGTTCATTCTTTCTGTAACTCCATTTTGCTCGAGTGCGTATGGAGTAGTCTTCTATCATGATATACCAAACTTCTTATAGAATTCTTCAAATTCCTTGCTGCAAAACTCTCCACCGTTATCTGTCTTCGACACCGTTATCTTCTTCTCTGTCTGGTTTTCCACCAGAGCCTTAAATTCTTTAAGCCTATCAAAGACTTCAGATTTCTTCATGAGGAAATATATCAATGTATTCCTTGAGAAGTCATCTATAAGTGATACATAGTACATAGACTTACCTAATGATGGAACCTTCACAGGTCCAAACACATCACTGTGGACAAGCTCTAATATCTGTTTCGCCCTCTTACCACCAAAAGGGAAACTCACCTGATTCTACTTCACATATACACAATTTTCACAGAAATCAAAATCCAGAGAGCTATTAGTAATACCTTCCAGCATACCATTACCATAAAGTATTCAAAGGCCCTTCTCTCCAATATGTCCAAGCCTTTGATGCCATAGCATGGTCTTTTCTGCAGAGACCACTAGATTTTCTGCTCCACTTTCTCAAACCATAGAACTATTGCACCCATCAATAATAGTGCTACCTTGCAGCTTGTACAGAGTTCAATCCGAACTCACCACATCAATACTAGTGCTCCCTCAACCATTTTACAGGTATCTTTCTCGAACACTATTTTTACAACTGTATCATCCAACTTGCTTACATAAATCTAATTTTTCGGCAATGAAGGAATATGCAGAACACCCGGAAGTGTTCTAACCCTTCCACCTTGCAACTTCAACTTTAATTTTCCACGACCAATGATTCTAGCCTTCCTATCATCCCCTAAGAAGACATCAGCACCATCATATTTCTCATACTCGCAGAACCACTCTCTATGGGGAGTGAAGTGAAAGGATGCACCTGAGTCAATCAACCATGCCTCATGATATACGTGTGTACTTGAAAAATTCAAGTATATATCCCCACCTTCATCTGAGGTGGTTTTCACCTCTGCAGAAGGAGCATCATCAGATCCCTATCCTTTGTTAGGAGATTTATATTCATAGTCACTTTTGTAGTGCCCTTTCTTTCTGCATTTCCAACACACCATCTTTACAAGTTTTCCTGGAGATTTATATCTCCCTCTAGATTTAGATCTCCCACTCGATGACTTATTTTTTCTTTTGTTCTGGGACCATCCTCATACAGAAAAGGTATCACCAGTCTAGCTCTCCATATTTTTCAGTCTCATCTCCTCTGTCAGTAAGGATGAGACTATTTCATCAAACTACAAGGCAGTTGCATTGCTACCTATTGTAATAACCAGACTATCCCACGAATCTGGTAGAGAAAAAAACAAACCGATGCACTTATCTTCATCTGATATTTTAATATCAACACATAATAACTGACTTACCACAGTATTAAATGCGTTCAGATGCTTTGTCACTGAGTCTCCATCTTTCATCCTCTGGTTATACAGCTTTTTCTATAGGAACAATTTATTCACCATAGACTTAGATTGGTACCTAACTTGACCCATAAAGCCTTAGTTGTAGCTTCCCTTGATACATTCAACAATACTGAATCTGAGACACACAATTGTATTGTGCTCTTTTCCTTCTGATCCAACTCCTTCCATTCTTCATCGGACACTCCTGTTGGTTTAGTACTTAGATCTACTGCTATCCACTGATCTTTATCTACCAACAAATCCTCCATCTTGAGTTTCCATAACTCAAAACTCTGACCATTAAATTTCTCAATCTCTATTTTTCCACTACTCGCCAGCTTCTTTCACCACCCGAATCGATCCCGTAGATCTCCCACTGAATAGGGTCTACCATAGGCCCGAGTGAAACCCCTCAACAACAAAGGCGTCCCCTTGATGCCAAAACAACTCTGGTTTCAAATGTAGGTTTTAACCCTGTATAGTAATTACCTTCATGTGAATTCTAAAATACAGAAAATAGACAATGTGAGAGCATAACACATATACACAGAGATTTTCCCTTGGATCCCAAAACCGGGACTACCAGATTGATTTTTCATTATATTCTTTTCAATGTTACAATATATATATATATATATATATATATATATACATGCCAAAGAATCCAACACCATGGACTGAAAACCATCGCGCCCAAAACCATGTCCAAAAACCATAGGTGGGTCCGCCCACCTAATATAGGGTCCAAAAAAAAAATTCCTTGGGGTGCTGCCTTGGACCCCATAGAGGGGGGCTACTGTTATAGACATATTTGGGCACTGCAACCCCAATCACATATGTCAATAAACCAAGGGCTCTTAAACACCTAAAGGTGTTGTTTCACACCCTAAAAGATGAAGGTCAACTGATTACATCATTTCCCAAAAGTTCTCCCTGAAAAACCACTCAGAACTGGTCAAAACTGGACCATACAGACTGCTCAGTGCTAAGGGTATGATGCATACTAGTTGTTACACTGGTTAGGTGCGATGCATACTAAAAGAGCCTTTTGTAGGGTGCGATGGGCGAGAGTAGACAAATGGCAGAGACAGTTTGCTAGGTGGAAACCTAGAGAATCTTCTAGAAACTTCTCATATGACACTTGCCTCTCTGAATTCACCCAGGGATGAGTAAGAGATCATGAAATCTCCAAGTGGAACCAAGAACTATAAGTGAAATGACACCAATAAAAAGCCCAGAAGCTGACTCACCCATCTGCAAATATCTATATATGGATCCCTCAGTTCAGAGATCTAAAGGCTGGAATTTTGTAATTTGTAAAGAAGTGTTGTTGGTTTCTCTTTGAGACATTGCATTATTGGGTGATCTTGCTTTTCATGAGGTGAAGAGGGCTTTCATACTGGGAGGATGATACTATATCAGATAGCTGGGTTGTAATCCTCTCTTCTACTTCTACTATCAATAAATTTATTTGAGTTTTCCTCCATATACTTGTGTACTTGTGAATCTTGCTATTTGTGAATGCAATTGTATGGTTAATTGTATGGTGTTCTATTGCTTTGACTCTATAGGTGTTCTTTAAAGTAGGACAAGTGAGAAAGGAGTGGCAGGCTCTATCAAAGGAGAGAGGAAACAAGCAAGGAGCCAAGCAAAAGATTCAAGTTGGTGCTCTCTGCTTCTCTCTTATCTATCATACATAAAGGAAAACACAAGTTATTTTGAATTGTTTGTTTCTAAGATAGCTACCCATCTTAGTGGGACTAGTAGATCAAATAGACACTAGTTTTCCCAGAAACAAAATGGTGACTCCACTAGGGAATGAATAGTTCGTTTTTTTGTTATTGTTGTTTTGCTTTATAAACTACAGATAAAGCCTGAAGTTAAGCCAGCTAGCCTTCGAACTGCTTTTGCTATGCAACTGCAAAGTAGATCAACACTGCTTCAGTCAATCTCTAGGTTCGTTTATGAACTGAACATCTGACTTGCAAACATCCTAAGTGCTCTTGTGGTATCTCATTAACCTCATAAGATCATACCCCTATGCTTTGTTTTTACTTTCCATCATTACTCAGCCTAAATCACTGAACTTATCTGCAAATTTTGAGCAAAACCCAAGCTCAGTTTTTCTCCCTGGTCCATCGCACTGTCTGTAACTGTGCAACCTAGATGAATCGCACCTCTCGTGTGTTGCAGGTGAGATGCATCTTTGTTTCTCTATGTTGCAGGTGTGATGATTGAGTGATACTGTTTCTATCTCTAGAATTTGGTTTTTTACTCCTTGTTTTCAACTCTATTCAGTAGTTTTGCTGCTTATGATTAGTATATCATTGTTGAAACCTTCTTCCTTTACATTATTTAGCCTCCATTGATCAGGAATTTTGAATTTTTTTTTATGTATTTTTCATCATTTATAATCCTCCTTTGAAAAAAGTAGCTTAATCGAACTGTCATCTTTTGATTTGAAAGTGTCATAATTGTCGTTTTGAGTCAAGAAGAAGAGTGTTGTAAAGTATTCCTCCTCTAGATAGTTGATTATACTTTTTTCATTGTATTTGATTTGAGTTATTAGTATTTAAAGTGTCATTTTGCAGTTTTCAATTCGAAATCGAAAAGTGTCGTCTTAGTCTTCCTTTTTTTTTGAAAATAAATTGTTAGAAATGTCACTTTGAAAGAAGATAGTCCAGATTTGTACTTAGCTTTCCTTTTTGGCATTCACACATTAAGGAAATGGAAAAAAAATACATGCATGTGCATTTGCATTTAGATTGCATTCGGAAAATGATTTAGGAAAAGTTCATTTAGTGTGTGCTCTATGCTCTCTGCTGAAAGAAAAATCATAATCTTCTTCCCTTTGTAGCTAGGATTTTCATTGCTAAAAGAAAATAAATGACTATTTATCATTTTAGATTGCATATTTAGGAATTTTACATCTACATCACATGGTGAACCTTGAAAGACAAACTTCTAAGAAAGATCAACTCTAAAATAAACCTCAATGAACATAAAAACGCTTTGGAACCTAATGCACACATATAGAAGTCTAGGCTAGAGACATGTTCCGGTGTCGTAAAACCTGGTAACTATAATTTTCATCGAAGGTTGGGCGATTCCTCCTCTTTGATACAACAAGTGCCAGTACGGACTTGTGTTCCCCATATCGTTGAGTATATATTGGGAGACCACAATAGGCTAATATCCTTTATCCTTGGGAAGTTGTGTCTGCTACCCTATCGATCACAATGAACTGAACATTCGGGAAGATTGAGTACCACGTAAAGCCCTTGGTAGTTTCTCTTTTTTTTTTAATTTACCACCAAGGTGTATATTGCAGTTTTGCGATTGGTTTGGTAATCCCTCTGTCTAGATTTCTAGAGTAGTCACTTTCGTTCCTTTTCGACTCCCTAAAAGAAAAGGTCCATCTGAGTCACATTTAGCTTTTTCTTGACTCTCAAAAATTGAAAAAACAAGTTGTGTCAAGGCATCATAAAATTCATTTAATTCGGAATAACATCCATGTTCCCTTGTTGATCTCAGGTTGAGGTAATGGAGTCCACCAATCAAGGATTTCCCCTTGGGGGAAATCCTAGTCCTTTCTCTTCTTGGAGAGATATTGGTGCTCCATACATGGCTACATTGTCCCTTCCAGGAATCAAAATTGGCCTACCGGTATGGCTATTCTCAACCTCTGTCATTCAAAACACCGTAATTCCTCAGTAATCGAATCAACAACCAGAAAACTAGTGATTACAAGAATTACAAGAACACTCAAAGAGTCATCTCTATATCGAGAAATTACAAGATTTAGAATGACAACATGATCCTCACTGAGATTGACTGTTGTGGCATTTGACAAATAAATATCCTTGCACAGTAAGAGAAATATGTAGGCTACCTGACACACAAAACAGACTCAGTCTGAAGATCGATACAGACACAAACATTCTTCCTAAAAGATCTGGCCACTTTAGGTTCTTCCCTGTGCTCACACATAGAGACGCAGGCTTCTCATATCTTTACTGTAGACTTGACCCGACTTCCTTCATCTGGGCATTCCCCTTCTTTTTATAGCCAATTCCACGAGAAAAATCTTCCTCCGTGAAATCCATGACTTTAAAGGTAAGATTCCTTCATATCGATTATCCATGCAAGGAAATCATCCGAAAAATAAGGATTTTATAGTCTCGTGCAAGGGTATCAAAATATTTAAAATTATTATGTGACATAAAGAAAGTAAAATGTCAGGAATCAATGATTTCGGGTAACCTAGGAAGGACATCCGTGGAGAGATTCTTAGACATATCTAATATTATGTGCTGGTGTGTACAAAATGGAGATTCTTTTACGAAGAACCCATGAAAGAAACACCTAACACCATTGTAGGTTAGAAAGACTTTACAGTACAAAAAATGACACTTGTGGGTGGGTATAGTAACTGTTGGAAATGATCTATGAGACTCGTGGAAAAGAATTGGACCGTAACTTCTTTTTCCGATTCCCAAATCTTATCTTCATGATTTTCTGGAGGTTGAAGAAAGTTAATTTCTTCAAAAGGATTATCGTCTGGATCTGATTGATGATGAAAGTCATTGTATTCCATTCTGGTTCCATCAGTACTTGAGGCAAGCTGTCTCGCACAAATCCTTTGGCTTACGAACCAGTGAGTATGACCACATCTCCTTATTGCATTTAGGAAAGTGATATCTTATATTTCCATGAAATCTTTAAGACTTTTATACAAAAATCTAGTATGGAGTGAGCCAGGTACAAAAAAACCATCAATCTTCATTTGGGTGAACTGATAGGGCATGGTAAGGATAGCACTGAGACCATAGATTTTCCACCAATCTATAAACCAATTAGGGAAAGAATCTTCCTGATTCATTCTATCTGTTGGCCAGTATTCAGAGCTGAAATCAAATTGGAGATGATAGAAGAAATTGGATGAGATATTTTCTAAATTCATCATTTGGAAGAAAGCATACTTTTGTCTTTTTGGATCAAAATAAGTCCTTCTAAAAGGATTGTTGAATTGTTTAATTGTGAGTCTGCAATTTCCATTTCTTTCATCATCTTCATAATAAATTTCATAAGAAATGTTTCCAATATGAGCCAAATAATCAAGTTCTTGAATGGTCAAATCATTTTCAACTTCTTGATCATCCCAAGTCCAGAGATTGGGAATACCTTCTCTCCACCTTACGACTAACATTGGGATACCTGACCCATCCATAAGGGGTTTCTATTTCAACACAATCTTCGATTCTTCTTATGAAATTGTAGGCTAATGAATGAATAGAATTCTTTTCTAAGAATTCCCTGGATAGCATATCAGCAAAAGAATTCTTGTGGCCAGGAATGAATTCAATTTCAAAATTATATTGACTGAGTGTCATCATCCATCTTACCATTGCAGCGTCTTCAAAATCACATTTTTGGATGGCGAATTTTAATGCATGACAATCAGTTTTTACTAGAAACTTTGTATAGATAACAAAGTCTTTGAATTTTTCAATTCCCAAACAGACTGCTCTGAGTTCTTTTTTGAGGCTTGCCTAGTTTGTCTGAGTTGTAGACCATAATCCAGAGGCATATTGGAAGATTTCTAGAGGTTCTTTCTTTTTCTATGGATTTTCTTAGCAAAGAACAACTCCCCATCCAATATTATTGGGATATGTCATGAACCTTTTTCAAGTTTTCCTGTATTGGACTTAAAGGTTGAATTTTGCAGATCCTTTCTTTGATTCTCTGGACAAGCTTAGTGCATTCTTCATTCCATGGGATAGGTTCTTTTTGTAACCTCTGATTCAAAAGTTTTCTTTGTTGGGCACAATGCTAAAGAAATTTAGATACATAATTAAGGCTTCCTAGAAACCTTTGCAGTTGTGTTTTATCTAGAATTTCATCAGGAAAATTATCAATAAAATCTAGACTCCTCTGGATCACTTGGTAGGAGCCAAACTATATAATGTATCCCAGAAAGTCTATCATTGTCTTAAATAATTTCATCTTTGATTTAGAAAGAACTATTCCTTTTTCTTTTACTCTCTGGAGGAACATCTTCAAATGCTTGATATGAGTAGGAATATCTTTTGAATGAATTAAAATATCATCAATATACTTTTTAAGAAAATCTTCCATAGCTTCAAAGGCTTCATCCATGATGCACTGAAAGGTTGAAGGGGCATTTATCAATCCAAAAGGCATTATGTTCCATTCAAAATGGCCTTCTGGTACTGAAAAAACAGTCTTCCATTTGTCTGATTCTTTGATCCCTACCTTCCAAAACCCTGATTTTAGGTCAAATTTAGAAAAAAATATTTGACTTAGAGATCTGTGCCAAGATGGTAGATGGTTTTGGAAGAGGATAGGCATCATAGTCAAGTAGATTATTCAGAGGTTTATAATTTACTACTATCCTGGGCTTTCCTCTGACAACTTTAGTATGCTTGTTAACATAGAATGCAAAGCAAGCTATTGGACTCTTACTTTTCCTGATCAAACCTTTCTGTAAGATTTCTTTGATCTCTTTTTTGCAGAGAGTTAAATGCTCTTGATTCATTGCAATTGCCTTTGATCTTTTGAGTTTTCCATTAAAATCCTTTTTTAATGGTAGCTCGACTTCATGCTTATGTGCATGCCAGAAGGCATTGGGATCCTTTGAGCAGCATTCGAGAAACTTATTTCTGAGATTCATTATTTCTTTATCAAACTTTCCCTGTTCCATATTTTCATCTATCCTTAGGATTTCTTTCTTCTTTTTCATTTCTTCCAACAAATTATCCAATATTTCAATTTGTTTTATCCTATTAGGTGAGCTTGAATTTATGAAAGGGAAAAGTAATTCCTTGCCTTCCAATTCCAGAAAATAGTCGAATCTCTTTGTTTGTTGATCAAACTTTGCTCCGTGTTTCTAGAAATTTTGAAAGAAAGGTGTTCCCAAGTACATAGCACAATCCATACCTGTGACAATTGGACAGAAAACTTTGATTCCAATAGATTATGTAAGAAATATATCCACTGATACTTCTGAAGTGGTCTTGATATCTCCGCTGGCTGTTGTGACTTCTGGACAACTTGTAGGTCTTAAGTGATGAGACTCTACAACTAAATTATTTACAATATTAAGCCTGGAACCAGTATCCATGAGAAATTTCCAGTATTCAAATCTGGTACCAATTCTAACTTTGAGCTTAATGCAAGACATCACATTTCCAGTAATTTGATTGCATCCTAGACCAGTTCAATCTTCTTCTTCATCAGAATCATGCTCATGAATTTCAACTCCTTTGAACAGTTTCTGATAATAAGTATAATTCTGTGTTTGGGCTGAGAGAACAGGTTGCTTTGAACTGGATCCTTGTTGATTTTCAGCTTTCATTGTTCTGAGTTGACAGTCCTGATGACTTTCAATACAAAGCCTTCAGTTCTCCTTCGCTGTCTTTCTCAATTCCTTTATTTCCCTATGGATGCTAGGCAAGGTTTGTGGTAGATCTTCACCAAAATCTTCTTGCATGAATTGTCTTGTCAAGGCTTCTACTGTGAAAAGTGATGTTGGTGGGACATATCCTCTGTTAGGATTATTTTGCTTTGTTGGTTTTGAACTTAACTGATTTACCAACAATTCTTTATACATTTCTTTCAACTGGGGATCTGTGGTTGCCATCATTTGTGTGAACAAGTTTCTTGTTTGTTCTTCTATCTCGGGTTGTTTCATCATATTTAGAGAATGAAACTGGCAGACATCTGGATCGCTGCAATCACAATTATATTTGAAACATTCTACACAGTGGGGATCATTACAGTATTCATCCTCAGAATCAGAAGTATTAGAGTCAGAATTAAATCTATTTACATAATCTGATTCTTCTTCACTAGTGATTTCTTCACAACTTTCAGGAAAATTCAAATAATTTACCTTTCCAGATTTATTTCTGTAGAAGATTTTCTTCTTACCTTTCTCTGATTTATTTTTCTTTCTGTCTTTTTGTAAGTCTGGACAATTTGGGGAAATATGTCCTTTCTGGTTACAATGGTAACACTTGACTTCCTTTTGTCTAGAGTATAGTTGTGTCTTTTTGTAGTCCTTTGGTTTTTTCTGATGGATGATTCTTTTGCCAGAAAAATTCCTTCTAGAGTGTTTCTTTTTCTTGTAAGCACTTTGTTCTCTCCCCCCTAAATTTTTTGGGGCAGAGAGATGCCATTGTTTGCATAGTTTTTGATAGCCATGTGGCTTTCTTGGATTTGTGGCTGCTTGAGAAATCTTCATTTGTGAGCAGAGTTCAACAATTATAGCCTTAACTGCTTGCCGAATAACTCCAAATTTGTAGTCACTAATCTTTCCAGGTAATTTGGTGACTATGGCTTGTGAAACCCATAATGGTAAAGAAGAGATGAATATTTCTTTCCATTTTGGTTCAAGAATGAGCTCAGGAGTTAAAGTATGCAATCTCTGTAGGAACTCATTAAAATATTCATCAAAATGCTGCATATTATGGAGTTTCATAGCAACCAGAGTAATAGCAGTTAAATCATTATTAATTTGTGGAAACCCAATGAAATTTACAGTAATGCCATAAAGTAAACAACCAATCATGTTGTTTACAAGGAGTGATGTTGTAGGGTCCATGTACACACTTCCATCTGCATTCAGAACTTGTGAGTTTTCCCATGTTGTTAACAGAGCGAGATATTTCAATGTCTCAGCTTTTAACCACGAGTATAAAGATCCTTAAAATCCACCAATAATTCTTCTAGTAGAATTAGTGGGTCCAATGTCATCAGCCAAATAAGTTCTATAACAAACAAGCATAGAATGCATAATTGACAAAACTTCTGCCTCAGTGCAATTATCTATATTCCACAAATATGTGGAAGATGCAGACCAATCTTTATGATATTCAGATTTCATCAAATCTCTTTTGTCTGGGGCTGGACTCCAGGTAGAGTTCCAGGTAGATCTAGATGTGGTTGCATGGATCATATGATCTTCGGGAATTTTAAACTGAGCTTTGTCCTAAGGAGAAAAATTTTGTACATACTCCTCAAGTTTTTCTAAGGAAGGTTCTTCATCATCTATCTCTATCTTATGCAATCCAGTATCTTCTTTTTCTTCATTATACCATTGCTTCCTTTTTGTTTCTTATTCTTTCAGATTTTCTTCCTCTGCTTTCTTCATCTTGATCCATTCTATTAGGGAAGAGCTGGTTGATATACTAGGATGTGAGGAAGTTATGAGATTTGATTTCAGATGTCCAAAATAACTTGGGGCAGCAAAAATACTGTAGGGATAGGAGGTTCCTGGTTTGGGAAACTCTATTTCTACAGGATGCTTTATAAGACTTGATACAGAACCTGAGATAGGATAGGGCATATGTGAAGAAGGTTCACTAGACAAGGTAGTGGATTTGTAAGCATCTGCTGAAGGCTTTTTCTTCAATAATTCAAGAGAATTGGAAACATTCAAAACTTTCTTTTTTATAACATCAAGACTGGAATTTACTCTAACAATTTCTTTCCCATGAACTATAGTTGCATCAACTATCCTTTTTTTGTGTGGATATTCTAAGTTTATCCAAACATTCAGCTATATGTTTATCATTTTCTGTTGAAGTCATGACATTATCATTCAGACAAACCAAAGCGTAATCCTGCTTTTGCAACATTCTATTCATTAAGTCTTTTAGGATGCTATCCATTTCTTCCATGGATTTATGTCGGTTTCTCAAATATTTTTCCAAACTAGAAAGAGAAAGATTATTCTAGTTTGTGGTAAGAATAGAGTCTTTCACTGAATCTTCTGTTTGGATTTGGGAAAGTTTGAAGATTTTCCCATCATTTTTTCTGATGACAAAATTTTTCCAAGGTGGAAAATCATTGTCAGTTTCATAGATATGTCCGTCAAAAAGTTCCCATTTATGTTTTGCAGGGGAACCATATCTAATCATGTTTATTTTTAGGCAGCTGTAGATATCTTTTATCATTTTTTCTCCTTTCACCATTATGGCTTGCAAATCTCTGGGCAGGTTGGGTTTGGATAACATGCTTTTTATTTTTGGAGAAAATTCTGGAGTCACAAGTGGAGATGGAATAGTAACGAGATTGGATTCCATCTTTTTTGTTACAAATTATCAACATTTAGAATTATTTTCTGCCTAGCCTAATTTAAGAAACGTTTCCTCAAGGATTCATCTATCTGATTAAAGGAAGGATAATACCACTCATAAAAGGAAATCCATTGATTATTGGATTTCATCCATTTCTTCCATTCTTCATTTTTCTGACTGTTGAAGTTTTTCCTTTCTCCTTGAGGCAACAATATGAGTTCTTCAACATATTTGTTTTCAGATTTGTGTGTTAAAATGTCCCAATTAAACATTTTCTTCTTCCATTGGTTATCAGGATCATATGGACTAATTCCTTTATAGATTTTCAGAAAGACAGAAATTTCATTATCTGATGGAATTTCCACATGACTTCCAATTTTACTTTTGGGATTTTTTCTGTATGATGGAATTTCTGATCCATATGTGAATCTTAAACCCTAATGGTTGTTTTTCTGTGTTGACTAAATAATTATTTCTTCATGAATGTTGAAGAAATTTGTCTTAGTATATTCTTCTTCAGATTTACTTTTATTTGGTATAAAAGTAATCATGTTTATTCTCCTTCTGTCATCTTCAATATTGCCATGTGGATTTGGTGGAGGTGAAGAGAATTGACAAAAAGTTTTTGAACAATGAGGATGATCACATACAACAGCTAGGGAGTTACTGGAGGAAGAAATTTCACTCAGAACTAACTTTTTTACAGTATGTAGAAATGTAGGATCAACTGAGAATGTGGGAATAGTATTTACTGATGTAGAAATATTTACGGAAGGTCCACCACACTCGACTCATGACTCTCGAAAGATGGTATGGACATTACCATCTCTGGTGGTAAAGATTGTGGAGGAATTTACTGGAGAAGATTGAGTTGGTTTTCTGATGGATTCCCATTTAGTAACCCATTCAGAAGGAGGTTTCAATTCAGATCAGGGAATCATCTGGGGTGCAATAAGATTCATGCCATAATCATGGGTGATCAAAGTGGTGAATTCAGATTGTGGTGAGACGGATTTAACCATAGAAGGAGTAGTCTTTTTATAGAATTTGACTACTGAAGACCACCATATGGCTATATTTTTACTATCATCATCAAAATCATCATAACCATGTGTTTGTAAGCCTAACATTAAAGCATTTATAGCATTTGGATCTGTTAAGGCTATGGAGAAATCAGGAAAGCATGACCATGAGGCTGGGCCATAGGCAAGGGTCCCTTGGCATCCACCAATAAGGGCTTTAGGAAAAGTTCTCCATCTTCGATCAAAAACACAAGAGAAAAAGGCAACATCTTGGCCTTTTCGGTGTAGAGGCTGGATACCTATTTGGACATGGCCAAAATGGGCAAAATTATAGCCTGCTTTTCTGGCAGCATCAAACTTAGATTGATTTATGATATTCAGAGAATGGAGAATATTGTTATTTGAGGTTGTTTGCAAAACTTCTTCTTTGACCTTATATCTCCAGAACTGGATGGAGTCCATTAATCCTAGATTCTTGTAAACATTTCTAGGATCTAGTTTTGGAAGAGTCCACGAATCAGATGCAACAGGTTCTAAAAATAGATTAATAGACTTATCAAGAACTATATATTCTGTAACATTTGAGTTTCTTTTCTCGATATTTTCTTCTTCGTGTTCTTTTATAATTTCTTAAAATGATTTATCACTGAATGCATAGCGAGAACTAGATGCAGATAAAGAATCCATAACAACGTGAAGAAATACAAGTATAGGGGAAGATAAATAACTTATGCAACTTCAGAGTAAAGACAAAAATCTTCAAAATGCTGTGTACCAGTTTTATCAGTATTACAATCGCAAACAGAGTCGGGTTTCGCGGCTCCTTTTGGAAAGAAGTTTTAATCTCCTATTCTTCAAATGCGATAGACACCATCCTCGGTTTGACAGGTAAAAGACATTATCAAGACTCAAACAAACTCAGATGTTCCCAACAGTATGCTCAAACGAAACGCAACTTGGCTCTGATACCATTTTATTACTGATAGAAAACTGGTGATTACAAGAATTACAAGAAAGCTCAAAGAGTCATCTCTCTAACGAGAAATTACAAGATTTAGAATGACAAAATGATCCTCACTGAGATTGATTGTTGTGGCATTTAACAGATAAATATCCTTGCACAGCAAGAGAAATCTGTAGGCTACCTGGCACACAAAACAGACTCAGTTTGAAGATCGATACAGACACAAACACTGTTCCTAAAAGATCTGGCCACTTTAGGTTCTTCCCTATGCTCACACATAGAGATGCAGGCTTCTCAGATCTTTACTCTAGACTTGACCCGACTGCCTTCATCTGGGCATTCCCCTTCTTTTTATAGCCAATTCCAGATGATACTGGAGTTTCTCCCTCACCTTCTACTTCGTTTGTTTCTCCCTCTCCTTCTTCCTCTTCGCTTGGTGAAAATAGTGATACTAAAAACCAAGTAACTGAGAAGAAGAAGAAAGGGAAGGAGAAGAAGAAGAAGAAGCCAGTCAAGCAAGGGGGCAACCATGCATCGTTCGGTGAAAATCTGCACACCGCCGCTTCCAAACCCAAATCTCCATGCATGATTAGCAAAGGAAACCACTATCATCGAGATTGTCCTTGCATCCCGTGGATCTTGAGAGACTGGTCTCCCCACTTGCACCATCCGGTGTCATCAACCTTTGTCGATCATGTTGAGAGTACACCATCAACTAGTGAAAATGAAGTCAATGTACGAAAAAGAAGATTTAGATTTCCTTGTAGGTTGTGTGAAGGCAATCATGCCCTCCACTGTTGTCCTTTTTTGGACGCAGCTAGAAGTGTCTTGGATAACCGTCCTAATTCACTGTAGCGACTTCCACCTAGATACAGGAAACTCTTTCCAAGTCCATCGCTAGTTAAAAATCTGACTGACATACCTCCGTTGTCAGTCGAAACGCCTATCATTGAAGATAAACCTTCTGAGTCCATACCGGACCAAAGTCAATAGGTCAAGACAACAGTCAACCTAGTCTTGCCTTTAGAAGGTCCACCTTCAGATGATTCAGTCCCCAAAGAGAATGAGAACGACATCGTTCAAATTCTTTTTGTTAACACAGAGTCTGATGAACATGGGGGAAATCTACCCATTCCTTTACCACAGGAGGGAAGTTCCCCATTTCAAGAGATTCATCTGGCTGTTTATTCGGTCCCTCCTCCAAGCAATCTAGTCATCTCCTTTGATTGGAATCTACGAGCGGGACCCCGCCTTCCATCTAATGTACCATTCCGAATCATAGTACAAGTTTACAGAATGATCATGGATGGCACTATCATAAATCAAGGGGCTTCTGTGAGTATCCTTTCCTCAACTACTTGGAAAGCGCTTGGTTCTCCATCACTTCTGCCTGAGAATCGAAATTTGTCAGGCTTCAACAAAGGAACTAGTCGACCGTTAGGAATCCTTCCAAATTTGCCTATAACTTTGAGAATGAAAATCATTCATTTGAACTTGATGGTAGTCCAAGGGCCACTAGATTACAATATACTCCTTGGGCGTGACTACATTTACAGCATGGGAGCTATTGTTTCCTCACTCCTTCGGGTGATGTGTTTCTCGTATGAAGTCAGACTGGTGCAACTTGTCGACCAGCTTTCATTTCCCGGTTCAAACACAACTACAAGTCAAATGCCATCCCTAAATGGTCTCTTTGCACAAGGAATGTCTCTTCAACCTCCAGTTCATCCACCTAATTACGCAAGTAATTTGGTGAATGTGATGAAGCCCGGGGGCATGCACCCTGGTCTGCCTTGGTAGGCGAACCCAGATGAAAAGATAGATTTCCTCGTAGGTTATATGACCAGTCTGAAATGCCATTTCCGTGTAGGATATGGGACTATTCTGGAACAGGATCTCCTCATCGTATGTTATATGATTGGACTGAAACGCCATTTTCGTGTAGGATATGGGATCAGTCCAAAATAGGATCTCCTCGAAGGTTATGTGTTTGGAAGTGCTGACCCACACCATTCACCTTTATCTATTTCAATGGAAAAATCCAAAGAATTGTTTTGTTTGCTCTGCAGATGAAACAATCTTACTTAAATGCAAGGACTTACATATGGTAACCTGGAAGCTCTACTTTTCTTTATACCTGGGGGCATGCAAACCTTTTTTACGCAAGTGAAAATCGACAAATGTAACTCTAACCTCGTAGTGTTTTACTAACTTCAACTGCTTAGGTTAGGTGATTGGTCTAATCCACGATTCACCTTTGTCGGCGGCCCCGGTGAAGCAAAGGAAACGTTTTTTCTAAACTATCCTACCTAACCTCAGTAGTACATTAACCCCTAGTGTAGTTAGTTCTGTAGTTGGTCATTTCTAGCCTACATACAAAAGGTAATGAGAAACGTTTCGCATGGGGCAAAGTCACTAAAAAATGAACCTACTAATAAGAAACATCCTTAAAGACAACTGGCATCGAGCAGTGTTACAGCAGGGTTCAAGCTCGTTAAAAAATAAACCCGCCAAGGAGAAATGTTGGCACAAGGTTCAAGCTCATTAAAAAATAAACTCGCCTTTCATAAACGACCTTTGTGATTGCAATGACTATCAGCCTTATTGAGCCTTGGATGTGTTCTTACCATGACCTCCACTCTTTTGTATGATCATACACTTCCACTTGATTGTTTACCCTTTTGAGGAATAGCTGCAACGAGTGATTCTGTTAGCCACCCTCGTTACACTGCCGTGTATGAAAAGTTCCAAACTTACCTGGAACCAGTTGCTACTCAGATACATCACTCGTTCCTAAAAATGAGTCTCTTTTAAGCTCTTTTTAGACTCATAAAATATGAAAGATTGTCGAGCTATTGGCCTTTCTAGCTCGTTAAAGTAAAGGGAAGCACCATCCCTCCTCTACATTTTAATCTTTTTGGACCTGAGGGATCATTCCACAAAAAGATCAAGTGCTTGTCTTTTTCAGCTCGCTAAAACTATCGAAAAGTCATCCCTTTCATATTATTTTATACTTTTTCGGACTTAAGGGATCATGCCACGAAAAAGGACTACTAGAGTTTCCTTTTTGTCTCTTTTCAAACTCTCTAAACATGAAAAGGACCAAGTTATCTTTGTTGTTAAACTCATTAAAACAATAGCGACAAACTTGTCCATCCGGATAAGAGCGAGTTTCATTGTTGCTAGGCTCGCTAAAACATAGCGACAGGTTTGTCCAAAGGGAAAATTATAGAACAAGCATATGTTATCCTCCTCAAGCTTGAAAAAAATAAAGAGGTACTGGTCAGCAATGACGGGGGAAAAAGGGAAGAAAACTTGAAGAACTTCATTGGTAGCAGGTCGCTCTTGAACATGACACTTTCACTCCATCACCATGATTGAGTCGGGTTGGGTTATTCTGTTCACCATCACCATTGGTCCTCCATACCATCCATGGGGTTAATGCTACTGATCCATCTCAGTGTCGCTAATATGTTCAGGAGAAGTCACTTAGAGAATTCACCAACCCAGCTAACACCTCATCCACTGGAATGCCTTCACTCTCCATTTGTCATGACCGCCATTCTTGAACCCTATATCATCAGATCGTTTTCACCTCCACAGAATCATTTGCTTCATTTCATGTCATAGATGTGGGATTCATTAAGGCCCTCCTATGATGGGTTACTTCTTATCGACATCAGTTCATTATCCAAGAAGTTGACTTAGGAACAACCCTTTTAGTACTTTGAAGCTTGCATGCCTCAATGGCAAGTTTCTCACTTTTGGCGATAGGTTTACATCAATGGCCTTCGACCGAAAGATTTCACGTGGTGTTCGACATCGAATCATACATTCACACCACGTGAATTTTACTGTAGTACCTTAAGGGTCATTATCATTATCAGTGATTCCTCTCACGCCTGTTAACAGCTCACATCATTGGCTAGTAATCAGGCGATGTCTTTCCATGTTCGACTTCAGAACATCTTTTCACATGGATCAACTTGTGCATCGGGCGAAGATTGAATGAGTTTGAAGACCCCGGATCTAGTTTCATCCATCCGGGCTACAATATATTCAGGAAAATGAAGACATCAAATGAACTCCATAGCTACACAGATGACCATCCAAGCTAAAGGATGATGGCTCTACAAGAACCACCACTCTGCAACAGCGGACGATTATCTGTCCTATGTAAATGAAAATGAATTTATAAAGTTGAGCATGGGAATGACCACCTTAGCTAGATCATGAAAATAATATGAAGATAATGTATTGTATTGTATTTTATATAGGTCACCTTCCAGTTCGAAAAACCTCAGATCCTCATGATAAATCATTTCACCTGACATCAAAAGATTTACAACCTCATGCTTTAGGGGGCAACCGTTATAGACATATTTGGGCATTGCAACCCCAATCACATATGTCGATAAACCATGGCCTCTTAAACCCTTAAAGGTGTTGTTTCACACCCTGAAATATCAAGGTCAATTGATTACACCATTTCCCAGAAGTTCTCCCTGAAAAACCACTCAAAACTGGTCAAAACTGGACCATACAGACTGCTCAGTGCTAGGGTGTGATGCATACTGGCTGTTACACTGGCCAGGTGCGATGCATACTGAAAGAGCCTTCTATAGAGTGCGATGGGTGAGAGTAGACAAATGGCAGAGACAGTTTGCTAGGTGGAAACCCAGAGAATCTTCTAGAAACTTCTCATATGACACTTACCTCTCTGAATTCACCCAGGGATGAGTAAGAGATCATGAAATCTCCAAGTGGAACCAGGAACTATTAGTGAAATGAAACTAATCAAAAACCCAGAACCTGACTCACCCCTCTGTAAATATCTATATATGGATCCCTCAACTGAGAGATCTAAAGGCTGGAATTTTGTAATTTGTAAAGAAGTGTTGTTGGTTTCTCTTTGAGACATTGCATTGTTGCATGATCTTTCTTTTCATGAGTTGAAGAGGGCTTTCATGCTGGGAGGATGATGCTGGATCAGACAGCTGGGTTGTAATCATCTTTTCTACTTCTACTATCAATAAAGTTATTTGAGTTTTCCTCCATATACTTGTGTACTTGTGAATCTTGCTATTTGTGAATGCAATTGTATGGTTAATGTACTTCTGATTCTACATTGTTTATGGTATTATAGATCTCTATGCTTTTATGGTGTTCTGTTGATTTGCCTCTACATGTGTTCTTTAAAGCAGGACAAGTGAGAAAGGAGTGGTAGGCTCTATCAAAGGAGACATGAAAATATATGGGTATTATGTTAAGCCTTCATTTGATTAGAATGGAAAATTGGAAGGTACTCCTGGCAAAGATCCAAGGTTGCCTACAGAACTAGACTTTCCAGACTTTAAACATGGTGGGTAGAGTTATACTCCTTAAGGTAGTGCTACAATCAATACCTTATACCAGCTATCAAGCCTAGCAGTGCTTAAAATTGTGTGCAACGATGTGACAAATATATTCAAGAAATTCCTATGGCAAGGACCACAAATAGTAAATAAATGGGCTTTATTATCTTGGAAATGGCTAATTAAACCAACCAAAGTAGGGGATTGGGCCTTCGTGACCCATACACTCTGAAAGAGGTCATGGGGGATAATCTATGGTGGTGATGGATACAAGGAGGAATAGATCTATGGAAAGAGATATGGGGTAGAAAATATGGGATGCCCAAGTCGACAGAAGGAAGACTGAGAACTCAAGAGAACATAAAAGGGTCGGTAATCTAGAACCTGGCAGCAGAAAATAAGGAACTAATAAGAACTCATAGCTTCTGGGAAATTAGAGGAGGAGATAAAGCAAGGTTCTTGCAAGAATCTTGGCAGCAGAGAGAAAACTTATTCAGTAAGTTTGACCTAGTGGAAATATTCCTAAACATGAACAACCCAGCAAACCATATGGTGAGGAACTTCTAGGAAATGGAAACAAAAGCTCAATGGAGAAAATGGAAGAGTAGACAACACTGACCAGAAGCACCTAATTCTATACAGTGGGAAAATTATGACAAAGAAATGGAAACCAGAAGAATAGCGATTGCGAAAGGATCTGATATTATAAGATGGGGATACAGAACAAAAGGGATGTTCACCATCAAAGAAGGATATTATCTGCAAGAAGAACACCAACAACAACAAGGGCAACCCATATGGGAATGCATATGGAAGGATAAACTGTGGCCGAAAGTAGCCTTCTTCCTATGGGTGGTTTACCATGGCTGCACCTTAACATGGGATGAACTACAAGTAAGAGGGACGCAGGGGCCATTGATCTGTTTCACATGTGAAGGACAAAATGAAACGATTGAACACCTAATGAATGCTTTTAGTTACAGTAGAGTCTTATGGAAAAATCATGAATTACTCTTTGACCACACCGACAGGGATCAGTCAAGCACCAAAAAAAACAATGGAAAAATGGAGAAAGAAAATATACCAGAGCCCTATCCTGAACCGAGCCTAGAATATATCCTTAGGATTTTGTCTGTGGGCAATATGGAAAGAGAGGAACCGAAGAATATTCAGAGGGGAAAAAAATAGGATTGGATTTGTGGGAAATGACAGTTCAAAACATGTGAGAGAGGATTCTAGCCAAGAAATGGTACCCAGATGATTGGGAAATGACACCACAGGAAAGACGAGTCATGGACAGGCTAAAATTGAATTCAAGAATGTTGATGCTAAACTCCTGGAAACAACAACCAATACACCGTGACTCTTTAGCCCAATTCATGTTTCCTCCAGATCACTTTCTTAAACTAGACTTCGATGGTGTAGCTAAAGGAAATCTGGAAATAGCAGGCGCAGGGGGAGTGTTCAGAGATCACCAAGGCAACACAATCAGGGAGTTTGCACTGGATTGTGGAACAACAAGTTACAACGAAGCGGAATTATACGTGCTGAAAAAAGGGTTAGAAATTGCTCGAAGAGAAAACTACTAGAAGATGGCAGTGGAAGGAGATTCAACACTAGTGATAGATACAATGAGAAAACTTCAGTAAGGAAATCCCTGCGAAAAACTAAACCAAAGTTGGAGAACATCAAGACTAGTATAGGAAATAGGAATTTTGATAGAAGGAATAGCCTACATCATTTTGACACATTCACGCCATTCAGGAAATGTGGCAGCAGATTTCTTAGTAAATTGGGGATGTGGCAGACCTGGGAGCAGCTTGGATATAATGGGAGAAGCTATAAATCAAACAGAAGGGTTGAATAACCTCACAGAAATACTAAGAAACAAGAAAGAGAAAGCAAAGAATCCCTGATTGGGGTGTGTAGGGACATGGGAGCCAGCAGGTGGAGGAAGTCCGGGATAGATGGAAGTAGGACGAGACAAGCGGCAAAGGGAATGGGGGGAAATATGACTTCTAGAGCATCTGGAGAAAGGTAGGGAATGATAGAGGGCAATCAATGGATGGGAGGTGGGCACCTCAATCGAGGACCTCACACGGAGGAGGAGGTGGTGGAAATTAGAAAGGGTAAAGGGGCAAGTACATCGGTAATGAGGACAGGTAAGTGGGGGAAAAGGTTAAAGGAAATGGTGGCAAGGCAGTAGGGCATCAGAATGTACGGTGATCATGCAAATGAAGAAGGTGCTGGAAGTCGGGAGAAGGAAGGTGACGAGAAGCAACTGGAGTTCACTGGTAGAAACTGGTATGTAGTTACAGAACCCTTCTGTGGTGATAAAATAGCACTGCTCTGCAAATGGAGAAGAATGCAGAAAATAAGGAAAGAATGTTCAGTATTTCTCATGATAAGAATGTCTGGTTCAGTTAGGAAAAGAAATGGAAATCTCTGTAGGTTTAAGTATAATTTCATGCTAATGATATATGGGTTTGAGTGGATAGAAGTCCTGGAAGGGGGGGGGGGGTGCATTTTGAACCTTGCAAGGGGCCTGGCTGGTCCCGCAACAACAAAAGACTGTCTAGTCTCATTGGAGGGGAAAGCCATGGTAAATCTTGTGGTTTCAAGTATAATTGCTTGTTGGGAGGGTGTGGGTATACTTGGATGGCTATCCTGGAGGGGTGGTGGGAGGGAATTTGAGACCTATGAGAAACCCATAAGGAATTCTAAAACTAGGGAAAAAATGAAATTTCCCACTGCTTGAACTTATGGTCAAAGCAAGTAGGGGAAAAACCCCAAAACCTCAACAAGTAGCAAGGAAAGTTACTGCCGCCGGAACTAGGGGAGGGGGAGGAAAAAAATCTATATGGGGGGAGAGATAAAAAGGAGATGAGAGGGATTTTCATTTCCTGAACAAAGGAAAATGATCCAGAGAGGGTTTGTATATGTAGAGAATTGGCAGGAAAACTGTAACTCCTGTGAGGATAACAAGAAGGCCTCCAACCCTCTCATCCATAAGAGGGGAAGGGGATACTAGGGGAAGCCTTGGGGAATGGGAATTGGGGAGGGAAATGAGTAGAGAAGCAAGGAAATAAGAGAGAGGCCTCAATGGGAGGGAGAAAGAGCGATTAAAGAACAAATTGAGAACGAGAATGTTGAAAACCAAATCAAAAAACAAAGGCGAAATATTAAGGAGGATAAAATTCGTGGTTTTAATAAACTAATACTGGCTCATATTACAAGTATCACTAACCTAAGTAGTAACCAGTCCCTAGAATATCGGTATTGAAAACACGAAAGTTGCAGGTAAGCAGAGATCATGGTTGGAAAGAACAGGAGAAAATGGTAAAAGAAGGTGAGAAAGGATGTAAATGGGGAGGCAGAGTAGGAAAGAAGGTCGCCAGCAAGGCATTCGTGAGAAGACCACCAAGGAAACGAAGAATATGAATAAATAGGAGAGCATGCAAAATCTAATGCATTCCTACCATGTAGGCATCCCAAAAAAGGTCAAAGCAGTGATAGCCTTATGGGAAGCGGAGCTCAATACCAAAGTGGTAGATGAAGAAATCCTAGAAATTGGTTGGGAGTACATAATTCAGGACCTGGGACATATCTGTGTGCGTGAAAAATTATTCTGACAGACCATTCAACTATATTGGGTCATGAAAAATCTACTAGCAAAGGCCATGACAACACATAAAGACCGAGAGGAGCAAGAAGACGACATATAGGAAGAGTTGAACTTGAAAACATCCAGAAGGAGATCCAATCAGTATTGATGCAGAAATACCACCACAACTTAAACTTAAAGAAATTGGAAAAACAGATTCAATCACTGGTGCAGAGTGAAGTGCCTGGGTCAAGTGTGAAAGATCTGACTCCAATAGACTCTTCAGATGAATGAATCAATGATACTATTAGTTAAATTTTGTTATGATGTCGAATAGCATTTAATTTTCAAGAATTAAGCATATAATAGACATAGAAGCAAATGTAGCATGGATGATAAGATTTAAACTATTTAAATTTTGGACAGCCTTTGATGCTAACCGGTGGCCAACAAACCTAGTTTCCTTTGGGCAGGTTGAGGCCACCAAGTATATTTTGAAATACATATATTACTACGTCTATGGAAAATTAATAGAAATGAGAAGAACTACCAAGCTTACAAAAAAAATTTACATGCCCTTCCCCTTCAAAGAAGTTTTACCCTCAACATTTGACTATATGTGGGTGTTTTTGCATGAAACACTCATCGTCCCATGTCACTTCTTCCACTAGTAGGTTTTTCCATTTGATCAAGTACTCAATAGTTGCTTGATTCTTCAATTTCTTAGTCCTTGTTTCCAAAATGATTTTTGGTTCTATTATTACTTTCCCTTCTTCATTAATTTTTATTATAAGAGTTTGTACTGAGATCTTATCACTGATGTCTTTTTCTAAGAAAGGAACATGGAAGACTGGATGTAGACATGAAGATGGAGGCAACTCCAATTTGTAGGCCATGCTTTCAATCCCCCACAACACCTTATATGGGCCATAATACCTTGGAGCTAATTTATTGTCCTTCTTTTAATACTTGAGGGACATCTATTTATATCACTGTAGTCTCACAAATATGCAATTCCCCACTTCAAATTCCCTTTCACGGTAATGTTGATCTACGTGTTGTTTCATCCTATTTTGTACCATAACCAAGTTGTCCTTAAATAGTTTGAGAACCTCTTGTTGGTGTTTGACATGGTACTCTACTGCTCGAGCCTTTATAGTCCCTTTCAATAGTGATGTGATTTATGGAGGATGATATCCATTAAATTCCATACATTGTGACATTTTTTATATAGCATGTAAGGATGTATTGTACCACCATTCTTCTAAGGGAAATCATTTGACCCATCTTTTCTGTTTATAAAATGAAAAAAGTTGTATAATATATCCTTATAAGAATTTATTAACAATATTTGTTTTCCCATGATATTGAGGATGATAAGATGAGTTGTGAGCCAATTAAGTACCCAAACAAGAAAATAATTCATTCCAAAAATTTCTATTGCAAATTGGATCTCTATCACTTACAATAATATTTGGTATTCCATGTATATTTTGGACTATTTCCATGAACTATTCTACCACAATACTTGATTTAAGAGGATGAGAAAGAGAGAAAAAGTAGTCATACTTTGTCATTCAATCTACCACTACCATAATTACACTCTTTCTTTCATATTTTGCTAAACCTGTAATAAAATCCATTGAAACTTCTTCCCAATGTTTGCTTGGTATGGTTAATAGCTGAAGGATCCTAGAGGTATTAATAACCTCTCCTTTTATTTTTTAGCATACTACACATTCCGCCACAAAATTTTTCACATATGACTTAAGAGCTTACCAATATTTTTTGATCCTATGCTCTGTATTCAAGGTCCTTGAATGTCCTGCTATAAGAGAAGTGTATATTTTGAACAGGACCTTCTGTTTGAGTTGAGAATTCTTACATAAGTATAATCAATATTGATACCATAACAAATAATTTTTCCATGTAATTTTTTCTACTGCATCATGGTCCCCCTATAGTTGTCGACTGATATTTCATATCTTCTAATCTTTCTACAATGTTATCCTTGCTTCTTCCACCTAGTTAGATTGCAGAATAGAAATAGCACATAGTGAACCATTTGTGTCCTCCTCTTTCCTTGAGAGTGAATTTGCCACAATATTTTATTTTTCCCTTTTGGTAGATAATTTCAAATTCATAACCCAACATCTTTGTGACCCATTTTTGTTTCTATTTTAACGATAGTATTTGGTCCAAGAATTAGTTCAGATTATCATGAACGTTTTGGAACACTCCACCCCACATTTACCAACTTTTACAAGCTCACCAAGGTAAACATGCATTGAGAGTTACTACACATGACCCAAAATCCAATATCCTATTATGGAAATGGGTTTCAATTGCCAAAAAAACCTTCTGGAACACCCAAGGACACATGATCACACTCACATCAGATAATGTTTCTCTGGTAATCACTTTCGATGAGCATAGGCCACTCTTCAACCTAGATTTACAATCCAGCCACACACATGAAGGCCTGTTGGTGTGGCCAGAGGGATCTAGGTTCATGGATAAACTTCCTTTAGTGTGACTATGATAGAAAATTCCCTAAATTGAGAGTGCAACCATGAACATTGTTTCAGATTTTTAGGGCTAGCCTAGAAGCCAACTGCCCAAGACTGTCTAGAACATTCCAGAACTCTGTCAATGATAATGGAAAGTCTTCATATTCTATTCTTAGGTTCATATCTTCCCCAAGATTTCCAAATGCATATGAACACACTTGGTAAACATGGTACCCCTACGTCATGAATGCATAATTAGTTAGTGTTTCATTAGTTTCATTAGGTGTTCATGAATAAGTCTTACTACCCTCTTAAGCTAGCTACAACAAACTCTTATTATCTCATGCATTCATATAACTATTCAATAACTTATCAAACCATGAGCAAGGTCAATAACAAGAGAATATCATATAATAGTAAGTATACCATGCATGTAGCCAAAATTTAACCAAAATGAAGCCATGAAAACTAGTCATATAATCACACATTAAACTAGAAATTGTGCTCATTGGTCTCAATAAATAATAACACATATTAACATATGGATAGTTCCAACCAAGTCAGGGACTTCCATGTACCACCCAATGATAAATTGGGCTAAATCAAATATTTCTTCCATCCAATCACCCCCATGCCATATTACAAGCATGAATGGGAGATCACAAGGGATTAAAAAAACATAACCATACAGGGAATCCAGAGGAACCACCTACACCCTCATACTATAGTTATTTCACCCAATACCGGGTCTAGAAATCACCAAAACCAATACAAGCTTGAATGCCTCATAATTTCTTCACCATACTAAGATAAATTTTCCTGTCTCCACCTACCTATCAAGATATTCCTAGAGAAAACCATCTCCACCCTCAACCCTTTGTATTTTCCTCAGACCACCTCAACCAAAGCTCAACCAAATTGAGAACCCACTACATCATGACTATACAGGAAATGGCATAGACAAAGTTGTACATTATTGTCAAGCGAGGAAAATATCCATGTGTATGACAGAAAAATAACTAGCAAACCAATGCATAAACCATGCATCATAATCATAGCAAGATAAATCAACATGCACACTGTTACCTGCAAAAATCATCCTGTTGGTTGCTCTTTTTGTGCTTTATTTTCTGCCCTTGCTTACTCTTATCAAAGTCTTCCTCTTAGTTGCCACACGAATTCCTATTTGGCTCCTTTATTTCCTTAATTATCCCTTTCTTGTGTCTTCTTTTGTCTTCTTATGTCTTTCTTGTGTACAAGTTCTCCCAAGTGCTCTCTCCCTTGCTATAGTGGTATTTTTCTTTTTCCTCTCTTTTTCCCCGAAAGAGAATGCTAGAATGATGTCTCTCCAATTTATTTTATTTTTATTTTCTTTATCTTCACTTTCCCTTGCATGCATATTCTTTTACTATTTTTCTCCTTTTCTTGTCTCTTCCTCTTCCCCAAATACTAAAGTGGAATTTCTTTCATTTTCTTTTATTACTTTTGCACCTTTTCCACATGTCCTTTCTAGCTTATAATCAATAATTTTCCATTTATATCCTTTTTCCTCTTGCTAATGTCAATGCAAATTTACATAGCCAATAAATAAATCATTAACCACAAGTAGATCCCAATATAATGTTTTCCCCTCATTTAGTTTGGAATACATGTCTCATGATCTTGGTTTGATTTATTTACATGGAAACTTAACCTAGGGCTATTACAAACCCCACCCCCTTGGGGGATGTTGGGCATGGAATCCCCCAAAGGCATGTTTTGGGGCTCAAAGCCCAAGTTTTGACCCGATATTATTGTAAAGACTCTGTGAATTGGCAGCGCAGAGTGAGAAATGTATGATAGAGTCACAACGTTGTGCGCCCTAGTCTTGTAGTGTAATATCAGCCTACCCATGGTCCGCGGACCATGGTATTGTATAAATAGAGTGAGGCTTTAACTGCAAAAGATAAAAAAAACTAAGGATAGTGAAGTAATAGAAGTGAAGAGAAAGAGTCTAAGTATCTAAGTGTGTCTTGGGTTGTAGGGTTGTGTTGGCTTGTTGGGGCCTGACCCAGGTTTAGAGGTGAATTAGCCAAACAAATTCTGGTACTATAGGCCCTTTTGCAAATAGTCCATGGAGCAAGGACTGAGGTCTCACCCGAAGTAGTATGGGAGGGTGCTAGAACCAGGTTTCCGCACCCTGGAGATGTCTGATGAGTTCAAGTGGTTCGTGGTTCAACCCTGCGCTCACATCACTACGCACACTTACCCGTCCCTCGCAACCTGTAACGCTGCTTGCACGCCACCCTACTCGGGGGCTGAACATTGTTATTACTGAAGTCCTTACTAGTATTTATTTGTTAGTTGATTAACTTAGCTTACTTGCATGTGTAAAATATACTTAGCAATATAAATCATTCATACAGGTGCACGCAGTAAATAAACAGTATACTTGCAATTGATATCAAACATGTAATAACTCAAGAATAGATAGATAGAATTTTGATAAAAATTCTTCTATTATTCTCTTCTTCGGTTACAGACTTGACTCCACCCTATGCACTCAGTTGTAGGAGTCCGCACACTCAACTACGGACAACTAGGCCTCTGTGCACTTAGCTACAGAGCTTTCTCCTACACTACGACCCAAAACACATTTACACTTGCTCTATGCCTCTACTTCTCTATCTCCTACTTCTTTCTTACTTCCTATCTTTTACACCTAGAGCCTCACTCTATTTATACGGCCAACCTTACATTACAAACTAGGGATAACAACCCTATGACTCTAACATACTTCCACGCTCGCAATTCACGGAGCTTTACAATCATATTAGACCAAAACTTGGGTTTTGAGCCCCAAAACATGCCGCGGGGGGATTCCATGCCCAATAGGCCCCCAACACAAACATCGTGACTCACCCTTGAGTCACTTTGTTGGTGCGATGATCTTGGCACAGGGTTCCTCCAACTATCCTCGAACTGTGCTGACTTCGACAGCGCACTGCACCACTGCTTGTTGAATCTGTTGCATCCTCTGTTCTAAGACCTCCATGTCTGAGTTGTTTCCTTACATCTGTACCTACATCTGTTGTGTATGTTTATAGTCCCGCACCTTTCTCTAACTCCTCAGAGTGCGAAGACTGTGCTTCGGCCGGCTAGTCAGATAGCCGACCCACCCATGTAGGGCTTCAAGCAGCTACCATTTACTTTGCCTGGGAAGGGTTCTCCATTTAGTTTGACTAGCTGGACTGTGCCTCCGTCTGTGACCCCCTTAACCATGTATGGTCCGAGCCAATGCATTCTGAATTTTCCCGGAAATTTTTCAAACTTAATGTCATACAGTAGCACTAAGTCATTTACCTTAAAGGTGTGAAACTTGATATGATGGTCATGCCAGGCGTTTTCACACCTGCTTTTGTACCTGCTGATGAAACCCAGCCAAGAACCGTTCTTCCTCAAGTTCTTCCAATTATGCAAGCCTTTCCTCGAGAGCTTCATGGTCTGTTATCCCTATGAGCGCTGCTATGCATAGACTAGGTATGATATATTCCATTGGCATGACAGTTTCCATACCATAAACTAACCAGAAAGGTGTTTGTCCCATCAGTTTTTTGCACGTTGTCCTGTAAGCCCATAGCACCACTGGTACGCGTAGGTCCCAGTCAATACGTCTCACATGGTGGACCGTGTTTAGCACTTCTCACACCTCCTCAAAGGCTTCCCCATGTATAATCTATGGTGTGCTTGGTATTATCATACTTCGTCGTTTGCACCCTCGTCTTGCTCGCTCCTACTTGTTGTTCCTGTTTCCTATCATGAGGATGGTGTGCATTCGTTCAGGTCGCGTACCATACACCTGTACCCATATTGAGAGGTTGGCATGCAGGCTGTTTCATCCATCATACTCGGCTTCCATCCATAGCTGAGGCTTTCCAAACCATATAACCATCATTCTTCTGTAGTCGTGCCAGTTCTCAAAACTTCTTTGATCTGTACCCCACCATCTTGCGGGTGTAGTGCGCAGTGCCCATTTCAGAGCGTCAAAAAAGTGTTGTTCTGGCACCTCTCTTTCAAATTTGTTCAGGAATTTATCCACCGTTGTCAACTAATCATACATAGGCAGATCCCTTACCTCTGTTGTCATGCAGCACAGTGATCTTACCATCATGTTGCAATTGAGCGTGGTTACCTCGTGTAACCGGTTCTTCCATCGTTCTATTTCCTCATCTGAATCCAATGTGCAGGAGCTTTCACGCTCCCATGAAATCCTGTCATCCACTGTAGGATTCACCCAATCCTGCTCCCGAGTGTTTATCTTATAGATACAGTCTAGATCACCATCGCTTTCGTCATTGCGCACTGGCTCTGTGTAGTGCGATCCTTCTGCAGGGTCTAAAGGTACCACTACACGTAGTGACTTTTTCTCAAAAATAATTTTGCGCTTCCTTATATTTATCACCCCATTCATATTAGTGGCCCAATCTATTCCCAGTAATGTGGGATAGAGATTGCTATCATCGAAAATCTCTATCACTTCAAAATTTGCAAGCGCGCTCGCACCTTGGATATCTACCATTATTCCTTGCAATCTTCCCATCGGTAGGATCTTTTGTTGGTTCGCCATTCACAATTGAATAGGAGACAATTGCAATGTGGGTCTGCCCATGCACTCCCATGTTTGTTTTGGTAGTACGTTCGTGTCCGATCCTAAATCCAAAATCATCTGATCCATTTCATATTCCCCAATTTTCTCAGTCAATCTCATCTCCCTTCCTATTCATGTTGTTTGCTTCACGAGATTCTGGACTATGTGTGGTTCTCCCGACCTAGTGCACCTAGTGATGAGTTCTTGTAGTCCCTTCACAACCTTACTATCATGCAGCAGCTTCATGCATGTCTCCAGAAAGGTCGTAAGCATCGATGGGTCCATCTCTCGTTCTAGTTTGTCGTTACTACCTAAAGTGGAGGCTTCCATGAAGCTCTTCTTAGCTTCCATGAATGTCTCCTTTGTGCGCTCCAAATCGAACTCTGGTTCCTTTGTAGGAGCCTTGCAAACCCAAGCACTTTCTTTGGGTTTCTTTCCCTTTTCATCTCCTGTCGTAATACTGCTTCGAAGCATGATGTTTACATTTGGGTCCTCTTAGTGCGGCTCAGACCTCATCATTTGCAAATTCTGAATCGGGGGAGGCTGGAGTATTCCTTTATTGTTCAACCTTGCTATTAGTGTGGGGCAGTCCTCCATCTCATGATCAAACTGGGTACAATATAAACATGATGCTCTCATTGGATTTGTAAATCACGGGCATAATTCCCAGGCCCTCTGGAATTGTAACAAATTAGCTGTCTGTGACCCCTTCCTGGTACCATTCCACCTCCACCTCGTCTGCGCCCCTAAAATCCAGTGCGTGCCATCCATGTATTTTGATCGAGGGCACGTGTTTCAGTATGAACTCTATAGGCAGGAGTCTGATCCATCATCAGTTCATAACTTCTATAGGTGTGTTCATCATGGCCTACTGACCTGCAAAAATCACAGAACAACTGCTAGGATGTCTGTGTATACTTTTGTAATAGGTGACAGTTATTTGTAGTGTGCTTCCCTCCTATCTAACAAATCGTGCACCATAATGTAGGTGCCATGCTCAACCCTGCTTGTGCCTCTGGTCTCAATGGCATTGGCCCTCCTGCCATTATGTAGTTCGCGAAGACTGGACAATGGTCTTTATCATGCCTTTGGCCTTTGCATTTTATGCACCATACCTCCTCACGCGCTTATGGGGAGTTGTCTTGTCCTGTTTCAAACTCTGCATTTCCAGACACAAATTTTTCTATTGCATGTGGATTTCTTGGACTCCCAGGCTAGGATCTTGTATCGGGGTCTCGTGTAGTCTCATTGCAATCTCCAAAGCTTCAACCTGGGAGGATAACTTCTGTTGTGACAACACTGTCCTTAGATGCAGCATTAGTGACGCCAAAAACCATGGGCGATGCTGCCCATCTATCAAGGTCATGTTGGCTTTTTGAATCATGCTCTTCAGTATTTGATCCAGTTCCCAGGGGGTCTCACCTGGAAGCATCACGATTTCCTTAAACCCGATAATCGATTGTGTCTCCGATTTTTGCCTACTAAATTCCCTGTTCAGTGCAGCTTGGATATCTGTGATCCCCGTGTTTGGATGGTCATTAGAATGCTTAATGTACCATGTTAGTGCGTGATCCTACAACATGCTTACCAGTGTTGCCTTATTTATATTGTAATCCACGACTCGTGCTTCCCATACGGCCTTTACCACGAACAAAAATTGGTCTGCATCTTTGTTCTCTACTCCTTTGAACACCAACAATTTTATCGCACTTTCCATATTGAACTGTGGTGGTGGTGGAGGCAGTGTGGGCAGAGATGGGGGTGAGGATGGTGAGACTGGTGGTAGTGTAGGTGGAGATGGTATGCGTGGAATTCGCTGCCTTATTAGACTGATCGCACTTCTTGGTGAAACTTTCGTGAGCTCTTCCTCACTTTCTTGTCGAGGCAAAATCAAGGGGCTATTCTCTATCTCTGTGCTACCTTCATTTCTATACGTCCTCCCACTTTGCGTAGCCCCAAAAATCAATTTATTCACATAACTCTCTTTTCACCCAGTAGCATTTTAATCCAAGTGTTCAAATATTTAATGTACTTACCTCATGGTCCTTTGAGGAAGCGTCGTTCCGCCTCGTTGTAGTTGACTGAAGTATCTAACGCGAACTCAGTGATAAACCATCCTATAATTCAATCGAGCCAATGGTCCACAATGCGCACAATATTATCTTTCGATGCTTCTAGTCTGTGCACCAATTCTGGAGTCCACACAATCCGTTTGTCGAGCCTACACCTTCCTTGAATGTTTGCTAGCTTCGTGATCCACTCATACAACTCAGAGGGGATGGACACAAAGAAAATTTTGTGGATTTCTATATATAAGTAGTGCTCTAGCTACTGCTCCTTCAATACTCGTGGATTCCTATTTTCCTGTGCTGTGAACTCATGAATCTTTCTACCCAACCACTCTTCAATTTCTTTCTTTGTCAAATTTTAGTGACACAACACAGACATCCCTTATGAAAATACCGGTCCCAGCAATGGAACCATTTTTTGGCTTGTTGGGGCCTGACCTAGGTTTAGAGGTGAATTAGCCAAACAAATCCAGGTACTACTAGCCCTTTTGGCAACATTCCACAGAGTGCAGACTGAGGTCTCACCTGAAGTAGTATGGGAGGGTGCTAGAACTAGTTTTCCGCACCTTAGAGATGTCTGATGAGTTCAAGTGGTTCATGGTTCGACCCTACACGCACGTCGCCACATGCACTTAGTCGTACCTCGTAGCCTATGATGCTACCTTCGCACAGCCCTACTCGGGGGTTGAACATTGTTATTACCCAAGTCCTTACTAGTATTTCTCCATTAGTTGATTAACTTAGCTTACTTTCATGTGTAAAGTATACTTCGTAATATAAATCGTTCATACAAGTGTGCGCAATAAATAAACAGTATATTTGCAATTGACATCAAACATCTAATAACTCAAGAATAGATACACATAATTTGGATAAAACTTCTTTTATTAGGAAGGCATTGGCAAGCAATTGCTAATGCTTATATTAGCTGCCGGACAGGCAGTATGACCATAACCAAAGGGAATGATGTGAAGAATCTAGATTTATACCCTCCTGCTCAGCCAAGCCTAACCATTGTAAAAAATAGCAAGCAACCTATAACATATTTAATAGAAAATATTCAGTCACCATTGACTGTGGTAGATGCCCTTGAATTTAAAAACCAAACAGAAGACAATGTCATTAATACTTTTATCAATCACCCTGCTACAGTGTCTAGTTTGAAATGTCACATGATTAAAGAAGTCCTTGAAAATGAAATTGAAGAATATTCCCTAGGATATATCAATGACCAACCAATACCAACAACCACTATCTATAATAGAAAACCTATCGAAATCAAGCCAGGAAAGATCCTGAAAATTAATAGTAATCTAAGTGATGACCAACAATAGAAACTTATTCAGGTCCTTAGGAAATATAAAGGGGCTTTCGCTTGGGACTACCCAGCCATGAAAGGGATTGACCCTCAGCTATGCATGCACCACATATACACTGAAAAATGTGCAAGACCCATTCGACAACCTCAACGTAGATCAAATCCTCACCTAAAGGATATTGTTAAAGAAGAACTTCAAAAACTATTAGATGTGAATTTTATCTATCCAATATCTGACAATAAATGGGTTTCTCCATTATTTGTGGTCCACAAAAAGAATGGGAAATGGCGGATATGAGTTGACTACAGAGAACTCAACAAGGCAACGCATGAAGACCATTTTCCCCTTCCATTCATCGATCAGGTCCTAGATACACTGGCAGGGGAGAAATTATTCTCTTTCTTGGATAGCTTTAGTGGCTACAACCAAATTCAGATTGCCCCTAAAGACCAAGATAAAACTACATTTACCTTCCCGTGGGGAACATTTTCTTACAGGATATTACCTTTTGGATTATGCAACACACCTACTACATTCCAAAGAGCCATACTCATTAATTTTGCAGACTTGATAAATGAAGGATTGGAAGTGTACATGGACGATTTCACACCCTATGGAGATGACTTCGAACAAGAATTATAGACATTGGAGAAGTCCTGGAGTGGTGTATTGCTACTAGGCTATGCTTAAGCCACGAGAAGTGCCACATGATGATGACAGAGAGCCTGATCCTAGGTCATTTCATTTTAGCAGCTGGAATTTAGGTAGATCCATCAAAAATACAGGTAATCCTCTTATTAGCTACTCCCAACACTCAAACATAGGTACGTAGTTTTCTGGGATTTGCTGGATATTATTGTAGATTTATAAAGAAATTTTCACAGATTGTTGCACCATTATATGCCTTAACAGGAAATATTGATTTTATATGGACTGAAAAATGTGATATTGCCTTTACAAAGTTGAAACGACTACTATCAACAACACCAGTATTACGAGGCCTGAATTGGGATATACCATTCCAGATTTCATTAGACGCATCAGATACAACCATTGGAGTAGTTCTTCACCAAGAAGAAGACAAGAAACCCTACGCTATATATTACATTAGCAAAAACTTAACTCCTGTTGAGTTGAATTACATAGTAACAGAGAAAGAGTTTCTAACTGTTATTTATGCTATTAACAAATTCAGACACTATATAACTGGATACCCTGTAGTTTTGTATACTGATCACTCTGCTATCAAATACTTAGCTAATAAAACCATTACAAATGGTAGAGTGACACGTTGGTTACTACTTTTGTAGGAGTTCGACATAACTATAAAGGATTGACCAAGGAGGGAAAACCTTGTGGAAGACTTCCTCTCCCGAGTGCCAAGAGCAGACGATGCAATGGCGATAGAAGACCAGTTCCTGGATGAACACCTGTTTGTTGTGGCCGTAAAAACAACATGGTATGCAGATGTGGTGAATTACTTAGTAGTGGGAAAACTGCCCAAACATATGACACCCAGAGAAAGGAAATTAATAGTGCAGCGCAACACTCAGTTCTCATGGATCGGAGGATACCTTTTTCACATAGGGGCTGATATGCACATCTGCAGGTGTATCAAGGAAGACGAAATTTATGATATCTTAAAAGTCTACCACGATGGACCTTGCAGTGGAAATTTTGTAGACCATGGAACTGGACATAAAATTTTGCAAATGGGCTACTACTGGCCCACGATTTTTAAGGATGCTAAGAAATTTGTCTAGGCATGTAATAGTTACCAAAGGATGGGCCACACTAGCCAATCTGATGAGATGCCCCTGCATTTGTAGCTAGTGATAAAACCCATTGAGTGATGTGCATTAGATTTCAACGGAGCAATCAACCCATCATCCAATTAGAAATCATATATATTGGTTGCAACAGAATATGTGACTAAATGGGTGGAGGTAGTAGAATTACCAAGAGCAATAGAGGAAACAATGATTAATTTTTTTTTCGAAATTTTTGTGTGATATGGCTTACCTAGAGAAGTAATTACTGATGGGGGGCCACAATTTGTAGGCCAAAAATCACTGCTACACTAAAGAATCATCACATTATGCACAGAATTACCTCTCCATATAAACTGCAGGCGAACATGCATGTGGAGAGTACCAACATGATGGTGGGATACCCATGTAGGAACCTTTGAAGATTGGTGAAGCTGTAGGCACATGATGCAGATAAGATTTGGGAAGCCTGAGCTATGAATAATGGTGAAATACAATGGACGAGATGATCCACACGTGCACCTGACCAATTGGACCCCAACTTATGGTGCAGAGCCTAAACCAGAATGGGTGCACTTATTTTATCATACCCTGGATGTCAATCCAAGAAACTGGTATATAGAAACTGAGTTTCGACATGGCACTGGTGAATGGGATATCCTACGTGAAGGGTTTTTTTTTACGTTTCTCTTTGAAGACCAATGGATGGATACTGTGGACGATGCATTATAGCTAGTAAAGGCTGCCATATTCAGAACACCGCCAGAACTAGAAGAAGTTGAGCCATCAGAATAGTTGCGACAGTTGATCCAGGCCTTAGCATGTTACAATATACAAGCAAAAGATGATGAGGATGACTCGCATAACATCAATATACTAGAATCCGAAGGGAATCGTGAGGTGCGCGGCCCTGTGATAGAATATCTAGACATCACGACGTCATTGAAAACAAGGCAAGTAAATATCAGAACAAAGGAAGAGCCGAATTATGCCACGCTTGGGGACTATTGGGATGACGCCACGATGGAAAAACTCATTGAAATACTTTGCGAATACCGCGATTTATTTCCTACAAAAATGACAGAGTTAAAAGGGATTCTAGGAGACTTAGGGATGATGAAGATAAATTTGAATCTAGATGTGAAGCCAATGAAGTAGCGACCCTATCGATTGAATCCAAAATACAAAGAAAAAGTCTGTGAGGAATTGGATAAGATGTTGGCAGCAAGAATTATCGAACTGGTTGAGGAGTCCGATTGGGTAAGCCCTATGGTCATACAAGAGAAGAAACAGAAGGGGGAGATCCGCATCTGTGTGGATCTGCGAAAGCTCAATGATGCTTGTGTTAATGATCCGTTCCCAACACCCTTTACAAATGAGGTACTAGAAAATGTGGGTGGGCAAGAAGCATACTCCTTCACAGACGAGTTCTCCGGGTACCATCAGATCAAGATCATGCCCGAAGATCGAAGCAAGACAACGTTCGCTATTGAATGGGGTTGTTTTTAGTATACAGTAATGCCCTTTGGACTGAAGAATGTGCTCGCGATATTTTCCTGTATTGTGGTAGCCACATTCAAGGAGTTTATCCACAAGTTCTTAGAAGTCTACCTGGATGACTGGACCATCTTTGGCCTAGTCAAGAAGCATGTCACGAGCTTATAATTAATGCTGGATATTGGCTGACAACACTAGATTGCGTTCAACTTAAAGAAGTGTACTTTTCTCATCCCTTTCGAAAAGTTGCTGGGCCATGTGGTTTGTAAGCAAGGACTGATGGTGGATCCAACAAAAATCATTTTCATATTGAATCTGCAAGCGCCGTGCAGTGTAAAGCAGCTACGCACTACGTTAGGACACACAGGATACTATGGGAAGTTCATCAAAAGCAACGCCTAGATTACGGCTCTGATGGAGCAATCGCTGAAAAAGGATGCTACTTATTGCTAGAATGAGGAATGCAACAGAAGCCTAGAGATGCTTAAGGAGAAAATGGCTTCCACTCCTATATTGGTCTTTCCGAAATGGGACATCGAGTTTCATGTGCATGTGGATGCGTCTTGTATCGCACTGGGAGCGGTACTCACTCAACTCGAAGCGGAGGGACTGGACCATCTGATTGCATTCACAAGTCGCAGGTTGTCTAAGGCAGAGAAGAATTACTCCACTATTGAGGGAGAGGGATTAGCGATGGTATATGCGCTCCAGAAGTTCCATCACTATCTACTCGGAGGACATTTTACGATGTACACGGATCACTCTACTCTCAAGTACCTAGTGAATAAGCCTGTGTTAGGGGGGTGCATTTGTCAATGGTTGTTGTTGTTTCAAGAATATGATTTTGAGGTTGTTGTAAAGCCGAGATGTCTGAATGCAGGTCTGGATCATCTGTCCTGAATTGAGACCAGTGAAGAACCAACAAATCTAGAAGAAGGACTTACGGATGCTCAATTATATGCTGTGTGTATTGTAGATGGCCACTTTGAACATATAATCCACTTTTTAATTATGGGCACTACGCCACAGGGGTATTCTGTCCAACAAAAGAAGGAATTTGTGATACGCACATCAGATTTTACCGTAATTGCAAGCCACCTCTACAAGATGGGCAATGATGAAATATTGCATAGATACATACCCAAATTCGAGCGTGGACAGATCCTGGCCAAAGCACATGGAGGGGTCGCTGACAGACATTATGCAGGCCGTGCCACAACTTAGAAGATTCTTGACGCCGAATTATGGTGGCCCACTCTAAATAAATATTCGAAGGCATACTATTGGGCCTACGATGTATGTCAACAGACGAGAAAGCTGTCACGAAGGGACAAAATGCCACTTCAGCTACGGATGACGCTATAGCTGTTTGAGAAATGGGCGATTGACTTCGTCGGGCCTATCGAACCGCTAGGAAATATGGGCATGTGCTATATCATCACTGTGACTGAATATTTTACCTGATGGGCCAAGGCACAGCGAGTTAAAGATTGCACGATGGCAACAGTGGAAAAATTCTTGTTCGAGAACGTACTGACTATGTTCGGCTACCCTAGAATTCTCATGAGCAATAGGGGAACACATTTTTTGAATGAAATGATCAGCACACTCACTTAGGAATTCTAGATCTATCATCAATAGAGTATGCCCTACCATCCGCAAGTGAATGGGACCATTGAGGCCTTCAACAAAATTCTGGAAACTGTGTTGACGAAAGTTTGCAATGTGTGACGAAATGAATTGGATTTGCAAATTCCTGTTGTGCTATGGGCATACAGAACCACATGCAAGAAGCTGACAGGCCAAACACCATTTCGGTTAGTTTATGGCTAGAAGACCATTATGCCTATGGAATATATTGTGCCTAGTCTGCGGATTGCGAAAATCATAGGTATGGCAGAACGTGTGGCGTTGGAAGCGAGGCTCGCACAACTAGAAGAATTGGAGGAGGAACGATTTCTGGATGGATTCCATCAGCAGGTATAGAAACAGTGCAAGAAAGCTTGGCATGATCACCATATCAAGGTCTGCATCTTCAAGGAGAACGATCTAGTCTTGATGTATGACAATAAATTCAAAAAATTCCCAGGAAAACTTTTCATGCACTGGTTGGGACCCTATGTTGTCAAAGAAGTTACCGATGGAGGCACAGTTTAGCTGGCTAAACTCAATGGAGACCCATTTCTAGGAAAAGTGAATGGCAGTCGCTTAAAGCTCTACACAGGCGGGCCGACCACCTGACAAGGAGAAGATAGTCTCATCACTCCAACCAGTTGAAAGAGAGCATAGGACAATAAAGTAGCCTGGGGGACAAATGCGCGAGTACCATGGTGCACGAGCATTTGACCAAACACAAGGGTCACGGTGGTGCGAGGAGGCTCACACGGATGCTCCGATTGCAATGATGACCATTGATATCACTATTCATGACAAGATGTCGGCAACATGGCAAAACGGAGTAGGCAACGGGACATTAAGAGATACAATATGAGTCAAATATGGAACAAATGGCCATTGATTCCACATAGGATGGTTACACGCAAGGAAACGAGCGATAATCATTGCATTTGAATTTCGCATGGCTTATAAATTACCAAGGGATTCCACTCGGTGGCCTACAGTTCGAAAACACCGATGGAGATGTTCATTATCCATGCACAAGGCATGCACCCGAAGGTAGTAATCTGGCCGATGGCGAGGAAGGACTCTCTAAGGAGTAGGGGGGTGACAATTGCAGCATCACCAGTAGGAGATGTACCGGAAAGAGGGAACACAGAGCAGAATTGGTCCAGAGGCCGTCGCCTAGCCCACGGGCAGGCCGGTGCACTACAACAGAACAACGAAAGGCTGGAAAAATGGGGACCATGGGTAGATATGCACTTAATAAGTCATCTCTGATGTCCCTTGAAGTTTGGGATCTTGCGGACAGTAGCCAGGGTCTTGCAAAATTGCAACACAGGCTGCAGCAAATGATGCAAAGGGAGGATATGAAGGTTAGAAATGGTTGCGCTGGTATCGGGTGGTCTTGTAGGCAGCTCCCATGCTCGTGCTAAAATCCTCAGAGGGGGTGTTCTGTGTTAACTGAGCATAGCAGAATGAGCATCATCGGTTGCGATATGTGGTAGAAACATTGAAGCGGGAGATGGATGAAGTGTTGCAGGAGACAAGGAAGGAGTACCAGGACGACGACTATCACTCACAGGGAGGCAAACCGCGAAGCCAAGGCAGAGCGTCTAGTTGCGCTGACGAGTGACTCGGGATGAGTCACCATGATTGTGTTGGGGGACTGTTGGGTAGCGGAGGTCCCGTGTAAGGGTTTTGGGGTAGAAAGCCCAAGAAGTAAGATTTAGATATTGTAAAAATTCCGCAATATGCGGAGTGTGAAGTATAATAGATTGAGTCAAAGGGTAGTCCACCCGAAAATAATAAAAAGTAATGTAAATAGAGTCGGCCCGCGCAGGGATCGTGGGCCAGGAAAGGGTATAAATAGAGCGTGGCTCTATGAGGGAAAGGAAGTTCTTTTGGAAAATAAGATGTAATGGGTTCTTAAAGAAGATAGTCTGAAAGCGTCTGTAAGTCCAAGTCAAGGGTTAGGTAGTAGGTAGAGGCTCTGCAGCTGTGTGCGCAGAGGCCTGGAAAGTCCACAGTTGTGTGCGTAGACCCCTGCAGCTGTGTGCACGGAGGCCTGGAAAGTCCGCAGCTATGTGTGTGGACCCCTGCAGCTGAGTGCGTAGGGTAGATCTGGATGTATTGGTGAAGAATAATAATAAAGATAAGTTTGCTTATGTAATTATGTATTATTGCGCATCCGTCTTTATGATTTACCTTTCTATATCTGTTTAATGCAAATGTGATGAATGTATGCAAATCTGGGTTCATTTTGTGTGCAAATAAATTATGTTGGTTAAATGTTTGCTTAAAGACCCTGTTGAATAGTTCTGAATCATAACTTCTTCCTTCAAGTAGAGTAGCACATGAATAAGAAAGTTATAATCACCCTGGATCAGCATGAAGGCCAAGCAGCACAGAGTTATAGACCAGTGCGTGAACCCTCCAATACACATCTAGACATCCCTAGGGTGCGGAAACTTGGTTCCAGCACCCTCCCCTGCTACCTCAGGTGAGACCTCAGTCCGCGCTCCACGGGATGTTGCTGAAAGGGCTGGTAGCTGTGGGATTTTTTTGGCTAAATAACTCTTTCGAACCTAGGTCAGGCCCAAACAAGCCAACAAAATCGCTATTGAGTTTCTACAATATCTGTAGAATGGGAAATCCCTAGTGAGAGGTAGAAAAATCACAATATCAGACGCTATAATAGCTGAAGTATCTGGGCTTCCAGTGGAAGGAACTATATGGCCAAAAAACACATAATGTTGCAAGATGCGATGGACGTTTTCAGAGATGCAGGTGAGGAATTAACTAAGAAAGGCAAGGGCATCCAACCATCTTCTCTGAAAAAACCATGGCATGAGTTGGAAATTGTTGTCCAAAGGTACATTACCTATGATGGATGACGAGATGTGGTAAGACCACGAAAACTAGAACTCTTAGTTGTTTTAAAACCAAAGCTCACTATTAATCTGCTATCTTTCTTAAATTCATTGCTACATGATACCGTCGATAGAATAAGATGGGCTAGGCACCCTGAAACCATAGTTATCCACCATGGATTGATTAGACTAATTGTTAGCCATAACCTTGTTCAAAAAAGCTCAACTTGGGATGGTCTCATAGTGCCCCTAGAGATTAGTCAAAACCCTGTAATCCAAAATTCTACAATCTTGGAGATGAGCCAGCAGAGCCCTGTTCCGAAAAGGAAAAGGACTAACCACTCAAACATTGAACCCCATAAGCACAGGCAATTTGCAAGGTTAAATATAGCCCAGAGAATGTCTATAAATCCACAGGATAACATTGAACAACCTACGAAGCCATCCAAACTAGTTAGTATACAGGACTCTGAGTCAGAACCAGAGGAACAATGCAATTCTGAGCCAGAACTAGAAGAAAAGGATAATTTAGAGCCCGAGTCAGAGGAAGAACCTGAACAAGGGGAAGGATGTCATTTAGAATCAGAACCCGGGGAAGAGGCCAATTTAGAGCAAGAACCCGAGGAAGAGGATAAACTAGACTTAGAGAAAGAATGGGAAAAGCACTTTGATGATGAACTAGCTGAAGAAGGGCCCCCTCAAACATCAACCATGAGCCCCCAAAATGATCTTTTGTATGATTTTGAGATAGGGATGGCCCAGGTCTTGGAAAATATGAATGCATACATGTAGCTAGGAGGATGACTTGATCCTAACCTAATGGAAGCCCAATCCCAGAGGATTCTGGGCATACAGAAATTCTGCCTTCTTCAGAGGCTTCAGACCAGGAAAAGGAAGTAGACACAGAAGTTATTCATGAATCCGACAACCAGTATAGTGACACAATTCTATTGGAGCACATCCATGATAAACAACAGGAATATTTAGATACAGAAGCTATTGACAAGCCTGTTAGTGTAAAAGATGCTCCTCGGAAGGGCCAGTAGCCGGAGCAAAACTAAAGAAGCTGAGACAAAAATACCAAAATCTTCAAAAGACAGTTAAAAGCCTACGTTGGGAGATTAAAGAAATTGCAAACGGCGAAGCCCAGAAAAATACTCTTGAGGTAGTCACTATGGCTATGAAAACATAAATATGTAAGGGTAGGGAAATAGAAACCCAAACTGAACTCATTCCTACTCAAACAATAGCCACCTAGGCAAATTTGCATGCAGACTTAGTAGATGCAACTATTCAGACGGAGGGTTGGTCCTCCCACAATAAGGAAGTCCAGACCGAGGAAATATCCTCTCGTAGCATAGGCACTCAGACAGAATACCAAGCCAAGGATATCCTGTCAAGCAAAGACCCTATTCTTCTAAAGCTACAGGAAGATTTGACGCAAGCCCAACTTGCTTTAGAATGATGTGAACAGGAGACAATTCCCCTGCAAAAATATCTGGAGTTGCAGAAGCAATTTAGGGAATTAACCATAACTAAGAATGGGACTTTTGATAGATTTAGACAGGAAGAGGAAAAGATATATAGAGTCAGGAATTAGATAGACACCATTTTCTCTCTATATTCAAATGTCTTCACATGCAGGTCTCCTGCCACAAATTATGCCCTGTTCTTATTATAACAATACTTATTGTTATAGATTAAAGCTGTAAGAGCTCGCAAGCCAATCGAATTAAAGACAACTAAAGACTGTATAAGCTGCTGTAAGGAACATGGGGCAAAAGCCCAAAGACTTCTTTGTGAATTTTATCAGCATAATTTCATATTAGAAGAAGAAGTGGATAAGAATCCTAGCCCTTTTGTTGGAGATATTCAATTCCAGGCTTTTATCTCTTTTGCAGTTAATCAAATTAAGTGGTTTAAGGCTTATAATTCATTCCAAAGATAGGAAGACGGGTTGTATCTCTGCGTAAGGAGTGAGCCTACTCACCCTTTTCAACTGTTTGCTAAACATAAAAGGCTAATGACACAAGAAGGCGTGATTAAAATTTTAGGGCCCATACATAAGGAAATTGTACAGAAAGGAACAACATATTTCCTCTCCATTCAAGAAAGTTCCCTGATTGCATCCAAAATGAGATGGACGGTCTCAACTAAAAGTGTTAAGGAAAGAGAACCATTTAATTATGGGAATTTCAAAGCTGCTGCGAGACGGTTAATCACATACAACAATCTTATCTTGAAAGAAAGGCCTTAATGGTTGGGATGTCTATTTAGGTGTCCCATTATTTGGTATCCTCCTGAAGGGTATCAGTCTGACTATGAGTTACCTGAAGGACACGAAAATACAACCTTTGCAAATCTGGCACGACATCATGGTTTTAGGCTTGATAAAGAAACATTTTTTCCAGCTTACTCCTTAACTACATTACATAGGAACTATTCATTTTTCATGAGGACATGAAAAAAGGTAAGGAGGGGAGTAGGTTGAGCCTTGCAATAGGTATGTATTTACTCTTTATTACTGTCCTTTTCCTCTTTTATTATCCATTTTGTGCCATGATATAATAACATATTGATAGGATTTTGATAAGGAATGAATGAAACTGCTCTTGATACGATTTGACCGACCAAACTAACTCCCATTGCTTTTTATGTAGAAAAATAGTAGATGGAATAGCTATTGTTCAAAAGTCAGAACAAAAAAAGCTAATCAAGGGAAATGAGATGCGTCGTGTGTGGTCGAACCAAGGAGAAAATCAAGAAGATCAGTGCAAGATGAAAGAATTGTCTGAAGATAGCATTTAGTTGTGAATCCCTCAGGATCTCCTGATCTTGAGGGATCACATTTATGTTTTTCCTTTTGACTATAAATGGGAAAGCTGAAGAGGGATCTCTCGTCTTTTACTCCAATTGTAATTTTAATTTACAGAAGCGTGATTATGAAGAACGAGATCATATTGTAATGACAAATGACTTTGATGATTAATATATAACTTGCGTTGCTATTCATTCGGATATTCTGAAGTAGCTAAGTAGTATTCGTTGGTGGCTAGGGCTCGGTCTCTAGTGGATCTTACTGTTGTTCCTTGTTTTATACTTTTTTTGTTTCCTGTAAGTTTATTATACTTTATAGCTTTGTAGTTGAGTTATTTTTGTTAATTAGGATTTCTGGTATTCACTTCATTAATGTGCAATCCTAGTTGGTTTTTATTTATTCATGTCGTGGATTGAATTAGTTATCAGTTAAAGAATCATTTCTGGTTAATTAAAGAATAGAGCGTTATTGATTAGATGCTTTCCTTCTATCCAGTAGTTTAAGTCCATCTGAAAGAGCTCAGTTAATGCTACGGTGCTCTCGGTTTATTATCATTCAAATTGGTTGATTAATGAATTATGGTTTTGTTTGAGATTTAGTCATGATGCTTAGATGAATTATTTCCCTTAAAGTTACAAGCTCGATAGTTATGATTGCATCCATTTACTCTAGTATTCAATTTAATAACTTATTTTAAAGAATTACTCTCTAGAATTATATCTTGCACATATTGTGTACACTCTTGGAATAAAAAGACTTACCCAGGTTGATAATTAATGTGAGGCAATTAGGAGTTTTAAAAAGACACCTTTTAGCACCCAACACCTGCACTGGTGATCGCCCTGACTGAGCAGTGCATTGAGGGGGTCCAGTTTAATTGGGCTGAATTCCTCTTCACAGAATTCTTGAAGAATTGTCTCAAAGCCTAGGATCAGGGTAAAACCTTCCACTATGCATGGATGTTGCTGTCCATAGTGCTCATAGGAGGGGAATTGCCAGAGGATAGTCAATTCCCCATAATTGACAGATATTTACTGGAGGCTGTGAAGTATGCTTCGCTCTGGGCCACGAAGGATGCGAAAAGGATATGCGATAGCAAGATCTTCTGGGTGTTCATGGAAATGAACATCTGAATGTGGATCAACTGGAAGCTGTGCTTGTCACCCATGGTGTACAACAATCTGCAGAGTTTTGCAGAATTTAAGGCAGAAATGCACAACATCTTTATCAAGGTGTGAAAGCATCCAACGAAGCAATGGACAAAGCTACCTTTTGTAGCCACTGACAACGCCATTTTCAATCTCTTGGAGACATGTCCTCCAAATGGCGTGCCCTAGATCTTGAAGAACTTGAGAGGGCAGCAACACAAAAGGAGGAGGACGATGCCAAGTTGTGCATCACACAGTTGGCCAAGAAAATGTGGAAGGAAACAGCAGCAGCTGAGGTATGAGAAGTGCGGGAAGTGACACAGAAAGCTGCCTAGTAGAAAAAGGCCGTAGAAGCAACAACAACAGCATAGGAAACAACCATGAAGGAAGGCGAGGGCCAAGCAACACCCTCATAGGGGTAGGAGGTATAGAAAGTGGAAATAATAGAAGGAAGCATGGACCCAGGGACCTTGCCCACACAGTTGAAGCACCCACACACGACAGAGTGAGCAGGACTGAGGAAGAAGGTCAAGGCCTCAAAATTGGCCATTGACCCAATCACCCTAAGCGAGGGTGATCTGCATGACATCAACAAGACAATGCGTGATGTCACCAGTGAGGCTCTTTAGGATTTTATGCAGGAGCACCAGACTGTGTTGGGGGCCCTCAGAGTGTAGTTGGAGGAGTTACAGGTGCGCCCTCCTAAGGTGGGTACCCTTTCAACCCACCTCGCATTAGGATCCTCTACAACAGAGCACATGTTACGCACACGGATGGAAAACAAAATAGTTTTGCTATAAGGGGCCCTAGTGACATCGAATGAGTCCGATCAATTTTCAGTTAGCATGATGAAAGTCCTTGGCCTTAATCTAGTTGCCCTTCCGTGTGAGACAATATATATGTTACAGGATGGGATAATGACAGAGCTACATGCTAGGTACAACCGTGCGATCCAAGTCCTCAGAAAACAAAAGATAAACATCGAACAACTCAGCTTGCAGTGCGACGAATTGGTGTCACAAAATTAGCAGTTGGTATAGATGGTAGGCAATGTTTTCTGCAGTGTCCCAGAGTGGGCCATCCCAGCAGATCAACCAGTGGAGGTGCAGATCCACAGGTTAGCAACAGGATTCTGTGAGGCCAGGGAAGAAACGACAAAGGTTCAACTGGATTTGAATCTTCATATTGTTGACTGCAGTTAAAGGCGTAGCCATCCACTCCCCCAGAAGTCAGAGAACAACACACTAGCACTATCATAGCTGGACCGGAGGAAATTGGAGGTGTAGTGTGAGACTATACTGGCATGTTGGAACAAGCACTTCAGGTCCTCATGACTTTACAGGTGGACCCCAACATCCAGTGCTTGGAAACAGAAGTGTGAGAACTCCAACAACAATACGATAGTGTTAGAGGAACTGCGCAGATAGTAGTCCTCACCCAAAGGCTTGTGAGAATATAGAAAGCCAAAGCACTGAAGGAGAAGGTGGACACGGCATGACATAAGGAGGCATCTCTCAAAGTGCATGTTCAGCCTTGGATCGACAAGGCCTTCACTATCTGTTATAGACATATTTGGGCACTACAACCCCAATCACATATGTCGATAACCCAGGGCTCTTAAACCTGAAAAAGTGTTGTTTCACAACCTAAATGATCATGGTCAACTGATTACATCATTTCCCAGAAGTTCCACCTGAAAAACCACTCAAAACTGGCCAAAACTGGACCATACGGACTGCTCCATTCTAAGGGTGCAATGCATACTGAAAGAGCCTTGTATGGGGCATGATGGGTGAGAGTATACAAATGGCAGAGGCAGTTTGCTAAGTGGAAACCCAAGGAATCTTCTAGAAACTTCTCCTATGATACTTGCCTCTCTGAATTCGCCCAAGGATGAGTAAGAGATCATGAAATATCCAAGTGGAACCAAGAACTATTAGTGAAATGGCATTAATCAAAAACCCAGAAGCTGACTCACCCCTCTCCAAATATCTATAAATGGATCCCTCATCATAGAGATTAAGAGGCTAGAATTTTGTAATTTGTAAGGAAGTGTTGTGGTTTCTCTTTGAGACATTGCATTGTTGGGTGATCTTGATTTTCATGAGGTGAAGAGGGCTTTCATACTGGGAGGATGATGCTGGATCAGATAGCTGGGTTGTAATCCTCTCTTCTACTTCTACTATCAATAAAGTTATTTGCATTTTCCTCCATATACTTGTGCATTTGTGAATCTTGCTATTTGTGAATGCAATTGTATGGTTAATGTACTTCTGATTTTTCATTTTTTATGTTATTATAGATCTCTATGGTTTGATGGTGTTCTGTTTCTTTGCCTCTACAGGTGTCCTTTAAAGTGAGACAAGTGAGAAAGGAGTGGCAGGCTCTATCAAAGGAGAGAGGAGACAAGCAAGGAGCCAAGCGAAAGATTCAGGTTGGTGCTCTTTTCTTCTCTCTTATCTATCATACATAAAGGAAAACACAAGTTACTTTGAATTGTTTGTTTCTAAGATAGCACCCGTATTAGTGGTACTAGCAGATCAAATAGACACTAGTTTTCCTGGAAACAAAATGGCGACTCTACTAGTATTGATCTTCTAGTCCCTCTAAGATGGGTAGCTATCTTAGAAACAAACAATTCAAAGTAACTTGTGTTTTCCTTTATTTATGATAGAAAAGAGAAGCAGAGAGCACCAACCTAGCTAACGCCTCATCCACTGCAATACCTTCACTCTTCATTTTTCATGATTGCCATTCCTAAACCTTGTATATTCAGATCGTTTTCACCTCCACAAAATCATTTGCTTCATTTTGTGTCGTAGATGTGGGATTCATTAAGGCCCTCCTACGACGGGTCACTTCTTATCGATATTAGCTCATTATCTAAGAATTTGACTTAGGAACAACCCTTTCAGTGCTTTGAAACTTGCATGCCTCAATGGCAAGTTTCTCACTTCTAGCGAAAGGTTTACATCAATGGCCTTCGACCGAAAGATTTTGCGTGGTGTTCGAAATTGACTCATATATTCACACCATGTGAATTTTACTGTAGTACCTATTAGGATTCCAAGAAACTTTCCTAGGTTGTAGCTCGGAGATGCCTGGTAACATATAACTTCAACTTGTTGTTTCCAATGGATTAATGGAAGGGATAATGCTTGTCCAAGCTAGATAACCACTTGTACTTTGCTTAACCCCAGACATGTGTGAACACCCACAGATTACAAGGTTTTAGACCACCAACTACTCATAGTTTAAGATTGGGTGAATATGGGGAATACTGACCACGCCAGCAGATGCACAAAACCATGTGATGGCCAGCTGCAACCAGTAAAGAAGTCTGCAAATCTAATCTACCAATTCACAGACAGGATGACAGCTCTCTAGAACCAGATGAAGAGAAACCTGAATAACTTATGCAATATTACATGCAATATTTTAACAGAGAGCTAGGATGACAGCTACTCTGGTGAAAAACATCAAGAGTTCAAGCATACAACATATCAGGCATAGCTTAGAAGAGAAGATAAATGGAGAGTGAGAAATTAACAACAAAAGAATCTTGTATTAGCTGAAAATGAAGACGAGACGCTGCAGGTGTCAAAATATTTACAGTCTCCAAAAGTTGAACCTTACATCGAAACATCAACCGTCAACCCTGATTACATCTTGTTTTTGGGTATATATAGGGTTTCAATACAAAGGCATTTGGCCATTCTAGGTATTGAGGGGTCATAATTTATGACCAACCACATTTAGTTGCTTGATGGAGCTTCTGAGTGCGTTTTCTTGCTTTAGTGGATGAATCTGATCTTTTCCTGTGCTCTGTTGTCCTCTCGGGTAGCTGGAGTGCTTGTATCAATGAGGCCCCATAACTGTTAAATGCAGCTATCTGTTCGTGCTCCGTCCTTTTCCTCCTCAGCCATACTGTTTGTTAAATATGGTGGTTGAGGAGCAAGTGCAAATAGTATTGGAAGATTGGTCACCTTCGTCCTTCGGGTGCAAGGAACAGTCAAAGGACATGGACTGCATAGCAGGTGGACGAGTAGGATGAAGGAGTAAGATTGGCCATCGGATCGGGTGGATAGATGGTGGAGATGGCTTGGCAGGGACTATCAGGAAAAGCGGGGGCGGAATGAACATGGGCCGTTGGATCTCAAGCGGACAGATCCAATAGTCGTCGGGTGACGGAAGCATGTGGTGGTTATCGGGCGAGGATGGAGGACAGAGCGATAAGCGATATTGATCGCACCACCGTAGGACGCTAGGTGGTAAAATTAAAATGGTGCACGATCCTATTCAGAGTGTGACACATGGCGGCGGAGGAGAGAGGAAACCAGTTTTCGTCACATGTTAATGTATCGACACTTTGTGGATGCGGAGAGAGCGAATGCCATCTGATCGTGGTGGAGGTGATCGAACGGTGGGGATTTGATCGCGCGGTTCACTTTATTTGATGTGACAGGAGCCGTTGGATCAGCGGGAAGAGTGGACGGCTGTGATTTAAAGGTGATGATGGGGTTATGGAAACACAGGGTCATGTGAGCATAGCTTTATGAGCGTTTAGGCTTTGCGTTCAGGGCCTGAGGAAACAAGGGTTTATGTTGGGTTTTAGAGGAAAAATGGAGGCAGTGGTGGTGAAAGAGAGTAAGCGGAGTAAAGGAGAAGAAGGAAAATGATTGCCATGAGCTTCTTTTGAGCACAACCACTATGACCAAGCTTATCTCTGGCCTTAAAAGACCATAGTTATATAGCAGGGCTAACACTGGCTCCTTCTAGGGATGAGATTCTCCCTGTGAGGTCCCAAGAACTGCAGACCATTGCCTCTCCTACAAAAATTAGATTAGCAAAGTTTCCTAGCATTCCATTGGGCATGGAGTCTAATTAAGCCCACACTAAAACTGATAAAATAACACATTTACAAATCTAAGGCCTGAAAACCTTAAACAACATAAATTTTCAAAAATCGCCCATTAACTGGGCCATCAAAATGTGTCTCTCCTTCCATATTTTGGAGCATGAAAGTATTGTTCCCTTGGATCTGAGTGATGACAAAAGGTCCTGTCCATAGGGCATTAAACTTCTCGTGGTTGCCTTTATTCTCCTTTAGTGCATCCCATTTAAGAACCAAGTCTCCAACCTGAAAATTGTCTACTTTTGCCCTCCTGTCAAAGGTTTCCTTAATTCTCTTTTGATGTGTTGCAGACCTTTGAACCAATTGTTCTCTGATTTGAGAATTCCCTATGGATTTCTTGGTGGTCACTCTGTCAGCCCACAGTGCATATTTGAGCTTATAATCCCAATTGCTTCTGTTGTCTTCCAACAACTTTTTAATTATCCTTATCAGGCTCATGTTGGAAGATTCTTCTAGACCATTTCCTTGAGGGTAGTATGAGGTGGAATGAACTAGCTTAATACCCATTGAGTCACACATGTCCACCAATTCTTTTGCCCTTAAGGTTGTTGCATTGTCTGTAACCAGTTTATGTGGACAACCAAACCTAGTGAAGATATTCTCTGTTAAGAACTTCATGACCACATGGTGATCAGCCTTTCTGGTAGGGATGGCCTCAATCCATTTAGTGAAGTAATCAGTGGCCACTAAGATCCATCTGTGCTGGCCACTGGAATGTGGATTGATTTCTCCAATGAAATCCAAGCCCCAATATTGAAAAGGGCCACTAGAATGTATGGGTTTTAAGGGCAGGGACTTCAATTGCAGCTTCCCTTCAAATCTTTGGCACGTGTCACAAGACTTAACAAATTAAAAAACATCAAAAAATAAGGCGGGCCAATAATACCTAGCCCTGTGGATCTTGTGAGCTGTAGTTTTCCAGTAATGATGTCCTCCACATAAGCTGGAATGAAACTACTGCATTACTTCCATGGATTATTCTTTGTCCAGACACCTCAAAAGGATTCCAGAGGGGTCCCTCCAGTAGAGCAGATTTCCATGAATGCAATATTTAGCTGCCCTGAGCTTAATAGTTCTGGCTTGGCTTGAACTAAGGCTTGGCGGAACTTCTAGCTTCAACAAGAATTGAGCTATTACAGAGTACCATTCACAAGAAGCTAGATTTTCTACCAATGACTGACTTTCCCCTAGTTCAGTTGTTTCCTCTTCTGTCTGACCATCTTCTAAAATTGTGCTTAGGAGATTTATGTCCAACATTCTTCAATTTTCTTCAGCCATTAGTCTAGCAAGGCCTTGACCTCTGACTATCTTGGTGGGCTTCAGCTCTATGTTGAATTAAATCAGTTTTGCAATCCATTTAGCCCTTCTTCCATCAGCATCTGGTTGCGTTAGGACATCTTTAACTGAAGTAGAGGGCACATATGCAATTACCTTGGAATGCAGAATGTAGATTCTGAAAGATTTCAAAGATTTGATAAGGGCATATGCCTGTTTTTAAATGATATCATACCTTAGCTCAGCATCCCTTAAGTTTTTGTTGAAAAATGCCACTGGATGCTCTGAACTTTCCTCATCTGCTTACATCAAAACTATTGCAAGGGTGTCATAAGAGGCAAATGAAAATATATGGAACTCCTTGCTGTAATCTGGGTTGATTAAAGTAGGAGCTTCCATAATAGCTTTCTTAATGGATTCAAAGGATCTTCTTACTGCATCAATCCATTTGATTTCTGACCCCTTTCTCAACATGGAGGTAATGTGCTTTACAAGTTTTACAAAATTTGGGATAAACCTCCTTACAAAGTTTATCTTGCCCAGAAAGGACTGGATGTCCTTCTTTGACATTGGGACATAAAAGGTCTGTATTGCTCTTACTCGTTCTGGGTCAATTTTGACACCTGCAGTAGAAACAACATGTCCTAAAAACTTGCCTTCTTCTAAAGCAAACTGTGACTTTTTAGGATTGACTGAAATCCCAAACCTTCTACACTTCAGGAACACTTTCTTCAAATGCTGCAAATGGTCTTGATGGCTACTGGAGTACACTGTTATATCATCAAGGTAGATAAGGACAAATTTATCCTTCTCTCCCACAAATGCTATATCCATAGCTCTCTGAAAGGTGGCTCCAACATTCATTAGTCCAAAAGGCATCTTGGAATACATAAAAGTGCCCCAAGGAGTGGTGAATGCAATCTTCTCTTGGTCATCTGGATGCACAGCAACCTGGTTATACCCTGAAAATCCATCTAGAAAAGACATCACTTTGGCTCCTGAGACTTTCTGTAGCAAATGCCCCATCTTGGGTAGAGGATAATTATCTTTCTTAGAGCATTTGTTTAAGTTTCTGAAATCAATGCAGATCCTGATTTCTCCAATTTTCTTCCTTACCACTACCAAATTGGCTACCCATTTTGAATATCTGAGAGGGACTATGATTTTGGCAGCCAGTAATTTCTTGATTTCTTTTTCATTCAGAGGGAGGAGTAAAGGATTTATTGGTCTCAGCTTCTGCTTGAAAGGAATGGTGTCTTTCTCTAAGGGAATTTTATGCTGGATGATCTTTTTGTCATAAGTTTTCAGGTAACTATATTCCCAAGAAAAAACATCAGCAAATTTCTTCATTAAATTGCAGTACTCAGCACTTTGGGCAGCAGATAGATGGGTGGAAAAATTTACATATCTTGGATGTTCTAGACCCCGTATGTTATTCCTATGGACTGCAGATCGATCTTCCTTTTGGTTAGCCTTATAAGGTACATCATTCTAGTCAAACAGCTTCTCTAGAGGTACTAGTCCTTTAGGTATCTGACTGTTGGGCAGCTAGACAATGCTACTTTTGCCAATTTTGTTTCTAAGCTAGGGCTGGGGACTTTCTTCCAAGGCTTCATTCTCTTGATCAATTTGAAATTTAGAGAGTTCATCAATGACTTGTAGAAACCTATTCACTTCATCATCATCTTCAAAAACTTCCCAATGCTAGACATTATCAGGCAAAGATGGTTTATATTTCATCTCAACTTCATAAACTAGTCTAGGAGGCATGGGAGGAATAAACATGCTAGCAGACACAGAAAGGGAATCAGCAAGTTGATTTTTGACTCTAGGGATGTATGAGATACAAAAATTATCAAAAAAGTCTTTGAGTCTCCATACCTCATCTCTATATGCTTTTAGCCTTGGGCGCTTTGCTTGAAATGTTTTGTTCACTTGTTGAATGATGAGATCAACATCTCCAAACACCCTTATGCTCCTGATTCCTCTGTCTTTAGCTACGTTAAGGCCCAATATCAGAGCCTCATACTCTGCTATATTGTTGGTGACTTTGAAAGCCAGCTTAAAAGATAGATGTGTGCTTTTTTGTTTTGGAGAAATCAACACCACCCCTGCTCCTGCAGTCTCCCTTGAACATGCTCCATCAAAGAACATCTCCCAAACCTGTGTTCCCTCTCCTTCCACAGCCTGATTCACTGGTTTCTTGATCTGTATTGAGGCCCTTTGAGATTCTTCAATTTGGATAATACATGCCCCAAAATCGGTGTCCACCCACCGCATAGATGGGATGATTAGAAGGATTCTTCTCATCACTGATGATGTAGGTCAGTTGTGCTTCTCTATACAATCTCTTTCTTTCTCCTCCAAATACTAGGACAGTGGCATAAGATAAATCATTTTGTAATGTCCCACCTAGTTTCTTAATCCACCCTTTGGACAGCAGCATGCCAAACTTGGGGGGACATCTGCTACCACAATGTCCATGATCACGCTCTTCATGGGTAGCTAAGTTATGGTAATGGCCAAGTCTTTGATTAATCCTAGACACTTTACCCTTCTTAAATCAAATGAGAATAAATCATGATATGCTCTGGTGATATCAAGGCATAACTCCTCCATGACAGCTTTGGGCATCAGATTGTGACTGGCCCTAGGTCCAGCAGGTAGTTATGGAGGATTTTGTCATGAATGGTCAAGGAGACATAGAATGATGGGCAGCTATTATCAGCAGGTTCAGTCATTGGGTTAAGCACAACTGCAGGCTTATCATCTTCCAAATTTACATAGTCATGAGAGGCTCGTGAGGCTTTTAGCTCAAGGACATCAAAGATAGGTTTTCTAAAAACTTCACTCTTTACAAGTTCTGTTAGAGGTACAGATATTTTTAACTTCTCAAGTTTTGATTCAAAGATTAAAGGGGAAGGGAACCTATCAGGACATTACCTCTTGAGCTAGTGATTTGAGGATGACTAGATCAGCTGCTGGTCTTTTCTGTTTGATATTTTGTTGCTCTATTGGGACAATAGCTCTTTGGGCAAGATTCTCCTTGACATTGTTTGTTCTTGACCTCAGAATATACCTTTGCTACTCATCAGCCTGCAAAATAGCTTCTCTGTCCCACTCTCGATTGGTTTGGTCCTGGAGTAATGATTCTTCATAGGCAGCCAATGTCTGAAAGGCAACACTGCCTTTATCTTCCATACAATGAATATCATCCTCTTCTTCAAACTGCTCCTCCTCCATGACTACATTTTGGAAAGGAGCTTTAACCTTTTGCTGTTCACCAACTTCTTTACCCCTCTGAATGATCTACAATTGTTCATTTGCTCTTTTGAATGGATTTGGATTTCTTGGAGACAATGTGTTTGGAAGCCTTGCCTTTCCAGAGCTCTGCTCAACCTTTAGCTTAGATATTTCAGTAGCCAATGACTCTATCATTTTAGTCATTCTATCTAACTTAGGGTCTGAAGATGAAGTAGAGGAAGAAGAAGCCTCACCTCTCTGCCTCCTCCTGTCAACATGAATTTTGAGTTTCTCCGCAGCCGTGATATTAGATTCCACCTCTAAAGTTGCATCTTGCATTTCAGCTAGAGTGGCACATCTTCTTTCTATAAAAAGTAGGCAGAAATTAGAGTCAAAATCATTGGCATAGGTGAGTTTGGCATAGGTTGGAGTAGTCTTTACTTTAGCTGGTATCTTACTATACATACGATTGAATCTTTTATTAAACTCAGACAATGATTCCCCATTTTCCCTCTTCAGGTTACCAAACTCAATATGGTAATACAACAGGTTTTTCTTATCTCCCCAATGCTTTAAAAATACATCATCTAATACTTCAATGTCTGCTATGGACCTAGGGGCCAGCTCTCTGAACCACTTTCTATCCTCTCCATCAATCCTTTGGACAAATACTCTCATCCACACATCGTCCTCATTGATATCTAGGTTATCAGCATAACTATAGAAAGACTCAAGATGTTCTTTAGCAGTTACTCCCTCTATTCCAGTGAACTTAGGCATGTACTTCTGATATTCTCCTATAGGCATGGCATTCAAAGGAATAGGCAGGACCAGGGGTCCATACCTAGCAGCTATGATTCTTTCCATTTTTGTGGGTGCTTGTTGGCCTGCCATGACTGGGGTAGGTAGAAAGATACTGGAAGTTTGAGTGGTAGGGATCAGTGAAATAGATGGTAGAGACAAAGGAATATGATGGATAGTATGGGAGGCTTTCTTTGGACTGAGATCCAAAGGGGAACTAAATGAACAAGGAGCTTTATGAATCTCTGAGGGTATTTCTTCACTAACAATGCTAGGCTCTATATCTTCAAACTGTATATCCTCAGCTATAATCTTCTCTTACAGAGATACACAAGATTGTTTAGGCTTACCTGATCCTGATGCCCCTTTTTGTAATGTTTTCCTCTGCTTGAAAATCTTCTTAGGGTCAGGTACTGGGTCAACTGGTGATTTTTGAGGATTTCTCCCAGTATGTCTTACAAACTGAGCTAGAACTGTAATGTGGAGTCACCAGTAGGCTGGTCCTCTAGTAGAGTCACTAGATACATGATTACAACCAGAAATGTTTCCAAACTTTGTCTATCATCAAAGCTAGAACTGTGTTGTTCTCCCAGGGAAGCTGAGCTTCAATCTCCTCTCCCCGACAGCGACACCAATTATGATAGGATTCCAAGAAACTCTCCTAGGTTGTAGCTCGGAGATGCCTGGTAACATATAACTTCAACTTGTTGTTGCCAATGGATGAATGGAAGGGATAATGCTTGTCCAAGCTAGATAACCACTTCTACTTTGCTTAATCCCAGACATGCGTGAACACCCTCATACTACAAGGCTTTAGACCACCAACTACTCACAGTCTAAGATTGGGTGAATATGGGGAATACTGACCACACCAGTAGATGCACAAGACCATGTGATGGCCGGCTGCAACCAGTAAAGAAGTCTGCAAATCTAATCTACCAATGCATAGACAAGATGATAGCTCTCTGGCACCAGATGAAGAGAAACCTGAATAACTTATGCAATGATACATGCAAGATTTTAACACAGAGCTAGGATGGCAGCTACTTTGATGCAAAACATCAAGAGTTCAAGCATACAACATATCATGCACAGCTTATAAGAGAAGATAAATGGAGAGTGAGAAATTAACAACAAAAGAAGCTTATATTAGCTGAAAATGAAGACGAGATGCTGCAGGTGTCAAAATATTTACAGTCTCCAGAAGTTGAACCTTACATCAAAACATCAACCATCAACCCTGATTACATCTTGTTTCTGGGTATATATAGGGTTTCAATACAAAGGCATTTGGCCATTCTAGGTATGGAGGGGTCATAATTGACCACCAATCACATCTAGTTGCTAGATGGAGCTTTTGAGTGCGTTTTATTGCTTTAGTGGATGAACCTGATCTTTCCCTATGCTCTACTGTCCTCTCGGGCAGCTAGAGTGCTTGTATCAATGAGGCCCCATAACTGTTAAATGCAGCTATCAATTCGTGCTCCATCCTTTTCCTCCTCAGCCATAATTTTTGTTAAATATGGTGGTCGAGAAGCAACTGCAAACAATACTGGAAGACTGGTCACCTTCGTCCTTCGAGTGCATGGAACAGTCAAAGGATGCAAACTGCATAGTGGGTGGACGAGTAGGATGAAGGAGTAAGATTGGTCGTTGGATCGGGCGGATAGACAACAGAGATGGCTTAGTAGGGACTATCGGGAAAAGAGGGGGCAAAATGAATGTGGGCCGTTGGATCTCAAGTGGACAGATCCAACGGTTGTCGAGCAGAGGAAGTGTGCGGTGGTTATCGGGTGAGGACGGAGGACTGGGCGGTAAGCGGTATTGATCGCACCACCATAGGACGCTGGGCAGAAAAAGGAAAACGGTGCATGATCCCATTCAGAGTGTGATGCATGGTGACAGAGGAGAGAGGAAACCACTTTCCATCATTTATTAACATCCTGACACTTCATGGACGCAGGGAGAGTGAATGTCGTCCGATCGTGGTGGAGGTGATCGGATGGTGGGGATTTGATCGCGCGATTCACTTTTTTTGACGTGACAGGAGCTGTTGGATCAACGGGAAGAGTGGAAGGATGTGATTTAAAGGTGATGATGGGGTTATGGAAGGATAGGGTCATGTGATCATGGCTTTATGAGGGTTTAGGATTTGCGCTCGAGGCCTGAGGAAAAAGGGGTTTATGTTGGGTTTTAGAGGAAAAATGGAGGCAGCGGGGGTGAAAGAGAGTAAGCGGAGTAAAGGAGAAGAAGGAAAATGACCACCATGAGCTTCTTTTGAGCCCAACCACGACAACCAAGCTTATCTCTGGGCTTAAAAAACCATAGTTATATAGCAGGGCTAACGGTACCTTGAGGGTCATTATCATTATCAGTGATTCCTCTCGCGCTTGTTAACAACTTACATCATTGGCTGGTAGTCAGGCGATGTATTTCCATGTTCGACTTCAGAACATCTTTTCACATGGATCGACTTGTACATTGGGCGAAGATTGAATGAGTTTGAAGACCTCAGATCTAGTTTCATCCATCCAAGCTGCGATATATTTAGGAAAATAAAGACATCAAATGTACACCATAGCTGCACAGATGATCATCCAAGGTAAGGGATGATGGCTCTACAAGAATCACCAGTCTGCAACAACAAACGATTGTCTGTCCTATGTACATGAAAATGAATTTATAAAGATGAGCATGGGAATGCCCACCTCAGCTAGATCATGAAAATAATATGAAGATAATGTATTGTATTGTATTTTATACAGGTCACCTTCCAGTTCGAAAAACCTCGGATCCTCATGGTAAAGCATTTCACCCGACATTAGAAGATTTACGACCTCATGCTTTAGGGGGCAACAGTTATAGACATATTTGGGCACTGCAACCCCAATCACATATGTTGATAAACCAAGGGATATTAAACCCCTAAAAGTGTTGTTTCACACCCTAAAGGATCGTGGTCAACTGATTACATCATTTCCCAGAAGTTCCACATGAAAAACCACTCAGAACTGGACAAAACTGAACCATACAAACCGCTCCATGTTGAGGGTGTGATGCATACTGAAAGAGCCTTATGTGGGGTGTGATGGGTGAGAGTAGACAAATGGCAGAGGTAGTTTGCTAAGTGGAAACCCAAGGAATCTTCTAGAAACTTCCCCTATGACACTTTCCTCTCTCAATTCACCCAGGGATGAGTAAGAGATCATGAAATCTCCAAGTGGAACCAATAACTATTAGTGAAATGACACTAATCAGAAACCCATAAGCTGACTCACCCCTCTACAAATATCTATAAATGGATCGCTCATCATAGAGATCAGGAGGCTAGAATTTTGTAATTTTTAAGGAAGTGTTGTTGGTTTCTCTTTGAGACATTTCATTGTTGGGTGATCTTGCTTTTCATGAGGTGAAGAGGGCTTTCATGCTAGGAGGATGATGCTGGATCAGACAGTTGGGTTGTAATCCTCTCTTCTACTTCTACTATCAATAAAGTTATCTGAGTTTTCCTCCATATACTTGTGTATTTGTGAATCTTGCTATTTGTGAATGTAATTGTATGGTTAATGTACTTCTGGTTCTCCATTGTTTATGGTATTATAGATCTCTATTGTTTGATGGTGTTCTGTTGCTTTGCCTCTATAGGTTTTCTTTAAAGCGGGACAAATGAGAAAGGAGTGGCAGGGTCTATCAAAGGAGAGAGGAAACAAGCAAGGTGCCAAGCGAAAGACTCAGGTTGGTGTTCTCTGCTTCTCTCTTATCTATCATACATAAAGGAAAACACAAGTTACTTTGAATTCTTTGCTTCTAAGATAGCTACTCATCTTAGTGGGACTAGCAGATCAAATAGACACTAGTTTTCTCGGAAGCACTATCATGGCAAACATCTAAGGAAAGCTCGCACACATACAAGGGATGCACACATTTATGCAGAGAAGCACCCCAGAGACAAAGTTCTCGGAAAAACGAATGTAGCAAATCCAGGAAGCAACAGCTCAGTGCACTGCGGACCTCAGCACAGTTCGAGAACAGTTAGAGGGACTTTTTACCAAGGTCGCTACGCCGACCGAGTGACTCGAGGGCGAGTCACGATGTTTATGTTGGGGGCCTTCTGGGCATGGAATCTCCCCAAGGCATGTTTTGGGGCTCAAAGCCCAATTTTTGACCTGATATTTTTGTAAAGACTCTGTGAATTGCGGGTGCGGAGCGTGAAATGTATGATAGAGTCATAGGGTTGTCCACCCTAGTCTTGTAATGTAATGTTGGCCTACCCATGGTCTGCGAACCATGGGATTGTATAAATAGAGTGAGGCTATAAGTGTAAAAGATAAAAAAAAAACTAAGGATAGTGAAGTAGTACAAGCGAAGAGCAAGAGTCTAAGTATCTAAGTGTGTCTTGGGTCGTAGGGTAGGAGAAGGCTCTGCAGCTGAGTGCATGTGTTACAGGGAAAAGTGTCTATTTAGAACTACTCTATCCCACTAAGGTGTGACAGATACCTTAGAAACAAATAGAGAAAAACTACTTTTGTATTTCCTTTATGAATTATAGATAGAGAGGAATAGAAAGAACCAACCTGTGTCTTGCGCTAATCCTTTGATCCAATCCCTCTCTTCTTTGATGGTCTCCAGCTACCTGCTCCCTTGCATGCCCAACTTCACAAAGTACCTGTAAGATCACAGAAGCAGAGCACTATACAAAGACATGGATCTATATTCATAAACAACTTAGGATCAAATTTAAGTTAACCATACAAATGTAACTAGCATCAATGATACAAAAGCATGGAGGAAAACTCAAATAGTTTTTATTGATAAACAAGAAAAGATCCAAGAGGAGTTACAACCAGTGGTTCCGACCCAGCATCAACCTCCCAACAAAGAAGCCCCTCTTCACCTCAAACAAAGCATAAATCACCCAACAATCTGATGTTTGTCTCTAGAAACCAACAACAATTCCTTACAATATGCAAAATTCCAGCCTCTGGATCTCTGGGATGAGTGATCCATATATAGATATCTGTAAGGAGGATGAGTCAGCTTGTGATTTGATTAGTGTCTTCTCTCTGTCAGTTCTTGCTTCCACTTGGAGACTGAGGGCCTCTTACTCATCCTTGGTCGAATTCAGTGAGGCAAGTGTCACAGGAGAAGATTCTGGAAGCTTCCATTGCCTCTCCACCTCGCAGAATGACACTGCCATTTGTCATTTCTCGCCCATCGCACCCCACAAAAGGGAGTTTTGAAATGCAACGCACCCTCATAGTGCATTTGGGTGAGATGCAACGCACCTAGCCAGTGGAGCAGCTGCAATGATCCTGTTTTGACCAATTCTGAGTAGTTTCTGGTGGAGAACTTCTGGGAGAAGCTGTAATCTATCGACCTTGTTCCTTTAGGAGTTAGAACAAAAATTTTAGGGACTTAGGAGCCCTTGGTTTATGGACATTTCATGCTTGGAGTTGTAGGGCACAAAAATGTCTATAACAGTTGCCCCCTAAAGTATGAGGCCGTTAACCTTTTGGTGTCGGGTGAAATGCTTTATTATGAGGATCCGAAGTTCATTCAATGCTGGGAGGAGACCTGTTATAAGATACAATACAATACATTATCTTCATACTATTTTCATGACCTAGCTGAGGCGGGCATTCCCATGCTCAGCTTTATAAATTCATTTTCATGTACATAGGACAGACAATCGTCTAAGTGTAGACTGATGATTCTGATAGAGCCATCATCCTTTTGGTAGGATGATTATCTGTGCTGCAATGCTGTACATTTAATGTCTTTATTTCCCTGAATATATATCACAACCCGGATGGATGAAACTAGATCCGGGGTCTTCAATCTCATCCGATCTTCACTCGAAGTACAAGTCGATCCATGTGAGAAATGTTCTGAAGTCGAACATGGAAAGACATCGCTTGATTACCAGTCAATGATGTAAACTATTAACAAGCACGAGAGGAATCACTGATAATGATAATGATCCTCAAGGTATTGCAGTACAATTCACGTGGTGTGAATAAAGGACTTGGCGTCGAGCACCACGCAAAATCTTTCGGTCGAAGGCCATTGATGTAAACCTGTCGCCGGAAGTGAGAAACTTGCCATTGAGGCATGCAAGCTTCAAAGTACTGAATGGGGTGTTCCTAGATCAACTTCTTGGATAATGAGTTGATGTCGACAAGAAGTGATCCGTCACAGGAGGGCCTTAATGAATCCCACAACAATGACATGGAACGGAGCAAATGATTTTGATGGAGGTGAAAACGATTTGGTGATATAAGGTTCAGGGTGGTGGTCATGAAAGAACGGAGTATAATTTATGGTAGTGGGTGAGACACAGGTGACTTATCTAAATGACTTCTCTTGAACATATTGGCGACACCGATGTGATGGATTGGTAGCATTAACCCCAAATGTGGATGGTATGGCGTGACCATGGTGATGTGACCGGTGAATGAAACAACCCAACCCGACTCGGACACGGAGTGGAAGTGTCATGTTCAAGAGCGACTTGCTACCAACAAAGCTTCTTTGAGTTTTCTTCCCAATTTTTCCCCAGTCATTGCTGACCAGTACCTCTTTATTTTTGTCAAGCTTGAGGAGGATAACATATGCTTGTTCTATAATTTTCCCTTCGGGCAAACCCATCGCTATGTTTTAACGAGCCTAGCGATAGTGAAACTCGTTCTCGTCTAAAGACAAGTTTGTCGCTATTAATATTTTTAACGAGTTTAACAACAAAGATAACTCAGTCCTTTTCAATTTTAGAGAGTTTGAAAAGGAACGTAAAGGTAACTCCAAAATTCCTTTTTCGTCATCTAATCCCTTAAGTCCGAAAAAGTATAAAACAATACAGAAGGGATGAATTTTCGATAGTTTTAACGAGCCAAACAAAACAAGCGCTCGATCTTTTTGTGTAATAATCCCTCAGGTCCAAAAAGATTAAAATCTAGATGAGGGATAGCACTTCCTGTCCCTTTAACGAGCTGGAGAGGCCAATGGCTCGGCAATCTTTTCATATTTTACGAGTCAGTTGAAAAGAGCTTAAAGGAGACTCGTCTTTTGAGGAATGAGTGATAAAATGGGTAGCAGCTGATTCCAGGTAAGGTTTGGAATTTTCCAATCACGGCAGTGTCACAAGGATGGCTAGTGAAATCACTCTTCGCAGCTGTTCCTAAAAAATGGGTAAACAATCAAATGGAGGTGAATGATCGGCCAATGAAAAGTGGAGGTGACGGTGCAAACACGACCAAGGCTTTAACGGCTGAAGTACTACATTCACGATGGTTATTTACAGAGGAATAGTTCATTTTTTAACGAGCTTAAACGCGGGTGGAAACATTTTCTCATGTCTTATGTTTATTTTTTAACGAGCTTGAACTATGTGCTAAAACTGCTCGATTAGATGGCCTTGCTTTGATTTTACCATAAATAGCTTTGTCCTTTCAAAGATCGTACTGTATTTTCAACTGCTTCATCAAACTAGTCAGAAATGAGCAATATATGCTTGAAAACGAGTTAGAACACTAATATTTTACTTTGAACTACGTAAAAGTAATGAAAAAGTGTTTTTACCTCTCATTTTACCATTTCATTTGAACTTGGTTTGTTGGAGCTTTGGAGGTGCTTTTCCCCCTCGATTTTCATCAGCTGATTTCGGGAGATTCTGTGGACGATTCTCGGCACCGTTTGGACCAGGTAGGAGCTAAACCCGAGCTCTTTCATTTCATGGTTTTCATTTTGCATTTTGAGCTTGATTCCTAGCTTTTCTGAGTCCCTAGGGTTTAAAGAACTCGTGCTGCCATCAGCGCACCCTCAGTGTATCGAAAACTGCGTTGAATGTTGGCCTGTCTAAAGTCTATCTTACATTCAACGCACCTAGAACACTGCTGCAGGTGTGTTGGGCGCAAAAAGGGAATTTGATGCACAATTTTTGATGGAATTTTTGCCTGTTTCTCACCAAAATCAGGACCTAAGTCCTCTCTTGTTTGTTTTTCAGAGATCTTTGGAGTAATATGACTATTACATGGCGAGAACGTGAGCATGAAGAAGAGGACATGCTTTCCCTACATGATCCGATTACAGTGAACGCGCTGCAGAACTGTGGCTTGCTGAAGTTCTTCCGCATTTCTAGCATGAGACAGCAGATCAACTTACTGCAATATTTGCTCGATGCTTGGGATCATACCAATCAGGTTTTCCAGATCAGGGGAAAATCCATCCCCTTGACTGTAGTAGACATCTATTTCTTGACTGGCTTGTCGAGGCGGGGTGCCCCCACCTCTTTGTCAGGTTCGGCTCGAGGAGGCAATTCTGTGAGAGATTATGTCCGCCGGTACTGCAGAGAAGGATCTCAGCCGAGTAAAGATGGCAAGATCATCATCCGTGATGTCACTGACAGGTCCCTCAGGACTATTCTGTTTACTTTTGGTAGGATGGCTGGTGGTGCGGCTCTTCATGTAGCCAACCGATCTTACATGCAGCATGCCTTAGAATGCCTCCAACCGAAGGTGTTCAACTGGTGCGACGCAGTACTTCTTGTGATGAAAGAATAGTTGACCAAGATAAATAGAGGGAGGTTGAAGAAATTTGGGTATGGTTCTATTTTGACCGCCTTTGCCTTGGAGAAGATACCAATGATGCAGCCGCAGTACATTGCACTTGATTTACCTTCTCCTACTGAACCACGTATGCAGAGATGGGTTGACCATATGTCTAGGCATGCTAGCCAGTCTCAGATTTCATTTTCTGATACCTTCTTCAGGTGGTTTGATCATCAGGAGATGGTTTATTATGAGTATCCATACGCTGGCATGGACTTCCGGGGTGATCCAGATTTAGTACTGCCGGACGGCGAGTAGTGGGGCGCCATTGGTAAAATCTTTGACCATATTCCTGTTTATCGTTTTTTTGTTTATAATGTCCTTGTGCTTTATTCTATCAAGACTTTAATCAAACTCATGTGTACATGAAGATGTTGGTCCTGTTCGTCCAGTAGTTCACCTGAGAGAACCAGCTGCTGCCCCAGTAGGAGAGGTCGTCGGAAGGGCTATTCTTCGTGATCTCGATGTGGCCGAGACTCTCACAGCATTACAGGAGCAAGTTGAGGGCCTCACTCTTGGTATTCCAGATGTGAGGACCGACGAGCTACCTTTGCGGTTACAGCGGCATACTACTGGTGTGCCCAAACGATGGACTCGTCTCTTACGCATGATCGCACAGGCTGTGACTTGCTATCACGAGCATTATTAGACTAGGGTGCCCCCTAGCACTTTGAGTTTTTGAGTCATTTGACCGATTTTGTCTTGGTTACAGAACATTATGTGTAAACCATAAACAGTTATATATATTTTTGATTTTCGGAGTTTTATTTTGGTTGAGCTACATGATCCACATGCAAAACATTGATGGTGTATTTCTTTTTATAAATGTTGCAAATGTCTATCTAACACATAGTTTGCTAATGAGTCAGTTAATGTGTTTAAGTTTCTGGAAATATGTTGATATTGAATAAGATCAAATTGTCTTTCCAAAATCTTAACCCTTAGGAACATGCGATAAATAGCTGGGTTTCGGACGGAATATATACCATTGAGTTGTAGTATTATGAGTTGGGAGTCTAGCCTGACAATTAGTCGGCGTATACCATGTGTGATGGCATCAGAGAGAAGTTCTATCAATGCGCTATATTCAGCGATGTTATTCGTTGATCGACCAATACATACACCTCTGAAACTTGCTAACTCGCCGCTTGGATCAAAAATGGCCCAGGCTGTGGAGGATAGGTTCCGCGAACTACGACTCGCTCCGTCGGCATATCCAACACATGACTCTAATAGGTTTGACATCTGCAACAAATGTAAAAAGTGGATTACTTGACCAAAATAAACACTTTAGTGAAAACAAAAATATAACAAAAGCACACAGGTTACCATTACGCATAGTAACGCTTGAGGTACAACCCATTACGAGGTTGCGTCAGCGGAATTCTGTCATAATCCATTAACTTGTAGGCTCCTTTTGCTAACACTCATTTAACAATATAGGGGCCCATCCATAGAGACTTAAATTTACCTGCTCCCAATTTATCGGATTCTTGGTCGTAAAGCAAGACTAAGTCACCTTCTGAGAAGACACGGGGTTTGACATTTTTTGTCGAACTGCGCTTTGACTCATTTCTTATGGGCTTTGTTAGCAAAAGTGGCATCACGACGGGTTTCATCCAATTGGATTAATTCCAAGAAACGAGCTTCTTCTTCTGAAGTTCAGGGGAGGAGATCAATTGTGAGTTTGAGAGACGAGATTTCACACTGGATTGGTAAGACTGCTTCCAGGCTATATACCAGTTGGAAAGGTGTGAACCCGGTTGCATTCCTTACCGATGTAAGCCCACAAAGCTGAGTACAGGATTAGGTGACATCTTCTTTTGTGAACTCCAATCATCCTTTGCAGCATGCGTTTGAGGACCTTGTTGATTGCTTCAACTTGTCCGTTGGCTTGCGGATAATATGGAGTAGAGCTGTCGTGAGACAACCCTAGTTTGGCAGCTAATTTGACCATCATGTGATTGCGAAAATGCAATCCATGATCTGTGACTATAGCCTGCGGCACGCCGAATCTGGCAACTACATGATTGAAAAAGAAGAGGGCAGCTGTTTCACCAGTATTATCTAATGTAGGGATCGCCTCGGCCCATTTGGTAAAATAGTCAACTGCGACTATGATGTACCCATGCCCCCCGGTCGAGGTGGGGTTACATGTCATGAAATCGATGCCCCATTTGGCGAATGGCCAAACAGCAACTATTGGTTGCAGAGGTGCTGGTGGTCTTCTGGTTTTGCTATCGAAAATTTGACATGCATGGCAACTTCTGACTGCGGTTATGCAATCTTTGAACATTGTTGGCCAGAAGTATCCTGCTCGTAAGATTTTTTGTGCCGTAGCATATCTAGATTGATGCCCCCCACACGCGCCTGAATGACAATCATTCAGGAATTTTTCGGCCTCCTCATGGGTGAGGCACCTTCTCAGAACTGTATCGATACCACGACGGTAAAGTGTATCACCGACGATCATGTAGTCTTTTGCTTGGTATCGAATACGTTTTTGTTCGGAGTGGGAGGTATTTGGCCTGTATTTTTGAGTTTGGAGATAAATGATTATATCTCCATACCACTCATTTCTTGCAGATATCAGAAACAAACTTTCATCCACTATTGTTTCTTTGGATGTGTCATCGTTGGACAACGATGGGAGATCGCACAATAATTCTGCGAAAACTAGAGCTTTCTTTGACTTGGATTTTACAAATTCCATATCAAACTCTTGTAGGATTGCTATCCATTTTGAATATTTGCCCCCCAGCAACTGTCGCGACAATATATAAGTCATGGGGTTGCAATCTGACAGAATGGTAGTTTTCTGAAAGAGGACATAGTGTCGAAATCTCTGTATCGCTTGAACAGCTGCGAGTGCTAGCTTTTCAACGTAAGAATATTTGCTTTCTGTATCATTTAAGTTTTTACTTAAATAATATATAGGATGTTCAATTCCATCGACTTCTTGAACTAAAACCATTGCGATGGTTGTATCCGCTGCAGCCAGATACAGGTTAAAATCTTTTTAATAATCAGTGGCGTACATTAATGATGCTTTCATTAGGGAATCTTTTAAAGCATCAAAGGAAGCTTGCGCAACCTGATCCCAGACAAAGGGTACTTCCTTTTTCAAAAGACGTGTATAACCTTTAGCAAGTTCGGCGTAATTTGGAATGAACCTCCTCAGAAAGTTCGCTTTCCCTTGGAGTTTCTGAATCTGAAGCAAATTTGAAGGTGGAGGCAAATTTATGATTGCCTGGACCTTACATGGGTCGAGACGAATCCCGTCCTTCGAGACTACAAAGCCAAGTAAACGACCAGAACTGACGCAAAATACACATTTGTGTGGATTGAGTCGTATCTTGTAGTGTCGGCAACGTAGAAATATCGCTCTTAAATGCTGCGGGTGATCAGTCTGCTTTCGCGAATGAGCCAGAAGGTCGTTGAGGTATGGTTGAACGATGTTTTTGATGTCATGGAAGGCATAATTCATTGCCCTCTAAAACTTCGCCCATGCGTTCTTTAAACCAAAGGGTAATTTTCGATATGCGAATGTGCCCCACGGACAAATAAATGCAGTCTTTGACTGGTCCTGTGGGCGGATATTTATTTGATTATACCTGGAGAATCCATCCATAAATGAAAAGATTTCGCATCTGGCGCATTCATCAATTATCTGGTCAATGAAGGGTGTAGGGTAGTTGTCCTTTGGACAAGCTTGATTTACATCCCTATAATCGACGCACACTCTAATTGTTCCTTGTTTTTTCATAACAGGGAAAATACTTGATACCCAATCGGTTAGAGGAACCGGGTAGATGAAACCAGCATGGAGAAGTTTTTCAACTTCTGCCTTAATGGCAGCGGCTTTCTTGGGGTGCACTTACTGTAGCCGTTGTCGTACCGGTTTGACATCTGGATACATCTTAATTTCGTGCTCAACGATACTCGAGTCAATGCTTGGAATTTCATCATATGACCAAGCAAAGACATCTCTGAATTCGCAAAAAAGAGCGTTATATATCTCTAGTTCTGAAGGAGAACAACATTTGCCGACATAAATATTCTCTACAACATCTGTTTTGGTCGAGATATTTATGGCGATAGTCTCTTCAATATTGGACAAGTTTCGCTCGGAATCCACCGTGTTTACAGTATTTGATCGGAATTCAAAAACTGAAGGATGATACAAGTCATCTCGATTATCTCCTCCACAATCCGGAAGAAGGGAACGATGGTGGGAATCATTCCATGGTGTTCCTTCAATTACCATAGATTGGACAATTCCTTCGTCGGTGACATGCACTCGTGACCAAGGATCTGAAGGGGTACCATATTCTCTAGACCTATCTATCCAAACGCTTGATGAGCATTGATTTGGGTTTGCCTCCCATGCTAGGAACATTGATTGCTACAATATTTTCGTTGGGCTTGGGGGCAAAACCAGTGCATGATCCATGTTGATATCGTTTTCTGAGATCTTTTTAGAAGATATCATGTGGCAGGTTCCTATCGATGCTACTTCCACCAGATTGATTGGAGGTGGAAGAGCGAAAGTTCCCATTAGTATAGGATCTTTTAGTAGGCCTACTCCGATATTCTGAAGCGAATGGGGGCTTCCATGGATCATGGGAATGCTTCCAGTAACTTGAGAACCATTGGGGAGGAAGTTTTGTTGATCAACGATTGTAATCTCTCCTTGAAAGGGAAATGCAATCTTTCTAAAATAGGTCGACATAACAGCTGCCATGGCATATATCCATGGTCTTCCTAGTAGGATGTTGTAATCAAGATTCCCATCGATGACTTCAACATCTATTTCTACCGTTTTCCCTCCTAGTTCAACTTTCAAGTTACTTAGGATACCATATGGGGTATATGTCCTTCTGTCGAATGCTTTTAATGTCGTCGAAGATCACGACAAGGTTGGAGATCCTAAAGTTTTCCAGCAACTCATCGACATAATGCATGTAGATGCCCCCTCAACAATAATCATTCGATGAAGAGTTTTGTTGAGGGCTTTCACTTGAACAAGGAAAGCTAGTTGAGCTGGCAATTGAGGATCATATCCTTTATGGTCGAAGGATACTAGATTGGAATCCTTTGGGTCTATCCCACCAATGGCTGATAATAAAGGCTGCCTTTGGGATGGGCAATTTTGTAGTACTTCGAGAGTCGACATAGCGGATGGCGATTGGGCCAAATATTCCACTATATTATAATGTTGTGACGCTCTAGCGCGGGGATTAAATGTCGACTTGTGTATTACTCCCTTTGGCGGTTTTATCGTCAATTCAAGAATGGTAGGTGGCACAACTTCTGTCAAAGTTGTTGTCGAACTACTTGGTTGATCTTTATCCTTGTTATTCGACAGCTGTGGATTCCCATAATCCTTGTTCCTTGTCGATATCAAAGCATCATTTTGCTGTTTTGAAACTGACAACATTAGCACTTGAGACGGGGAAGAATTTCCACTTTCAACCAGATTTGTTCCTGGATTTGGAAATGGATCAGTTAACACTGCGGAGGTTTTCGAATTCTTGAAGAATTTCTTAAGCTCAGCCCTGTGTGGACAATTCACGGTCCAATGATCCTCATCGCATATAAAGCATGGATTTTTTGGTTTCCTATCTCCAGGAGGGTTTGAAGAAGATTTTTCAGGTGATGATTCCTCCTGTTTCTTCTTCTTCCCTTTGCCTTTTTTCTTGCTCCCTGGTTGTTTGGTTTCTTTGCCTTTATCTGTCGATACGACATTTACTTCCGAAGCAAGAAGTTCGTCTTTTGCATTTTGACCTGAAATCTTACGGGCCTTTTTGGATGTAGCCTTTGTTGATTTTGTGTCTGTTGTGCTAATCACGCCATCGCCGGCATGAGAGTCATTGTTCGATTTAGGAGGAGGAGGAATTGAGAATTTCGGTCTAGGGGCGTCAGGTATTTTATCGTAGAGCGTGCCAGACTGAGTGTAAATCAAATCCAGATATTGCGCACGAGCGATAACTTGCTCTTCTGTTACGACTCCCCCCTTTGCCACATCTTCCGTGATGGAAGGCAGTAATGACTTGATAAACCATTCAGCTAATAGCTGATCGGGGACATACGCTTTTACCATTCTACGACGACGTCACCACTCATGTATATGATCAGATATGTTTGAAATTGGTAAGAAGTTCTGTTCTCGTTTCGTACCTTATTGGTAACTGAAAATGGGTTAAAAAGGTTGTGGCTAAGGTACTGAAGTTGTCTAACGAAGCTCTAGGAAATTCTATGTACCATTTTGCCGCCGGACCCGTTAACGTCCTCTGAAAGAGGCGAAGTCTTATCGAATCATCATTTAGGGTGTTTGACGAACACCATAGATGAAAGGTCATCACGTGATTCGATGGATCTTCACCCAAATTTCCATTAAATTTAGGAATATCTGATGGAAGTTTATGCGGAATCGCTGGCCACCAAGGGGCGTAAGTAATTGGATTGTTGGTTAACCGGTTTAAATCAGGTAACTCCAAAGTTGCCACAAATGGTAACTGCTGATTCAGGTTAGGTGAAGCATACCCAGGGTAAGATGGGATTGCCTGAGCAGTTGGTCTTTGCATACTGGCATAATTCATTTGATGTTGGTACGTTTGGTAAGGTTGGTGTACATGACCATTGTAAAATGGTTGATTTTGACTGTTTTGAATGTACGGCTGTCCATTGTTAGCAAAGATTTGTTGCTCAGAACCTTGGTATACTTGTTGGAATTGCGGTTGTTGGTATTGCACCAGCCATGGTTGTGAAGCCACGTGTTGTTGATCGATACTAACAGTTTGACCAAGATGAGGGGTAATCGTTCCCATCTGAACCTGGGTCGTTCCACTAGTCAGCGATTGTGGTTGAGTCGCAGGGTCAAGGGGCTGTTGCATTACAACCTGAGAAACCTGAGGTTGGCATACAACAGGCAGCGCTTGAACTTGCGACACCGTCACAATAGCTGGCGTAGTCGGGATATTCGACATAGGTACGCATTGTTGCATTGAGTATACAACTCTTGGTTGTTGAGGTAGTATAGGTACCCAACCACTTGAGGTAATTCCAGTATAACCTGAATGTTGTTGTGAACTCCCGTATGGATATCCTCCCTGAGGGGATAATGAAAGGGTATACTGCCCCCCATATGGTGGTAATCCAGAACTCAAGGGAATTGTTTTCCCTTGGGGGCCGGACTGCCCAAATTGACCTCCAAATGGATCAATTTGTTGAGACTCAACATAAGAGTTTCCGGATATTATTCCGGATGAACAAACAGGAACGGACCATACTGTCGAAATAGCCCCTGAGTGGGCTCCTTCTAGCGGCTGAGAGCTAGTCGGGACAGATGGTATACCGGCGAACATTGTCGGAGTGATAGCAGGGAGTTCTGCCGTCGCTGTGTCAGACGACACAGTCCTAGATGTTGACGGTTGTTTAGATATTTGTAGTCTATCCAAAAGATTACCTGGCGATTCTACAGGAGCTTCCGCTGGTGGTAGACTAACTTCTGACAAAGAAGGATATAGAGTAATCCCGACTCCAAATTGCGTTGGAGTACTTGTTTGAGGATCTTCTACAATTTCTTCTATGGCAATCAGACCAGGTGGAAGAGGAAGACCGTCAGGTCCGTAAAATATTTCTGGTGCCGAAGAAGGTGTGAAATCGGCAGCGACAGATGTTTGAAGAGCAAGACTCTCCGAACCGGTTGTAGATGGAACTGGTTCAGTAACACAAGTATTTACTCTCAGACTAGGATTAGTATCACTGTCCTTTTGTGGCTGCTGAACTTCTTCTGTAGAGGCAGGGATTCCAGAAATGTTTGGAGTAACCGAAGTCTCTGATGTCGTTGGAACACTTTTTCTAACTTTAATAGGAGATTTGGAACTGGTTAAACGAGTTCGCTTTGTCCGTACTGGTTTCGATTCCGGAGACAAAGACGGTTGACTCGTAAGCCTCCGTGAACGACGGGGTTTCAATTGACTTTCTTCCATGATTGCAGATTACTTGATCAACTAAAATAAAGGGGAAGTATGTTTCCAAATTAAATGAATTTTAGACGCTTCGACACAACTTGTTTTTTCAGTTTTTAAGAGTCGAGAAAAAACAAAGATGACTCTAGTCTCCTTTGATTTTTAATGAGGCTGAAGTGACAAGTGCTCAGATGGACCTTTTCCGTTGAGTCTGAAAAGGAACGAAAGGGACTGCTCTGGAGATCTAGGTAGAGGGAGTACCAAACCAATCGCAAAACTGCAAAATACTTTTTACGGTACGGCAGTCAATCTTCTCGAATGTTGTGTTCAGTGCATTGCGATCGATAGGGCGGCAGACACGGCTTCCTAAGGATAAAGGATTTAAGCCTATAGGGGTCTCCCAAAATATACTCGATGGTACGTGGGAGCACAAGTCCATACTGGCACTTATCGTCTCAAAGTGGAGGAATCACCCAACCATCAGTGAGGACAATAGTTACCAGGCTTTACGACGCCGGAATACGTCTCTAGCCTAGACCTCTAAATGTTGTGCGTTAAGTTCCAAAACGTTGTTAGATTCATTGGATTTATTTTAAGTTGATCTTGTTTATGAAGTTTGCCTTTCGGGTTCACCACGAGATGTAGATGTAATTCCTAAAATGCAATCTAAAGATGATAAACAAACTTTTATCTCTTTTGTGCAATGAAAATCCTAGCTACTAGGGGAAAAGAAAGACAGAATCTTTTCACAAAGAGCAAAGAGCACACTGTAAATGCACTTTCCTAAATCAAGCCAAACAGACTGTCTATATGCAAATGCACGTGCATGTATTTGTTTTTGACTTTCTTAGTATTGATGCTAAAAATAAAGTTGATGTACAAATCTGAATTTCTTTTCAAGTGACAAACATAAACAAGCTCTTTTTCGAAATCAAAAACAGAGATGATTACGACACCTTACGATTTTGAAATGAACACTTGTCCTTGACACTAGAAAATTACAAATTCAGACCAAATGCAATAGTAACGGGATAATCAACCATCAACAGCAATCAAACTTTCTCCTGTGATCGAAATCGACACTTGCAACAGATTCAAATCAAAGGACAACAGTACGACTATGCTACTTTTGCAAAGGAAAACTGTAAACGACTCAACAAACACACAAAAACATCTACAGTTCTTTTGTAAAAAGGAGGCGGAATAACAGCAAGGAAAAGAGGTTTCAAACAGACATATACTGATCATAGGCAGCAAAATTCAGGGATAGAACTGGAAAGAGTGAAGCACAGGAACCACAGCTGCACAGAGCTAGTCTGATCAGCACACCTGTAACACAGAGAATCTGAAATGTAGTGCAGGTTGCCCCTTCGGGAAGTGCGTTGAAATTCAGGATCTCTGAACAGTACATGCGCTGGGCCAGAAACGAGACTCTGTCCGGGTTCCGGGTCACTGTTTGCAGTTCAGTCCTTGGTTTTTGTCCGAGTAAAAAGCAATCAGTAATGAAACAATCGGGGGTAGATCTAAGGAGGATCTAAGAGCTATCACAAGGGCAATCAGATAGTTTGTGAATCAACTATTTAAATCATAAACAAATCCAGTGAATGGATTGAAGCAGCAGTTATCTACTTTGCATTTGTTATTGCAAATGCAGTTCAAAAGCTACTTATAAGTTTATGAAACAAACAACAAAGAATGATACACAAACAGACCAATTAGACACTCCCCAGCGGAGTCGCCATTTTGTTACAGGGAAAAGTGTCTATTTAGAACTACTCTATCGCACTAAGGTGTGACAGCTACCTTAGAAACAAATAGAGAAAAACTACTTTTGTATTTCCTTTATGAATTATAGATAGAGAGGAATAGAAAGAACCAACCTGTGTCTTGCGCTAATCCTTTGATCTAATCCCTCTCTTCTTTGATGGTCTCTAGCTACCTGCTCCCTTGCATGCCCAGCTTCACAAAGTACCTGTAAGATCACAAAAGTAGAGCACTATACAAATACATGGATCTATATTCATAAAAAACTTAGGATGAGATTTAAGTTAACCATACAAATGTAACTAACATCAATGATACAAAAGCATGGAGGAGAACTCAAATAGTTTTTATTGATAAACAAGAAAAGATCCAAGAGTAGTTACAACCAGTGGTTCCGACCCAGCATCAACCTCCCAGCAAAGAAGCCCCTCTTCACCTCAAACAAAGCATAAATCACCCAACAATCTGATGTTTGTCTCTAGAAACCAACAACAATTCCTTACAATATGCAAAATTCCAGCCTCTGGATCTCTGGGATGAGGGATCCATATATAGATATCTGTAAGGAGGATGAGTCAGCTTGTGATTTGATTAGTGTCTTCTCTCTATTAGTTCTTGCTTCCACTTGGAGACTGAGGGCCTCTTACTCATCCTTGGTCGAATTCAGTGAGGCAAGTGTCACAGGAGAATATTCTGGAAGCTTCCATTGCCTCTCCACCTCGCGGAATGACACTGCCATTTGTCATTTCTCGCCCATCGCACCCCACAGAAGGGAGTTTTGAAATGCAATGCACCCTCACAGTGCATTTGGGTGAGATGCAACGCACCTAGCCAGTGGAGAAGCTGCAATGATCCTGTTTTGACCAATTCTGAGCAGTTTCTGGTGGAGAACTTCTGGGAGAAGCTGTAATCTGTCGACCTTGTTCCTTTAGGAGTTAGAACAACACTTTTAGGGACTTAGGAGCCCTTGGTTTATGGACATTTCATGCTTGGAGTTGTAGGGCACAAAAATGTCTATAACAGCGTGGAGGCCTAGTAATCTGCAGCTAAGTTTGCAGACCCCTGTAGTGGAGTGCACAGGGCAGATTCGAGTCTGTAACTGAGGAAGAGAATAATAAAGAGAAGTTTTATCTTAATTCTGTGTATCTGTTCTTGGGTTATAGCATGTTTGATATAAATTGCAATATATATTCTTTATTTACTGCGCACCTATATGAATGATTTATATTGTTAAGTATATCTTAAAGCATATAAGTAGACTAAGATAATCAACTAACATTGGAATATCAATAAGGACTTGGGTAATAATAGCGTTCAGCCCCCGAGTAGGGCTGCGTAGAGGCAACATCTTAGGCTGCAAGGTACGAGAAAGTGTGCATAGTGACGTGCACGTAGGTTTGAACCACAGACCACTTGAACTCATCAGACATCTCCAGGGTGTGGAAACATGGTTTTAGCACCCTCCCATACTACTTCGGGTGAGACGTCAATCCGTGCTCCGTGGACTATTGCCGAAAGGGCCAGTAGTACCAAGATTTGTTTGGTTAAATCAACTCTGAACCTGGGTCAGGCCCCAATAAGCCAACAGGGGAACATCGCCCTCGATGTTCTATGACACTTATGGCAAAAAAAATTGTTGAAAACATGACAACATACTACTTATGGAGCTTTATAAACATAGCTCGATGGAATATTTACAATGACAACCTTATTATTGGAGCTTTATAAATAGAACATGATACATTATTTACAAGGGCACACACACACACACACACACACACACACATATACATACATATACCTAACACATTTTCTTCAACTAGAAATTAAAGAAGGATATAATGCCCACATCTGATCAACCAATTGCCATGTAGCTTCACTAGGCCCAAAGGGCTTTCACTACACTTTAACTTTCTCTATTGCTCGGTTTTGTAGCATAAGTGTCTTTCATTGTAGGATGCATTGAGGCACTGGCTAGAACTTTCCTTTTGGTTACACCTGCAATATAAGTCAATCTATCACATGATCAACATTCTGTACATATATTTTAAGCAAAGAAACATGAAAAAAATTCATGGATTTTCACTCGTGGTAGAAAATAAAGTTTGTATGCCACTGGTCCAATCTTCTCAGGGATCACAAAAATACCACAATATAAAAGTGCCAACTTGGCACATGATCCAATCTTCAAGGAGTTCTTCTTGGGCTTGATTCACAAGTATACATGCTCTCTAACCTAAAAATCCTTGAATACCCTATGCGGATCTACATATCTCTTATGTTTATCCTATGTTGCCATCAAATTCTTTCTAATAACTTGCATCTCCTACTCCATCTCTATCAACATATCTGGTCCAATCAAATCCCTTCTCATTGGATCACTCTAGCTGATAGGAGTATTACAAATTCTCCCATAGAGAGCCTCAAATGGACTCATCTTTAAGGATTCCTGATATCCATTGTTAAGTAAACTCCACTAGTGGAAGGTACTCCTCCCACTTCCTTTGTTGATACATGACATACATCCTCAACATATCTTCAAGAATCATGTTAATCCTCTCTATCTACCCACCAGTCTGTAGATTACAAGATGTACTGAAGGCTAGTTTTGTCCCCAAGCCTGCAAACAATTCCTTCCACAAATTAGAAGTGAACATGGCATCTCTGTATAATATAATCGTCTTGGGAACCCCATGCAACCTCAATATCTCCTTATTGAATATTTGAGCCACTTCACTAGATAAATTAGTAGACTTTACTACAATGAAGTGAGCTACCTTACTCAACTTGTCAACCACAACCATGATGCAGTCATGTTGACTTGATATCCTTGGAAATCTTGTAATGAAATACATGGAAATGACCACCCATTCCCATTCTAGAATCAGAATAGGTTGTAACAAACTAGCCGTATGCTTTCATTTAGATTTCACAAGTTGGCAGTCCAAGATCTTAGTAAGAAACTCAACCACCTCTTTCTTCAAATTAGGACAATAGTAGAACTTTTTGATATATGTCAAAGTATTTTGGCATCCTGGGTGCCCTGAATCTAGATTGAAGTAAAACTCTTACAAAATAAGCTTCTTCAATTCACCATGGTTAGACACATAGATCCTACTCCTGAATTTAACCAAGCCATCTACTGTGAGGGGATACTCCTCATCCTTATCAACCTCACCTTGTTGTTGCAATATTTGCTTCAGCTACTAGTACCTCTCATCATGTTGCCTGCATGCAAGATCCACACTTATAAATTTGTTCCATAAGAGCTCATAGCTGAAATATGATTAACCTATATTCTCCTACTAATAACATTTGCAACCTTGTACTGCTTGTCGTTGATGTACTTGATTTCAAATATAACTCATTGAGAGTAGCCAACCATATTAATTTCCTTTCTTTCAAATTAGATTGGTCAAACAAGTGCCTCAATCCACTATGATCACTCATCAAAATGAAGCTCGTGAGACAATGTCTCCACATCTTCAATGCATGAATGATCATTGCCAACTCAAGATCATGAGGTGCATAATTATGTTCATGCTCATTCAAGTTACGTGATTCATAGCAAACCACCTACCCTTCCCACATTAGGACTCCACCAAGTCCTTCCTTGCAAGCATCTATACAAACCAAAAAGTCCTTATTAGGATCTGTAATCCTCAAAATCACAGCATTGGTAAGAAATTGTTTCAACTAATCAAAAATAGTTGCACACTCAAAATTCCATTCACGGTTCTTTCCTTTCCCCTCCAGAAATTTGATAGGAGAGCCAATATTAGAGGAATTCCTAATGAACCTCCTGTAATAACCTTCTAGTCAAATGAATGATTTGACCTCATCCGCATTCTTCAGAGCTGGCTACTCCATGATCACCTTAATCTTTTCCAAACCCACTGTTATCCCCTCCTTGAAAACAACATATCCCAAGTAATGAATCATATACTAAAATAAGCTACACCTTCTTGAGCTTGGCATACAACTTATGCTCTATCAACAATCTCAATAATGTTGCCAGGTGTTCTACGTTTTCTTCCTCATTCTTTGAATATACCAATATATCATGAATGAAGACTATCACAAAATTATCTAGGTAATGGAGAAACGCATTGTTCATCATACACATGAAGGTGGATGGACACTCTATAAGACCAAAAGTAACCACCACCAAAAGTAACAGTGCCCATACCTTGTACGAAATGCAGTCTTGTATATGTCTTCTTCTTTTATGCACACCTAATGATATTCTGATGTTAAATGAATGTTTGATAATACTACAACTCCCCTCAGCTGATAAAAAAAATCATCAATTTGAGACAACGGATACCTATTCTTGATGGTCACCTTGTTCAATTTTCTATAATAAATGCACAATCTGAGGGTACCATCCTTATTCCTTGCAAATAACATTGGTTCACCCCAAGGAGATACACTTGGCCTTATGTACCCCTTATCAAAAGCATATATTTATGTTGAAACTTCAGTCCCACCAACTTGGGCGTGCTCATCTTGTAAGGTGCCTTAGATGTCGATGCTAATCTTGGCATCAATTCAATAGAGAAGTCCACTTCCCTATGAGGGGGAAACTCTCAGATTTATATAGGGAACACATACTAAAACAATTATAAGATAGGATACCTCCTCAAGATTTCACCATCCTCATCCTCCAACCCTTTGTCACTAGAGATATGTATTGAAAATAATAAATGTCATTTTTGTGGCTACTATTAGATTTCATGGTTGTAACCATCATCACTAATGTAGGCTTCTTATTTCCCTGCAAGACTCTCTTTTCTCCATCATCATCCGAACACTCAATGGCCTTCTCACAACAATCTAGGTCTAGTGAATAAACAACCAATCCATGCCCAAATGTATGTTATATGCACCCAAAAGGAATAAAATTCAAGTTTGATGTTGTAGGCATGCCATCAAGCTCAAATGCATGACACTCCACCCAATGATGAACTCTGCCCTTGGTCCCTGTAGCCAACTGCAGTAGTCAATATTCTGCATGCACTTCCTTATCGAAATGGCACTAATCCACCAGTTCGAGACTGATATATCTATAATTTGATCCAAGGTTAATCAAAATAGAAACACCTTGATCACAAATCTTACCTTCTATCTCGATAATGGATGTCTGGTGGTATACTTTCTTATTATCAACTACTGCATAGATCAGGGGAATTCTATTACCTACATCCTCAACTATATCTACCTCCTGAGTACTGTAAATTTGAGACCTTCCACCCCAACACAATGGAAAATAATTATTGCAATGATCTCTACCGCAAATCAAAAACTTTGATGGTTCTCTGACCTTTATTCTGCTGCTTTGAAGGTTGAGACACACGTCCTTTCTCAGCTACATTAGACATCTTATGAGGAGCTATATTTTCCTTATCACCTACATCTTAAAAACTTCTTCACTTCTTGGGCCATTTTCCTTTTGTCTTCTCATTACCCTTCTAGCCATGCTTGAACTTAGGCTTTCACTTTAACTATTCATAACAATGCTTCAACTTCCTGATGGCTTCCTCCAATGACTGGGGCTCATCAAACACAATCTAGTCCTGGAATGCTAATGGAAATCCGTTGATGGACCTTCTGATATTTTCTTTCTCATCCTTGAGATATGGCATATATCTCAATAGCTCTAGAAGTATGGTTGTATATTATTCATATGACATGGAACTCCTCCTGATATCATACAATTCCCTAACCTTTCCATCATAATACTTCTTATACATGTACTTATTTCAGAAGAGTCCTTCAAATTCTTCCCAATTCAACTTCTCTTCTCTGATTCCCCTGACATGTCTGACGTCTTCACACTAGATATTTTCTTTTCCTTTGAGATTGAAAGTAGCTATCTTGGCTTTCATATTCTCTGAGTAATCATGAAGTTTGAAAATTTTCCTCATTCCAGGTAGCCATGCTTCTGGATCTTTTGATCTAATCATCTCACCATCAAAAGTAGGAGTCCTGGCTTTCATGAATTCCTTTGGAAAATATCCGTTCTCACTCCTCCTATGATGTTGGTGGTAATGTCTCATAGAAGTAGAACTAAAATATAATCCATGCATATTATCCCTCCTCTCAAGTGTATACAAGAGTCTTCCATTCTTTACTGTTATATCATCCCTATTCATCCTTTACCTTTTCTGAGACCTGGTTCCATTTGTGCCAATAGTATTTTCTTCCTCTCTATCTCCATGTCTAGTTCCCAGTTTTCCGTGCTTTTGTAAATGTAAAAGGCTTTGAAGAATAATTGCATTAACTTGAGCTTTCTTTTCTTGAGATTTTGCAAGCATTTCTTGGGCCTCAATCAATCATTCATTATCATATTTACAACTTATGATCTATACCTTCAAACTTCTCAATGTATTTACTAGATCATGAGAGTCCCCCTCTCCCTATTGTTCAACTAATTTCTCCCATCCCACTGATTTCTCTTTTGTATGTATGGGGAGCGATATTAACTGTAATCCACCATTCCACTCTTCATCTCTTAACCTTCTATTTTCTTGTAACATACCACTATTAGATAAATTAAAAGGCATAAACAAAATATTACCTCAATTTACTACTGGTGAGGCTATTACATCTCCATGGAATGTAGATTAGCACGATACATAATAATAATATTAGGAACATATAAGTACATGCATAAATCAAATACTAGAACAACATTAATAATAAAATAACTGCCATGCATGCATGATAACTTATAGATCTATATACCATCTACATTTACCCTGAGGTTTAGTGTTGTGAACCTACCTTTGATACTACTCTATAACCCGCCACCCTGTATTTACCCACTTTTACAAGCTCATCAAGATAAACATGAGCTGAGAGTTACTATGCATGACCCAAAATCCAAGATCATGTTATGGAAATGGGGTCTACTTGTCCAAAACCTTCTATAACACCAAAGAACACATGATCACATAAACATCATACAAAATTTATCTAGTGGTCAGTTCCCTGAGCATATCCCTCTCTTCAACCTAGATTCATAGCCCAACCATATGCATGAAGGCTTGCCAACATGGCTAAAGGGCTCCAACCACATGGATAACCTTCCTTCAGTGCAACTATGGCCAAAAAATCCCTAAACTGAGAGTTTGGCCACAGATATTGTTCTATATTTGTAGGGCTAGCCTACAGGCCAACTGCCCAGGTTTTTCCAAAAATTTCAAGATTCTATTCTTAGGCTCAAATATTTCCCAAGCTTTCCTAACACATATGAATAATTTATATAAATACTTGGAAAACATGGTATGTGTGGGTCATGAATGCATAATTGTTCACTATTTCATTAGTTTCATCATATGTTTATCAAGAAGCCTTACTTCCCTCTCAAGCTAGCTGCAAAAAACACTTAATAGCTCATGAATTCATATAACTATTCAATAGCTTGTCATACCATGAACCAGATCAACGACAAGAACATATCATATAATAAGAAGTATACCATGCATGTAACCAACATTTAATTGGAATGACGCCATGAAAAATCATTCATATAATCACACATTAAACCAACAATTGTGCTCATTAGTCTCAATAAACAATAACATGTATTAACATATGCATAGTTCCAACCAAGTCAGGGACTTTCACCTACCACTTGATCATAGATTGGGTTGAACCAAATATTTCTTCTAGCTAATCACCCTAGTGCCATATTCCAACCATGAATGTGGGATCACATGGGATAAATCAAAACATAACCATACAAGGAATCTAAACAAAAACCACCTCCACCCTCATACCACAATGATTTCACCCAATATCAAGTCTAAAAATCACCAAAACCAATACAAGCTTAGATTCCTCGGAATTTCTTCACCATACCCAAAGGAATTTTCCTGTCTTGACCCACCTATAAAGAGATTTCGAGAGAAAAACATCTCCACCCTCAACCCTTGGGATTTTCCTAGGACCACCTCAACTAGGATCCAAAATCTATCAAAAATTCAAAGCTCAACCAAATGGAGAACCAACTACATCATGGATATCCAGGAAATGGCATAGGAAAGGTTGTACATAAGTATCAATCCAGGAAAATATCCATGCCAATGACAAAAAAAACTAGTAAACCAATGCATAAACCATGCATTGTAATCCTACCAATATAAATCGACTTGCACACTATTACCTACAAAAAACCTCATGTTGGTTTCTCTTTCTCTGCTTGATTTGTTTCCCTTGCTCATTGATGTCCAAGTCTTCCTCTTAGCAGCCACACAAATTCCTCTTCTTCTCCTTGCCTTCCATGTTTGTTCCTTGCTTGTGTCCCAAGTTCTCCCAAGTGCTCCCAACTGATATCTCCCTTATTGTAGTGTTCTCTCTCTTTTTCCTCTCTTTTTTCCCAAAATAGAATGCTAGAATGATGTCTCTTTAATTTATTTATTTTTCTTTTCCTTTTTCTTCATTTTCCTTTACATACATATTATTTTACTATATTTCTCTCTTTATTGTCTCTTCCTCTTCCCCACTTGCTAAAGTAGAATTTCATTCATTTTATTTTATTTTTTTGCATCTTTTCCACATGTCCTTGCTAGCCTGTAATAAATAATTTTCCATTTATTTCCTTTTGCCTCTTGCCAATGCCAATGCCAATTTCCATTGCCAATAAATAAATAATTAACCACAAGTAGATCCCAATATAATGTTTTCTCCCTCATTCATCTTAGAATATGTGTGCAATGACCTTGGTTTTATTTATTTACCTGGAAAGTTAATCTGGGGTTGTTACTCTTTTCTTAGTTTGAATTATTTTCCTATTAGGTATAGATGCAATTTATTAACGACATGTAGTATGGCCAACATTTATTTCTCATAGATGGGTCTGAGTAAGTTATTTCCATTAAGTTCACTACTTTTAAAGTGAGTGGGTCTTCCTTCTTGCATCAAAGCTACACCAATGCCATGGACAGAGGCATCACACTCCACAATAAATATTTTTTTAAATTCAAGCATTAGCAAGATGAGATTTTTACACATAGCCTTTTTAAGTTCTTCAAACAATTTGGTTTCTTCTTTATTCCAAGAAAATTATTCATTCTTCAATACCTTTTTAGAGGTGTTTCTATTTTCCCACACTTCTTCACAAATTTGCATAATATTGATGGACCTCCCAATCAGGTAAAACATAAGGCCTGTCTAAAATTCCCTAGGCGCATAAAGGTTGTATTAAACCTTTATTGTGCACTTAATAATGATTTCTTATATTAAATAAGTTCTTAGGAAGTTTTGAAAGATTTATCATACTTTATGTGCCTAATATGCTTATGATGCAGGATATAGCAAAGATTTGGCACATATCATGAGGATATCCAGTCATAGAGATTTATGGGACCTATCCCCTACTACGGGAAGATCAAACTCAACTGGCTTCAAGCACTAATAACTCCTTCCTGTATTTATGAGGTCACTCAAGGAGAATTATCCCGCTTTTAAGGAGTTTTGGAGAGAAAGAAATCCTCCTCTCAAGCAGGCTTCCTTTCATTGATCTTGGATAAATAGAGTGCTCAAGTAGCCCATTAGGAGTTAGAGGAAGAAAGATCTTAGGAGTTTTTCAATTCTGCAACTTTTCATGTACAAGAAGTTTTTCTGATTAATGAAAGACATCTTTGGTTCCTAGACTATTGTTCCTTCAGCGATTCGAGATTTCTTCAGTTAGATCCCACCCTAGGTATTCATGACCCCTTTGATATTATTATCTTTCATGCACTTCTTCATTTCACAATTTTCATTCTTGGGTATTGTTTTATGCAGGATTAATTAGTGAGACTTTTTACAATATTTTTTTTCATAGTACTTTGAGGATTATATGGTTGTTTTAGTAGTGGATATCTTACATATCAAGCATCTATTTTCATGCATTATGTTCACTTAGGTTGTTGATTTTTAATTTTTGTTCATCATTTATGTCTGTTGTAATTGTAAAATTCCTATTTTGTAGAGCTACAAGAGACTCTACTATCACCTATTTGTTGAATAAATCCTTCTTTCATCGTCACAATTATACATAAATGCACGATTCATCATTTTTTAGCCTCCCCTTAGCTTATTTTTCCTTCAAACCACATCCTTAGCATGTTTTCCTGCTCACTGGGTTGTGTTTTGTAGAAAAATAAGGATTCATGTAGAAGTTTGCATTTTGTGTCTAAAAATCATATAAATTTACATCCAACTCATCGTTAATCTTGTTTGATGAGTTATAGTGTCATTGGAACCCTGAAGATGGAATTTACAATCCAAGAGACCAAGTAGATCCTTTGACCTAGTTTCTATATAAATTGTCCTTTTCTTGCGAAATTAGGGTTTGATGTTTACATGGTTTATTTTAGTTTTGAGTTTACTTTCTTTGTACAAAAAAATAGATAAGATTTTGTTTCATCATAGTTATTATGGTCTATTTACTTTTCATGCATATAACGTAGAGTTACTTATTTCATTTCATTTCCCGCAATCCTGAAATTTTCCTATAACATAGGATATACAGTATGGTCTCTCGATAATTAGATCCCATCTCAATGTTTTCATTTAATTCGGCAAAGGAAAAATATAAGTACATGTTACACACATATTTTTGTCAATTATTAATTTTGTATGAACCCTGGGTTAATAATTAAAGTTGAGGCACTTAGGTGGTGTGGTATAATTGTTACAATATTGAGGGCCATCACCTTTTGGTGCTTGTTGTAGCGGCTACAACACCCTCCAAAATTTTTTCTTGCAATTAAATTTTGGAGCCTTCCTTGTTCTTTCCCTTTATGGTTGAAAACACTTGAGTTGATTCCATGATCTCTCTTAGAATATTTTCACCCCTTTTGCTTGTTTGGTCAACTATCGTCTTTTGGCATGTTTGATTGTTTGACATTGTTTGCGGTCCTTTTCTAGTGATTTCGAAGGCTGGTATTTGTGTATTCAAGTTGTACCAACTATGAAAACATGTACTGCACTCATACACAAAGTTTTAAGAACTGTCAAACAAGTGTCATCACGGTCATCCTAAGTCCACCCTAAGTGTCGCACTTATCGCTTTTGTCCTAGGACAGTCTCACAGAGGGTAATGATTTGTCTTATTGTTTCAGTGGTCTATGTTGTCACGTCAGTGAATTATGATAAGTGTGTGATCACAAGTTTAAGTTCCTCACAAGTTCACCTCTCTCCCACACTTATTCGTTTCCATGAAAATCCTTCTACCAGGGGAAACTCACCTTCACTGGACCCTAACTAAACTATGCACTGTGCATTCTCAGCCTCCAGTGATTAAAACTTTTTTCTTGGAACTGTATAGTGCACAATCAATGTCTGCCAAGGTAGCTGCATTGTGTAATTCCAGAGCTGAGTAACTTGCTTTCATCCCTAGAATTGCACAGTTACTTGTCGTAGTCTGACCTGAACTATACATTTTGCCAGATCATTCATCAAGCTTCTTCCCTTCCTATTGGAATCCCACAATGCACATAATACCAAGCCTTCCTTTCCTCCAAGAATTGTGCAAAATTGCCTCCGTAGTGTCCTCCCTCATCTGAGACTCACTAATCTGAAGAACTATGAAGACCTATCTTCCCAGGCCTCTTTGCTGCCCAATCCTACCTTGTCTCTGAAAATTGTGCAATCTTGCCTCCCGGTGTCCTCTGCACAATTTTCACCAGTAGTAAGGACTGTGCTCTGAAGTTCCTCATCCAAGCTTGAGCTGCACTCTATGGAGTCTCAGTGACCAACCTTGTTACAATCCATTTGGGCACATCAAATCCCAACATTTAGATTAGTGTTTTATGGCTCATCAAACCCTAATTTTAGTTGCTTCATGCCCTAAACAAGTCACCCCTTTGAATTCCTCCTTCCGAGATAGTTTCATGACTAGAAGACATCCAAAAATAGCCTCTAGAGGGACCAGCGTAGGTAAACCCTTGTAAAGGTGCACTGTAGAGCAGTTGAGTCTACTGCCAGGGTGCTCTGCAGAGCACTTAGGCTTCCTTTCACCTGCATTGGGCGAGAATGAATGAAATTCACAAAGGGTTTGGGGAATATTCTTATCTTTTGGAGTCATCTAGAAGGTTCCCTCACTTATCAAATCCTATGAGCTCGAAAATTGATGAGGAATGAGTTAAGGTGCATCCTATCCTCTCATCCCTTCCTCCGTGGAACTAGTTCTAAGTATGGAAGGCCATTCAATGCCACCATTTATGACAAAACCTCCTTCATCTTCCTATAAATTGACCACTCATCTAAGCGATCAGGGGCTAGATTATATTGAATTGTAAGGAGATAATGTTGCTATGATATTTGGCTTTGAAGCAAGTATTGTAATGCTACAAGTTTGTCATGCTTTTGATGTGATGTGGATGGGATCCATGTTGGAGGAATGGCTTTGAATCAGACACCAATGGTTCTAATTCCTTCTTCTATCTACTAAAGTGTTTGAACCATTTTCCCATATGTTTGTATTGTTTGATAATTATTATACATGTGAATTGTATATGATTCCTTTCACTTATATTCAATAGATCGTGTGCTTTGATTGATTCTTTCTTTTCTATTGTGTTTGCAAGGTACTTCTCAAGTGTATTAAGTATTGGAAGGAGCAACAAAATCGATACAAGGGAGACGAGAGGAAAGCGGAACTACAAGTAGGTCTTCTTATCTTCTTATATTATCTATTGCTTATAGACAAGTCTAAAACACTTTAAACTATTATTCTAGATACAACTACTTATCTAGGGAATTAGTATTTATCCGTAGATACCAAATTCTCCAAAACGAATTGGTGAATCCACTGGGGAAGATCCTCTTTGCTAGTAGCTTATCCACCTCCTAAGACATCCTTGTAGACCTTATTTGTGTTCATAGATTGTAATTTAGCTATTTACATTGAAAAATTGGTCAAAATTGTGTCAAATTGCCTCTTGAAATGGCTTACTGTCACCAGCGCAGGCTTGTGAGGGACACACTACGCTACAGAGCGCCCTTGGCTTAGGGAAAGTTCTCTGAAGCACACTATCTCCCACTCTAGGCTACGCTGATCCTCCTAGGATCAGTTTCCCACCTTTGGAAAGTGTTTTTGCCAACTTTTCTCTATTTGTTTGTTTGTTGATTGATCAATGAATGTTATGTCTTAGAAAATAAGTTTCTATCTCTTGGTCTAGCCCAACTTTGATTGGATTTATTAATTTTTCTTAATTTTTTCATTGTCATTATCGATCGATAGTCAAAATTAGAATATAATTGATTAATCTTCATCCAAAAGAAAGTGTCATAAAGTCTTCTCTTCCTTTGAATTAGAACTGTCATAAAAGTCTTTGTTCTTATGAAATATTGATTGATTGTATGTGCATATTTCCTTTTATTCATATTCACATTAGGGAAAATCGAAAATAAATACATGCATGTTGCATTGAAAAAGTTTGTGCATGTTCATACGAATAGTGTAGCGAAATTGCATTTAGATTGTGCTCTTTACTCTTTGATCACAAGAAATCTGATTGCTCTATCCCTATGTAACTAGGATTTTCATCGCTAAATTTAATGAAAAGAATGCTTATCATGATAGTTGCATTCCTAGGAATTTCAGAATACATCACATGGTGAACTTGAAAGACAAATTCCTAAGCAAGATCAACTTAAAATTAACATCAATTTACCTAGTGGAGAATTGTCATTAATGAGAACATTTAGTGGTTCTAGGCTAGAGACATGTTCTGATGTTGTAAAACAAAGTAGTTGTCGCTAACTTGTCTGCAATACATCCCGAGTGTGATACCTTATTCCACGTACGTGAATATATTGTAGCTCATCCATGTACCTTCGGGTATATAGGGCAATGTTACAATATGTAAAGTATATGGGAATACTCTCACTGTGCGGTTTTGCATTAGACAATGCTTACACAGATTGGGCCTCCACGTACCTTCGGGTATATATGGAAGGACAACTCTAGGTTGCTATCCATCCTTAAGTAACCGAGTCGGCCACCTTGTACACTGTGATACACCAAACACAGCATTCGAGGAGATTTCCTGCCTGTACTTCTTGGTTCGTCAGGAGGTATTTTGCAGCTCACAGTTGCTTGGTAAACCTTTTTCCTAATATACCCCTTTTGTTTATTTCTTTTTTGATAATAAAATTAATCAGAAATCGTGGAGGAACATCAACCTTTACCCCGCCATCCGCAGAGAATAGTGAGAAAACCGCCTTTGCTGCCCAAAGCTACACCTATTCGGTCAAAGAAGTCTTGCTTAACTGAGTCTAGTACATCAAGAACTCCTAGTTCTTCATCTAAATTACCTGAATCATCCATTTCAGTAAGTACTGAGACTCCAGTTACTCCAACCATTTTTGATACATCCGTTTCTGAAGAAGAAGTTTCACAATTACCTGAGGACATTAGCACTGATCCTAGTGAAACAGTAACTGAGGTTGTTCAACAACAAAATTGATCCTCAACTTGAAGTTACTCAACAAGAAATTACTTCTGAACCTGAATCAGTTCAACCAAAAGTTAATCTAGAACCTTTCCCAGTTCAAACAGAAGTTACATTTGAACCTGAAATTGTTCAGGAACCTCTTTCTAAAACATTTCTTCATTTACCCGAACATCTAGACTTCGAATTTGAACATTCAAAAGTTGTTACTTTACTGGAAGACGATCAACCGGTTACCCCTCAGACATCAGTAACTACTGAAACTTCAACTTTATCAACACCAGAAATCTTTTACGGACCAGATGGTGAAGTTCTTCCACTGGGTTTAATTGCTATAGAGGAAGAATTGGAAGAATATTCTACACCTAGAACCCCATTCCACTTTGGATCTAGGATTTATCTTTACCCTCATACTCCTCATTTTACTGCTCTGTTTGATCCTGCTTATTTTCAAGTACCCGTCGATTCTTTAGGACAACTTTTGGGTCAGTTAACTATGGCTGAAAAACCATCAACATCCCAGACTATATCATCTAATGTAGTTGTAGCAAAATCTTCTATTGCAACCTCTTCGATGTTTTCTACCACACCTGTGTCGCACCTATATGGTGAATCGTCCATCCCAGTTGGTTACCAATATTTATCTGGAACCCACTCAGGTGTTGCTTCTACACCATGGTCATCACCCATGTCCTCAACCAAAATTCTACCTGGTTCTTCTCTAACAGGAACTCAATAGTTTGATCCTACATACCAATATCAATATGGGAAATCTGGTCAACAAAGACCTATGTATCCATTAAATATTGGATTTCCACCATATGGAGAGAAATATGCTTATTAACCATATCCTCCTTATTCTGGAGGATCGTCATATGGTAATATACTGCAGTATGTAGGTCAACTTGGAATTAGAGTTTGTCAATAGCAACCAACAATGCCATTTCAACCAAGGCTTGTGTATCCAACACAGCCAATGCAAACTATGTCATCTATTCCTACTACACCTATTGTTACTACTGTACCTTAGTCACAAGTTCAAACTATTGTATCTCAACCGGTACAATTTGGTCCTTCTACGCCGCAACCACAAGTTTCGAGTCAAGAAGTTCAAGTTTCTCAGGTTGTTGTACAAAAACCACTTGTTTCTGGGGTTCAACAATAACCTCAGGTTAGTATACCCTTATCTAGACTGACCCAAGCTTACACTGGTATAGTTTATTCACATCCTAGCCAACCTTTCGTTGATGGGAAATAACAACTGTTAAATCAACAACAGTTGTACCAACAACAACAACAACAGTTGATTCAACAATCGTGGTAGCCTCAATTTCAACAACCACAATTTCAGCAATTCCAACACCAATTTGGACTTGCCCAATAGGCTCAACCTGGGTTTGGACAATATCAAGCTTACCAAGGTCCTGGTCAACAAGGCTTTGTAGGTTATGGACAACCACAAATTCAAACTGGTTATCAACAACCACCTTATGCCGAGTTTGTTCAACAACAACCTTACCAAGGTTATCAAATGCAGATGCCCTATGTTGGTATTTAAAGACCTATTGCTCAGAAAATTCCATCATATCCTGGGTATGCTCAACCTGACCTGAATCAACAGTTGCCATTTGTAGTAACTTTAGAATTACCAGATTTAAATCGGCTCACTAATGATCCAATCTTATATGCACCTTGGTGGTCGATAATTCATCATTTACATTCTGACATTCCGAAATTCAATGGAAATCCTAGAGAAGATCCATCTGTTATCGGGAAATCTAGTGTCCACTCGGAGCTGCTAGTCCCACTAAGACTGGTAGCTATCTTAGAAACAAACAAACTAAAACTACTTTCGCTTTCCTTTATGAGAAGTAGATAAGAGGGGAACAAAGGACACCAACCTCAGTCTTGCACTTGGTTCCTTGCTTGGTTCCTCTCCCTTCTGACAGATCCTTGCCGCTTTTCCTTCATCTACCCAGCTTCAAAGAGCACCTGTGGAATCAAAGCAGCATAATACTATTGAAGAACAGAGATCTACAATCATAAACAATATAGGACCAGATATATATTGACCACACAAATGCATATATCATCAAACATACAAGAATGTGGAGGAAAACTTGAATAGCTTTATTAATATCAAGAATAGCAAAGAGGATTACAACCAATTGTTTTGACCCAGTGTCATCCTCCCAGCATGAAATCCTTTCTTCACCTCATGAAAAGCTTAGATCACCAAACACTATGATATTCCACCAAGAAACCAATGACACTTCCTTACAAGATACAAAATTCTAGCCTTCGGATCTCTGGGATGAGGGATCCATATATAGATGAATGCAGGGGGGTGAGTCAGATTCTAGGATTTTGATTAGTGTCTTCTCTCTGATAGTTCTTGATTCCACTTGGAGATTGATGATCTCTTACTCATCCCTGGGCGAATTCAAAGAGGCAAGTGTCATAGGAAAAGTTTCTGGAAGATTCCATGACGATCCACCGTGTAAACTATCTCTGCCATTTGTCTACTCTTGCCCATTGCACCCTATAGAAGGGCTTTCCAGTATGCATCACAACCTTTACACTAGGTAGGTGAGATGCATCGCACTCTCTGCACTGGGTAGTCTGTATGGTCCAGCATTGACCAGTTCTTAGTAGTTTTTTGTGGAGAACTTCTGGGAGATGATGTAATCAGCTGACCTTGTTCCTTTGGGGTGTGAAGCAACACTTTTAGGGACTTAGGAGACTGATTTATGGAAATGTATGATTGGGGTTGCAGTGCCCAAAAATTTCTATAATAGTTTCCCCCTAAAGCATGAGGTCGTTAATATTTTGATGTCGGGTGAAATGCTTTATCATGAGGATCCAATGTTTTTTCAAGCTGGAAGGTGACCTGTAATAAGATACAATACAATACATTATCTTCATAATGTTTTTCATGATCTAGTTGAGGCAGGCATTCCCATGCTCAGCTTTATAAATTCATTTTCATGTACATAAGACAGACAATCGTCTGTGTGGCAGACTGGTGATTCTGATAGAGCCATCATCCTTTGATTCAGATGATCATTTGTGTAGCAATGATGTACAATTGATGTCTTTATTTTCCTAAATATATCGCAGCCCAGATGGATGAAACTAGATCCGGGGTCTTAAAACTCGTCCAATCTTCACTCAAAGTACAAGTCGATCCATGTGAAAGATGTTCTAGAGTCGAACATGGAAATACATCGCCTGATTACCAGTCAATGATGTAAGATATTAACAAGTGCGAGAGGAATCACCGATAATGATGATGACCCTCAAGGTACTACAGTACAATTCGTGTGGAGTGAAAAGGGACTTGGCGTCGAACACCATGCAAAATCTTTCGGTCAAAGGCCATTGATGTAAACCTATCGCCGGAAGTGAGAAACTTGCCATTGAGGCATGCAAGCTTCAAAGTATTGAAAGGGTTGTTCCTAAGTCGACTTCTTGGATAATGAGCTGATGTCGACAAGAAGCGACCTGTCGTAGGAGGGCTTTAATGAATCCCACATCTACGACATGGAACAGAGTAAATGACTTCGGAGATGAAAACAATATGATGATACAGGGTTCAGGATGGCAGTCATGAAAGAATGGAGCGTGAATGTATTGCAGCGGATGAGACACAGGTGAATTCTCTGAGCGACTTCTCTTGAACATACCAGCAACACTGACATGGATTGGTAGCATTAACCCCAAATATGGATGGTGCGATGGACCAATGGTGATGTGACCGGTGAACAGAATAACCCAACCCGACTAGGATGTGGAGTGAAAGTGTCATGTTCAAGAGTGACTTGCTACCAATAAAGTTTCTTCAAGTTTCCTTCCCAATTTTTCCCCGGTCATTACTGACCAGTACCTCTTTATTTTTGTCATTCTTGAGGAGGATAACATATGCTTGTTCTATAATTTTCCCTTCGGGCAAACCCGTCGTTATGTTTTAACGAGCCTAGTGACAATGAAACTCGTTCTTGTCTACATGGACAAGTTTGTCACTATTTGGTTTTAACGAGTTTAACGACAAAGATAAGTCGGTCCTTTTCAATTTTAGAGAGTCTGAAAGGGACATAAAGGAAACTCCAATAATCCTTTTTCGTCATATAATCCCTTAAGTCCGAAAAAGTATAAAATAATACGAAAGGGATGAATTTTTAGCAATTTTAACGAGCCGAACAAAACAAGCGCTTGATCTTTTTGTGTAATAATCGCTCAGGTCCAAAATGATTAAAATCTAGAGGAGGGATAACACTTTCGGTCGCTTTAACGAGCTGGAGAGACCAATCGCTCGGCAATCTTTTCATATTTTACGAGTTAGGTGAAAAGAGCTTAAAGGAGACTTGTCTTTTGAGGAACGAGTGATAATTTCAGGTAGCAGCTGATTCCAGGTAAGGTTTGGAATTTTCCAATCATAGCAGTGTCACAAGGATGGCTAACAGGATCACTCTTCGCAGCTGTTCCTCAAAAGGGGTAAACAATCAAATGGAGATGAATGATTGGCTAAAACAGAGTGGAGGTGATGATGAGAACATGACCAAGGCTCAAAAGTTGATGATAATGCATTCACAATGGTTATTTACTGGGAATTGGTTCATTTTTTAATGAGCTTAAACTCTGGGGGAAACATTTGCTCATTGCTTAGGTTTAATTTTTAATGAGCTTGAACTTCACATAAAAACTGCTCGTGCCAGTTGTATAATAAGGATGTCTCATCGATAGGTTCAATTTTTAGGGAGCTTCCACCATTCGAAACTTTGCTCCGGATCCTTTCATTATGCAAGCTAGGAACGACCAATCCTACGAGTTTAAAGGGTTGAGAAACTACAAACTAAGAAAATAAATGGTCGCTCTTTACTTTCAAGCAAAAAGGTTTGCATGCCCCCAGGCATAGCGAAGTAGAGTTTCTAGGTTACCATATGAAAGTTCTCACATTCTCAAGATTGCTTCATCTGCGTTGCAGACAAAAACACTTCCTTGGCGATGTCTACCAAAATAGACAAAGGTGAGTGGCGCGGTCACCTCCACTCACATAACTTTGTCGAGGGAATCTTATTCCAGTCTAATCCCATTTTCCTAAATGGACAGGTGTGTCAGACTAGTGATATATCGTTTGCAGAAACCTACCCTATACCCAAGGTTTTGCTGCCGAAACAGACCAGGGTGCATGCCCCCTGGGTTTCAGTCATGTCCTCCCTAATCACTCGCACTCTTCAGGTGGACAGACTGGAGATTGATGAGACATTCTTTGTGTGAAAAGACCATATAGGGATGGCATTTGACTATTAGGTATGTGTGAGCCAGGGAACGAAAGCTGGTCTATGAGCTGGACCACTCGGCCTTCATGCAGAAAACACATTACTCTAAAGAGTGAGGAGATAATGGCTCCCATGCTATAAATATAGTCACGCCCAAGGAGTAGATTATAATCTAGAGGTCCTTGGACTACCATTACGTTCATATAAACGGTTTACCTTCTCAACGTTATGGGCACATTGGGAAGGATCCCTAACAGTCGACTGGTTCCTTTGTCGAAGTCCGTCAGATTTCTCATCTCAGGTAGAAGCGATGGCGAACCAGGCGCTTCCCAAGCTGTTGAGGAAAGGATACTCATGGAAGCCTCTTCATCTATGATGGTACTGACCATGATCATTTTGTAAGCTTGTACAATGATTCAGAATGGTACATTAGCTGGTAAATGGGGTTTGCCTAGTAGATTCCAATCGAAGGAAATGACTAGGTTGCTTGGAGGTGGGAACGAATAGATGACCGGATATGACTCTAAAGAACTTCCTTCCTGCGGTAAAGGAACGGGTAAATTGCCCCCATGTTCACCAGAGTCTGTGTTTACGAAAAGAATTTGAACGGTGTCATTCTCATTCTCTTTGGTGATTGTATCATCTGAAGATGGACCTTCCGAAGACAAGACCGGGTCGACTGCTGCCTCAACCTTTTGACTTTCGTCTGGTATGGACTCATTGGGTTTATCTTCAATGATAGATGCTTCGACCAACCACAATGGCGTGTCAGTCAGATTTTCAACTAGTGATGGACTCGGCAAGAGTTTCTTGTATCCAGGAGGAAGCTGTAGTGGTGAAGCATGATGGTTATCCAAAACTCTTTTAGCTTCACCTAGGAAGGGACAACGATGGATGACGTGATCACCTTCACACAGTTTACAAGGAAATTTACATTTCCTTTTCTATCCAAATGCTTCACTTTCACTAGTTGATGGTGTACTTTCAACATGATCTTCAAAGGTTGATGACACCAGATTGTGAAAATGAGGAGACCAGTCCCTTAAGATTTGAGGGATGCAAGGACAATCTCGATGATACTGGTCTCCTGTGCAAATGACACATGGAGATTTAGGCTTGGATGGTGTAGTGTGCGGATTTTCACTAGACGATGCCCAGTTACCCCTTTTCACCTTTGGCTCCTTCTTCTTCTTCTCTTTCTTCTCCTTCTCCTTCTTCTCCTTCTTAGTTACTTGACTTTTGGCTTTACTAGCTTTATCAAGCGAAGAGGAAGGAGGAGAGGGAGAATCAGACGAAGTAGAAGGTTGGGGGGTGACTTTAGTATCGTCTAGTTGCCGACTCGATTGTTCAGGAATCACAGTGTTCTGGACGATGGAGGTCGAGAAGAGCCATATTGGCAATCCAATCATCAATCCTGGAAGTGACAATGTGGCCATACGAGGTGCACCAACATCTCCCCAAGAGGAGAAAGGACTAGGATTTCCTCCAAGGGGAAATCCTTGGTTGGTGGACTCCATTTTTCTCAACCTAAGACCAACGCGGGAATGGTGATATTATTCCGATTAAAATAAATTTTATACACTTTGATACAACTTGTTTTTTCAATTTTTAAGAGTCGAGAAAAAACAAAATATGACTCTAGTCGCCTTCGATTTTTAATGAGCCTAAAGTGACAAGTGCTCAGATGGACCTTTTCCTTTAACGAGTCTGAAAAGGAACAAAAGAGACTACTCTGGAAATCTAGACAGAGGGATTACCAAACCAATCACAAAACTGCAGAATACTTTTTACGGTATGGTAGTCAATCTTCCCGAATGTTGTTTTCAATGCATTGCATTCAATAGGGCAGCAGACACGGCTTCCTATGGATAAAGGATATAGCCTATTGTAGTCTCCCAATATATACTTGACGGTACGTGGGAACACAAGTCTGTACTGGAACTTGTAATCTCAAAGAGGAGGAATCACCCAACCAACAGTGAAAGCGACATTTACTAGGCTTTACGACGCTGGAATACGTCTCTAGCCTAGACTTCTAGATGTTGTGCATTAGGTTCCAAAGCGTTTTTATGTTCATTGAATTTATTTTACAGTTGATATTTCTTAAGAGATTTTCCTTTCAGGTTCACCACGTGGTGTTGATATACAATTCCTAAAATGCAATCTAAGATGATAAACAATTGTTTATTCTTCTTTTTGCAATGAAAATCCTAGCTACTAAAGAAAGAGAGATGATATTCTTTCAACATAGAGCTGAGAGCACACACTAGATGCACTGTCCTAAATCAAACCAACAAGTAGTCTAAATGCAAATGCACATGCATGTATTTGTTTTCATCTTTCTTAATGTGTGAATGACAAGAAGAATGCTAAGTAAAAATCTGAATTATCTTTTCAAAGCGACAGTACTAACAAATTTCTCTTCAAAAATGAAAGGAAGATAATGATGACACTTTTCTATTTTGAATTGAAAATTGCTTTCGAAACTTGAAAAACTACTAATTCAAATCAAATACAAGAGTAACTATATAATCGACCATCAAGAACAATAGAATTCTTTTCTTTGACTGAAAACGACACTTGCGACACTTTCAAATCAAAATATGACAGTTTGATTATGCTACTTTTTGTAAAAGAGAACTGTAAATGGTGCATAATACATAAAAAACATTTACAATTCTTTCCACAATGGAGGCGGAATGATGGAAAGGAAGGGGGTTTCCACAGTGGTATACTGATCACAGACAGCAAAACTCCTGAATGAAGCTGAAGAGAGTGAACACAAAACCAAAATCTGAGAGCAGAAGAGGTCTTGTCTTATCAGTGCACTTGCAACACAGGGAAAGTGCGATGCAACACACCTACTGCACATGGGAGGTGCGATGCATCTAGATTCCCAAGAGGAGAAAATGCAATGGTCCACGGACTAGACTTCAACTTGGTTCCGGGTCAAAGTTTGCAGCTCAGTTCAGGGACTTAGGCTGAGCAAGTGATGTTCAGTAAATATAAATCATAGGGGTTGATCTAATGAGGTTACTAGAGCCACCACTAGGGAAATTAGAAGGTTTGCAAATCAATTTTTTAGTTTATAAACAAAACCTGGAGATAGACTGAAGCAGCATTGATCTACTTTGCACTTGCATAGAAAATGTAGTTCGAAGGCTAGCTGGCTTGACTTCAGGCTCCGTCTGTAAGTTTATAAAACAAACAAATATAAACAAGCAAACAATATATTCGCTCCCCAGCGGAGTCGCCATTTTGTTATCAGGAAATCTAGTGTCCACTCAGTGCTGCTAGTCCCACTAAGACTGGTAGCTATCTTAGAAACAAACAAACTAAAACTACTTTCGCTTTCATTTATGAGAAGTAGATAAGTGGGGAACAAAGGACACCAACCTCAGCCTTGCGCTTGGTTCCTTGCTTGGTTCCTCTCCCTTCTGATAGATCCTTGCCGCTTTTCCTTCGTCTACCCAGCTTCAAAGAGCACCTGTGGAATCAAAGCAGCATAATACTATCGAAGAACAGAGATCTACAATCATAAAAAATATAGGACCAGATATATATTGACCACACAAATGCATATATCATCAAACATACAAGAATGTGGAGGAAAACTTGAATAGATTTATTAATATCAAGAATAGAAAAGAGGATTACAACAAATTGTTCTGACCCAGCGTCATCCTCCCAGCATGAAAGCGCTTCTTCACCTCATGAAAAGCTTAGATCACCAACACTATGATATTCCACCAATAAACCAACAACACTTCCTTACAAGATACAAAATTCTAGCCTTCGGATCTCTGGGATGAGGGATCCATATATAGATGATTACAGGGGGGTGAGTCAGCTTCTGGGATTTTGATTAGTGTCTTCTCTCTGATAGTTCTCGATTCCACTTGGAGATTGATGATCTCTTACTCATCCCTGGGTGAATTCAGAGAGGCAAGTGTCATAGGAAAAGTTTCTGGAAGATTCCATGACGATCCACCTTGTAAACTATCTTTGCCATTTGTTTACTCTCACCCATCGCACCCTACAGAAGGGCTTTCCAGTATGCATCGCACCCTTTACACTGGGCAGGTGAGATGCATTGCACCCTCTGCACTGGGCATTTTGTATGGTCTAGCTTTGACTAGTTCTAATCAGTTTTCTGTGGAGAACTTCTAGGAGATGATGCAATTAGCTGACCTTGTTCCTTTAGGGTGTGAAGCAAACTTTTAGGGACTTAGGAGCCCTTGGTTCATGGACATGTATGATTGGGGTTGCAGTGCCCAAAAATGTCTCTAACACCATCAATTCATGTCATGACCTTTCATTTATGGTGTTCATCAAACTCCTTAAATGATGATTCAGTTAGATTCCGTCTTTTCGAAAGAACACTTACTGGACTAGTTGCTAAATGGTACATCGAGTTACCGAGATCTTCTTTTGACAACTTTACGAATTTAGCCACTACATTTCTAACCCACTTCTAGTTAGCTATCAGATACGAGACTGGAATGAAACTCCTAACCAACTTTAAACAGACTACTACTACCCATATATCAGATCATATTCATGAGTGGTGATGTCATCGTCGAATGGTTAAGACATATGTTCCCGATTAGATTTTAGCTGAGTGGTTCATAAAATCCTTATTGCCATCAATCACTGAGGATGTGGCAAAAGGTGGAGTTTTCACAAAAGAGCAAGTAATTACTCGTGCCCAATACTTGGATTTGATTTACACACAATCCAACATGCTCTACGAAAAAATTCCCAATGCACCCTGACTAGCTTTCACTATTCCTCCTCCTCCAGAATTGAGTAAGGACTCTCATGTCGGTGATGGTGTGATCAGTTCTTCGAGCACACAAACAGTAGGAAAACAATCTGGTCAAACTCTTGCCATTACCAATCAAACTACCAATGCATCAGAAAATACCCTTGCTTCCGAAATTAATGCCGTGTCATCTGACAAAGGAAAAAATCAAAAGCAACCAGGAGGCAAGAAAAAGGGGAAAATAAAAAGAAATAAGATAATTCCCCTCAAGAAAAATAATCTGATTCCTCTACTTCGGCAAGGAAACTTTTTTATCCATGTATAATCTATAATGACGAGCATTTTACAAGAGATTGTCTACACCGCTCAAAGGTCTCTAAAATTTTAAAGACTTCAAACACATCAGCAGTGTTGACTGATCCGTTTCCAAACTCGGAGACACATTTGGATGTGACAAACCATGCTTTGACATCCTAGGTACTCATGTTATTCATCACAAAGCCACAAAATGAAGCTTTGGTGTCAACGAGAAACAAAGATTATGGAAATCCATCATTATCATTGAATAATCAGGCCACTGATCAACCTAATCCTTCGACTTCGACTTCATCTGAAAATATTCCACCTATTGTACCAGAATTAACAATAAAACCACCAAAGGGAGTTGTGTATAAATTGACATTTAACCCTCGATCTCGAGCAGCTCAGAACTATATCATAGTGGAAGATCTTGCTCAATCACCTTCTGCTATGTCGACACTCGAGGTGTTACAAAATTTTCCCTCCCAAAGTAGGCTTTACTATCAGCAATAGGTAGAGTAGATCCTACAGATTCCAATCTTGTGGTTTTTAACCGTGCGGAATATACACCACAGTTATTGGTGCAGTTAGCTTTCCTAATTCAAGTAAAATCTCTCAATAAGAATGTTCACCAAACTATTATTGATGAGGGGGCATCTACTTGCATTATGTCAATGAGCTACTGGAAAACACTTGGTTCACCATCATTGTCATGATCACTAACCACGTTAAAAGCTTTTGATGGAAGAACGTATACTCCTTGTGGGATTTTTAGTAACCTGCAAATTGAACTAGGGGGAAAAAAGTTACTGTTGCAGTTGAGGTAGTTGACAGACCCCTTGATTACAACATTTTACTAGGAAGGCCATGAGTATATGCTATGGTTGTTGTGGTTTCCATGTACTTTTGTACTATTGCATTCCCTCATAAGGGTGGAATCACAGTCATCGATCAGCTAACATTCTTTGCCAATAGTTCACAAGCTACAGGAAGCATTTTGTTGGTACACAGGCCCCTACCGTCACTTCAAAGTGTTGGAGTAGGTCTTTTTAAAGGTCCTTCCCTAATGGGTAATTTTACGCTACCATCACCATCTGATTTGGTGGAAGTGGCAAGAGTAGAGAGTTGCAACATGATTTCCTCCACCTCATCTGGTTTAAGTAGGATTACCAATGATTTTGAACTTGATAGTAATATTGAGGTAATGTCGCTAAGCCCCATTGAATTAGCATAGCAATCAATTTTTCAGGCTTGTGTGGCAAACCCAAATCCGCATTCACCAATTGTATGGGTAGACCGTTCGTTAGAATATGGTACTTCTTCAGATCCTTTCTCACGTATACATAATATGGATGAAGGAATCATCCAATCAATGATGAAAGGAGAAGAACCTTGGGAAGATTAGCATAATTGTTCCCATCTTCCAGATGACATCAAAGATTATTCAAATGAACTAAACCACCCTTCAGTTGTTGATTTCCTTTCGAATTCAGTTTTCATAGACACAATAGAATCTGAGCGAAACCTATCAACTATTGAAGAAATGATTTCTATTAATATTTCGACCAAGCCTACTATTATAGAGAACATTCATGTCGACAAATCTTATTCTCGATCAGAACTCGATAGTTACCATACTCTCTTTTGTGAATTTAGAGATATCTTTGCATGGTCTTACGAGGAGATGGTGGGCATCGACTCTAGTATTATTGAACATGAAATAAAAATGTACCCTGATGTCAAGCCAATTCGACAGCAGCGTCGACCTATTAATCCAAAGAAAGGCACTGCAATTAAAGTAGAAGTTGAAAAACTTTTGTGGGTTGGTTTTATTTACCCTGTACCTCTTACTGACTTGGTTTCCAACCTTTTTCCTATCATGAAGAAACAAGGGACAATTCGATTGTGTGTCGATTATAGGGATGTAAATTAGGCATGTCCAAAGGACAATTATACTACTCCTTTTATCGACCAGATTATTGATGAATGTGCCAGATGCGAAATACTCTCATTTATGGATGGATTTTCTGGCTACAATCAAAGTAATATCTACCCATAGGACCAATCGAAAATAGATTGCATTTTTCTATGCAGCACATTCGCCTATATGAAACTTGTATTTGGTTTGAAAAATGCAGGGGCCACATTTTAGAGGGCAATGAATTATGCCTTCCATGATGTCAAGCACACTGTTCAACCTTACCTTGATGATCTACCAGTTCATTCACAAAAGTGGACTGATCACCCGCAACATTTGAGAGCGATATTTTTACGGTGCCGAAACTAGAAGATATGACTCAATTCGAACAAATGTGTGTTTTGCATTGGTTCTGGTCGATTGCTCGAATTTGTAGTGTTTAGAGAGGGGATTTGACTCGATCCATTAAATGTTCACGAAATTCTAGATTTTCCTCCACCTTCAAGTCTTTTAAAGTTACAAAGACTCCAAGGGAAAGAAAGCTTCCTGGGGAGGTTCATTCCTAATTACGCTGAGATGGCTAAAGGTTTTACACGTCTTTTGAAAAAGGAGATACCCTTTCATTGGGATCAGTTTGAGCAAGCTTCCTTTGATGCTCTTAAAGATACCTTGATTAGAGCTTCACTATTATATTTGCTAAATTACCAAAACGACTATTACCTGTATCTCGCCACTGCAGATACAACCATTGGCATGGTTTTAGTCCAAGAAGAAAATGGGATTGAACATCTGATTTATTACTTGAGCTGAAATCTCAATGATACAAAAGGTAAGTACTCTTATGTCGAAAAACTAGCTTTGGTAGTCGTGCAAGCTGTTCAAAGATTTCGCCATTACATCCTGCTACGGAAAACAACAGTCATTTTGGATTGCAACCCTATGACATACATTTTGTTACGTCAATTGTTGTGGGGAAAATACTCAAAATGGATAGTTATTTTATAGGAATTTGATTTGGAATTCATCAAGTCCAAATCAAAGAAATATCTAGTTTTTATAGAGTTACTTTGTGACCTTTCCTCGACCTCCATGGATTCAACATCTGAACCATCAATTTTGGATGAGTCTTTTTTTCTAATATCGTCATCTGATGCGTGGTATGGAGATATACTGATCTATCTCCAGACCAAACTTTCTAACTTGATACCTCTCACTCGCAATAGCGACGTATTCGTTACCAAGCCAAAGATCATCTAATCAATGGCAACACTCTTTACCGTTGTGGTATCGATACGGTTTTACGGAGGTGCCTAACACATGAGGAAGCTGAGAAAGCATTAAATGATTACCATTCAGGTGCTTGTTGTAGAAACTTATCTGGATATGCGACCACACAAATAATTCTCTATGTTGGTTACTTCTGGCAAACTATATTCAAGGATTGTATTATTTCTATCAAAAGTTGTCATGCATGTCAGATATATGACCAAAAAACTAGATTACCACTTGCACCATTGTATCCAATCATTGTTGTTGGCCCATTATCCAAATGGGGCATTGACTTTATGACATGTAACCCCACCTCGGCCGGGGGGTATGGGTATATTATAGTCGTTGTTGACTATTTTACCAAATGGGCCAAGGTGATGCCAACATTGAACAACAATGGCGAAATGGCTGCTCTTTTCTTTTTTAACCATGTGGTTGCCTGGTTTGGTGTACCACAATCCATAGTTATAGATCATGGGTCACATTTTCGTAATCACATGATGGCTGAGTTGACTGCTAAGTCAGGACAGTCACATGATAGTTCTACCCCTTATTATCCGTAAGCAAATGGACAAGTTGAAGCTATCAACAAAGTCCTGAAGTGGATGTTGCAAAGAATGGTAGGGGTTCATAAGAGAAATTGGCACCTAATCTCATGCTCTACCTTGTGGGAATATCGAACCTTGGGGAGAAATATAACTGGATTCACACCCTTTCAGTTGATGTATGGTTTGGAAGGAATCTTACTGATACAATGTGAAATTTCATCACTCAAACTCGCCATTGACCTGTTACCCGACACTTCTGAAGAAGAAGCGCGTTTCTTGGAATTAATCCATCTGTATGAGACCCATCATAATGCCACATTGGCTAAAGAAGATCATAAAAAATGTATTAAGGTGCAATATGATAGAAATATTAAGCCTTGTATCTTCTTAGAAGGGGACCTGGTCTTGCTTTACGATTAGGAATCTGATAAACTTGGAGTAGGGAAATTCGAACCAATGTGGATGGGTCCTTATATTGTCAAGCGTGTTCTGGCAAAAGGTGCCTACGAGTCAATAGATTATGATGGGATTCCATTGTCACATCCCTGAAATGGGTTGTACCTCAAATGTTACTATGCTTGATTAAGTGTAGTAAAACTCACTGTATATATGCTTTCATTGCATGTGTGTGTGTGTGTATCTTTTAGAGATTTTTATCTGGTTAGTAATCCACTTTGCATTTGTTGCAGATGTCGGAGTCTTCGGAACCTTTTGTTGGTTACGCTGATGGTGCTAGTCATAGTACACAGAACTTGTCTTCTGCAGCATGGGCTATTTTTGCTCCAAGTGGCGAGTTAGTGAGTTTCCAAGGGATTTGTATCAGTCGATCGACAAACAACATCGTTGAGTATAGCACATTGATTGAACTACTCTTTGATGCTATTTCACTTGGCATTTTCCGAATCATCGTTAGGTTGGACTCGCAACTCGTTTTACTACAACTAGCAAACATTTATACTGTCCGAAATCCAACAATTTCTCGTATGTTCCTTAGAGTTTGTATTTTGGAAAGACATTTTGAACACATTCAATATCAACATATTTCTAGAAATATTAACACATTAACTGATTCTCTATCAATTATGTGTTAAATAGACATTTGCGACACATGTAAAAGTAATATTTTCAATTCACATCATCAATTGAATAGGATTGCATATAACCGTAGGAAACTCTGAAAGTAAAATAGATAGGTGTTTTAAATTTTTTTACAAAATTTGTGTCCAAGACACGTTTGGTCATCTGACCCAAAAACTCAAAATGCATGCAAAACATCCTAAGTAGATCTAGTGGTGCCCATGGTAATAGGTCACGGCCTATGCTATCATGCGCAAAAGCCTTGCCCAATGACTAGGAACACCAATAGTGTGGCACTGCAACCTCATAGGTAACTCCTCGATCCGAACATCCAAAATACCAAGGGTTAATCCCTATATGTGATCCTGCAACTCTGCTAAGGTCTCGGCAAAATCTAAGTCCTGGAGAACTACTCTCCCAATATTTCTCTGCACTAGCCCACCTACAACCTATTGGTATCCCACAAGTCGATCAGTACCCACATCTGCATACATAAGAGTAATTTCAGTTTAGTCTTGGAAACATTAAAAAACCACAAAAAACATGTAGAAACTTTAAAAATATAAAAACACTTTGGCCAAACAACTTACCCATAGCATCCATTGTGCTCCAACTGGTAGAATCAAATCTGGATCTCCATGGAAATCCATCCCTGATTATGGATGCTCCTCGATGATGAGATGTTGTCACTTGAGCCAACTGAAGAATTCAGTGTAAAAAATGATTGTTGATTGACCCACATGTCCAGCCATCAATTCAATCCACCTCTACATACGTGGATCTCTAGGACTAGCTACACCCAGTGATACATGTTGTGGTTGCATCAACGAGATTATGTCTAAGGTAAAAGCGATTAAGATCGAACCATAGTATAAATTCTTCGTCTTACCACTTTTTACCTCAGTCAGTTGTTCTTTCAATGAAGAAATCATAGTCTCGAACTAGTTGAAAGCTTTTGGCTATAGACACTCCAGTGCATACTGCATATAAGATATGTTTGCCAGATGTAGTGTTACATTGCTAGCAAATTTTGCGATTATGAAGAGGATCGTTCTCAAAGGAAAATCACCTACATCCCCGATGTTTATTTTCCCATCCTTGCTAGGTTGTGTACCTAGCCAAAAAAAACTGTCTAATATAATCTCTCACCGATTCACCTCCACAGGCAAATCTAGAAAGTGAGATGGGGGCACTGCACCTCGACAGTTCGGTAAGAAGGTAAATATAATCAATGGTAATAGGGACCATCTTGTCCCTAATGTGAAAAGTCTGATATGTCAGATCCCATGCACAAACAAGGAACTGCAATAGTTCTATTTGTTGCCTCATTCGAGACAACTTAAAGTATTTGAGTAACCTGTAGTTTTTGAGGGCCTCAATTGTACCCAGATTGTTTAGGGCAACCACGTATTTTTCTTCATGCTCTCTTTCTCACCATGTAATCAACATTCTGATCTGATGAAAGCTTGAAACACAATCATAAGCTTAATTAGGATCCTTTCCATGCAAAAAACAAGATAAACTTTGGAGCCAACAACTAAATCAAACTTGGGAAACTCACCCAGTGCAGCTCATGCACAGAGACAGTGCACTGCAGAGCATGTAGCCTTCTATTTGGGCGCTCTTTAGCGCATTTTTCGATGTGAAAGCCTACGTTGATCCTAAGGAAAAAAAAAATGAAACCCCAGGGGCCCCAAAAAACCCTAAAACTTCCATGAAATGACAAAAGAATGACTTGAAAAGAAAGTAGAGAGATTTACTTCCTACCTGGTCCGGATGGCTCGAGAAATGGTCCAAAAAATCTCTCGCAATCAGCTGGTGAACATCAAGGTAAAAACTAAGCTCAGAGCACAAAACTGAATGGTAAGTTCAAAATGGTACAAATGTCATTGTAAGAACTTGTTTTATGTTTATTTCATCTTCATTAATTTGGTAAACATTATTATTTACCTGTTTTTTCTATGAAATAGATATTTTTAATCCATTTGGTGGTGTTTTGAGTAGGTTTTGCAACTAACTTATAGAATTCAACGTGCTCGATTGTAAATTGTACTTTTGACCATAGAGCACACTTTTATCTATTTTTTGAGATCTATTAGAAATGAAAAAGGAACCCCCTTGGAGTCCTCTTTAAGCTCTTTTTAGACTCTCTAAACATGAAAATATTGCTAAGTGCTTATCCTTTCCATCTTGTTAATAGATTGGAAACAATATCACTCTTGTATTATTTTACATTTTTTTTGGGCTTGAGAGATTAATTTACAAAAGGAACTTGTGGAGTTTTCTTTTTGTCCCTTTTCAAACTCTCTAAACATGAAAAGGGTTGAGCTATCATTGTCGTTAAACTCGTTAAAACATCAAATAGCGACAAACTTGTCCATCTAGACAAGACTAAGTTTCACCTTCGCTAGACTCGTTAAAAAATCAAATAGGGATGGATTCGCCTGAAGGGTGAAATTATACAACAAGCATATGTTATCCTCCTCAAGATTGATAAAAATAAAGAGGTACTTGTTAGCAATGACTGGGGAAAATGGAATAAAGGGGAAACCACTTTATGGTAGCAGGTCTCTGTTGAACATGACACTTTCACTCCATCATCATGACTATTTGGGTTGGGTTATTAGCTTGATGGTTATCACACCGTTGGCCTATCATACCATCCATAACTTCATTTTGGGTCAATGCTACCAATTCATTTCAGTGTCGCATACATGTTCAAGAGAAGTCATTCAGTCAAAATTCATCCTTTGCAATACCATAAACCTTCATTTTCATGACCGCCATTCCTGAACCTTGTGTCATCAGTAAAATTCCATATCTAAAATCACTACACTTATTTCGTGTCATTGATGTGGGATACATCAAGGCTCTCCTGTGACAAGTTGCTTCTTGTCAACATCAGCTCATTATCCAAGAAGTTTACTTATAAACACCCTTCTAGTACCTTGAGGCTTGCATGCATCAATGACAGGTTTCTCACTTCTGGCGATAAGCATACATCAATGGCTTTCAATTGAAAGACTTTGTATGGTGTTCAACATCAAATCATCCATTCACACCATGCAAAATGTATTGTAGTACATTGAGGATCATTACCATTATCGGTGATTTCTCTCGCATCTATTAACATCTTACATCATTGGCTGGTAATCAGATGGTGTCTTCCCATGTTCGACTTTAGATCACATATTCAAATGGTTAGACTCATACTTGAGTGAATGATTGAACGAGATAAAAGACCTAGGATCTAGTTTCATCCATCCGGGTTGTGATTTCAGGAGTACTAAATCATATGTACAATGGCTTTACATTGATGGTCATTCTAATCATGGGTCTATATCTGTAGACGATTATTTATGTGCATGTATTGAAAGTTTATAAGTTGAGCATGGGTATGCCTTCACTCAAAAATTCATGTAAAATCAAATATCATGATATTTGTATTTTAATTGATGCAGGTCACCTTCCACTTTGATACCTCCTCATCACGTCGTAAAGCATTTCATTCGACATTGGCATTTTTTTGACTTCATGGTTTAGGGGGAAGCTGTTACAGATCCATTTGGGCACATCAAATCCCAAATGTTTGTATTGTTTCATAATGCTTATAGGTGTGAATTGTATCCGAATCCTTTCACTTATATTCAATAGATCGTGTTCTTTGATAGGTTCTTTGTTTTCTATTGTGTTTGTAGGGTACTTCTCAAGTGTATTAAGTATGGGAAGGAGTGACAGAATCGATACAAGGGAGATGAGAGGAAAATGAAACTACAAGTAGGTCTTCTTAGCTTCTCATCTTATCTATTGCTTATAGGAAAAGTCTAAAACACTTTAAAATGTTGTTCTAGATACAACTACTTATATAGGGAATTAGTATTGATCTGTAGATACCAAATTCTCCAAAAAAAACCTCTCAACCTTTCACCTGGAATTGTGAAATGCGTAGTTACTAGACCCTATTTCCCATCCTGTTACCTATCTTAGGCCTAGTCCATGGATAACAATGCTTCAAATTAGATTATAAGGTTTTAGATTAGATTATAAGGTTTTAGATTTGATTTCATCCTGTCCTGAGTGAATTGTAGGAATAGGTACACTGTTGGATTATGGCAAGATGATGAAGAAGGAGTATAAGGAGCGAACATGCTTTAAGACTCACATACAGTTAGATGAACAAAGAATATTATCAAGAATAAGTGAAGGGAATACATACGTGCAACCAACTCTCAAGATCGAAGATCATCGAAGACCCCACATCATCAAGCTTTGTGGAGGAGAAGAAAAAGCACATCCAAGAACAAATCTATCAATAAGTAGCAGCAAAAGCTTGACATTGCCACCTCAACAAGATAGTCTATGTCAACATTGTCATGCCAAGTCATGTCATGAGTTGTTTCAAAGGCCACATCACTATTATGAGCCATGTCTCTATTGTAAATCAAATGTAATGTAAAGTGGAATTCCAATGGGCACACAAGAATATGAAGAGTCGTGTCAGTTGAAAATGTTGGCATTATGTTTCTGGTATGGCTATATGTTACAGATGTTGTACTTGATGGCAACTCCCGTGGCAAGGCTCTCAATATGTTGAAAATTAAGAAGTACGCAGGAGATCAGTTCAGAAAGTGCGTACCCACAGGTACACCATGAAGGGACCGCGGCCTGATACGCAGATAAGCCGTCCAGGAGGTGCATACCCCAGTGCACACATTTCAAGGCAAAGAAAAGCACACGTGGGGTTTCTTATGTTTAACTAGCCGACGGTATTTGTGTTTCTATGGTTTCGGCTCATGGTATTGATCCATGATTTTAGGAGGAGCTTGCCTATATAAAGCAAAGGAGATCACTTGGCTAAGTATCTTTTGCAATTGAATATCTTAAGATCTGAAAATATTGGGTTATCGTCTTAAAAGCTTGATCTATATGAAGTTGAAAGTGAATCTGTGAAGGGTGATCTCTCGAGCGCATGATCAGATCTGGGCATCTGAGCATCTGTGCCACTCTGGTGGACTGCCTATTCAGCCCTAATCAGAAGTACACAGGTGTTTAACAGGAGAGCGGCGTGGGTACGCAGAGCAGAAACAGAAGATCTGCGTGGGTACGCAGAGAAGAAAAAGAAGATCTGCGTGGGTACGCAGAGAAGAAACAGGAGATCTGCGTGGGTACGCAGAGCAGAAACAGGAGACCTGCGTGGGTACGTAGAGCGACGAAGGTTCAGGTGCGTACACACAGTAACTGTACGCGGCGCGATAGTATCTCTGGGCGCGTACCTACAGCAATAGTACGCGATGTAATAGTGTCTCTAGGTGCGTACCTGCAGTAACAGTAAGCAGCGCGGTTGAAGAAACAGTGCGTGGACACGCAGTGCGGAAAAAGGATCTCTGCGGGTATACGCAGGGGAGCAGAAGGTGAAGTGTGTACGCACGCAGACCAGAGAAAGAAGAACTGCGTATCTGTCTTAAGACATTTTGTTTGGCTGTATTTTTCTGTTGATAAGGTGTTCTGGGTTTGGTTCTATTATTGTTGATCTGGTTACTACAGTTGACTGGGTGATTTTCTTATACTTGATGATCATTTGATGCTTATGGATCCAGTTTGAAAATTTATGAAAAGTGGTCCTTGTAAGAAAAGAAGTAGGGGGTTGTAGCTCCCTTCCAGGAGAGACTGGAAAACGAGAGAGAGAGTTGTAGCTCTCTACAGGTTGCAGCCTGCGTACTGGTGAAGGACTGCACCAGTACAAAACCATTGTAAAAGGAGTTTCTAATTTGAAAGAAGATAGAGACATATTGCAGCAGGTGGTTTTCACCCACATTGGGTTTCCACCTTACATCTTGTGTTCTTTGGTGTGACTATCTGTTTTCTTTGTTCATGCTCATTATTTTATGGTACTGACATGCAAAAATAATTCAAAGAACAAATAAGGAAGATTTATTAAAAGAATTAGATAATATTGATTCACCCCCCCTCTCAGTATTATTTCCAACAATTGGTATCAGAGCAGGTCCTTCAGAGAAGCTTGATCGCTTGAAGGTAGATCGTTCATCATGAGCAACTACGAGAGAGAAGCATCAATCAGGCCACCGTTTTTGATGGGACAAACTTCAATTATTGGAAGGTAAGAGTTACTGCCTATCTTCAATCTCTTGGTATAGAAGTTTGGGACATCGTAGAGACAGGCTACGCTTTTCCTTCAGCTACTCCTACAGATGCAGCCGAGAAAAAGAAGTATGAAACAAATGCGAAAGCAGTCAGTACCCTATTAGGATGTATATCCCAATCGGAATTCATGAAGGTAATGCACTATAAATCCGCAAAAGAGATATGGGACAAAATTGTCACGAGCTATGAAGGAGATGAACAGGTAAAGCGTGCTAAACTTCAAACTCTCAGGATTCAGTATGAGACTCTCAAGATGTATAATGATGAAAGTGTGGCTAACTATTTTCTTCGGGTAGATGAGATTGTTAATTGTATGAAAAATTTGGGTGAAGAAATAAAAGAGGCTATTGTGGTTGAAAAGGTTCTAAGATCATTGTCCCCCAAGTTTGAATCTAAAGTATCTGCAATAGAAGAAAAGGAAAATCTACGAATTCTTACTATGTCTCAGCTACATGGAATTCTAACTGCTTATGAAATGAGAAAGGGAGGTCCATCAGACAGAAGAGAAGCTGCTTTCAAGGCATCAGGCAAAGGAGATTATTATGAAGCAAGCCACGTCCCAGAAGAAGAGGAAGAAGAATCAAATTTTGTCAGAAATCTTCAAAGGGGTTCTGGAAGGTTCAGAGGTAAGTTACCTTTTAAATGCTTTTCTTGTGGAAGAGTAGGTCATTATGCTGCAAAATGTCCTTATAAGGATAAAGGAAAGGAACCTGCTAGATGGAACAAGAAACATAGTGCAAATAAGAAAAGCTACTACACTCATGAAGATAGTGATGGTCTATCAAACAGTGATGAAGATGAACGAGGTAATGAATATAAATTGTTAATGGCATTTGAAGATGATGATTATATGGATGCTATAGATGTGGATAACCTTTATGAAGAAATTACTAGACTCAAGAGATGTATAGAAGAAAAGAATATGATCATTGATACTCTACAATTTCAAATTGATGAAAAGGAAAAACATCTTGAAAAATTAGAAGGTGAAATTGTTGGTCTTAGAAAAGAGATTGAGAAAACAAAAGCTATTAATCTTAAGTTTGTCAAAGGATCTGAAACTTTGGATGAGATTATCAATGTGCAGCGGTCTCCACTAAACAAGACAGGTCTGGGCTATAATGGAGAAACTTCTCAAGCATCCACCTCAAAAAGTTATCTTGATGCAGCAAGAAGAAATGAGCAAAAGCACAATGAAGACCATCAGGTAAAGCAGGGACGAATTGCAAACAGAAACTATCAGGGGCAATCCATCTTAAGGGTGAACAAAAGCTACAACCAGCCACAGGTAAAATCTTCTCAATTTGGTTCAAGAATAGATGACAATAGAAATTACAATCAATTGGCTGGTAGATTCGATAACCGCAGAAGTTTCTTCAATGGACAATGCTTTTCTTGCCATAACTTTGGTCACAAAGCAGCTCAATGTGTTGCATATAAAACGATCATGACTAGGGAAGCTCAAAAACAAAGACGTATGACCGGGATTACAAAAAGGACCTATAACAACTTTTCGGTTCTTGAAAATGAAGTTGAATGTTCTATTTGCAATAACTTTGGTCATGAAGACTCTGAATGCAGGAGCAGGTTTCAACAGAAAAAGGAACAAGCCTCAAGCACCAAAACATGGAGAATAAAGGAACCACAAACAGAAAGATGTGGGATAGCATTTTATGCAGAGGGACAGGAAAATCTATGGTACATTGACAGTGGATGTTCGAAGCATATGACAGGTGATAAAGAAAATCTTGAGTCATATTCTGCTCTAGAAAAAGGAAAGAAAGTCTCTTTTGGAAATGATACTCCTGCAACTATAAAAGGAAAAGGCATTGCTCAGTTAAAAGAAAAGGTCAAGGCTGGAAATGTTTTGTATGTTGATGGATTGAAGCATAATCTTCTAAGTGTCAGCCAGATGTGTGATCAAAGAACCGAGGTTATATTCAGATCAAATGGATGTCTTGTTCGTGATCTTGATACAGGTAAAACAGTGATCAAAGGCAAAAGAACTCCAAATAATCTGTACATATTTGAAGAAGGACAACAACAATGCTATCTGAGCAAGGATGATGAGCACTGGTTATGGCATCAGAGGTTGGGACATCTAAGCTTTTCACAAATAAGGAAAGCATGCAAATATCAGGCAGTTCGCGATCTTCCAGATATCAAAATTCCTGACAACACCATATGCAAATCATGTCAGTTTGGAAAACAAACCAGAACTAACTTTCCAGAGAAAGAAGGATCAGCTAGCATGCCTCTTGAGCTAGTACATACAGATACATGCGGTCCTTTCAGGAAAAGAACACCTCGAGGAGAAGAATACTTGATATTATTCATTGACGATTTCTCCAGGTTTGTCTGGTTAGGACTTATGAAGCACAAAGATGAAGCATTCGAAAAATTCAAATCCTTCAAAGCCTTGGTTGAAAATGAATCAGGTCACAAAATTAAGTGCCTCAGATCCGACAGAGGTGGGGAATTTACTTCAAATGAATTTTTCGATTTCTGTGAAGAACATGGGATAAGAAGAGAATTCTCTACAGCAAGAACTCCTCAGCAAAATGGAGTTGTGGAAAGAATGAACAGAACAGTCCAACAAATGGCTCGTGCTATGCTTGATGAGTCAGGAACTCCCGCAACTTTCTGGGGTGAAGCTGCACATGCTGCGGTTGTTATTCTCAACAAAACAAATGTCCGGGTGAACAGCACTCAAACTCCTCATGAGCTCTGGAGTGGTAGGACTCCTTCGGTAAAGCACTTCAAAATCTTTGGGAGCAAATGCTATATCAAGAATACTGATGAGCAGCTTGGCAAACTTGAACCTAGAGCAGATGAAGGCATTCTTCTTGGTTACTCTCCACATAGCAAAGCATACAAATGCTACAATAAAAGACTGGCAGAATTGTTGACAGCATTGATGTAGTGGTTGATGAGAAGGGATACATTCCTAGGCAAGTACATCATGAAGACATCGAAGAAGATGAAGGCTACCCTCAACGACAGAATGATGAAGAAGAAGAACCTCAAGAAGAACCTCAAGAAGAACCAGAGGAGCAAACAAGAATAGAAGAAAAGACTCCATCCAGATATGTTCAGAAGAATCATCCAGAATCTCAGATTATGGGGCAGAAAGAAGCAGGTGTACAAACAAGAAGAACAGTTGCAGAAGCTTCAAGCTATTTGGCATTACTCTCTTCTACTGAACCACAAAATGTGAAAGAGGCATGCAAAGATGAATGTTGGGTGAAAGCAATGGATGAAGAACTTGAGCAGATCGAAAAGAACAACACTTGGGAGCTGGTTCCTAGACCAAAGGATAAGAATGTTATCGGAACAAAATGGGTCTTCAAAAATAAATTGAATGAAAATGGAGAAGTAATTAGAAACAAAGCCAGACTTGTTTGTAAAGGGTATGCGCAGCAAGAAGGAATAGACTTTGAAGAAACCTTTGCTCCTGTTGCAAGACTTGAGGCCATCCGAATGTTCCTTGCTCTCTCAAGTTTTCAAAACTTCAAAGTATTTCAAATGGACGTGAAATCAGCCTTTTTGAATGGAGACTTGGAAGAAGAAGTATACATTGAACAGCCAGATGGGTTCATTCTTGGAAATGATCCAAATCTTGTATGCAGATTGAAAAAGGCTCTCTATGGTCTCAAGCAAGCTCCCAGGGCTTGGTACTACCGTTTGGACAAATATCTTCATCAACAAGGCTTTTCAAAAGGATCAGCAGATAGCAATCTTTATATAAAAGTTGAAAATGACAAATTGCTAATACTTGTTGTGTATGTAGATGACATTATTTTTGGCAGCAATGAAGAAGCTATGAGTCAAAGCTTTGCCTTGGTCATGCAGAAAGAATTTGAAATGTCCTTGCTAGGAGAACTGACATATTTCCTTGGTTTGCAAATCCAACAAAAAGAAGGAGGAATCTTCTTATCTCAAACCAAGTATCTCAAACAGATTTTGAAGAAATATGGCATGGAAGATGCAAAACCAGTATGTACACCCATGGTCACAGGATGTAGCCTCAGTACAAATGATGAATCTGCAGCAGTACATCAACCAACCTACAGATCTATGATTGGAAGTTTACTTTATTTGACAGGTACCCGACCGGACATCATGCATGCAGTTGGAATAGTTGGAAGATTTCAGGCAAATCCGAAGGAGACTCATCTTCAGGCAGTGAAGAGAATTTTCAAATATCTTCAAGGGACTCAAAATTATGGCTTATGGTATCCTAGAGATACAGATCTTACACTTCATGCTTATACAGATGCAGATTGGGCCGGAAGCGTGGATGACAGGAAAAGCACAAGTGGTGGTGCGTTCTTTATGGGTTCCAGACTGGTATCTTGGTTCAGCAAGAAACAGAGTTCGATTGCCTTGTCTACAGCTGAAGCGGAATATGTTGCTGTTGCATCTTGTTGCACCCAACTCCTTTGGATGATGCAGACTTTGCAGGATTTTCAAATCACTTGTACACCACCTATCCTTATCTTATGTGATAACACAAGTGCAATCAGCATCTCAAAGAATCCCGTTATGCATTCAAAAACCAAGCACATACCAATCAAGTATCATTTTCTCCGGGAACAAGTGCTTGAATAGAAGGTCAAGTTGGAGTATGTTCCTTCTAAGGAACAAGTTGCTGATATACTCACCAAACCATTGCCCAGGGATACTTTTGAATACCTCAGGCAAAAGCTAGGGGTTGTTGATGCATCATCTTATTGTTGAACCTCTTTTGATTGATGATTGTATATACTGGGTGGCTGATTGGTTGAAGATTGATGGTACAGGTTTAGGGGGAGCATATAATGCATTGTTGGCATTATGGAGGATGTGCAGAAGGAGATCGTGGAAGTAGCTGCAATATGTCTCTATCTCTTTCATGGTGGATTATGGTTTTTCGCTGCGGATCTGGTTCTTTTTCAGGGGGAACATGTTCTTAGGGGGAGCATAACCCTTTGCCCTTGATGTCAAAGGGGGAGAATGAAGCTGAAGTTTGTGAGGTTGCCATCAAGTCCAAAGGGGGAGATTGTTGGCATTATGTTTCTGGTATGGCTATATGTTACAGATGTTGTACTTGATGGCAACTCCCGTGGCAAGGCTCTCAATATGTTGAAAATTAAGAAGTACGCAGGAGATCAGTTCAGAAAGTGCGTACCCGCAGGTACACCGTGAAGGGACCGTGGCCTGATACGCAGATAAGCCGTCCAGGAGGTCCGTACCCCAGTGCACACATTTCAAGGCAAAGAAAAGCACATGTGGGGTTTCTTATGTTTAACTAGCCGACGGTATTTGTGTTTCTATGGTTTCGGCTCGTGGTATTGATCCATGATTTTAGGAGGAGCTTGCCTATATAAAGCAAAGAAGATCACTTGGCTAAGTATCTTTTGCAATTGAATATCTTAAGATCTGAAAATATTGGGTTATGGTCTTAAAAGCTTGATCTATATGAAGTTGAAAGTGAATCTGTGAAGGGTGATCTCTCGAGCGCATGATCAGATCTGGGCATCTGAGCATCTGTGCCACTCTGGTGGACTGCCTATTCAGCACTAATCAGAAGTACACAGGTGTTTAACAGGAGAGCGGCGTGGGTACGCAGAGCAGAAACAGAAGATTTGCGTGGGTACGCAGAGAAGAAACAGAAGATCTGCGTGGGTACGCAGAGAAGAAACAGGAGATCTGCGTGGGTACGCGGAGCAGAAACAGGAGACCTGCGTGGGTACGCAGAGCGACGAAGGTTCAGGTGCGTACACATAATAACTGTACGCGGCGCGATAGTATCTCTGGGCGCGTACCTGCAGCAATAGTACGCGATGTAATAGTGTCTCTAGGTGCGTACCTGCAGTAACAGTAAGCAGCGCGGTTGAAGAAACAGTGCGTGGACATGCAGTGCGGCAAAAGGATCTCTGCGGGTATATGCAGGGGAGCAGAAGGTGAAGTGCGTACGCACGCAGACCAGAGAAAGAAGAACTGCGTATCTGTCTTAAGACATTTTGTTTGGCTGTATTTTTCTGTTGATAAGGTGTTCTGGGTTTGGTCTATTATTGTTGATCTGGTTACTATAGTTGACTGGGTGATTTTCTTATACTTGATGATCATTTGATGCTTATGGATCCAGTTTGAAAATTTATGAAAAGTGGTCCTTGTAAGAAAAGAAGTAGGGGGTTGTAGCTCCCTTCCAGGAGAGATTGGAAAACGAGAGAGAGAGTTGTAGCTCTCTATAGGTTGCAGCCTGCGTACTGGTAAAGGACTGCACCAGTACAAAACCATTGTAAAAGGAGTTTCTAATTTGAAAGAAGATAGAGACATATTGCAGCAGGTGGTTTTCACCCACATTGGGTTTCCACCTTACATCTTGTGTTCTTTGGTGTGACTATCTGTTTTCTTTGTTCATGCTCATTATTTTATGGTACTGACATGCAAAAATAATTCAAAGAACAAATAAGGAAGATTTATTAAAAGAATTAGATAATACTGATTCACCACCCCTCTCAGTATTATTTCCAACAGAAAAGTCATAGGAAGTTTAATAGTCATGAGGGTATTTAAAGAGTCACAAGGGGTCAAGCATCACCCCTTGGTTATATACGCCCCCTCATTGTATGAGCAAAGGAATTTTCACCTTGGCTCCTCCTGCAAGGCAAAGAGAGTTTCAGCTAGTTCTTTGAGGAGAAAGGAGTGGCTCCAATGTCCCACTACTGGGGCTAGTGATGTATAATGTAAATATGTGTCTTGGAAATTTTTCTCAATAAAAAAGCCTTCTCGGCCCAACACTTTTCCATGCTTGACTTATGGATATTTGTAAGACTATTCTGTGAGCATTTATATTTCATGTTTGTTTCACATGTACTAAGATAGTTGAACTATTTTGGTTGTTTTATTTATTACCTTGTTGGGAATGTGATATTATGGTTGTCATTGTTAAATCATCCTTATGGACTAGTCCATATGATACTAGACATACCTTTCCCCCATTGATTGGTCACAACAACTGTCACATCCATTGTGGACTATTCTGTTGGATGGTGGATGGACCTTTCCCTATTCTTTGGTTTTAATGATTGCAACAACTATTATGGACTATTCAGTTAGATGTTGGACATAATTTCCTAGTTCACGTGTGTCTCTTCCTGGGTGGTACTATTACCTCTCACTTAGAGGCTCATTTTTCTACCCATTTTGTAGTAAGAGAACCTAGACACAGTTACGTTGCACACCCATCATGCACACTCACCTTGCTTTTTGAAGGTACTATTGCAACACTCTCATGTGATAAAAGTCAGAGCTGAGGTAAATATCCAAGTATATAGCAACTTGGCCATCATACCAGATGGGTCTCTTACACCAAACGGTGTGAGGTCTAATTGGGACCTCAAATCAAGGATATCCTCTAAACGTTGGCAGATCTAGCATCATCAACATTTTTGGTGCTAGAAGGAGGGTCACTAGTAGCTTATGGCGGATTATTTGACCAACCCCACTCATCCATTTTATGATCAAGGTAGTAAAATTCACTCCCTCTCCCCTACCTGCAATTCTGAAGTTGGTAATTCCTCACCTCCCAAGCTTGAACGTGAAATCTTAAACCGTCAAATTTAGGCTCTCTGTCCTATCACCCGTCAATTTGAAAAAGTTGTTAGACTGATTCCAGGAGTGTACACTCTTCCATAGTCTGAAAAGAAGAACAATACTATCCCCATAAGAGTAGTAGTTACATATGTTGAAGAAGAAATATGTTCGACACTTGTGGAGTTGGTAGAATCCGCGAAGAAAGAAGAGGAACCTATGATCTAAAGACAACCTCTTACTCTCAGGTTTAGGTTCTGATGGAGGAGGTGGAGGGGAAGTGTCACACGGAATAAGTCGATCTTGCGGACGAGATAAACCTTCCTATAATCTAAAGAAGACCTAATGACAAGCAAACCAACCAGACACTATCTTTCTCTAAATATGCTTTAATAAACAAAGGAAAACAAGTGTTTTTAGGGCCTACCTTAGGTCCAAGGCAAGTTTGTGGATGCCCTCGCTCCTTCGATCCAAATGAGCTCCTTTGTCACGAATCTGCAAACACAAACAAGAAAACAAATTAAATAGCACCTGAAAAGTCAATATCATAAAACATATTTAACATGAAAGTCAAGGAGTTCATGAAACAAATAACATGAGATACTTGTTGAGAAAAATGAGTTTGATTGTATTAATTCAAAAGAAGAAGAACTTTACAACCTGTGCCTTGACGTTGTACAAGCTCCTCCCAGGGTCCAGCAAGAAGTCTCCTCTACTTTGACAAGTTTCACTCACTCCCCAATGAAGTCGAAAAGGTATGTGATCTCTCCTCTTAAGCTCAACTAGGAAGTCTTAATTTCACCAGCATTTACCCTCAAAAATGTTCAGCTTCTAACCTCCCCAGCAACCAGCCCAATTGTTATAGACATTTTTGTGCCTTACAGCATGAAGCATGAAATTTCCATAATCTAAGGGATCCAAAGTCCCTAAACATGTTGTTCCTACCCCTAGAGGAACAAGGTCAGCAAACCACAGCACTGAATAAAAGTTCTCCACCTGAAAACACTCAAAAGCAAGGCAATTTTGGATCATGTCAACTGCTCCACTGAGCATCTGCGCTGAATGTCAACTGCTCCACTGTCTACCTGCGTTGAATGTCAACTGCAAAGAAGGCTACCTACGCTGGGCGAGTTTGGACATGTGGCACAGTCATTCCTCAAGCTGTCAATGCCCAGGAAGCTTCCAAAATGACACTTGGATCAAGGAATTCGATTGGTGATGAGTAAGAGGTTCTAGATCTCCAAGTGGAAGCAAGAACCTCCAAGTGGACTCAAGAACTGAAGAATAACTGAAGTGAGAGAGGACACTAGTCAGCTTCAGGCCAGCCTCAAGCTGACTCATCCTTTCTCCAAAACTCCTATATATAGATCTCTCTCATGAGGTCTAAGGAGGCTGGAATCTTGTGATTGTAAAGAATTGTTGTTGGTTTGAGTTTAGAACTATTGGGTGATTTGCTTTGAAGGAGGTGAAGAGGAGATTTCTTTCTGCTGGGAAGGTGATGCTGGATTGGGCCTCTTATGGTTGTATCACTTCCTGAACCTTACTTCTTCCATTAATAAAGCATTTGAGGTTCTTCTATATGCATGTGTCTCAATGGTGTGTTGTTATACTTGTGTATTTGATTTATTCTAATCCTTGAATCAATTATGAATGTATGCTTCTTGTAGTTTCCCTCTCTTGCCATTTTGCAGGATCTTGGTGTAGCTGGGCCAGTGAAAGAGCAAGGAGCTGGGGGCAAGCAGCAAGGAGAGAAGATTGGATCAACCATTAGCGAAAGACATCGGTTAGTGGATCTCTTTCTCCCCTCTTTTACATCTCATAAAGAAGTAATCTTAGATATCTTTGCTTTGATTGTTGCTAAGGAAATATCACCCTTAGAGTGGGATAGGGTCATTCCGTATTGGATACTTTTCCCAACAAAAAATTGGCGACTCCACTGGGGATCGTATCTTGTTGGTTGTTTGTGTTTTTGCTATTCATTTCCTAAACACAGGGAGTACCGAATCGAACTGCATTTGGATCTTTCAAATGCAAAGTAGAGGGCAGCTACTCTAGCTCAGTTTTTGGGCATGTTTATGATTTGAAGAGCTGATCCACAAGGACTCTGAACAGCTCTTAGTGATAGCTTTTCATCCTCCTTTGAATCATCCTTTAGTGTGTACTTGATTGATAGCTTTGATTTGGCCAAAAACTGTTGATTTTTGAGCAATCTGTAACCCGGAAACCAAGAGAAACTAGAGTTTCTCTCTTCATTGCAGGCACTGTGAAGGCATTCTGCATTTCATCGCAGGTCCCGAAGGGGCTACCTGCGATGAATGTCAAACTGACAGTGTTCTACCTGCGCTGAACCAGTGTGGCCTTGTGCAACTGGGGTTCTCTGCTTTCTGTTGCCCTGTTTTCATCCTTGTTTTTGCAGCCTGTTATCAGTCAATGTACCTATCTGAAACCATCTTTCTTTGCCACTATTCCGCCTCGGTTGTATAAAGAAACTGTATTTGTTCTTTGTGTATTTCTTACATCATTTGCAGTTTCCCATAACGAAAGTGAACTAGTCTTGTTGTGGCCTCTTAGATCTAGACCTGTGATAAGTGTCGTTTTGATCTTAAGAGTTAGTTTGTTTGCTGTTCATAGCTGATTGAGCTTTTGCTTTCGTCATATGGTTTGAATTTATGTATTTCTAGTGTTGAAACAAGTAAATCTTAAGGTGTCTTTTGATTTTGGACAAAATCTTGTTTGCTTTCACTTGAAATTGAATTCAAAGTTATACAACAGCTTTCTTTTTGTAATACACCAACATTAAGAAAGAGAAAAGAAATACCTGCATTGTGCATGTGCATTTTGACAGCTTGCATGTTGATTTAGGAAAAAGTGCATTAGTGTGTGCTCTATGATCTGTGTGAAAAGATGATGTCTTTCTTTTCCCTCAATAGTTAAGATTTTCAAAGTTCAAAGATTGAAAAGCTTGCTTATCATCTTAGACTGCATTTAGGAGTTGTACCATACATCTCGTGGTGATCCATAAAGGCAAACTGCTAAACAAGATCAACTTAAAATAAATTGAATTTACATAACAACGCATTGAAACATAACGCAAACACATAGAGGTCTAAGCTAGAGACGTGTTCCGGCATCGTTAAACGTGATATCTTAGCGTTGAGTGGTTGGGTGATTCCTCCACGGTGAAGCGATAAGTATCAATACGAACTTGTGCTCCCACGTACCGTCGCGTATATATTGGGAGACCCCTATAGGAACAAAGCATTTATCCATAGGAAGCCGTGTCGGCCGCCCTACTGATCGCAATGCAGTGAACACAGCATTCACGAAGATCGACCACTCGTACCGTAAAACGTATTCTGTGGTTTTGCGAAAAGTTTGGCACACCCTCTGCCTAGAACTCCAGAGTAGTTTCTTTTGGCCTTTTTCAAACTCTATAACTGAAAAAGTCCATCCGAGCATTTGTCACTTCGGGCTTGTTAAAACATCGAAGGAGACTAGAGTCATCTTTAGCTTTTTCTCGACTCTTAAAAAGTGAAAAAGCAAGTTGTGTCTAAAGCGTCGTTATAAAATTTATTTTAAAACGGAACATAATCACCTCCTATTCCTGCGTTGATCTGTAGGTTGAGAACATGGAACACACCAACCAAGGAATTCCCCATGATGGAAATCCTAGTCCTTTCTCCTCTTTGGGAGAAGTTGGTGCGCCCCACATGGCCACATTGTCGCTTCCAGGACTGACAATTGGCCTGCCAATCTGGCTATTCTCAACCAATGTAGTTCAGAACACCATGGTTCCTGAACAGTCGAGTCAACAGTTAGATCAGTCTAGAGCTGCCCACCAGCCTTCTACTTCCTATAACTCTTCCTCCAATCCTTCATCTTCGCAAGGTAGAGCCGGCAAAAGCCAAGCTCCCATGGAGAAGAAGGAGAAGAAGAAGAGAGAGAAGAAGAAGAAGGAGCCTAAGGCAACTGGGGGCAAGCAAAAGACATCTGACAAAAATCCACACACAGCACAGACCGGGCCTAAATCGCCATGTGTCATATGTATAGGAGACCACTTCCATAGAGATTGTCCCTGTATTCCCCGGATACTAAGGGACTGGTCCCCTCGTTTGCACAGTTCGGGAGCATCAACCTCTGATAGCCATGTTGAATGCTTACCGTCAACCAGTGAAAGTGAAGGTTCAAGACAAAGAGGGGGAGCAAGATCCCCCTGCAGACTGTGTGAAGGCGATCATGCCATCCACCGTTGTCCCTTCTTAGACGAAGCGAAGAGAGTTTTGGAAGATCGTCCGGTTTCACCATTGAGACTTCCTCCTGGATACAAAAAACTCGTGCCAAGTCCTTCGTTGGTTGAGAATACAGCTGGCCCGCTCAAGTGGTCAGCTGAAGCGTCAGTCATTGAAAATGAACCTACTGAATCCAGACCGGACGAAAGTCCAAAGGTCGAAACGGCAGTTGACCCGGTTCTCCCTTCAGAAGCTTCATCTTCAAATGACACCGTCACTGAAGATTCATCTTCAAATGACACCCTCACTGAAGAGAATAAGGATGACACCATCCATATTCTTTTCATCAACACAGACTCTGACGAGTGTCAGGGCAATGCGCCCATTCCTTTATCGCAGGAAGGAACATCGTCAGGGTCATATCCGGCCGTGTATTCGGTCCCACCACCAAGCAACCTGGTTGTGTCCTTTGATTGGAACCAACTAGGTAGACCCCAGTTGCCAGCCAGTATACCATTCAGAATCATGGTCCAAATATACAGAATGGTAATGGCTGGCACTATCATTGATGAAGGGGCATCTGTGAGTATCCTTTCCTCTGTTGCTTGGAAAGCACTGGGTTCCTCGGCGCTTTTGCCTGAGATAAGAAATCTCTCGGGTTTTGATAAAGGAACCAGTCGACCTTTAGGGATCCTCCCCAATGTGCCTATTACATTGAAAGGGAAGGTCGTTCAAATGAACGTGATGGTCGTTCAAGGACCCTTGGATTATAACCTACTCCTTGGACGAGACTATATATATTGCATGGGAGCAATAGTCTCCTCACTCTTTAGAGTAATGTGTTTTCCACACGAGGGAAGAATGGTCAAGCTCGTAGACCAACTTTCATTTCCGGGATCACGCATCGCAAATAGTCACATACCAACCCTGAATGGTCTATTCAATCAAGAAATGTCTCCACCCCCAGTCCTTCTTCCCGATGAATACGAGTGATTCGGAAAGATGGGACTGGAACCCAGGGGGCATGCGTCCTGGTCTGCTTCAGGCAGAGAAAACCTCAGGTATAGGGTATGTTTCCGCGGGAGAATATGACTAGTCCGTACCCCGTCCGAAGAGGAAGAGGGGTTGTTCTGGAACAAGATTCTTTTGTCAAAGTTATGTGTTTGACGGAACAGGGTCATTCACCATTGTCTATTTAGGTAGACATTGCTGAGGAAGTGTTTTGTTGAAAGAATAACAAGACAATCTTTGGGTAACCTGAAAGAGGTAGGCCTCTCCCGGTAAAACAAATGTTTTATTTGCAAATTGAGGGGTAACCTTGAAATCGTACTTTATACCTGGGGGCATGCAAACCTTTTGGAGTGCAAGCAAGGGCGGCTATTTGTTTTTTTAAATTTTTAGGTCCTCCCTTTAAACCTGTAGGTCTAACCCTTTAAACTCGTAGGATTAGTCGCAGCCGAACTTGCATAAAGAAAGGATGTGGGGCAAAAATCTAAAAGTTGCCGTTATTTATAGGAGACATTCTTATCTTATGACTGGTATAAACGAGCAGTTTTAGCATAAAGTTCATGCTCGTTAAAAAATAAACGCAAGATACGAGCAGTTTTAGCATAAAGTTCATGCTCGTTAAAAAATAAACGCAAGATCCGAGCAGTTTTAACGCGGTCTTCATGCTCGTTAAAAAATAAATAAAAGCAGTGAGCAATGTTTCCTCCAGAATTTAAGCTCATTTTTAAATAAAAAATGAACCTATCCCGGTAAATAACCACTGTGATCGTAAATTTATCAGCCATAAAAGCCTTGGTCGTGTTTGCACCTGCCACCTCCACCTTCATTTGGCCGATCGTTCACCTCCATATGATTGTTTACCCATTTTGAGGAACAGCTGCGAAGAGTGATTTCACCTAGCCATCCTTGTGACACTGCCGTGATTGGAAAATTCCAACCTGTACCTGGAATCAGTTGCTATCCCTGTTTATCACTCGTTCCTCAAAAGACGAGTCTTCTTTAAGCTCTTTTCAACTGACTCGTAAAATATGAAAAGTTTGCCGAGTTTTGGCCTTCCAGCTCGTTAAAAGGACCGGAAGAGCTATCCCTCCTCTAGATTTTAATCTTTTTGGACCTGAGGGATTATTGCACAAAAAGGTCGAGCGCTTGTTTTATTCGGCTCGTTAAAGTTATCGAAAACTCATCCCTTCTGTATTGTTTTATACTTTTTCAGACTTAAGGGATTAGATGACGAAAAAGGAATTTTGGAGTTAACTTTATGTACCTTTTCAGACTCTCTAAAAATGAAAAGGACCGAGTTTTCCTTGTCGTTAGACTCGTTAAAATGATTAAATAGCGACAAACTTGTCTTTAGACGAGAACGAGTTTCCCTATCGCTAGGCTCGTTAAAACATAGCGATGGGCTTGCCCGAAGGGCAGGTTATAGAACAAGCATATGTTATCCTCCTCAAGCTTGACAAAAATAAAGAGGTACTGGTCAGAAATGACTGGGGAAAAATTGGGAGAACCTCAAAGCTTTAATGGTAGCAAGTCGCTCTTGAACATGACACTTTTCCTCCGTACCACATCGGGTTGGGTTGTTTCATTCACCGGTCTCATCACCATGGTCTCGCCAAACCATCCACATTTGGGGTAATGCTACCGATCCATCGCATCAGTGTCGTTATATGTTCAAGAGATGTTGTTCAGAAAGAGTCAACCGTGTCCCATCCACTACCATACATCATCTTTCATCCTTTCATGACCGCCACCCTGAATCATATTTCACAGATCATTTTCACCTTCATCACAATCATTAGCTCCGTTCCGTGTCACTGATGTGGGATTCATTAAGGCCCTCCTTTGACGGATCGCTTCTTGTCGACTTCAGCTCATTATCCAAGAAGTTGATCTAGGAACAACCCCCTTAGTACTCTGAAGCTTGCATGCCTCAATGGCAAGTTTCTCACTTCCGGCGACAGGCATACATCAATGACCTTCGACCGAAAGATTCTGCGTGGTGTTCGACGCCAAGTCCTTTATTCACACCACGTGGATTGTACTGCCGTACCTTGAGGGTCATCATCATTATCGGTGATTCCTCTCGCGCTTGTTAACAGTTTACATCATTGACTGGTAATCAAGCGAGACCTTCCCATGTTCGACTCCAAGAAATTCTCACATGGATCGACTTGTACTTAGAGTGAAGATCGGACGAGTTTGAAGACCCCGGATCTAGTTTCATCCATCCGGGCTATGATATATATTCAGGAAATAAAGACATTGACATGTGCAGCAGATGATCATCCTACTCAAAGGATGATAATTTCAGCAGAGAATTATCAGTCTACGATCAGACGATCGTCTGTTCTATGTACAGAAAAATGTATTTATAAAGCTGAGCATGGGAATGCCCGCCTCAGCTAGATCATGAAAGCAGTATGAAAAATAATGTATTGTATTGTATCTTATTACAGGTCACCTCTCAGCGATTGAATGAACTTCGGATCCTCCTGATAAAGCATTTCACCCGATAAACGACCTCATACTTTAGGGGGCAACTGTTATAGACATTTTTGTGCCTTACAGCATGAAGCATGAAATGTCCATAATCTAAGGGATCCAAAGTCCCTAAACATGTTGTTCCTACCCCTAGAGGAACAAGGTCAGCAAACCACAGCACTGAATAAAAGTTCTCCACCTGAAAACACTCAAAAACAAGGCAATTCTGGATCATGTCAACTGCTCCACTGAGCATCTGCGCTGAATGTCAACTGCTCCACTGTCTACCTGCGTTGAATGTCAACTGCAAAGAAGGCTACCTACGCTGGGCGAGTTTGGACATGTGGCACAGTCATTCCTCAAGGTGTCAATGCCCAGGAAGCTTCCAAAATGACACTTGGATCAAGGAATTCGACTGGTGATGAGTAAGAGGTTCTAGATCTCCAAGTGGAAGCAAGAACCTCCAAGTGGACTCAAGAACTGAAGAATAACTGAAGTGAGAGAGGACACTAGTCAGCTTCAGGCCAGCCTCAAGCTGACTCATCCTTTCTCCAAAACTCCTATATATAGATCTCTCTCATGAGGTCTAAGGAGGCTGGAATCTTGTGAATGTAAAGAATTGTTGTTGGTTTGAGTTTAGAACTATTGGGTGATTTGCTTTGAAGGAGGTGAAGAGGAGATTTCTTTCTGCTGGGAAGGTGATGCTGGATTGGGCCTCTTATGGTTGTATCACTTCCTGAACCTTACTTCTTCCATTAATAAAGCATTTGAGGTTCTTCTATATGCATGTGTCTCAATGGTGTGTTGTTATACTTGTGTATTTGATTTATTCTAATCCTTGAATCAATTATGAATGTATGCTTCTTGTAGTTTCCCTCTCTTGCCATTTTGCAGGATCTTGGTGTAGCTGGGCCAGTGAAAGAGCAAGGAGCTGGGGGCAAGCAGCAAGGAGAGAAGATTGGATCAACCATTAGCGAAAGACATCGGTTAGTGGATATCTTTCTCCCCTCTTTTACATCTCATAAAGAAGTAATCTTAGATAGCTTTGCTTTGATTGTTGCTAAGGAACTATCACCCTTAGAGTGGGATAGGGTCATTCCGTATTGGATACTTTTCCCAACAACACCAATGCCTGAATTTATAGTGCAATGGAGGGAGGTTAATAGGTCCTCCTTCAAAGGGATAAAGCCCTCCTTCGAAGGGATAGCTCCTCTCATCAAGGGATTAGCTCCTTCTCCTTTGGGATGCATGAACCACCTAAGAGCGGCAAATCCATGTCAAAATTCCTTTTAGAATCATCTAGAATTAACCCAAAGTGAGTTTTTTAGAATAAACTTGCGCCTTTTTGACTTTCACAGGGGTTCGCACCCACACCTTTAGGGACAGAGTGCGCAGGTCCGCAGTTTTTGTAAATAGAAGGTGCGGGACCGTAGGTAACAGTGAGAGAAAGTGCGGAACCAAAGTTTCATTGATTTTTAATGTCTTTCTCTTATTTTCAAAGCTTGACTTGAAGAGCTGAGGTCTGAGACTTGCCTAGGAGGACAGTACAAGTGATGATAGACCCATACTGACTGCGAATAATCATAGTGACGATATTTTTGTGTAACAGATTGCCCCTTAATGTGCGAAGTCTGTAGTAGATGAGGATTTCATTTATCATTTAGGAAGAGTGAAGTACTTTATCATTTCGAGGATCATCTTGTGGAGAGCCTGGTTGGAAACTGTAAAAACATTCAATGCAAGATATATATATGAGATCATATCATCGCTGAGGTAGGCATTCCCATACTCAGATCAAAACTAACTTAGAAAACTAACTACTGCTCTGATACAGGAATGATCTTGTAAAACATCACAAGTATAGACTCATGTGGACACAGTATGGATGCAGCCATCTGTTTATGAATAGTCCATTATATAATGAATACAAAATTTCTCATAGCTTTTAGGACTCCAGATTGTCTACTTTTGACCTTGTATTTTGTCATTATATTACCCCCTTTAGCCCATAAGTTGAAAGCCTTGATAACATTTTGACCTAATTATTCCAAAGGTATGAAGTAACTCTCCTCATTACTATAAGTTTAATTATTCGACACATATTCATGTTATCTTTATAATTAATCTTTGGAAGTTGACTAAGTTGCTGACAATTGATGAAACTGTTTAAAGTCTGTAGAATTATAATTCACAGTTGCTGGAACACTAGAAACAACAATTGTGCAATTGCTGCCATACCAGAAACAACAACTAACTAAAGCGGGTAAATCCTCATTTTGCAATGGCTGAAACACCTGGAACAGCAATTGCCTAACAGGAGCAGTAACCGTCTGAAGCTGCCAGAACAATACGTTGCAGATGTTGACATAGCATGATCAGCCACTGTCCAAAATTGGCAAAACAAAGTCGCAGATATTGGAACACCAGGAGCAGCACGAGAACTTCACGGGAAGAGTTAAGATTTACCAGATCAGCAACAATGGTGGAACAGCAAAGGATAGTACGAGGATCTCAAAGAGACGGTCAAAGTCTACGAGCTTTGCAACAACAAAAGGATCCAATTAACAAAGATGATAAAATTACATACTGTTGTAACAGCATGTTGTAACAGGAACCGATTTCCTATTTTTGTACAAAAGCGTCAACTAAACGGGTAATGACAATCTATTGTAATAGATGTCTCCTCTATAAAGAGGAGACATCTACATTAGGGAAGGAGGGTGGTAACAGGGGTATTGTAGTATAGAGCAAGTCTAAATCTTTATTGTAACTTGACATTTTGGCAGATGAATAAAGCACTGTTCTGAGCATTTTTACGTAGCATCTATGTCCTGGGGAATCTTGTGAGAGGGACAGGGTCCACCTTCTTCACAAGATTCACCCATTTCTTTTCTGTTGAGTGTGTGTGTGACTTTTGTGTGGCATTGCTTCTGATATTTCCCTTTGCTGATACTCTGTTTTCTTAATCAATTGGCGTTGTAAAAGAGTGTGTCACTGGTGATTAGGAATTGTAGTGTGCATTGGCAAATTGATCACAGGGGCAAGTGCTGAACATCCTTACCCTAAGGATAGGGTCGTGATCCTTTGTTACAAGACAACCATCATTTCTTCCAGCAGATTTGTTACCTTTAGTTAATTGTTTTCATTTCATTTCTGCAATAGATCATAACTGCTGTAACATAGAGTAAGGGTTTGATAAAAAGTAGATTTGTTTATACTACAGCCTTTAATACTTTTAGAATTAAGTGCATACAGTACGAAGTCACCTTTGAAACAAAAGGACTTTCCCGGGTTGACAATTTAATGTGGTACTTGACTGCTTAATAAATAAACAATTCGAGCAGCTAACATTTTGGCGCCGTTGCCGGGGAAGGCGACTGAAAATTTTAAAGGTATTAACATGTTTTTCTTTCCTTTAGAAGGGCAGAATGCATGAGAGGATGCAAGAAGGTTAACCATTCAGGTGGCAAAGGCACAGGAGGAGGAATAAAAACTTTTATTGATGATATTATTTCAAAAGCTGAGACATCCCAGAGGCTAAGCTCTCGGAGGCCACAGATCCAACACTCTTCTCAGATAGATTTTCAGACAGAGGAAGTAGTGGGGCCAGAGAGGGTTCTAGAACCATCAAAATACGCTAAGGAACCGGTGGAAGAAGATGAACAACCAAGAGAAGAACCAATAGAGGAAGTTAAGGTGGAGGAACCAGTGCAGGACATTGAAATCCCAACAGAAAACTCCGAAGACCGGGCAAGCGCATCAGGGAAACAACCAATGGAGGATAACAATGAAGGACTTTTCGGTGGAGGACGCAGAATATAGGGAAGGGGAGAAAATTCTCTCTCCACCCTGGAATTCCCCATTGGAGATCTCCTGAGAGGTGCAACTCCTATGAAGAATATCCCTCTTTCAGCATTACCCAACTTCCATGGGTTATCCACAGAAGATGCTGATGAATTTCTCTTTGAATTTGATATACTGTGTAGAAGCTATGACTATATTAATTTTGCTCAGAAATTAAAATTGTTTCCAGCTACATTAAAAGGGAATGCATTAAGATGGTTCATGAGCCTGGGAGCTCATGTGATTACAACATGGGATCAGATGAAGGAGAAATTTTTGGCTAAATACCAAGACTATTGTCGAACAAGAGAAAGAAAGGAGGAATTATTCAAGATGACTCAGAAAGAGCATGAAAGTCTAGAAGACTTCGTGGAAAGATTACAATATAACTTACAATGATCTAATCATCCTGAGATGAGTAAGGATATTCTCAAGTCAATACTGCTAAGAGGGGTACGAGATGACTGTCTAGATATGTTAAACATGCTTGGAAAAGGAGACATATCTAAGGAATCTTATGATGAGATTATTGATCTTTGTAAAAGATGTTCAAGGGGAGCAGCAAGCAGACCAAGGAGCAATGACAGTACGTATTCAAGAGTCTAGAAATCAGCAAGTGGAGGAGCAACACGGGCCGAAATAGGTAACTTACTTGAAGAATTTAAAACTGAAATGTTAAGCTCTTTTGCTTCACAAATTGATACCTTGCAGGTTAAAAAGAAGCAGGCAGAAGCAGAAGTCGCCCTGGCTATTTTCTGCTCTAGATGCAGGGAGAAACACCCACTAAGGGAATGTCCCCTGGACAAGGTACCAATTTGCACTATCTGTGAAAAGGACCATGAGACCCAACAATGCCCTTCTCTGCCAGGAATAAAAGCAGCACTGCAACCAACTGAAGAGGAAGCTGAAGCAGTGTACCTCCTCACACAGATAAGACAATGGCAACCACGAGGACAAGGTATGAATTCTAACATGCCATTTAATTGTTGGAATAATCATCCTCCTTTTCAAGCAAATTATCCAACCTTCAATCAAATGCAGTACCCACCCTTTAATCAAATGAATTTCCCACCCTTGCAGCAACCGAATCCTCCTTTTGTTGATCCTACAATGTGGAATCCCTGGGCTTTACAGCAACCCTATCAATGGAACCGAAGTTGGACAGCTCCACAGATCCCATTTCCAAACCAGTCACCTCAATATCAGCAATCTCTCTCCTTACCATCAAATGCCCCACCTAATAATCAGACAATAAGACCTCAGCTGCCTGTACAACCTAACCCCAACCCGAATAATAATAAAGCTCTGCAAGTAATTGATGTTCAAAACCAACTAGTTTCCCATCTGCAATGCAATGACATTCATTTACGCTCAGGAAGAATACTTGAACCCATTATTGATGACATCACTTCTGATTCTGATAAAGAAGAAATCGAAAAAGAAAAATCATCTAATGCTGAAACAGTTGGATCATCCTCTAATAATAATGTTGAAACTGTGGAAACATCCTCTAAAAAGACTGCTGAAGCAGCAGAGCCACCATTCCCTGAACGTTTGGCTCTTACCAAAACACTTGAGCCACCTGCTTTTAATTTGTTAGGAGAATTGCAGAATTTGTATGTTAAAATTCCACTTCTACAAGCATTAAGAGATGTACCGATTTATGTTAGAACTGTTAGAGATATTTGTATTAAGAAACCTGGAAGAAAAGCTAAGGACCCCCTCACAGTTCATGTGATGGGTGATCTAGCTGCTCTAATGTCAGAAAAAAACCCCGCTGTAAAATATGGTGACCCTGGTCACCCTACAGTTATAGTCCAGGTTGGTAAAACCTTTGTTTCTAGAGTTCTGGTAGATCTCGGTGCTGCAATAAACATCATGACACTTGAAACAACATATTTATTGCAGTTAAAATTTTTTATTAGGGAAACCCCAACCATTCTAGAGTTGGCTGACCGCTCCACAATTAAACTTGAAGGAGTCATTGAAGACCTGATAATTTCAGTAGAATCTTGGAACTACCCAGCTGATTTTGTTGTATTACAGACCAAAAATAAGTTGGGGGGTCATCCATTGATTTTAGGAAGGCCTTGGCTGGCTACAGCAGATGCCTTCATTAGCTGTAGGTCAGGATCAATGACAATCTCTAATGGATCTGAAACCAAGCAGCTTACTCTGTACCATCATGCCACACCTATGATTAACAATGATAATTCGGTATGGTTAGATTATGAGGATGATGAAACTCAACCCATTTTGATTGTTGGACAAGCCCTAACTTTTAAAGACTCAATCGAAGATGAATTAATTAGTAGTTTTATTTCTGAACCTTCTTCGGTTAACTCTAAATTACATGATCACTTGACTGCAATCTTGGAATCTGAATCACAGCAGAATCTTAAAACTGAAAACTTGTCTCAGACATTAGCTGACACCCCCTCCAAAAGTATAGCAGTCGAAATCGAGCCTGGAAAAACATTAAATATAAACCCTAACTTAACAGATGTTGAAACACAACAGTTAATGAAGTTACTTCATGAAAATAAACAAGCATTTGCATGGGATTACACAGATATGAAGGGAATTTCTTCTGAATTATGTACTCACTGAATTTATATTAAAGAAGGATCCCGCCCAGTCTGCCAACCCCAACGACGAATGAATCCCAATCTAAGGGAAATTGTGAAAGAGGAACTTCAAAAACTGTTGAATGCAGGATTCATATATCCTATATTTGATAGCGAATGGGTTTCACCATTAGTGATAGTACCTAAGAAGAATGGAAAATGGAGAGTATGTGTGGACTATAGAGCTCTGAATAAGGCTACTCAAAAAGATCATTTTCCCTTACCATTTATTGATCAGGTGCTAGATAATTTGGCAGGTAAAAGATTCTTTTCCTTTTTGGATGGGTTTAGTGGTTATAATCATATCAAGATTGCACCCCAAGATCAAGACAAGACCACTTTTACTAGCCCATGGGGAACTTTTGCCTATAAAGTTCTTCCATTTGGACTATGTAATGCCCCAGCAACATTTCAAAGGGCAGTGATAGGAATTTTTTCTGATATGCTTAATGATTCCTTAGAAATATTTATGGATGACTTTACTCCTTATGGTGTAACTTTTGAAGATGTCTTACAAAATCTTGAAAAAGTACTTAAACGGTGTATAGAAGCACATCTTGCCTTAAGTACTGAAAAATGTCATATGATGATGAATCAAGGTATTGTTTTGGGACACTTCATTTCATTCCTAGGAATTCAAGTTGATCCAGCTAAGGTACAAGTAATTCAGACTTTGCCTATCCCAAAAACACAAACTGATGTAAGAAGTTTTTTAGGACATGCTGGATATTATAGAAGATTTATCAAAGATTTTTCTAAAATAGCTTCTCCCTTGTTTGTGTTACTTATGAAAAATACTGAATTTAAGTGGACTGATGATTGTCAAAAAGCATTTAATGAACTCAAACATCAATTGTCTGCAGCTCCCATTTTAAGAGGACCTGATTGGGCACTCCCCTTTCATATATCCTCTGATGCTTCAGACACTGCAATAGGAGCTGTCTTGGGTCAAGAAGAGAACAATCTTCCCTATGCAATCTATTTTATTAGTAAAAATATGACCCCTGATGAACTTAATTATATAGTCACCGAGAAAGAATTCTTAACAGTCATTTATGCTATTAACAAGTTTTGACATTATATTACTGGCTATACTACTTTTGTGCATACTGATCACTCGGCCATTAAACATTTAATGAACAAATCAGTTACAAATGCTCGAGTTACCGGATGGTTATTATTATTACAAGAATTTGATATCACAATTGTAGATCGGCCAGGTAAAGAAAATGTAGTTGCTGATTTTCTTTCTCGATTAAAGACTGATGAAAACATTCCAGTAGATGATTCTTTTCCTGATGAATATTTATTTGCAGTATCTGCTCACTCACCTTGGTATGCATACATTGCCAATTATTTAGTTGCAGGAAAACTATCATCACACCTATCGCACAGAGAGAAAAGGAAGATCGTTCAGCAAAGTGCTAGGTACAGCTGGATAAGTGGGTGTCTCTTTCACATAGGACTTGATCAGGAAATTCGAAGATGCATCAGAGAAGATGAAGTTTATGATATACTGAAGGCTTGCCACGATGGCCCTTGTGGAGGGAATTTTGCAGACAAAAGGACAGCACATAAAGTTCTCAGAATGGGTTACTATTGGCCCTCACTTTTTAAGGATGCAAGGAAATATGCAAAGGTTTGTGATAGCTGTCAGAGAATGGGCCAGCCTAATCACAGGGATGAAATGCCTCTTAACCCCCAGGTAATACTTGAACCTTTTGAAAGATGGGCGCTATATTTTATAGGTCCCATCAATCCTCCATCCAATCAAAGAGTTTATATACTGGTTTGCACAGATTATATGACTAAGTGGGTAGAAGCTAAGGCACTTATCACAGCTAATGAAGAATCTGTGTTAACTTTTTTATTCGAACAAATCTTTGTTAGGTTTGGTTTGCCTAGAGAACTAGTCACAGATGGAGGACCTCCTTTTAATTCTCATGGCTTCAAAGATATGCTCCAGAAATATCACATTAAGCATAAGATGACTACACCCTATCACCCCAAAGAAAATGGGCAAGTGGAAAGTACAAACAAAGTCATAGAAGCCATTTTAACAAAGACAGTCAAGGAGAATAGGAGGGATTGGTTTCAAAGGTTGCCTGAAGCATTATGGGCTTACAAAACTACTTGGAGAAACACTATCGGTTTTTCACCCTATGAATTGGTCTATGGTAAAAATGTTGTTTTTCTAATGGAATTTTAGATCAAAACCTTAAGGACTGCTTTAGCTGTTAACCTTGATTTGACAGATGCACAAACAGCCAGGTTGCAGCAGCTTCAGGAATTGGATGAAAAAAGATTGGATGACATCCATCAGACAACCATGATACAACAGCAAAGAACTAGGTGGCATGACAAAATTATTAAGCACAAGCAGTTCCAAAAAGGTAATTGGGCCTTACTGTACGACTCCCGTTTTGAAAATTTTCAAGGGAAATTAAGAACAAGGTGGCTAGGACATTATGAAGTAGATGTTGTTTTTCCAAATGGAACAGTCAGACTCCTAACGATTGATGATAGCAGAACACCATTATTAGTGAATGGATATCGACTCCGTTTGTATCAACAACCTATTTCTAAAGAAGATTTCAAGGCCACTTGCATGACAAATATATACTATACCTTTTTGGGGGAATCTGCTATCCCTCAATGCACTTAATTTCTTGTTTATGTATTTATTTTTAGATTAGATTTTTTTTCAAACTAATAATCCCTGTCAAGTGTTGCCATGTTACAATTAATTATTTTGCAGATTTTAGTTTCGGAGGATCGCTGAGAACAAAAATTCCAAAAGAATCACTTCACAGCCTGGGAACATCTTTCAGACCATAAATCGTTTCTTTCACCATTTCTTGTTGCTGCAACACCACTTCCCGTTGCTGCAACACCATTTCCTGTTGCTGCAACACCATTTTCCGTTGCCGCAACACCATTTTTCCTGTTGCTGCATCACCACTTCCTGTTGCTGCAACACCACTTTCCGTTGCAACACCATTTTCCTGTTGCTGCAACACCACTTTCCGTTGCAACACCATTTTCCCGTTGCTGAAACACCACATTCCAATACTTAACACCAATCTTTTTCATTCTTTTACTAAAGAGTACCAACTTCCTCATTTGTGTTCCCGAGAAATGAACCATTATTCTAAGGGAACATATCATTCGTCATCAAAAGAACCAGCCATGCACCTCGATAATTACATTTCTCCATTACTACTTCCTGCCAATAATAAAGACCGCCCGTATTTTTATAAGTTTAGACCCTTTTTAATTATTATTGATCCAGCAAAAGACAAGATAAGAATTTATGGCGCAAAAAACTAAAGGTGAACATAAAGGTACGCATGTTTAAGTGTGGGTATTAAATTATAGTTAATGTGGAGATGTTGATACGACTACCGAAATCATTGTACTACCAATCAGATCATTCGGCCATAGATTTTGGGGGATTACCAAAATATTGTTATGATGACATAACACGTCAATCACGACCGCCCCTAATTCTCCCGGTAGTATCTAAGTCACCTCAACTATACTGTACCGTGTCATAACCTCATTTGCAATGGTTTACTCTGTCTTGATCTCGGCTACTCGGCTCTGTACTGTGTTTATTGTCTGAACCAGCAACTATGGGAGGAAATCTAATTACGCATGAACCTGGTTCAATAGCATTGCTGGAACCCTACCCGGAAGCCTATCAGATTTTTCTTCAAGCAGGATGGGTAGAGTATTTTAGAAAACTGCCGGATTTTAACTCACAGCAAGTTCTGGAGTTCGCATGCAACTTAAGAGAAGGATTTTCCATTGTCCAGGGAGTGCAAATTCCAGTGACAGAAGAAGCCATAGCCCAAGTCTCCGGGTTACCAACCAATGGTACGCACTGGTTTAGTAGAAAACATCTTATTCTGAATGCGCAACAAGACTTTCTCCTACCAGGCGAACATGTTGAAGCCAAAGGCAGAGGGGTCGCACTTTGGTTGCTGCTCCCACCGTGGCCAAAGGTTGCGGAGTTCGTTAAGCAATATTTGACATGCGAAGGTCGTTATCAGGTAATTTACCAACACAAATTCGTTTTGTTAAATCATTTGAGGCATGGTCAGTTAATAAATATGCCTTATTATCTATTGGGGTGTCTAAAAAATATGTCACGTTATACTGTAAATGCAAAGCATCGGCTCCTTTCCCTGAAACACCATCGCTTAGCCCAACTTCTGATAAATAGAGGCTTTGCTCTAAACCACCCACCCCCCCTCGCTAATCCTCCTCAGCAAGCAGAGGAAATTCCCCAACAATCATAGCAAATACCCCAAGAAATTCCCCAACAATCAGAGCAAATATCCCAGGAGATTCCCCAACAATCAGAGCAAATATCCCAGGAAATTCCCCAACAATCAGAGCAAATATCCCAAGAAATTCCCCAACAATCAGAGCAAGTATCCCAATAAATTTCCCAACAGGTGGCTAAAAATCAACAATCAGCAGCAGAAACACCCCTGCAGAGGACCCCATCCCCCAATGAAGCTCAACCATCCACCCCTGTACTCCCTATTTCCACTAATGATTCCGGTGATAATAAACCCATCATCTTTCGCAAAAGGAAAAAGCAGTAGGAAATTGTAACCCCACCAAAAAGAATAAGAACCAGGGCTTCACTTAAAGAAGCAGCTATTGCCGATAGTTCTCCTATTTTAAAGGAAAGTAGTGGTAAGAGAAAAATCACTGATTTTCCTATCTCCTTACCAAGACGACGAACAAGATCATCTGTAGCAACTGAAACCATTATCCCTAGTTCCCCACCCATCATCCTAAAATCCCGCATCCTAACTAGCCCTGAGCATTCATCTCCCTCACCCTCTGCTGCTGAAATGCAGAGCATGAAATTTTTGTGACATTATTTTCTTTAAAAGAGGCAGCTGTTACACAAGAACCAGCTACCGAAAAATCCAAAATAGACACCCAAGATGATATTGGGCAAGTGGCTGTTACACAAGAACCAGCCACTGACCCAACAGGTAATACACAAGAACCACCTGCTGGGAAACAAGAAGATAATGACCTGCATGTGGCTGATACACAAGAACCAGCCACTGACCCAACAGGTGATACACAAGAACCACCTGTTGGGGATTCCAATGACCAAATTCATGATGAACAACAACCCCTGCCTCCACTCGAATCTGTAGATACACAAGCCCCGGCCACTTTAGCCTCCCTGCAGGAAGAAATTGAGTTTTTAAAGTCTCAAATTAAGGATTATCAGTAGGAGATAATAATGGTTAAGGAATCTTATCAAAACGAATTCAATTTGCACACCTTAGCACGGGTAGCATCTGCAGCCGAAAAAAGTCAATACAATGAATATACGTGCAGTGAGTGTGGTGAGATTTACACTCAAGCGGGATACAAGATAGTCGAAGTTCCAATGACTGGAGCTAGCTCACAGACTCCCCTTGATGTAATCAAAACAGAAAAACCTGCTGTTACACAAGAACCAGTAGGCTCTCTAAGAATGGCAAAAGAAGAAACAGAACAACCTGCTGCTACACAAGAACCAACAGGTTCCTCAAGAATTGTAGAGGAGGATATAAAACCACCCCGGCCTACCCGAACTATTACAGAACAGAAATCCTTTACTGATGCCTTTACACAGACTGAATCTCCCTGTGTCAGCAATGCTCACACTAAGACCTTTAGTTTTCAAGAACTAAAGGATACATGGAGAACAGAATATGAGCTTTCACAAGGGAAAACATTCCAACAGCAAAAGTCAATCTGGTTCAACTATGCATACAAAAATTGGGATGCACTTGAACAATTTCAAGCTCAATGCAAAGAAAATAGGAAATTAAAAGAAAGGCTATCCAATATCTTTGACTTGGTCTAGAGGGTACTGGCTACAAGAAAACCCTCCTTTAACTATGCAGCATTTCTGAGAGAACGCTTAGCGTTCTTACAAATAAAGGCAATCAGAGATGGAAGACCTTATCAAATTGCTAGACCTGATCAATTTATTGAAACATTCACAGAGGCACCAAATAATGATCAAAACTTGCTCTGTGAACTCTATCTTCACAACAAGGCTATGCCTAAAGATAGAGTGATGAATATACTCCCTATCGTTGGTGATATCCAAATAAGAGCTTTCATCTCTTTCCTTGCCAACCAACTCACCTGGAAAAATGCTTTTATGTCAGCAGCACATAATGAGCAGAATTGCCTCCTCTGGATTCGAAGTGAACCACAAAATGCAGCCATCTTTATTGCACAACATCAACAGAATCTGACTAAACCAGGCATGCTTGATCATATGAGGCAACTACAAGCAGTAGTCTTGCAGGACTGCCAACATTATGTGAAAACAAAGGGAGCTCTGGCCATCAAAGCAAACAATTTATTTTGGGAGCATTGTCCGAAAGAGAGACAGGAATATCATCCTTACAATCCCCTCAATCTTCCAGTAGCAATGTCACGAATACCCCATTATGTCAGATGTATGGAACAGTGTGCTGAAAAGTGGATTGGGTACTGTTTTCATTTTCCGCTCTTGTGGATACCTGGTCAGCAATATAAGGCTCATTACAAATTGACCAAAAAGGAGGAGGTGGCAATATGGCAGCAAATACAGAATGTCTGTGGGTTCAGAAATAAGATGGACAACACCTTCTTTAGCTACTGTATCAACAACTTACACTCTTCATCCCAGTATTCCGACTCCGATTCAGAATAAACGTTGCATGAGGACATGCAACCATTTCAGTTGGGGGGGATGTTAGGACTCCAGATTGTCTACTTTTGACCTTGTATTTTGTCATTATATTACCCTCTTTAGCCCATAAGTTGAAAGCCTTGATAACATTTTGACCTAATTATTCCAAAGGTATGAAGTAACTCTCCTCATTACTATAAGTTTAATTATTCAACACATATTCATGTTATCTTTATAATTAATCTTTGGAAGTTGACTAAGTCGCTGACAATTGATGAAACTGTTTAAAGTCTGCAGAATTATAATTCACAGTTGCTGGAACACTAGAAACAACAGTTGTGCAATTGCTGCCATACCAGAAACAACAACTGACTAAAGCGGGTAAATCCTCATTTTGCAATGGCTGAAACATCTGGAACAACAATTGCCTAGCAGGAGCAGTAACCGTCTGAAGCTGCCAGAACAATACATTGCAGATGCTGACATAGCATGATCAGCCACTGTCCAAAATTGGCAAAACACAGTTGCAGATATTGGAACACCATGAGCAGCACGAGAACTTCACGGGAACAGTTAAGATTTACCAGATCAGCAACAATGGTGGAACAGCCAAGGATAGTACGAGGATCTCAAAGAGACGGTCGAAGTCTACCAGCTTTGCAACAACAAAAGGATCCGATTAACAAAGATGATAAAATTACATACTGTTGTAACAGGATGCTGTAACAGGAACCGATTTCCTATTTTGTACAAAAGGGTCAACTAAACGGGAAATGACAATCTATTGTAATAGATGTCTCCTCTATAAAGAGGAGACATCTACATTAGGGAAGGAGGGTGGTAACAGGGGTATTGTAGTATAGAGCAAGTCTAAATCTTTATTGTAACTTGACATTTTGGCAGATGAATAAAGCACTGTTCTGAGCATTTTTACCTAGCATCTGTGTCTTGGGGAATCTTGTGAGAGGGACAGGGCCCACCTTCTTCACAAGATTCACCCATTTCTTTTCTGTTGAGTGTGTGTGTGACTTCTGTGTGGCATTGCTTCTGATATTTCCCTTTCTTGATACTCTATTTTCTTAATCAATTGGCGCTGTAAAAGAGTGTGTCACCGGTGATTAGGAATTACAGTGTGCATTGGCAAATTGATCACAGGGGTAGGTGCTGAACATCCTTACCCTAAGGATAGGGTCCTGATCCTCTATTACAAGACAGCCATCATTTCTTTCAGCAGATTTATTACCTTTAGTTAATTGTTTTCATTTCATTTCTGCAATAGATCATAACTGTTGTAACACAGAGTAAGGGTTTGATAAAAAGTAGATTTGTTTATACTACAGCCTTTAATACTTTTAGAATTAAGTGCATAGAGTACGAAGTCACCTTTGAAACAAAAGGACTTTCCCGGGTTGACAATTTAATGTGGTACTTGACTGTTTAATAAATAAACAATTCGAGCAGCCAACAGCAGCCTGGATTGTGGAAACTAAATCCAGGGTCTTCATTTCTACTTCCCGAAACAGTACGATTCTATCCATGCGAATGAATGTGTTGACGTCGAACATGGTAGAAACCACTTGATTACCAGTCAATGATGTAAATTGTTAACAAGTGTGAGAGAAACCACCAGTGATGTCAATGGCTCTCAAAGTACCCAGTACAATCCATGAGATGCGAATAAATGTGTTGATGTCAAACATGTCACGGAATCCTTAGATCGAAGGTCAATGATGCAACCTATCGTCAAAGGCGAAAAACCTGTCGTTGAGGCATGCAGATCCCAAGGTACTGACGATTTCTAGATCATCTTTCTAGATAATGAGCTGAAGTCGATAGAAAGTGATCTGTTGTAGGCAAGCCCACAACATGAAATCATAGATCAAGTCGAAGAAATTTAGTTGCAAGGACTGACTCAAGGATGGTCAAGATGGATGACAGATATTTTGCAGATGAATTGCTTATTGGTAGTGACCTCTTGAACACATAACGACACGACAGATGGCTTGGTGACAATTGACCCAAATTTAATACCCAGAAACCGGCTGAAGACTTTCAATGTGGTTTGATCAACTGTTAGGCAAAGGATTTCCCAACCTAGGTGAATAAAAGTGTCGTGTTGAAGAGCGGTTACAAAGTATGACAAACAGGATCATTTTTCTCTCTTTTCCCCCACCATTTTTGGCAAGTACCTCTTTATTTTTGACAAGCTCGAGGAGGATAACATTTGCTTGATTATAAGCTCATCCTTCGAATGAGTCCAAGTTAGTTTAAATTCGAACCCTAAGAAGGAGTGGTTCGTTCCTGTTTGTAATTGAATAGGTCCTTTACTGTGAAATTTTAACGAGTCCAGTATAGGAGAAACTCAACGTTTTTCAATTTTAGAGAGTCTGAAAAAACTTAAGAAAACTCCAGGATTGACCTTTTTCGTAAATTTGTGTCTCCCAAGACCGAAAAAGTATAAAATAATACTTGAGAGAACCGCTTGATCATTTATGACCAAGGAGTACATTTCGTCATTAGTGCCCTTGATCCAAAAAAGTAAAAAAGCGATCAATGACACGTCGTTTTATAATCAATATCAAATTTGAAACGACAAAAATCCGGCACTCTTTTCATGTTTTTACGGTCAGAAAAGAGCTGTAAGTGGACCGTCTTTTAATTCCCTTTTAACGAGTTTAAAAGAAAAACTCGACGATCTTTTCATGTTTTGGGAGTCAGAAAAGAGCTTAAAGGTGACTCTAAATGTTTTTCCGTCGAAAACGATAGATTTCGCCTAAATAATCCATTATCCTAAACAAAAACACAAACATTACTCATGCCTGTTTGAAATGGATAAAAATGTCGCAAAAATACCTTTCCAAAGTGAAACATAAACAAATTTGCAATTTATTTACTCAAAAAACTTATAAAAAGGGTCTTCGTCAATTCATTTTTACCGTTTGAGTTTTGGGTGAGAAAATAGTGCTTTCGTTCAGAAAACTTCCCGTGAAGATTGTGGAAAATCCAACCGTCGGAATCGAACACCATCTTCTCCAGGTAATCCACATCATCTTACTCTTCATTTTTAACCGTTTCAATTTTTTTTTAGTCATTCATTTCATTTTTTGGGAGGGTTTTTAGGCTTAAAACCCATGCGCGGGAGCCCGTAGGTTTTCCACTACTGGCCTGCGGACCCTGACTTTTTCTCCATTGGGAAAAAGTCAGGGGTCCGCACCTTCCATGTAGACAAGGTGCGGTCCCACACACTGTGTCTAACCCGGAGGGTGCGGTCCCCGTCACAAGGTTTTTTAACCCAAAAATTCTCAAAAATGGACCAAAAAAAATAATTTCTAGCATTTTAATTTATCTTTTTACTTGATGCAGAGAGTACATCATGCTAGATTGGCGTGAACGAGAGCATGAGGACGTGGATGCTGCCGCATGGAATCATCAACATTCACTTGATGCTTTGAGGGCATGCGGCTTGTACAAATTCTGGGCCATTCCTGGCATGAGGGCTCAGGTGGATTTCTTACAGAGGCTGGTTGACAGATGGAGCATACAGGACCAGTGCTTCTTCATTGGTGGCCACCAGCTTGAAATCAAGTCGGCGGACATATATTTCTTGACTGGTTTGCCTAAGAGAGGTGATGACTTGACTCTGTTTGGGGCTAGGCCAGGTGGCCAATTTGTCGATAGCCTCCGGCTAGAGTTCTACAACAGCCAGGCTAGAGAAAAAGGGATAGACATAAAGACCATATCCCATCCTGAACTCATGGTGATTGCGTTTACTGTCACCAGACTTTGCGGGGCTGCTGCATTACATATTGCCACCAGATCCCAGATGCGTATGGCAGTTGATTGCTTTCGAGGCACCATCTTCAACTGGTGCGATGCTGTGTTGGCCAATCTAAAAGGCCAACTGACCAGGGCCAAAAATGGACAACTAAAGACCTTTGGTTATGGGGCTTTGGTTGTGAGTTTTTGCCTGGAGAGGGTTCCCATGTTGATCTCGCAGCACCTTACTGTTGGAGCTGGGCTTCCTCGAGAGCCCAAACTGATGCGATGGGTCGTAGTTATGGCCCGTCACCTAGACGAGAGGACAGAGGTTGCTCGATTCAAACCTGAGTATTTCCAATGGTTGGAAAACCAGGTCTTTTCTATTCAGGACTTCCCTTACGCTGGGGTAGATTTTCGTGGCGACCCAGACATGGCTCTTCCACCAGGAGAGCAGTGGGATGACTCAGATAAAATCATTTTCAACATTTTTCCTATTTTAATTTTTTTTATATTATTTTTCCATCGTCTCAAAACTGATAGAAAAAGTTTCAAATGCAGATGTGGGTTCACAGCGACCAGCCGATCTCCGGCCTTACGAGATGAAACAACCAGTTGCAGCCGCACCAGCCCCACAAGATGAATCAGCAGAGGTTTTGGCCCAGTTGGAGGGTCATCTTGAGCACTTGACAGGAGATATTCCGGAGACCACTATAGATGACATTCCTCGTCGACTTCAGCGCTATGTGATTGGGGTCCTGGGACCTTTTAGGAGGTTCCTTTGCAAGGTGGTCCGTGCAGTGGTTTCTTATCGAGATCATCACCAGTGATAGGATGATCGCCTATTGTGGGCACATATGACATTTTTGTTTTTTGTACTTATCATTTTTGTCGATCATCAAGTGTTTTTCAACCTATGATCGAGGACGATGTATTTTTTGACACACTCCTATATATATATATATATATCACTATTACCGGCTTACCTTGTAAATCATGTTATGGAATGGTTTTAAATTTACATGTATGATTATTACAAATGTCTATTTAACATTCGAGAAGCAATTGCATCTGCTAATGTATTTAAAGATCTTGGAATATGCTGATATTCAATATAATCAAATTCACGTTCAAAGAGACGTACTATAAAAAATAATCTTAATAACATTGGATTTCTAATGGCATACACTCTATTAAGTTGTAATACAATGAGTTCAGAATAACCTCACTATCAAACTCTGAATCCCAAATGAAATAGATTCAGATAATAACTCAATCATTGCACTATACTCGGCAATGTTGTTCATTGTTTGACTGAGGCTTACCCCATGCATAGATACTAACTCATCAGAGGGCGAATAGATAACCCAAGTTGCAGAAGAAATGTTCCGTGTATTACGACAAGCACCATCAGCGAAACCAATGTATGTTTGGAGAGGCATCGACATCTGCAATATCAAGAGTAAAACCAAGATAAGCAGGAATAATGACGAAAAAAAAACACTCTCTAAGCTAAGCACACTATTTAAACAAAAACACACCAGCTAGAAAGAAAAACTATCCTAACTAAAAATCTCCATACCCATTCTTTAAGCATAATACCTCTTCAAGTAAAGACCATTTTTGGGTTTACCCAAAGAGTCCCTGTCAAAGTCTACCAATTCATAGGCCCCTTTTGCTAGCTTTCGCTTGACAACATAGGGACCATGCCACATAGGAACAAATTTTCCAGCGCCTAATTTATCATTAGCTTGATCGTAAACTAAGACTAGATCTCCTTCCGAAAAATTTCGAGGGGTCACATTTCGATCATACTGAGCTTTCATGTGTTTTGCGTGAGTCTTGATCGCCAATGCAGCATCACGTCGATTCTCATCTAATTGAGCCAAGTATAACAAACGCTTTTCCTCTTTGGAAGTGGCTGGAAGTAACTCGATGGCCATTTGCAGTGACGGGATTGCACATTCAATGGGTAACACAGCTTCCAAACCATAGACTAGTTGGAAAGGAGTGAACCTTGTTGATGTTTTTACTGAAGTTCGATACGCCCAAAGCACTGAAAATAGCATGTTATGCCAATTCGACCGATGAATCCCAATGATTCATCGGATCATGATGACTAAAACTTTGTTGATGGATTCAACCAGACCATTAGCTTGTGGATAATAAGGGGTTGAACTATTGTGACGCAAACCAAGCTGGCCTGTAAGTTCGGTCATCATAATGTTTCGAAAATGATGCCCATGATCAGTGATTATCGCTTGTCGGACACCAAACCTACCAATTATATGATTGAACACGAAAATTGCAGCTGTCTTGCCATCTGCCTCAAATGTAGGCATCGCCTCGACCCACTTGGTAAAATAATCTACCGCAAGGATGATATACGCATGCCCCCCGGCCAAGTGAGGGTTACAGGTAATAAAATCGATACCCCATTTGGCAAAAGGACTAACGGCGATTATAGGGTGGAGAGGAGTAGGTGGAGCGTGCATCTTTCGGTCAAAAATTTTGCAGTTGTGGCATTTTCGGACCACCGTAATACAATCTTTAAATAAAGACGGCCAGAAGTAGCCAGCGCGCAATATCTTTTGGGCTGTGGCATACCCAGACATATGACCGCCACACGCTCCAGAGTGACAGTCATTTAGAACCCTTTCAGCTTCTTCGTGAGCTATGCAACGTCAAAAAACGAAGTCCGCCCCACGGCGATAAAGAGTATCTCCAATAATCCTATATTGTTGGGATTGGAATCGAATTTTCTGACATTCTGATCTTGAAATTTCTGGCCGAAAGGATTGGGTCTGGAGATAAACGATGATATCCCCATACCACGGATCTAAAGTACTGATAAGAAACAAGGATTCATCCGCAATGGGCTCCTCCACCACAGTTTCTGTATCAGTACGCGGGAAATCACACATTAACTCCGCAAAGACTAAATATTTCTTAGACTTAGATTTCTCAAATTCCAAGTCGAACTCCTGTAGGATAACAATCCATTTAGAGTACTTGCCCCCTAGCAATTTCTTTGTCAAAATGTAGATCATAGGGTTGCAATCCGAAATTACTGTAGTTTTATGTAGTAAAATGTAGTGACGAAAACGTTGGACAGCTTGAACAGCTGTCAATGCCAATTTCTCCACATGTGAGTATTTTAGCTCAGTTGGATTTAAAGTTCGACTAAGGTAATATATCACATGTTCATTTACAAATTCATCTTCCTGAACTAAGACCATTCCAATGGTGTAATGAGAGGCGGCGAGATACAAGAAGTAACCCTGGTTGTAGTTGGGAGGATGCAATAACGGTGCATGGGTCAACACGTGTTTGAGTGCATCAAAAGATTTCTGAGCTATCTCTTCCCAATAGAATGGAGTATTCTGTTTCAACAACCAGGTAAAACCCTTTATAACCTCGGTGTAGTTAGGAATGAATCATCGTAAAAAGTTTGCTTTCCCTTGCAAACTTTGGAGTTGGCGAAGACTTGAAGGAGGAGGCAATTTGACAATAGCTTCGACCTTCGAGGGATCGACGCGAATGCCGGCTTTTGAAACTACAAATCCTAGCAATCGACCTGTTTCTATACAGAAGATACATTTGTGTGGGTTCAACCGAATTTGATAATGCCTACACCTCATAAAGATTGCTCATAAATGGACAAGGTGATCAGCTCGATGTAATGAATGAGCAAGCAAGTCATCGAGATACGGTTGCACAATGTGCTTGATGTCATGAAAGGCATAAGACATGGCCCTTTGAAAATTTGCTCTGGAATTCTTGAGCCCAAAAGGTAACTTGCAATAAGAAAATGTCCCCCATGGACAAATGAAAGCCGTTTTTGGTTGATCGGCAGGTAGAATATTGATTTGATTGTATCCGGAAAACCATCCATGAAGGAGAATATTTTGCTGCCGACACAATCATCAATAATTTGATCGATATAGGGAGTTGGGTAATTGTCCTTTGGAAAAGCTCGATTAATGTCCCTATAATTGATGCATATTCTTATTGTTCCTTGCTTTTTCTTAACCGGAACAATATTCGATACCCAATCCATTAACGGGATCGGATAAATGAAACCTGCTCTGAGTAATTTTTCAACTTCTGCTTTAATTGCAGCAGCTTTTCTTGGGTGAATCTAACGCAAACGTTGCCGGACGGGTTTAGCGTCCGAGTAAGTCTTGATCTCATGAACAAAAATTGCAGGATCAATTCTTGGAATTTCCTCATAGGACCAGGCAAACACGTCGTGGAATTCTTGAAATAGGGCCTTATATATCTGAATTTCATCATCTGTACACGAGGCACCTATATGAATGTTCTCAACAATTTCAGGCTTAACTGAAATGTCAATAGGAATAGTTCGAGAGATGTTTCCCAAATTTAACTCTGAATCGGGATGCTTCATTGGATTCTGAGGTTCCTTGACATATTTAGTCGTAAAAATTGACGAGAAATCATTTTCAAAACGATCATTCTCGGGTAAAAACGAAGATTTGTGATGGAGATCTTCCCATGGTAAATCATCTACACAGGATTTCACGAATTTGCTCATCAGAGTGAACAAGTTTAGAAAACGTGATTAAATCCGAGCTTGATGTGAAAAGTGATTCCTCACGGACCACATTCATGAAGTCATTTTCAGTTGAAAATGGGTCGGTAAACGATTGCACAGCCTCATACGCAATTTCATATGGACTCAAAGGCATGACATCACCAAATGAGTCTATCTCAGATTCAAAAGGAATGATCCGAGGATCATCATAAACAATGGTGTCTGATGTAATCATATGAATGGTTGCAAACGAAGACGATGCATTGATCGAAGGAAAAGGAAAAGTTCCTAGTAAACCGACATCTTTAACTAGTCCTACTCCAACATCCTTATACGGGATGGTCGTTTTACCGACATGCTGAATACTTTCCGAAGAGGCTGGGTTGGATGAAAAGTAAGCCAGCTGGTCTATTGTTACGATCTTTCCATTATGAGGAAACTTTATAACCCGAAAGACCGATGAAACGACCACTGTCATAGCATAAGACCAACTTCGACCCAAGAGAAGGTTGTAATCTAGAGGAGCATCAACCACCTCCACATCTAGATTAACGGTTTTTCCTTCAACCCCTATAGGAAAATCCTATAGAATGCCAAAACGATGAAACCCACGGCCATCAAAGGCCTTTAGAATCATCGGGGATTGGTCTAGCGAAGGAGAACCAAGTGATCTCCAACACTGTATCGACATAATACACGTTGAGGCTCCCTCATCAATCACAGTCCGATGAATAGGCCTGTTTTTTACTATCACTGGGATCTGGAAAGCCATTTGATGAGGCAAATGTAGTGTACTATTTTCTAGATCAAAAATTATTAGGTTTGAGTCCTGAACATCAACAGCTCCTATAGCCGACAAAAGTAATTTACGTTGTGCTCGACATGATTGTAGCACTTCCAAAGCCGACATTGCTGAGGGTGAAACAGCTAAATCCTCAACAATGTTATAGTTCTGAGCCGCTCTCGCATGTGGATTGAAAGCTGACTTTCGAAGTATACCCTTGGCGGGTAGTTTGATTACCAAGTCTGGATTAGGTTTATCGATCTGTAGTGGATTGGAACCGGGAGCTGAGGTTGATGGATTAGAATGAGAAGATTCTGCTTCTTTACCATCAACAGGACTTTTACTACCATAATCTTGCGATCGAGTCGCAATCCGAACATGGGACATCATCAGTATGGGTTCTTCATTGGTGCTCGAGGACAAACCTATCATCTTACTGTCTTGAGCTGGAAAAGGATCCTTCAAAATAGCAGGAGTTTTGGAACCTTTGACAATCTTCGCAACCTCTGCACGATGAGGGCAGTCTCTTGTAAAATGTTCATCGTCACAAATGAGACAAGGATAACGAGGTTTGCGCTTTTCATCATTGGATTCCGATTTTTTAGGTTTCCCCTTTGAATTTTTGTCTGTTTTATTCTTCTTCTTTCCTTTCTTCTTCCCACCGGATTTTGATTTGGCTGTAGATGACTCTACAACGTGAATATCGGCAGAAATCTCTGCAGAAGAATCTCCTGTTGGGGAATCAGGCAAGGTTATGATAGGAGAAGAATTCTTGGAAGATTTCTTCTTACTTTTAGTGTTAACTGTACCAATCATACCATCGGCGGCATGAGATCCCGAAGGAGCTGCAACGATTTGATTTTGCTTGTGAAGATCAGGGATTTTCTCATGTAACGTACCTGACTGAGTATAGACCAAGTCAAGGTACTGTGCTTGAGCAATTATTTGCTCCTCAGTAACAACTCCGGCTTTAGCTACATCTTCAGTGATCTTTCGCAACAAAGATTTTACAAACCACTCGGCCAAGATCTGATCCGGAATAAACACCTTCACTAAATGTCGTCGACGTCTCCACTCATGAATATGATTTGAAATGTAAGTGGATGTCGATTGTTTTAACGAAGTTAACAATTCCGTGCCATTGTCATATCGGACTGGCAACTGAAAATGAGTTAAAAACGAGGTAGCTAACTGACTAAAATTATAAAAAGTTCCTCGCGGTAACTCAATGTACCACTTGGCCGCGAGACCAATTAGAGTGCACTGGAAAAGTATAAGACAGATTGAATCATCTGAAATGGAGTTAGACGCACACCAGAGGTGGTAAGTCATCACATGGTTCGACGGGTCCTCTCCTGATTTACCTTCGAACTTAGGAATGTCACTGGGCAACTTATTCGGCATTGGCGGCCAAAACGGAAGATAATTAATGGGATTGTTCGTTAGGCACGACAAGTCAGGTAAGTCCAAAGTTGCGATAAATGGTAACTGACGATTAGGGTCCCTAAAACTCTGGGTCATGAGACCAGCTCCAGGAGGAGGATATCCAGGATAACTAGGAATAGGAATTGCATTTGGGATATTGTATCCTCCTGGAAAACAAGGATTAACCAGACCGTACTGGGGTTGTTGAGGTTGTTGATAAGTGTACCCAGGATACGGTTGATACTGATAGACTGGCTACTGCACAGCAGGACCGAATTGGTACTGTCCCTGGTACGGTTGATAAGTAAATTGTGGTTGACTTGTGACAACCGTACTTGAACCAAGTTTTCCTACAGGCATCTGAACCGAAGTTTGAATTGTAGATCCAGATGGTGGTAAAGATGTCTGAGGAGTAGATACAGGAACAGTAGAAACTGGAGTTGTCGATACTCCAGAAGTAGGTGGGGTAGATTGAACAAATGTTGCGGCAGTTGTAGCAGTCGTTTGGGGCGGAGTACAAGGTGTACTAGGCCCAGGCTGAGAAACTACCGAAGGTACAGAAGTTTGAATGTTAGACTGGACTGGTTGCTGGGGTGTACCAGAAACTAAGGATTGTCTAGTTTGAGATGAAAACTGTACATTTGGCTGCAACACCTGTTGAGTTTGCGATGGATCCCACACTATATTCATTCCGGGGTACTGACCCATAACAGGTTGAGAATATTGAGGACCATAATCGGGTTGAGGGTAGGATTGATAATTTAAAGGTACATTTCCCGTTACTTGAACATACGTTTGACCGGAGGGTGGTTGGAAACCTTGGTTCGAGTACTGACCTTGGGGTTGATACCCTTGAGGCACGTACTGATACTGGGGTTGACCTTGAGGTATAAATTGATACTGGGGTTGACCTTGGGGTACATATTGAGTCTGGTGTTGACCTTGAGGAACGTACTGTCCTGTAGGTATGTACTGTCCTTGAGGTTGCCCCCCAGATGCAAATTGGGTACCTTGAGGTTGCCCCACAACCCCCCAGGCGGTAACTGGCCACCTTGAGGTTGAGGATTGGGAATAGAGCCTGACATCATGAGAATATCTTCTACGCTCAATGGCTTAGTACCATTGCTTCCAGTTAATAACCCTTGCTCAATGGGTTGAGGAGATGCTCCCGAAAAAGTACCAGAAAGTGACTGATACCCAGAGGGAACAGAAGGACCGCCGTACAATAAGGATTCGGGCGATTGAGTAAACATGGATGACTGCCTTGACATATTTAACGGAGGATAATAACCTCTAGGTGTTGGGTGATAAGGAACGCGAGGTGGTGAAAAACTTAACCCTGGGTTTTCTAAGAAATTAGTCAAAGAAAGATACCAAGTACTGCTCCTAGGTGGACTGTAAAAAATTGATTCACGCTCCCTTAGTTCAATAACAGGTTGATTTTCAGGGATAGGGATGCCTACTTCTTCTTCCAGAGTAGCAAGTTCTTCAATAGCAATAAGTCCAGAAGGAAGATCTTGGGTGATTACTCTTTCTACCCTAGGTGAACCAGGACCACTAGAAGCTCGAGAAGCAAACCCCAATGTCGGAGTAGTAGCAAATTCACTTTCAGGCTCAGATATTTCAGGTTCCTCACCTATATCACTAGTAAATGAAAAGCTACCAGTAAATTCGGAAACAGACACTGACTGTGGATTATAATTTGCTACTAACGCTTGAAAATCAGGATGTACTATCAAAGAAGATTCTCCTTCTTCAGGTGACCCAACTCTACTGTATCTAGGAGTTACGAGGACTTTCAAGCCTTCAAGCTGGCTCGGTGAAAACTCAGGAGGTTGGCCTCGAAGTCTACAGGACTTCCTCGGTAATTCAGCCACGGTTAAAAACTTTTAACTACTTCACACGCAAACAATGTAAAATCTCAATGAAAACCACCTAAAGTCTCTAAAGAACCAAAAAAATTTGAATCACATGCCTAAAGAATCTAGGAGATCAAACACACACAAACAGTAACTTTCCGTACTGAAAACACTATTTAGTGGTAAAATCCAACGTCGCAGAGGTCAATACAAAAATGGTGGTTGGAACAGTTACCCCGGCAACCTGCTTAATGAATAGACTGGCACAAGTTCCTCCACTTAACCGTCTCGAGTGAAGAGTACCCCCCAGAAAATCCAACTGAGTCTAGCCGACGTCTACTCCAAGTACAGTGGGATCTTCCCACCACTGTCACCTCAGGAAGAATCCTAAACAATATGGCCACTAAGGTTACCAACTGAAACAAATATACCTGGGGGAATAGTCTAAAATTATAAAAAGTTCCTCGCGGTAACTCAATGTACCACTTGGCCGCGAGACCAATTAGAGTGCACTGGAAAAGTATAAGACAGATTGAATCATCTGAAATGGAGTTAGACGCACACCAGAGGTGGTAAGTCATCACATGTTTCGACGGGTCCTTCCTGATTTGCCTTCGAACTTAGGAATGTCACTGGGCAACTTATTCGGCATTGGCAGCCAAAACGGAAGATAATTAATGGGATTGTTCGTTAGGCGCGACAAGTCAGGTAAGTCCAAAGTTGCGATAAACGGTAACTGACGATTAGGGTCCCTAAAACTCTGGGTCATGAGACTAGCTCCAGGAGGAGGATATCCAGGATAACTAGGAATAGGAATTGCATTTGGGATATTGTATCCTCCTGGAACACAAGGATTAACCGGACCGTACTGGGGTTTTTGAGGTTGTTGATAAGTGTACCCAGGGTACGGTTGATACTGATAAACTGACTACTGCACAACAGGACCGAATTGGTACTGTCCCTGGTACGGTTGATAAGTAAATTGTGGTTGACTTGTGACAACCGTACTTGAACCAAGTTGTCCTACAGGCATCTGAACCGAAGTTTGAATCGTAGATCCAGATGGTGGTAAAGATGTCTGAGGAGTAGATACAGGAACAGTAGAAACTGGAGCTGTCGATACTCCAGAAGTAGGTGGGGTAGATTGAACAAATGTTGCGGCAGTTGTAGTAGTCGTTTGGGGCGGAGTACGAGGTGTACTAGGCCCAGGCTGAGAAACTACCGAAGGTACAGAAGTTTGAATGTTAGACTGGACTGGTTGCTGGGGTGTACCAAAAACTAAGGATTGTCTAGTTTGAGATGAAAACTGTACATTTGGCTGCAACACCTGTTGAGTTTGCGATGGATCCCACACTATATTCATTCTGGGGTACTGACCCATAACAGGTTGAGAATATTGAGGACCATAACCGGGTTGAGGGTAGGATTGATAATTTAAAGGTACATTTCCCGTTACTTGAACATACGTTTGACCGGAGGGTGGTTGGAAACCTTGGTTCGAGTACTGACCTTGGGGTTGATACCCTTGAGGCACGTACTGATACTGGGGTTGACCTTGAGGTATAAATTGATACTGGGGTTGACCTTGGGGTACATATTGAGTCTGGTGTTGACCTTGAGGAACGTACAGTCCTGTAGGTATGTACTGTCCTTGAGGTTGCCCCCCAGCCCCCCAGGCGGTAACTGGCCACCTTGAGGTTGAGGATTGGGAATAGAGCCTGACATCATGAGAATATCTTCTACACTCAACGGCTTAGTACCATTGCTTCCAGTTAATAACCCTTGCTCAATGGGTTGAGGAGATGCTCCTGAAAAAGTACCAGAAAGTGACTGATACCCAGAGGGAACAGGAGGACCGCCGTACAATAAGGATTCGGGCAATTGAGTAAACATGGACGACTGCCTTGACATATTTAACAGAGGATAATAACCTCTAGGTGTTGGGTGATAAGGAACGCGAGGTGGTGAAAAACTTAACCCTGGGTTTTCTAAGAAATTAGTCAAAGAAAGATACCAAGTACTGCTCCTAGGTGGACTGTAAAAAATTGATTCACACTCCCTTAGTTCAATAACAGGTTGATTTTCAGGGATAGGGATGCCTACTTCTTCTTCCGGAGTAGCAAGTTCTTCAATAGCAATAAGTCCAGAAGGAAGATCTTGGGTGATTACTCTTTCTACCCTAGGTGAACCAGGACCACTAGAAGCTCGAGAAGCAAACCCCAATGTCGGAGTAGTAGCAAATTCACTTTCAGGCTCGGATATTTCAGGTTCCTCACCTATATCACTAGTAAATGAAAAGCTACCAGTAAATTTGGAAACAGACACTGACCTGGATTATAATCTGCTACTAACGCTTGAAAATCAGGATGTACTATCAAAGAAGATTCTCCTTCTTCAGGTGGCCCAACTCTACTGTCTCTAGGAGTTACGAGGACTTTCAAGCCTTCAAGTTGGCTCGGTGAAAACTCAGGAGGTTGGCCCCGAAGTCTACAGGACTTCCTCGGTAATTCAGCCACGGTTAAAAACTTTTAACTACTTCACACGCAAACAATGTAAAATCTCAATGAAAACCACCTAAAGTCTCTAAAGAACCAAACAAATTTGAATCACATGCCTAAAGAATCTAGGAGATCAAACACACACAAACAGTAACTTTCCGTACTGAAAACACTATTTAGTGATAAAATCCAATGTCGCAGAGGTCAATACAAAAATGGTGGTTGGAACAGTTACCCCGACAACCTGCTTAATGAATAGACTGGCACAAGTTCCTCCACTTAACCGTCTCGAGTGAAGAGAACCCCCCAGAAAATCCAACTGAGTCTAGCCGACGTCTACTCCAAGTACAGTGGGATCTTCCCACCACTGTCACCTCAGGAAGAATCCTAAACAATATGGCCACTAAGGTTACCAACTGAAACAAATATACCTGGGGGAATAGTCTACGATCTGATACGCACGCAACGGCAGAGTAGCAAGCTCAATCCCCTTGAAGGCTCCTTGACATAATCCAAGGTTTACCAACAAGTGACCCCAGGCTATTCGACAATGGTTAATCCGAGGTTTATCGTTTTTAATACGTGAATATCTAGCGTCGTTCCCAATGAGAAAGGATTGATTCCCACACTGGTTCGAACACGATCTCGTGCTTCTCCTTTAAGAGGAGCTTTCCCAGAGCATAAATGCAATAATTGGATTTCTTCCCTACCACAAGATACAGCTACTTTTTTTCTTTACTGTCTTGGAGAGTTAATTACTCTCCTACTCCAAGACACTGGCCTAAGCTAAGTTGGTGTATCAAAGCCCTAGAAATAAAAATGTTACTAGATGAATTTTACTTTAAGCGTTTTTTTTTATTGGTTTTTATTTAAGTCAAAAGGTGCGGAGATGAAACTCGTGGTATGAAGACTCGACTCAAAATCACTAAAAATGCACCTAAGATGATTTAAACAATCTTTTTCTCTTCGATGAACTTTTAAACTAAGAAAGAGTTTGAGAATGCAAATATTTTGTAAACACAAATCCTTCTTAAGAAACAAATTAAAAGAACAACTAGCTTTTGTCCTTTCCAATGCACTCAAAATGAGACAACTAGTTATTTCAAGAAAATTTCCCTTTTTCGTTTCAAAGCACTCAACCACTACAAAAACAAACTTTTTTCAAAAGAGATTTTTTTTTTTAATATTTTTTATAAAACACTCAAAACTATGGAAATGACTAACTTTGAGATCTATAAACTATAAAAACCTATTTGAAGTCAAAGCCTACAAGATGTCTTTTTTAAGGATGTTTTACTTAGCTAGATGTAAGATAAGGACCAATTTATGCAGAATCACAAATCAGTCAAGAACAACCAATTTTGTTTTCTTTTTGAAAATGAAAATCCAAACTTTTAAACACAAGCTTTTCGAAGTTTTGTAAAGAGAAAACTCAAAGCGGATTCCTCAACAAGGGTAAATTTCATAAATGGTCAGACTCATAAGAAGGCTGGTAGACACCAAGGTGATCTGAAGTCCCTACAGCTTCTAAGCTCAGAGCCACTACACAACCAAAATGAAAAACAAGCCCAACAAGAAAAACTCCTAGGAATTTCACCTAAAACCCTAACACTAATGAAATCAACCTAAGGAAAGCTTCTGACAAGTTATATGCAGGTTTGGGCAGGTGTGGTCCCGCTCTGTGCTAAAAGCAAAGGTGCGGATAGGTACGCACTGTGTCTAAAGGCTAGGGTGCGGTCCTCTCCCAAAGCTATGAAAAACGAAAAATAAACCTGGATCTACAAACTCTACCCAATTTTACACACAACAAGCCAAAAATAGAAACAAAAACACAGTTTCTCAGGTCAAAGTAAAAACAAGGAAAACAATCAAGTCCCTAGCGGAGTCGCCATTTTGTCACACGGAATAAGTTGATCTTGCGGACAAGATAGACCTTCCTAGAATCTAAAGAAGACCTAATGACAAGCAAACCAACCAACACTATCTTTCTCTAAATATTCTTTAATAAACAAAGGGAAACAAGTGTTTTTAGGGCCTACCTTAGGTCCAACGCAAGTTTTTGGATGCCTTCGCTCCTTCGATCCAAATGAGCTCCTTTGTCGCGAATCTGCAAACACAAACAAGCAAACAAATTAAATAGCACCTGAAAAGCCAATATCATAAAACATATTTAACATGAAAGTCAAGGAGTTCATGAAACAAGTAAAATGAGATACTTGTTGAGAAAAATGAGTTTGATTGTATTAATTCAAAAGAAGAAGAACTTTACAACCTGTGCCTTGACGCTGTACAAGCTCCTCCCAGGGTCCAGCAAGAAGTCTCCTCTACTTTGACAAGTTTCACTCACTCCCGAATGAAGCCAAAAAGGTATGTGATCTCTCCTCTTAAGCTCAACTAGGAAGTCTTAATTTCACCAACATTTATCCTCAAGAATGTTCAACTTCTAACCTCCCCAGCAACCAGCCCAATGCCTGAATTTATAGTGCAATGGAGGGAGGTTACTAGGTCCTCCTTCAAAGGGATAAAGCCCTCCTTCAAAGGGATAGCTCCTCTCATGAAGGGATTAGCTCCTTCTCTTTTGGGATGCATGAACCACCTAAGAGCGGCAAATCCACGTCAAAATTCCTTCTAGAATCATCTAGAATTAACCCAAAGTGAGTTTTTTAGAATAAACTTGCACCTTTTTGACTTTTACAAGGGTCCGCACCCACACGTTTAGGGACAAAGCGGGCAGGTCCGCAGTTTTTGTAAACAGAAGGTGCGGGACCGAAAGTAACAGTGAGAGAAAGTGCGGAACCAGAGTTTCATTGATTTTTAATGTCTTTCTCTTATTTTCAAAGCTTGACTTGAAGAGCTGAGGTCTGAGACTTGCCTAGGAGGACAGTACAAGTGATGATAGACCCATACTGACTGCGAATAATCATGGTGACGATATTTTTATGTAACAGGAAGGAAATGAAGGATGAGGCAAAGAATAGGAGGAACCAACAGAGTTAGAAGAGGAATCATCAGATTGAGAAGTGTTAGGATATTCCGACACATAGGAAATAGTTAAGTACAACTTGGTCTAGTATAGAGTTAGGTAAAGTTAGTGTGTGTTTCTTTACCGTTGTACATTTTGTAACTTACAATCCGACGGTCACGATATGTAGTGATCCGACGGTTCATTCTCTCCTCGGTATTACCGACACTTGATCCGTGGCTTGACACCCGATTGTTCCATGAATTCTATTTAAAGCGCATGGAGGGTCATTTGTAGGGTAATCCGTGCATGAGAGAAGCTTATGTAAATTTTCATTCTTTGATTAATAAATTGCCTGAAGTGGCCGCGTTGGCTCAGGCCGTGGACTGTTTCCCTCTTTGAGGGTTTTAACCACGTCAAAAATACTGGTGTATTGATCTGTGATCTGGTTGTGAGCGGTGTCCTTTTGGTGTTCTTTCTGAGGAACTTACCCTGTAAATTCCTACATGGTATCAGAGCTATTTGAGGGCTGCGTCCGTTGGTGATCCAAATCTGAAGCCGGTAGAACTGCATCCGACTGCCGCTTCCTAGATATGCTGTTTCTGACTGCTTTTGGGCCGAGAGGACTGCTCTGTTGTGTTCGGAGCATCTGTTCCAGTGAGGAACCCCTTTCGTTTCACGCGAAAAGGTTTCTGGTAGCCCTAGCTGCATCATTTTTAAGATCTGGAGGTATACAGTGTTTATTTGCAGTTTACTGTTATTTTCTCTCTGCTTATTTCGGTTTCGGTTTATTTAGCTTTTTTTTAACCGGATCTATACCTTTCATTTCTGCGTATGCTCTTTGCCCTACGACTCTGTGCGATCTGGGCAAATCAGAAACAGAAAGGAAGGATTTTTCTCATGCGTATGCTCTTTTCCCTGCACCTTAGTGTGATCTCGGAAAATCAGAAACATTGAGAAAAATATTTAGTTTTTCGGCTAAAGCTAACTTTGAGCCGCAAGGTTCAATTTTTGAAAATATTTAGTTTTTTGGGTAAAGCTAACTTCGAGCCGTAAGGTTTGTTTTCTTTGCATGTCCGTGTTGGGTTTTGTGTTTTTTGTTTTGTAGGGAAAAAGATCTTTCTCAAAGCAAGCACGCAACCCAAAGCCCCCCCCCCTCTCTCTCTCTCTCTCTCTCTCTCTCTCAAATTTTTTGTATAGATCAATTGGTTCAAAGCTATTTTAAGAGAGTAGAGGTCTTGGGTTCAAGTCTCCATTTTGTGGGGGCGGACTTTTTCATTTCCGCACATTCCCGCACTTCGTCGGCAACTTCAACAACTTTTTTTCAAAAAGCCATAACTTCTTCATCCGGAAGCCTTTTTCAGAGTCGTTTTTTTTTAAACCAGCCTAATTTTTCGAGATCTATCCATTGGAACACTCACTTTCAGCATCTTCAGCTTCAATTTCTGTTGAAATGGAGAGTCAATACCAAGTTACCCTTGACAGCACCAACTACTTCCAATGGTTGTCCTACATGGAGGATTTACTTAGAAGTAAAGGTCTCTACCGAATAGCCACAGGCCAAGAAAAGAAACCGAAAGATGAAGACAAGGCTGCTAAATGGGAAAATAGACAAGATCAAGCACGTGGTTTGATAGGGATGTCTATTTCTCCAGATCTTAGATTCCATATTGCAGAACTTGAAACTCCTCATGAAGCAATGGAACAAATCAATAAAGTTTTTGGGATTAAAAATGAAATTAGAGCCCATCAACTTGAAAATGAGTTGCTTACATTGGACCCTAATAATTTTTCTTGCATTGAAGATTTCTTGTCTAAGTTCAAGACCCTTAGATATCTTTTGGAAGGTGTTAAGGTTAAGAAAGAAGATAGTAACCTTATTTATTCCATCCTTACTAAGTTGGGACCAGCCTACTCTGTATTTGTTTCCACCTTCCATTCTACAAGAGAAGCCTTCATTTCTCAAGGAAAAGACTACAAGCCCCTTCCTTTGACTCTTTTTGTGATTCTTTAATAAGAGAACAAGAAAAACTCTTACACCTTGGTCTTCTTAATCTTGGAAACTCTTCCAAGAAAGCGTTAGCCGCCCAGCAACAACCAAATTCAAAGAATCCTAAGAAGTCATATCCTAAAAAGAATGGTCCTAAACCAAACAAGGGTCCTAAGCAATTTCAGCCCCAAAATGAAAAATCATTTCAACAAAATGATAAGATAAATAAAAACAAAGGGAAGAAGACTGATAGACATTGCAATTTTTGTAATCGAGATGGCCACTTAGAATCAAAATGCTTTAAAAAGATGGAAGCCTTGGAAGCAGCAATGAAGAAGCATAACATCCATTTGGGGCAATCTTCAACTTCAACTTCATCTTCAGGAATGGCACTTTCTGCATGTGGTTGTCAAGCATCTCGGTCTGGCTATGCATTAAATGTATCTTCTTCTTCTCATTCTCATGAGTGGCTCATTGATTCTGGAGCTTCTTATCACATGGCCAAAAACAAAGCCATGTTTTCTTCTTTAAATGATTGTAACACCAAAAATATATATGTTGGTGATGATAGATCTCTTAATGTTGTAGGGACTAGAACTGTTCATCTAGACAATGGTCAGTTTAATGATGTATTATGTGTTCCAACCTTATCCTGCAACCTTCTATCTGTATATCAGATAACTCATTCAGGTGAACGTAAAATCGTTGAATTTTCACCTCATGATGTTGTAATCAAGGACTTAAAAGATCCTAAACAGATTTTGGCTACTGGCATTGCTGATGATTCTACAAGGTTGTATAAGTTTCACAACTTTGGGTCATCAAATCTTCCCTCAGTATTTGTTGCTCATAACGATGAAGTGAGCAAACTTTGGCATGAGCGATTTGGTCACTTAAACTATCGCTCCCTTCAGCATCTATGTAAAGAAAATATGGTGACAGGTCTTCCTATGGTATCTTGCAGAGATGGTGTTTGTTCCGGATGTGTACTCGGAAAACATCATCGGGACAGTTTTGAAAAACGTGCCTCTTGGCACGCCTCAGCCCCTTTACAGCTTGTGCATAGTGATTTATGTGGTCCACTTCCAGTTGTGTCATTCTCTGGTTGCAAGTACTTCTTAACTTTCATTGATGATTTCTCCAGACGCACTTGGGTATACTTCTTAAAACTCAAGAGTGAAGTATTTAACACTTTTTTGGCCTTCAAGGCCTTTGTTGAAAAACAATCTGGACATCAAATTCTTAAGTTAAGATTTGATAATGGTGGAGAATATGTTAAAAACACATTCATCAACTATTGCACTGAGAATGGAATTCAAATGCAACATACTGTTCCATATACTCCACAACAAAATGGTGTAGCTGAAAGGAAGAATCGCACCTTAAAGGAAATGGCTAATTGTATGCTACAATCTAAAGGACTTGGTCTTAGTTTTTGGGCAGAAGAAATTAACTATGCAAATTACATAATAAATCGCACTCCTACTAAGGCTTTAAAGAATATCACTCTAGAAGAAGCATGGAGCTCAATCAAACCAGATGTAAGTCACTTTCGTGTTTTTGGAAGTGAAGCGTGGGCCCATATTCCAGATGAAAAGCATAAAGCTTTAGAACCTAAGAGTGAAAAATGTACTTTTGTTGGATATTCTGAAGATGTCAAAGGCTATAGACTTATTCCATTTAAGTCCAAAAATGTTATCATTAGAAGAGATGTAAAATTTGATGAAAATATATCGGCCTGCGAGCCTAGTCCGGCGGATGTGCCACCTCTTCCTATCTCTTCTACCTTTGAAAACATTTCTTCTTTAGATGATGAAAGTGAGGATGACAATCCTCCCCCACCATCTCAGGATCCTCCTTCAGCTCCTGAGCTTCCAAAATGGGTTCGTGCTACTCGAGATGCAGCAGGTGATCCTACAGATCATCGACGCACACGTTCTCAGTTCGAGAGAGCCTCTTCTTTACTGGCTCAAGCTCCAGTAAATTATGATCCTGACACCTTTGCAGAAGCTTCAGGCCATCCAGATTGGGAAGCAGCTATGAATGAAGAATATCATTCATTATTGGCAAATGATACATGGGATCTTGTTCCTTTACCAAAGGGACGAAAACTTGTTAGATGCAAATGGGTTTATAGAACCAAGTATGGACCAGATGGGAAAGTTGATAAACATAAAGCTCGTCTTGTTGCTAAGGGCTTTTCACAGGTTGAAGGCATTGACTACACTGAAACCTTCTCCCCTGTTGCCAAAATGAACTCTATCCGCCTTGTTCTTTCCCTTGCTGCCTCTTTCAAATGGGAAGTCCATCAGATGGATGTTAAATCTGCCTTCTTGCATGGGGACTTGCATGAAGAAATCTATATGGAACAACCCATTGGCTTCATACAAACAGACTCCAGCCTTTTTTGTCGACTTAAGAAATCCCTTTATGGTCTCAAGCAAGCTCCTCAGGCTTGGTATGCCAAAATGGATAGCTTTCTTTTAGAATCTGGCTTTCCTAGGTGTCATTCTGACAATACTGTCTACACCAAGAAAGTGGGCAACTCTCTTATCATCCTTGTTCTTTATGTTGATGATCTTATCCTTACTGGTAGTGATCCCAACCTTATAAACCATGTGAAGTCTAGCCTCAAAAGGAAATTTGAAATGACAGACTTAGGACACTTACACTATTTTCTCGGTCTTCAAGTCTTGCAATCCAAGGAGGGTATTTCCCTTTCCCAGTCCAACTATGCTTGTGATATTCTACGTCATTTTCACATGGAAGACTGTAAGCCAGCCCCTTCTCCCTTTCAGTCTGGAGTCAAACTTTCAGTCACTTGTACTTCTCCTGAAGTTGATGCTACATTATACCGTCAACTTGTAGGAAAACTCTTGTATTTAACCCATACTCGTCCTGACCTTTCCTTTGCTGTTGGCCTTGTTGCTCGGTTCATGCAAAACCCCCGTGAAAGTCATTGGAAAGCAGCTAAAAGAATACTTCGTTATGTTCGAGGTACAGTTCAGTTTGGGATTCATTACAGTGCCGAAGCAGCTCCTCTATTGGTTGGTTTCACTGATTCCGATTGGGCTGGTGACCCTGATGATCGGAAGTCTACTGCCGGTTATGTGTTCACTCTTAGTTCAGGACCTATTACATGGGCTTGCAAGAAATAGGGTGCCATTTCTCTTTCATCAGCAGAAGCAAAGTATCATGGTGCCGTAGAAGCTAGTAAGGAAGCCTTGTGGCTTCGTCAGATCCTGTCAGAATTTGGCTTTCAGCAGCAGCATCCGACTACACTTTGGTGTGATAATCAAAGTGCCATTCAGCTATGCAAAGATCCAGTTCAACATCAGCGCAGCAAACACATTGAACTGCACATGCACTTCATCAGAAAGCTCATTCACGACCATGTTCTTGAAGTGCAATATTGTTCAACAGATGATCAAGTTGCAGACATCTTCACAAAGGCTCTCACAGAGGCGAAGTTCACTAAACTTCGATTTATGGTTGGAGTTCAGGAAGTTGTCACTAAGGGGGGATAGGCTCTAGTGCCTCCTTCCTTCTCCTATTGTGTCATATTTGTAAATCCTTCAATCCTATCCCAAGTTGTTCTTAAGGGGGGATGTTAGGATATTCCGACACATAGGAAATAGTTAAGTACAACTTGGTCTAGTATAGAGTTAGGTATAGAGTTAGGTAAAGTGTGTTTCTTTACCGTTGTACATTTTGTAACTTACAATCCGACGGTCACGATATGTAGTGATCCGACGGTTCATTCTCTCCTCGGTATTACTGACACTTGATCCGTGGCTTGACACCCGATTGGTCCATGAATTCTATTTAAAGCGCATGGAGGGTCATTTGTAGGGTAATCCGTGCATGAGAGAAGCTTATGTAAATTTTCATTCTTTGATTAATAAATTGCCTGAAGTGGCCGCGTTGGCTCAGGCCGTGGACTGTTTCCCTCTTTGAGGGTTTTAACCACGTCAAAAATATTGGTGTATTGATCTATGATCTGGTTGTGAGCGATGTCCTTTTGGTGTTCTTTCTGAGGAACTTACCCTAGAAGAGAAAGATAACGTAGAAGACAACATGGAAGACCAAAATCTATATTGGATGACTAAGGGCCCACTAAGACTTCTAGGTATCCTACACAAGATGCCAAGACACGTGGATAAGATCTTAATGAAATACGACCTTGAAAAGGTAGTGAAGGCAGAATATCACTTAGACACTTTCTACCTACATCTGCAGACACTTGAGGTACGTTACGATGACGTTGTATGTAGATTGTTTCCATGTACCTTGGATGGCAGAGAAATTGTATGCTACCCAGCCTTCCTCCAAACTCCATCTAGAATTGGAGAGTATTCAAAAGGATTTTTTTGATAAACTTGTTGAAGACAAGACCCCTTCCATGTTACTGAAAGTGTTGGGTAGTCTCAAGATGGAGCATAAACAAAAGGTCAAAGATTTTAATCAGAGGTTCAATCGTATTTTGAAAAAGTTCTCGGATGACACCAAACCTCATGACTCCATGACTATCAACTACTACACTTCTGCCCTGCCGACAAGTATTGCATAGTTCCTCAATTAAGCTATGAAACCATCTTTAACATAAAATTATGAACAGGTCATTACCATAGATAAAGGCCTGCGTGCTATTGGAGTCATTGTAGATGATGAACCCACTAAGGACTCCAAAGACATGGGTAAGAGGTCTTAGATCTCTGTGAGAAAGGCTAAGGAAAAGTAAGCAAGTGATATTGATAACCTTACTCATCTTGTCAAGTCCTTGACTATCAAAGTGGTTGAACATAAATAGAGGACAAGTGAGACTACCGTGATTAGCAGGCCACCCAGGTACCCACAAAACAAAAATGTAGTTTCTAGTAGTAGCAGCAGAAATAGCCAGCCGACCAAATATTTGTAAAGCTCCAACATGGTTCTGAACATCGAGAAAATCACTAGAGATTCATACTACATGTTCCACCGTGAACATAATTTGAAAAAAATGTGCAAATAATGGAACCATGGAATGAGTAGTATGGCTACATAGCTGATGGACACACACATGGTTAATGAACAGGCTAAGCCTGACGATGAAGAAGAAGAAGTTACTATGCTTGATGAAGATCCAAGCACTAGGCATGTAGTAAACATGTATCAGTACGCTCTTGCAGCCTAGAATACTACCACCGATAAAAAGCCTCCGATTGACGATCCGGACCCAAAGAAAAATAGCCGATATAACTTGAGAAGTCAAGGGGCCACCACTGTGATTAAGATACCAAAGAAGAAAATAAGAAAATATATGTTAAGGAAAGTGGGTCCAATGGTCAACTCAAGATAGAACACTTAGAACAAGTTCGAGAAGACATCTTCAATGAAAAGTGTTTATGCAAGTAGCAAAGACAGAACCATCCCATCAGAAACCATGAACTCAGTTCCACCCTCAGACACCTTGGTGAGTCTCCCCACCATAGATTACAATATTATAGAAGACATGAAGAAGACTCATGCAAATATCTCTATATTTGAACTTACAAAAATCATGAGTTAGCGAGACATTCTTCTACAAGAAATTAGGGAAACGTCTACTAGTCAAGCCACCTCTTTAAATAAAGGATCTAGAAAGTCTTATAACTTGCTCACATCTATGTTTAACGTGCTCCGTGTCACGCGGAATGAGTCGATCTTGCGGACAAGATGGACCTTCCTAAAATCTAAAGAAGACCTAACGACAAGCAGACCAACCAGACACTATCTTTCTCTAAATATGCTTTAATTAACAATAGCAAACAAAGGTTTTTAGGGCCTACCTTTGGTCCAACGCAAGCTTGTGGATGCCCTCGCTCTTTTGATCCAAATGAGCTCCTTTTCGCGAATCTGCAAACACAAACAAGGCAAACACATTACATAGCACTTGAAAAACCAATTGCATAAAACATATTTAACATGAAAGTCAAGGAGTCCATGAAACAAATAACATAAGATACTTGTTGAGAAAAATGAGTTTGATTGTATTAATTCAAAAGAAGAAGAACCTTACAACCTTTGCCTTGACGCTGTACAAGCTCCTCCCAGGGTCCAACAAGATGTCTCCTCTACTTTGACAAGTTTCACTCACTCTCCAATGGAACCAAGAGGTATGTGATCTCTCCTCTCAAGCTCAACCAAAGAGTCTCAATTTCACCAGCATTTACCCTCAAAATGTTCAGCTTCTAACCTCCCTAGTCCTCACCCCAATGCCTGTATTTATAGTGCAATGGAGGGAAGTTACTAGGTCCTCCTTCAAAGGGATAAAGCCCTCCTTCAAAGGGATAGCTCCTTTAGTCAAGGGATTAGCTCCTTCTCTTTTGGGATGCATGAACCACCTCAGAGCGAACAATCCACGTCAAAATTACTTCTAGAAAACTCTAGAATTAACCCAAAGTGAGTTTTTTAAGATAAAAATTGTGCCTTTTGACTTTCAAAGGGGTCCGCACCTGCACCGTTAGGAACAGAGCGGGTAGGTACGCAGCTTTTGTACACAGAAGGTGCGGGACCGCAGGTAACCATGGGAGAAAGTGCGGAACCAGAGTTACATTGAATTTTAATGTCTTTCTCCCACTTCCAAAGCTTGATTTGAAGAGCTGAGGTCTTAGACTTGCTTAGGAGGACAGTACAAGTGATGATAGACCCATACTGACTGCAAATAATCATGGTGACGATATTTTTGTGTAACAGATTACCCCCTAAAGTGCGAAGTCTGTAGTAGATGAGGATTTCATTTATCATATAGGAAGAGTGAAGTATTTTATCATTTCGAGGATTATCTTGTGGAGAGTCCGGTCGGAACCTGTAAAAACATTCAATGCAAGATATATATATGAGATCATATCATCGCTGAGGTAGGCATTCCCATACTCAGATCAAAACTAACTAGAAAACCTATCTATTGTCTGATACAGGAATGATCTTGTAAAACATCATAAGTATAGACTCATGTGAACACAGTATGGACGCAGCCATCTGTTTATGAATAGTCCACAACACAATGAATACAAAATTCCTCGCAGCCTGGATGGTGGAAACTAGATCCAGGGTCTTCATTTCTATATCCCGAAATAGTACGATTCTATCCATGCGAATAAATGTGTTGATGTCGAACATGGTAGAAACCACTTGATTACCAGTCAATGATGTAAACTGTTAACAAGTGTGAGAGAAACCACCAGTGATGTCAATGGCTCTCAAAGTACCCAGTACAATCCATGAGATGTGAGTAGATGTGTTGATGTCGAACATGTCACAGAATCCTTCGATCGAAAGTCAATGATGTAAACTGTCATCAAAGGCGAGAAACCTGCCATTGAGGCATGCAGATTTCAAGGTACTGATGATTCCTAGATCATCTTCCTAGATAATGTGCTGATGTCGATAGAAAGCGATCCGTCGTAGGCAAGCCCACAACACGAAATCATAGATCAAGTTGAAGAAATTTAGTTGCAAGGACTGACTCAGGGATGGTCAAGATGGATGATAGATATTTTGCAGATGAATGGCTTATTGGCAGTGACCTCTTGAACACATAACGACACAACAGATGGCTTGGTGAAAATTGACCCAAAGTTAATACCCAGAAACCGGCTGAAGACTTTCAATGTGGTTTGATCAACTGTTAGGCAAAGGATTCCCCAACCCAGGTAAATAAAAGTGTCGTGTTCAAGAGTGGTTACAAAGTATGACAAACAGACTCATTTTCCTCTCTTTTCCCCCACCATTTCTGGCAAGTACCTCTTTATTTTTTACAAGCTTGAGGAGGATAACATTTGCTTGATTATAAGCTCACCCTTCGGATGAGTCCAACTTAGTTTAGATTCGAACCCTAAGAAGGAGTGGTTCGTTCCTGTTTGTAATTGAATAGGTCCTTTACTGTGAAATTTTAACGAGTCCAATATAGGAGAAACTCGGTGTTTTTCAATTTTAGAGAGTCTGAAAAAACTTAAGAAGACTCCAGGGTTGACCTTTTTCGTAAATTTGTGTCTCCCAAACCCGAAAAAGTATAAAATAATACTTGAGAGAACCGCTTGATCTTTTACGACCAAGGAGTACTTTTCGTTATTAGTGTCACTGACCCGAAAAAAGTAAAAAAGCGATCAACGACATGTCGTTTTATAACCAATATCGAATTTGAAATGACAAAAATCCGGCAATCTTTTCATGTTTTTTACGGTCGGAAAAGAGCTGTAAGTGGACCGTCTTTTAATTCCGTTTTAACGAGTGTAAAAGAAACGCTCGGCAATCTTTTCATGTTTTAGGAGTCAAAAAAGGGCTTAAAAGATGACTCTACATGTTTTTCCAATTAAAATAATAGATTTCGCCTGAACAATCCTGTATTCTGCACAAAGACACAAACATTACTCATACCTGTTTGAAATGGATAAAAATGTCATAAAATACCTTTTCAAAGTGAAACATAAACAAATTTGGAATTCATTTACTCAAAAAACTTATAAAAAGGGGTTTTGACAATTCATTTTTACCGTTCGAGTTTGGGTGAGAAAATAGTGCTTTTGCTTAGAAAACTTCCCGTGAAGATTGTGGAAAATCCAACCGTCGGAATCGAGCGCCGTCTTCTCCAGGTAATCCACATCATCTTACTCTTCATTTTCAACCGTTTATTTTTTTGATTTAGCCCCTCATTTTGTTTTTTGGGAGGGTTTTTAGGCGCAAAACCCACGCGCGGGGGTCCGCAGGTTTACCATTACGGACCCGCGGACCCCGACTTTTTCTCCATTGGGAAAAAACTCGGGGTCCGCACCTTCCGTGTAGACAAAGTGTGTACCCACGCACTGTGTCTAACGTGGAGGGTGCGTACCCCGCCGCAAGGGTTTTGAACCCAAAATTTCTCAAAAATGGACCAACCAAAAGTTTTTCTAGCAATCTAATTAATCTTTATTCTTGATGCAGAGAATATATCATGCTAGATTGGCGCGAACGGGAGCATGAGGACGTGGATACCGCCGCATGGAATCATCAGCCTTCACTTGATGCTTTGAGGGCATGCGGACTGTACAAGTTCTGGACCATTCCTGGCATGAGGGCTCAGGTAGATTTCTTACAGTGGCTGGTTGACAGGTGGAGCATTCAGGACCAGTGTTTCTTCATTGGCGAGCACCGGCTCAAAATCGAGCAGGAGGACATTTATTTCTTGACTGGTTTGCCTAAGAGAGGTGAGGACTTGACTCTATACGGGACTAGGCCAGGTGGCCAGTCTGTCGATAGCCTCCGGCTAGAGTACTGCAACAGCCAGGCTAAAGACAAAGGGATAGACATAAAAACCATATCCCGTCCTGAGCTCATGGTGATTGCGTTTACTGTCACCAGACTTTGCGGAGCTGCCGCATTACATGTTGCCACCGGATCCCAGATGCGTATGGCAGTTTATTGCTTTCAAGGCACCATCTTCAACTGGTGCAATGCTGTGCTGGCCAATGTGAAAGGAAAACTGACCAGGACCAAGAGCGGACGACTAAAGACCTTTGGTTATGGGGCTTTGGTCGTGAGTTTTGGCCTGGAGAGGGTTCCTATGCTGATCCCACAGCATCTTACTATTGGAGCTGGGCTTCCTCGAGAGCCAAAATGATGCGATGGGTTGCAGTCATGGCCCGTCACCTGGACGAGAGGACAGAGGTTGCTCGGTTCAAACCTGAGTATTTCCAATGGTTGGAAAACCAGGTTTTTGCCATTCAGGACTTCCCTTATGCTGGGATAGATTTCCGTGGTGACCCAGACATGGCTCTTCCACCAGGAGAGAAGTGGGACGAGTCAGGTAAAATCCTTCTCAACTTTTCTATTTAATTTTTTATTTTATTTTTTGCATCATCTCAAAACTGATAGTAAAAATTTAAAATGCAAATGTGGGTCCACAGCGACCAGCTGTTCTCCGGCCTTTCGAGAGGAAACAACCAGTTGCACCCTTGCCAGCCCCACAGGATGAATCAGCAGAGGTTTTGGCCGAGTTGGAGGGCCATCTTGAGCGCTTGACAGGGGATATTCCTGAGACCACTATAGACGACATTCCTCGTCGACTTCAGCGCTATGTGATTGGCGTCCCGGGACCTTTTAGGAGGTTCCTTTGCAAGGTGGCCCGGGCAGTGGTTTCTTATAGAGATCATCACCAGTGATAGGATGATCGCCTTTTGTGGGCACATGTGACATTTTGTTTTTTGTACTTATCATTTTTGCCGATCATAAGGTGTTTTTCAACCTATGATCGAAGACGATGTATTTTTTGACACACTCCTATATATATATATATATATATATATATATATATATATATATATATATATATATATATATATATATATATATATATCACTCTTACCGGCTTATCTTGTAAATCATGTTATGGAATGGTTTTAAATTCACATGTATGATTATTGCAAATGTCTATTTAACATTCGAGAAGCAATTGCATCTGCTAATGTATTTAAAGACCTTGGAATATGCTGATATTCAATGTAATCAAACTCACGTTCCAAGAGACGCACTCTCAAAAATAATCTTAATAACACTCGATTTCTAATGGCATACACTCTATTAAGCTGTAATACAACGAGTTCAGAATCTAACCTCACTATCAAACTCCGAATCCCAAATGAAATAGATTCAGATAATAACTCAATCACTGCACTGTACTCTGCAATGTTGTTTGTTGTTTGACCGAGGCTTACCCCATGCATAGAAACTAACTCGTCAGAGGGTGAATAGATAACCCAAGTTGCGGAAGAGATGTTCCGTGTACTATGACAAGCACCATCCGCAAATCCAATGTATGTTTGGAGAGGCATCGACATCTGCAATATCAAGAGTAAAACCAAGATAAGCAGGAGTAACGACGAAAAACACTCTCTAAGCTAAGCACACTTTTCAACTAAAACACACTTGCTAGAAAGAAAAACTAATCTAACTAAAAATCTCCATACCCATTCTTTTAAGCATAATACCTCTTCAAGTAAAGACCATTTCTGGGTTTACCTAAAGAGTCCCCGTCAAAGTCTACCAACTCATAGGCCCCTTTTGCTAGCTTTCGCTTGACAATATAGGGCCCATGCCACATAGGAACGAATTTTCCAGCACCTAATTTATCATTAGCTTGATCATACAATAACACTAGGTCTCTTTCCGAAAAATTTCGAGGGGTCACATTCCGATCATACTGAGCTTTCATACATTTTGCGTGAGTCTCGATCGCCAATGCAGCATCACGTTGATTCTCATCTAATTGATCTAAGTATAAAAAACGCTTTTCCTCTTCGGAAGTAGCTGGAAGTAACTCGATGGCCATTTGCAGTGACGGGATTTCGCACTCAATGGGTAACACAGCTTCCAAACCATAAACTAGTTGGAATGGAGTGAACCCTGTTGATGTTTTTACTGAAGTTCGGTATGCCCAAAGCGCTGAAAATAGCATGTTGTGCCAATTCGACCGATGAATCCCAATGATTCGTCGGATCATGATAACTAAAACTTTGTTGATGGACTCAACTAGACCATTCGCTTGTGGATAATAAGGAGTTGAACTATCGTGACGTAAACCAAGCTGGACTGTAAGTTCCTTCATCATAACGTTTCGAAAATGACGCCCATGATCAGTGATTATTGCTTGTGGGACACCAAACCTAGCAATTATATGATTGAACATGAAAATTGCAGCTGTCTTGCCGTCTGCCTCGAATGTAGGCATCGCCTCGGCCCACTAAGTAAAATAATCTACCGCAAGGATGATATACGCATGCCCCCCAGCCGAGTGAGGGTTACATGTAATAAAATCGATACCCCATTTGGCAAAAGGACCAACGGCAATTATAGGGTGGAGAGGAGCGGGTGGAGCGCGCATCTTACGATAAAAAATCTGGCAGTTGTGGCATTTTCGGACCACCGTAATACAATCTTTAAATAAAGACGGCCAGAAGTAGCCAGCGCGCAATATCTTTTGGGCTGTGGCATACCCAGACATATGACCGCCACATGCTCCAGAGTGAAAGTCATTCAAAACCCTTTCAGCTTCTTCGTGAGTTAAGCAACGTCGAAAAATAGAATCCGCCCCACGACGATAAAGAGTATCCCCAAGAATTTTGAATTGTTGGGACTCGAAGTGAATTTTCCGACGTTCCGACTTTGAAATTTCTGACCAAAAGGATTGGGTCTGGAGATAGATGATGATATCCCCATACCACGGATCTAAAGTGCTGATTAGAAACAAAGATTCGTCCGCAATGGGCTCCTCTGCCACAGTTTCCGTGTCAGCACGCGGGAAGTCACACATTAACTCTGCAAAAACTAAAGATTTCTTAGACTTGGATTTCTCAAACTCCAAGTCAAACTCCTGCAGGATAACGATCCATTTAGAGTACTTGCCCCCTAGCAATTGTTTGGTCAAAATGTAGATCATAGGGTTGCAATCCGAAATGACTGTAGTTTTGCGTAGTAAAATGTAGTGACGAAAACGTTGGACAGCTTGAACAGCTGCCAATGCCAATTTCTCCACATGTGAGTATTTTAGCTCAGTTGGATTTAACGTGTGACTAAGGTAATATATCACATGTTCCGTTCCGAATTCATCTTCCTGAACTAAGACCATTCCAATGGTGGAATGGGAGGCGGCGAGATACAAAAAGTAATCCTGGTTGTAGTTGGGAGGATGCAACAACGGTGCATGGGTCAACGCGTGTTTGAGTGCATCAAAAGATTTCTGAGCTATCTCATCCCAAGAAAATTGAGTATTTTGTTTTAGCAACCATGTAAAACCCTTTGTAACCTCGGCGTAGTTAGGAATGAATTGTCGTAAAAAGTTTGCTTTCCCCTGCAAACTTTGGAGTTGGCGAAGACTCGAAGGAGGAGGCAAATTGATAATAGCTTCGACCTTCGAGGGATCAACGCGAATGCTGGCTTTCGAAACTACAAATCCCAGCAATCGACCCGTTTCTATACAGAAGACACATTTGTGTGGGTTCAACCGAATACGATAATGCCTACACCTCATAAAAATTGCACGTAAGTGGACGAGGTGGTCAGCTCGATGTAATGAATGAGCAGGCAAATCATCGAGATACGGTTGCACAATGTGTTTGATGTCATGAAATGCATAAGACATCGCCCTTTGAAAAGTTGCTTCGGCATTCTTGAGCCCAAAAGGTAGTTTGCAATAAGCAAATGTCCCCCATGGACAAATGAAAGCCGTTTTTGGTTGATCGGCAAGTAGAATGTTGATTTGATTGTATCCAGAAAAACCGTCCATAAAGGAAAATATTTCGCTGCCGGCACAATCATCAATGATTTGATCGATATAGGGAGTTGGGTAGTTGTCCTTTGGACAAGCTCGATTAATGTCCCTATAGTCGATGCATATTCTTATTGTACCCTATTTTTTGTTAACCGGAACAATATTCAATACCCAATCCGTTAACGGGATCGGATAAATGAAACCTGCTTTCAATAGTTTTTCAACTTCCGCTTTAATTGCAGCAGCTTTTCGTGGGTGAATCTGACGCAAATGTTGCCGGACGGGTTTAGCATCTGGGTAAGTCTTGATCTCATGAACAACAATCGCGGGATCAATTCCTGGCATTTCCTCATAGGACCAGGCAAACACGTCGCGGAATTCTTGAAATAGGGCCTTATATAATTGGATTTCGTTATCTGTACACGAGGCACCTATATGAATGTTCTCAACAATTCCGGGCTTAACCGAAATGTCAATGGGAATAGTTCGAGAGATGTTTCCCAAATTTAACTCTGAATCGGGATGTTTCATTGGATTCTGAGGTTCCTTGACATATTCAGTCGTAAATATTGATGAGAAATCATTTTCAAAACGATCATCCTCAGGTAAAAACGAAGATCTGTGATGGAGATCTTCCCATGGTAAATCATCTACACATAGGATTTCACGAATTTGCTCATCAGAGTGAACAAGTTCAGAAAACGTAGTTAAATCCGAGGTTGATGTGAAAAGTGATTCCTCATGGACCACATTCATTAAGTCATTTTCGGTTGAACACAGGTCGGCAAAAGACTGCACGGCTTCATAGGCAATTTCATATGGACTCAAAGGCATAGAATTACCAAATGAGTCTATTTCAGATTCAGAAGGAACGATCCAAGGATCGTCATAAAAAATAGTGTCTGATGTAATCATATGAATGGTTGCAAATGAAGATGATGCGTTGATTGGAGGAAAAGGAAAATTTCCCAGTAAACCGACATCTTTAACTAATCCTACTCCAACATCCTTATATGGGATAGTCGTTTTACCGACATGCTGAATACTCTCCGAAGAGGCTGGGTCGGATGAAAAGTAAGCCAGTTGGTCTATTGTTACGATCTTTCCATTATGTGGAAACTTTATGACTCTAAAGACCGATGAAACGACCGCTGTCATAGCGTAAGACCAACTTCGACCCAAGAGAAGGTTGTAGTCTAGAGGGGCATCAACCACCTCCACATCTAGACTAACGGTTTTTCCTTCAACCCCTATAGGCAAATCCTGTAGAATGCCAAAAGGATGAAACCCACGGCCGTCAAAGGCCTTAAGAATTGTCGGGGATTGATTTAGTGAAGGAGAACCAAGCGATCTCCAACACTGTATTGACATAATACACGTTGAGGCTCCCTCATCAATTACAGTCCGATGAATAGGCCTGGTTTTTACTATCACTGGGATCTGGAAAGCCATTTGATGAGGCAACCACGGTGTACTATTTTCTAGATCAAAGATTATTAGGTTCGGGTCCTGAACATCAACAGCTCCTATAGCCGACAAAAGTAATTTACACTGTGCTGGGCATGATTGCAGCACTTCCAAAGCCGACATTGCTGAGGGTGAAACAGCTAAATCCTCAACAATGTTATAATTCTAAGCCGCTCTCGCATGTGGATTGAAAGCTGACTTTCGAAGTATACCCTTGGCGGGCGGTTTGATTACTAAGTATGGATTAGGTTTCTTGATCTGTAGTGGATCGGAACCGGGAGCTGAGGTTGATGGATTAGAATGAGAAGATTTTGCTTCTTTTCCATCAACAGGACTTTTACTACCATAATCTTGCGATCGAGTCGCAATCCTTACATGGGACATCATCAATATGGGTTCTTCATTGGCACTCAAGGAAGAAACTATCATCTTACTATCTTGATTTGGAAATGGATCCTTCAAAACAACAGGAGTTTGGGAACCTTTGACAATCTTCACAACCTTTGCTCGATGAGGGCAGTCTCTTGTAAAATGTTCTTCGTCACAAATGAGACATGGATAACGAGGTTTGCGCTTTTCATCATTGGGTTCCGCCTTTTCAGATTTCCCTTTTGAACTTTTGTCCGTTTTATTCTTCCTCTTTCCTTTCTTCTTTCCACCGGATTTTGATTTAGTCGTAGATGATTCTACAACGTGAATATCGGTGGAAACCTCTGCAGAAGAATCTCCTGTCGAGGAATCAGGCAAGGTTATGATAGGAGAAGAATTCTTGGAAGACTTCTTCTTACTTTTAGTGTTAACCGTACCAATCATACCATCAGCGGCATGAGATCCCGAAGGAGCTGCGGTGATTTGATTTGACTTGGGAAGATCGGGGATCTTTTCGTGTAACGTACCTGACTGAGTATAGACCAAGTCAAGGTACTGTGCTTGAGCAATCAATTGCTCCTCAGTAACAACTCTGGCTTTAGCAACATCTTCAGTGATCCTTGGCAACAAAGATTTTACAAACCACTCAGCCAAGATTTGATCCGGAATAAATACCTTCACTAAACGTCATCGATGTCTCCACTCATGAATATGATCTGAAATGTATGTGGATGTTTATTGTTTTAGCGAAGTTAATAATTCCGTGCCATTGTCATATCGGACTGGCAACTGGAAATGAGTTAAAATCGAGCTAGCTAACTGGCTAAAATTATAAAAAGTGCCTTGCGGTAACTCAATGTACCACTTGGCCGCGAGACCAATTAGAGTGCGCTGGAAAAGTCTAAGACGGATCAAATCATCTGTGATGGAGTTAGACGCACACCAGAGGTGGTAAGTCATCACATGGTTCGACGGGTCCTCTCCAGATTTACCTTCGAACTTGGGAATGTCACTGGGCAACTTGTTCGGCATTGGCGGCCAGAACGGAAGATAATTAATTGGATCGTTCGTTAGGCGCGACAAGTCTGGTAAGTCCAAAGTTGCAATAAATGGTAGCTGCCGATTAGGATCCCTAAAACTCTGGGTCATGAGACCAGCCCCAGGAGGAGGATATCCAGGATAACTAGGAACAGGAATCGCGTTCGGGATATTGTATCCTCCTGGAAAACCAGGATTAATTGGACCGTACTGGGGTTGTTGAGGTTGTTGATAAGTGTACCCAGGATACGGTTGATACTGATAAACTGGCTGTTGGACAGCAGGACCGAATTGGTACTGTCCCTGGTACGGTTGATAAGTGAATTGTGGTTGACTTGTGACAACCGTACTTAAACCAAGTTGTCCTACAGGCATCTGAACTGTAGTTTGAATCGTAGATCCAGACGGTGGTAAAGATGTCTGAGGAGTAGATACAGGAACTGTAGAAACCGGAGCTGTCGATACTCCAGAAGTAGGTGGGGTAGATTGAACAGATGTTGCGGCAGTTGCAGCAGTCGTTTGAGATGGAGTACTAGGCGTAATAGGCTCAGACTGAGAAACTACCGAAGGTGCAGAAGTTTGAATATTAGACTGGACTGGTTGCTGGGGTGAACCAGAAACTAAGGGTTGTCCAGTTTGAGATGACAACTGTACATTTGGCTGCAACACCTGTTGAGTTTGTGATGGATCCCACACTATGTTCATTCCGGGGTACTGACCCATAACAGGTTGAGAATACTGGGGACCATAACCGGGTTGAGGGTAGGTTTGATAATTGAAAGGTACATTTATCATCCCTTGAACATAAGATTGACCTTGGGGTGGTTGGAAACCTTGGTTCGAGTACTGACCTTGGGGTAGATACCCCTGAGACATGTATTGATACTGAGGTTGACCTTGAGGTATAAATTGATACTGGGGTTGACCTTGGGGTACATATTGTGTCTGGGGTTGACCTTGAGGAATGTATTGTACCGTAGGCACGTACTGTCCTTGAGGTTGCCCCCCAGAGGAAAATTGTGTACCTTGAGGTTGCCCCCCAGGCGTTAACTGAGGTTGCCCCCCAGGCGGTAACTGGCCACCTTGAGGTTGAGAATTGGGAATAGAACCTGACATCATAAGAATGTCTTCTACGCTCAACGGCTTTGCACCATTGCTTCCAGTGAATAACCCTTGTTCAATGGGTTGAGGAGATGCTCCCGAAAAAGTACCAGAAAGTGACTGATACCCAGAGGGAACAGAAGGACCGTCGTAAAAAAAAGATTCAGGCGATTGAGTAAACATGGACGACTGCCCTGACATATTTACGGGAGTATAAAAACCCCTAGGTTGATAAGGAGCACGAGGTGGTGAAAAACTTAACACTGGGTTTTCCAAATAATTAGTTAAAGAAAGATACCAAGTAGTACTTCTAGATGGACTGTAAAAAATTGGTTCACGCTCCCTTAGATCAATAACAGGTTGATTTTCAGGGATAGGGATGCCTACTTCTTCTTCCGGAGCAAGTTCTTCAATAGCTATCAAACCAGAAGGAAGATTTTTGGTGATTACTCTTTCTACCCTAGGTGAATTAGGAGCACTAGAAGTTGGAGAGATAAACCCCGATGTTGGAGTAACAGGTTCAGATATCTCAGGTTCTTCGCCTATATCACTAGTAGATGAAAAGCTACCAGCAAGTTCGGAAACCAAAATAGCTTCAGGATTATAACCTGTTTCTAGGGTTTGATAATCAGGATGAACAACCAACGAAGACTCTCCTTCTTCAGGTGACCCAACTTTACTTCCACTAGGAGTTACGAGGACTTTCAAGCCTTCAAGATGGCTCGGGACTTCTTCAGGAGGTTGGCCCCGAAGTCTATGGGACTTCCTCAGTAAATCGGCCACGGCTACAAACTCAGGAGACTGGCCCCGAAGTCTACGGGACTGTCTCGGTAATTCAACCACAGTTAAAAACTTTTAACTACTTCACACGCAAACAAAGTAAAATCTCAATGAAAAACACCTAAAGCCTCTAAAGAATCAAACAAATTTGAATCACATGCCTAAAGAATCTAGAGATCAAACACACACAAACAGTAACTTTCCGGACCGAAAACACTAGTTGGTGATGAAATCCAACATCGCAGAATTCAGTACAGAAATGGCGGTTGGAACAGTTACCCTGACAACCTGTTTAATGAATAGACTGGACCAAGTTCCTCCACTTTAACTGTCTCGAGTGAAGTGAACCCCCCAGAAAATCCAAGTGAGTCTAGCCGACGTCTGCTCCAGGTACAGTGGGATCTTCCAACCACTGTCACCTTAGGAAGAATCCTAAAGAATATGGTCACTAAGGCTACCAACTGAGACAAATACACCTGGGGGAACAGTCTACGATCCGATATGCACGCAAGGGCAGAGTAGCAAGCTCAATCCCCTTGAAGGCTCCTTGACATAATCCAAGGTTTACCAACAAGTGACCCCAGGCTCCTCGACAATGGTTAATCCGAGGTTTACCGTTTTTAATACGTGAATATCTGGCGTCGTTCCCAATGAGGAAGGATTGATTCCCACACTAGTTCGGACACGATCTCGTGCTTCTCCTTTAAGAGGAGGTTTCCCAGAGCATAAATGCAACAATTGGATTTCTTCCTACCACAAGATACAACTACTTGTTTGTTTTTACTGTCTTGGAGAGTTAATTACTCTCCTACTCCAAGACACTAGCCTAAGCTAAGTTGGTGTATCAGAGCCCTAGAAATAAAATGTTACTAGGTGAATTTTACTTTAAGCGTTAATTTTAGTGGTTGTTGTTTAAGTCAAGAGGTGGTGGAGATGAAATTTGTGGTGTAAAGACTTGACTCGAAATCACTAAAAAGATGCACCTAAGATGATTTAAACAATCTTTTCTCTTCGATGAACTTCTAAACTAAGAAAGAGTTTGAGAATGCAAACACTTTGTAAACACAAATCTTTCTCGATTAAACAAATTAAAAGAAGAGCTTTTCCCTTTCCAAAGCACTCAAAAATGAGACAAATAGTAATTTCACACAAATTTCCCTTTTCTTTTCAAAGCACTCAATCACTACAAAAACAAAGTTTTCCAAAAGAGATTTTTTTTATATTTTGTAAATAAAACGCTCAAAACTAATGAAAACGACTAACTTTGAGAGCTACAAGCTATAAAAAGCTACTTGAAGTCAAAGCCTACTAAAAGTATTTTTGAGGATGTTTTACTTAGCTAAATGTGAGCTAAGGACTAATTTATGCAGAATCACAATTAGTCAAAAAACAACCAATCTTTCGTTTTCTTTTTGTAAAAATGAAAATTCCAAACTTTCAACTACAAGCTTTTCAAAATTTTGAAATGAGAAAAATCAAAGCGAATTCCTCAACAAGGGGAGATTTCATAAATGGTCAGACTCACAAGAAGACCAGTAGACACCAAGGCAATATGAGGTCCCTAGTGCTTCTAAGCTCAGAGCCACTACACAACCAAAAACGAAAAACAAACCCAACAAGCAAAATTCCTAGGAATTCCACCTAAAACCCTAATGCTAATGAAATCAAACCAAGGAAAGTTTTTGACAGGGAACAAGCAGGTCTGGGCAATGGCTAAAACCTATAAACAAATTCTAAACTGATAAAAAGAGGAAAATTTAAAATTTTTCAAGTTTTTGACAGGGTACGCAGGCAACCTGTTTACACAAGTGCGTCTACGCTCTGTGTACAAAGGAAAAGTGCGTACAGGTATGCACTGTGCCTAACTCAGAGGGTGCGTACCTCTCCCAAAACTATGAAAAATGAAAACTAACTCAAAATTAACTAAATTCACCCAATCCCACAATCATCAAGTCAAAAACAGAAACAGGAAAAACAGTTTCTCAGGTCAAAGTATAGACAAAGAAAACGATCAAGTCCCCAGTGGAGTCGCCATTTTGTCGTGCGGAATGAGTCGATCTTGCGGACAATATGGACCTTCCTAGAATCTAAAGAAGACCTAACGACAAGCAGACCAACCAGACACTATCTTTCTCTAAATATGCTTTAATTAACAATAGCAAACAAAGGTTTTTAGGGCCTACCTTTGGTCCAATGCAAGCTTGTGGATGCCCTCGCTCTTTTGATCCAAATGAGCTCCTTCTCGCGAATCTGCAAACACAAACAAGGCAAACACATTACATAGCACCTGAAAAACCAATTGCATAAAACATATTTAACATGAAAGTCAAGGAGTCCATGAAACAAATAACATAAGATACTTGTTGAGAAAAATGAGTTTGATTGTATTAATTCAAAAGAAGAAGAACCTTACAACCTTTGCATTGACGCTGTACAAGCTCTTCCCAGGGTCCAACAAGATGTCTCCTCTACTTTGACAAGTTTCACTCACTCTCCAATGGAACCAAGAGGTATGTGATCTCTCCTCTCAAGCTCAGCCAAAGAGTCTCAATTTCACCAGCATTTACCCTCAAAATGTTCAGCTTCTAACCTCCCTAGTCCTCACCCCAATGCCTGTATTTATAGTGCAATGGAGGGAAGTTACTAGGTCCTCCTTCAAAGGGATAAAGCCCTCCTTCAAAGGGATAGCTCCTTTAGTCAAGGGATTAGCTCCTTCTCTTTTGGGATGCATGAACCACCTCAGAGCGAACAATCCACGTCAAAATTCCTTCTAGAAAACTCTAGAATTAACCCAAAGTGAGTTTTTTAAGATAAAAATTGCACCTTTTGACTTTCACAGGGGTCTGCACCTGCACCGTTAGGAACAGAGCGGGTAGGTACGTAGCTTTTGTACACAGAAGGTGCGGGACCGTAGGTAACCATGGGAGAAAGTGCGGAACCAGAGTTACATTGAATTTTAATGTCTTTCTCCCACTTCCAAAGCTTGATTTGAAGAGCTGAGGTCTTAGACTTGCTTAGGAGGACAGTACAAGTGATGATAGACCCATACTGACTGCAAATAATCATGGTGACGATATTTTTGTGTAACAGATTACCCCCTAAAGTGCGAAGTCTGTAGTAGATGAGGATTTCATTTATCATATAGGAAGAGTGAAGTACTTTATCATTTCGAGGATTATCTTGTGGAGAGCCCGGTCGGAACCTGTAAAAACATTCAATGCAAGATATATATATGAGATCATATCATCGCTGAGGTAGGCATTCCCATACTCAGATCAAAACTAACTAGAAAACCTATCTATTGTCTGATACAGGAATGATCTTGTAAAACATCATAAGTATAGACTCGTGTGAACACAGTATGGACGCAACCATCTGTTTATGAATAGTCCACAACACAATGAATACAAAATTCCTCGCAGCCTGGATGGTGGAAACTAGATCCAGGGTCTTCATTTCTATATCCCGAAATAGTACGATTCTATCCATGCGAATAAATGTGTTGATGTCGAACATGGTAGAAACCACTTGATTACCAGTCAATGATGTAAACTGTTAACAAGTGTGAGAGAAACCACCAGTGATGTGAATGGCTCTCAAAGTACCCAGTACAATCCATGAGATGTGAGTAGATGTGTTGATGTCGAACATGTCACAGAATCCTTCGATCGAAAGTCAATGATGTAAACTGTCGTCAAAGGCGAGAAACCTGCCATTGAGGCATGCAGATTTCAAGGTATTGATGATTCCTAGATCATCTTCCTAGATAATGTGCTGATGTCGATAGAAAGCGATCCGTCGTAGGCAAGCCCACAACACGAAATCATAGATCAAGTTGAAGAAATTTAGTTGCAAGGACTGACTCAGGGATGGTCAAGATGGATGACAGATATTTTGCAGATGAATGGCTTATTGGCAGTGACCTCTTGAACACATAACGACACAACAGATGGCTTGGTGACAATTGACCCAAAGTTAATACCCAGAAATCGGCTGAAGACTTTCAATGTGGTTTGGTCAACTGTTAGGAAAAGGATTCCCCAACCCAGGTAAATAAAAGTGTCATGTTCAAGAGTGGTTACAAAGTATGACAAACAGACTCATTTTCCTCTCTTTTCCCCCACCATTTCTGGCAAGTACCTCTTTATTTTTTACAAGCTTGATTATAAGCTCACCCTTCGGATGAGTCCAACTTAGTTTAGATTCGAACCCTAAGAAGGAGTGGTTCGTTCCTGTTTGTAATTGAATAGGTCCTTTACTGTGAAATTTTAACGAGTCCAATATAGGAGACACTCGGTGTTTTTCAATTTTAGAGAGTCTGAAAAAACTTAAGAAGACTCCAGGGTTGACCTTTTTCGTAAATTTGTGTCTCCCAAACCCGAAAAAGTATAAAATAATACTTGAGAGAACCGCTTGATGTTTTACGACCAAGGAGTACTTTTCATTATTAGTGTCACTGACCCGAAAAAAGTAAAAAAGCGATCAACGAGACGTCGTTTTATAACCAATATCGAATTTGAAACGACAAAAATCCGGCAATCTTTTCATGTTTTTTACGGTCGGAAAAGAGCTGTAAGTGGACCGTCTTTTAATTCCATTTTAACGAGTGTAAAAGAAACGCTCGGAAATATTTTCATGTTTTAGGAGTCAGAAAAGGGCTTAAAAGATGACTCTACTTGTTTTTCCATTGAAAATAATAGATTTCGCCTGAACAATCCTGTATTCTGCACAAAGACACAAACATTACTCATACCTGTTTGAAATGGATGAAAATGTCGTAAAATACCTTTTCAAAGTGAAACATAAACAAATTTGGAATTCATTTACTCAAAAAACTTATAAAAAGGGGTTTTGACAATTCATTTTTACCATTCGAGTTTGGGTGAGAAAATAGTGCTTTTGCTTAGAAAACTTCCCGTGAAGATTGTGGAAAATCCAACCGTCGGAATCGAGCGCCGTCTTCTCCAGGTAATCCACATCATCTTACTCTTCATTTTCAACCGTTTATTTTTTTGATTTAGCCCCTCATTTTGTTTTTTGGGAGGGTTTTTAGGCCCAAAACCCACGCACGGGGGTCCGCAGGTTTACCATTGCGGACCCGCGGGCCTCGACTTTTTCTCCACTGGGAAAAAACTCGGGGTCCGCACCTTCCATGTAGACAAAGTGTGTACCCACGCACTGTGTCTAACGTGGAGGGTGCGTACCCCGCCGCAAGGGTTTTGAACCCAAAATTTCTCAAAAATGGACCAACCAAAAGTTTTTCTAGCAATCTAATTAATCTTTATTCTTGATGCAGAAAATATATCATGCTAGATTGGCGCGAACGGGAGCATGAGGACATGGATACTGCCGCATGGAATCATCAGCCTTCACTTGATGCTTTGAGGGCATGCGGACTGTACAAGTTCTGGACCATTCCTGGCATGAGGGCTCAGGTAGATTTCTTACAGTGGCTGGTTGACAGGTGGAGCATTCAGGACTAGTGTTTCTTCATTGGCGGGCACCGACTCGAAATCGAGCTGGAGGACATTTATTTCTTGACTGGTTTGCTTAAGAGAGGCGAGGACTTGACTCTATACGGGACTAGGCCAGGTGGCCAGTCTGTCGATAGCCTCCGGCTAGAGTACTGCAACAGCCAGGCTAAAGACAAAGGGATAGACATAAAAACCATATCCCGTCCTGAGCTCATGGTGATTGCGTTTACTGTCACCAGACTTTGTAGAGCTGCCGCATTACATGTTGCCACCGGATCCCAGATGCGTATGGTAGTTTATTGCTTTCAAGGCACCATCTTCAACTGGTGCAATGCTGTGCTGGCCAATGTGAAAGGCCAACTGACCAGGACCAAGAGAGGACGACTAAAGACCTTTGGTTATGGGGCTTTGGTCGTGAGTTTTGGCCTGGAGAGGGTTCCTATGCTGATCCCACAACATCTTACTGTTGGAGTTGGGCTTCCTTGAGAGCCCAAAATGATGCGATGGGTTGCAGTCATGGCCCGTCACCCGGACGAGAGGACAGAGGTTGCTCGGTTCAAACCTGAGTATTTCCAATGGTTGGAAAACCAGGTTTTTGCCATTCAGGACTTCCCTTATGCTGGGATAGATTTCCGTGGTGACCCAGACATGGCTCTTCCACCAGGAGAGAAGTGGGACGAGTCAGGTAAAATCCTTATCATCTTTTCTATTTATTTTTTTTTTTAATTTTTTGCATCGTCTCAAAACTGATAGTAAAAATTTAAAATGCAAATGTGGGTCCACAGCGACCAGCCGTTCTCCAACCTTTCGAGAGGAAACAACCAGTTGCACCCTTGCCAGCCCCACAAGACGAATCAGCAGAGGTTTTGGCCGAGTTAGAGGGCCATCTTGAGTGCTTGACAGGGGATATTCCTGAGACCACTATAGATGACATTCCTCGTCGACTTCAGCGCTATGTGATTGGAGTCCCGGGACCTTTTAGGAGGTTCCTTTGCAAGGTGGCCCGGGCAGTGGTTTCTTATAGAGATCATCACAAATGATAGGATGATCACCTTTTGTGGGCACATGTGACATTTTTGTTTTTTGTACTTATCATTTTTGCCGATCATAAGGTGCTTTTCAACCTATGATCGAAGACGATGTATTTTTTGACACACTCCTATATATATATATATATATCACTCTTACCGGCTTATCTTGTAAATCATGTTATGGAATGGTTTTAAATTCACATGTATGATTATTGCAAATGTCTATTTAACATTCGAGAAGCAATTGCATCTGCTAATGTATTTAAAGACCTTGGAATATGCTGATATTCAATGTAATCAAACTCACGTTCCAAGAGACGCACTCTCAAAAATAATCTTAATAACACTGGATTTCTAATGGCATACACTCTATTAAGCTGTAGCACAACGAGTTCAGAATCTAACCTCACTATCAAACTCTGAATCCCAAATGAAATAGATTCAGATAATAACTCAATCACTGCACTGTACTCTGCAATGTTGTTTGTTGTTTGACCGAGGCTTACCCCATGCATAGAAACTAACTCGTCAGAGGGTGAATAGATAACCTAAGCTGCAGAAGAGATGTTCCGTGTACTATGACAAGCACCATCCGCAAATCCAATGTATGTTTGGAGAGGCATCGACATCTGCAATATCAAGCGTAAAACCAAGATAAGCAGAAGTAACGATGAAAAACACTCTCTAAGCTAAGCACACTTTTCAACTAAAACACACTTGCTAGAAAGAAAAACTAATCTAACTAAAAATCTCCATACCCATTCTTTTAAGCATAATACCTCTTCAAGTAAAGACCATTTCTGGGTTTACCTAAAGAATCCCCGTCAAAGTCTACCAACTCATAGGCCCCTTTTGCTAGCTTTCGCTTGACAATATAGGGCCCATGCCACATAGGAACGAATTTTCCGGCACCAAATTTATCATTAGCTTGATCATACAATAACACTAGGTCTCTTTCCGAAAAATTTCGAGGGGTCACATTCCGATCATACTGAGCTTTCATACATTTTGCGTGAGTCTCGATCGCCAATGCAGCATCACGTCGATTCTCATCTAATTGATCTAAGTATAACAAACGCTTTTCCTCTTCGGAAGTAGCTGGAAGTAACTCGATGGCCATTTGCAGTGACGGGATTTTGCACTCAATAGGTAACACGGCTTCCAAACTGTTGTTGGGAAAAGTATCCAATACGGAATGACCCTATCCCACTCTAAGGGTGATAGTACCTCAGCAACAATCAAAGCAAAGCTATTCGAGATTACTTCTTTATGAGATGTAAGAGAGGGAAGAAAGAGATCCACTAACCGTTGTCTTCCGCTAATGATTGATCCATTCTTCTCTCTTTGCTGCTTGCTCCCAGCTCCTTGCTCTTTCACTGGCCCAGCTACACTAAGATCTTGCAAAATGGCAAGAGAGGGAAACTACAAGAAGCATACATTCATAACTGATTCAAGGATTAGAATAAATCAAATACACAAGTATAGCAATACACCATTGAGACACATGCATATAGAAGAACCTCAAATGCTATATTAATGGAAGAAGTAAAGTTCAGGAAGTAATACAACCATCAAAGGCCCAATCCAGCATCACCTCCCAGCAGAAAGAAATCTCCTCTTCACCTCCTTCAAGCAAATCATCCAATAGTTCTATACTCAAACCAACAACACTTCCTTACATTCAGAAGATTCCAGCCTCCTTAGACCTCATGAGAGAGCTCTATATATAGGAGATTTGGAGAAAGGATGAGTTAGCTTGAGCTTGGCATGGAGCTGACTAGTGTCCTCTCCCACTTTAGTTATTCTTCAGTTCTTGAGTCCACTTGGAGGTTCTTGCTTCCACTTGGAGATCTAGACCCTCTTACTCATCACTAGGCGAATTCCTTGATCCAAGTGTCATTTTGGAAGCTTCTTGGGCATTGACACCTTGAGGAATGACTGTGCCACTTGGCCAAACTGGCCCAGCGCAGGTAGCCTTCATTACTGTTGACATTTAGCGCAGGTACAGAGTGGAGCAGTTGACATTCAGCGCAGATGCTCAGTGGAGCAGTTGACATGATCCAGAATTAGCTTGTTTTTGAGTGTTTTCAGGTGGAGAACTGATATTTAGTGCTGTGGTTTGCTGACCTTATTCCTCTAGGGGTAGGAACAACATGTTTAGGGACTTTGGATCCCTCAGATTATTGACATTTCATGCTTCATGCTGTAAGGCACAAAAATGTCTATAACAGTTTCCCCCTAAAGTATGAGGTCGTTTATCAGGTGAAACGCTTTATCAGGAGGATCCGAAGTTCATTCAATCGCTGAGAGGTGACCTGTAATAAAATACAATACAATACATTATTTTTCATTCTGCTTTCATGATCTAGATGAGGCGGGCATTCCCATGCTCAGCTTTATAAATTCATTTTAGTACATAGAACAGACGATCGTCTGATGGTAGACTGATAATTCTCTGCTGAAATTATCATCCTTTGAGTAGGATGATCATCTACTGTAATGATGTACATGTCAAATGTCTTTATATTTCCTGAATATATATCGCAGCCCGGATGGATGAAACTAGATCCGGGGTCTTCAAACTCGTTCGATCTTCACTCTAAGTACAAGTCGATCCATGTGAGAATTGCACTGAAGTCGAACATGGAAAGACATCGCTTGATTACCGGTCAATGATGTAAACCGTTAAGAAGCGCGAGAGGAATCACCGATAATGATAATGACCCTCAAGGTACTGCATTACAATTCACGTGGTGTGAATAAAGGACTTGGCGTCGAACACCACGCAAAATCTTCTGGTCGAAGGTCATTAATGTATACCTATCGCCGGAAGTGAGAAACTTGCCATTGAGGCATGCAAGCTTCAAAGTACTGAGGGGGGTGTTCCTAGATCAACTTCTTGGATAATGAGCTGAAGTCGACAAGAAGCGATCCGTCAAAGGAGGGCCTTAATGAATCCCATATCAGTGACACGGAACGGAGCTAATGATTTTAGTGGAGGTGAAATCAATCTGTGAAATATGATTCAGGGTGGCGATCATGGGTCGATGAAGGATAATGTATGGCAGTGGATGGGACACGGTTGACTCTTTCTGAACAACATCTCTTGAACATATAACGACACTGATGCGATGGATCGGTAGCATTACCCCAAATGTGGATGGTTTGGCGAAGACCATGGTGATGAGACCGGTGAATGAAACAACCCAACCCGATGTGATACGGAGGAAAAGTGTCATGTTCAAGAGCGACTTGCTACCATTAAAGCTTTGAGGTTCTCCCAATTTTTCCCCAGTCATTTCTGACCAGTACCTCTTTATTTTTGTCAAGCTTGAGGAGGATAACATATGCTCGTTCTATAACCTGCCCTTCGGGCAAGCCCATCGCTATATTTTAATGAGCCTAGCGATAGGGAAACTCGTTCTCGTCTAAAGACAAGTTTGTTGCTATTTAATCATTTTAACGAGTCTAACGACAAGGAAAACTCGGTCCTTTTCATTTTTAGAGAGTCTGAAAAGGTACAGAAAGTTAACTCCAAAATTCCTTTTTCGTCATCTAATCCCTTAAGTCCGAAAAAGTATAAAACAATACAGAAGGGATGAGTTTTCGATAATTTTAACGAGCCGAATAAAACAAGCGCTCGACCTTTTTGTGCAATAATCCCTCAGGTCCAAAAAGATTAAAATCTAGAGGAGGGATAGCTCTTCCGGTCACTTTAACGAGCTGGAAGGCCAAAACTCGGCAAAATTTTCATATTTTACGAGTCAGATGAAAAGAGCTCAAAGAAGACTCGTCTTTTGAGGAACGAGTGATAAACAGGGATAGCAGCAGATTCCAGGTACAGGTTGGAATTTTCCAATCATGGCAGTGTCACAAGGATGGCTAGGTGAAATCACTCTTCGCAGCTGTTCCTCAAAATAGGTAAACAATCATATGGAGGTGAACGATTGGCCAAATGGAATGGAGGTGGCAGGTGCAAACACGACCAAGGCTTTTTATGGCTAATAAATTTACGATCACAATGGTTATTTACCGGAATAGGTTCATTTTTTAATGAGCTTAAACTCTGGAGGAAACTCTTGCTCACGCTTTTCTATTTTTTAACGAGCATAAATTCCATGGTAAAACTGCTCGATCTTATGTTTATTTTTTAACGAGCATGAACTATGTGCTAAAACTGCTCGGATCTCGCTTTTCTATTTTTTAACGAGCATAAATTCCGCGGTAAAACTGCTCGATATACCAGTCATAAGATAAGAATGTCTCCTGCAAGATTCCATTTTTTATAGAGCTCGCACCTCACATAAGCTATGCTCCTTCTCATCCTTTCTTTATGCAAGTTCGGAAACGGCTAATCCCAAAAGCAGATAAATAACCGCTCTTAGCTTGCACTCCAAAAGGTTTGCATGCCCCCAGGTATAAAGTACAATTTCAAGGCTGCCCCTACTTATCCGATAAAACATTTGTTTTAAAGGGTGAGGCTTGCCTCTTTCTAGTTACCCAAAGATTGTTTTGTTAACACCATCAAACGAAAACATTTCCTCGGCACTGTCTACCGAAGTAGACAATGGTGAATGACCTTTGTCAAACAAGTATCCTTGACAAAAGAATCCTGTTCTAGAACAACCCCTCTTCCATCCACGGACGGGGTACGGACTAGTCATACTCTTTCGCGGAAATTCTACCCTATACCCAAGGTTTCTTCTGCCCAAAGCAGACCAGGATGCATGCCCCCTGGGTTCCAGTCCCATCTTTCTGAATCACTCGCACTCATCGGGAAGGTGGACTGGGGGTGGAGACATTTCTTGAGTGAATAGACCATTGAGGGTTGGTATGTGACTATTTGCGATGCGTGATCCCGGAAATGAAAGTTGGTCTACGAGCTTGACCATTCTTCCTTCGTGTGGAAAACACATTACTCTAAAGAGTGAGGAGACTATAGCTCCCATGCAATATATATAGTCTCGTCCAAGGAGTAGGTTATAATCCAAGGGTCCTTGAACGACCATCACTTTCATTTGAACGGTCTTCCCTTTCAATGTAACATGTACATTGGGGAGGATCCCTAATGGTCGACTGGTTCCTTTATCAAAACCCGAGAGATTTCTTATCTCAGGTAAAAGCTCCGGGGAACCCAGTGCTTTCCAAGCAATAGAGGAAAGGATACTCACAGATGCCCCTTCATCAATGACAGTTCTAGCCATTACCATTCTGTAGATTTGGACTATGATTCTGAATGGTATACTGGCTGGTAACCGGGGTCTGCCTAGTTGGTTCCAATCAAAGGACACAACCAGGTTGCTTGGTGGTGGGACCGAATACACAGCTGGGTATGACCCTGACGATGTTCCTTCCTGCGATAAAGGAGTGGGCGCATTGCCCTGATGCTCATCAGAGTCGGTGTTGATGAAAAGAATCTGGATGGTGTCATCCTTATTCTCTTCAGTGAGGGTGTCATTTGAAGATGAATCTTCAGTGACGGTGTCATTTGAGGATGAAACCTCTGAAGGAAGAACCGGGTCAACTGCCGTATCGACCTTTAGACTTTCGTCTGGTCTGGATTCAGTAGGTTCATTTTCAATGACTGATGCTTCAGCTGACCACTTGAGCGGGCCAGCTGTATTTTCAACCAACGAAGGACTTGGCACGAGTTTTTTGTATCCAGGAGGAAGTCTCAACGGTGAAACCGGGCGATCTTCCAAAACTCTCTTCGCTTCGTCTAAGAAGGGACAACGGTGGATGGCGTGATCGCCTTCACACAGTCTGCAGGGGAATCTTGCTCCCCCTCTTTGTCTTGAACCACTTTCGCTGGTTGATGGTAAGCATTCAACATGGCTATCAGAGGTTGATGCTCCCGAATTGTGCAAACGAGGGGACCAGTCCCTTAGTATCCGGGGAATACAGGGACAATCTCTATGGAAGTGGTCTCCTTTACATATGACACATGGCGATTTAGGCCCGGTCTGTGCTGTGTGTGGATTTTTGTCAGATGTCTTTTTCTTGCCCCCAGTCGCCTTAGGCTCCTTCTTCTTCTTCTCTTTCTTCTTCTTCTCCTTCTTCTCCATGGGAGCTTGGCTTTTGCCGGCTCTACCTTGCGAAGATGAAGGATTGGAGGAAGAGTTATAGGAAGTTGAAGGCTGGTGGGCAGCTCTAGACTCATCTAACTGTTGACTCGACTGTTCAGGAACCATGGTGTTCTGAACTACATTGGTTGAGAATAGCCAAATAGGCAGGCCAATTGTCAGTCCTGGAAGTGACAATGTGGCCATGTGGGGCGCACCAACTTCTCCCCAAGAGGAGAAAGGACTAGGATTTCCATCATGTGGAATTCCTTGGTTGGGGCGTTCCATGTTCTCAACCTACAGATCAACGCAGGAATAGGAGGTGATTATGTTCCGTTTAAAATAAATTTTATAACGACGCTTTAGACACAACTTGCTTTTTCACTTTTTAAGAGTCGAGAAAAAGCTAAAGATGACTCTAGTCTCCTTCGATGTTTTAACGAGCCCGAAGTGACAAATGCTCGGATGGACTTTTTCAGTTATAGAGTTTGAAAAAGGCCAAAAGAAACTGCTCTGGATTTCTAGGCAGAGGGTGTGCCAAACTTTTCGCAAAACCACAGAATACATTTTACGGTACGAGTGGTCGATCTTCGTGAATGTTGTGTTCACTGCATTGTTATCAGTAGCGCGGCCGACACGGTTTCCTATGGATAAAGGCTTTGTTCCTATAGGGGTCTCCCAATATATACGCGACGGTACGTGGGAGCACAAGTCCGTATTGATACTTATCGCTTCACCGTGGAGGAATCACCCAACCACTCAATGCTAAGATATCACGTTTAACGACGTCGGAACACGTCTCTAGCTTAGACCTCTATGTGTTTGCGTTATGTTTCAATGCGTTGTTATGTAAATTCAATTTATTTTAAGGTTGATCTTGTTTAGCAGTTTGCCTTTATGGATCACCACGAGATGTATAGTAACACTCCTAAATGCAGTCTAAGATGATAAGCAAGCTTTTCAATCTTTCAACTTTGAAAATCTTAACTACTGAGGGAAAAGAAAGACAACATCTTTTCACACAGATCAAAGAGCACACACTAATGCACTTTTCCCTAAATCAACATGCAAGCTGTCAAAATGTACATGCACAATGCAGGTATTTCTTTTCTCTTTCTTAATGTTTGTGCGATACAAAAAGAAAGCTGTTGTATAACTTTGAATTCAATTTCAAGTGAAAGCAAACAAGCTTGTCCAAAATCAAAAGACACCTTAAGATTTACTTGTTTCGACACTAGAAATATATAAACTCAAACCAAGTGACGAAAGCAAAAGCTCAATCAGCTATGAACAGCAAACAAACTAACTCTTCAGATAAAAAACGACACCTTATCACATGTCTAGATCTAAGAGGCCACAGCAAGACTAGTTCACTTTCGTTATGGGAAACTGCAAATGATATAAGAAATACACAAAGAACAAATACAGTTTCTTTATACAACCGAGGCGGAATAGTGGCAAGGAATGTTGGTTTCAGATAGGTACATTGACTGGTAACAGGCTGCAAAAACAAGGGTGAAAACAGGGCAAGAAACAGCAGGAAACCCCAGTAGCACAAGGCAAGACTGGTTCAGCGCAGGTAGTACACTGGCAGTTTGACCTTCAGCGCAGGTAGCCCCTTCGGGAACTGCGCTGAAATGCAGACAGCCTTCACACAGCCTGCACTGAAGAACGAAACTTTCGTTTCTCTTGGTTTCCGGGTCACAGATTGCTCAAAAATTCACAGTTTTTGGCCAAATCAGAAGCTATCAGTCAAGTACACACTAAGGGATGAAAAGGAGGATGAAAAGCTATCACTAAGAGCTTATTAGAGTCCTTGTGGATCAGCTCTTCAAATCATAAACTTGCCCAGAAACTGAGCTAGAGTAGCTGCCCTCTACTTTGCATTTGAAAGATCCAAATGCAGTTCGATTCGGGACTCCCTGTGTTTATGAAATGAATAGCAAAAACACAAACAACCAACAAGATACGGTCCCCAGTGGAGTCGCCAATTTGTTGTTGGGAAAAGTATCCAATACGGAATGACCCTATCCCACTCTAAGGGTGATAGTACCTCAGCAACAATCAAAGCAAAGCTATTCGAGATTACTTCTTTATGAGATGTAAGAGAGGGGAGAAAGAGATCCACTAACCGTTGTCTTCCGCTATTGATTGATCCAATCTTCTCTCTTTGCTGCTTGCTCCCAACTCCTTGCTCTTTCACTGGCCCAGCTACACCAAGATCCTGCAAAATGGAAAGAGAGGGAAACTACAAGAAGCATACATTCATAACTGATTCAAATATTAGAATAAATCAAATACACAAGTATAGCAATACACCATTGAGACACATGCATATAGAAGAACCTCAAATGCTTTATTAATGGAAGAAGTAAAGTTCAGGAAGTAATACAACCATCAAAGGCCCAATCCAGCATCACCTCCCAGCAGAAAGAAATCTCCTCTTCACCTCCTTCAAGCAAATCACCCAATAGTTCTATACTCAAACCAACAGCACTTCCTTACATTCACAAGATTCCAGCCTCCTTAGACCTCATGAGAGAGCTCTATATATAGGAGATTTGGAGAAAGGATGAGTCAGCTTGAGCTTGGCATGGAGCTGACTAGTGTCCTCTCCCACTTCAGTTATTCTTCAGTTCTTGAGTCCACTTGGAGGTTCTTGCTTCCACTTGGAGATCTAGACCCTCTTACTCATCACTAGGCGAATTCCCTGATCCAAGTGTCATTTTGGAAGCTTCCTGGGCATTGACACCTTGAGGAATGACTGTGCCACTTGGCCAAACTCGCCCAGCGCAGGTAGCCTTCATTACTGTTGACATTCAGCGCAGGTACAAAGTGGAGCAGTTGACATTCAGCGCAGATGCTCAGTGGAGCAGTTGACATGATCCAGAATTAGCTTGTTTTTGAGTGTTTTCAGGTGGAGAACTGATATTTAGTGCTGTGGTTTGCTGACCTTGTTCCTCTAGGGGTAGGAACAACATGTTTAGGGACTTTGGATCCCTCAGATTATTGACATTTCATGCTTCATGCTGTAAGGCACAAAAATGTCTATAACACAAACCATAAACTAGTTGGAAAGGAGTGAACCCTGTTGATGTTTTTACTGAAGTTCGGTATGCCCAAAGCGCTGAAAATAGCTTATTGTGCCAATTCGACCGATGAATCCCAATGATTCGTCGGATCACGATAACTAAAACTTTGTTGATGGACTCAACTAGACCATTCGCTTGTGGATAATAAGGAGTTGAACTATCGTGACGTAAACCAAGCTGGCCTGTAAGTTCGGTCATCATAACGTTTCGAAAATGACGCCCATGATCAGTGATTATTGCTTGTGGGACACCAAACCTAGCAATTATATGATTGAACACGAAAATTGTAGTTGTCTTGCCGTCTGCCTCGAATGTAGGCATCGCCTCAGCCCACTTAGTAAAATAAGTCATAGGACCTGCGCCACCTCAAGAAATTTTTTTAGTGATGCCAGAAATACAAGATATCCTTGAATCCCAAGAAGAGAATCTTCACATTGTTCAAAGGTAACCTACTCGGACATATAATTGTTAAAAGTAGGATCAAGGTAGATCCGAACAAGGTTCGGACTATCACACAGATTCCCCACTTCATGAACAAGAAAGCCATGCAATATTTCTTGGGGAAAATCAACTTCCTTAGAAATTTCATCTCTGACTGTGCACAAATCGTCAAACCCATACAGGAGATGATCAAGAAGGACATAGTCTACAGTTGGGGAAAAAGGGAAAAGGATGCATTCACTCGTATAAAGCAAGCAATAGTAGAAGAACCAACATTGTACAACCCAAAGTTCAGAAAATATTTCTTTCTCTACACATTCTCTTCTGATTGTTCTCTCACTGTTGTGCTCACTCAGAAGGATGAGATGAACGATGAGAAACCTATCTCCTTCATGAGCTCGAGCCTGCAAGGACTAGAGCTCTATCATCCTATCATGGAAAAATAAGCTTATGTGGTATACAAGTTGGTGAAGCACTTCAAACCCTATTTGTTGAAAAACCCTTGCATTATCTTTGTTCCATGCCCAGCAATATGATCTTGACATTAAACCATATGACAAGACTACAATAATATGATCTTGACATTAAACAAATTCACACCATCAAGGGTAAAGGTATTTTTAAGTTAGAAATGGAAGAGGTTCATGCACAGGAGGAAGAAGAAGAGCTCACAGACTAGGAGCAAGAAACAGAAATGTGCAATGTTGAGCAAGCCTCTCCTACTTTAGATGGAAACTCTTGGTACACATATGTGTACCTATACCTTGAGCATGGAATCATGCCCTCTCATTTCTCTTTGTGGAAGAAGAGGGCACCCTGACTCAACGATTTATCATATAAACTAGTTCATGTGGTGCTATATAGAAAGAACCATAATGGGATTTTTCTTAGGTGCCCAGAGGCACAGGATTCAGAAAAGGTTTTATGTGATCTCCACGATGGACCAGGTGGGGGACACTTCACCGGTAACACCACAATGCAAAAGTCATGCGGTCTATTTTTCACTAGCCTACATTGTTCAAGGATGCTCATGCCTATGCCTGCAAGTGTCTGGTCTGTCAAAGCTATGCTAGTAGAAATCAGAAGTCAGCAGCCCCACTGTGGCTTGTCACAGTAAAAGAACCATTCCAATAGTGGGGCTTAGATATCATCGAGGAAATTTTCCCTCATTCATCAAAGCAACATTGTTATATCTTGACTGCTACATAATACTTTACATGGTGGATAGAGGTAGTTCCATTGAAACAAGTGAACGATCAGGTAGTCATCAGCTTTCTATAGCAGAATATCATTTCCAAGTCCGGAATACCTACATCACTTATTTTTTAAAATGCAGCGTTCTTTTCTTCATTAAATATTTATGAGTTTTCATTGTAAAATGGTATTGCCTTGAAATATTCTACTAACTATTATCCACACAGGAATGGTCTTTCCGAATCCACAAATAAGAACCTCATTCGCATCATTAAAATGACCATATTATTTGAGCAATAAAACTGGCACTCCACTTTTGTGAACGCTTTATGGGCTGACCGAGTTACACCTAAACCTTCTTTGAATACCTCCCCTTACTTCCTATTGTATGGAAAGAAATCCATCCTTCTATCGAACATATACTTTCCTACTCTCCAATCGTCCCAAGAATCTCAGGGAAAGCCATGTCTTTTAGTTTAGCGTAGGATGGACACTTTGCACAAGTTAGAGGAAGAAAGGATGAAAGTAAAAGAAAAGTTTTCACTCCATCAAAAATGTATCAAGAGATGGTTTGACAAAATGTCTGCAGAGAAGACTAGCTTTAGTGGGGGTGACTTAGTCTAGAAATTGGATAAAGTCCATAGAGACAAAGGAAATCAATCTAAGTTTCAATCCTTGTGGATTGTCCTGTACAATATCCATGAAAATCTTGGCCAATACATGTATTTTATCCAATCACTTGATGGGAAGATTGACTCTCTCCCTATCAATGGCCAAGACTTAAAATATTATTTTCAATGAAAATTTGGGGTTGCGCCCCGCACTATGTATTATTTTATGTTTATGTTTTCTTTGGTTTTCTGTTGTTCTACTTATGTGAACAAGTGTTTTGTCTTACTATGTTTTGGCTTCCAAATGTGTGTGTGGCTGAATTTCAAAGAGTCTTGTGACATTGCAGCCCTTGGATAGTCCTGTATCTGTCTTCTTTGTTTTTGTTGTAACCTTTGGCCGATGAAGTTCTGATGGAAAATACGGTTCGCTTGTAAGGAGATTTTTGGCCCAACCATGAACCTATGTCCAGTTTGACAACCTCATGCCTATACTTAGTTTTCTACTTCGGTGCTTTTAAGCTTATCCAACTAGTAGAAATGGAGAAGGGGAAATATAAATGAGAAAACCTAAATCAGAGGTCTTTACATGCTTCTCTGAAGGAATAAACTCTCATTCTCTCAATAAGTCAGGATCCCTATACTGCCCCAAAATAAATAAGGGTCGATGAATAATTCTCTTTAAATAAATAAATAAAGGAAAAATAAGAGAAATCCTTCCTTTGCAGAGAGGTCAAGCAGGCAACTCCATCAGTGTATTGTCCAGGATCACTGATAGTGGAGCAATGCTTGTGTTCTTGCATGACTCCATCAGGGTACTATCTAGGCTTGTTGGAAGAGGAACAACACTAGAGATGAAAACTATACTCTGAAAATCATAAGCTTGCGAGTTAAAATAGCCTTCCCAATTCAAAACACTGTGATATGGCTGAATATTATGTTGTGTTCAAATGAGAAGGTACAAAGGAAACCATGTCTTCCCATGGGGTAAGCGGGGAAGCCAGAATAATTTTCATGATGAATCAATACTCCCTAAAGGACCAAGGCCCTGCTCTAAAAAAATGAACCAAGACATAAAAGTTGGTATTCAACCAGTGTGTCACCAAGTGTTGTAGCGACTACAAGACCCTCCAGAATTTTGGCCAGCACTTAAATTTTAGGGCCTTCCTTGGTCTTTCCCTTTATGGTTACAAACACTTGAGCTCATTCTAATGGCCCTCTTAGAATTTTTTCACCCCTTTTGCTTGTTTGGTCAATTGTCGTCTTTTGGCATGTTTGATTTTTTTACCTTTCTTGTAGTCCTTTTATGGTGATTTCAAAGGTTTTTCTTTGTGTATTCTAGTTGTCCCAGCTATGAAAACATCTATCACACTCATACACAAAGTTTTAAGCATTGCCGCACAAGTGTCATCATGGTCGTCCTAAGTCCACCCTAAGTGTCGCACTTGTCACTTTTGTTCCAGGATAGTCTTACAGACAGTAATTCTTTGTCTTGTTTTTCTAGTGGTCTATGTTGTTGTGTCATCAAAGTATGATACATGTGTGATCACAATTTTAAGTTCCTCACAGGCTCACCTCTCTCCCACACTTATCCATTTCTCCGAAAATCCTCCCAACTGGGCAACTCACCTTCACTATAACCTGACTAGACTACACACTATCCAGTCTCAGCCCTCAATGATGCAACCTTCCTTCCTGGAACTACACAATGCACAGTCACTATCCCTTAGGGTAGTTATACTACACAATTCCAGAGCTAAGTAGCCTACCTTCATCCCCGGAATTGCATAGTAACTTCTCCCAGCCTGACCTAAACTGCACATTTCACAAGATCAATCATCAAGCTTATACCCTTCCTGCCGAAACCTCATAATGCACAGAATACCAAGCCTTCCTTGCCTCCTAGAACTATGTAGAAGTGTCTCCTTAGTGTCCTCCCTTAGCTGAGACTCACTGATCTCAATAATTGCGTAGACCTATCCCCTAAGTCCCCTCTGCTACCCAGTCCTGCCTTGCCTCTGAAAACTGTGCAATTTTCCTTAACAGTAAGGATGATGCTCCAGAGTTCCTTAGCCAATCCTGAGTTTCGCTCTATGCAGTCTTAGTGACCGAACTCCCATGTTGTCACCTGAAACTGAGCAATGTGCAATTATTCGGCCTTCTTTCCTAGCTTGTCACCCGTCCCGGGCCCAATCCATGGATAGAAATGCTTCGACTTAGAATAGGAGGTTTTGGATTTGATGTCATCCCATCATGAGTGAATTGTAGGAACAAATACACTATTGGATCATGGTGAGATGATGAAGAAGGAGAAGAAGGATCAAACATGCTTGAAGACTCAAATACGGTTGGATGAACAAAGAATCTTATCAAGAAAAAGTGAAGGGAGCACATGCATGCAACCACCTCTCAAGATCAATGATCATTGAAGACCCCACATCAACAAGCTTTGTGGAGGAGAAGAGAAAGCACATCCAAGAACACAACAACAACAACAGCTTGTCATTGCCTCCTCATCAAGCTAGTCTATGTTAGCAGTGTCATGACTCATGTCAAGTCATGTCATGAGTTGTCAAAGGTGATGTCACTATTATGAGCCATGTGTATATTGTAAATCAACTGTAATGTAAAGTGGAAGTCTAATGGACACCAAAGAATATCAAGAGTCATGTCAGTTGAAAATTCATAGGAATTTGAATAGTCATGAAGGTAGTCAAAGAGTCACAAGGGGTCAAGCATCACCCCTTGGTTATATATACCCCCTCATTGTATGAGAAAATGACTTTTCACCTTGGCTCCTCCCGCAAAGCATAGAGAGTTTCAATAAATTCTTTGAGGAGAAAGGAGTGGCTCCAATGTCTCACTACTGGGGTTAGTGATGTATAATGTAAATATGTGTCTTGGAACTTTTTATTAATTTAGAAGCCTTCTTGGGCCAAAACTTTTCCATGCATGACTTAGGGATGTTTGTAAGACTATTCTGTGAGCATTTATATTCCATGTTTTCTTCACATGTACTAATATAGTTCAACTATTTCAGGTTTTTTGGTGCTTACCTTGTTGGGAATGTGTTGTTATGGTTGCCATTGTTGTCTCATCCTTGTGGACTATTTTGCAGGATACTAGACAGACCCTTCCTCCACTAATTAGTTGTGACGACTGTCACATCCATTGTGGACTATGCTATTGGATGGTAGACAAACCTTTCCCCATTCTTTAGTTTAACAATTGGAACATTCGTTGTGTACTATTCCACTGGATGTTGGACAGACCTTCCTAGTTCACATGTGTCTCTTCTAGGGTGGTACTATTACCTCTCATTTAGCGGCTCACTTTTCTCCCCTTTTTTCATTAAGAGAACCTAGACATAGTTACGTTGCACACTCACCAAGCACACTCACCTTTATTTTCGAAGGTACCATTGTAGCACTCCCATGTGTTGAAAGTCATAGCTGAGGCACATCTCTAAGTATATGACAACTGGGCCATTATACCGGATGGGACTCCTACACCAAATGACGTGAGGTCTAATTGGGACCTCAAATAAGGTAGATCCCCTAAATGTTTGAAGATTCAGCACCGTCAATAGTTCCATTGTTGTAGAGGTGTCAAATTCTTGTTCCCTAGTTGATTTAATCTTTCACTTATTTTTCTTTCTGCAAAAAAAAACTAAATTAGGTATACTTCAATCCAAAAGAGAAAATTTCATTACATTAACATTTCTCATTTCAATTTAAAAAAATAAAAATAAAAAATCACATTTATTTCTTTATGCCTCGAGGAGTTAGGGATAGCACAGGAAAGTTCTTATTAAAAACCCCCACTTCCACAAGAAACCAACCTTGTCTTTTTTACTACAAACCACCTACCCTATCCATAGGGAATATTTAGGCCTTATTAGGTGAGGAAGTGAGGATCTTTGAGGAGCTTGCAGAAGCATAAAAACCTTCACAAACCACCTATTAGAGAAATATATGGAGAAAACAAAATGAAGAACATCAATCCATTTGTCCTTCCACACTTTTATGGCTTAACTACTGAATATCCTAACAAAATTATGTTTTAGTTTTTTATAGTTTGTAGAACTTACGATTACACAATGGATGTGTAGAATCTCAAACTGTTCCCTTCCACTCTTAAGGATGTAACCTTTCACTAGTTTATGAGCCTAGAAAGGGACAATATCACTTCATGGGAGAAGATACAACATGATTTGAATACCAAGAACCAAGATTATTGCAGAGAAAGGGACACTAGGGATAATATATTCAAAATGTCTCAAGGAGTAGATGAATCCCTAAAATATTTCAAGGAAATATTTCAACTGAGTTATAGAAGAGCGCACAACTACACTCTAGATCTAGATTCCTTGAGATTAGTGTTGCTACGAGGAGTCAGAGAATAAATTATGGAAACATTCAACCTTCTAGGCAATAGATACATTTCTCAACTCAACTATGATGACATCAAAAGAGTTTTCAAAAATCATTCTAGAGCTGCTAGAAAAAGAGGTAGAATAAAGATTGGTTTGATAAGTTCCTCTTCCTCATATACAATTACTGAGAATGAGATAGGAGGTATGATAGAGTACCTAAAGGATAAGATCTTGCACAACTTTTCTATGCAAATGGATACACTATAGATCAAGATGAAATAAGAAGCCAAAAGGACATTAGCTCTATTTTTATGTAGATGCACTAAAAGACATGCTAGGAATGGGAATTCTTTAGATGTCATAGAGATATGTTTTATATGTCAAGAAAATCACTCCAATGAAAAATTCCATCTTCCCCAAGTTTCACAGTTGTATACGAAGTAGTAGAAAGGAGCATGGAGAAGCTCTGCTTTTTTAATTAAATGAGGCAACAAGCCCCAAGAAATATCAACAAGGTATGAACTACGACTCTTCTTTCAATACAAATCACAATACACGTTTTCAACCTTGTTTTCCTCTTAACCCTTCACCCTAGTATATAACCACTCACTGGCCTTATCCTCCCTAAAATGTCATTCCTCCTTTTCAGCCATATCCACACCAACCTCCTCAATTCAGTAATCCACCTTATGGATGGACACCTTAGGAAAACAAACCACCTTCCTTGATGCCTCATCCTCCTCAACCACAATTACCCCTAAATAATCCTTCAAAACAACCTCAAAATCCTACGCAATCAAACCCAAATCCTAACAAGAAGGCTCAAATAGTATACAATGGAGAAACCACCTATCCAACTTAAGCTATAGAAATTCAAGAGATCAACCTTAGGTCTAGCAAGGTCCTTCTAGATGCTCACCCACCTTCTCAAACATAAAATATATAATAATAGAAGGAATATCATGCAACTCAAGTAACTAAGCCTCCTTATCCTGAAAGGTTGACCACTCACAAAGCACACACCCTAGAAGAAGTTGAACTTCTGGGATAATTGAAAAATATGTGTCAAGATTACTCTCTTTTAGGTCACCAAGAATGTTCCCATATACAATAATTTTATCAATAGGAATGTTTTAAAAGGTCAGGGAGGAGGAAAATATACCCCTACTATCAATGTCATACGGTAGCTAACTAATATTATGCTTGGGAGACTCATCATACCCATTTACATAGATCCTTGGAGCCTAGTAATATATGTCCACATAAATGATATTTCAGTTCCTAACACTCTCATTGACAAGGGAGATAAATTAAATTTCATGGCTAAGGATATTATTCATAAACTCAATCTCCAAGAGTTTATAAGGAATACCTCCATAATGTTACAACTCACTAATAGATCCATAGTAGCACCTAAAGGTGTGATCGAGGATGTTATGGTATCTAATAATTATTTGGAGTATCCCATATATTTCCTTGTCCTTCATCCTAATACAAATTTAAATGGATACCCTCTTATCTTAGGAAGACCTTGGTTAGCGACTACTAATTACTACATTAGTTGTAGGGCTAGAAATATGACTATCACTAATGGGAAATTTAAAAATTAGCTTGTACTATATCCACCTACATAACCCCTCATTGAGAATGATTTTCATGTTTTAGTAGTAGTAGAAGAATAATATTAGCTTTATATATCATCACCCTACTCTATATTTACATTAGAAACCACCATTGGAAACACACAATTAGATGAAGATAATCTGATTGATGAATTTATGCAAAATAAATATCTTGTTGCCATGCATGTTGATGGCTGAACGATTAATCTACAAGACAACCTAGATTTTCTTAATATAGTTCATGGGAAGATCTAATAGCTACTGGTTCTTATCAAAATAATGTGAAAATTATAGAAATTAACCCTTCCAAAACTTTGAAAATCAACCTCTTTCCTTCTGTTGAACAAGAGCACACATTGCTCAATGTTTTCATACAACATGTTTATGGATTGACATGGGACTATAAAGAAATTAAAGGACTCCATAATTATATATGAAATAATAAATACATAAATAAATTCCATAAACCTATTCACCAACCCCAAATGTGAATGATCCCTACATTAAAAGACATTGTTAAGGATGAATTGTAGAAATTTTTGGATGAAAGATTCACTTATCCAATCTCAGATAGTGAATGAGTGTCTTCCTTAGTCATTGTCCTTAAAAGTAATGGAAAATAGAGAACCTATGTTTATTACAAAGAATTCAACAAATCCACCAGAAAGGACCATTTTCCCCTGCCCTTTTGACCAAGTTTTGGACGTCCTTGAAGGGAAAAAGTTCTTTTCATTTTTGGGTGGACTCAATGGGTACAATCAAATCTAGGTCATCCCTAAGGATCAATATAAAACCTCCTTCACATATCCATGGGGAATATTTGATTATAAGGCTCTTCCATTTTGTCTATGAAATGCACCCACTACCTTCCATAGAGATGTGTTGAGTATTTTCTATGACCTTGTGCATGATTCAGTGGAAATATACATGGAAATTTTACACCCTAGGATCTCTCCAACTTATGAATTTTTTTCATATGTGAAAAGGGACGAACCTCTCCCCAAGCCATGTGAAATTCTTGTTTTTTATGAATGAAGGGATTGTTTTAGGACACTTCCTCTCCAAAAAATGAATATAGGTAGATCCTAATGAAATTGATATCATAAAAAAGGTTCACATTCCTAAAAAATAGGAATATGTTAGAATATTTCTAGGTCTTGCTTGATATTATCAAATATTCATGAAATATTTTAGAAATATTGATTCTCCTTTATGTTGTTTACTAACAAAATATTTGACATATTTTTTTTGCACAAATTTATGTGAAAAGGCATTTGAGGATATTAAAGAAAAAAAAATGACTGCACCTATCCTTAGATGTCCAACTTGGAATTTTCCCTTCCATACAAATGCATCATATAAAGAAGTTGGGGAATCTTTAGGACAATTCGAAGGTAAACTTCCTTATGCCATTTATTTTATTAGCAATAATCTATCCAATTTAAGATTAATTATATAGTTACTGAGAAAGAACTCTTAGTTGTTGTACAATCTTTGAACAAATTTAGGCATTACATTGCTGCTTAACATGTCTTTGTAAATACTCACTACAACAATCAAGTACTTAATGAAAAAAATGAATGTGAACGCTCGCATAATTAGGTGGTTACTATTAATGCAACAATTTGATCTAGTTATTCTTGAAAAACCAAGAAAAGAGAATGTTATTACATACTTTATTTCAAGCCTGGCCTTATTTTCAAAAAATGAAGAAATTGTCGATGATAGGCTCATCGACGAGCATCTATTTTCCATCTCACTCTTATCTCCATGGTTTTTTGACATAGACAACTTATTAGCTACGGGAAAATTCTCTGTCACTTATCCTCAAAGGAGAAAAGCATAATTTTCATAAAAAGTGCCTCTTACGCTTGGATTGGGGGTAACCTCTTCAAGTTGGGGCTTAAGAAAATCCTGAGAATATGCGTGAGAGAGGATGAAGTTTTTGGCATCCTCTCATATTGTTAAGATGGACCTTGCAGGGGACATTTTGCTACAAAAGGGCAAATATACAAGATCTTTCAAGAAGGATATTACCGGCCAACCCTTCACAAATATTCCACGAGATTCACAACATGGTGTGATAAATGTCATAAGATGCGGAAACCCACTCAGAGTGATGAAATTCCTTGGTAGCCTCAAGTTACTTTTGAGCTATTTGAGAAGTGGGGCATGGAATTCATTGGTCCTATCAATCCTTCATCTAGACAAAAGAGATACATCGCTATGTATACAATATACCTAACTAAGTAGGTTAAGGTAAAAGCAATAAAAGAAACAACTGACTAGAAGGTGACATAATTCTTGAGGGAAAATATATTTTATAAGTTTGTATTGCCAAGAGAATTAGTGACAGACCAAGGATCCCATTTCACGTCCAATCTAATTAAGGAGATCATGAAACAAAATCACATCTGACACCGAAAGTCTACTCGATATCACCCTTAGGAAAATGGGAAAGTAGATGTGACTAATAGAGAATTGGAAAACATAGTGACCAGGTGATCAAGAACAACAAAAAGGATTGGGTAGAGACACTTGTTGAGGCAGCCTAATCCTACAAAACCAACTATAATTCTCCTACTTGGTTCACCCCTTTCAGGCTAGCATATATGAAGAAATCATTTTTATCTATTAATTTCATATAAAACACACTAAGGATTCCATCCCAACTCAACTTGGATCCCACCAAAGCAAGAGAAGAAATGTTGAAGCAATTAGATGCACTTAATGAATATAGGATGCAATCCCTATTACATACTGAAGTGGTTCAGTTAAGAAGAAAAATATGGCATCACAAGCATATCAAGAATAAAGCCTTCTAGGAGGGTGATTGCGCCTTCTTGTATGACTCTAGATTTAAATATTTTAAAGGAAATATCATGACTAGATGGTTGGGACCTTATCTAGTTGAAACTTCCATGATAATGGTTCAATATGGATCATAATAATAGTTTAAGAGAATATTTTACTTTTGGTAAATGGGCATCGTTTGAAATTTTACAAGAAACCCCTATCCACCGATGAATTTATTGATTTAATATGAAAGGACCTAAACATGATTGAGAGCATCAAATATTCAAATCCACTCAACATTTGACCAACATGAAGAAAAAATAAAAGAGAGAGAAAAATTACAAAAAAAAGAGAAAGAACCTCAAGTGAAAATCTCCTTTGAGGTACCTACAGTTAACCTACTAGCTGAAATATCCATGATGCAACTGGTGGGTCTAAAAAAAAAGGAAAAAAAGAGATTAAAAAAATAAGAAAAGATGATGAATAAAAGCATGATGGAAAATGTTTCATCTTACCTTAATTTGTGTGTAGGTATCAGAGAGAAAAAAACTCAAGATTCACTATACATGCCAACCTACACATTTGACACAGGACATCATATCATGCACTCTCAAAGGGACCAAAAATCACCCCTATACCATTTTCCATCATCATCCATCATACCCAACATCATCTCAAAATTTCCAACTCCTTATGAATTTTTGTCCACTTCTGGAGTTGCTATAGGAGAGTATTGTGATGCTATAAGATAGCCTATATTTTCATTTAAAAATATAGACCAAGTATTTTCTCTACATACAAGTGAAAGAAAAGAATTAGAGCCATCCTGACACTCATCCATTCCATCAACATCCCTCACCCATCAATTTTTCCTCCATTGTTGATCATCTTCTATCCATAACAATACAAAATCCTTGACTTTTCCATGACAACCACACCCAAAAACATTTTCATCACCATCACTAGTTCTCTTTTGAATAATTAGAGCTCCTTAGTTTTTGTGACAACTATAGGAGATAAAACAGTCTTGTAGCAACCTTTAGAAACCCTACAGGCCCAAGTGTCTAGTACTCTTGAAGAAGATCACTTGTAGAAACATCAAAATCACTTACATAATCACTAAAAAAACATATAGAAGCATCAATAGGTTAGGAACTAGGTATGAATGTTGAAAAATGGCAACAATAAATTCTAGTTTAATTTGTCCTTGAATTAAACTGTGAATTAAATTCAAATTCTATTCTCATAGCAACTTAAAAATAGTTAGTTAAGTTTATTAAACTTACTTAAATTAGGAAATTCAAGTTGGAAGTCTTTCTGTCATCATGTGTACATTATCCCTACTTTATAGGAGTCCAATATGAGTTAATTGTGAATTGTAAAATAGAAGACTCAGTTTAATGAGTCATTTCAGTTAAATTAGTTCTCAAACTAATTGAGAGAACTAATAGTGAGTTAAGAGTCAGTGGTGTCACTAATGAACTCCATCAGTGATACCCTATTTAACTGAATATTTAATCATCAAAAACTCATTCATGTCGATTCTAAGAAATACCCAGTTGAGGCTAGAGTGCAAGGACAGTGTGCTATTTGTTTTAGATTTTTCTGAGTTTCCCTAATAGTGCATGCATTCAGGAATTGATCCTTAAGGGATCGCATAGTTTTTAGAGGTTTTATTTCCCTTTAAATACAATCTATCCTCCATAGGAATTACTCATTGGAATAGAGACTTGGAGAGCTTATGAAGAGGCTAAGCTTTGGCCTTGAGCTTGCTTATGAGTTGGAGATTGAATTTTCTTAGTGTTGGGATTGTTCTAGAGAGAACAAGCATTGTAATTTCATCTTGATTTTCCAGATTAATACAAAACAAATAGTGGTGTTTTGATTTGTGGCTTTCCCCATATATTTATTGTGTTATGTTCATTTTATTATCTTCCTCTATTGATTATTGTTTTCTTGATGTTTATGGGCTTCCGTTGTAAACAGTAGATGTAGATTCTTGTCTCTTGCTTTAGAAAATTGCATTATCGTGTGAATCTACAAGATTTTCTACAATGATTGTCCTATCCTTAGCCTTTGAACTTATCCCAAACATGAGAAAATGTTAAAAAGTGAAAAGAGCAAAAGGTTTTATAGCCAAATTAATATAGTAGGGGTTTGGAATAGGACTTCACTTTTTCTCCATGTCACCCACACATGTGAAGGAGAGTAATAAAAAAATTGGGGATGATTTGAAAAGTAAGATGTTGTCGCTTAGTAATGGAACTGGACATGGAGTACGAAGGATGACAAGGAGTAAGTGGGGGCCAACTCGTCCATTGTGTGTTGTACCTCCTCTCATGAACCACCAACCGCTCCACTTAACTCAAGATCACTTCAAGCTTGTCACTTCATGTTTTGCATGCAACAATGTTTAAATTTTTTATCAATGAGGCTTGACATCACTACAAGAGCAAGATACAACTATCAGGCTTACAAACTATATGCTATAGGCATTGTTGCAAGGTACTACATGCATTGCTATAGGATACAAGAAGACTACTACATGATACTTAATTCTTGCCTATAACATCCAAGGAAGTCTCAAATGAGTTAATAAACAAGGGCCTCCTCAAGGAAAATGTAATTCCAATTACCCTAACACATACTGCATAAGTTTCAAGGTTCAATTGCCCCCAATCTATGTATATAATTTTCTATGCTAGACATCCTGTGTTAAATAGAGAAGTAGGCCCGAGGCAAGTGGTTTATTGTTTTCAAGAGTTCAAAATTGGAAAAATGATTTAAGATGATGAATTTCATGGAGTAATGTGCTGACAAGTTCTCTCCTTTTACATTCAAATACTATACATTTTTCTGAGCTACAAGATCCCCTACTACAGAAGAGCCCTAATTATTGTAATAACATAGACCTAATACTCCATTGGAAATCATTTTCCTTTTTAAAATTGTGTAGCAGCATTGTGTCATACAATGGGAGGGGAATTCAATAGAAAATAACCCATAGAAAACACTTGGATTCATCAGAACCCTAAAGTCAGGGATATCTTAGAAAATTTTCATTGGCTATGATTTTTTGAAAATTGACAGGGTATGATGCTAAGATTAGCTTAGAATTTTCACTAAACCTACAATATAATTCATACCATGAAATAGTAATTGAAGTTAATGGTTTGATCATATATCTTGATAAATACCTAATCAACATAGTCACTACCCTTCCAAAGGGATTCAATGGAATAAAGATGAGATATATGAAGCAATATATGCCAAAAGAGAATTCTTTCTCCTTGATGAGCAACTAAAAGAAGATAAGAATGGGATCAAGAGGGAGAGCCTACCACATGCCTAGGATGAGGTTGTATATAATATCCTTAAATACATTTCATGTGAAGGAATATCAAGCAATATATATCCTTATCAGTTTAGGATGCTATATAAACTCATATTCTAACCTAGTAAACCTATCTGTGAGAGGCTTAGAATCCCACATTTTCTCCTTCAATCCACGAAAGAGATGAGCGCAAAAGTAAAGGAGGGAAAACATAATTACTTGGCTCATCATGGCCTCATTAGGTTAAATGTAATGAATTCCCTGTAACATCTTCAAAACCATATTCGATGGGTATATTTTATTGACATGTGTAGACATGCCTTCTTAGAGACCCAAGCTGAGTTAGCAGAGTTAGAGGTAAATTTGGGAGAAACGGAATTATTCGATCCACAAAAAAAGTTGGCTAAGTTAGAATTGGTAGAAACAGAGGAAAAAAATAAACGCATAAACAATGATAGTAGAGGACTAGGTTGAATTACCAGCCCCAATGACAAAATCATATGTTGAAATAATAAAGATTCAAGAGGGATTGGAAAAACCTCAAGAAGAAATTAAGAAACCACAAAGGAGGCCAAATAAGAAAAGGAAGAAAGAGGCGGCACAAATCCCTATAGCACAAGAAGGAGGGGAGGAAATTTTAAAGGAGGAAGAAAAGGAGATTGTTGCTACATTGGGATCCCTAGGCACTCCAACAAAACCTAAGGCTAGAAAAACACCCACTTACTTTAGGAGAAGAAAAAACACTAGAGTGAGTTTTAGTAGCAAAACTAGGCCTCCATCTCCCACTCCTATAATAATTGAAGTTGCAATTATAACCATAGGAAAATGAGTTTCAATTACAACCATAGGGATCAACTACTTAGCCTGTAGGGTTACAAGAGTAGATTATAAAGTTACAAGAAATTGACATAACAACAAGTCAATCATCTCCAAGAGAATCCACTTTCTTCTATTCTTAGATTGAGGTAGTTATAATAATTCCTATACATTTAGCACCATAATTATCCCTTGAAGTTAAACAAGAAAAGGCTATGAATCACACATGGAGGAAAATTGCACAATCTAAGGGATTTGTTGGTGTTTCGAAGATGGAGGAAGAAATGAATATGTTTGAGAGAAGAGATGGCACTAATCATATTTGTTGAAGCTAATAGAAGAGATTACTTGGAAAGAGAAAAAAAAAACTAAAGGCGCAATTACAACAAACACACATATTGTTACAAGAGAAAGAAACTCAAGTTGCAACACTAGAGACAAAGTTGGGCACCATGGTACATCTTTCTTTGGAAGCAATGAATTGAAGGAAACCATCCAAAACCTACTCCTTGTTTCTCAAGGAGTAGTGGTGCTAATTTAATATTAAAATTATTGCAAAAAGAGGATCTCTCCCTCTACAAGATATTAAATAATTCACTAAATTTTCCTCCAACGTAGCATAAAAGATAAGTCTAAGGTTGTTGAGTTTTACATTCACAACCTTGTGCTACCCAATATGACAATATGGGATCCAAATCCATATTTTAGAGATACACAACTAATTTCCCTAACATGATGGATAATGCATGAAGAGGGATGGGAAGAATAAGTGTAAATATCCTTGGACATGGAGTTGAAAGAACCACTTTGGATCATAGCAAAGCATCATAATCCATCTGTCGTCACTTCTACCCAAGCAATCCTAGCAGAGGATCGTAAAGTGATGACAATTTACAAACAAAGGTAAGTAGAGGCCATCCTCCACTTTTAGGTTACGTTTAGACTATTGGGAGAAGAAATTTCATATGCCTTCTTGAGGATATTGCAGACACTTCCCTACAACATGACGATCAAGGAATATCGTTCCCTTGATAGGTTGAAAGCTACAGTGAAAAAAACCGCTTTACATAAAAGAATCATTAAAAAAATTGAGACCTAACGGATTTGACTCGGATTTAATCCTCCTTTGTTGTTATGTTAGGTCCTTATAATACTAGTGATTCCACCATTACTATTGCCGTTGTACCCCTTATTTTTATTGTTGTGCCCCTATTGTCCCCATATTGTTATTATTGTGCCCCATAGAATCCCTCTATTGTTATTTTTGTGCCTTTATATTATTATTGTTATGTAGGCTTGGTTATATTGTGACCCCTTAGACTACTATAAATAGAAAGGAGGTTTTGTCATTTGAATAATCCAAGAATTGTTCATTTGTGTAATGTAAAGGAGGTTTCCCCCTCGAAGAGGCTTATTTCGAAGGTGTTGATCTATCTTTTCTATCTTTTTGTGAGCTGGTTTCATAACATTTGGTATTAGAGCTTTGAATAATAGCGTTTCACTGCTCCAAATAGGTCATTGTGGCATTTTTGCTATACCTTTTTTGTTTGTGACATTTCAAAAGCTAAAAAAAAAAAACCCATTTTAGAAGAAATCTCGTTGAACCTCAGGTTCAAATTTCATATCTTTTCTCACTATATTTTCGAATATATGATCTAGGAAGTTAGTGTTATAGACATTTTTGTGCCTTACAGCATGAAGCATGAAATGTCAATAATCTAAGGGATCCAAAGTCCCTAAACATGTTGTTCCTACCCCTAGAGGAACAAGGTCAGCAAACCACAGCACTAAATATCAGTTCTCCACCTGAAAACACTCAAAAACAAGCAAATTCTGGATCATGTCAACTGCTCCACTGAGCATCTGCGCTGAATGTCAACTGCTCCACTCTGTACCTGTGCTGAATGTCAACTGTAATGAAGGCTACCTGTGCTGGGCGAGTTTGGCCAAGTGGCACAGTCATTCCTCAAGGTGTCAATGCCCAGGAAGCTTCCAAAATGACACTTGGATCAGGGAATTCGCCTAGTGATGAGTAAGAGGGTCTAGATCTCCAAGTGGAAGCAAGAACCTCCAAGTGGACTCAAGAACTGAAGAATAACTGAAGTGGGAGAGGACACTAGTCAGCTCCATGCCAAGCTCAAGCTGACTCATCCTTTCTCCAAAACTCCTATATATAGAGCTCTCTCATGAGGTCTAGAGGGGCTGGAATCTTGTGAATGTAAGGAAGTGCTGTTGGTTTGAGTATAGAACTATTGGGTGATTTGCTTGAAGGAGGTGAAGAGGAGATTTCTTTCTGCTGGGAGGTGTTGCTGGATTGGGCCTCTTATGGTTGTAACATTCTCAGAACTTTACTTCTTCCATTAATAAAGCATTTGAGGTTCTTCTATATGCATGTGTCTCAATGGTGAATTGTTATACTTGTGTATTTGATTTATTCTAATCCTTGAATCAATTATGAATGTATGCTTCTTGTAGTTTCCCTCTCTTGCCCTTTTGCAGGATCTTTGTGTAGCTGGGCCAGTGAAAGAGCAAGGAGCTGGGAGCAAGGAGCAAAGAGAGAAGATTGGATCAATCATTAGCGGAAGACAACGGTTAGTGGATCTCTTTCTCCCCTCTCTTACATCTCATAAAGAAGTAATCTCGAATAGCTTTGCATTCGGTTGTTGCTGAGGTACTATCACCCTTAGAGTGGGATAGGGTCATTCTGTATTGGATACTTTTCCCAACAACAAATTGGCGACTCCGCTGGGGATCGTATCTTGTTGGTTGTTTGTGTTTTTTGCTATTCATTTCATAAACAAAGGGAGTACCGAATCGAACTGCATTTGGATCTTTCAAATGCAAAGTAGAGGGCAGCTACTCTAGCTCAGTTTCTGGGCAAGTTTATGATTTGAAGAGCTGATCCACAAGGACTCTAAATAGCTCTTAGTGATAGCTTTTCATCCTCCTTTTCATCCCTTAGTGTGTACTTGACTGATAGCTTCTGATTTGGCCAAAAACTGTGAATTTTTGAGCAATCTGTTACCCGGAAACCAAGAGAAACGAAAGTTTCGTTCTTCAGTGCAGGCTGTGTGAAGGTTGTCTGCATTTCAGCGCAGTTCCTGAAGGGGCTACCTGCGCTGAATGTCAAACTGACAGTGTACCACCTGCGCTGAACCAGTCTTGCCTTGTGCTACTGGGGTTCCTTGCTGTTTCTTGCCCTGTTTTCACCCTTGTTTTTGCAGCCTGTTACCAGTCAATGTACCTATCTGAAACCAACTTTCCTTGCCACTATTCCACCTCGGTTGTATAAAGAAACTGTGTTTGTTCTTTGTGTATTTCTTATATCATTTACAATTTCCCATAACGAAAGTGAACTAGTCTTGCTGTGGCCTCTTAGATCTAGACCTGTGATAAAGTGTCGTTTTGATCTTAAGAGTTAGTTTATTTGCTGTTCATAGCTGATTGAGCTTTTGCTTTCGTCATATGGTTTGAATTTGTATATTTCTAGTGTCGAAACAAGTAAATCTTAAGGTGTCTTTTGATTTTGGACAAGCTTGTTTGCTTTCACTTGAAATTGAATTCAAAGTTATACAACAGCTTTCTTTTTGTATCGCACCAACATTAAGAAAGAGAAAAGAAATACCTGCATTGTGCATGTGCATTATGACAGCTTGCATGTTGATTTAGGAAAAAGTGCATTAGTGCGTGCTCTATGATCTGTGTGAAAAGATGTTGTCTTTCTTTTCCCTCAGTAGTTAAGATTTTCAAAGTTGAAAGATTGAAAAGCTTGCTTATCATCTTAGACTGCATTTAGGAGTGTTACTATACATCTCGTGGTGATCCATAAAGGCAAACTGCTAAACAAGATCAACCTTAAAATAAATTGAATTTTCATAACAACGCATTGAAACATAGCGCAAACACATAGAGGTCTAAGCTAGAGACGTGTTCCGGCGTCGTTAAACGTGATATCTTAGAGTTGAGTGGTTGGGTGATTCCTCCACGGTGAAGCGATAAGTATCAATACGGACTTGTGCTCCCACGTACCGTCGCGTATATATTGGGAGACCCTTATAGGAACAAAGCCTTTATCCATAGGAATCCGTGTCGGCCGCCCTACTGATCGCAATGCAGTGAACACAGCATTCACGAAGATCGACCACTCGTACCGTAAAACGTATTCTGTGGTTTTGCGAAAAGTTTGGCACACCCTCTGCCTAGAACTCCAGAGCAGTTTCTTTTGGCCTTTTTCAAACTCTATAACTGAAAAAGTCCATCCGAGCATTTGTCACTTCGGGCTCGTTAAAACATCGAAGGAGACTAGAGTCATCTTTAGCTTTTTCTCGACTCTTAAAAAGTGAAAAAGCAAGTTGTGTCTAAAGCGTCGTTACAAAATTTATTTTAAACGGAACATAATCACCTCCTATTCCTGCGTTGATCTGTAGGTTGAGAACATGGAACGCCCCAACCAAGGAATTCCACATGATGGAAATCCTAGTCCTTTCTCCTCTTGGGGAGAAGTTGGTGCGCCCCACATGGCCACATTGTCGCTTCCAAGACTGACAATTGGCCTGCCTATTTGGCTATTCTCAACCAATGTAGTTCAGAACACCATGGTTCCTGAACAGTCGAGTCAACAGTTAGATCAGTCTAGAGCTGCCCACCAGCCTTCTACTTCCTATAACTCTTCCTCCGATCCTTCATCTTCGCAAGGTAGAGCCGGCAAAAGCCAAGCTCCCATGAAGAAGAAGGAGAAGAAGGAGAGAGAGAAGAAGAAGAAGGAGCCTAAGGCAACTGGGGGCAAACAAAAGACATCTGACAAAAATCCACACACAGCACAGACCGGGCCTAAATCGCCATGTGTCATATGTAGAGGAGACCACTTTCATAGAGATTGTCCCTATATTCCCCGGATACTAAGGGACTAGTCACCTCGTTTGCACAATTCGGGAGCATCAACCTCTGATAGCCATGTTGAATGCTTACCGTCAACCAGCGAAAGTGAAGGTTCAAGACAAAGAGGGGGAGCAAGATCCCCATGCAAACTGTGTAAAGGCGATCACGCCATCCACCGTTGTCCCTTCTTAGACGAAGCGAAGAGAGTTTTGGAAGATCGTCCGGTTTCACCGTTGAGACTTCCTCTTGGATACAAAAAACTCGTGCCAAGTCCTTCGTTGGTTGAAAATACAGCTGGCCCACTCAAGTGGTCAGCTGAAGCGTCAGTCATTGAAAATGAACCTACTGAATCCAGACCAGACGAAAGTCTAAAGGTCGATACGGCAGTTGACCCGGTTCTTCCTTCAGAGGTTTCATCCTCAAATGACACCGTCACTGAAGATTCATCTTCAAATGACACCCTCACTGAAGAGAATAAGGATGACACCATCCAGATTCTTTTCATCAACACAGACTCTGATGAGCATCAGGGCAATGCGCCCATTCCTTTATCGCAGGAAGGAACATTGTCAGGGTCATATCCGGCCGTATATTCGGTCCCACCACCAAGCAACCTGGTTGTATCCTTTGATTGGAACCAACTAGGCAGACCCCGGTTGCCAGCCAGTATACCATTCAGAATCATGGTCCAAATCTACAGAATGGTAATGGCTGGAACTATCATTGATGAAGGGGCATCTGTGAGTATCCTTTCCTCTATTGCTTGGAAAGCACTGGGTTCCCCGGAGCTTTTGCCTGAGATAAGAAATCTCTCGGGTTTTGATAAAGGAACCAGTCGACCATTAGGGATCCTCCCCAATGTACCTGTTACATTGAAAGGGAAGACCGTTCAAATGAACGTGATGGTTGTTCAAGGACCCTTGGATTATAACCTACTCCTTGGACGAGACTATATATATTGCATGGGAGCTATAGTCTCCTCACTCTTTAGAGTAATGTGTTTTCCACACGAAGGAAGAATGGTCAAGCTCGTAGACCAACTTTCATTTCCGGGATCACGCATCGCAAATAGTCACATACCAACCCTCAATGGTCTATTCACTCAAGAAATGTCTCCACCCCCAGTCCTCCTTCCCGATGAGTGCGAGTGATTCGGAAAGATGGGACTGGAACCCAGGGGGCATGCATCCTGGTCTGCTTCGGGCAGAGGAAACCTTGGGTATAAGGTAGAATTTCCGCGAAAGAATATGACTAGTCCGTACCCCGTCCGTGGATGGAAGAGGGGTTGTTCTAGAACAGGATTCTTTTGTTAAGGTTACTTGCTTGACAAAGGTCATTCACCATTGTCCACTTCGGTAGACAGTGCCGAGGAAATTTTTTCGTTTGATGGTGTTAACAAAACAATCTTTGGGTAACCAGAAAGAGGCAAGCCTCACCCTTTAAAACAAATGTTTTATCGGATAAGTAGGGGCAGCCTTGAAATTGTACTTTATACCTGGGGGCATGCAAACCTTTTGGAGTGCAAGCTAAGAGCGGTTATTTATCTGTTTTTTAGATTAGCCGTTTCTGAACTTGCATAAAGAAAGGATGAGAGGGAGCATAGCTTATGTGAGGTGCGAGCTCTATAAAAAATGGAATCTTGCAGGAGACATTCTTATCCTATGACTGGTATATCGAGCAGTTTTACCGCGGAATTTATGCTCGTTAAAAAATAGAAAAGCGAGATCCGAGCAGTTTTAGCACATAGTTCATGCTCGTTAAAAAATAAACATAAGATTGAGCAAGAGTTTCCTCCAGAGTTTAAGCTCATTAAAAAATGAACCTATTCCGGTAAATAACCATTGTGATTGTAAATTTATTAGCCATAAAAAGCCTTGGTCGTGTTTGTACCCGCCACCTCCATTCCATTTGGCCAATCGTTCACCTCCAGATGATTGTTTACCCATTTTGAGGAACAGCTGCGAAGAGTGATTTCACTTAGCCATCCTTGTGACACTGCCGTGATTGGAAAATTCCAACCTATACCTGGAATCTGCTGCTATCCCTGTTTATCACTCGTTCCTCAAAAGACGAGTCTTCTTTGAGCTCTTTTCTCCTGACTCGTAAAATATGAAAAGTTTGCCGAGTTTTGGCCTTCCAACTCGTTAAAGTGACCGGAAGAGCTATCCCTCCTCTAGATTTTAATCTTTTTGGACCTGAGGGATTATTGCACAAAAAGGTCGAGCGCTTGTTTTATTCGGCTCGTTAAAATTATCGAAAACTCATCCCTTCTGTATTGTTTTATACTTTTTCGGACTTAAGGGATTAGATGACGAAAAAGGAATTTTGGAGTTGACTTTCTGTACCTTTTCAGACTCTCTAAAAATGAAAAGGACCGAGTTTTCCTTGTCGTTAGACTCGTTAAAATGATTAAATAGCGACAAACTTGTCTTTAGACGAGAACGAGTTTCCCTATCGCTAAGCTCGTTAAAACATAGCGATAGGCTTGCCCGAAGGGCAGGTTATAGAACAAGCATATGTTATCCTCCTCAAGCTTGACAAAAATAAAGAGGTACTGGTCAGAAATGACTGGGGAAAAATTGGGAGAACCTCAAAGCTTTAATGGTAGCAAGTCGCTCTTGAACATGACACTTTGTCCTCCGTATCACATCGGGTTGGGTTGTTTCATTCACCGGTCTCATCACCATGGTCTTCGCCAAACCATCCACATTTGGGGTAATGCTACCGATCCATCACATCAGTGTCGTTATATGTTCAAGAGATGTTGTTCAGAAAGAGTCAACTGTGTCCCATCCACTGCCATACATTATCCTTCATCCATCCATGATCGCCACCCTGAATCATATTTCACAGATTGTTTTCATCTCCACTAAAATCATTAGCTCCGCTCCGTGTCACTGATGTGGGATTCATTAAGGCCCTCCTTTGACGGATCACTTCTTGTCGACTTCAGCTCATTATCCAAGAAGTTGATCTAGGAACACCCCCCTCAATACTTTGAAGCTTGCATGCCTCAATGGCAAGTTTCTCACTTCCGGCGACAGGTATACATCAATGACCTTCGACCAGAAGATTTTGCGTGGTGTTCGACGCCAAGTCCTATATTCACACCACGTGAATTGTACTGCAGTACCTTGAGGGTCATTATCATTATCGGTGATTCCTCTCGCGCTTGTTAACGGTTTACATTATTGACCGGTAATCAAGCGATGTCTTTCCATGTTCGACTTCAGCGCAATTCTCACATGGATCGACTTGTACTTAGAGTGAAGATCGAACGAGTTTGAAGACCCCGGATCTAGTTTCATCCATCCGGGCTGCGATATATATTCAGGAAAAAATAAAGACATTTGACATGTACATCATTGCAGCAGATGATCATCCTACTCAAAGGATGATAATTTCAGCAGAGAATTATCAGTCTACCATCAGACGATCGTCTGTTCTATGTACCAAAATGAATTTATAAAGCTGAGCATGGGAATGCCCGCCTCAGCTAGATCATGAAAGCAGAATGAATCATAATGTATTGTATTGTATTTTATTACAGGTCACCTCTCGGCGATTGAATGAACTTCGGATCCTCCTGATAAAGCATTTCACCCGATAAACGACCTCATACTTTAGGGGGCAACTGTTATAGACATTTTTGTGCCTTACAGCATGAAGCATGAAATGTCAATAATCTAAGGGATCCAAAGTCCCTAAACATGTTGTTCCTACCCCTAGAGGAACAAGGTCAGCAAACCACAGCACTAAATATCAGTTCTCCACCTGAAAACACTCAAAAACAAGCAAATTCTGGATCATGTCAACTGCTCCACTGAGCATCTGCGCTGAATGTCAACTGCTCCACTCTGTACCTGCGCTGAATGTCAACTGTAATAAAGGCTACCTGCGCTGGGCGAGTTTGGCCAAGTGGCACAGTCATTCCTCAAGGTGTCAATGCCCAGGAAGCTTCCAAAATGACACTTGGATCAGGGAATTCGCCTAGTGATGAGTAAGAGGGTCTAGATCTCCAAGTGGAAGCAAGAACCTCCAAGTGGACTCAAGAACTGAAGAATAACTGAAGTGGGAGAGGACACTAGTCAGCTCCATGCCAAGCTCAAGCTGACTCATCCTTTCTCCAAAACTCCTATATATAGAGCTCTCTGATGAGGTCTAGAGGGGCTGGAATCTTGTGAATGTAAGGAAGTGTTGTTGGTTTGAGTATAGAACTATTGGGTGATTTGCTTGAAGGAGGTGAAGAGGAGATTTCTTTCTGCTGGGAGGTGTTGCTGGATTGAGCCTCTTATGGTCGTAACACTCTTAGAACTTTACTTCTTCCATTAATAAAGCATTTGAGGTTCTTCTATATGCATGTGTCTCAATGGTGAATTGTTATACTTGTGTATTTGATTTATTCTAATCCTTGAATCAATTATGAATGTATGCTTCTTGTAGTTTCCCTCTCTTGCCCTTTTGCAGGATCTTTGTGTAGCTGGGCCAGTGAAAGAGCAAGGAGCTGGGAGCAAGCAGCAAAGAGAGAAGATTGGATCAATCATTAGCGGAAGACAACGGTTAGTGGATCTCTTTCTCCCCTCTCTTACATCTCATAAAGAAGTAATCTCGAATAGCTTTGCATTCGGTTGTTGCTGAGGTACTATCACCCTTAGAGTGGGATAGGGTCATTCCGTATTGGATACTTTTCCCAACAACAGTTAGGGCTTTTGCAAGCTCCAAAATTTCATCTAAAATAGGTCATCATAGAATTTTCGCTATAACTCTTTCACTACAAAGTTTCAAAAGCTAAAACAAAAACCAATTTGAGAAGAAATTGGTCTGGACTATGGCTCTGAATGTCAGATCCTTTCTCACTATATTTTTGGAGATATAATCTGAGAAGGTTAGAGTTTTTGGAGACCCTTGAATTACATTCCAAACAGGTCACATTGGGAAAATCATCGTAACTTTCTCTTTGAGAATCATATTGAATTTTCGTAAGAAGATACGAAAAGAGGACGGACTGCAGTTTTTTGGGTACCATTTTCAGATCCTAAGGTTGAAACAGTGATCCGAAGCATGTCCTACAAATTATCTCTACTGAACAAGCCTATACTCAGGTCATCGTGGGAGATTTGGCATAACTCTTCATTGGAGAATCCAATCTTGAGCAGAATTGCGAAGTTAGAAATATTACTTAGAGGGTTACTATAGGAAGAAATTTCAGACCTTGGAGATCTAAAATTACAAAAATACATCAGATTCAATATCAAGCTCCTACAAAGTGAAAAAAATAAGTTTTTTAAATTTTTTTGCATAAGCTTGGTTTGAAAAATTAGTTTGAAGGAATTCAAAGGGAATAGTGACGCATGATTATCGGTAATTGATGCCCGGAAGAAAGAAAATGGAAACAACTAGTAAGAAACCTAAAAGCTCTAGCATGACTCATGAAGAAGAGGAAGAAATGCAACATGATTATCAAATTTACAAGAACAAGTGCAACAAATGTCACTTGCACAAAAAGTAACAGAATCTAAGATAAATGGTTTAAAGAAAAACGTAGAAGCAAAGATGAATGGAATAAAGAAAGGCATGGAAGCTAAGATGGATGGTTTAAAGAAAGGCATAGAAGCTAAGATAAGCTAAGATGGACAATTTGAAGTCAGATTTGAAGACAGGCATGGAAGATTTGAAGACAGGCATGGAATACTTGAAGATAGATTTGAAGACAGATTTGACAAAGTTTCTACAAGAAAAGATTACTAATGGCGAAAGGGTAGTAAAGGAAACTCATGATGAGAACAAAATAAATGTTAATCATGATTTCATAGACTCTAACGTTGGATCAAAGAACCACCATGTTCCAAATATTGATATGAGGAAGTTTGATGGCAAGGATCCTGGAACATGGATACTACAAATGGAGAAATTTTTCGATCTCCATAATGTGCAAAACACACAAATGGTACGCATTGCAACTTTATATTTGGAACCAAATCAGTTTGTATGGTATCAATGGCTTTGCTCTCGTAAAAAAATACTTGGGCTATTTTTACGGAGGAAATGATAGCACATTATGAGGATACAAAAAGCAACACTTTTTTTGGCCAATTGATAAATATCAAACAAAAGCGTTCAATGATGGAGCACATTGAGGACTTCCAAAAATTGAATATAAGGGTAAAAGATATTCCAGAGGAGCATAGGATTGATGTGTTCATAGGGACTTTAAAAGATAACATCCAACATGAGGTTTTCCTTTGGGAACCAGATTCATTGGAGAAGGCATTCAGGTTGGCAAGAAAAATGGAAAGAAAAATTATGGCAACAAGGAAGCCTACCACTCACAATCATAAATATAGAAGTGCTACTACCCCTAGCCAGCCACAACCTACAAGGTTGACACCACAATAATTGGAAGAAAAAAGAGCAAAAGGTCTTTGTTACAGTTGTGATAGAAAATACACTAAAGGTCATAAGTGTGCTGAGAAGAAATTATTTTACATAGATTGTGAAGAGGAGGAAGAAAAGGAACAAGAAACATCAAAGAAGAGGATATACAAAAAGAAATAAACTTTGAAAATTAATAAATGAATCCGACCATATCTTGTAATGCATTGGCTGGAATTACCACTCCTCAAACTATCAAGATAAAAGGGCATATCAAGAAGAAAAAGGTAATAGTGTTGATTGATTCAGGAAGTCCCCATAATTGTATTCATTGTAAGATAGCCAATGATCTGAAAATGAGATCTAAGACATTTATTAAGGTATTATAGACTCATGTGCATGTATTTTCCTATGTTATTTTATGCAATAGATCAATAATATTGCGAAATACACAGACAATGAAGCAGTAAATAAGCATAATAGACAACACACATAAACACAACAAATTTAATAAGGATTTCACCCAATACTCCTGGGCTACATCTCCTAGTCCAGCCTTTAGTGGTGACCTCTCTATTATGTATTCAAATAGAGTTTTACAATAGTATGAGCTCAATTTGAGACTCAACACACAACAGATACAACAACAAGAGTTTGCTTGAACCTCTCAAGCCTCTCTGAGTACACCGACTCTCTCAATCACTCTTTGTCCCTATCTTTGCTCTATCTCGTCACTGCCTTCAATACTGCTTGCTTTTGTTTCCTCCTTGTTTGTGGCTTTAAAGCCAATTTGCTCTGCCTATTCATTTCTGCTTCTCGGCTTTCTGTCTCCCAGCCTCTATCCACTTGAATCCCTCTTTTAGCGTTAAACAAGCATTGCATAATGCATTGAGGGGAGGTGGCCACCTAATCTACAACAGATGAGTGCATCGACCCTTTGAAATCCCTAAAATGACTACTTTCTGTTAACATAGAGAAATGCATTCAAAAGTCCTTAAATCCAAACAATTTTCATATCGGGTCCGCCTCTGATCGTTTATTGCATGTCGTGAATGCTCGTTCCATATTTCCCCTTTATATTTTTTTAATACATTAAAATATCGCAAAAAAATCCTACAACAATGGCTTTATATCAGGTTTGAAATATTTATACATTTTCATTCAAAAACCCCTTCAGGTCCCAGTTTCATCACATCGGCACTTCCCTTTTTATTTTGTTTAATAAACGAAATACACGAAAATACATTAAAAATGGCAATTGACAGATATGAAACTTTATAGAATATTGTTTGTAATTCTATTGGGTCTGACTGTCGCATATATATATACATATATGTCCACCCCTCTGTATGGCTTCGATGCGATTTTACGATGCGACTTGTCGCATTCGCATGTCACATGGGCCCAGGGTCGTGTAAGCGCTTCTGTTGAAATCTGCTGATGCGATATGGTGGTGCAACCTGGGTCGTCAATCTTTGCTTGATTGACAGTCCTCATTGATCTCGTCGATCGCTATCACAACATACATGTTACCACCTCCGATAGCCTCTAATCACCTTCGCCAATTTGCGATATGCTGCTCAGATTTGGACCGTTGATTGGCAAGATCTGACTGCCACTGTGTATTCACTATTGAAGCCTCTAATAAGCCTGTTTTCCTTGTTTTCTTGTGTTTTTTGCCTCCTGATAGTTTTTTTCTGCCTTTTTGAAAGTTTCCCTTATGGGATGGTTTTTATCTTTTGAATGATTTTGAAGACTTAGAGAGTATTCTAGGATCCATTTGGATCAACCAAGGAACTGAATTGCTTCCTATGTCCAGCACCAGAGTGTCATGTGATGGTTGCAAGTGGAGGAACCATAAATTTCTTAGGAAAGTGCCATAATATCAAGCTATCCATGGGAGAATATGTATTGAATAGCCCAATTCTTTCCATTCCAATGGGTGGTGCTGATGTTGTACTATGTAATATCCCTCCCCTTAATAATAAATAATAAATAATAAAAATAACAAATAATAATATAATAATAAATAATAAATAATGCAAAAATAATAATAAATAATAATAAATAAATCACTTAATAATAAATAATAAAGATAATAAATCATAAATGTTAAATAATAAATGATATTAAAAATATATACAAGAAAATAAATAAAAATAATAAAAAATAAAAATAGTAATAACCATACCAAAACTCTAAATAAGAATAAATAGAAATAAAACAAGAAAACTATCAAAAAGAAGGAAATAAAACAAGAAAGCTAAAAATCAAAAGAAAGTTGCATGTAGACACATGGAGTGTGTGCATGTGGTTCCCCTTCCAATGTTGTTCTATTTAATAGATGGTGAGGAAGATGAGACGCATTCATGCATTCCATCATTCCGAGATTCTATCTTGCATTCTCTTGGGAGAATGGAGTTCTAAGACTTAGGAGTCACTGGCAGTAGTACGTTGATTGAGGGCTCGGGGGTGGCCAGTTGTAGCAAATCCTTGCACAATTGAGCCTACAGTTGGGTGGAGAGTCGTCCCCAAAACCTTGTTGTCATCTGGCAGACATTGATCACAGATAATATAAGTATGTACTTATTTGTTGATTCTGATTTTAATTAATTTCCTAATTAAAATCAGAATCAACAAATAAGTACATACTTATATTATCTGTGATCAATGTCTGCCAGATGACAACAAGGTTTTGGGGACGACTCTCCACCCAACTGTAGGCTCAATTGTGCAAGGATTTGCTACAACTAGCCACCCCCGAGCTCTCAATCAACGTACTACTGCCAGTGACTCCTAAGTCTTAGAACTCCATTCTCCCAAGAGAATGCAAGATAGAATCTCGGAATGATGGAATGCATGAATGCCTCTCATCTTCCTCACCATCTATTAAATAGAACAACATTGGAAGGGGAACCACATGCACACACTCCATGTGTCTACATGCAACTTTCTTTTGATTTTTAGCTTTCTTGTTTTATTTATTTACTTTTTTTTTTAGCTTTCTTGTTTTATTTCCTTCTTTTTGATAGTTTTCTTGTTTTATTTCTATTTATTTTTATTTAGAGTTTTAGTATGGTTATTACTATTTTTACTTCTTATTATTTTTATTTATTTTCTTGTATATATTTTTAATATCATTTATTATTTAACATTTATGATTTATTATCTTTATTATTTATTATTATTTTTGCATTATTTATTATTTATTATTTATTATTAAGGGGAGGGATATTACATAGTAGGAGTCCAATGGCTACAATCCTTGGGTACAATAGCTTTTAATTTTCAAGAACTTTTCATGAAATTCTCTTTAGAAGGAAAGGAAGTTGAATTAAGGGGTATCGCAAGGAAACCAGGAAAGATAATCAGCTCTAACAGAATGACAAAGCTTCTAAAGAAAGAACAACGAGGCATAATTGCACAATTATGTTCACTAGAGGTTCCCACATCGAAATCATCCATTTCTCCAGATCTCCAAAAAGTCTTGTACAATCATTCCAAGGTATTTGAGACTCCCAAAGGCTTCCCACCTATTCGTGATCATGATCATGCTATTAGTTTGATTCCAGGAAGTGTTCCTCCAAACATCAGGCCTTACAGATATCCCTATGTCCAAAAGAGTGAAATTGAACGTATGGCTGCAGAAATCCTAGAGGCTGGTATAATTCAACCTAGTCAAAGTTCTTTCTCTGCTCCAGTAGTATTGGTTCACAAGAAGGATGGATCATGGCACATGTGTCCAGATTATAGGGAGCTCAACTAGCTCACTATTAAAGATAAATTTCCCATTCCTGTCATTGATGAGTTATTAGATGAATTGCATGGATCAATTTACTTCACCAAGTTGGATCTTTATTCAGGATATCATCAAATCAGAATGAAGACTGAAGACATTCCAAAAACAACATTTAGAACTCATGAGGGTCATTCTGAATTTTTGGTCATGCCTTTTGGCCTTACTAATGCACCTTCTACATTTCAAGGTTTGATGAATTCCATTTTCAAACCCTTCCTTAGAAAATTTGTGTTAGTATTTTTTGATGATATACTAATCTACGACAAGTCTTGGAAGGTTTTATCACTCAAAAGCCTTCCCTAGAAGTTATAAAAAGAAGGAATACTCCAAGGTAACCACAAACCTAATCTTTTAGACTCAGGTTCTAGCTAACCTAAGTCCAGAGAGGGCTCTCTCTTTATAATTTAACTTTGTTTTGGGTGGGATTTTAGGTTAGTTCTTAATGCTTATGAGGTTTTGATTTTGATTGGGTGGTGGAATTCTGGGAACAGATGGGCAGAACAGGCCTTCAAGCCATTGGGCTATGGAGTCAATCAAAGAGTGGCTTAACTGAATCAGATCAATTACTAAAGGAGGAGTTCACAGGGCAGGCTAGCACAGTAAAAAGAAAATTTGCAGGTTCAAATGGATGAGGTAGTCCTAACTAGGGTAAAAGGGCAATGAAGAATCCTTAAACCGGGATCAAGATGAAGAAAAGAAGGATGATTAGTAGCAAAGGGAAACTAAGAATCATTTACTATGGACCAAAGGGGGGGGGACTACAGAAGTAAGGGAGCAATTAAGAATTCCCAGACTAAGATAGTTTAGCAGAAAACAGTGAGAAAGTAAACAGTCAAGACAGAGAGAATTAAAGCTAATTCTGAAATATCATTCCTTGTTTACCATTCAGATTTAATAGAGAAACATGTGAATATTTATAAAAATGAAGAGATAATAGTGATAAACATGAAGAGATAATACTTATTTGATTTCCATTATGCATAATAATATCATGAAATTTCTTTCACTTTATTCCATGATCTAGCAAGCCAATCCAACGTTGACTATAATAGCTCTTTAACTTGATATGAAATGTCTACAGAAATGTATTTGAATCCACCTTAGTTACTTCGAAATGTGAAGTATTTATACAAAAATATTACAAAATATCTCATAATAGTTTGAGAATTATTCTAGGAAATCAAAAATATCTTCAAGCATGAAGATAGAGACAGATGGAAAATTGCTTCTTGTTGTCCCTTCTATTGTGATTGTGCTGGCTGTTGTAGTTCAAATTTGGCTCTTTCAGTTGATTGATATCTGTGTGTTGGAATCACTTTATGTCTTCAACCTACTGATACTCTTTACTTGTTACACTTTGACCCTGTTTTACTTGGCTGCCATCAGATTTACTACAATAACTTTATAGTGAATCTGTTAAATTTACCCACCATTCATTTTCAGGTAATTTTGTCTTCAACATTTTTCTATATGTCTCATCAGCTTCGTTGTACTTGGAAAAATTTGGCTTGTTGACAAATAGGTGTTTTACCTCATGCTCTAGGAAGAACAGACCTTCCAGATTGTCATACAATACCCTTCCCGTGGGTAAAGCTTTTACCCCTGAAGTACTAACTTGGTCCTTGGCCAACTTGTTTAGTCTTTCAGCATAGTCCTCTTGGGTCATGTTGAAGCCCCAAAAATCAGGTCTACAACAAGGGGGATACCCACCCAGTCCAGACCTTGGTTAGCAGCTCCTTTTCCGTTTGGTATAGTGGGTCCTACTGGGGATATGGGACCAGTTTCCCAATTTATGTGTGTGCGTGTGAAGAATTGCTATTTCCCTTCTAAAATTTCCTACGTGAGATGCTCTAATTCTAACTCTAATCTAATAACATGAAAATTTTATTCTAATAAACAAAAACATCTAATTCTACACTAACCCAAGGTGTAATCCTTCTGTTATGCGATCTAAAATGATTTCAAATAACAATTGGTAATAAAGATCATTCAACTGCTATGAGAAAAGAGTTCAATAAATATGAACCACTTCATACAAAAAGTTAGACGAAACAGTTGTGAAAAACATATCGCATAATAAGCTATTCATACATTAAGCATAAATAAATAGGTATCACTGTACAAAAGTGCCAAATGATAACTCAAGCATTCACACATTAATATATAAACAACTGAACTTGAATATCACCTTTAACACAAAGGTAGAAATAGTTAAGAGATAGAAGTACCATTTTAACTAGTTCTACTCATGAGCTTCAAGCGATAATGATTTATCTCTTCTTAATCCAACATCCACTAAGAGTACAGAAGTGAAACATCAGTAGCAGATATTAAATGCAGATATCAATAAATCCTGTTCCATTCATTCATCAAAACCTCCTCAGAGGGTACAAAAGTGCATGTTCTGGGGATAATTTTTTGACAAATTTCAGGACCCTTCTCTAAATGCATGAGAAGGGTTTAAATACTACTAACTAAATATAAAAATAAATTATTACAAAAATATAGGATGCGGTTTAAATGGCCGTCCTTACTTTGAGCAAAAATAAAACAAAATTAAAACTAAAATTACTAAAATTACTAACTAACTGTGTATCTGATCCTCGAAATCGCACGTGTTCAGCATCTATTTGAGAAGAGTCAGTTGGCCGATTTCCGATTTTAGCTATGCTGAGAAAACAGAATCGGTGAGAGCTGGCACCATCTTCTCGACATAATTTTAGAGTCATGCACTGGTTGTGTGGTTCTACCAAGTACATCTAGTAAGAATCCCAATTTAACTTGGTTAACCTTTGGATTGATTCTGCCTTTTCTTGAGCCTTCTGTCTCCAGTCTGTCTGTAATTGTTGTGCCTATGTTTATACCATTTTGAAGATATTTCTAACAAATACCAGTGGTCTAGGATTCAAGTTTTTCTTTTTTACCTCTATCATTGCTTTCTTGGAAATTTTTGGGCTTGCAGGTGACTGAGCCATTAGAAGCTTTCCTTTTCAAGAAGTTTTTCTCAGTGATCCAGGCTTCCTTGGTGCATTTTTTGCCTTTTGCGCTTTTTCTTTTAGTGGATATAAAGCTCAAAATTTGTAAAAGTAATGATTCCATAAGCTCTTGACCTTGAGTCTTAAACTATCTGTTTCTGATATCAGCATTGTCTAGTATCCATTTAACCATGTTCGTATATGGAAGAATTTTGGGCCTTGCTGCTATTCGATGTAAGAACGAATAAGCTAGCTCTGTAAGGGATGCTTCGGAGGAACTATGTGAGCCTGCAGTAGCCTCGACCTCCATTACTCTAGGATTCTCTTCCTCAATTAGATTGTACATGCCTTCCCAAGTAGCAATACCAGCATCTCGGTTGCAGGTAGTGTCTGTATACAAGGGCACAATTTCCTTCTCTTAAGAGCTCGGGGCTTTGCCTTTCTTTCCCATAGTATCCTGCATACTGCTTTGTATCATTCTCTGTTCTTTGTTCCTGCAATTTACAAGTGAAGTGAGAATAATGATAAGGGATGGGAAAGATTTAAATGTTGAAGACATATAAAATACACCACCTTACGTGAAATTATTTTTTGATAAGCATGAAACCCTATTCCATTAATTATTGGCAACTAACTCATTAATTGGCATTAAAGCACATAACCAAGTCTTGGTTTATGGAAAATAATTTTTCGAACCACGAGCCCACAATATCTGCGATGAAGCGATTTTTCTATTTGCTTTGAAATATCGCAGATCACAACATCGCAGAATCACAACATCGCTTGCTTGCTATATCGCAAACTCACAATATCGCATTGCTACTTTTATCGCAATGTCGCAGAATTTCTCTATCGCAATATCATGATATCACGGGAGTGTGGCATATGACAGTTTTTGTTAATATATTTCCTGTGATTTGCGATATGCGCTGTCACATATTGACAGTTTAAATTTTTTCAATGTAGGCGATGTTTGATGCATGCGATGCGATATATGTCCATAGTCTCGTATCGTGATTTCGCAATTTTAGACTTCGGCTTGCAAGGGGGTATTTATGATCCTTTTGTGATGCGATATTTCCTAAGGAATAATCCTACTTTATCATAAAACTTAGGCTTTTTGATTTTTTAAGGGTTTTCTCCTAAGTTTAAGATGGTAAATTTTATTGAAAAAGGAAATATAAGCACTAGTTGATTTTTTAAACTTTTGACTAAGGGTCCCCACTTATTTAGTATTAGTAATAACACCAAATAAGAAGGGGGGTTGTTGCTGGCCACAACAGGTCATAAGCTTGTCATGGATAATCATAGGACTGGGGAGGCCTTTTTCCCTCAAAGTACCAAACCTTGTTATGAACCTATCAATATTAACTTGCATGCTTCGGCATTTCTTCTCAAGATTGAGCATAAGGTTCCTTTTAGTAAGAACCTTCCTGATTTCTATGATGGTTGTTGTTCTATCTCCTATGCCTAGTTCATCCAACTGATACCTGTTCTTGCTGCTCAAGAATTTTATCAGTTGGTTTGCCTCTTTAGGCTTGTCTCCCAGATCCTCTCTTGTTTTAACTATTGCTTCTGTGGCCACTTTCACCAGTTCAGTCTGATCAAAAATTACTTGAATCGAGGGCCAAACATCATTGATAGAGTCAATGATGTTGGACCAGAGCATTTCTTTTATTTCTCCTAGTGGTTGTTGCAATGTTAAATCATTTTCAAGAAACTTTATCCTTTCACCCATTCTTTGACTCTTCTGGGCTTATTTTTTTTGCTGTATATGTGCAAGCTTGTAGTCATTTTCCAAGCTTGACACTTTTTCTTTAAGCCTTTTAAGCTCTGTAGCCTGGATAGTCATTTCTTCCATGGCTTTGACTAATTCTGTTGCCTTCTCTGTAGATGTACCTGCACTTGTAGATGTACCTCTGACTGGTATGGGTGTAGTTGGTGGAACTATTGGGGCTAAAGAAGCAGCCAATATAGAGGGTACTGCTATAGAGACTCTAGGAATGAAAATCTGTGGAGTGGTGGCCAACTCACTCTATTTAGACTGCATTAAGTTATCTAGCTCTTTCTCTATTTCCTTTAATTGATAATTTAGCTTAAGGACTAAGTCCATAAGCTCTTCCTATTCCTTATGATTTTCTAATACTTCAGCTGTTTGTGGATGATGCAGACGAGGGATTTTGAGCTGTTTTTTAAAGGCAGCTATGTCATCATTTTTCGTTTTGATTAACTTTTCTGTAGCCTTTACATCCTTGGGATCATGTCCCAACTCTATGATTAAGTCCTCTAAGGAATTTATCCTGGTATCCTTGGCCTATGAAGAGGCCTTTTCTAGTTGGAATTGCACTGATATATTATTCAACGAATTTTGTAGTTGATGTGCTGTAATGGCCTTGCTGGTTAATGTGGAATAGAACATTTCTCCGGTTTGTTTGTGCAATTCTATTTGGTCGATAGGATGTATATCCTTCACGAACACCTCAAAATCTATCTTCAAGTAATCTGCCATTGACCTAGGATGTTGTATGGAAAGCTTCATGAAAGTCATTTGCATCTTCCTTCTTTTACATCAAAGGCTAACATTAGCCTTGTTTGATTAGTGGGAGCCATTTTAAGGTATTGTGCATAGCTTTGAGTCTTCAACCTTTCATTTATGGCCTTTATCTCTTTGTATTTCTCTTTAATGTCTTGGTCCTAGCTAGTTGGAGACGTGAATGAGGATACTTCCATGCTCTGTTGTCTTTCCAGCATTTGAGCCTATGTAGTGGAAGGTTCTTGTGTTCCTCCAGAGGGAGTGGCATGTCTGTTCTCTTCCCTTTCTGTACCTGTGGTTCCAGCTATTTCCTCTGTAAACTCTTGTTCTGAAAAAGGATTCAACCTTTGCCTTTTGACATAAGTCTGTGCAACAGGTTTGCTAGAAGGAGTGGCTTCCTCCCTATCTCTTTTGGGATTCTTCTCCTCATTTAGAGGAGTGTATACAATAGGAGGAGTACTCATGATGTGTTCTGGCTGAGCTAGTTCTTCTCATATGTCCGGTTGCTCTGATGCTTCTTGCTCTTGAGGTCCTTCTTCTACTTGTTTCTCACTGTGTTCCTGTGTCTCCCTTTGGGATTGGGATTCTCCTGGCACCTGTACAAAAGAATCTTCATCAACTCTCCTTTCTATACCAATCAACACATTATCGACAACAACTTATGTGCTATCTCTATCTACTAAAGTGTTCTCCACCCATTCTAGTTGATTTGCATATTGTTCTATCTCAGGAATTCTGTGGTGGATGTAGGGAGACAATTTGTTCTTTTGTCTTCTGTTGCAGATGAAATCAAAAGGGTCATATCTCCATATGAAACTTTGTTTCAGTCTAAGCCTTTGAAGGATTTCTTCTGCTACTCTTCCAGCTTCCCTACTATTTCATATAAAGGGGCCAAGCTGGTCTTTTATTCTAAGTTGAGCTTTCTTCTTGGCCTTCACAAAATCTACCTAATCTGAATTAATCATTTGCTTGTAGTACTCCAAAGCAAACAATCTCATGGGGAGGTGTCTTGGTAGTTTGTAGGGTGCTAACTCACAGCCATATATTCTGATTTCAGTGTGAATTTGGTACAAGTACCAATCTCCCACTCTGTATTGTTTGGACAACTATAGGACCCTTCTGATATCTACACTGATCCTGGGGGGAGGACTTCCTAATAACATGGTTGCCATTGGGTGCACAAAAATATATATGACATCTGTATAAGTATATGGAGAGTCATGTTGGTGGATTAATGGGGTCCAGAAGATAATTGATCTTGGGTTGCCTCTGGTATCAAGCTTTTGAAGTGTTTATGGAAATTTATCAGCTTGATAGTATAGGAAAAGATGATATAAAATTGATGAGTACTTGAATACTCTTTCATTATCCATTCTCATGAATTGATCATGCATTTTATCTGCAATGAATTTGGCATGATCAAACATGATGGCAGGGGGTTGTCTAGGAGTGTCAATTGACATGAAGGCTATAATGATATCATCAGCAAACTCACTGGTAGTCTAGCCTAAAACACTAGATATCATTCATATAATGTCTCAGTCAAGTTCAAAGAATATGGTCCACATGTATGGGGGGGGATCCTTTGGAATGTATTTATTTTCCCTAATGAAGGTCTGGAATAATTAAGCAAGTTTGATGGAGGTAATTGTAGGGAATCTGTCAAGCAGATCTCCAATAGAAATGGGGGTCTAGTTTTGCCCTGGTTGCAACTACAGTATTTCATTGATGGATTCAACAGTGATGGTGAATAATACAGTATGTTCAAGAGTCATCACTGCTCTTTGGCTGGGACTATAGTTCATATGGCAATAGTGGACAATTTTAGGGAAGATATGAACTCTAGGGAATTGGCATTTGGGAAAACCTGATTCCCAAAGACCTATTGTGTCTGCATGGTTTAAGTACTGATCTCTATACCTGCAATATAAATTCAATGGGGATTCATGGACAGAGGTGTCTTTGATTTGAAATTCTTTGTCTGCCAAAGGGAGCTGGTCTAAGTCTCGGTGGGGAGTAGTAATTGGCAAGACATTCAGTGTGACTAGAGCAGCCATCTTGGTTCTTATGGATTCAAGTATGCACACTTTTGTGCATTATCTCATCCATTTAAAGCGATTACAGTTTCTACTGCATTTATGGAAACAATTCAAAAGCTACATGGAAATCCAACTATTACTGTAAGTGACAGAGATCCCATTTTCACTAGAAATTTTTGGACATAATTATTTTCTTGTCTTGGTACTCAGTTAGCTCATAGCTCATCTTATCATCCTCAATCTGATGGGAAAACTGAGATAGTAAACAAATATTTGGAAGGATATATTCGTTGCTTTGTATTTGATAAATAAACACAATGGGTCAAATGGTTACCTTTGGCTGAATGGTGGTATAACACTTCCTTCCATACTATAACAAAAATGACCCCATTTATGGACCTTTATGGATATCATCCACCATCCATCACATCATATTTAAGAGAAAGTTCCAAGGTTCAAGCAGTGGAAGATCACATCAAGCATCAACAACAAGTTCTCCAAATCTTAAAGGATAACCTCACCTTAACGCAGAATAGAATGAAACAATAGGCATATCAACATTGTAGCGAAAGAAGTTTTGATGTAGGTGATCGGGTATTCCTACGGCTACAACAATATAAATAAATGTCCCTCAAGCAAGATAAGAAGGATAATAAATTATCACCAAAGTATTATGGTCCGTATAAGGTGTTGCAAAAGATAGGTACTATGGCATACAAATTGGAGCTTCCTACATCTTCCCCAGTGCACCTACTTTTCCATGTTTCATGCTTAAAGAAGGTTATAGGTGACAAGCTTCTAGTTCAAACAATATTGCCAGAACTTGATGAGGAATGAAAAATCATATTGGAACCTGAAGAAGTCAAAGAAACAAGAACTCGAAAGCTACGAAATCGATCAATTTCAAAGTATCTCATCAAGTGGAAGAACTTACCCATTGAAGATTCCACATGGGAGGATGAGAATTTTATACAGAAGCATCCACAACTACTCAAGCCTTGAGGACAACACTTTTTTGAAGGAGAGGGGCATGTTAGGCCCCTATAATACTTGTGATTCCCCCATTACTATTGACATTGAACCCCTTATTATTATTGTTGTGCCCCTATTGTCCCCATATTTTTATTATTGTCCCCATAGAATCCCTCTATTGTTATTTTTGTGCCTTTATATTATTATTGTTAGGTCGGCTTGGTTATATTGTGACCCCTTAGACTCCTATATATAGAAAGGAGGTTTTTTCATTTGAATCATCCAAGAATTGTTCATTTATGTAATGCAAAGGAGGTTTCCCCCTTGAAGAGGCTTATTTCTAAGGTGTTGATCTATCTTTTCTATGTTTTTGTGAGCTGGTTTCATAGCATGTTAGGAATTTTGGAACATCAAAGTCAAGAGGAAGATTCAAGAGAGTGGTAGGAAATTGAGAAAAATGTAGCCTTTTGTCTAGCAAGGACAACCACCTCCAAACAACATGGGATGTAAAATCGGTCATCAAGGAAATAAATGAGGAAAAGTAGAGAAAGGTGGAAGAATATGTTGTTAAGAGGATGAGAAAAAATTTCAATAGAGGGTATGATGGGTATCCCAATTACATAAAACATAAGGCCTATCTAACCTTCCCTAGACACGTAAAGATTGTATTAAACCTTTCCTTTTGCACTTAATAACATTTTCTTAGCTTAAATAAGCTCTTAGTAAGGTTAGAAAGATTTATCATAATTTTTATGCTTAATGTGCATATGATGCAAGATATTGAGCAAATTTGGAATAGATCACGAAGATGTCTAGTCATAGATATTTATTGCACCTATCCCATACTATAGGAAGATCAAACTCATATGGCTTAAAGCACTAATTACTCCTCCCTATAGCTATCAGGTCACTCAAGATGCATGATCCTACTTTTTAGGAGTTTTGGAGGGAAATAAGTTCTCCTCTCAAGGAGGATGCCTCTAAGTCATATTGAATAAATAGAGGGCTAAAGAGTCAGATGATGCTAGAAGTAATCAAATTAGAGGAAGCAAGACCTTAGATGTTTTTCCATTCTGCAACTTTTCATGTACAAGCAATGTTTATGCTTAATGAAAGACAGATTTGATGCTTAGAATATTTTTCCTTTAGGGGTATGAGATTTCTTGGGTTAGGGCCCAACCTATGTGCTTAATACCCATTTTGTATTATTATCTTTCATGCACTTCTTCATTTCTACAATTTTCATTCTTAAGTATTATTTTGTGTGGGGTTAGTTAGTTAGCTTGTTTATAGTATTTTCTTGCACATTAATTTGAGCACTAGATGGTAGTTTTATCAATGGTTATATTACTTATCTAGTATATATTTTCATGCATTAAATTCACTTAGGTTGTTGACTTTTAATTACTATTTATCATTTTGTGTGTTGTAATTGTGCAATCCCTATTTTGTAGAGCTATGGGAGACTCTATTGTCACCTATTTGTGGAATAAATCCTTCTTTCATGGACATGAGTACAATGAAATGCATTTTTGATCATTTATTTACCTCCCTTTAGCTCATTTTTCCTTCAAACTACATCCTTAGCACATTTTCTTGCTTGTTGGATTGTCTCCTGTAGCAAAACAAAGACTATTGTAGTAGTTTTCATTTTTCATCTGAAACCATATAAAATTTCATCAAACTCATGGTTAATATTATTTGATGTGTTACAAGATCCCTATAACCCTTAAGATGAATTTTAGAATCCAAGAGACCAAGTATATCCTTTGACCTAGTTGTTTGTAGAAATTGTCCTTTTCTTGCAAAATTAAGGTTTGATGTTTACATACTTTATCTCAGTTGCAAGTTTACTTTCTCATACAAAATAATAGATATAATTTTATTTCCTCATAATTAATATTGTATATTATATTTTCATGTAAATAGCATAGATTTTCTTATTTCCTTTCATTTCCCGCAATTCTAAATCTTTCTTGTAGCATAGGAAAATTAGTACGTTCTCTCAATAACTAGATCTCATCTTAGTGTTTTCATTTACATTAGCCAAGGGAAAATATGAGTACATGCAACACACATAGTATAAATCCCTCTTAATTTTGTATGAACCCTAGGTTGATAATTAAAGTTGAGACCCTTAGGAGTTGCAGTATCCTTTCTACAATATTGAGGGCTATAAAATTGTGTATCAATCCTAACAATCCTCTGAGTTTCTTCAAGGTATTTGGGATTGTCCATTCCCTCATAGCTTTCCTTTTTTTAGGATCCACATTGGCACCATCGTTTGATATAGTATGACCCACATATTCCACTTCTTAAAACCCAAAGGCACACTTGAAAGGCTTTTCATACAAATTTTTCTCTTCCAGTTGTGTTAAGTCCTTGTCAATATGTTGTATATGCTCTTCCCAATTTTGTTGTAAATTGGTATGTCATCAAAAAATATTAGCACAAATTTTATAAGGAAGGGTTTTAAAATAGAATTCATCAAGCTTTGAAAAGTTGAAGGTTCATTTGTAAGTCCAAATGGCATAAACAAAAACTCATAATGACCTTCATGTGTTCTAAAAGTTGTTTTGGGATGTCTTCTTGCCTCATTCTAATTTGATGATATCCAGAACAAAGATCCAACTTAGTGTAGAAAAATTATACATGTAATTCATCTAACAATTTATCAATGAAAATAATATGAAACTTGTCTTTATTGTCATTTTTTTGAGTTTTATGTAGTCTGGACAGAGACCAAAAACCACCTTTTATGATAACCATCACCACAAGTGAAGAGAAAGCACTCTGGATAAGATTAATGATGCTTGCCTCTAACATTTCTTGACCCATATGCTCAATCTGACTCTTTTGTGCATGTGGCTATCTGTAAGGCCTAATGTTAGTTGGTACACTTCTAGGTTGCAAATAAATGGCATGGTCATGTTCTTAGATTGTGGATGATCCTTAGAATACCTTAGCATGATTGTTGATAACCTTTTTAGGATCCATTTTCATAGAGGATAGAAACACAGTAAGTAATCAAACATGAACATAATAGAGTTCTCACTTTTTTAGAGGTAGAAAAAAATCATCCACTTTTGAAAAGGGTTGATTCATAATACACCTTTTTTAAGCATATTTTTGATACTTTATATTTTCTTTGCACATTTTTTTAAGATGTTAGTGACTTTCATGCAAATTTTAAAAAGTGTTGATGTAGTATCAACCCCTTTTTTGGGGATTATTTTTGACACTTTAAATATTTCGATACATTAAGTATGGATACATTTTTAAAGTGTTGTTAATTTTTATTTGGATTTTGAAAAGGATCAACCTTTTTTGGGGGACATATTTTTGACACTTCAAATTTTTTTATGTCTTGTACGCACTTTTTTAAAATATTTGTTACTTCACCATTTAAATTAAGAAAATAATTGTATAGTAAAAACAAAGAAAAAACCCAAAAATAAAACCATAAAATTTTAAAAAACATAACAAAAAAAAGCCATAAAACGATAAAAATTCAAAGATAAAAAAATAAGGGGAAAAATATATCTTAAAAAAGACAACAAAATTAAAGAAAAACACACACACACACACACAGATATATATATATATATATATATATATATATATATATATATATATATATATATATATATATATATATATATATATATATATATATATATATATACACATTAAAAATGATAAATAAATTGACCTACCACCCCACCCCATGGCGGTTGGACGGGGGTGGTAGGCCAATAGTGGTAGGCAATTTATATATGTATATTTTGTTGATTGATTTATTTTTTATTTTTTTTGTGTGGGGGTTGTGTCGATGTTCGACTAGCAACCCGACCCGAATATGTGTCAATTTGATAGTTTATTTTTCAATTTTGTTACAATGAATCAAGTTTGTCTCCACTATGTGTTAATTTGATGTTTTATTTTTAAGTTTCAATTGCAATGGATCAAGCACACCCCACTCTGTATCAATTTTATGGTTGATTTTTAAGTTTTCATTACAATGTGTCAAGTTGTCTTAGGCTAATATTTTAAAAGAACTATATTTTTAGCATTTGGTATAATGACTTTTTGATTTAGGTATTTATTTTTAATGTTTAATTTAGTCATGATATTTGATCTCGAAATATGTTGAAAATATAAGGTTTGTTATAGTCATGATATTTGTTTTTAATTCCATGGATGAAAAATGTTTAAATTTTAAGGTTTTTTTGAATCATGATGTTTTATCTTTAACACCATGGTTGAAAAATGTCAAAATTATAACGTTTTTTCAAATTCATAATTCCATGGTTGAAACTTGTTTGAAATTTTAGGTTTTTTGGAGTCGTGATATTTTATATTCAACATATTGTTGAAAACTATTGGAATTTTAATGATTTTTGGAGTCATGGTATTTTATTTTAAATTCTATTTCTAAACAAAGTTGCTAAATTCCATTGCTTAGCACTTTACTGGGTTTCCCTTGGATACCTCTAAGCTCAATTTCCTTTCCTTTTGAGAAAAATATTATGAAATGATCTTGGAAATAAAGGAACATTATTCCTAATTATTATAACCATTGGACCCCTAATACAACATCAACACCACCCGTTTGGAATGCAATCATGGGACTAACCAATAAATACTTCACCATATTTAGCTTAATCTTATTTCACTTCCCTAAACAATTTATGGTACCTCCATCTACAATCATCGCTTGAAATTTTGGTGCTGGATAAACAAAGCAAATAAGAACTTTTGTCAATTTGTAATTGCCAAATTTATGGGTGCTACCTGAATCAATAAATATTTTGACCCTTTTCCTTTTTATATATCATTTTATCTTGAGGATTTTTTGAGTACTAATGTTGGTCAATACGTGAGAAGAAATTGTTGGAGTAATTTCTTCTAGCTCTAGATCTTTTGAAGTTTCCTCTTCTTGATCTTCTTTATCTTCATACTATACATAGAATAATTTATTATCACTGCATGTATGCCATTTAATATACTTGTTGTCAAAATTGAAACATATTCCCTTTGCTCTTCTTTCATCCATTTGTTGAGGATTCGACCTTGTCGGTTTAGGAAAGGGAGCATGATTTTCTCTATAGTTATTAGTGATTGATTTTCTAGTGGCCATAGTTTTACTTTTACCTTTCCTTTATATACTAAAATCATGCTCTAGAGATTTAGGTTCAAAGGGGCACACCTCATGTTGGATTCTTTCCTTTAAAGTATGCATAAATAGGTCTAACAAGTTATCCTATAAATTTTTTTTTACTCTCAGACTCAACTTTTGGAATAGTTAAATGTGCTTTGTAACATAACCTTTCCATCAAATTTTTACCAATTTACTAACGAATGTGCTTCTCTTAATATCCCAATAATGTGTTATCAGTTCCTCTATTAAAAGGGACAATGATATATTAGAATCTTTTTTTCTTTCACAATGTCATTGATACCATACATGTTGGTCTTTTTCTAAAAGCATGGATGCAATATTTACCTTTTGTAAGGTTGCCACTTGGTGCAGATAAAAGTATTCCACCACTAAAATATCCATGTTATAGGATCATTACACTCAAATTTCCTCATATGAATCTTTAAAATGTAATAGTTCCTTCGTGTTGACTTGAAGCCTTGATAATGTGGATCTTGGATTGGAAATTCATGATTATGGTTCTGTGATTCATAATTTGTGCTCTCCAATTGTGATAGCAGACTCCTTGTATGAGATTGATTCTCAACAACATGCTTCTCCTTATGTTCATGATTTCCCTGGATCTCCACATCCCTTTTAGGAACCATCCCCAAAAGAATATTTTCCATGGAAATCATATATTTTTGTATTTGTTCCTTATTTTCATTTATCTTCATTTATATTCTTTCTTTATTTTCATTCATCTTCATTTATATTCCTTTTGGCTTATTTTATATTCTTTCCTTATCTTCATTTATCTTCTTTTCCATTTCCATTTTATTTTTTTATTGAGAACTTGAGAAAACACCTTTTTCAACATACTACCATCCATTTCATTATTTTTTTCTCTAATTGTGATAACCAAAATTCTAAGTCTTCACTTTCTCCATGAATCAAGGATGAGCATTTAATAGATTTATATGGTGTAGAATATTTCTTTGGAGGCATGCTGGAAAATAATAATAACCTCTTATTTATTATGAAAAAACAAATATGGAATCTTCCAATGAATAGTTAGGTAAATAGTAAGTTACATACCTTAATTTCGAGAATATCGGAATGGATAAAAATTTATTTATATATCTCTGAGATGTGAGGCCTTTTGGATATGATTTTTTTTTGTGATACTCTGATATGTATTTTATGAAATTCCATAAGTGTGAACTAAATCTGATGTGCCAATTGAATGTTATGGTAACTTTCCAAAAACTTGTTGATTTTTTGGCTTCTTCCTACAATCAAAATTGTATAGCATTCCACATGTCTATTTCTTGATATATAATTTTGGAACCTATACTTGAGGTTTTAGAAACCAAGCCAATATTGAGAGGGGGGTGAATGAGTACTGTAGCAATTCTAAAACTTTCTTTTACTTACAATGACACTAGGACATCGATAAACTTTTCAACAATTAATTTTATTGAGCATGGAAATAATCAACATAACTAGAAAAAATAGTACATAGAGATTCTTCAAACTTTTCTTCAATGTCTTCAAAAGGGAAAGCTTCAACTTTCTATTACAAAGTTCTCTAGCTAGAAACATAAGGAAGCAAAAAATCCCTAATTTATCAACTACAACTGAAAGGATCTACAAGCCTTAATTTTATCAGCTATAACTACAAGTAGCTTCAAGCCATATGTATTTACCAACAACTGTTGCAAGGAGATGCAACCCCTCATTTAAAAGCTACTACTTGCAAGGCCTCAATGATTCATCTTTCTTACAATTTTGATACTCAAATCATGACGCCATTCCCTTTTACAAAAAAATCAACTTGTTACTTCACATACTCACCAAAGCCACCATTACAAACACATTCAACAATATCTTATCACTGAACAATTCACCATACACAACAAGAACAATCTATCACACATTAACAACCAACGCAATTACATTGTTGCCCAACAACCTCTCACATACATGTGCTTCATGGTTGCTAGAATTCTGCTTATAAATAATTTCAGACTGATATTTTTGGATATTGAACTTCAGTAATTTTCAACTCTTTTCTTGCATGGATATTTTATTTTTTCCTTTTTCCTACTCAATTAAGTTTTCTAAATGTGCCCTTCAAGTCTTCGGTCATAGTTTACCTATGTCTCTAAGAAAAATTGAGCTAAACTGTTGTTTTCCTACATTTTGGTATGTTACGAGATTTAGCAGTGCTCCTTCTAAATTTTGAAAATCTCCAAATAATGTTTTTCCACAAATTCCTCTAAAATTGTTTGTGGAACTAAATTTCCCACTAACTTTTTCATGCATGCTTTAGATCTAGTTCTGTGCTTTCTTATATTTTGGCATAAATGTCAAAATCAAGACTGTAGATCCATTTTTTCATTAAGCCTTCAAAATAGTCCACAATCACTTAATCATATGCTAAAATGCTTTTGATTGAGACTATAGATATATTCCTACTATCTAATTAAAATATGCCCCAAACAATTTAATATAACTTAAAATAGTCTCGAGCCCTAGCGCTTTATTATATATGAAAACCATGCATATAACCTTACATGGACACCTTATATAGTTTAGCCTTGAGGCCTTATTTAACACTGGAAGCACCTTTGTGCTATTTTTCACAACGCTCACATAACCATGTCATAGCGTATAAACTTTAGCTCCCTACACTAAATTTCCATTGTGCATTTGCACGTTGCTCTGTGGTGATGTGTCATGTGTGCCCACCTTTCCTCATCTCCCATTGGTCCTCAACTCTGCTAAAACCGCCTCCACATCGTGATGCCTAATCAACTTGGTGCTACTATTTCATATTCACTTGTGGTGCCTCCACGGTCTGGGTACTAGGATGAGCTATCCTAGTGGGTACCATTGCTTATACGCATGGAACCAATCTCTTGATTAATCTATTTTGACTAGTTAGCTGAAGGCTTCTTATTTCAACCTTAGGTGGATGAGGATTTGTTGAATTTTTTTTATTTTTTTAATGGATGACCTAGGTTGATTTTCAAGGGAATATGCTTAGCAGATGCTTTGTCTAAATGCCTACCAACTATTGTGGTGTGTTAGGGAGTCTGAAGTGTTGTGATTTTAATAAATTTTTGGCAAAAAAATTGAAAGGCAGTATATAATGTGTCAAAATGAAATTGAATCACCCATAGTAATGCTATCTTCTCACAGGTCTCCGAAGATCGAGACCATGTATAAAGATTAATAAATAGCTAGACCAAATTAGAATTAATGAAGAAATTTGTGATATAAGGCTCTCAACAATTGAGACAAGTGGTATTTGTCACGATCCACCCAAGGTTGTATTTGTACTTAGGTTGTAGCTTATATGTTGGTGAGGATCTAGACCATGTATAAAGATTAATAAATAGGTAGATCAAATTAGAATTAATGAATAAATTTGTGATATATGGCTCTCAACAATCAAGACAAGTGGTATTTGTCACGATCCACCTGAGGTTGTATTTGCACTTAGGTTGTTGTAGCTGATATGCTGGAGAGGATCTATGTGCCTTCAGAAAAGCTATCAATGACTTCACACATCTGCAATGTGTTGATTAGTAATAGCTAGTTATATCCAATTTTTAAAATAATGTTAAATAAGCATTAATTTTATGCTAACAGATAAGAGGCTATGTGTTTGAAAATAACGTTAGGTTTTGTGTTTTTAGGTTTTAGGTTTTCTATTTTAAGGTTTCGTTTTTATTCTGATTTATTATATTATTAAGTATTTAATATTAATATTAAATTGTAGGATCATAATGGTAATAATAATGTTTTTGTTGCAATAGTTTTTTGGTATCATTATTTCTAGTGTTATATATTTATCAATGGTAGATATAAATGAAGTCTTCAACTATATCAACCATATTAATATTTTTAATGTGGATGTGTTAGAAATATTATATTAATACATGTGTTGACACAGATATAGCCAAATATTATATATCTTCTCCTCCATGGATACCAACCTAAGAGGATCATATATTCTATTTTATTTTTCCTATGGGCTTGAGTTCAGGTGTACCTTTCTTGTAGTCATCACATTGGCACATGCAATATTTTAAGATGGTTATGCACTCATACATAATGTTTAATTTTATTTTGAACGTGATATTATTTAAAATTCAATTTTTTTTGTCTGCTTGGGCTAGCTCAATTGGCAATGGCAGTGGAAATGAAGTCTCACTGAACTGAAAATCTTGGGTTCAAACTAAGCCATGGAAAATGTTCTTAGTTTATGAGAAATTTCAAGAAGTAAACGAGATCATTTCTATAATCTTAACTATTGTGAGAATAAAATAAGAAAATAATATAACAGTAAATAGGTTTTAACAAAAATGAGGAAATGGTAAAAAGAATTAAAGCTAAACAATGTCTGAACAACATTTAAAACTGAAAATCACTGAGAATAGTATCCCATGACAATGAAAAACCCTCATAGATTAGATTCCAAATGACTCTCTCACTGTAAGGAGTTGTCGGAGCTCCCTTATACAATTAATCTTTCATACTATCAAATTTTATCTCATTCAGATTTACGATGGCCTCTTGCAATAGGATATGTATAATGGAATCCATTAAATATTAGTTATATAGCTAAAATATTTGATATATATATATATATATATATATAGATATAGATATAGATATTAGGTATAACTAGTAAATAATTTGACATTTTCTCTATCTAACTAAATGTGCATTAGATAAGAAATCCTTGTTTCAATACAAAAACGTCGAGCAACACTAAAATAACAAAAAAATAAATTCTTATAAAAAAGTTGAAAATATTGTTTTAAATTGTACTATTTTCATTGTGTGGTAACAAGTGGAATAACTATCACATACCATGAATTTCACTTCTACACCACCATATGTTCTTTTATACCACCTCTTACAACAACTCTCTCATGGACGATTAAATTAATTTTACATATGTTTTTTCTTACTATCTCGTATGACAACTATCTTAGGTACGATGAAATTAATAATGAAATTAATTTTCCATGTCATTTTTTGCTGTCTAGTATAGCAACTCTCTCAGATGAAGTTATTTTTTTGTTGGTTTCTTTTAGTAATATGGTTTATTTGCTTTCTTTCTTTCAATAAATCAAGTAAATTATTATCTAATATGATTTAAGTTACAAATTTTGAAACATTTGAGTTACAAATTTTGAAATATTTAAGGATTGTTATTTTTCAACTTTAAACATACATTTATTTTAATGATCGCATTTTAAAATAAATTAAATTTATTAATATAAATATAAAATTTAAATTTATTAGTATAAATATTATATGTAGATCAAGTTAAACTCAAACAATGAGTAATTAAATTAAACAAAAAATAAATTAATCATTTTTTTGGTACTATAATAATTTTTATATGTTAAAATGATATTTGTATTAAAAATAAATAATAAAGTTAGATCTTAGGCTTTTTTGATCCATAATGTAGTAAGCATGTCTTTCATATTAGTCACATCAATATTATTTGATAGAAGTTTCGAACCAACTAATGTGTTTCATCCTCAAGAAAAAGGTGAAAAGATCCATAGATCCTAATGAATAAATAGCAAGGAAGCATCAGAGTTAGACGTTAGGAAATTAGTTATTTAATTATTTAATTAATATATTTTTAAATTTTAAATTCCAATTATAGACTAGATGTTCATTGTTTCTATAAATATTTAATTATTTATTAATAAAAGTAAAACTAATTATATATATATAACCAAATAAGAAATTATTTATTAATAATATTAAATTATTATATATGTACTATTGATTATAATAACCTTTGTCCTGAGGATGAACCATATTAGCTGGTTCGAAACCTCGACCAAATAATACTAATTTGATTAATCTGAATGACATGCTTACTATAAAACAAATAGTAAAATTATTAATGTTACCATCTTTAATGTTATGCAATACTAATGTAGATTTGAGTCCCTATACTATATGGAATTTCTTTCTAATTTACTAATATAATTGAAATTAAGGAGTTTCTAGTTATAAAGATTATGTGATTTTAATATAATGCAACAATAACTAGTATAATTTATAAAACAAATCATATATTAAATAATACTTAATGTATTTTATTATGGAATTTGTTCACACTAAGAATGCATGTATGAGTAATATTGTTAACAATATATAATTTATGTACCTATTTGTTAGTGATGTAGATGTGTTTATTAAATTTCTTGTTGTGTTATGTATATAATTGAGTATATGTAATCTTTTATAATGACCATATATATAAGAGGTTCATATAACTAATGTAACCATATAAATTAAATGGCTAGTAAAGAGTAATAGGAATCAATCCATGATAAGCATCAAAACACTTACTTTATGATACATCTCTCATTTCTAAAATTTTAAAAATTATAAATAATAACTAAAATACAACTACTTTATTATTATTATTATTAAAAGAATTCTTATATAAATTAGACATATCTACATTTAAAAAGAACATGTCCCAACATTCTTAACCATGAATACTCATCTCCATTTTACCATGAAGATTCTTAATGTGTGAATAGACTTTGTCACAATACCATGGACCAATGCCATGGCTTATTAATACCACATACCCAAAAAACCATAACTCATTTCATATGACACTTGTTCATATGACATTTTTTTAAATTAATCAATTTAATTAAACTGGAAAAAAGTCATAGCCACTTTGGAGATTGATATTAAACTTTGATTTGTGAATAATGTTAAAAATGTTTTATAATATTGCATGGAGGTTAAATCTCTACCATCCACTATAAGTATTCACAATTGAATTGCAATTTTTGAAGCCCTCAAGGGACTTTATGAAGGGGACTTTATTTCTCTTAGAACTTCATAGTAGATGGATATGTGATAGTATATATAAGTGAAGAAATGTTATAATATAGGAATTATTTTTGTGAAAATGTCAAGTTGTTATGTATTAAGTTATTGTTGGATGATTTTTTAGATAATCACTCAATTAACTCATCTCTAAAAATTATGAGTGCGATATTTGAGGTGTAGAAAAGTTGGAGGTAGAGTACATTATTAAGTAAATGTTTGTGACATCATTGGTTCAAACCTTAAATAGCCATGTGCACCATATGAAGGAGGATTCCATGGTCACTACAAGCAAGGTGGTTTGGTCAATTTTTGTGAATTATGTGAAGAAATTGACAACTAGAATGGAGCAACATTCATAAGAAAAGGACACCTTGTTGAGAAGGATTTTTTTTGTGAATTATGTGAAGAAATTGACAACTAGAATGGAGCAACATTCATAAAAAATGACACCTTGAGTTGAGAAGGAAATTCCCATTCTAGAGAAGGGTAAGTACCAATATGTATGTATTTACGTATATATAGGCATTTGACATATTCCAAATCCATGGTTAGATATATAAATATCAGTTTTTTAATGAAAGTATGTGGATCATAAAATTTCCATTAAGAGCAATGCATGAGGGGAATTTTTATTTGATAAACATTCTCTTTTTTTGGACAAGTCAAGAGGAAATTAAAGATAATTTTGGAGGTGTGCCCAAATAAAATAGAAACAAAAGGCACATTAAAGTTCAAGTGAAATCAAGATTATTGTAATTAAGTTGCAATTGGCAAAGGCGTCATAAAAAGTTCATATCATAAATATTTGAAATGGTTGAACTAATGACATCCTTGTGCAAGTCAATGTAATTTTTTTTAAGCCCAAAATAAGTGGAGGAGAGTAAGTGTCAAGGCAAAGTCATCATCGTGCTTTATTTTCCAATGAGGTGACCTTTGACATATTAACATCATAATTTTCTCTTCTATAGTCTCACTCATAAATGAGGAGGAAAGTAGGGACACTTTCAATCTAAATGGGGGCCAGATTATATGATGTATGAAGATATACAAAGCAAATCCTTTCGAGTGATGCATCATAATAGTATATCATGTCTAGTCTTGTAGTTCTTGAAGTGCATGCGTGAACTATTTTTTTATTTTTTATATTAGTCTTTTATACATAAGTTATTTAGATTTTTTAATTTCTCTTAGCCTCAACCTATATGCATGCATATATTAAAGGAATTTATGGACATGTTTAGAACTTATAAAATCCATTAGGTAAGATAAATAAAGACAATTAATTTTTCTTTATGTTATTCTTCATATTGTCTATTTATTTCCCATGTTTTTGTGTTCATATCACATTTAAATATTTTTACAATGTTCTTACCTTCTAGACTGTATTATTTTAGCTTAAAAATATTTTAATTTTCATCACATGGATTTAGATCTAGAGAATAAAATAGGTCCTATAGATAGAATCTTTGCATTAGGATTGAAATAATGGTAAAATTCCATTGTTTGACATTTGAAGGAAGGGTATAATTACCTAAGCCATGCTTGAATGTGAACGGTTACACTAAATTCTTGATTGATACACCACATGTTCCTCTATCTTATCTGTGTGCTTCCCTTTCCATATCTATTGATTTTTAAGAATAACTAGAGAAAACCCATGTCTTTAAATGGGTATAAATTCATGGCATAATTGATCAAGATAGACCTCCCTAGGAAATGGAATTTACTTACATTAGTTTAATTAGGAAATTCCTAGTAGCATGAAAATATCTCTTTAATGTTGGTCCTTTATAATATCTATGTACTAGCATCAACATGTACAAAAACAATATATAAATGTTAACTTCACAAAGTCATGTCAAAATCAAGTATTACATCATTACCTTATTTGGTTTCTATTAATAATATTAATATAAAGTTTTTTTAATAAGGTTTAATAAAATTTATTAATACATTATTATTAACAAATTTTAATAATAAGGTTTAATATTTAATAATAATAATAATAATAATAATAATAAGGTTAATAACATTAATGTGGCTATTAACAATGTTAATAATATTTATATTAGCTAAATAACAATTATTTATTAATAAGGTTTAATAATTAATAATACTATTTAAGCCTTAGTAACTTTATAATATTAGATTAGTAATTGTATATCAATACATTTATCTACATATAATAACAAATTAATAATATATTAATATATACATTAAAACATGTCAATCATGTTTGACATGGTCAACCATGATCAACATGGACATCATAATCAACTATTATTATTCATAGACACCATAGGCATTAGGTTTATTAATAATAAGGGTTGATAAGATTTATTAATAATATATAATAATAATGATCCCCAATGGGGGTGAAGTTATGGTAATAAATGGCGTCAAGTCACATGATTCACATGCGAAGGAAAATACTATAGAATATGTAGGTGGATCTAGGGATCAACACCCATATCACTGCTTGTTCGACAATCATCCACGTGTGACAGTTAAACCATCCATAAGCTCAAGCATGGGGTCATTTGTCAAATCGTTTTAAATCCAAGGAGGTGGTGGGCAATGGAACATAGTTTGACATTCCTTTCGTTTGAAACTCCTGACCTTGATGCTTGTTATGGTTGCATTGTTCATGAAGCTGGTGGCTAATGAAGATATTAACATGTGCAATAGTAAGCACAATTGTCCTCCTTTTCTTCTCTAGAGTTTGGGAGGTATTTTTGGCTCTTGTCATCCACATGTTATTGCTTACTTCTATAAAGAGAGGGACCTTGCCTAGGGTGGTGGATTTTCTATGATGTTTTCAGCTTTGGTAACCTCCTCCTATCTATCATCCATTATGGTTCAGTAACTTTAGTGCATGGTGATTTTAGTGAAGGTTAGGTTATATATTTCACTCCTTTGAGTTTTTGTGTTTGTTGTCAACTCATAGTTTATGATGAATTATTTTGTTTTGCTAGCTTAGTTTAGTCTTGCAGGAATCCATGTTTTTTGTACCCTTTTTACATAGCATGGAACTATCCCCTTCATTTAATTTCATCGTTTTGTTACCCTCTACCCCCTCTGAAATCACCAATTATGTAGGTGTCTCATTCAATTTTCTAGTTCTCGTCTATGGCATCTGGTACACGGGTACCTTCTCAATTTGGTTATGATATAGTTCTTGGTTGGGTATTCCGATGACCCTTTAAAACAATTTTCATATGCCTTGCACACCTACAAATCAAGATTTAAGAGGAGGTCTATATTGCTACTAGTTTGGGAGTGTCCATCTTGTTTATAGCTGACAATGTATTTCTTACATATTCCTTCCTGTTTTCTTAGTGTTCAACCTCCTTCACATACCACTATGCCCTTTTCACTTGTATTCTAGTCCTGTCTCTCACAAATTCTCATTCTACCACCAATTTAGTCTCGGGGTTCGATTATGGGTCACAAGTTTGGAGTCTTTTCATTATGCCTATATTACATTAGCCTCTTCAGGCCTAGTTCTAATATGTGTTTTCATGGCACCTTGGTTGTGCCAAGCTATCCGATGGGGTAGTTTTGTTAGAAGTTCCACTTCTTGACACCGACATCTCTTTAGCTAGCACTCCGTGGCCTACCACTTTGACTATGTCCCTCCAGAAGCGAGGAACGAGGTCCTTTATATGGAATCAGAGTTTGGATACAAGATATATTTCTCTGATACTGAATTCGGTGGTCATGCCTTCAGGTGGATTCCAGATCTTGGGAAATTTCATAAAATAATACTTCGCTTTCTATATTCAGTGGCACTACATTGTAAACTTGAAATTTTATTTCACATGGTCATTGGGGACAAGCAAGTTGATCAGTGATACCAGTTATTTGCAGAAAAAGAGGATATTAAAATGATCCTCTAAGAAATCAGATACAATCTCGATGATATATTTGTCAGATTCACATCGATGGAATTCTAGAAGGTCTTCGACTCTAGCTCTAGCTCTCATTCGCTGCCCATGCACTATCTATGATCATTGCACCTGTAGAGGATTCACCCCAAGGGAACTCCAATGCTATTTCTCCAGTCATTATAATGGATTAACAATATTTTATGGCACTTGGTTTCTCTTTTTAGTATATGTTATGTGTTTATCTTTACTATGTGTCTATGTCTATCTCTCATACATCTCTACAATTTTGTTTTAATGCCCATCAAGAACTCATGTATGTAATTTCCATTGGGCTACATAATATGTCAGCTACTAAGTATTTTCTGATGTTAGGTCAACATTGGTTGTTCAGTCTTCTAGTTTAGGGGATCCCAAAGAGTTTCTAGTAAAACAAAATCATTAATGTACTAGAAGTTTGCTGGTAATATAAATATCCTTATACAACAAAAAGAGATATAATGAGAAGAAGGTTCTATTAGTAAAATTAAGATTTCTTAATAACATTAATATTAATATTAATAACAAATGTGTTTATTAATAATGTTAATAATATTTATTTCTGTGAATATAGCACAATTGGGAAAAAAGCATGTGGGTAAGCCCTTGTGTATCCAAGTGAACAGAAGTTCAATCCCCCTAGACATGTCTCACTAATTGAACTTATATAAAAAATAAATTATATTAACATTTAGCAATTATTTATTATTAAGGTTTAAGGTTTATTAATGATATTAATATTAAGGTTTATTAAATAACATTTATTTGTATATTAATGAGGTTTTAAAATAATTTTATACAATTACATTAATAAGTATGTGTCAATACGTTAATTTATACATTAACACATTAATAATATATGTATCTACGCATAATAAGAGATTAATAAAATTTTGTCTACACATTAAGATATTAACATATACATTAATATATTAATATATACATTAACTCATGTCAATCACCTAGTTAACCATAGTCAACATTGACATATAAACTAATATAGTTATTACACTTAATAACTTTAACTTCAATATCTTTAGATAATAAATTTAATATATGTTTAATATTATTTAATATTTAATATTTTTCAATGTTTAACTTTTAATATAAATTTAATAACTTTTCCCAACCACACAACTATATTCACCATGGTGAAACTAGTTCAATAATTGTCAACCATGATCACGATGGTTAACATGGTCAACTATATTTATTTATAGTTAAACATTAATAACCAAACTCAACAATGTTCACTAAGAGTTTTACCAACATCATGGGGCTTAATGGAAGTTTCTATTATATGTAATTGATTTTTCCTTCCTTAATTTATATTTTGATGTTTAATTTAACTTTTTAATGTTGTATGATTGGTTTCATCTAATTTTTATTGATTTAAGGGTTTGGGTTTGGGTTAAAGGTATTTTTTTTACTAAAGAAGCCCTTTATTATCTTTTTGTCATGTTTATTTGAGAAAGATATGGAATTATGCTTAATATATGGCTTCAATTATTTTATGGGCATTCAGTGTGCTTATCTGAAGCCAAGAAATTGGAGAAGTATCTAGCTATTAGAGAAGCAATGTATAGTAAACCAAAATAATTTGATGTAAAAATTCATGATTTTAAGATAGCTATTCATAGACATTATTTTCATGTGAAGCCTCTAGAATGTGAATTACATAGAATGTGACTAGGCTATTTGAATGTCTGACCTTCTTTGAGTAAAATAACCATTGAAGTTAAACATTGTAAACAACTAGTTACCCCTTGGGAGGTAATATGACCTTTGTGATAAAAATAATAAAATCATACAAATATATTTGCAATCATTTATGATGATAAACTTCACCAAAATAACCCATGATGTTTCTTTTCTCGAACATGGAAAATGAGTATATTATAGTCTAAATTATTATTTTTTCTTATTATTATATACGATTGCATACATTATGAAGCATTACCCAAAATTTTACAATTTTTTCTAATTTTGTGAAATATTTATCAAGACTTTACAATGTTTTATAATTTACTGAAAAATTCACCAAGATTTAAATAGATTTTATAATTCACTGAAAGAATTGCCAAAAAAATATACACGTGTATAATATTATTAATAAAATACCCTATACATTTTCCTATGTACTATGGGGATTCTCCCATTTATTATACATAGAAATTTTGGGGGGTTTCTTAAAATTTTCCCTATTTTCTCTAGGGTAGGCCCAAGAGGCTTGCATCATCTCGAGCCTCCAAAACTTTGTGCTTTCCTTAGTTTCTTTCGAGGACAGTCTCTCGGGCTTAGATATCCTATGGGGACCACCCATATTTGAACATTGTCAGTGTAATGTGCCTACACCTGTTGACTCCACCCATAGTTACATCATCAAGAGCTTCCCTTCTGCTCTTAAATTTAATTCCTTCTAGGCTACCTCTTCTTGGATGAAGTGTTATGGGGGCTCCACCACTATCCAATAAAAATTATTTCTGCTACTTTTTCATCTACCACATTCACCTGGAACCTTGTATAACCACTCTACCAACCGCTTTGCTACTTTTGGTAATGTTTCCAAGCTAGCTTGCTCCAAAGGGTCCTTCACCAATTTAACTCTATAACTTTGACCTTGGGGGTGTTAAAATTTGATTGGAAATAACTTGCGATCCAGGAGGCCAATTTGGAACTTCCATATACCAGTGAAATGCTCTTTGAAAGGTCTATCCTATTCGATGTGGAGCCCAATTATCTTCTGTATTCAAAGGTATTGCAGCATTGTACCCTAGTTCATAATGGGGTAGCAAAGCCACCCGTAAAATATACGATGCAGGGTGGTCCAGGGGGAGCAGTTGCAACCTTTGGGAGCCCCCCCCTGGTGGGGGATTGGGGGCAACACCCCCGAAGCTAAAAATAGATGTAAAATTTCCTTTTAAAAACGTTGTAATTTCATAGTCAATTTGGGTCGTTCATTAGGCGGAGATGTGACGATATAAGTTATGTTTAATTTAGGGTTTTTTTCCCTAGAAGGCAACCACTCACTATATATGAGGGAATTGTATTGTGTCTATGTAGATCTGTATTCTGAGTGAGGAAGAGAGAGGAGATTTAAATGAAAGAGGGAATTACAACGGATATGTTGTAGGTTGTATCTCTTCAGTTTGCTGGATAATATAAAAGGAAGGACTGACTGTTTCTCCGTGGACGTAGCCCGAACTGGGTGAACCACGTATATTTGTGTCTCTCTTGTTTTATGCATTTTTTTTGTTTATATTTCTGCAATATTTTATGTGTTCCATTGCTCTATGATATATAATTAACTAACAACTGGTATTAGAGCCGAAGGTCTATTTCGCTGATAAACTCATGGGATAGAAGGGTTCCTGGTTCGAGTGGGAGAAATGGCGGAAGATGGTAGGTTTAGGGTCAAAAAATTTAATGGCCAAAACTACCAGCTATGGAAGATGTAGATGGAAGATTATTTGTACCAACAATTGAGCAGAAAGGCAAAGAAGCCGACGAGTATGACAGACACATAATGGGATATTCTCGACAGAAAAGCACTTGGAACAATACGGTTGTGCCTAACAACATTGGTAGCATTTAATATTTCAAAGGAAACGACAACAGAGGGTTTAATGTCGACATTGGCCAAAATATATGAAAAACCCTTGGTCTCAAATAAGGTATTTCTTATGGACCATTTATTTAATATGAATATGTCAGAAGGTGGATCTATTGCTGATCATTTAAATGTATTTAATACAGTTACCAGTCAGTTAAGTTATGTAGGGGTAACTTTTGATGATGAAGTTAGGGTTTTGTTATATCTGTGCACATTGCAAGAAATTTGGAATGGTTTAGTTATGGCCATTAGTAACTCTGTCTCTAGATCTAGTACTTTAAATTTTGATGATGTTGTCAGTGCAATCCTTAGCAAGGAAATGCGACAGAAAATCTTCGATGTGACATCAGGTAATGCTTTGACTGTAGACATTATGGGAAGAAAAATGGAAAGAGGAAAGAGCCTTAGATATCATAGTAAGTCAAGAAAAGGTAGATCCAAGTCCAGATCTAGGATAGTGTGCTGGAAATGTGGGAAGAAAGGACACCTAAAGAAAGATTGCAAGTCTCAGAAGGGAAAAGAAGGAGACACGCAACAAGAAAACAATCATGAAGTGAATGTGATAGGTGATGTGTTGCAATATGCTTTGATTCTTTCATTAGAAAATATTATTGATGCCTGGGTGGTAGATTTAGGGGCCTCATTCCATGCCACACCTGATAGAAAACATTTTCATGATTATGTTCAAGGATATTTTGGACAGGTTTGATTGGGTGATGGTATACCCTGTAAAATCATTGGAATGGGTATAGTTTTCATAAAACAGCAAAATGGAAATCAATGGCTATTGAAGGAGGTAAGGCATGTTCCAGATCTGAAGAAAAATCTAATTTCAACAGGGAAGTTGGGAGGTGAAGGCTGTGTAACTACTTTCACAGATAAAACCTGGAAGGTCACTAAAGGATCCCTGGTAATAGAAAAAGGAGAAAAGGTTGGTAAATTGTATTTATGCAATGGTATTTCTAATTCTGTTAGTGCTTTAACCTCTACAGGAGAAGATACAACATTGTGGCATCATAGGCTTGGGCAAAAGTGAGAAGGGGATGTAGATCCTTCACTCAAGAAATTTGTTGCTAGGTTTGAAGCATGTTGATTTGGAATTCTGTGAAAATTGTGTTTATGAAAAACAGAAGAGAGTCAGATTTCTCAAAGTTGGGAAAGAAAAGAAGAGTGAAAAATTAGAGCTTGTGCATACAGATGTATGGGGACCTCCTCAGGTATCATCTCTCAGTGGTTGTCATTATAATCTTACTTTTATTAATGATGCAACTAGAAAAACCTGGATTTATTGTATTCGAAATAAATTTGATGTATTTGATACTTTCAAGAAATGGAAATGTTTGGTTGAAAATGAGACAGGAAAAAGGTTGAAGTGTCTCAAATCAGACAATGGAGGTGAATATTGTAGCAAAGAGTTTGATAGGTATTGTTCATAAAATGGAATTCGCAGAGAGAAGATAGTTCCAAGAACACCACAACAAAAGCAGAGTATGTTGCTCCTACAGAGGATAGTAAAGAAATAATTTGGTTACAAAGGTTTCTAGATGAATTTGGTAAGAAGAATGAGTTGGGCAAGTTATACAGTGACAGCCAAAGTGCCATACATCTTGCAAAGAACTTTACATTTCATTCCAAGACTCAAAATATATAACTCAAGTACCATTTCATACGGTCAGCATTGGAACATGGACAGTTGAAGATGCAAAAGATACACACTAGCTAGAATCCTGCAGATATGTTAACAAAAGTTGTAACTAAGGAGAAACTGAGAGTTTGCTCAGTTTCAATTGGTCTTCAAGTATGATGAAGAATATGAGAAACAATCAGGTCCAAAGTGGATTCATTGTCCAGCAAATGGAGTAGCGGTGGAGTTTCTATAATCAGTCTCCAAGTGGGAGATTGTTGGGTGTGGAGCCTGATTATCTTCTGTATTCAAAGGTATCGCCACATTGGACCCAAGTTTTTAATGGGGCAGCAAATACGCCCATAAAATATACATGGCAAGGGGAGTGCAAGGGGGGCAGTTGCAACCTTTGGGAGCCCCTCCCCCCCCGGCAGGGGATTAGGGGCAACACTCCCAAAGCTAAAAATAGATGTAAAATTGCCTTGTAAAATGTTGTAATTTCGTAATCAATCTGGGCTATTCATTAGGTGGAGATCTGACGGTAGAAGTTATGTTTAATTTAGGGTTTCTTTCCCTAGAAGGCATCGCTATATATGATGGAATTGTATTGCATCTATGTAGATCTGTATTTTGAGGAAGAGAGAGGATATTGCAATGAAAGAGGGAATTACAGCGAATCTATTGTAGGTTGTATCTCTTCAGTTTGTTGGATAATATAAAAGAAAGGACTGGCTCCTTCTCCATGAACGTAGCCGAAACTGGGTGAACCATGTATATTTGTGTCTCTCTTATTTTATGCATTTTCTATGTTTATATTTCTACAGTATTTTATGTGTTCCATTGCTCTCTAATATATAATTCACTAACATATCCATCTGATTTTGTCCCAAAATTGCTTGAAGTGATCTACTATACCAGAAGTGGCTCCAAAGTCACTATGTCTTCTCCATATTTTCCTTCTTCATACTTCCTTCAATAATATCTTATTTTGCATTCATCCTCATCACCTCTTCCATTGATGGAAACATATTTCTAAGATTGTCCTCCTTTTTCATTGATGCCAACACCATTATCAAACAAAATTAACACCATAATAAAACAAGAGAAAAATTTGGTGCACTTCTTATTTCTCCTTGTCCCTTTGGATGATACTCCCCCTATGATGCAATTCTCTTCTAGTGTTACTACTCGAGTGTACATTTGTTGGTGGACCTCTCCTTTTATGGTGCTTTCCTCCCCCCTCTTGCATTGTTGTTATTTTTAGATACATCCCCCCCTTTGACATCAATTGCAAATAAACTAATGGTCCCTCGCAACCTTGCTCCCCCTGTCAATAATATTCCTTTGTCCTGTGGATCCCATGGACTTGGGAGCTCCATCTTGATATGATGAATGTTTGTTGGTTTCCTTTATTCCTCTTTAAAGAATATTTAGTGGAAAGAGGCGAGAGGAACAAATCCCAATCTCTTCCTTAAATACTCAAGCTGATATATTCGGAGAGGTTTCGTAAACATATCAGCTACTTACTTGTTTGTAGGTACATAATCTAGCTAGACAATCTAATTCACAACATGCTCTCTCAAGAAATGGAACATGATTGGAATATTCTTTGTCTTTGAGTGAAAAACATGATGCATTAACATGTTGATGGCACTTGTATTGTCACAGATAATACGAATAGGTTGCTCCTAAAAAACTTGTGCATCTTGTAACATATGCTTCATCCATAAGAGTTGAGTGCAACAAGAATATGGTGCTATATATTTTTCTTTAGTAGTAGAGGTAGAGATCGAAGCTCACTTCTTTCTCAACCGAGAAACTAGACATTCTCCAATAAAGAAAATACCACCACTTGTGTTCTTTCTATCATCTACATCATCTTCCCAATCAACATAAGTATAAATAATTAGTGAAAAATATTTAGCTCTTGGTTACCAAATTACATACTCCATCGTGGCTCTAAGATATATCAGGATCATCTTTTTTGCAAGAAGATGGCTCTTTCAGGGGTTTCCTGAAATATTCTAACAATACCAACTGCGTAGATAATGTCTGGTCTTGAGGCTATCAAATATAATAGGTTCCCAATAATAGATCTATATAATGTCTAGTCCACCTCTGGTGATTTAATAATCTTGTTAAGCTTAAAACCTGTAATAATTGGTTTGCTCACCAAAGAACACTCCTCCATGCCAAATATCTTCAGTACTTCCTTGAGATACTTGTTTCTTGAGATAAAAAATCCCTTTTGAAGTCTATGCAATTTGTAAGCCAAGTAAATAAAAAATGTATCCAAGCATAACCATCCCAAACTCGGCCATCATATTAGTTGCAAACTGGCATGTTAGTTGATTTGAATCATTGGGAAAAGTAATATCATCAACATAAACAATCACCACTATTAATTTTTCATCATTAAATTTAACATATAAATTACTGTCAGTTGCACCTATTTTGAGACCACACTTGAGCAAGTAGCTATCCAACTTGGAATACCAAGCTCTTGGGGCTTACTTGATACCATACAAGGCCCTTTTTATCTTTCAAATATAATCAAGATGATATGATAATTAAAAATCATATTTATTTTCTATGTAAACATCTTCCTGTAAATCTCTATTTAAAAAGGCATATTTGACGTCTGTCTTATATATCTTGAATTTCTTGAAACAAGAAAATACCAAAAACATTCTAATTTCTTCTAATTGAGCAACAAGAGTAAAATTTTCATTAAAGTATAGACCTTTGATTTGTGCATAACCTTTTCACACTAATGTTTCCTTGTCCCTTACCACTTCACCACGTTCATTCAAATTATTCCTGAAGACCCACTTAGTGATAATTACATTATTGAATTGAGGCTTCTATGATCCATATCAGGTTTGCGAGAGATTTTTCGGCGTAAATCACAAGATCTGTCATTTGTCGATGCATTTCGAACCAACTAGTGTGGTTCATCGTCAAGACAAGTTGGTGCAGGAACAAGGTCCCGCATATGATTTTTCTCGATTTGGTCCAATTATTCATGCATAAATTTTTAACCAATTGTCATCCTAGCTAGCCTGTGAAACATCCTTTGGCTCCTCCATGGATAATAGAGTTACATGTGCTTGAGTAGGGGGATTTAGCAAATTCCTTCTAGTTTGTACACATTTTTAAGCCACCAACAATTTGATCAGCTCATTGGTGTTTTTTCACATACCTTGAGGGATATTTGGCTTGAGGACTAGAGCATTCTTCATTGTCTTCTTCTGAAGGTGACTCATCATACTACGTGGGTCATATTTCTTCACATTATTTTTATCCTTGATATGAACCTCACAAGACGGTTATAAACATCGATTAATCTTAATTCTTATGCGATGAATCCTGATACTAATCTTCAAAACATAAATTGCAAAAGCCTCAATTATGAAGTTCTTCTCATCATCATTAACTGGACCACTATATATGGTATTTACTTGCTAATTGACTTATGATTCAACATATTATTCCACTTTTACATCAATACAATTAGTGACCCTATTTGTATTCTTATTATAACATCTATAGCCCTTGCTATTATGAGATTATCCAAGAAAAATACCCTCATGATCCCTGGCATTGAACTTACTAAGCTTTTCATCATTCCTCTTGATATAACACTTTCTTCCAAAAACTTGAAAATGCTCGAGTTTTTCAGGTCTTACATACCAAAGCTCATAGGGAGTCTTATCAATGTTTGGTCTAAAGTGATCTTTGTTAAGAATCACTACTGATGTGTGGATAACTTGAACCAAAAATTTCTGTTGAACATTTATTTCTCCCATCATGGCTCTGGCTATTTGTTGAATGAATCTACTGGCTCTTTCTTATACACCTTTCTATTGCATAGTCTCTCCTATAGTGAATTTCCTTTTGATGCCGTGTTTCTTGCAAAAGTCATCAAATTATTTTTAAGTAGAATCACCTCCATTATCATATATTATTCTCTTTATTTTACAATCTATCTCATTTTCAACCATGGCTTTAGAGTCTTTGAACTTCTCAAAAGCTTTTGATTTTTCTCTAAGAAATGCGACACACATATTCTGCTAAAATCATCAATAATAAGAATGAAGTACAATTTAACTGTGGGTGACCTTGTTCTTGAGGGTTCACATAAATCAATATGAACTAGTTGTAGTGGCTTGGCTGATGTATTTTCCATGGGCTTGAATGGTACTTGAACTTTCTTACCCAACTAGAAAGACTTGCAAATAGTATTCTTGGGCTTTGATAACTTTGGTAGATATTTGACAACATTATTCTTGCCCAATATGAATATATGATCAAAATTAAAATGTCCAAGTCTCCTATGCCACAACCATCTCTCATCAATATTTGAAATAAGAAACCTTTATGTCTTCTCCTTTAGGATATAAACATTTTTATCTATTCTCGTAGCCTCAGCTACAAGTTACCTATTGCCTATAGAATTGATTTGACAATTCTTAGCCTTGAAAATCATGTCATAGTCGTGGTCACACATCTGAGACACACTAATTGGATCAAGATTCAACCTATCAACAAATAACACATTCTTAGATTTACCTATTCGGTTTGATAGACTAGCAACTCCTTTGCAAACAATCCTTCTAGGTGCATTATTACCAATGGTCATATTAACTTTCTCAATTGGTTTCCATATCAAAAACCTACTTCTATCTCCTGACATGTGCCTAGAACAACCACTATTAACATATCAAAGAGAAACTTCATTCTAAACATACAAAAAATGATGCATTGCTCTGAATTCTCCTTTTCTTTCTACACCTTGGGCTCCTGGCTTGTTTTCTCAATAACTAATTCAGGCCCCTTATTCTTAGATCTACAACCAGATTCTCTATGCTAAAAGTTTTGACAGTTAAAGAATTGAATCAAATTATTCAAATGATTAAATGGATTTTTATACCTGGGTCTCGTCATCCTCTGCCTGATTAAATGATTAATTGGTTGATAACTTCTTCTTCTTGGTCTGATTTTCCTGTATGATAAGTTCAGCCTATAACTTGTTGCCTTGTGTCCATAAATGGTGCAAGTATAACAATATCCTATCAATATTCCATCATACCTAGGAGAAAACCAAATTTTGAGCTTTGGTTGCATTTCTCTCTATGTATTTCGATTTTCTCCTTAAGTGTTAATTGTCTTTTGTTGGGAAAAAAACTCCCTCTTATTATGTTTTTATTGGTTTGACCCTTGCTGACTATTGGGATGTGTGCTACCTTTTTCTTATTGTTGTTGTGTTGACCCTTATTTTTTTGCTACGCTGCCATCACTTTTGTCTACTTGCATAAAGGTAATTGAATTATTTCCCTTTGCATTGGTTGCTGAGCTAGATTCAGCCTCAAATCCAAGACTAGTTCTATTAGTGGAGACTCTCTATGCTTCCAGAAGCTCATTTAGATATTCATTCCCGTTTGCAAATTTTTTATTAAAGCTTAGTTGGGTATTTTCCTTTTCCATCTCTTTACTTAGGAATTTTTTTTTCTTTCAAGCCTCTCATAATCTTGAGTATTCTTATCTAGCTACTGATTTAAATTCTCTTGTATCTTCTTACCTTCTTCAATTTGCATAACAAAGGTTCAACAACTTCAAATTTGTCTTTGATAAGAAAATATTTCTGGGTTTTATTTTTCTTTCTTAGGCTTTCACTCTCTTTAAGATCACTTACTATCTCTCCTTCTAAGTCAACCTCAACCTCTTCTTCATCAGAATTGATAACTTCCACTTCCCAATTGTCTATAGCCATAAACATGAGTCATTTTGGAGCTTCATCATCATTTTCCTCATCTGAGGTTTGGCTACATTCACTTTCAAAGGAGTTATATTCATGGGTATGGATAATTCTCTTCTTAGCCTTCTTTCTCTCCTTTTGATTTTTCTTGAATTTCTCTTTAGGATCATAATCCTTATTCATATTTTCAGGACACTTGGAAGCATAGTGACAAACTTTGCCACAATCAAATCACTTAAAAGGTAGCTTCCTTTTTTATTTTCCTAAGTCTCTTTTGAACTTCCTCACAAACTTGGATTTTTTCATCTGATTCAACATGCGAATCATTATGCTCTTCCTTGGACTTCTTATCTACTTTCAAAGTTGACTCCTTTGCTATAGCTTTTCCATTTGAAATTATCATCTCATAAGCAGTAAGGGTTCCAAGTAGCTGATCTAAAGTGAGAGAGTTTCAACTAGTCATCTATTCTCTTCTCAACCTTCTTTCTCTCCTTTTGAATTTTCCTAAATTTCTCTTTAGGATCATAATCCTTCTTTATCTTTTCAGGACACTTGGAAGCATAGTGACCAACATTTCCACAATTAAATCACTTATAAGGTAGCTTACCTTTGTACTTTTCTAAGTCTCTTTTTAACTTCCTCACAAACTTGACTTCTTCTTCATCTGACTCGCAACATGAGTCATTTTTCTCTTCCTTGGACTTCTTATCTTCTTTGAAAGATGACTCCATTGTTGTAGGTTTTCCATTTGAATTTATCATCTCATAAGTAGTAATAGTGCGAAGTAGTTGATATAAAGTTAGAAAGTTTAGATTGGCCATCTCTTCAATAGCTAATACATTTGGATTAAATTTCTTTAGGAGATATTGCAACACTTTTTGAGCTACTATAGGCTCCTCTAATTTCTCATCAAGGCCTCATATAGTATTCACAACTTCAATAACTCTTAGGAATTACTTTGTAATGTCTTAATCATCGTGTAACTTTAAAGACTAAAATTGCATTCTAAAACCTTGAATTTTAGATTGCTTTACCTTGTTATCTCTTTCATAGCAGCCGCTCATCTTGTTCCAAATAGCATTTTCTATTAAGTAGTGCATAATCTTAACAAGTTTTGATTAAGGTAGGTCAACAAGTCATGCATTCATGGCCTCTTCATTACATGTTAATTCCAACTTCTCATATTTAGTAATCACTACTGGAGGATTTTGATATTCTTCTTCCACAGTATCTCATACATCAACTCTAAGTGATTGTATATAGGTCTTCATCCTCACTTTCCAAAACACATTGTTCCTTCCATTTAACATGGGTTCCCTATTTGTAAATCATCCTTCCTGGTTTTCCATGGTCCTTGATCTTCCTTCCAGCTATTACTAATCCTGAAGGAACCTTGAAGCTTTGATACCAATTTCTAGAAACCGAGACAACACTGAGATGGGAGGGTGGGTGAATTAGTAGTGTAGGAATTTTAAAACTTTCTTTTACTTACAATGATACTAGGACACCAATAAAATTTCCAGCAATTCATTTACATGAGCATGGAAGGAATCAACATAACTAGCACAAATAGTACACATCGATTCTTCAAAATTTTCTTTAATGCCTTCATAATGGAAAGCTTCAACTTACTATTACAAATTTCTCTAGCTACAACTAGAAGGAAGAAACCACTCCTTGGTTTATTAGCTACAACCCCTAATTTTATTAGCTACCACCGAAAGGAGCTTCAACCCCTAAGTATTTACTAGCGACTAATAGAAGGAGATACAACCCCTTATTTGCAAGCTACTACCTGCATGACCTCAATGATTCATCTTTCATATAACTTTCATACTCAAATCATGAAGCCATTCCCTTTTCCAAAAAAAATCAACTTGTCACTTCACATACTCACTAAATACACCATTACAAACACCTTCAATAATCTCTTATCACTAAACAATTCACCATACACAACAACATCTGTCCATCACACACTAAGAACCAACACAATTTCACTATTGCACCAACAACCTCTAACATACGTGTGCTCCTTGGTTGCTTGAATCTTGCTTATAAACAATTATGGACTGATACTTTTGTTATTAAGCTTTAGTAATTTTTGGCGCTTTACTTGCATGGATATTTTATTTTTTCCTTTGTCCCACTCAATTAAGTTTTTTGAATGTGCTCTTCAAGTCTTCAATCACAACATACATGTATCTCTAAGAAAAGTGACTTAAACTGATGTTTTCCTCCATTCTAGTAAGTTACAAGATTTAGAAGTACTCCTTATAAATTTTATGAATCTCCAAATTTAGCATTTTGCCAAAACTACCTCTAAAAATGTTCATGACATTAAATTTCTTGCCAACTCATTTATTCCTACTTTAGATTTAGCTCTGTGATTTATTATATTTTGGAATAAATACCAAAATCAAGACTGTAGATCCATTTTTCAATAAGTCTTCAAACGTAGCCCATAATTGCTTAACCATAGGCTTAAATGATTTCAATCAAGACTATATATTTATTCTTGCTAACCAATCAAAATAAGCCCTAAAATTTTTAACATAACTTAAAATAGTCTCAGGCCCAAGTGCGTTATTATATATAAAAACCATGAATATAACCTTAAGCAGACCCCTTATGTGGTTTAGCCTTGAGAGCTTATTTAACACTACAAACACCTTTGTGTTGTTGGTCATAATTCCTGCATAACCACATCCCGATGCTTAAAACTTTAGCTCCATGCACTAAATTTCCAACGTGAATTTGCAAACACCTTTAGGGTGATGTATCATATGGGTACACCTTTCCTCATCTCCCATTAGTTCTCATCTCTAATGCAACTACCTGCACATCTCAACATCTAGTCAACTTGATATTCCTATTCCACATTTGCTTGCGTTACCTCCAAATTTTGAGTACTAAGATGAGTTGTCTTGGTGGGTACCACTGCATGTGATTATGGAACCAATCAAATACAAGTCGAGCTAATCCGTCTATGAAAAATTCCATGTTTGCCCAAGGCCTAACCAACCTGGAGCAATTTTCCTATGCACCTTATAAATCTTCTGGGGTCAACTGTTTGGGATGACATCACACTAATGTCCTCCATGCTACATGGCACCATCTAAGTCATACAATGTATCATTCATAATCGATCCACTAGTCCCACCTAAAAATGTTGAAAACATAGGCCACATGTCCTCCTCTCATTAGACCACATCATGCTAACATCGTGCTAATGTCATCAATCACCTGTTTCTGTCAAGTTGTCTATTTAGGCCAATCAATATTTTCCATGTATCTGTTAGTGAGGAGAGATACAGGTGTCGTGGGCCTTTTTGTTTTGTAATGATTTTATTTGATAAATTTTAAGCACAAAACAACGAGATTCAAGCTTTTACACTGTCGACTGTGGTGTTAGCCCAACTCCCTGATCATTGGATCTTCACATTGTTTTCCTCTACCACGCTAGCCCAACACTTAATCATCCTAGAGAATCACCTTTATGTGCAACTCTAATTTCGTTCAAGGTAGGCCTCCCAGCTTACGTCATCTGAAGCCTCCAAAACTCTACACTTTCCTTAGTTTGTTACAGAAATGGTCTCTCGAGCTTAATTTTCCTAAGGGTACCTCCCCCATTTGAATTTTTCTAGTGAAAATACGCCTATTGAATCCAACCATAGTTACTTCATCTTTTGCTTCCCTTATACGCTCAACTTTAATTCCTTTTGGGCTACCTCTGTTAGGATGAAGTGTTACACGAGTTCTGATGAGCCCCAAAAATGGACAATTATTTGGGCTCATTCAACCTCCTAATTTGACTTAATCCACCATTCTCATTAGTTTATTGCATGTTTTTTATTATATTTATGTTAATAGAGTGAATTTGGTTAGTCATTATGCCAACAAGTCTAATGGGTGCTTTGTGTAGCCTTTGTGGTCAACTTGGAGACAAAATTGAAGGTCTTAATGAGCACTTGGCAGCCAAATTCGTGGGAGAACAAGGGAGAGGATTTGTAGGAAGGTGTCCCCCTCATTTATGGGCCCTTACCTCGAATTCTCCACCATCAGCTCGGAGTTCAAGGGCCACCAAATCAATCAGCACAAGGGCAGCCAAGCAAGTCAAGTAGGACTGCTGTTAACTACAAGTCTTCGGCAGCCGAGTCCCTAAAGTTTAGGAGGACTGTTGGGGTCCTCAATTTGTATAAATAAGAAGGCTTAGGGCCTCATTTTGGTTAGCCAGTGGATGTTAGCTAGTTAGCTAGTAGATAGTAGCTAGTAGTTAGTCATTTCATAGCCTTGTTGTAGTCATTTTGTAATTCGATTTGTAGGCAATAGATTAGCTTTGCTTTCAGCTCATTCTCAAGCTCTCCTTGTGGACAATTTTGATGTAACTCTTCATTTCTTGATCAATAAAGATGAATCCAGCTTTGCACCAGCTCTAAATCTCTCTTAGGAGGCTGTAGCTCTTGGGGTTGGGCCCATCTCAAGTGCCCAGGAACTCCTTTGTTTACTATCATGTGTCTTTGCTGCGTTCTTAAAATAAAATCTGCTCTTTAAATTTAGATATTTCTTTGTTACTTAGATTTCTTTTGATGGTTAAAGTAGCCTTTTTTTTGTTTAGAATAGAGTGTTTGGATTTAGTCATGTGTTTATATCTCTTTGATAATGGTCTGTTCACATGCTGTACGTGATTCTTGTCATGAATAAAGTTGTTGTTCATTGATTTCATTAAACTGTTAGATAGATCATCTGATATTTTGCTTGTATGCAAGACGTAGTTGGTTTGATCAGGAAAACACTATGCAGGGCACCTTCATCACCTCCTCGTTCATCTAAGCCTTGTCCAGATCAGCTCCTCCATCACCAAGTCTGTTTCCTCACCTCCCATCTGCTCTTTTGCCAAGTAACCCTACCTTCTTGCTTTTCCATTGCCTAAACCTTCTTTGATGCAAGCTAGACTTCCACACCCTCTCATCAACTCTATCCATCAGTCCTTGGGTCATTTCAGGCCCCTACCCTACCTCCCTATCCATTCATGCACCTTACCTCACTCACCCATGCTCCGAAATTCCATTACAGAACATCCTGTAGAAATCCCAGAACATCCTGTAGAACCCCTGCAGACTTCCTGTAGAAGCTCATAAACACGGTTCCTTGGCAGCCAAACTTTGTGAGACTCTTTGTAAGGGTGTTAGGGACCCCTTAGACCCTCTCTGAACCTTCCCAACCTTTCCCATGCATTTCTCCTCCTTGATCCACCTCTGCACAATGAAAAGCCAGTTAAAAGCACATGCATGATAATTCTAATAACTTAAACAAAAATACAAAAAGATGTTTTCTTCAGATAGTGATAACTTAGACACATGCATTTTACCTTCTTAGAAGTAATGGCATCTCTTTCAGTAGTTTGCATGCTCTCCTTTGCATCGGTAGGACTAGCTGGTAGAATTAGGGTTTGCTAGGGTTTGTGTTTCTTTTTGGCTTTCATTTTCTTTTCGCAATTAGATTAGCTTCCTTCGAGTTAGCTTTCATCCATCAATTAAAAAGCTTCTTCTAAGAGCTCATAGAAGTTGGCTTAAGCTCCTAGCGGACTTGTGCCAGCTGACCAAGTGACAGTTGCGGCAAGAGCTAGTACTTGTGCATACAGCACCGTCGCTTCCAAGTTTGTTACGAACTACCGGGTTGATAAAATTAAAGAAGGGAGTTCCAGGAGTTGTAGCATTATTGCTACAATACTGGAGCCCACCATCTTTTTGGCGTTGTTGCCGGGGAAGCGTCAGAGTATTGGTGATTGTCGCTTTTCTTCTATTTTCCACTACAAACTTCTTCTAAGTAGTTTATTTCCTTTCCATTATGCAATTTCGTTTATGCAAAAGTAGATTAGCATTTCCCGCTTTCATAGATTAGCATTTCAATTCTGCAATTTCATTTATGCAAGCGTAGATTAGCATTTCAATTCCACAAGCATAGACTAGCATTTCATTCCTGCAATTTCATTTGAGCAAAATAGATTAGTCATTTCTTGCTTTCATTTCAATTCCGCATTTTCATTTTAGCAAGATAGTTAGTTGCAGTTCAATCTATTTCAGTTTTGCAGGTAGAAGTAGAAAAAAGAAAAAAATCAACCAAAAAGATTTCATTTCATGCCTTGTAGGAGTAGAGATAAGTTAGAAAAATGATTGCACCACACCCCCACTGCTTCACACAGCCAACCTTCTCTCTCTTCTTCGATGGCTGTGACTAAGAAGAACCCCTGGGTGGACATCAAGGCATATTTAAAGAACCTCTAGGGGAGAAGAAGAAGAAAACATTCCTCTAAGCGAATGGCTACAAGCAGAAATGTTGGGAGCAACATCTTGTCCAAAGATGAATTTGAAAATCAGATCAAAGATTTCAAGAGTGATATGAGGCAGTTTCTTGCCATGCAACTGGATACCTTGCGGATCCAACAGAAGCAAGAGGAAGCCAAGAGGGCTTTGGTCATTTTTTGTCCTAGGTGCACTAGAAAGCATCCTAGGAACGAATGTCCATTGTACTCCATAGAAGTGTGTTTTGTCTGTGAAGAATACCATCCTACAGATCAGTGCCCTTCCTTACCCAGATTCAAAGCTGCATATCAGAGAGCCAAAGGAGCCATTGAATCACTCTATTACATGAACCAAAGTTGGCCGCATGGACCTAGATCTTACCAGCAGGAACTGAAAGGGACACCCGAGACCTATTATGACCCCTATCAAGCCACTTTCATGCCTTCTTGGGGTCCCCCTGCTCACCCTTCATGGTTCACACCTCCTCCTTGTTCCTTCACAGATCCATATTATGCCCTACCAGTTGCTCATTCATTTCACTCTTATGCTCAGCCACAGCCTCAGTGGAATGCACCTTATCAGGAGTGGAGGCCCCAGTACAACTCTCATCCCGCTCATTTTCCTCCACCACCTGCTCATCCACAACCATCGCCTCCTCCTCCACCAAGGAAACCCCAAATGCCTACCCAACCACAATGCCATCCATCTCCATCTCAATTTCACACCTCCACTCAACTACCCATACCATTTCCAAAGCCATACAATGGAGCAGCTCAACCCCATTGCAAATCTGAGGCACAACATATGCAAACAACTCCTCTTGAGCTCAATGATGTTCACCAAAGCTCAGGAAGAGTGTTGCAAAACAGAGATTATATTGACAACATTGAAGGACCAAAGGAAAAACAAGATTCAAAAGAGGAGATCAAAGAACCATGGGCTGCACTTGATGAAGAGAAGAGATCAGAATCAGAGATCGAGAGAGTTCCTTCATGGTTACCATCAAATCTTCCATGTATTCAAGAGAAAGATCAGCAAAAGGAGGAATATGAGAAAGTCATGATAGAAAGTGACATGAAGAATGATCCAGATCAGCAAAAGGAGGAAGATGAGAAAGTCATGATAGAAGGTGACATGAAGAATGATCCAGATCAGCAAAAGGACCAAGGATATCAAAGCTATATTGAGACATGGTTCCAGACAGTCACTAAGTTGCAGCAGTACTCTCTTTCTCAGCTATGTTTGATCCCTTCAAGGTCAGATCAGTTGGTCTCTGAGATCTGGATACCTATCCAAGCATGCATTTCGAGCCTCCACATCATTTTTTCTCTAATCTCGATGTGCACATGGCTCCATTGGAAGTATTCTTATACTTGAAAATGATTTTGTTTTTCAAGTAGGGTAGGGTAGAAAAAAAAAAAAGAGAAAAAAAATGAAAATAAGATGAAAAAATAAAAATCTAAGGTGAAAACCTCCTCAGAGGCGCCTTAGATTGGCTCATTGATTGAAAACCTCCATGAGGCGGTCAATGGGTTGGAAAGAAGAGAAAATAAAAAGGCAATAAGATCTTTGGGTGAAAACCTCCCTTGGAGGCGCCCAAGGCAGGCAATTAGGGTGAAAACCTCCATGAGGCGCCCTAGTTGTTTTTCAAAAAAAAAAGAGAAAAAGAAAAAGAAAAATAAAACTAATTCCATTGGCTAATTGCAGGTTGCAAGAAGGACGTTTCATGACAGGAGGAGCACTCAAATCAAGGTTAAAGGAATCTTTTTTGTGCCTTCTATAGGAAGCTCTGTATTTCTACAGGAAACATCCTATAGAACCTTTGGACGAGCCAAATCCAATTTCAAAAGTGAATCTAATGGTGGGAATCTGTTGATTAGACCTGAAAGCACTTGTGTGGCCATCCCTTGCCTTTCTCCATCATTTTTTCCACCTCATTGTGCTTCTCATTGTGCTTCTACAGGAACTTCCTGTAGAAATTGTGGGAAACTAGACATGGATTTCAAAAAGTGGTTTGGCGAACATGGTAGCTTCCTCAAGGGTTCAGAAGTCCTCATGCAATCTTCCAACTCCTCCTCCATCATCTCCATACCTGCATCACAGCCCAAGCTCAGTTTTTCCTTCCATGCAAACATTTGCGAAAAGCCTCGAGGCAAAAATCCATAGAACAAAATTTGTTTTTGCCATAACTTGAAAACCATGCATCCATTTGACAAACCGTTTTATGGGGAATTGTACAAGGGTGATGGCAACATGCTTGAGCAGTTTCAGCCAATTCCGGTGCACGGTTTCCAAGAAATCAGCCTCCATCACCATCAGCCATTTTTGCATTTTCTCCATAACCGTGCATCCGTTTCAAAACCTGTTTCATGGGGATATGGATATGAGTGATGGTAACCTACCCAAGCAGTTTCAGCCAATTCCGATGCACGGTTTCTGAGAAATCGATCTCTGAAATCTTTAGCCATTTTCCATTTTTCTCAAAATCCGTGCATCCATTGATCACGATTTTGCTATGGGAGATGCATCATGATGATAGAAACATGCTCAGCAAGTTTCAGATCGATCCGCTTTGCCGTTTGGGAGAAATGGCGAAAACAAGTTCTGGTTCTGTGACAATGCAGCAGCAGCAGCTTGAACGTGCAGATTTGAACGTGGAAACAATTGTCTGAAGCTTGGATCCGTCCAGAGGACACCTGCACAGAAAAAAACAGCCATGAATCATCAATCAAGCCACCATGCAACTACATCAACACATGCATGCAGCAAATGAAGATCAACACATGCATGCAGCAAAGCAACCACGCACGACTTGCAGGTACGTGACTAAACTTGTTCCTCTGTTTGCATGAATCTAATCTAAGCATTGCATGAATGAATGAGATGGTCGGATTAAAAAAATCGGTGGCCAGCTAACTGGCCACCCTCGTCCAGTTCAAACAGCGCTCGGTGGGTGCAATCGACACGCGTGCTCAGCCATCTCAGGAAGGAAATTGAAAATGGGTAGTGATGGACAGTTAAACTTCAGCGTGCTTGATGGATGAGATTACAAGCAGAGAACAAATAGTTAAACACTGTAGTGGAGACCAATAGTTTGCATGCGCCAGCACACGTCTCTGCCACCTCGCCACAAATCACGCCTCAATTAAAGTTGCTCGACTGACTCTCACCATCCGCTGATTAATTTTTCCACGTTCTTGACAACAACCAATGCAATACATACAACCCTGAGACGCTGCAACTCTGATCTTTTTGTTTTGGCTACTTTCTGTGGTGCAGTCATAAACAAGCCTTCCATCATCCAGTCTACTGTCATCATCATATGGAACTGAATATTTGCAAGCTTTGGGATAAGAATTGGTTTTAGTAACAATCTCTTCCACTGTAAACCACTATCTAAAAGGTAATTCATCTTCTAAAGGTGTCTCTTGTTATCCCAAAAAGACCACCAATTCTCAACTGCTTCAATCCGTGCATGCTGCATTCTCTGTGTGCTTTGACATTTTTTTTTTTTTACAAGTACCTGTGCAACAAAGTGAAAAATGAACAAGTACTCATGGAACATCCTTTAAGTGATGGCATTTTAAAGCTTGCTGCAAGGTATCAAGGTCATTTGCAAAATTTGAGATCAGTGGTGCCTGAAAATTACAGATGGACTAAAGTAAGTTGTAGACTTCAGTCCAAATTTGCAATGTTGGTACCTATCGTTGGCATGTGTTGTGATTGGCATTAGGAAATGTTCAAGATTGCAAGGTGAAGTATGGAGGAGTCATTTTTCATTTTTTTTATCTGAGCCTGTAAGATCTTTTCTCAGTTGAAAATGTTTGCAAGGTCCTGTGCGCTGCAGTGAAAAATGAACAGATGGACTCAAACAAGGTGTAGCTGTCAGTCGAAAAGTATGAAGATTGGTACCTATCTTTGGTGGCAGATGGCTTGGTCTATCATATTCTAAGGGGACATTATCAAAGAGCTGCCTTACTGATTGAAAGTTAATACGGTTGTCTGTGGTCATGCTATTCAGCCCCAAGCATCAAGTTTTGGTGCCAGGGTAAGGGAAAACAGGAGCTACAATGAGAATGCTTATAAGGGTTGGCTCGAAAATTGGTGGAGAGTCATTTCTGAGGTGGAAGCAACAATATGGACTGTTGCCATTGCTCCAGTTTCAAGCAAGGGTTTGAACTTTGTTCATCATCTAATTAGCATGAATAACTGGAAAGAGGTTAGGGCTGTCTTTATTCTATTGGCAGTATGTGGCCTTGGTCAGGTCAGCAAGTAAACTGGGAAGAGGTTAGGGCCATCTTTGTTCTTTTGGCAGTTGCAAAGGAGAGGCAGGTGGATGATATGTGATTCTTTGAGGACTCAAAGCCGTTGATGGAATGGATGAGGGGAGGATATACAATAATCAGAACCTACTGCTTCCGGATGCAATAAGGATGGCTAATGACAACAGTTCCTCACATATCTACAGAGAAGAAAACACTGAAGTTGAGAGTCTTGCAAATAGGGCCGAGGAGTTACAGTATGGGCTGATTGATGGTCTAAAATTGCAGCAGATGAGGTTTTATCGTTCCCCGCTTAACATATTCTTGAGTAGTTTTGATCGTGTCTGTGTGCTCTCTCCCGAAATGGTTTGTGCTTTACCCCGGGATGGGATGTTACAGGCTTGAGTCTAGGATAGCCACGGCCAAGATGAAAGGAGAAGGCACCCCTAGCCAAGCAAGCAAAATCAGAGAAAATTGGTTCTACAGGAAGTTAGCAGACTGTTTCTACAGGAAGCCCGCGAACTGTTTCTACAGGAAGTTTGGAAAGAGGGAAGCCAAAGGAGAAATCGGCCGAGATTTTAGCCAAGGAGGCCACCAGGGCCATCAAAGATGAGGAGAGAGATTGGTTGCTCAGAGGATGAGCAACACTTTCAGTAGGGGGGTGATGATGAGCCCCAAAAATGGACAATTATTTGGGCTCATTCAACCTCCTAATTTGACTTAATCCACCATTCTCATTAGTTTATTGCATGTTTTTGATTACATTTATGTTAATAGAGTGAATTTGGTTAGTCATTATGCCAACAAGTCTAATGGGTGCTTTGTGTAGCCTTTGTGGTCAACTTGGAGACAGAATTGAAGGTCTTAATGAGCACTTGGCAGCCAAATTCGTGGGAGAACAAGGGAGAGGATTTGTAGGAAGGTGTCCCCCTCATTTATGGGCCCTTACCTCGAATTCTCCACCATCAGCTCAGAGTTCAAGGGCCACCAAATCAATCAGCACAAGGGCAGCCAAGCAAGTCAAGTAGGACTGCTGTTAACTACAAGTCTTGGGCAGCCGAGTCCCTAAAGTTTAGGAGGACTGTTGGGGTCCTCAATTTGTATAAATAAGAAGGCTTAGGGCCTCATTTTGGTTAGCCAATGGATGTTAGCTAGTTAGCCAGTAGATAGTAGATAGTAGTTAGTCATTTCATAGCCTTGTTGTAGTCATTTTGTAATTCGATTTGTAGGCAATAGATTAGCTTTGCTTTCAGCTCATTCTCAAGCTCTCCTTGTGGACAGTTTTGATGTAACTCTTCATTTCTTGATCAATAAAGATGAATCCAGCTTTGCACCAGCTCTAAATCTCTCTTAGGAGGCTGTAGCTCTTGGGGTTGGGCCCATCTCAAGCGCCCAGGACCTCCTTTGTTTACTATCATGTGTCTTTGCTACGTTCTTAAAATAAAATCTGCTCTTTAAATTTAGATATTTCTTTGTTACTTAGATTTCTTTTGATGGTTAAAGTAGCCTTTTTTTTGTTTAGAATAGAGTGTTTGGATTTAGTCATGTGTTTATATCTCTTTGATAATGGTCTGTTCACATGCTGTACATGATTCTTGTCATGAATAAAGTTGTTGTTCACTGATTTCATTAAACTGTTAGATAGATCATCTGATATTTTTCTTGTATGCAAGACGTAGTTGGTTTGATCAGGAAAACACTATGTAGGGCACCTTCATCACCTCCTCGTTCATCTGAGCCTTGTCCAGATCAGCTCCTCCATCACCAAGTCTGTTTCCTCATCTCCCATCTGCTCTTTTGCCAAGTAACCCTACCTTCTTGCTTTTCCATTGCCTAAACCTTCTTTGATTCAAGCTAGACTTCCACACCCTCTCATCAACTCTATCCATCAGTCCTTGGGTCATTTCAGGCCCCTACCCTTCCTCCCTATCCATTCATGCACCTTACCTCACTCACCCATGCTCCGAAATTCCATTACAGAACATCCCGTAGAAATCCCAGAACATCCTGTAGAACCCCTGCAGACTTCTTGTAGAAGCTCATAAACACGGTTCCTTGGCAGCCAAACTTTGTGAGACTCTTTGTAAGGGTGTTAGGGACCCCTTAGACCCTCTCTGAACCTTCCCAGCCTTTCCCATGCATTTCTCCTCCTTGATCCACCTCTGCACAGTGAAAAGCCAGTTAAAAGCACATGCATGATAATTCTAATAACTTGAACAAAAATACAAAAAGATGTTTTCTTCAGATAGTGATAACTTAGACACATGCATTTTACCTTCTTAGAAGTAATGGCATCTCTTTCAGTAGTTTGCATGCTCTCCTTTGCATCGGTAGAACTAGCTAGTAGAATTAGGGTTTGCTAGGGTTTGTGTTTCCTTTTGGCTTTCATTTTCTTTTCGCAATTAGATTAGCTTCCTTCGAGTTAGCTTTCATCCATCAATTAAAAAGCTTCTTCTAAGAGCTCATAGAAGTTGGCTTAAGCTCCTAGCGGACTTGTGCCAGTTGACCAAGTGACAGCTGCGGCAAGAGCTAGTACTTGTGCATACAGCACCGTCGCTTCCAAGTTTGTTACGAACTACCGGGTTGATAAAATTAAAGAAGGGAGTTCCAGGAGTTGTAGCATTATTGCTACAATACTGGAGCCCACCAGGTTCCACTACTGGCCAATCAAAATTCTTTTCGTTGCATTGTTTTATACCACATTTTCCTGACACTTTGGATATTATATTCACCAAATCGCTCCACTAAGTTTGGCAATGTTTCCAAACTAGCTTGCACAAAAGGGTCCTTCACCAATTTAACTCTACACTTTGACCTTAGGGGTACTAAACTTTGACTAGAAATAACTTGTGATCCAAGAGGCCAATTTGGAACTTCTATATACCACTGGAATTTTTTTTCACAACTCTATTCATTTGAGTAGGTCCCAAACATACTTGAAGTGTTCTACTATACTAGAAATGGATCCAAAGTCACTGCACCTTCTCCTTCTTTTCCTGCTTCATACTTATTGCAATCATTTTTCTTTTGCATTTATCCTCATCACCTTTGTCGTTAATGATCTGGATTGGATCATTATATCATTTTCCATCCATATCGATGCATTCGGTGTGGAAAAAGTGGATGAATCAACTCATGGGACCATTTTTACCGACAGGACATAGTTTGGCGAAACAAGGTCTGAAACCTTCTGAGAGCATTTTTAGTCATCAAACGATGCTTTTTGGGGATTAAAATTTGTTTCTATCTCATTGCACCTTTTCATGTTGTTATACATACATATATTTCCAAAGGCACAAGAATCATGTCAATCGTAGTTTGTATGCAAAAGTTATGCCACTTAGAAGTTGGCCTTCTTGTTTTCACACCTATAGTTCGGGAGGATGCTACGTCAGCCCCGATTATTATGGAAAAAGGGATATCCATGTGTTTCTTTATGTAAAAGACTCTATAAGATTCTATATTGTAACTCTATTTAAGAGTTGATGTAGTCAAACTTAACCACTAGTAGTTCATTGGGTTGTGTTATAACCAAGCCACTAGGAGGAAGAGGCATTCCATTTTTTAAGAGAATTTGGTTCCATAATTGAGCAAAGATAGCCAAGAGAGATAGGCGGTAGAGCACACAAAGAGGATCTATGCACTGTAGCATCCCACGGGCCACATGCATTACTTCTTTATACCTGTAGCCTTATTTTCTAGATAGAGAAAGAGAGCGAAGCAACCTCACCTTCCAGTTGGGTTTTATACTGAAAGGGTTTCGCAGAGTGGTGTGTGTGATATTATTTTTTCCATTCTCTACTTTTTTGCATAATTTCCATTCTCATGCATGCACTAGTTATAGTTAATTCTACCGATCTTAAAGTTTAATAAAATTGTAATAGTGTAGAAATTCCACATTTTATTATTTTATTACGAGATATGTTATGACGAACTGTCCAGTGGAATATCCATGGAAGTTTACAGATCATTTGGTATTAGAGCATGTTTCTTTAGGTATTTTGTGGAGATTGTAGGGATCTATATCAGTGGGGCCAAAAATCTAAAACCCTAATCATGGTCAACCAATCTTTAAATGAACCTTGTGATCCTGCAGAGGTGAGGTTTACGCGGCTGGAAAAATGAGTTGCAGATATCAACCACAATGTAAGCCTCCTCATGAATACATTGAGTAGAAAGCTGGGAATATTTGGAAAATATGGGGGTTTGAATGCATAGTATAAATCTAAACAAGGATTAGAAGATCGAGGAGAAACAAAGAGCCAGTCGAGGAAAGAATCTAGAAAATAGAAACTTGGTTCAAGTACCATGAATTAGTCCTTGTTTAAAATAGAAGAAAATTTCGATTTCAAGACATATCACAATGAGATCAACACTCTCAATATGAACTATTGGTTGCAACAACTAGAATTTTATTTTAGTGTACATTACATTGAGGAAGGACAAAAGATCTCATTTGAGTGACTAAAATTAGAGGGCCATGCATTGACTTCGTGGGAAAGCCACTAGAAAAACATAATGTTGGAGGGATAACCTCTGATGACTAAGTGGGAATATTTCAAAACCCTCATTAAGTCACAGTTTTATCCCATTGGGAATGTGGAGGACTAGTGGATCCGGTGGCATTACTTCAGGCAAAAGTTAGGCCAAAGCATGCAAGATTACACCACGAAATTCAGAAAGATGGCTATAATGTTGGGTATCTCTCCAAAGAACCCATATGCACTCCTCAAGTATTTGGGGGGTCTACAACACCATGTGCATGATCAAGTGATGGTTTCCAATCCCAAATTAGTGGACAAGGCTTGTGTACAGGCATAGTACCTAGAAAACATAGGCCTAAAGAGAGTGCAATCAAGTGGATTGAAGTAGAAGGGTGTTATAGGGAAAACTAGTGTCTTTTCGATCTACTAGTCCCACTAAGATAGGTAGTTATCTTAGAAACAAACAATCAAAGCAAATTGTGATTTCCTTTATGTATGATAGATAAGAGAGAAGCAAAGGGGACAAACCTGGATCTTCTGCTTGGCTCGTTGCTTGCTTCCTCTCTCCCTTGATAGAGCTTGCCACTCCTCTCCTACTTGTCCCACTTCAGAGAATACCTGTAGAGGCAAAGAAAGAAAACACCATCAAATCATCTTGATCTTTAGTATCATAAACAATGCAGAATCAGAAATACATTGACCATACAATTGCATTCACAAATAACAAGATTCACAAATACACAATTATATGGAGGAAAACTCAAGTAACTTTATTAATAGTAGAAGAGAGGATTACAACCCAGTTGTCTGATCCAGCATCATTCTCCCAGCATCAAAGCCCTCTTCACCTCATGAGAAGCAAGATCACCCAACAATACAATGTCTCTTCTCAAAGAGAAACCAACAACACTTCTTTACAAACTACAAAATTCCAGCCTCTAGATCTCTCAGATGAGGGATCCATTTATAGATATTTGTAGAGGTGTGAGTTAGATCTGGGTTTTTGATTAGTGTTATTCCACTGATATTTCTTGGTTCCACTTGGAGATTTCATTGATCTCTTACTCATCCCTGGGCGAATTCAAAGAGGCAAGTGTCATAGAGGAACTTTCTGGAAGATTCCATGAGTATCCACTTAGCAAACTGTCTCTGCCATTTGTCTACTCTCTCTTATCGCACCCTACAGAAGGCTCTTTTAGTATGCATCACACCTAGCTAGCATAGAAGCCAGTATGCATCGCACCTTGACCAGGGAGCAGTCAATATGGTCCAGTTTTGGCCAGTTCTAAGTGGTTTTTCAGGTGGAACTTCTTGGAAATGATGTAATCAGTTGACCATGATCCTTTAGGGTATGAAACAACACTTTTATGGGTTAAAGAGCCCTTGTTTTATCAAAATATATGATTGTCGTTGCAGTGCACAAATATGTCTATAATAGTTGCCCCCTAAAGCATGAGGTTGTAAATCTTATGATGTCAGGTGAAATGCTTTATCGTGAGGAGCCGAGGTATTTGAACTGGAAGGAAACCTGTATAAAATACAATACAATATATCATCATCATTTTATTTCATGATCTAGCTGAGGCAGGCATTCCCATACTCAGCTTTATAAATTCATTTTCATGTACATAGGACAGATAATCATCTGCTATTGCAGACTGGTGATTCTTTGTATGTAGAGTCATCATCCTTTAGCTTGGATGATCCTCTATGTAGCTTCTGTGTACATTTGATGTCTTTATATTCCTGAATATATCGCAGCCCGGATGGATGAAACTAGATTCGGGGTCTTCAAACTCATTCAATATTCACCCGAAGTAAAAGTTGATCCATGTGAAAAGATGTTCTAAAGTCGCACATGGAAAGACATCGCCTAATTACCAGCCAATAATGTAAGTTGTTAAAAGATGCAAGAGGAATCACCGATAATGATAATGACCCTCAAGGTACTACAGTACAATTCACGTGGTGTGAATATATGATCTAATGTCGAACACCACGCAAAATCTTTCAGTCGAAGGCCATTAATGTGAACTTATCGTTGAGAGTGAGAAACTTTCCATTGAGGCATGCAAGATTCAAAGTACTCAAAGGGTTGTTCCTAAGTCAACTTCTTGGATAATGAGCTGATGTCAACAAGAAGTGACCCGTCATAGGAGGACCTTAATGTATCCCACATCTATGACATGAAACAAAGCAAATAATTTTTTGGAGGTGAAAATGATCTGATGATACAAGGTTTAAGAATGGAAGTCATGAAATATGGAGGGTGAAGGTATTTGATCTGAAAATGGAATGTACTTGTTTAAGGGTGCAAGGTATCCATTTCCAATAATTTCAACTGTGAGCTAGACACTCCAAATGACCTCTAAAAATGTATAAACTTCTTATTTCTTATACAGAGATGGACTGTAGGGGCATTCACCGGACATGTCACCTCTAAAAAGAGGATGAGTTCCAGAGGCTACCTGGCCCTCTACAGGCTCTGCCTAAAGAAATAACAAAGTAAACACTTAGAAGTCTTTGACATACACATACTTGAAGGTTAAAGTCTTGCGGAATAAGACAAGTAACTTTCTGTAGCTGAATAAGTGATTATGTGTGTATGCAAGTTATATTTATTTGGTGTTTAATACTTTATATCAGTTTTGTTTAGCATATCATCTTCAGCAAATAAAGACATCAAAATGATAAAGAAGTTCACCCCTTCTGGGCTACATCTGCTGGACCAAGCCTCTCCAACTAGGCTTGTCCTCTTGTATTAAAATTGCTACAAAGGCTAATACAAGAATATGGTGTCTCAAAGGACAAATATGACTATAAATACAGAATCAGAAGATAGGAATTAGCCAAACATGCTCTTTCCCAAACACTAAACAGTGAATTTTGTACCTTACACAGTACTTTCCCCAATTGGCCCCTGGTGGCCCTTTAAACTTGCATGGAGAATTTCGAGGTGAGGATGACCTAAATTGGTTCTAAAACCTCTACCATTAGACTCAGGAGGTCGAAAATAGCAGAAATAGGCTTTTGAATCACCAAAATCGGATGAACAAAGCCCCCAAACAACTCAATCCCTGAAATGGCCCTGGTGGCCATGAAAGCTTCCCTGAAGCTAAACAGTGAGAAGAATGTCTCAGAAGGAAAAAAGAGCTGTAGAAATGGATTTAGAAGGCTGGAAAACTTCAGGAATGACCTTCGTTCCACTTCCAATGGCTACACAATTCCCAATGCAGCTCCCAAACTGATTTGGCCCTAGTGGCTCCTGGAACTTCCATGAAGCTAAAACACCTGCAAATGACCTCAGATGTCTGTGAAACCTATGCCAATGGCTTCAGAAGGTCGAAGAGACCCAAAATCAAAAACAAATTCATTCAAAACCGACTTTCCTAGCCAAAGTTATGGCCATTTAAAGTTTCTCCAGTTTGTCCCTAGAAAAACTCCAGCTAACTTTAGTTAACTCCAGTTAGCTCCGCCAATTATGGTGGGTCTGCCAAATTTGGCGCTCCTGCCAAAATTCCGCCAAATTAACTGCAGTTACATTTAATGTTTGGTGGTTGCCTCAGATTTCGTGCCAGGCGGAATATTCCTTTTTTAATTTTTTTTGAAAAATTAAAATTTCTAATGTTATGGACAAATTCTTCTTTTTGCCATAACTTCCTCATACGGCGACCGTTTTTCGAACCGTTTGCGGCGCCGGAATTGGGAAGATGAGAAATTTCTAGTAATTCAACTTTGAATCAGTTCTAAGTACTTTAAATTTTGAGCATTTTACGACACTTACGACATGAGCACCTGATCACACCTCCCAAATGAGAAGGCTTTTGGTCCCCAAAAGCTCACTGAATCTCTGAACTGAACTGTACAACACCTGAGGAACATGTAGAGCATTGGGAAGGTATGTTTTAATAAATAATTTAGTGATGTTTTAAGCAATAGTTGTAATCTTTTCTTTATTATAAAGTAGGGAAAATGCAACGAGAACGAGTCTAAAATGATACAATCACTAACAGTTGTCTTCTCTACGCAGGAAAAGGTAAAAGCAGGAAGGCGCAATGCAAAACGAGGATTTGATGAGAAGATAACGGCTGTCCCTCCAATTCTAAATAAGGTTCAGACCAGGTCGAGTAAATCAAGGAAGATCAGTCCGGAATGAGATGAAGGACTGCCAGTTCGGAAATACAGGCCGAGTAAAGGAAAGCGTTAACAGTTTAGCGGATCCCTCAGGATCTTCGATCCTGAGGGATCGCTACGATCAATCGTTTTGTCGACCGGTGAACTCCGCCGTTAATTGTATAAAAGGAGGGTAGCATTGGAAACTAGGGGATTACTTTTGGTATCTTTAACTTTCTGTCATGAATTTTATTGTCAGTTGAACTCAGACTATTGAGTCTCTCTGAGACCTAGTTTTGTACTCTCATTGATGCGTTAATATAATATCTTGGCGTTAATTTCTCCGTGCGTCTGAAGTAGTTTACGGCAGTGCGCCATTGGAAGCTTTGGGCCCGGCTCCAACGGACACTGGCTGATTGTACCATTACAATTCTGCTTTGTGTGGTTTGTTTCTCATAATCTGTTATGGTTGCATGTTGTTTCATATTTATTCATCTGTAGCTTTCCTGTTATAAATCTCTGTAACAAGTTCATATCATACTTTCAGGATTCTTCGCATACTATTGATCCGAATTGTTTGCATCAATTACAGAATTCATAAGTAGAATATTTCAGCTACAGGTGATTGGGGTTAATGGATTGTTGGTGACTATTGCAGATCGTGTACATATGATTGACGTTTCCTGTCTTTAATAATTTGCTGTTCCATTTGATTAAGCTGCAAACCTGTATAAATGATTGCTTTCCTTTTTGTATGTAAGTGTGTGCCAAGGATTGGAAGTGTTGACCTCGCGAGACTTAGTTTCTTTACTGCCGTTCCATTTACTGCCGTTCCATTTACTGCCGTTCCTTTTATTGCTGTTCCATTTCTGAAGTTGTTGTTTCATTCTGTTTTATTGTTGTTCCTTTCGCTTGCGTTTATTGAAGTGGCATGAGAGGAGGTTCAAGACTGTTGTGAGATACAGTAGATGCTATAATGCTCCCAGATCATGATCCATACTCCTTCATCAGTTTCTAGGGGGATAGGTTACTAATTCCATACCCTCGACCGACGGAGTTGCTGCGTGTGTGATTTCTTTATGCAAAAGTAATTTAGCATTAGCATCCGTTTACTCTTGTATTATTTAGATCTATACTACGAAGCATTATCCTGACAAATAGCCTCAAATTAAGATGTCCTTTACAATAACAAAACGCTCCCGGATTGACTTGTAATGTGAGATAACTAGAGGTGAAAAAGACCCTTGTTACAGCTTCACATTTTGGCGCCGTTGCCGGGGAAGGGGCATAGCCATTTGTTTTTTTTAACAGGGTAGTGTGTGAATCTGTTAGGGGAGAACTGGATTTTAAAAACGGAAGGTAAGAACCTGCGTGCGGAGCATGTAAAAGCCCTGCTCCACCGTCCGCTTTCCTAGCAGAATTGATTTAATAATTTAATTGGAGTGCATGACTAAGCAGAAAAAGCCAGAAAAGAATCAAAAGCCTCCATCCAAAGCCGAAAAAGCCAAGGGGTCGGCGACCCTTGGACGAAAAACCTTTATAGACGAAATTTACAAGAAAGCCGGATCTCCGCCATCAGTAGGTTATAGGAAAGTAAACTCTAAACAACCTGCTAGTTCCCTTCAGGCCTCAGAATCACCATCTGAAGCCTTTGCGGAGGTGCACAGTCAGACAGAGGAGCAGGACTTTCAAGAATTTGACAATTCAACTCCTGGACCAGTGCACGAAGGAAATTTTAGCAACCTTTGCGAAGGAGAAGGAGAAACAGGGGAAATCGAGGAACCTAGATCTCCTATTGAACCAAACCAGCCTTTAAATAGTCCAGATAAAGGAAGCACTGCAAAAATCCTCGTTGAGGGAATTCATTCACCTCAGACCGTAGGGGCCATCATTATCCCTGATAAAGGGAGTGCTGTAAAAACAGTTCCTGCTAAGATTACCCCTCCTCAACCAAGGAATACTCTCTTGGAAATTCCTGAAGATTACTGGCATATATTTGATTCCATGGCACAGAATCAGCCAAATACCCAAACCTCTACTTTGCAATATCCCATAGTAGATTCCGCTGCGAATGCACCAATGAAGGCAATTCCGCTTCAACATATCCCGACGTTTCATGGACTCACATCAGAAGACCCTGATGCGTTTCTATTCGAATTTGATGTGTTATGCAGGGGATACGATTACACCACTGATCCCCAGAAGCTAAAACTGTTTCCCTCTACTTTAAAGGGAGCAGCTCTGAGAGGGTTCATGGGTTTAGGTGGTGGAGTCATAAACAATTGGGAAGAAATGAAAGCGACCTTCTTAAAAAAATATCAGGATTACTGTAGATCAAGAGAACTAAAGGATTAAATCTTTCAAATGTCAGCCAGACCAAATGAAACTTTAGAAGAATATGTAGAACGTTTCCAATATAACTTGCAGAGATCTCCATATGCATCGTTACCTCTGCCCGATAACGTGTTGAAAACTGCATTGATTAGAGGTATGAAGGAGCAATGGATTGAAACGCTGAATATTATGGGAAAAGGAGACATTTATCAGGAAAATTTTGCTGACATCATTGATCTGTGTATCAGGAGCTCAAGAGGCAGCACAAGGATAAAACCAGCAGAATATGATCGCTTCACTAGAGACAATCGAACATCAACAGAAGGAGTATCACGAGTGGAACTTGGAAATCTGTTAGAGAATTTTAAAACTGATATCATGGGGACATTAACTACACAGCTTGATATTGTGCAGGCTAAACAGAAGCAAGCAGAGGCGGAACAGAATCTGGCAATTTTCTGCCCGCGGTGCAGGAAGAAACATAGCCAGAAAGAATGCCCGCTCGATACAGTTCAAATATGTGCTATTTGTACCAAGGACCATCCGACTGAAAGCTGTCCCTCGCTCCCTGGTTTGAAGGCGGTGTACAAAGAAGCAGAAGAGGAACCAGAATCAGCATACTTTATTAACCAACGTCGTCAATGGCAACCTAGGCAACCTGGTATGTTTCAAGATCCCTCCTTTTCTTTTCAATCTCCGCAATTTAATGCTCAGCAACAGAATATGTGGCAAAATCAGTCTCAGCACCCGTTTTCAAATTGGCCACCTCAAATGTTTCCTACTCCGAACCCTTGGATGAACCAAGCTGGTTGGCCAAACTTTCCTTATCCTCCGCCATATTGGCCAAATAATTCATATCCTCCGCAGTGGACCCCTTCCACTTCGCAAAGTTCACCCTGGCAGAGCAACTGGCCAAGATCGACATATCAAACACCAGGATCAATTCCGCTCCCTCAACCAACTCTGCCAGCCTTGCAACAAAATCCCCAGCCCAACCTAAGACCGCAGCTCCCAGCCCAACCCAACCCGAACCCAAATAATCGACCAGTTCAATCTCTTCAAATTATAGAATCTTCCGAGATTGAATCTGCTCTGCAGGAGTGCAATGATCTTCAGTTGAGATCTGGGCGAATAATAGAAACTGAGGGACATAGAACCGCTCATATTGAAAACCAGTTACCGATAGAACAGCCGTCACAACAAGAAGAAGTAAGTAAAGACCAGGTTCATCAGCAAGTAATTACATCTTCTCCACCTTTCCCAGAACGACTGGCCATTCCGAGACAAATGCAATATCCGGATTTTGATATTCTGGGAGAACTTCAAAACTTGTATATAAGAATTCCATTCCTTCAGGCTATACAGGATATCCCCATATATGCAAAAACCATAAAAGACCTGTGTAGCAGAAAAACAAAAAGAAATATAACCCCTAACCCTAGAGTCCAGGTAGTCGGCACCTTATCCGACCTCTTATCAGGGAAAGAAACACCAATTAAATATGAGGATCCTGGAAACCCAATTGTCACTGTTCAAGTCTGTGGGCAGACCCTGACCAACGTTTTAGTAGATCTAGGGGCTGCGATTAACATCCTGACAACATCAACCTGCCAGAAGCTTGGAATCACATCGGTAGAGCCTACTTCCACTTTACTAGAACTAGCTGACCGATCAGTAATAAGGCCCAGAAGGCACCTTGTATGATGTCATGGTTTCAGTGGACTCTTGGGAATACCCGACCGATTTTCTGGTGATTAATCCAAAAACCCGACTAGATGGACATCCGCTAATTCTAGGTAGACCATGGCTCGCTACTGCTGATGCCTACATTGGATGCCGGCAGGGAAACATGACCATAACCAGAGGACCGGATATCAAAAATTTAATCTTGTACCCGCCAGCCCAGCCAAGCATCACACCTCATATATCGCTGACCAATCTGCGCCCTGCCTCATATATTACTGATAATATTAGACCACCATTAACAGTTCAGGAAGTGCTAGATTTTAAAGATCAAACGGAAGATGATGCCATCAATAAATTCATTAATCAAACAGAATCCACATCGTATACACAATGCTTTATGATAAAAGCGGCATTTGATAACGAATTAGAGGAAGATCCTCTAAAAGATGACAATGACCCAAATATACTTGTAACCTCTGTTGCTAACAACAAAGTAATACAAATTGAACCGGGCAAAACTTTAAACATTAACGCTAATCTGACACCTGAGCAAGAGACCAAACTCATCCAGCTCCTACGAAAGTATCAGGGGGCATTCGCTTGGGACTATCCCGATATGAAGGGGATTGATCCCCAGCTATGTACACACCGTATCTATATCGAAAAAGATGCAAGACCGGTTCGCCAACCACATAGAAGACTCAATCCCCATTTAAAAGATGTTGTAAAAGATGAGCTGCAGAAATTATTAGACGTTAATTTTATTTATCCTATTTCTGACAGCAAATGGGTCTCCCCACTTGTGGTAGTACCTAAAAAGAACGGGAAATGGAGGATCTGTGTCGATTACAGAGAATTAAACAAAGCTACACAAAAAGATCACTTCCCTCTCCCTTTCATAAACCAGGTATTGGACACCTTAGCAGGCAAGAAATTTTTTTCTTTCTTCGATGGCTTCAGCGGATATAACCAGATTCAGATTGCCCCTGAAGACCAGGACAAGACTACCTTTACTTGCCCCTGGGGAACGTTCGCCTACCGAGTCTTACCCTTTGGATTATGTAATGCTCCGGCCACATTCCAACGGGCTGTTCTTAGCATCTTCGCAGATTTAATTAATGATGGATTGGAAGTCTATATGGATGATTTTACACCATATGGAGACGAATTTGATCCAGCCTTGGACACTCTCGAAAAAGTTCTAGAACGTTGCATCGCTACCAGGCTTTGCTTGAGTCACGAAAAATGTTACATGATGATGACAGAAGGACTCATTCTGGGACATTACATCTCAGCAGCTGGCATTCAGGTAGACCCGGCTAAAATTCAAATACACATGCTTATCCCAACCCCCACTAATCAAACAGAGGTACGCAGTTTTCTTGGTTTTTCTGGGTATTATAGACGATTTATACAACATTACTCACGTATTGCCGCACCTCTACATGCATTAACTGGAAATGTTGATTTTGTGTGGACAGAAAAATGTGATCGAGCCTTCACAGAATTAAAGAAGTTGCTATCTACAGCTCCAGTTCTCAGAGGACCTAATTGGAACTTACCATTCCAAATTTCAACCGACGCCTCAGACACAGCAATCGGTGCAGTGTTGGGCCAAGAAGAAGAGAAAAGACCATACGCTATCTATTACATCAGCAAAAATTTGGCTCCGGCTGAATTAAATTACACTGTCACCGAAAAAGAATTTTTAGCTGTGATACATGCTATTAATAAATTTAGACACTATATTACAGGCTATCCCGTTATTTTGTACACAGACCATTCTGCTATTAGGTATTTAGCAAATAAGCCTGTTACAAATGGAAGAATAACCAGGTGGTTGATCTTGTTGCAGGAATTCGACATTACAATCAGAGACCGACCAGGGAAGGAGAACCCTGTAGCTGATTTTCTTTCACGAATACCAAAATCAGTTGAAACAGCAGCAGTTGAGGACCAATTCCCAGATGAACACTTATTTGCAGTCGCTGTTCAGACTCCCTGGTACGCTGATGTGGCTAATTATCATGCAGTAGGTAAGCTTCCAAAACATTTAACTCCCAATGAACGAAAAAAAATCGTTGCGAAAAGCAATCGATTTTCGTGGGTTGGGGGCTATCTGTTTCACACAGGCGCAGATATGGAAATCAGAAGATGTATTCGAGAAGACGAAATCTTTGATATCTTGAAAGCCTGCCATGACGGGCCATGTGGAGGACATTTTGCTGAACGAAGGACAGCACACAAAGTATTACAAACGGGATATTACTGGCCTACAATCTTCAAAGATGCCAAAAAATTTGTCCAGGCCTGTGATAGTTGTCAACGTGTAGGACGACCTGGCCCAGCAGACGAAATGCCTTTGCGGACTCAATTGGTGATCGAACCTTTCGAACGCTGGGCTCTGGACTTTGTCGGACCCATCAACCCCCCATCAAACCAAAAAACCTACATTTTGGTGGCAACTGAATATGTTACCAAATGGGTTGAGGCGGAGGCATTACCCAGAGCTACAGAGGAGTCGGTAATTCAGTTCTTGTTCCATTTGTTTGTACGTTATGGTCTTCCAAGGGAAGTGGTTACAGATGGAGGACCACAATTTGTGGGACATAAATTAGCTGCAACACTCAATAACCATCACATCCATCACAAAATTACTACCCCATACCATCCGCAGGCAAATGGGCAAGTCGAAAACAGTAATAAGATAATAGAGTCAATTTTGACAAAAACTGTTGCCTCACACCGCCGCGATTGGGCCGCTCGACTACCGGAGGCACTGTGGGCTTATCGAACCACATGGAGAAGTACCACTGGCTATTCACCATATTATTTAGTGTTTGGAAAGCAACCCATTTTTCCTATAGAATTTGAGATCCAAACCCTGCGAACTGCCCAAGAAGTCGGATTGGATTTAAGTGAAGCACAGAAAAATCGATTACAGCAAATTAATGAGTTGGACGAAACAAGGCTCGCTGCATTACAGAATACAGCACTCATCCAGCAGCAGCGAGCCAAATGGCATGATGCGCTCATCAAAAACAAGATATTTCACGAAGGAGACTGGGCTCTGTTATATGATTCTAGATTTCAGGATTTCCCGGGGAAGCTTCAGACTCGATGGTTGGGACCATACGAGATTCAAAAAGTCCATGACAATGGGACCCTTACTTTGATTACAATTGATGGATCTGGATATACATTTAAGGTAAACGGCCACCGAGTTCGTCTGTATCGCAAACCGCTCACTCGGGAATCATTTTGCCAGCAGTTACGCCAAGATACTAACATCAAGATTATGGGAGAGGAAGCAAAAACTTCCTCCCCTATAGATTGGTAAGAAGTTCATTCTTTATTACCACATTTTGTATATAAGATTGTAAATTTTGTATATATGTTGCGAGTGTGTGTTTTGCTGTTCCTTTTCAAAAGGAACAACACTTGTGAGTTTTGCTGTTCCTTTTCAAAAGGAACAGCACTTGTGTGTTTTGCTGTTCCTTTTCAAAAGGAACAGCACTTGTGTGTTTTGCTGTTCCTTTTCAAAAGGAACGGCACCCTTGAGTTTTGCTGTTCCTTTTCAAAAGGAACAACGCTTGTGTGTTTTGCTGTTCCTTTTCAAAAGGAACAGCGCTTGTGTGTTTTGCTGTTCCTTTTCAAAAGGAACAGCACTTGCGTGTTTTGCTGTTCCTTTTCAAAAGGAACAGCACTTGTGTGTTTTGCTGTTCCTTTTCAAAAGGAATGGCACCCTTGAGTTTTGCTATTCCTTTCCAAAAGGAACAGCACTTTTTGAATTTTTGCTGTTCCTTTCCAAAAGGAACAGCACTTTTGAATTTTTGCTGTTCCTTTTCAAAAGGAACAGCACTGTTGAATTTTTTTATCCCTTTTTAGAAGGAGCAACATTTGTGTGTTTTTTTCAATTCTTTTTTTAGCAAGCAGCATTTAAGTGTTTTTGTTATCTTAGGACATTACATCAAAAGAACCCTCCCACCCTCCCTTGTAAGAAAGAAATAGTATGCCCTCGTCCTTTCTATAAGAAGAAAACATTGTCCCGAGGCCATAAGTAGCAGCTATATATTTATGCAACAAATATAAAAGGCATGATATATCAAGATCAGCACATCATAGATCGCTATCTATAACAGCCCTAGTATTGATGCAACAACGGAGGGAACCATACACTCATCATTCTTTCAGCCATAAGTCTCACCTCCTCTGCCCTGTTGGAAAACTTCATCATGTTACGTTCCTACAATTTTCTTTATTATTACTTGGAAATAAGAATAGAAAATTTATATTTTCCTATTGGGATAACAAGACTTCTTCCGCCATTCCCACTCTTAAGGAGGGCTGAACCACCCTTATGTGTAACTATACAAGAGCAAAAGTCCATCTCAAAAGAAAAAAGCAACAGCAGAACCAAAAGAAATTATTTGTCAAATGCAGGATAGGGGGTTTCATTAAAGAACCAGCCTACTATGATCATAAGATTGGAAGCGAAGTGGCATTCCCATCATGGCCACCACACCAGGGATATGGTCCAACAGGTTCATTATATAAACAAACCTTGGAACAGGGGGTCTCATCACGAGCCAGCCTGCCCACGTTTCGCGCCTCTCTGGTGAATGGCGTCATGGTTATCTGGTTACCAAGCCAGCATGATGGCCTGCATGTTGACAAGAATTGCTCTTCAAAACTACACAAAGGACTATGGTTCCGGGGTGAAATAAACAACTCTGCCACGGTTATAAACACCGGTCGGCAGCAGAGCTCTGTTAATGGTATCGGAGTCAAAACATATACACCAATTTGGATCTTATTAAATATTTCTTTCTATCCTCGTAATAATTATATCTTACACCTTAATGGATACGTCACATGAACATTTATCATTACCAATTATGGCAAAGGTATTGACTATGACAATCTCAGACTTTCCATGAGTGCTAGACGTCCTATCCTTATGTTCTGCATCACATCACGAAGGCTTATGTTAAACGCGATCTATCTGTCGCATCGATCTCGGTATTTCTTTGTCTAATCTGAAACATGGCAAAACTTTATAAGCTGTTCCATTATGACTCGGTGATGGGATGACCGCCTTCTTCTATTTGACGGCTGAGGCAGCCTATCATTTCGCGCGGGGGGGAGGTGACTTCATTACTCCGCCGGCCACGTGTTAACACATCATTCGGAAATGATATGATACGGAGGTACGATATGCGTTAACGGAATGACAGTGCTATTTTTTGAAAAAGTTGTTATTTATGATCAATTATTCATGCATGCTCTGTGTCTTTTCTTTTTGCCGCAATTACGTTCTTTGCATTGCTATTCCATCTAGACCCTGAAACAGAACCATGGGGGGAAAGTCTATCAGAAGCGAGCCGAGCGAGCTCATAGTCTCCGAAGCCGCTCAGAAGATCTTAGAAAAAGCAGGGTGGTTAACTTATTTTGGCCGCCTGCGCAAATCAAACGAAATAGTGGCCATGGAATTCCTGCAGAATTTGCAGGAAGAACACTCAGTGGTAGGTGGGAAGCAGATAGCAGTCACGAAGGAAATAATCGCAGAAGTAACCAGATTGCCAGACTTAGGTCCAATATGGACGACAAAGAAAGAAAGACTGCAAAAGATCGTAGAACTCTTCCAATATGAAGGGCAGGAGCTGACAGTGAAGGGAAAAGGAGTGCTGCCGGCAACACTGGGAGAACCTTGGAGCGAACTGGCAAAGGTAGTACAGAGCTACATCACCTGCGAAGGACGAAAAGATGTGGTAAGGCCGCGTCACCTTAAGCTCTTAGCTGTGTTAAAAGGAAAATGTGCTGTGAATCTCCCTGCATTGTTAAATTCATTGTTGCATGATACCTCTCGGAGCCTGAAAAAGGCACACCATGAAGACGCAGTGGTTAGCCACCACGGGCTGATCCGCCTGATAGTGACATACAGTCTCGCTCGGCAGCAGACTAGCTGGCGGGAACTTATTACAGCAATTGGAGGGGAAGTAGCATCACCATCCCCAAAGACGAAGCACCCCGCTAGCACCTCCGAAACACCTAAAAAACCCAGAGAATCGCCAAAACCTAAGCAACCCTCGGGCACAACCGAGCAAGCGAAGAAACGCATAAAGCTAGGGAAACAAAAATGCACCCCTGAAGCAACTAGACATGCAGAAAAACATAAGGAATTGGCCGCAGAAAGACGTGCTACCTTAAAGCGAAGGTATTCCTCTGGCACAGAAGAACAGGTTGAAAAACGCAGAAAGGTGGAGGTGGAAGAACAGGTGGTCAGCACACCTGAACAGCCCAGGAGGCCTAGAAAGTCAGTTCAGTTGGCAAAGATAAGAGGTAGGCTGGAAAAAATCCAGCCAAACATAGGCCAGCCGATTGAAATAATAGAGGACCCTCCAGCGCCAGAACAAATACCTGGGGAAAACCTGGAACAAACAGAGAATGAAGTAGGAGCTGAAGAAGGAGATAGGGATGACGACTCTGCGGCCGAGACCAGCTATCCAGAGGCAGCTACTGAGCAGCCAATTCGGGAGAAGGAGATGGAACAATTGGGGGGTAGCCATCCACAAAACCCTGTGGAGGAAGAAGAGCTGGCCACCATCTTGGCCAGCCTTAGAGGTTATCCTTCACCCTCTAGTCCGGCAGAGCCTCCCGAAGGACCTTCTGAGGAAGAGACGCGTGACGAATTGCATGATGGGATGGCAGGGGAAGAAAACCCCCCTGTCATTGACAAAGAAAATCTGAATACCAATCAGGAACAAGCCGTTCCCAAAACACCAGAAGGAAATCCACCCGCTGATGGCGGGGGGGATGAAAATGTTTGTCGGGAACAGGACGTTCCCCGAATGATAGAAGAAACCCTCGATGAAAGAGGAGCAGAACTGAGGGCCGCCCATGTGCCCACAGCCGAGGCAAAAGAAATTAAGAAATTGAGAAGAAAACAGCAGAAATTGCTGAATATTATAGCCCAGCTTCAGCAGAAAATTCGGAGTCTGAAAGCCAGTTTGAGAATAAAGAGGACTGTGAGAAGAAAAAGAAGGACAAATACAGCTGGGTCATCTCAGAGAGGAAGACAGAGCACCTATAGACATCTAGTAGGTCGATACTCTGCTAGCAAACCTGCAGCTGTTCCAATTAATACTGAGGAACAAAATGCTGTTCCATCTGGAACAGAGCACCAGAATGTCGTTCCTATTGACATAGAGGAGCAGGCTGATATTCCAAATAGCCCATTAGAACCAACTGCCGTTCCAATTAAAACTGAGCCACAAGGCGACATCCCAGTTACAGAGGGACCACCGTACCCCTTTATACATGTCAAGAAGGAAGGGGAAAATAGAGCAGTTCACACTGAGACACCACCTTCAAGGAAAATTAAGCGACGAAATGTAAAGGTCCAGGCGAAACTTCCTGCCTCCAGGGAATTATGGGAAAGGGATCCAAAAACCAAGGCCTTGCGCCGCGAGATAAGACAGGCCCAACAAGAGGCTGAACAGCTACGGGAACAAATGATCCCTCGAGAGAAATATGAGGAGCTGCAACAGGAGGTTGAGCAGAGGATTCCTTGAGAAAAATATGAAGAGCTGTAGCAGGAAGTTGAGCAGAGGATTCCTCGAGAAAAATACGAAGAATTGCAGCAGAGGGCTGAGCAGTTAGAGGAACAAAGGATCCCTCTGGAAAAACATGAAGAACTGCAACAGCAGCTGCGAAACATGAGTGAATCGGAGAGTCAGGCTTTTGAAGGATGGCAGAAGGAACAGGAAAAGGTTGCTAAGGTAACACGTCGACTAGATGCTGTTATTAAACAATTGGACACTGTATGTTCGTTGTATGATGATGTTTTGACTTGCAGGGCCCCCGCGAAGAATTATGCTTTATTCCTCCTTGAAAGATACTTAAGATTGAAAATAAAAGCTGTCAGGGCAGGTGCCCCCATTCAGATTAACACTGTTAATGATTTTATTGATTGTTGCAAACATTATGGGGTTAAGGTCCAACGATTATTATGCGAATTTTATTTGCACAATATGGTGCTTGAGCAGGAAACTGATCTAAACCCTGGCCCCTTTGTGGGGGATATACAGCTGCAAGCCTTTGTTTCATTCGGGGTCAACCAGTTAAAATGGCTCAGGGCTTATAATGCCTTTCAGAGGCAGGAGCACAGCCTAGATCTATGGGTCAGGGCTGAGCCTCAAGATCCAGTTCGCCTATGGCAATCACATAAAAGCCTTATGAGAAACCCTGGCGTTATAAAACTACTAGGACCCATGCATGAGGAGTTGATCCGAAATAGCTTAGAATACTTCCTGGTTATTAAAGATTCCGCCTTGGAGGCTGCCAAATTCCGTTATCGGATTTCCACCCCAAGCATCCAGCTCAGGGAGCCCTTCAGATATGAGAACTTTGAGCTGGCTGCTGAACGATTGCCTTTTTATGGCCAGTGCATTCTGCAAGCTGGACCATCATGGTTAGGATATCGGTTCCGTAGCCCAATTATCTGGCACCCTGCACCGGGGTACCAGGCCTTGTATGATATGCCTGCAGATCAGTTGCATTATTTCTTTGCTAATCTGGTTGCCTATCATGGTTGCAGACCCCCTCATGAAGTACCCTCTCCAGCCTATTCTCTTACTGCTCTCCATGTTCATTATAACGTTTTCATGAGGCCATGAAACAGAGTAAGTCGGGGGGTGTGTAGAGCATTGGGAAGGTATGTTTTAATAAATAATTTAGTGATGTTTTAAGCAATAGTTGTAATCTTTTCTTTATTATAAAGTAGGGAAAATGCAACGAGAACGAGTCTAAAATGATCCAATCACTAACAATTGTCTTCTCTACGCAGGAAAAGGTAAAAGCAGGAAGGCGCAATGCAAAACGAGGATTTGATGAGAAGATAACGGCTGTCCCTCCAATTCTAAATAAGGTTCAGACCAGGTCGAGTAAATCAAGGAAGATCAGTCCGGAATGAGATGAAGGACTGCCAGTTCGGAAATACAGGCCGAGTAAAGGAAAGCGTTAATCGCTACGATCAATCGTTTTGTCGACCGGTGAACTCCGCCGTTAATTGTATAAAAGGAGGGTAGCATTGGAAACTAGGGGATTACTTTTGGTATCTTTAACTTTCTGTCATGAATTTTATTGTCAGTTGAACTCAGACTATTGAGTCTCTCTGAGACCTAGTTTTGTACTCTCATTGATGCGTTAATATAATATCTTGGCGTTAATTTCTCTGTGCGTCTGAAGTAGTTTACGGCAGTGCGCCATTGGAAGCTTTGGGCCCGGCTCCAACGGACACTGGCTGATTGTACCATTACAATTCTGCTTTGTGTGGTTTGTTTCTCATAATCTGTTATGGTTGCATGTTGTTTCATATTTATTCATCTGTAGCTTTCCTGTTATAAATCTCTGTAACAAGTTCATATCATACTTTCAGGATTCTTCGCATACTATTGATCCGAATTGTTTGCATCAATTACAGAATTCATAAGTAGAATATTTCAGCTACAGGTGATTGGGGTTAATGGATTGTTGGTGACTATTGCAGATCGTGTACATATGATTGACGTTTCCTGTCTTTAATAATTTGCTGTTCCATTTGATTAAGCTGCAAACCTGTATAAATGATTGCTTTCCTTTTTGTATGTAAGTGTGTGCCAAGGATTGGAAGTGTTGACCTCGCGAGACTTAGTTTCTTTACTGTCGTTCCATTTACTGCCGTTCCTTTTATTGCTGTTCCATTTCTGAAGTTGCTGTTTCATTCTGTTTTATTGCTGTTCCTTTCGCTTGCGTTTATTGAAGTGGCATGAGAGGAGGTTCAAGACTGTTGTGAGATACAGCAGACGCTATAATGCTCCCAGATCATGATCCATACTCCTTCATCAGTTTCTAGGGGGATAGGTTACTAATTCCATACCCTCGACCGACGGAGTTGCTGCGTGTGTGATTTCTTTATGCAAAAGTAATTTAGCATTAGCATCCGTTTACTCTTGTATTCTTTAGATCTATACTACGAAGCATTATCCTGACAAATAGCCTCAAATTAAGATGTCCTTTACAAAACGCTCCCGGATTGACTTGTAATGTGAGATAACTAGAGGTGAAAAAGACCCTTGTTACAGCTTCACAGAACAGAAATATCCTCTTCCGTTCAGCCAAAAGAGCATACTGATGCCAAAATGTCCTGCCTTATCAACTATCGTCATGGCGAATGTTGCTGCATAAACCAAGTATTCGTCGAATCCCGACCAAGCTTGTTCGCCAGACAAACTGAAAGTTTGCAAAAACCAGCAATGAAACTTTTTTATATATGAGCTGAAATATTCTCATGAACATGTGGGCTTGCCAGCTGTCACGATGCCCATCCATGGCACCTCCACTCCAGAAGAAAAGCTGCCTCCCAAATGAGAAGGCTTTTACAAAGATGAAACACCTCATCATTTCTCCTCTTTACAATCTTGGAGATCAAATTAACTTTTTCCAAGTCAATATTACATTACATGCATGGTTAAAAACAAAGTAATCAACCCTTCAAGTTAATCACACATACATGTTTAAAATACAAGGAAATCATCATGATCCATGTGCTCATGCATATCATTCTCATGCATGCAGTTTATCCTTCAACTTTCTCTTAAGTACAATCATAAGTACAAGATCCTCAATCACATGTACATGTACTTTCAAAGCTGAAATGAATATAACTTCCGCTGCACTAGAGTGAGTCTCATACTCAGTTTTTCCATCCTGCAACTTGCATTCCCTTAACAAAGAAATGCATTCAATCAAAGACATGCAACTTTAATTGGATAAGAATTCTAACCATTTCTTACCAATCCATTTCAAAGGCGCTTCCTTTAACTGCACATCGATATCAACATGTGTATCATCCTGACACATATCAATGATGGAAACTTCCTTCCCATTCTTGCCATACTCTTTCTCCAATTTCTTCAACTTTCGTGGAAGCATTGTTGGATTCAGAGTCCAACACCTTTCAGCAGTATGTCCATGCTTATGGCAATAATTGCAACACATGTTCATCTTCTTGACAGCATGATTTGCATTGTTCAATGGAACTTTGGCTTCTTGCCTCCTTTCCTTCAAAATTTTCCTACATGTTGCCATTCTTTTCCAACATCTAGAAACACTATGGTTAAACCATAAAAAGAACATGCAATTCTTTTCCAATGCTTGTGTGGAAATTTTCCATGCTTTACATGATCAAAGGAAATATGATTGAAATCAGATTTATACCTTTCTCTTTCACCTTCATTACCTTCATGAGGAGATGAATCAAACGAAGAAGAAGCTCCTTTTGGAACACCATCAATCCCTTCAATGGTTTTAGAGCGTTCACCACTTCCTTGTTCAAGTGCATGCTTATGCACACCTTCTTCCTGCAACGCATGTTTCAAACTATTGCATTCCTCAAGGATACAACCTTTACAACCTTGAGATAGAGAACCTGAAATGAAACTCCTTCTAGGAACTGTTTCAATTGCCTTCATGGTGGCTTTGGAACTTTCTCCATAAGATTGTCCATAGACAAGACCCAAATTCTTAGGCCTTACCTCAACCATTATTGGATCAACTATACCCTGTGCATGTTTGCCCAATCCTTTTCCTTCATATCCCATTTTGGACATCAACTTGGACCCATTGCCTCTGGTATGTTTCTCAAAAGAACCAACATAAACATTCTTATCAGAATTTGAAGACAAACTAGAATTGTTTACCTCTTCTTCAAGTTGATACTTGGCTAAGGTTTCTTTGGCAACAAGGAGTTGTGTCTCCAACTCATGCATCCTTTCCAGCTTCATGTTTGCAATATGAAGTTGGCCTTCCATTTCCTGCAATTGGTTAGAAAGCAACTGCTTCTCTTCCCTCATGGAATTCAACTGCTCTTGAAGTCTAGAGCTCTTTCTTTCATCCTCATACATTTCTCTCACCATATTCAACATGATGAAAAATTCTTGCTTCAAGCCTTCATCAATGAATCTTGTGAAGGAGGACGATTTTGAGAACTCACTTATGGAAGTTGTCATTATAAAAATGAACAAAAGAGCTTCAACAAACTCAAACAACAAGTACTTTGCAGAATAATAAAGCAGTCAATCTCCAACACTGCTTAAGACACCTTTCAAGCTACACAATCAAGCTAGTGATGTCAGTCAATCAACCTATTGCTCTGATACCATCTGATCTGAAAATGGAATGTACTTCTTTAAGGGTGCAAGGTATCCATTTCCAATAATTTCAACTGTGAGCTAGACACTCCAAATGACCTCTAAAAATGTATAAACTTCTTATTTCTTATACAGAGATAGACTGTAGGGGCATTCACCGGACATGTCACCTCTAAAAAGAGGATGAGTTCCAGAGGCTACCTAGCCCTCTACAGGCTCTTCCTAAAGAAATAACAAAGTAAACACTTAGAAGTTTTTGACATACACATACTTGAAGGTTAAGGTCTTGCGGAATAAGACAAGTAAATTTCTGTAGCTGAATAAATGATTATGTGTGTATGCAAGTTATATTTATTTTTTGTTTAATACTTTATATCAGTTTTGTTTAGCATATCATCTTCAGCAAATAAAGACATCAAAATGATAAAGCAGTTCACCCCTTTTGGGCTACATCTGCTGGACCAAGCCTCTCCAACTAGGCTTGTCCTCTTGTATTAAAATTGCTACAAAGGCTAATACAAGAATATGGTGTCTCAAGGGATAGATCTGACTATAAATATAGAATCAGAAGATAGGAATTAGCCAAACATGCTCTTTCCCAAACACTAAACAGTGAATTTTGTACCTTACACAGTACTTTCCCCAATTGGCCCCTGGTGGCCCTTTAAACTTGCATGGAGAATTTCGAGGTGAAGATGACTTCAATTGGTTCTAAAACCTCTGCCATTAGACTTAGGAGGTCGAAAATAGCAGACATAGGCTTTTGAATCACCAAAATCGGATGAACAAAGCCCCCAAACAGCTCAATCCCTGAAATGGCCCTGGTGGCCCTGAAAGATTCCCTGAAGCTAAATAGTGAGAAGAATGTCTCAGAAGGAAAAAAGAGCTGTAGAAATGGATTTAGAAGGCTGGAAAACTTCAGGAATGACCTTCGTTCCACTTCCAATGGCTGCACAATTCCCAATGCAGCTCCCAAACTGATTTGGCCCTAGTGGCTCCTGGAACTTCCATGAAGCTGAAACACCTATAAATGACCTTAGATGGTTGTGAAACCTATGCCAATGGCTTCAGAGGGTCTAAGAGACCCAAAATCAAAAAAAAATTCGTTCAAAACCGACTTTCCTAGCCAAAGTTATGGCCATTTAAATTTTCTCCAGTTTGTCCCTAGAAAAACTCCAGCTAACTTTAGTTAACTCCAGTTAGCTCCGCCAATTATGGCGGGTCCGCCAAATTTGGCGCTCCTGCCAAAATTCCGCCAACTTAACTGTAGTCACATTTAATGTTTGGTGGTTGCCTCAGATTTCGTGCCAGGCGGAATATTCCTTTTTTAATTTTTTTTGAAAAAATAAAATTTCTAATGTTATGGACAAATTCTTCTTTTTGCTATAACTTCCTCATACGACGACCGTTTTTCGAACCGTTTGCAGTGCCAGAATCGGGAAGACGAGAAATTTCCAGTAATTTAACTTTGAATCAGTTATAATCACTTTAAATTTTGAGCTTTTTACGACACTTAGGACATGAGCACCTGATCAGTATTGCAGTGGATGAGGCGTTAACTGGGTAGTGAATTCTCTGAAAGAATTCTCTTGAACATTTTGGTGACACTGAGATGGATTGGTAGCGTTAACTCCAAAAGATGAATGGTGTGGGGGACCAATGGTGATATGACTGGTGAACGGAATAACCCAACCTCACTCAATCATGGGGATGGAGTGAAAGTGTCATGTTTAAGAGCGACCTGCTACCAATGAAGTTCTTCAAGTTTTCTTCCCTTTTTCACCAGTCATTGCTGATTAGTACCTCTTTATTTTTGTCAAGCTTGAGGAGGATAACATATGCTTGTTCTATAATTTTCCCTTTGGGCAAACCTGTCGCTATGTTTTAGCAAGCCTAGCGACAGTGAAACTCGCCCTTGTCCGGATGGACAAGTTTGTTGCTATTGTTTTAATGAGTTTAACGACAAATATAACTTGGTCCTTTTCATATTTAGAGAGTTTGAAAATGGACGAAAAGGAAACTCCAGTAGTCCTTTTTCGTAGCATAATCCCTTAAGTCCGAAAAAGTATAAAATAATATGAAAGGGATGACTTTTTGATCGCTTTAGCGAACCAAAAAAGACAAGCGCTTGATCTTTTTGTGGGATGATCCCTCAGGTCCAAAAAGATTAAAATGTAGAGGAGGGATGGTGCTTCCTTTTACTTTAACAAGTTGGAAAGGCCAGTAGCTCGGCAATATTTTCATATTTAACGAGTCTAAAAAGAGCTTAAAAGAGACTCGTTTTTTGAGGAATGAGTGATGTTTTCAGGTAGCAATTGGTTCAAGGTAAGTTTGGAGCTTCTCAAAACATGGAAGTGTGAAGAGGATGGCTAATAAGATCACTTGTCGCAGCTATTCCTCAAAAGGGTAAACAATCAAGTGGAAGCGTATGATCGGCCAAAAGAATGGAGGTGATGGTAAGAACACAAACAAGGATTGAAAGGCTGATAGCATGGCAATCATAGAGGTTGTTTACTAAAGGTGGGTTTATTTTTTAATGATCTTGAACCTTGCGTTAACATTGCTCATTGGTGGGTTTATTTTTTAATGAGTTTGAACCTTGCGGAAACATTGCTCATTGCCAGTCGCTTTACAGATGTCTGTCATTAGTAGGTTCATTTTTAGCGAGCTTGCGCCATGTGAAACTTTGCTCATTGCCTTTTCATGTGGGCTGGAAATGACCAAACTATAGATCTAACTACACTGAAAGATAAGGAACTACTGAGGTTAGGTAGGATGGTTTTATCGGCAGACAAAACAATTCCTTTAATCCATCTGATGTGTAGATATTTCAGGACCTACTGCCAACCTAAGAAGTTGAAACTAAAAAGCTAAAAAGCTAAAAAATGGAATTGGTCATTTTTCACTTGCATTAAAAGGTTTGCATGCCCCAAGGTATTGAGAGAACGAGAATTTCCAGGTTACCTTGTGGAATTCCCTGCATTTAAGCAGGATTGTTTCGTCCACGGAGCAGACAAAAACACTTCCTTGGCTTTGTCCATCGAAATAGACAAAGGTGAATGGTGTGAGCTTCCAATCACATAACTTGCAAGGAGATAACTATTTTAGACTGATCCCATATCCTACATGGAAATGGTGTTTCAGACCAATCATATAACCTACAAGGAAATCTATTCTTTCAACTGGGTTTTCCTGCTGAAGCAGACCAAGATGCATGCCCCTTAAGCTTCGTTACATTCACCAGACTACTTGTGGTAATTAGGTGGATGAACTTAAGGTTGAATAGAAATTCTTGATGCAAAGAGACCATTTAGGGATGATGTTTGAGTCGTAGCTGCATTTGAACTGGGAAATGAAAGCTGGTTGATAAGTTGCACCACTTTTCCTTCATGCAAGAAACACATCACTTGAAAGAGTGTGGAAACAATAGCTTCCATGCTATAAACATAATCACACCCAAGGAGTAGATTGTAATCTAATGGCCCTTGGACTACCATCATGTTCAAGTGAACGGTTTTCCTTTTCAAATTTATAGGCAACTTTTGAAGGATCCCTAACAGTCGACTGGTATTGTTATCACTTAAGAAGCAATTTCTAAATTGTTCACATCAAGTCTTATTGTGAGGATTAGGTGTTAGTCCGAGTTCAGTGTTTCCATGTTTACTTTAGTATCTAAGTCTTAGTGTCTTAAGAGTCTTGGTAGGATGGCTAAATAAAGGTCAATAGTCCGTTCTCATTCACCATTGGTCCCATAACTTACATAGATTCTCTGTATCAAGCTTGTTGTAAAGGTTCTTATGTGTTACGAAATGCTTTAGGTGTTTTCATAGCACAATGCAGTTTAGGTGTTTTCGTAGCGCATAACCCAGATTTTACACTGGCTGCACTACGAAATCAGAGATTCGTGCGATCCATAGAAAATCTTTCTTAGCTGTCATATCTGTCAAATTCCGTTATGGTTGCACCATCCACTGTCAGCTTATACACTTCACCTATCATGTCCAACTGCTTATCTTCATCATTAGAGTCGTTAGGTACCTTGGTACACTCGGATTGCAAGTTTCAAGAAGAGCCAGGTATTCACAGTCATAATTATGATTGTATTCATTGCATGAGGAACAAATCAGCAAATGTTAAATTTGAATTCCCTGAATGTCAAGCGAGGTAGTATTCAAGCGAGGCAGCTATCAAGCGAGGCAGTGATCAAAGGTTGAGACAGTGCCAGTCTATCAAGTTTTCATTACGCTGAAGTCTCATGGAAGGGTCTATAGAAAGAAAGGAGCACAGGTCAGGTAGGTGTTTGAGGAGCGAACCTGAAGGTTTAGACATTATCTTGAAGAACAGAGAAGTTGAGCATGCATTCAAGCAAGTTGGATGTTGGAATTTTTGCGAGAAACTCCAGGGAGGTCATGCGCAAATCACCAAGGAATTTTCCATGAATTTCACAGGGCTGAATTCAAAAGTTGGGGTGCTTGAATTACAAATCTCACTAGAGGTAATATCCATAGTTTCTGAGATTCCAAGGGGACAAGAAAGATGGCTTAAAAATTTAAAATTTAATATGATCCCCTGCAAAGAATTTCTGAATCCAGAGTTCATTGACTCAGATTTAAACAAGTTTGTGCCCAGAAATTATGTCAAGGACTCATATGCCAATCTACTTACCTGCATACAGAGGTACTTTAGCTGTGAGGGGAGATATCATAAGGTGTATTCATATCATTTCAAGCTTCTGCTACATTTCATAGGAAATATATCTCTTGATTTACCCTCTACTTATTTCGTAGCCTAAGCAAAATGTGTGACAAGGTGCAGCTAAAGAAAGAAGCCTGTGAAACCTCATTGTTTCACCACGGTTTGGTTAAGTTGATTGTTCTGCATGAACTCCAGAGAGTAGGTAGAGACTGGTCCACCTTCATGTTTATGTCTGGCTTCAAAAATGAAACTGGCCTTAGTCCTCAAGTAGTGAAAAATTCTTCACCAGAAACTGGTCATCGTACAGAAACAAGATCTAGGAGATTTACAAAATTGAAGGCAAGGAAACAAGTAAAGGAGCCCGCCAGATCAATGGTTATCCAAGACACACCCCAGGAGTACCTGAAATATAAAACTCAGATCAAAGAGGGTATACATGAATCATACATAGGTGAAGTAGTTCAAAGAAGAAGGACTAGGAGCTAGATAGCTAAAGAAAAAGGAAAGAGAGTGATTACTGAGGAAAGCCCTGTTTCAAAGGGAAACTTGAATGACTTACTACAAGCCATTGATATTGAAGAATCTCCCCTGGTTTAAACAGATTTGATAGAATCAGGTAAAGACAAGACTAAGAGAATCAAAGCCTCGAAAAAGCTCAAGTTTAACGATCAGGTTTCTCAATTTGTCTTTAAGCCAAGAAGACCCATGACGAGGAATTTCAAACAGATACAGGAGATGCTACCAGAAGCAAGTGAAATAGAGGAGATCATAAAAAATCATGACAGACTTGTGACTTCGTTGGAAACATCATCACAGTTGCATAAAGAAGATAGAGGAAAGGCAATTATCCCGCAAGAGGAATATACTGTTGAAGAATTGAAAAATAAGTTGAGGTTAGCAAATCTTGAAATTGCTAGATTGAAGAAAGCCTCTAGGAAGCATTGCAATTAGGGAAGCTCATTTTGACAAAATGCAAGCTCTGTGGGAAGACAAAACATTTCAAATACCCGAGGTGGTCGAATGTAATGCACAATATTATACATGGACACTCCTTGCAATAAAGGAAGCAATATTCATCAGAAGGGTTAACACGAAACTGAGAGCTGGGATCAAAGTTATGAAAAAACAAATTGAAGATATCAAGATACAGCTAGGCCAACAGGAAAGACTTCCTTAGCTAAGGAAAATCTCACAGCAGGTAAGATTAAGTTCCAAATTTTGATGATTTACCATGTTCAATTTTGGATCGCTTCAGGGCAGCTGAAAAGGACATGTCAATACAAAGAAACCCAAGACAGTCAAATTTTGGCTTGAAACTATGTTTTGGTGATTACACATCAGTTTCGTAGCGCGCTACGAAACTGCTGAAGATGATGCCTAATGCACAGCAGTTTCGTAGCGCGCTACAAAACTGTAGTAGCTGCATAATTAAAACTCAGTCGACCAATGTTGAGGGACCGAGGGGAAATTTTTGAAAGGAAGTCTCATAAAAAGGCCATTTACAATGTGCAAGAAACCAGCCAGGGCAAAACAAGTGGAAGGAAGTTATATGAACTTTAAACTTTTTGTTTTACAAATGATCACCGCTAGTATTGTAAATGAATTTTCAATCAGCTTTGAAATTTTTTTGTCATCACACATGTATATGGGAAAGGCTTATAGCAGATGAAGAACGTGGCATTCCAATAGATTGTTGGGTAATTAAAGAAGATAAACATAATTAATTGGCTCCAAATATCTTTGAGGAAACCAAAAGCAGAAAAACAGGGGCAGTTTCCTACTTCTCAGCAGCAGTAAAGGGATAAGACAGTAAGGACCAGTAAGGAACTCCAAACATCCACCACAGCTAAATTGAAGGAGACCACTTGTCAGAGAATGAGATTTGATTGTAATTAATGCTATTATCAGCATGATGTGGAGTTAGACTCCTAATTGTCTTAGGTTTCTAAAACGTCTAGTTAGCAGTTTGTTGCATTTAATAAGTAGTTAAAGTTTGAATAGGTGTCATAGCAAGCAGAATTCGAGTTCCCCTCAGGTTGGAGGAGGAATCTCAACTATGTAAAGAATTCTATATATAGGAGAGAGAGCAATGCACCAAGGGTTGGAAAATTTCAGAGAAATTGGAACTATTATGCTATGTATATGACTCTGTTTTAGTAATAAAATACTTGGCTTTACTTCTCAGGAATCAGAAGGAATTTACTATTGTGATAACAGGTTCCTTTGTTGAAACCTGACAAATTTTGATTCTTAGGTAGAAGCGATGGGGAACCAAGAACTTTCCAAGAAGTTGAGGAAAGGATACTCACTGAAGCCCCTTCATCTATGATAGTGCCAAACATGATCATCTTGTAAACTTGTACTATGATTTGGAATGGTACATTAGATGGAAGGTGGGGTCTTGCTAATTTATTCCAATCGAATGAAATGACTAGGTTGCTTGGAGGGGGTACCGAATAAATGGCTGGACGAACCTCTTGAAATGGGTAACTTTCCTCCTGTTGTAAAGGAATGGGTGGATTGCCCCGAAGTTCATCAGACTCTATATTAACAAAAATAATTTGGACAGTATTGTTCTCATTCTCTTTGGAAATTGTATCATCTGAAGGTAGACCTTTTGAAGGAAAGATTGGGTTGACTGACATCTCGACCTATTGACTTTGATCTGGCATGGACTCAGAAGGTTTACTTTCAATGATAGACACTTTGACAATGGTTGAGTTACATCAGTCGGGTTTTCAACTAGCGATGGACTTGGTAAGAGTCTCTTGTATCTAGGTGGAAGCTGCTGCGGTGAAGCAGGATGGTTATGAAAGATTCTCTTGGCCTCATCCAGAAAAGGAAATTGGTGAAGGTGATGGTTTTCATCGCATAATTGACATGGAATTTTGACCTTTCCTTTCTATCTAGGAACTTCATGTTCACTAGTTGATGTTGTGTTGTCAACATGATCACCATAGGTTGATGACATCGGACGGTGTGAATGGGGAGACCATTCTCTCAAGATTCGCGGAATGCAAGGACAATCTCGATGAAAATGGTTTCCTTTGCACATTAGACAAGGATATTTAGGGGTTTTAATGTATGGATTCTCACTAGATGATTCATTGTTACCCCCTTTCTTAACTGACTTCTTCTTCTTCTTCTCCTTTCCTTTCTTCTTCTTCTCAACCACTTGGTTTTTAGTATCACTAGTTTCACCAAGCGAAGATGAAGAAGGGGAGGGAGAAACAAATGAAGTAGAAGGTGAAGGGTCAACTTTGGTATCATTTGGTTGCTGATTCAATTGCTGATGAATCATGGTGTTTTGAACGACATAGGTTGAGAACAGCCATACTGGCAGGCCGATTGTGATTCCCAGCAGGGACAATGTAGCCATATACAGAGCACTGATATCTCCCCAAGAAGAGAAGGTGCTAGGATTTCCCCTAAGAGGGATTCCTTGATCGGTGGACTCCATTAACTCAACCTAAGATCAACGAAGTAATAGGGATGTTATTCCAAATTAAATAAATTTTAAAGACGCTTTGACACAACTTTGCTTTTTCAATTTTTAAGAGTCAAGAAAAACCTAAATATGACTCTAGTCACCTTTAATTTTTAATGAGCCTGAAGTGACAAGTGCTCAGATGGACCTTTTCTTTTAAGGAGTCGAAAAGGAACGAAAGTGACTACTCTAGAAATCTAGATAGAGGGATTACCAAACCAATCCTAAAACTGCAAAATACACCTTGGTGGTAAATTAAAGAGAAATTACCAAGGACTTATGTATGACAGTCAATCTTCCTGAATACTGTGTTCAGTGCATTGAGATCGATAGGGCGACAGACATGGCTTCCTAAGGATAAAGGATATCAACCTATTGTGGTATCCCAATATATACTCAATGGTACGGGGAGCACAAGTCCATACTAGCACTTGTCATATCAAAGAGGAGGAATCACCCAACCTTCAATGAAAACAATAGTTACCAGGTTTTCTGACGCTGGAATACGTCTATAGCCTAGACTTCTAGATGTTGTGCGTTAGGTTCCAAAGTGTTTTTATGTTCATTGAGATTTATTTCAGAGTTGATCTTGCTTAGAATTTTTCCTTTCAAGGTTCACCGTGTGATGTAGATGTAAAATTCCTAAATATGTAATCTAAGATGATAAACAATCGTTTATTTTCTTTTAGCAATGAAAATCTTAGCTACCAAGGAAAGAAGATGACGATTCTTTCAACAGAGAGCAAAGAGCACACACTAAATGAACTTTTCCTAAATCATTTTCACACACAGTCTAAATGCAAATGTAGATGCATGTATTTTTTTTTGGTTTCCTTAACATGATAATGCCAAAAAGGAAAACTAAGTACAAATCTGAACTACTTTCTTCAAAGTGACATTTTGACAATTTCTTTTCAAAACAAAAGGAAGACTAAAACGACACTTTTCGATTTTGAATAGAAAACTGCTTTCGACGCTTTAAATATTAACAATTCAAATCAAATACAATGGTGAAAGTACAATCAACTATCCAGAAGAGGAAGACTTTACGACACTTCTTTGCATCAAAAACGACAATTCAATTAAGCTACTTTTGGCAAAGAAAGATTGTAAATGATAGAAACATACATAAAAACATTTACAAATCATATCAATGGAGGCTGAATAATGTAAAGGAAGGAGGCTTCATCAATGATATACTGATCATAAGCTAAAACTACTAAATAGAGCTTAAAACAAGGAGGAAAAAACAAAATTCAAAAGAGGGAAACAACATCATTTAGTCATCGTACCTGTCCTTAAGGGAAATAGGGATGCATCTCACCTGCAACACATGGGAGGTGCAATGCATACAGGCTGCCAGTTACAGATAGTACGATGGGCCAAGGAACGAAACTGAGCTTGGTTTTTGCTCAAAATTTGCAGCTAAGTTCAGTGATTTAGGCTAAGCTATGATATACAGTAAAAACAAAGTATAGGGGTATGATCTTAAGAGGTTAATGAGCTACCACAAGGGCATTTAGAATACTTGTAAATCATATGTTCAGTTCATAAACCAACCCAGAGATTTACTGAAGCAACATTTGTCTACTTTGCAATTGCATAGCAAAAGCAGTTCGAAGGCTACCTAGCTAACTTTAGGCTCCATTTGTAGTTTATAAAGCAAACAAAAATAATAAACAAACAAACTAATTGCTCCCTAGTGGAGTTTCCATTTTGTTACAGGGAAAACTAGTGTCTTTTCGATTTTCTAGTCCCACTAAGACGGGTAGCTATCTTAGAAACAAACGATCAAAGAAAATTGTGATTTCCTTTACATATGATAGATAAGAGAGAAGCAAAGGGGACCAACCTGGATCTTCCACTTGGCTCCTTGCTTGTTTCCTCTCTCCCTTGATAGAGCTTGCCACTCCTCTCCTACTTGTCCTGCTTCAGAGAATACCTGTAGAGGAAAAGCAACAAAACACCATCAAAGCATCTCGATCTATAGTATCATAAACAATGCAGAATCAGAAATACATTGACCAACAATTGCATTCACAAATAACAAGATTCACAAATACATTATTATATGGAGGAAAACTCAAGTAACTTTATTAATAGTAGAAGAGAGGATTACAACCCAGCTGTTTGATCTAGCATCATCCCCCCAGCATCAAAGCCCTCTTCACCTCATGAAAAGCAAGATCACCCAACAATACAATGTCTCTTCTCAAAGAGAAACCAACAACACTTCTTTACAAATTACAAAATTTCAGCCTCTAGATCTCTCAGATGAGGGATCCATTTATAGATATTTATAGAGGTGTGAGTCACGCCTCTGGGTTTTTTATTAGTGTCATTCCATTGATAGTTCTTGGTTCCACTTGGAGATTTCATTGATCTCTTATTCATCCCTGGGGGAATTCAGAGAGGCAAGTGTCATAGAGGAACTTTCTAGAAGATTCCATGAGTATCCACTTAGCACACTGTCTCTTCCATTTGTCTACTCTCACTCATCACACCCTACAGAAGGCTCTTTTAGTATGCATTGCACCTCGCTAGTGTAGCAGCCAGTATGCATCGCACATTGACCATGGGGCAGTCAGTATGGTCTAGTTTTGGCCAGTTCTGAGTGGTTTTTCAAGTGGAACTTCTGGGAAATGATGTAATCAGTTGACCATGATCCTTTAGGGTATGAAACAACACTTTTAGGGGTTAAAAATCCCTTAGTTTATCAACATATATGATTGAGGTTGCAGTGCCCAAATATGTCTATAATAAAGGGGCAACAGGACACTTATAAGGAGGGGAAGAAGCCACAAAAAGGGGTAAAGACAAAAATATGACAACCACAATGCATCAATAAAAAGATCCTAGCAACAAATCCAACATTGATGTCCATACAGAGGAGAAGTGCCAGAAGTTTTATCAAGAGCTAAGCCCAAAGAACAAGAAGAAAGATAACAATAAGAAGAATTTCATGGCCACGGATTTGAGCAACCAAGTTGAAAGCATCTCAGACATGGTGTTGGGAACGGGTCCCTTAGGGTCAATTTTGGGGTTAAGAGCCCAAGTTTTTGGACTAAAGGCCCAAGTTTTATATAAAGAATGTAAAGTCTCTGCATTTTGTGGTCGTGGCATGCGAATATGTAAATAGTAAAAAAGGGTTTCCACCCTTAGTTTAGATAGATTATGTCACCTTGATGAGATCCCCACTTGGTCTGTGGGCCATGGGAATGTATAAAAAGGGAGTCTTAGAAGAGTCTAAGGAAGTTTTTAGTAGATTTCTACGAAATATTTTGGGCAATTAAGAGCTAAGAGTGATGAGTCTTAGTGTAGGAAGAGGCTCTCCAGTTGAGTCTGTAGAGGCCTAGGGTAGAGATCTGCACCTGAGTGTGTAGAACCCTACAGTTGTGTGTGCAATGAAGTTAGAGTCTGTGCTAGAGATCTAGACCATCAATAAAGAGAATTATTTTGGACAAATCTATGTATGAGCTATTTTACTTCTGTTATGAATGTTTGGGATTATGTTATGTTGAGTACCAGATTTATGATATAATGATATATTGATGCATGATTCTATGTATTTTACTTTTTCATGTGAACACAAGTAAGAATATCTATTTACACGAATATAATCATAATGCCTGTTGAAGATTAACCACTACTTAAGCTAATAAGTGTTATAGCACCATTTACCACCCTTGGTATTTGTGATGCTTCGTTTATGGCCTAGAGCAACCCCTCCTTCCAGACTTGGTCCAAATATTTTAAAAACACTATTTTATTCCCTGTATGCTACTTTTCCCTGAGATAAAATCATCTACACGCAGGTTAGTCAATACCCAACCGGTTTATATGTGTTAAAACACTTTAAAAAATTAAATTTCCTTAATTTTGGGCTGATTTCATGGGTTTTACCTGTTGATTACCTCCTAGTGCCCGTGGCCCAACTGTTTCCCAACTAGAAAACTAATTGGGAGAAGTATAAATAGATTTCTAGGGGAAGGCCTTAAGGAGGAGAAGAGATATAGTTATTATACTGAGATTATGCCTGACTGAGTCTGAAGTATACCTGTGCTTCATGCACTTCCCAAAGTTTCAGGAAACCCTTGTTTCCTTGATTGTTGATATTCTCCCTCTTGCTTGAGATATCATGGTATTGGTTATGGAAGGAGGTTGTTGAAGACTAGGACTGGATAGATCTAGAGGATGGTTCTGCTTGGAGCCAGAAGAAGAAGACTCAGGTGAATTCTCTCCATGTTAGTTATAGCTTTCTACAATAAAAAGAAGCGTTGTCTTATTTCCGAGATTAACTGTGTTTATGCATCAGATAGTGTTGTAATTCATATATGAATGTTATTTTGATGTATAACTAATCATTTTCTTATATAATACAAAGTTAGTTTCATTAAAATGCTTTATCTATATGCTGCTATGTATGTTCGAATTGGATGATTTGCAGGTTCGAAGATCATTAGGAATTGCAAAGGGTCTGAACCCTGTTGGATCTACCCAAATGAAGGACATCTAGGTATGGTCGCTCTCACATAGTTTGTTTATATAAGTATGTTTCCTGAGTTGTATGAGTGTTTCTTACTGTAGTTTTCTCTTGCTCTGTTGGGGTTCCAACCCAAAGCCCTAAGGTACTTATTCCCATAATAGAATTAGTGACTCCACTGGGTATAACAATCTTGTTATTCCTAGTTTGGGTTGTCCAGTGTCATTCAGGGCTCGGTTTTTGGTTTGCTTGCTATTACAATATTATTTGGTCTAGTAGAGTCTCAGGCCTTGAGCCTGATCATTTTGATCTGGCTTTGTTTTTTATTTTTCTTATAAAGATTTGTATATGCACTTTACTCTATTTATAGTAGTGTACACACGCTTGTTTCTATGACGTGAACCCACGTATACACGAGTTTCCTTTATCAGAAGTGCATGTACACACCTCTGTGCTTAAACACAGTCGCACATACTGTTTTTTGCATTGTTTTTTCAAATCTCTCTACCCATAAAGATTTGTTGCTTGGTCTATTTAGTCTCTGAGTGGTCAATTTCTGTCTGAAGAATTTCATTATTCTGTGAGCTTACTATTTTAAAGTCTCTTCCGATTTGAAAAGATTTGGCCTAGCTTTGCTTTAGAGTGAGTTTGTGATTGGTGTTTTGGCACACAAGACTTCGTACAGAGGTTCTTGATTGTTCTGGTCCTCCAGAACAATAGATTGTTTTCAATCTTAGTGCCAAGCTCGCTTGGTGGTCTACTTGCTTTGCTTTTCGTCATTCTGTGGCCTTATAGCTTTTCTTACTTTTTGGAAGTTTTTTGTTTTGACGAATTTGAAAGTATTTCTTTCCTAACTTCTTGATCAATTTGTCAAGCTCTTTGTTGCTATTTGGTTCGTTTAGTATAAGTAGAAGCCTTTTTGTTCAACTTTACATTCGTTTTCGAATTTGTAACTGGAAAAGACTCCTTCTGCTCTTTTTTTAGTCTTTGAGTTTCAGTGGCATTTAGAGTGCTTTCAAAAGGTTGTTTTGATTATTTCTTGAAAAAGAAAAGATCTTAAAAAACATTGTTTTTGTTTTCTTTTTCCAAGTTCGATTTTGGTTTCTTTTGATTTGTGAAAGTGAATTGTGATCTTTTGGGATTTTCCCTTCTTGTTTGGAGAGAATTTTGTATTCAAAATTTGTATTCTTTTCAGCACTTAAGTTGGCTTATTAATAGTTATAAACAATTGCTTTCATTATTTTTTAGAGTAATTTAGGATCTTGCATCTTCATTACACCTTGCATTAGGGTAGTTTCGCATTGTTAAAGCATAAATAGTATTTTTAGTTTTTGTATGTGTGGAGTGTGTCTTAAAAAAAGAAAATAATAAGATTTTTGCTTTATAGAAGTTTCAGAGAACCCACATAGAAATCTATTTTCATCGAAGAATAAACGATTGCATTCATGTAGTTATTTTTTCATTGATTTATTTTGCATCACACAAACAACATTGGTTTCATTTCCATCTAAACCCTTGACATAAAAGAACAACCATTAAAATCAAGTGCTTAGTTAAAATAAACTAGAACTTTTGTATTGTCATCAAAATACACCAACAAGTTTAGGTTTATTAGGGCCTTGGATTATATGAGAGGAGAGTTAACTCTCCAAGGCCACTCTAAATTACAAAACATAGAAGTTTGATTAAAGAGCGAAATCCAATAGTGTTAGGGATACCGAGAAAGCTCCATGACTGGGAGTAAAGCAAGAGGGTTCGTGAAGATAAGGACGAGAGATAACCCCTCTCTTACTTGTCGGATCCTACCTCATGACTGTTCTACCCAATTCTGAAATGAGTTGGTGACCATAGTTTCCTATCCTAGGAATCACACAGGTGGCTGCAGAGGGGAATCTTGTGGCACCTGAGGTTGATGTTGTATCACGTTCTGCAGTACTTCTGGAGGGCACCCTTGTGAAGCTTGGGGGCTTGCATCGGCAAAGGCTATTGTCTAGAGGTCAGTGTAACTACCTCCGATACCTTCACTAGTAGGCCTGGGGCGTAATTACCCGAGTCTATGTTTGGAAAGCCTTATTAACTTTCTTGTATTTTTGTGTCTAGTCCTAATCACCCGAAGTGGAAATACTTGGAAGTTGTTTGATTTTTGATATATTTAGGGACATTTTAGTGAGTGTTTCATGCTCCTAGTCAGCCTAGCTTTATAATTTTATTGTGTCTTTAAGTATATTTATTTAAATAATTCAAAGTGGTTAACCGACCATCTCAACAGTCTCAGAGACTTCATGGGCTTTCACCTACGAGTCCGGAGCCTTCTCCTAGAAGGTGTAGGAGTGATTCTGCCAGTGGTTCCCAACCAGTAGTAGCAGGCGCATCGGAGGTTGATCCTCTGCTTGGGGGCATTAGTTCACAAGATAGACCTGGTACCAATACAGAGTTAGAGAGGAACACACTAGTTATTTCTCGAGTACTCTTTCAGTTGGAAGATAGTATTGAAGTAGAAGAGCTTTTAGAGTCGGTTGCAGCTCCGAATTCTCCTCTCCCTCGTGATCATCCAAACGTTTTGTTATACATTGGAACTCAGACTCACAGGCCTTCGAACCTAGGTCCACATACATATATCCCTTCAATGACCACTGCTGGTAGCATGGCATCCATGACGAGTGTTGCGATGATTCAAACTCCCATATCTATACAAGGAGGAGAAACTATTTCCATCCCTTCTAACACTCCCAACACTACTATATTTGGATATACTTCCATTCCATCGACAAGTGGAAGTTCTCAAGCTGCCGCATCTAGTTCTGGATTCTTCCCTTTTGGAATACCATCTCAAGGTATTCCTTCAATTTCTTTAAATATACCATCAACCGCCTCTACATCCATGATGAGTGGATCAGCTTATTTTTAGGGTTTCCTATTTGGAAGTGGTCATATACTACATTCCAATCCGACAATAGGGTCAATGCCTTTACCTTTTACAAGTCAAGGTAGTAACCCCTTCCAGAGTTGGACAAACCCTGTCGTTAGTGGGATAGGAGTTGGGAATCAATTTTTTGACCAACAAGGAAATATGTCATATTCTTCGGTTAATTCATGTCAAAGCTTTTCACCCTTTGCTAACGTATGGAACCCTTATCAGGGGTTGTCAGCTCCATTCAATACTTAGTTAGGGGGTAACTTTACTGGTTACGGAGGATTTTTGGCTGGAGTTGATCAAACTCCGAATTTTGTTGGTCCACAAGGATCACCTTTTGGTTTAGTAGGCTCTACAAGTTACTTCGGGCAACCTAGTGCCTATCAAAATCTAGGTCATTCTTTTCAGACCTTCGGGAAGCCCGCCCATTCTGGATGGAATTCCCAATGTCCTCCATGACTTCCTTTTCTGGCCACGCTTAATTTGTCAGACTTAACTAAATTGATGAATGATCCAATTAGGTACAATCTAGCTTGGCCTCTGGTCCCAACCAAACTTCCATTAGATATTCCAAAGTTCAAAGGGAAGAGTGGTGAAGCCCCAGGAGACCATTGTTGGCATTATGATGCATATGTTGTACTTGATGGCAACACTCTCATAGAAGATCATCTCACTTATATACATTCAGATGAATCTACAGAAGAGATATCAGATGTGACATATTACAGGATAGCTCAAAGGAATCAAATGGCAAGCTCTTTGTAAGCAGAGGTTCAAATATTGTTGAAATTATGAAGGACGCAGGTACACCTTACAGAAAGTGCGTCCCCGCAGGTAATCCATGCAGAACCCGCGTCCAGAGACGCAGGCCAGCCGTTTAGGGGGTGCGTCCACCCAGTGCACACATATCAAGGCAGAGGAAAGCACGTGGGGGTTTCTTGTGTGGTATCTAGCCGACGGTTTTGCGTTTCTATGGTGTCGGCTCGTGGTATTGTTCCATGTTTTGGGGAGAATCTTGCCTATATAAAGCAAAGGAGTTCATTTGGATTATGTACCATCTTCGTTGAATATCTTTTGGTGAGATCTAGTCCAGATCTATGAAGGCGAATCTTCTAATGGACTATGATCGCTATGGCGCACGATCAGATCTGTAGATCTGACTGTTTGGGTTAGTCTTGAAGTCTTAATATCTTTCATATCTAAAGAGACGCAGGTGCAGTAAGGGTTCAGGTGCGTCCGGGACGCAGGAGCGAACCGGTTCAGGTGCGCCGGACGCAGGCGCAGAAGGGTTCAGGTGCGCCGAGACGCAGGCAGTTCAAAAGACTCAGAGCGAGGGACGCAGGCTATCTGTTGAGCAGAGTGCGTCCGGGACGCGGGCTAGCAGTTGAACAGGGTGCGTCCAGGGACTCAGGCTAGCAGTTGAGAAGGGTGAGTCCGGACTCAGGCTAGCAGTTGAGCAGTGTGCTTCCTTCTCTTAAAATCTTTGTTTATCATTGTTGCATCCTTGGTTTGGTCCTATTATTGTTGATCTAGTTACTACAGTTGATTGGGTGTTTCAGAAGGTTGTTTGAGCTTCAATGTTGTTGTTGGGTCCAGTATGAAAATTGGATGAAATGTGGCCTTTCAAGATTATGAGTTGTGCCTCAATGTATCCAGTATGAAAATTGATGAAACGTGGTACTTAGAGGGAGAAGATTGTAGGCCGGCGCCTACGTACTAGTATCTAAGCTAGTACAAGAGCTAAAAGAAATCTTTGGAGCATTGTAGCAGGTAGTAGCCTGCGTTCTAGTAAATGGATCGGCTAGTACAAGAGCAAAGGGGGTTGTAGCTCCCGTACTGGTATAAGGCTGCACCAGTACAAATATTGTAAAAGAATTTTCTTATTAAGAAGAAGATTGAGATGACTTGCAGCAGGTGGTTTTCTCCCGCATTGGGTTTCCACCTTATATCATTGTGTTCATATGTGTGCCTTATGTGTGATGATCTACTTTATGTTACTGCATCTGTTAACTGATAATATGGTTGATAATGTCCTAATGCACTCATTGAAGATCGATTAACTTAATCTTAAGAAGTTGTGGAAGTAGCATATATGAATCTGATTATGGAATTGAAAAAGTTTTATTAATGTGATAATACTGATTCACCCCCCCCTCTCAGTATTATCTCCAACAATTGGTATCAGAGCAGGTCCTTTAGAAAAGCTTGATCAATTGAAGGAGATCCGTGGAACAATGGGAAAGAAGCTTAAGAAGAAAGCTCATAAGAAAAAGAAGTCATCTCAGAAGAACTATGATAGTGGAAGAATCGATTGGGGATTAGGCATAAGAAGCTCTTCAGATTCAGAATCAGATTCAGAATCAGTATCAGGTATGAATGTGTTATCCTCTGATGTTCCAGCTATATTTCCTTGTGAAATAGATGAAAGTGATAGCGAAACTATTGAATTTGCTCTTATGGGTGAACAAGAAAGATATCAAATAGAGGCAGAATTTAAAAAGCTGACAGACAAAATTAGAGATCAACAAGATCTATTGAACAAAAGGGAATGTGATTTCAAAGAAGAAGCTACCAAACTAAGGGCCCAACTAGAAGAAGGAAACAAGGTAAGAAAGCTACTCAAGGACAAGGAAGACCAATGTCAAAAATTGCAGCATGAAGTGACATCATTAAGAAAAGAAGTCAACGAAAGAAGCACAACCATCAAGAAACTCAAAGATAGATCCAGCTACTATGAAAATCTTGAAGCTACAATCCTCTCACTAAAAGGAGATCTTGAAGAATCAAAGAAGCAGAATACAGATCTACTCCAAGCTATTGCAAAACAAGAAAACGAAGTCACCAGCTTAAAATCTCAACTAGAATGTGCCTTCCGAGTTCGTCAAATGCAGCAGGATCTGTATGAAGAACAAGAAAAAGAGATTCTCAAACTAAGGGAACAAATGAAAGCTGAAGAAGTTTTGAAAAAGAAATCTCTTGAAAAGGAAGAACAGCTTCAGATTGAGGTAGATATCTTGAAAGGTAAACTAGAGGAAAGGGATAAGCTTTTACGATTTCAAGATAGCTCTAAAGTACTGGATGATATTCTTAGTAGTCAAAGGTCCCCTGCTATAAAGACTGGTCTTGGTTTCCATGAATCTGTTGAAGGTGAATCTAGTTCACAAGGTGAGGCAAGAAATTCTAAAGAGAAATCTAAAGTGATCAATGAAGGAATGAAAGATCAATCTCATCATCAACCAAGGAAAGAGATTCCTCAAAGAAAATTCTTTACCTCTTCTATGAATAATGTTGAATGTTATGTATGTCATAACCTTGGACATGTTGCAGCTAGATGTAGAAGAAGAAGGGCTCAAGATCATTATGCAGAAAGATCATCACATTCAAGGTATTTTTATGGATATTGCTTTGCTTGCAATACGTTTGGTCACAAAGCTGCTGATTGTTACAGGAGGAATATGAAACATGTGAGATGTTATGCATGTAACAAGCCTGGACATATAGCTAAGGAATGTAGGAACAAAGTGTGGGCACAATATCAAAAGGAGAAAATGTCATCATCACGCTTGAAGATATGGAGGAAAAAGGAAGTACAGTCAGAAAAGGAGGGCACAGCACAAGTTACAGACATACCAGAATCAGAGGGAGCTGAAAGTACAAGACGCAGTGTAGTAACAGGAGACCTGCGTGGGGACGCAGGGCAGATTAAGCTCAAATGCGTCCAGGACGCAGTTCAGTAACTGGAGATCTGCGTGGGGACGCAGAGCGACTGAGGATCAGGTGCGTCCCTGCAGCAAAAGGACGCGGCGCGATAGTGTTTTTGGGTGCGTCCCTGCAGCAACAGGACGCAGCGCAGCAGAAGATGAAGTGCGTACCTGTCTCAAAGCATTTATTGGCTTATTCTTCTTGATATGCATGATCAGATTTATGGTTGATTCTTTAATGATGCTTGCATGGAGTCTTTATTTTCCTTGGCACATACATAGATGAGGTTGGCTGATTTCATGGATGATTATTCAAAGTCGCATTGTTGAAGACATGACGATGATGAGTCACTCATATGCAGCTGTTGACATGTGCATGATGCATGATTTCTTTCTTGGCACAAATGGATGAGGATTGTTGGCTAGATACAGGGATGATTATTCATACATATGTTGATTGATGTTGATACTCTCATTTGATGACTCTTGATTCATGTAGATCTGGATGGTTGTGAGTTGATGTTGACAGATACTATGGAGCAGATTATACAGTGTTGTTGATGATGTTTGCCATTTGAAAGGTCATAGCAAAACTCATGTTGTAATGGTCTATTGTAGTCATCTCTTCAGGTCATGTAACGGCCTTTGTCCCCCCCACTATGCATGGGATGAAGATGTAATGTATTTGGTTTTCATATTTCTGATGTATTCCCACTTGGTTGGATGGATGATCCTTATTGTGATGGGTGATGGATGTATGTATTGAGTCTTTTGGTGATAGGAAGGTCATTTATGATATATAGAGTCATGTTCTTCTTGTAGAACATCTTTTTGCAGACCTTGCTTATAGTCAGGGGGAGTTTGAGCATGAACAAGCACTATACAGCAGAGCAGACATCTCAGCTTGTTCTCAGAAAGACCATTATCAGATTGGAGCACCATGACATATACAAAGGGGGAGTTCATTCAGAGACTTCAGCAGATCTGGCTCATAGTCAAAGGGAGCATGTTCTTAGGGGGAGCATACCCCTTTGCCCTTGATGTCAAAGGGGGAGAGTGATTCGGTGTTGTTGCCATCAAGTCCAAAGGGGGAGATTGTTGGCATTATGATGCATATGTTGTACTTGATGGCAACACTCTCATAGAAGATCATCTCACTTATATACATTCAGATGAATCTACAGAAGAGATATCAGATGTGACATATTACAGGATAGCTCAAAAGGAATCAAATGGCAAGCTCTTTGTAAGCAGAGGTTCAAATATTGTTGAAATTATGAAGGACGCAGGTACACCTTATAGAAAGTGCGTCCCCGCAGGTAATCCATGCAGAACCCGTGTCCAGAGACGCAGGCCAGCCGTTTAGGGGGTGCGTCCACCCAGTGCACACATATCAAGGCAGAGGAAAGCACGTGGGGGTTTCTTGTGTGGTATCTAGCCGACGGTTTTGCGTTTCTATGGTGTCGGCTCGTGGTATTGTTCCATGTTTTGGGGAGAAGCTTGCCTATATAAAGCAAAGGAGTTCATTTGGATTATGTACCATCTTCGTTGAATATCTTTTGGTGAGATCTAGTCCAGATCTATGAAGGCGAATCTTCTAATGGACTATGATCGCTATGGCGCACGATCAGATCTGTAGATCTGACTGTTTGGGTTAGTCTTGAAGTCTTAATATCTTTCATATCTAAAGAGACGCAGGTGCAGTAAGGGTTCAGGTGCGTCCGGGACGCAGGAGCGAACCGGTTCAGGTGCGCCGGACGCAGGCGCAGAAGGGTTCAGGTGCGCCGAGACGCAGGCAGTTCAAAAGACTCAGAGCGAGGGACGCAGGCTATCTGTTGAGCAGAGTGCGTCCGGGACGCGGGCTAGCAGTTGAACAGGGTGCGTCTAGGGACTCAGGCTAGCAGTTGAGCAGGGTGAGTCCGGACTCAGGCTAGCAGTTGAGCAGTGTGCTTCCTTCTCTTAAAATCTTTGTTTATCATTGTTGCATCCTTGGTTTGGTCCTATTATTGTTGATCTAGTTACTACAGTTGATTGGGTGTTTCAGAAGGTTGTTTGAGCTTCAATGTTGTTGTTGGGTCCAGTATGAAAATTGGATGAAATGTGGCCTTTCAAGATTATGAGTTGTGCCTCAATGTATCCAGTATGAAAATTGATGAAACGTGGTACTTAGAGGGAGAAGATTGTAGGCCGGCGCCTACGTACTAGTATCTAAGCTAGTACAAGAGCTAAAAGAAATCTTTGGAGCATTGTAGCAGGTAGTAGCCTGCGTTCTAGTAAATGGATCGGCTAGTACAAGAGCAAAGGGGGTTGTAGCTCCCGTACTGGTATAAGGCTGCACCAGTACAAATATTGTAAAAGAATTTTCTTATTAAGAAGAAGATTGAGATGACTTGCAGCAGGTGGTTTTCTCCCGCATTGGGTTTCCACCTTATATCATTGTGTTCATATGTGTGCCTTATGTGTGATGATCTACTTTATGTTACTGCATCTGTTAACTGATAATATGGTTGATAATGTCCTAATGCACTCATTGAAGATCGATTAACTTAATCTTAAGAAGTTGTGGAAGTAGCATATATGAATCTGATTATGGAATTGAAAAAGTTTTATTAATGTGATAATACTGATTCACCCCCCCCTCTCAGTATTATCTCCAACAGTTGGTATCAGAGCAGGTCCTTCAGAAAAGCTTGATCGCTTGAAGGAGATCCGTGGAACAATGGGAAAGAAGCTTAAGAAGAAAGCTCATAAGAAAAAGAAGTCATCTCAGAAGAACTATGATAGTGGAAGAATCGATTGGGGATTAGGCATAAGAAGCTCTTCAGATTCAGAATCAGATTCAGAATCAGTATCAGGTATGAATGTGTTATCCTCTGATGTTCCAGCTATATTTCCTTGTGAAAGAGATGAAAGTGATAGCGAAACTATTGAATTTGCTCTTATGGGTGAACAAGAAAGATATCAAATAGAGGCAGAATTTAAAAAGCTGACAGACAAAATTAGAGATCAACAAGATCTATTGAACAAAAGGGAATGTGATTTCAAAGAAGAAGCTACCAAACTAAGGGCCCAACTAGAAGAAGGAAACAAGGTAAGAAAGCTACTCAAGGACAAGGAAGACCAATGTCAAAAATTGCAGCATGAAGTGACATCATTAAGAAAAGAAGTCAACGAAAGAAGCACAACCATCAAGAAACTCAAAGATAGATCCAGCTACTATGAAAATCTTGAAGCTACAATCCTCTCACTAAAAGGAGATCTTGAAGAATCAAAGAAGCAGAATACAGATCTACTCCAAGCTATTGCAAAACAAGAAAACGAAGTCACCAGCTTAAAATCTCAACTAGAATGTGCCTTCCGAGTTCGTCAAATGCAGCAGGATCTGTATGAAGAACAAGAAAAAGAGATTCTCAAACTAAGGGAACAAATGAAAGCTGAAGAAGTTTTGAAAAAGAAATCTCTTGAAAAGGAAGAACAGCTTCAGATTGAGGTAGATATCTTGAAAGGTAAACTAGAGGAAAAGGATAAGCTTTTACGATTTCAAGATAGCTCTAAAGTACTGGATGATATTCTTAGTAGTCAAAGGTCCCCTGCTATAAAGACTGGTCTTGGTTTCCATGAATCTGTTGAAGGTGAATCTAGTTCACAAGGTGAGGCAAGAAATTATAAAGAGAAATCTAAAGTGATCAATGAAGGAATGAAAGATCAATCTCATCATCAACCAAGGAAAGAGATTCCTCAAAGAAAATTCTTTACCTCTTCTATGAATAATGTTGAATGTTATGTATGTCATAACCTTGGACATGTTGCAGCTAGATGTAGAAGAAGAAGGGCTCAAGATCATTATGCAGAAAGATCATCACATTCAAGGTATTTTTATGGATATTGCTTTGCTTGCAATACGTTTGGTCACAAAGCTACTGATTGTTACAGGAGGAATATGAAACATGTGAGATGTTATGCATGTAACAAGCCTGGACATATAGCTAAGGAATGTAGGAACAAAGTGTGGGCACAATATCAAAAGGAGAAAATGTCATCATCACGCTTGAAGATATGGAGGAAAAAGGAAGTACAGTCAGAAAAGGAGGGCACAGCACAAGTTACAGACATACCAGAATCAGAGGGAGCTGAAAGTACAAGACGCAGTGTACTAACAGGAGACCTGCGTGGGGACGCAGGGCAGATTAAGCTCAAATGCGTCCAGGACGCAGTTCAGTAACTGGAGATCTGCGTGGGGACGCAGAGCGACTGAGGATCAGGTGCGTCCCTGCAGCAAAAGGACGCGGCGCGATAGTGTTTTTGGGTGCGTCCCTGCAGCAACAGGACGCAGCGCAGCAGAAGATGAAGTGCGTACCTGTCTCAAAGCATTTATTGGCTTATTCTTCTTGATATGCATGATCAGATTTATGGTTGATTCTCTAATGATGCTTGCATGGAGTCTTTATTTTCCTTGGCACATACATAGATGAGGTTGGCTGATTTCATGGATGATTATTCAAAGTCGCATTGTTGAAGACATGACGATGATGAGTCACTCATATGCAGCTGTTGACATGTGCATGATGCATGATTTCTTTCTTGGCACAAATGGATGAGGATTGTTGGCTAGATACAGGGATGATTATTCATACATATGTTGATTGATGTTGATACTCTCATTTGATGACTCTTGATTCATGTAGATCTGGATGGTTGTGAGTTGATGTTGACAGATACTATGGAGCAGATTATACAGTGTTGTTGATGATGTTTGCCATTTGAAAGGTCATAGCAAAACTCATGTTGTAATGGTCTATTGTAGTCATCTCTTCAGGTCATGTAACGGCCTTTGTCCCCCCCACTATGCATGGGATGAAGATGTAATGTATTTGGTTTTCATATTTCTGATGTATTCCCACTTGGTTGGATGGATGATCCTTATTGTGATGGGTGATGGATGTATGTATTGAGTCTTTTGGTGATAGGAAGGTCATTTATGATATATAGAGTCATGTTCTTCTTGTAGAACATCTTTTTGCAGACCTTGCTTATAGTCAGGGGGAGTTTGAGCATGAACAAGCACTATACAGCAGAGCAGACATCTCAGCTTGTTCTCAGAAAGACCATTATCAGATTGGAGCACCATGACATATACAAAGGGGGAGTTCATTCAGAGACTTCAGCAGATCTGGCTCATAGTCAAAGGGAGCATGTTCTTAGGGGGAGCATACCCCTTTGCCCTTGATGTCAAAGGGGGAGAGTGATTCGGTGTTGTTGCCATCAAGTCCAAAGGGGGAGATTGTTGGCATTATGATGCATATGTTGTACTTGATGGCAACACTCTCATAGAAGATCATCTCACTTATATACATTCAGATGAATCTACAGAAGAGATATCAGATGTGACATATTACAGGATAGCTCAAAGGAATCAAATGGCAAGCTCTTTGTAAGCAGAGGTTCAAATATTGTTGAAATTATGAAGGACGCAGGTACACCTTACAGAAAGTGCGTCCCCGCAGGTAATCCATGCAGAACCCGCGTCCAGAGACGCAGGCCAGCCGTTTAGGGGGTGCGTCCACCCAGTGCACACATATCAAGGCAGAGGAAAGCACGTGGGGGTTTCTTGTGTGGTATCTAGCCGACGGTTTTGCGTTTCTATGGTGTCGGCTCGTGGTATTGTTCCATGTTTTGGGGAGAAGCTTGCCTATATAAAGCAAAGGAGTTCATTTGGATTATGTACCATCTTTGTTGAATATCTTTTGGTGAGATCTAGTCCAGATCTATGAAGGCGAATCTTCTAATGGACTATGATCGCTATGGCGCACGATCAGATCTGTAGATCTGACTGTTTGGGTTAGTCTTGAAGTCTTAATATCTTTCATATCTAAAGAGACGCAGGTGCAGTAAGGGTTCAGGTGCGTCCGGGACGCAGGAGCGAACCGGTTCAGGTGCGCCGGACGCAGGCGCAGAAGGGTTCAGGTGCGCCGAGACGCAGGCAGTTCAAAAGACTCAGAGCGAGGGACGCAGGCTATCTGTTGAGCAGAGTGCGTCCGGGACGCGGGCTAGCAGTTGAACAGGGTGCGTCCAGGGACTCAGGCTAGCAGTTGAGCAGGGTGAGTCCGGACTCAGGCTAGCAGTTGAGCAGTGTGCTTCCTTCTCTTAAAATCTTTGTTTATCATTGTTGCATCCTTGGTTTGGTCCTATTATTGTTGATCTAGTTACTACAGTTGATTGGGTGTTTCAGAAGGTTGTTTGAGCTTCAATGTTGTTGTTGGGTCCAGTATGAAAATTGGATGAAATGTGGCCTTTCAAGATTATGAGTTGTGCCTCAATGTATCCAGTATGAAAATTGATGAAACGTGGTACTTAGAGGGAGAAGATTGTAGGCCGGCGCCTACGTACTAGTATCTAAGCTAGTACAAGAGCTAAAAGAAATCTTTGGAGCATTGTAGCAGGTAGTAGCCTGCGTTCTAGTAAATGGATCGGCTAGTACAAGAGCAAAGGGGGTTGTAGCTCCCGTACTGGTATAAGGCTGCACCAGTACAAATATTGTAAAAGAATTTTCTTATTAAGAAGAAGATTGAGATGACTTGCAGCAGGTGGTTTTCTCCCGCATTGGGTTTCCACCTTATATCATTGTGTTCATATGTGTGCCTTATGTGTGATGATCTACTTTATGTTACTGCATCTGTTAACTGATAATATGGTTGATAATGTCCTAATGCACTCATTGAAGATCGATTAACTTAATCTTAAGAAGTTGTGGAAGTAGCATATATGAATCTGATTATGGAATTGAAAAAGTTTTATTAATGTGATAATACTGATTCACCCCCCCCTCTCAGTATTATCTCCAACAATTGGTATCAGAGCAGGTCCTTCAGAAAAGCTTGATCGCTTGAAGGAGATCCGTGGAACAATGGGAAAGAAGCTTAAGAAGAAAGCTCATAAGAAAAAGAAGTCATCTCAGAAGAACTATGATAGTGGAAGAATCGATTGGGGATTAGGCATAAGAAGCTCTTCAGATTCAGAATCAGATTCAGAATCAGTATCAGGTATGAATGTGTTATCCTCTGATGTTCCAGCTATATTTCCTTGTGAAAGAGATGAAAGTGATAGCGAAACTATTGAATTTGCTCTTATGGGTGAACAAGAAAGATATCAAATAGAGGCAGAATTTAAAAAGCTGACAGACAAAATTAGAGATCAACAAGATCTATTGAACAAAAGGGAATGTGATTTCAAAGAAGAAGCTACCAAACTAAGGGCCCAACTAGAAGAAGGAAACAAGGTAAGAAAGCTACTCAAGGACAAGGAAGACCAATGTCAAAAATTGCAGCATGAAGTGACATCATTAAGAAAAGAAGTCAACGAAAGAAGCACAACCATCAAGAAACTCAAAGATAGATCCAGCTACTATGAAAATCTTGAAGCTACAATCCTCTCACTAAAAGGAGATCTTGAAGAATCAAAGAAGCAGAATACAGATCTACTCCAAGCTATTGCAAAACAAGAAAACGAAGTCACCAGCTTAAAATCTCAACTAGAATGTGCCTTCCGAGTTCGTCAAATGCAGCAGGATCTGTATGAAGAACAAGAAAAAGAGATTCTCAAACTAAGGGAACAAATGAAAGCTGAAGAAGTTTTGAAAAAGAAATCTCTTGAAAAGGAAGAACAGCTTCAGATTGAGGTAGATATCTTGAAAGGTAAACTAGAGGAAAAGGATAAGCTTTTACGATTTCAAGATAGCTCTAAAGTACTGGATGATATTCTTAGTAGTCAAAGGTCCCCTGCTATAAAGACTGGTCTTGGTTTCCATGAATCTGTTGAAGGTGAATCTAGTTCACAAGGTGAGGCAAGAAATTCTAAAGAGAAATCTAAAGTGATCAATGAAGGAATGAAAGATCAATCTCATCATCAACCAAGGAAAGAGATTCCTCAAAGAAAATTCTTTACCTCTTCTATGAATAATGTTGAATGTTATGTATGTCATAACCTTGGACATGTTGCAGCTAGATGTAGAAGAAGAAGGGCTCAAGATCATTATGCAGAAAGATCATCACATTCAAGGTATTTTTATGGATATTGCTTTGCTTGCAATACGTTTGGTCACAAAGCTGCTGATTGTTACAGGAGGAATATGAAACATGTGAGATGTTATGCATGTAACAAGCCTGGACATATAGCTAAGGAATGTAGGAACAAAGTGTGGGCACAATATCAAAAGGAGAAAATGTCATCATCACGCTTGAAGATATGGAGGAAAAAGGAAGTACAGTCAGAAAAGGAGGGCACAGCACAAGTTACAGACATACCAGAATCAGAGGGAGCTGAAAGTACAAGACGCAGTGTAGTAACAGGAGACCTGCGTGGGGACGCAGGGCAGATTAAGCTCAAATGCGTCCAGGACGCAGTTCAGTAACTGGAGATCTGCGTGGGGACGCAGAGCGACTGAGGATCAGGTGCGTCCCTGCAGCAAAAGGACGCGGCGCGATAGTGTTTTTGGGTGCGTCCCTGCAGCAACAGGACGCAGCGCAGCAGAAGATGAAGTGCGTACCTGTCTCAAAGCATTTATTGGCTTATTCTTCTTGATATGCATGATCAGATTTATGGTTGATTCTCTAATGATGCTTGCATGGAGTCTTTATTTTCCTTGGCACATACATAGATGAGGTTGGCTGATTTCATGGATGATTATTCAAAGTCGCATTGTTGAAGACATGACGATGATGAGTCACTCATATGCAGCTGTTGACATGTGCATGATGCATGATTTCTTTCTTGGCACAAATGGATGAGGATTGTTGGCTAGATACAGGGATGATTATTCATACATATGTTGATTGATGTTGATACTCTCATTTGATGACTCTTGATTCATGTAGATCTGGATGGTTGTGAGTTGATGTTGACAGATACTATGGAGCAGATTATACAGTGTTGTTGATGATGTTTGTCATTTGAAAGGTCATAGCAAAACTCATGTTGTAATGGTCTATTGTAGTCATCTCTTCAGGTCATGTAACGGCCTTTGTCCCCCCCACTATGCATGGGATGAAGATGTAATGTATTTGGTTTTCATATTTCTGATGTATTCCCACTTGGTTGGATGGATGATCCTTATTGTGATGGGTGATGGATGTATGTATTGAGTCTTTTGGTGATAGGAAGGTCATTTATGATATATAGAGTCATGTTCTTCTTGTAGAACATCTTTTTGCAGACCTTGCTTATAGTCAGGGGGAGTTTGAGCATGAACAAGCACTATACAGCAGAGCAGACATCTCAGCTTGTTCTCAGAAAGACCATTATCAGATTGGAGCACCATGACATATACAAAGGGGGAGTTCATTCAGAGACTTCAGCAGATCTGGCTCATAGTCAAAGGGAGCATGTTCTTAGGGGGAGCATACCCCTTTGCCCTTGATGTCAAAGGGGGAGAGTGATTCGGTGTTGTTGCCATCAAGTCCAAAGGGGGAGATTGTTGGCATTATGATGCATATGTTGTACTTGATGGCAACACTCTCATAGAAGATCATCTCACTTATATACATTCAGATGAATCTACAGAAGAGATATCAGATGTGACATATTACAGGATAGCTCAAAGGAATCAAATGGCAAGCTCTTTGTAAGCAGAGGTTCAAATATTGTTGAAATTATGAAGGACGCAGGTACACCTTACAGAAAGTGCGTCCCCGCAGGTAATCCATGCAGAACCCGCGTCCAGAGACGCAGGCCAGCCGTTTAGGGGGTGCGTCCACCCAGTGCACACATATCAAGGCAGAGGAAAGCACGTGGGGGTTTCTTGTGTGGTATCTAGCCGACGGTTTTGCGTTTCTATGGTGTCGGCTCGTGGTATTGTTCCATGTTTTGGGGAGAAGCTTGCCTATATAAAGCAAAGGAGTTCATTTGGATTATGTACCATCTTTGTTGAATATCTTTTGGTGAGATCTAGTCCAGATCTATGAAGGCGAATCTTCTAATGGACTATGATCGCTATGGCGCACGATCAGATCTGTAGATCTGACTGTTTGGGTTAGTCTTGAAGTCTTAATATCTTTCATATCTAAAGAGACGCAGGTGCAGTAAGGGTTCAGGTGCGTCCGGGACGCAGGAGCGAACCGGTTCAGGTGCGCCGGACGCAGGCGCAGAAGGGTTCAGGTGCGCCGAGACGCAGGCAGTTCAAAAGACTCAGAGCGAGGGACGCAGGCTAGCAGTTGAGCAGAGTGCGTCCGGGACGCGGGCTAGCAGTTGAACAGGGTGCGTCCAGGGACTCAGGCTAGCAGTTGAGCAGGGTGAGTCCGGACTCAGGCTAGCAGTTGAGCAGGGTGCTTCCTTCTCTTAAAATCTTTGTTTATCATTGTTGCATCCTGGGTTTGGTCCTATTATTGTTGATCTAGTTACTACAGTTGATTGGGTGTTTCAGAAGGTTGTTTGAGCTTCAATGTTGTTGTTGGGTCCAGTATGAAAATTGGATGAAATGTGGCCTTTCAAGATTATGAGTTGTGCCTCAATGTATCCAGTATGAAAATTGATGAAACGTGGTACTTAGAGGGAGAAGATTGTAGGCCGGCGCCTACGTACTAGTATCTAAGCTAGTACAAGAGCTAAAAGAAATCTTTGGAGCATTGTAGCAGGTAGTAGCCTGCGTACTAGTAAATGGATCGGCTAGTACAAGAGCAAAGGGGGTTGTAGCTCCCGTACTGGTATAAGGCTGCACCAGTACAAATATTGTAAAAGAATTTTCTTATTAAGAAGAAGATTGAGATGACTTGCAGCAGGTGGTTTTCTCCCGCATTGGGTTTCCACCTTATATCATTGTGTTCATATGTGTGCCTTATGTGTGATGATCTACTTTATGTTACTGCATCTGTTAACTGATAATATGGTTGATAATGTCCTAATGCACTCATTGAAGATCGATTAACTTAATCTTAAGAAGTTGTGGAAGTAGCATATATGAATCTGATTATGGAATTGAAAAAGTTTTATTAATGTGATAATACTGATTCACCCCCCCCTCTCAGTATTATTTCCAACAATTGGTATCAGAGCAGGTCCTTCAGAAAAGCTTGATCGCTTGAAGGAGATCCGTGGAACAATGGGAAAGAAGCTTAAGAAGAAAGCTCATAAGAAAAAGAAGTCATCTCAGAAGAACTATGATAGTGGAAGAATCGATTGGGGATTAGGCATAAGAAGCTCTTCAGATTCAGAATCAGATTCAGAATCAGTATCAGGTATGAATGTGTTATCCTCTGATGTTCCAGCTATATTTCCTTGTGAAAGAGATGAAAGTGATAGCGAAACTATTGAATTTGCTCTTATGGGTGAACAAGAAAGATATCAAATAGAGGCAGAATTTAAAAAGCTGACAGACAAAATTAGAGATCAACAAGATCTATTGAACAAAAGGGAATGTGATTTCAAAGAAGAAGCTACCAAACTAAGGGCCCAACTAGAAGAAGGAAACAAGGTAAGAAAGCTACTCAAGGACAAGGAAGACCAATGTCAAAAATTGCAGCATGAAGTGACATCATTAAGAAAAGAAGTCAACGAAAGAAGCACAACCATCAAGAAACTCAAAGATAGATCCAGCTACTATGAAAATCTTGAAGCTACAATCCTCTCACTAAAAGGAGATCTTGAAGAATCAAAGAAGCAGAATACAGATCTACTCCAAGCTATTGCAAAACAAGAAAACGAAGTCACCAGCTTAAAATCTCAACTAGAATGTGCCTTCCGAGTTCGTCAAATGCAGCAGGATCTGTATGAAGAACAAGAAAAAGAGATTCTCAAACTAAGGGAACAAATGAAAGCTGAAGAAGTTTTGAAAAAGAAATCTCTTGAAAAGGAAGAACAGCTTCAGATTGAGGTAGATATCTTGAAAGGTAAACTAGAGGAAAAGGATAAGCTTTTACGATTTCAAGATAGCTCTAAAGTACTGGATGATATTCTTAGTAGTCAAAGGTCCCCTGCTATAAAGACTGGTCTTGGTTTCCATGAATCTGTTGAAGGTGAATCTAGTTCACAAGGTGAGGCAAGAAATTCTAAAGAGAAATCTAAAGTGATCAATGAAGGAATGAAAGATCAATCTCATCATCAACCAAGGAAAGAGATTCCTCAAAGAAAATTCTTTACCTCTTCTATGAATAATGTTGAATGTTATGTATGTCATAACCTTGGACATGTTGCAGCTAGATGTAGAAGAAGAAGGGCTCAAGATCATTATGCAGAAAGATCATCACATTCAAGGTATTTTTATGGATATTGCTTTGCTTGCAATACGTTTGGTCACAAAGCTGCTGATTGTTACAGGAGGAATATGAAACATGTGAGATGTTATGCATGTAACAAGCCTGGACATATAGCTAAGGAATGTAGGAACAAAGTGTGGGCACAATATCAAAAGGAGAAAATGTCATCATCACGCTTGAAGATATGGAGGAAAAAGGAAGTACAGTCAGAAAAGGAGGGCACAGCACAAGTTACAGACATACCAGAATCAGAGGGAGCTGAAAGTACAAGACGCAGTGTAGTAACAGGAGACCTGCGTGGGGACGCAGGGCAGATTAAGCTCAAATGCGTCCAGGACGCAGTTCAGTAACTGGAGATCTGCGTGGGGACGCAGAGCGACTGAGGATCAGGTGCGTCCCTGCAGCAAAAGGACGCGGCGCGATAGTGTTTTTGGGTGCGTCCCTGCAGCAACAGGACGCAGCGCAGCAGAAGATGAAGTGCGTACCTGTCTCAAAGCATTTATTGGCTTATTCTTCTTGATATGCATGATCAGATTTATGGTTGATTCTCTAATGATGCTTGCATGGAGTCTTTATTTTCCTTGGCACATACATAGATGAGGTTGGCTGATTTCATGGATGATTATTCAAAGTCGCATTGTTGAAGACATGACGATGATGAGTCACTCATATGCAGCTGTTGACATGTGCATGATGCATGATTTCTTTCTTGGCACAAATGGATGAGGATTGTTGGCTAGATACAGGGATGATTATTCATACATATGTTGATTGATGTTGATACTCTCATTTGATGACTCTTGATTCATGTAGATCTGGATGGTTGTGAGTTGATGTTGACAGATACTATGGAGCAGATTATACAGTGTTGTTGATGATGTTTGTCATTTGAAAGGTCATAGCAAAACTCATGTTGTAATGGTCTATTGTAGTCATCTCTTCAGGTCATGTAACGGCCTTTGTCCCCCCCACTATGCATGGGATGAAGATGTAATGTATTTGGTTTTCATATTTCTGATGTATTCCCACTTGGTTGGATGGATGATCCTTATTGTGATGGGTGATGGATGTATGTATTGAGTCTTTTGGTGATAGGAAGGTCATTTATGATATATAGAGTCATGTTCTTCTTGTAGAACATCTTTTTGCAGACCTTGCTTATAGTCAGGGGGAGTTTGAGCATGAACAAGCACTATACAGCAGAGCAGACATCTCAGCTTGTTCTCAGAAAGACCATTATCAGATTGGAGCACCATGACATATACAAAGGGGGAGTTCATTCAGAGACTTCAGCAGATCTGGCTCATAGTCAAAGGGAGCATGTTCTTAGGGGGAGCATACCCCTTTGCCCTTGATGTCAAAGGGGGAGAGTGATTCGGTGTTGTTGCCATCAAGTCCAAAGGGGGAGATTGTTGGCATTATGATGCATATGTTGTACTTGATGGCAACACTCTCATAGAAGATCATCTCACTTATATACATTCAGATGAATCTACAGAAGAGATATCAGATGTGACATATTACAGGATAGCTCAAAGGAATCAAATGGCAAGCTCTTTGTAAGCAGAGGTTCAAATATTGTTGAAATTATGAAGGACGCAGGTACACCTTACAGAAAGTGCGTCCCCGCAGGTAATCCATGCAGAACCCGCGTCCAGAGACGCAGGCCAGCCGTTTAGGGGGTGCGTCCACCCAGTGCACACATATCAAGGCAGAGGAAAGCACGTGGGGGTTTCTTGTGTGGTATCTAGCCGACGGTTTTGCGTTTCTATGGTGTCGGCTCGTGGTATTGTTCCATGTTTTGGGGAGAAGCTTGCCTATATAAAGCAAAGGAGTTCATTTGGATTATGTACCATCTTTGTTGAATATCTTTTGGTGAGATCTAGTCCAGATCTATGAAGGCGAATCTTCTAATGGACTATGATCGCTATGGCGCACGATCAGATCTGTAGATCTGACTGTTTGGGTTAGTCTTGAAGTCTTAATATCTTTCATATCTAAAGAGACGCAGGTGCAGTAAGGGTTCAGGTGCGTCCGGGACGCAGGAGCGAACCGGTTCCGGTGCGCCGGACGCAGGCGCAGAAGGGTTCAGGTGCGCCGAGACGCAGGCAGTTCAAAAGACTCAGAGCGAGGGACGCAGGCTATCAGTTGAGCAGAGTGCGTCCGGGACGCGGGCTAGCAGTTGAACAGGGTGCGTCCAGGGACTCAGGCTATCAGTTGAGCAGAGTGAGTCCGGACTCAGGCTAGCAGTTGAGCAGGGTGCTTCCTTCTCTTAAAATCTTTGTTTATCATTGTTGCATCCTGGTTTTGGTCCTATTATTGTTGATCTAGTTACTACAGTTGATTGGGTGTATCAGAAGGTTGTTTGAGCTTCAATGTTGTTGTTGGGTCCAGTATGAAAATTGGATGAAATGTGGCCTTTCAAGATTATGAGTTGTGCCTCAATGTATCCAGTATGAAAATTGATGAAACGTGGTACTTAGAGGGAGAAGATTGTAGGCCGGCGCCTACGTACTAGTATCTAAGCTAGTACAAGAGCTAAAAGAAATCTTTGGAGCATTGTAGCAGGTAGTAGCCTGCGTACTAGTAAATGGATCGGCTAGTACAAGAGCAAAGGGGGTTGTAGCTCCCGTACTGGTATAAGGCTGCACCAGTACAAATATTGTAAAAGAATTTTCTTATTAAGAAGAAGATTGAGATGACTTGCAGCAGGTGGTTTTCTCCCGCATTGGGTTTCCACCTTATATCATTGTGTTCATATGTGTGCCTTATGTGTGATGATCTACTTTATGTTACTGCATCTGTTAACTGATAATATGGTTGATAATGTCCTAATGCACTCATTGAAGATCGATTAACTTAATCTTAAGAAGTTGTGGAAGTAGCATATATGAATCTGATTATGGAATTGAAAAAGTTTTATTAATGTGATAATACTGATTCACCCCCCCCTCTCAGTATTATCTCCAACAATTGGTATCAGAGCAGGTCCTTCAGAAAAGCTTGATCGCTTGAAGGAGATCCGTGGAACAATGGGAAAGAAGCTTAAGAAGAAAGCTCATAAGAAAAAGAAGTCATCTCAGAAGAACTATGATAGTGGAAGAATCGATTGGGGATTAGGCATAAGAAGCTCTTCAGATTCAGAATCAGATTCAGAATCAGTATCAGGTATGAATGTGTTATCCTCTGATGTTCCAGCTATATTTCCTTGTGAAAGAGATGAAAGTGATAGCGAAACTATTGAATTTGCTCTTATGGGTGAACAAGAAAGATATCAAATAGAGGCAGAATTTAAAAAGCTGACAGACAAAATTAGAGATCAACAAGATCTATTGAACAAAAGGGAATGTGATTTCAAAGAAGAAGCTACCAAACTAAGGGCCCAACTAGAAGAAGGAAACAAGGTAAGAAAGCTACTCAAGGACAAGGAAGACCAATGTCAAAAATTGCAGCATGAAGTGACATCATTAAGAAAAGAAGTCAACGAAAGAAGCACAACCATCAAGAAACTCAAAGATAGATCCAGCTACTATGAAAATCTTGAAGCTACAATCCTCTCACTAAAAGGAGATCTTGAAGAATCAAAGAAGCAGAATACAGATCTACTCCAAGCTATTGCAAAACAAGAAAACGAAGTCACCAGCTTAAAATCTCAACTAGAATGTGCCTTCCGAGTTCGTCAAATGCAGCAGGATCTGTATGAAGAACAAGAAAAAGAGATTCTCAAACTAAGGGAACAAATGAAAGCTGAAGAAGTTTTGAAAAAGAAATCTCTTGAAAAGGAAGAACAGCTTCAGATTGAGGTAGATATCTTGAAAGGTAAACTAGAGGAAAAGGATAAGCTTTTACGATTTCAAGATAGCTCTAAAGTACTGGATGATATTCTTAGTAGTCAAAGGTCCCCTGCTATAAAGACTGGTCTTGGTTTCCATGAATCTGTTGAAGGTGAATCTAGTTCACAAGGTGAGGCAAGAAATTCTAAAGAGAAATCTAAAGTGATCAATGAAGGAATGAAAGATCAATCTCATCATCAACCAAGGAAAGAGATTCCTCAAAGAAAATTCTTTACCTCTTCTATGAATAATGTTGAATGTTATGTATGTCATAACCTTGGACATGTTGCAGCTAGATGTAGAAGAAGAAGGGCTCAAGATCATTATGCAGAAAGATCATCACATTCAAGGTATTTTTATGGATATTGCTTTGCTTGCAATACGTTTGGTCACAAAGCTGCTGATTGTTACAGGAGGAATATGAAACATGTGAGATGTTATGCATGTAACAAGCCTGGACATATAGCTAAGGAATGTAGGAACAAAGTGTGGGCACAATATCAAAAGGAGAAAATGTCATCATCACGCTTGAAGATATGGAGGAAAAAGGAAGTACAGTCAGAAAAGGAGGGCACAGCACAAGTTACAGACATACCAGAATCAGAGGGAGCTGAAAGTACAAGACGCAGTGTAGTAACAGGAGACCTGCGTGGGGACGCAGGGCAGATTAAGCTCAAATGCGTCCAGGACGCAGTTCAGTAACTGGAGATCTGCGTGGGGACGCAGAGCGACTGAGGATCAGGTGCGTCCCTGCAGCAAAAGGACGCGGCGCGATAGTGTTTTTGGGTGCGTCCCTGCAGCAACAGGACGCAGCGCAGCAGAAGATGAAGTGCGTACCTGTCTCAAAGCATTTATTGGCTTATTCTTCTTGATATGCATGATCAGATTTATGGTTGATTCTCTAATGATGCTTGCATGGAGTCTTTATTTTCCTTGGCACATACATAGATGAGGTTGGCTGATTTCATGGATGATTATTCAAAGTCACATTGTTGAAGACATGACGATGATGAGTCACTCATATGCAGCTGTTGACATGTGCATGATGCATGATTTCTTTCTTGGCACAAATGGATGAGGATTGTTGGCTAGATACAGGGATGATTATTCATACATATGTTGATTGATGTTGATACTCTCATTTGATGACTCTTGATTCATGTAGATCTGGATGGTTGTGAGTTGATGTTGACAGATACTATGGAGCAGATTATACAGTGTTGTTGATGATGTTTGTCATTTGAAAGGTCATAGCAAAACTCATGTTGTAATGGTCTATTGTAGTCATCTCTTCAGGTCATGTAACGGCCTTTGTCCCCCCACTATGCATGGGATGAAGATGTAATGTATTTGGTTTTCATATTTCTGATGTATTCCCACTTGGTTGGATGGATGATCCTTATTGTGATGGGTGATGGATGTATGTATTGAGTCTTTTGGTGATAGGAAGGTCATTTATGATATATAGAGTCATGTTCTTCTTGTAGAACATCTTTTTGCAGACCTTGCTTATAGTCAGGGGGAGTTTGAGCATGAACAAGCACTATACAGCAGAGCAGACATCTCAGCTTGTTCTCAGAAAGACCATTATCAGATTGGAGCACCATGACATATACAAAGGGGGAGCTCATTCAGAGACTTCAGCAGATCTGGCTCATAGTCAAAGGGAGCATGTTCTTAGGGGGAGCATACCCCTTTGCCCTTGATGTCAAAGGGGGAGAGTGATTCGGTGTTGTTGCCATCAAGTCCAAAGGGGGAGATTGTTGGCATTATGATGCATATGTTGTACTTGATGGCAACACTCTCATAGAAGATCATCTCACTTATATACATTCAGATGAATCTACAGAAGAGATATCAGATGTGACATATTACAGGATAGCTCAAAGGAATCAAATGGCAAGCTCTTTGTAAGCAGAGGTTCAAATATTGTTGAAATTATGAAGGACGCAGGTACACCTTACAGAAAGTGCGTCCCCGCAGGTAATCCATGCAGAACCCGCGTCCAGAGACGCAGGCCAGCCGTTTAGGGGGTGCGTCCACCCAGTGCACACATATCAAGGCAGAGGAAAGCACGTGGGGGTTTCTTGTGTGGTATCTAGCCGACGGTTTTGCGTTTCTATGGTGTCGGCTCGTGGTATTGTTCCATGTTTTGGGGAGAAGCTTGCCTATATAAAGCAAAGGAGTTCATTTGGATTATGTACCATCTTCGTTGAATATCTTTTGGTGAGATCTAGTCCAGATCTATGAAGGCGAATCTTCTAATGGACTATGATCGCTATGGCGCACGATCAGATCTGTAGATCTGACTGTTTGGGTTAGTCTTGAAGTCTTAATATCTTTCATATCTAAAGAGACGCAGGTGCAGTAAGGGTTCAGGTGCGTCCGGGACGCAGGAGCGAACCGGTTCAGGTGCGCCGGACGCAGGCGCAGAAGGGTTCAGGTGCGCCGAGACGCAGGCAGTTCAAAAGACTCAGAGCGAGGGACGCAGGCTATCTGTTGAGCAGAGTGCGTCCGGGACGCGGGCTAGCAGTTGAACAGGGTGCGTCCAGGGACTCAGGCTAGCAGTTGAGCAGGGTGAGTCCGGACTCAGGCTAGCAGTTGAGCAGTGTGCTTCCTTCTCTTAAAATCTTTGTTTATCATTGTTGCATCCTTGGTTTGGTCCTATTATTGTTGATCTAGTTACTACAGTTGATTGGGTGTTTCAGAAGGTTGTTTGAGCTTCAATGTTGTTGTTGGGTCCAGTATGAAATTGGATGAAATGTGGCCTTTCAAGATTATGAGTTGTGCCTCAATGTATCCAGTATGAAAATTGATGAAACGTGGTACTTAGAGGGAGAAGATTGTAGGCCGGCGCCTACGTACTAGTATCTAAGCTAGTACAAGAGCTAAAAGAAATCTTTGGAGCATTGTAGCAGGTAGTAGCCTGCGTTCTAGTAAATGGATCGGCTAGTACAAGAGCAAAGGGGGTTGTAGCTCCCGTACTGGTATAAGGCTGCACCAGTACAAATATTGTAAAAGAATTTTCTTATTAAGAAGAAGATTGAGATGACTTGCAGCAGGTGGTTTTCTCCCGCATTGGGTTTCCACCTTATATCATTGTGTTCATATGTGTGCCTTATGTGTGATGATCTACTTTATGTTACTGCATCTGTTAACTGATAATATGGTTGATAATGTCCTAATGCACTCATTGAAGATCGATTAACTTAATCTTAAGAAGTTGTGGAAGTAGCATATATGAATCTGATTATGGAATTGAAAAAGTTTTATTAATGTGATAATACTGATTCACCCCCCCCTCTCAGTATTATTTCCAACAATTGGTATCAGAGCAGGTCCTTCAGAAAAGCTTGATCGCTTGAAGGAGATCCGTGGAACAATGGGAAAGAAGCTTAAGAAGAAAGCTCATAAGAAAAAGAAGTCATCTCAGAAGAACTATGATAGTGGAAGAATCGATTGGGGATTAGGCATAAGAAGCTCTTCAGATTCAGAATCAGATTCAGAATCAGTATCAGGTATGAATGTGTTATCCTCTGATGTTCCAGCTATATTTCCTTGTGAAAGAGATGAAAGTGATAGCGAAACTATTGAATTTGCTCTTATGGGTGAACAAGAAAGATATCAAATAGAGGCAGAATTTAAAAAGCTGACAGACAAAATTAGAGATCAACAAGATCTATTGAACAAAAGGGAATGTGATTTCAAAGAAGAAGCTACCAAACTAAGGGCCCAACTAGAAGAAGGAAACAAGGTAAGAAAGCTACTCAAGGACAAGGAAGACCAATGTCAAAAATTGCAGCATGAAGTGACATCATTAAGAAAAGAAGTCAACGAAAGAAGCACAACCATCAAGAAACTCAAAGATAGATCCAGCTACTATGAAAATCTTGAAGCTACAATCCTCTCACTAAAAGGAGATCTTGAAGAATCAAAGAAGCAGAATACAGATCTACTCCAAGCTATTGCAAAACAAGAAAACGAAGTCACCAGCTTAAAATCTCAACTAGAATGTGCCTTCCGAGTTCGTCAAATGCAGCAGGATCTGTATGAAGAACAAGAAAAAGAGATTCTCAAACTAAGGGAACAAATGAAAGCTGAAGAAGTTTTGAAAAAGAAATCTCTTGAAAAGGAAGAACAGCTTCAGGTTGAGGTAGATATCTTGAAAGGTAAACTAGAGGAAAAGGATAAGCTTTTACGATTTCAAGATAGCTCTAAAGTACTGGATGATATTCTTAGTAGTCAAAGGTCCCTTGCTATAAAGACTGGTCTTGGTTTCCATGAATCTGTTGAAGGTGAATCTAGTTCACAAGGTGAGGCAAGAAATTCTAAAGAGAAATCTAAAGTGATCAATGAAGGAATGAAAGATCAATCTCATCATCAACCAAGGAAAGAGATTCCTCAAAGAAAATTCTTTACCTCTTCTATGAATAATGTTGAATGTTATGTATGTCATAACCTTGGACATGTTGCAGCTAGATGTAGAAGAAGAAGGGCTCAAGATCATTATGCAGAAAGATCATCACATTCAAGGTATTTTTATGGATATTGCTTTGCTTGCAATACGTTTGGTCACAAAGCTGCTGATTGTTACAGGAGGAATATGAAACATGTGAGATGTTATGCATGTAACAAGCCTGGACATATAGCTAAGGAATGTAGGAACAAAGTGTGGGCACAATATCAAAAGGAGAAAATGTCATCATCACGCTTGAAGATATGGAGGAAAAAGGAAGTACAGTCAGAAAAGGAGGGCACAGCACAAGTTACAGACATACCAGAATCAGAGGGAGCTGAAAGTACAAGACGCAGTGTAGTAACAGGAGACCTGCGTGGGGACGCAGGGCAGATTAAGCTCAAATGCGTCCAGGACGCAGTTCAGTAACTGGAGATCTGCGTGGGGACGCAGAGCGACTGAGGATCAGGTGCGTCCCTGCAGCAAAAGGACGCGGCGCGATAGTGTTTTTGGGTGCGTCCCTACATCAACAGGACGCAGCGCAGCAGAAGATGAAGTGCGTACCTGTCTCAAAGCATTTATTGGCTAATTCTTCTTGATATGCATGATCAGATTTTATGGTTGATTCTCTAATGATGCTTGCATGGAGTCTTTATTTTCCTTGGCACATACATAGATGAGGTTGGCTGATTTCATGGATGATTATTCAAAGTCGCATTGTTGAAGACATGACGATGATGAGTCACTCATATGCAGCTGTTGACATGTGCATGATGCATGATTTCTTTCTTGGCACAAATGGATGAGGATTGTTGGCTAGATACAGGGATGATTATTCATACATATGTTGATTGATGTTGATACTCTCATTTGATGACTCTTGATTCATGTAGATCTGGATGGTTGTGAGTTGATGTTGACAGATACTATGGAGCAGATTATACAGTGTTGTTGATGATGTTTGTCATTTGAAAGGTCATAGCAAAACTCATGTTGTAATGGTCTATTGTAGTCATCTCTTCAGGTCATGTAACGGCCTTTGTCCCCCCCACTATGCATGGGATGAAGATGTAATGTATTTGGTTTTCATATTTCTGATGTATTCCCACTTGGTTGGATGGATGATCCTTATTGTGATGGGTGATGGATGTATGTATTGAGTCTTTTGGTGATAGGAAGGTCATTTATGATATATAGAGTCATGTTCTTCTTGTAGAACATCTTTTTGCAGACCTTGCTTATAGTCAGGGGGAGTTTGAGCATGAACAAGCACTATACAGCAGAGCAGACATCTCAGCTTGTTCTCAGAAAGACCATTATCAGATTGGAGCACCATGACATATACAAAGGGGGAGCTCATTCAGAGACTTCAGCAGATCTGGCTCATAGTCAAAGGGAGCATGTTCTTAGGGGGAGCATACCCCTTTGCCCTTGATGTCAAAGGGGGAGAGTGATTCGGTGTTGTTGCCATCAAGTCCAAAGGGGGAGATTGTTGGCATTATGATGCATATGTTGTACTTGATGGCAACACTCTCATAGAAGATCATCTCACTTATATACATTCAGATGAATCTACAGAAGAGATATCAGATGTGACATATTACAGGATAGCTCAAAGGAATCAAATGGCAAGCTCTTTGTAAGCAGAGGTTCAAATATTGTTGAAATTATGAAGGACGCAGGTACACCTTACAGAAAGTGCGTCCCCGCAGGTAATCCATGCAGAACCCGCGTCCAGAGACGCAGGCCAGCCGTTTAGGGGGTGCGTCCACCCAGTGCACACATATCAAGGCAGAGGAAAGCACGTGGGGGTTTCTTGTGTGGTATCTAGCCGACGGTTTTGCGTTTCTATGGTGTCGGCTCGTGGTATTGTTCCATGTTTTGGGGAGAAGCTTGCCTATATAAAGCAAAGGAGTTCATTTGGATTATGTACCATCTTTGTTGAATATCTTTTGGTGAGATCTAGTCCAGATCTATGAAGGCGAATCTTCTAATGGACTATGATCGCTATGGCGCACGATCAGATCTGTAGATCTGACTGTTTGGGTTAGTCTTGAAGTCTTAATATCTTTCATATCTAAAGAGACGCAGGTGCAGTAAGGGTTCAGGTGCGTCCGGGACGCAGGAGCGAACCGGTTCAGGTGCGCCGGACGCAGGCGCAGAAGGGTTCAGGTGCGCCGAGACGCAGGCAGTTCAAAAGACTCAGAGCGAGGGACGCAGGCTAGCAGTTGAGCAGAGTGCGTCCGGGACGCGGGCTAGCAGTTGAACAGGGTGCGTCCAGGGACTCAGGCTAGCAGTTGAGCAGGGTGAGTCCGGGACTCAGGCTAGCAGTTGAGCAGGGTGCTTCCTTCTCTTAAAATCTTTGTTTATCATTGTTGCATCCTGGGTTTGGTCCTATTATTGTTGATCTAGTTACTACAGTTGATTGGGTGTTTCAGAAGGTTGTTTGAGCTTCAATGTTGTTGTTGGGTCCAGTATGAAAATCGGATGAAATGTGGCCTTTCAAGATTATGAGTTGTGCCTCAATGTATCCAGTATGAAAATTGATGAAACGTGGTACTTGGAGGAGAGAAGATTGTAGGCCGGCGCCTACGTACTAGTATCTAAGCTAGTACAAGAGCTAAAAGAAATCTTTGGAGCATTGTAGCAGGTAGTAGCCTGCGTACTAGTAAATGGATCGGCTAGTACAAGAGCAAAGGGGGTTGTAGCTCCCGTACTGGTATAAGGCTGCACCAGTACAAATATTGTAAAAGAATTTTCTTATTAAGAAGAAGATTGAGATGACTTGCAGCAGGTGGTTTTCTCCCGCATTGGGTTTCCACCTTATATCATTGTGTTCATATGTGTGCCTTATGTGTGATGATCTACTTTATGTTACTGCATCTGTTAACTGATAATATGGTTGATAATGTCCTAATGCACTCATTGAAGATCGATTAACTTAATCTTAAGAAGTTGTGGAAGTAGCATATATGAATCTGATTATGGAATTGAAAAAGTTTTATTAATGTGATAATACTGATTCACCCCCCCTCTCAGTATTATTTCCAACAATTGGTATCAGAGCAGGTCCTTCAGAAAAGCTTGATCGCTTGAAGGAGATCCGTGGAACAATGGGAAAGAAGCTTAAGAAGAAAGCTCATAAGAAAAAGAAGTCATCTCAGAAGAACTATGATAGTGGAAGAATCGATTGGGGATTAGGCATAAGAAGCTCTTCAGATTCAGAATCAGATTCAGAATCAGTATCAGGTATGAATGTGTTATCCTCTGATGTTCCAGCTATATTTCCTTGTGAAAGAGATGAAAGTGATAGCGAAACTATTGAATTTGCTCTTATGGGTGAACAAGAAAGATATCAAATAGAGGCAGAATTTAAAAAGCTGACAGACAAAATTAGAGATCAACAAGATCTATTGAACAAAAGGAATGTGATTTCAAAGAAGAAGCTACCAAACTAAGGGCCCAACTAGAAGAAGGAAACAAGGTAAGAAAGCTACTCAAGGACAAGGAAGACCAATGTCAAAAATTGCAGCATGAAGTGACATCATTAAGAAAAGAAGTCAACGAAAGAAGCACAACCATCAAGAAACTCAAAGATAGATCCAGCTACTATGAAAATCTTGAAGCTACAATCCTCTCACTAAAAGGAGATCTTGAAGAATCAAAGAAGCAGAATACAGATCTACTCCAAGCTATTGCAAAACAAGAAAACGAAGTCACCAGCTTAAAATCTCAACTAGAATGTGCCTTCCGAGTTCGTCAAATGCAGCAGGATCTGTATGAAGAACAAGAAAAGGAGATTCTCAAACTAAGGGAACAAATGAAAGCTGAAGAAGTTTTGAAAAAGAAATCTCTTGAAAAGGAAGAACAGCTTCAGGTTGAGGTAGATATCTTGAAAGGTAAACTAGAGGAAAAGGATAAGCTTTTACGATTTCAAGATAGCTCTAAAGTACTGGATGATATTCTTAGTAGTCAAAGGTCCCCTGCTATAAAGACTGGTCTTGGTTTCCATGAATCTGTTGAAGGTGAATCTAGTTCACAAGGTGAGGCAAGAAATTATAAAGGAAATCTAAAGTGATCAATGAAGGAATGAAAGATCAATCTCATCATCAACCAAGGAAAGAGATTCCTCAAAGAAAATTCTTTACCTCTTCTATGAATAATGTTGAATGTTATGTATGTCATAACCTTGGACATGTTGCAGCTAGATGTAGAAGAAGAAGGGCTCAAGATCATTATGCAGAAAGGTCATCACATTCAAGGTATTTTTATGGATATTGCTTTGCTTGCAATACGTTTGGTCACAAAGCTACTGATTGTTACAGGAGGAATATGAAACAGTGAGATGTTATGCATGTAACAAGCTTGGACATATAGCTAAGGAATGTAGGAACAAAGTGTGGGCACAATATCAAAAGGAGAAAATGTCATCATCACGCTTGAAGATATGGAGGAAAAAGGAAGTACAGTCAGAAAAGGATGGGCACAGACAAGTTACAGACATACCAGAATCAGAGGAAGCTGAAAGTACAAGACGCAGTGTAGTAACAGGAGACCTGCGTGGGGACGCAGGGCAGATTAAGCTCAAATGCGTCCAGGACGCAGTTCAGTAACTGGAGATCTGCGTGGGGACGCAGAGCGACTGAGGATCAGGTGCGTCCTGCAGCAAAAGGACGCGGCGCGATAGTGTTTTTGGGTGCGGTCCCAGGCAGCAACAGGACACAGGCAGCAGAAGATGAAGTGCGTACCTGTCTCAAAGCATTTATTGGCTTATTCTTCTTGATATGCATGATCAGATTTATGGTTGATTCTCTAATGATGCTTGCATGGAGTCTTTATTTTCCTTGGCACTACATAGATGAGGTTGGTGATTTCATGGATGATTAATCAAAGTCGCATTGTTGAAGACATGACGATGATGAGTCACTCATATGCAGCTGTTGACATGTGCATGATGCATGATTTCTTTCTTGGCACAAATGGATGAGGATTGTTGGCTAGATACAGGGATGATTATTCATACATATGTTGATTGATGTTGATACTCTCATTTGATGACTCTTGATTCATGTAGATCTGGATGGTTGTGAGTTGATGTTGACAGATACTATGGAGCAGATTATACAGTGTTGTTGATGATGTTTGCATTTGAAAGGTCATAGCAAAACTCATGTTGTAATGGTCTCTTGTAGTCATCTCTTCAGGTCATGTAACGGCCTTTGTCCCCCACTATGCATGGGATGAAGATGTAATGTATTGGTTTTCATATTTCTGATGTATTCCCTTGGTTGGATGGATGATCTTATTGTGATGGGTGAGGGATGTATGTATTGAGTCTTTTGGTGATAGGAAGGTCATTTATGATATATTAGAGTCATGTTCTTCTTGTAGAACAATCTTTTGGACCTTGCTTATAGTCAGGGGGAGTTTGAGCATGAACAAGCACTATACAGCAGAGCAGACATCTCAGCTTGTTCTCAGAAATGACCATTATCAAATAGGAGCACCATGACATATACAAAGGGGGGAGTTCTTCAGAGACTTCAGCAGATCTGGCTCATAGTCAAAGGAGCATGTTCTTAGGGGGAGCATACCCCTTTGCCCTTGATGTCAAAGGGGAGAGTGATTCGGTGTTGTTGCCATCCAGTCCAAAGGGGGAGATTGTTGGCATTATGATGCATATGTTGTACTTGATGGCAACACTCTCATAGAAGATCATTCTCACTTATATACATTCAGAATCTACAGAAGAGATATCAGATGTGAATATTACGGATAGCTCAAAGGAATCAAATGGAAAGCTTTATTTGTAAGCAGAGGTTCAAATATTGTTGAAATTATGAAGGCGCAGGTAACACCTTACAGAAAGTGCGTCCGCAGGTAATCCATGCAGAACCCGGTCCAGAGACGCAGGCAAAGCCGTTTAGGGGGTGCGTCCCCAGTGCACACTATCAAGGCAGAGGAAAGCACGTGGGGTTTCTTGTGTGGTATCTAGCCGAGTTTTGCGTTTTCTATGTGTCGGCTCGTGGTATTGTTCCATGTTTTGGGGAGAAGCTTGCCTATATAAAAGCAAAGGAGTTCATTTGGATGATGTTACCATCTTCGTTGAATATCTTTTGGTGAGATCTAGTCCAGATTATGAAGGCGAATCTTCTAATGGACTATGATCGCTATGGCGCACGATAGATCTGTAGATCTGACTGTTTGGGTTAGTCTTGAAGTCTTAATATCTTTCATATCTAAAGAGACTGAGGTGCGAGCAGTAAGGGTTCAGGTGCGTCCGGGACGCAGGAGCGAACGTTCAGGTGCGCGGACGCAGGCGCAGAAGGGTTTTAGGTGCGCGAGACGCAGGCAGTTCAAAAGACTCAGGAGCGCGGGACGCAGGTCTCTGTTGAGCAGAGTACGTCGGGAGCGGGCCTAGCGTTGAACAGGGTGCGTCAGGGACTCTAGGCTAGCAGTTGAGCAGGGGAGTCCGGAGCTCAGGCTAGCAGTTGAGCAGTGTGCTTCCTTCTCTTAAAATCTTTGTTTATCATTGTTGCATCCTTGGTTTGGTCTATTATTGTTGATTAGTTATCCAGTTGATTGGGTGTTTCAGAAGGTTGTTTGAGCTTCAATGTGGTTGTTGGGTTCCAGTATGAAAATTGGATGAAATGAGCCTTTCAAGATTATGAGTTGTGCCTCAATGTATCAGTATGAAAATGATGAAACGTGGGTACTTAGAGGGAGAAGAATGTAGGTCGGCGCCTACGTACTAGTATCTAAGCTAGTAAAGAGCTAAAAGAATCTTTGGAGCATTGTAGCAGGTAGTAGCCTGCGTTCTAGTAAATGGATCGGCTAGTACAAGAGCAAAGGGGGGTGTAGCTCCCGTACTGGTATAAGGCTGCTCAGTACAAATATTGTAAAAGAATTTTCTTATTAAGAAGAAGATTGAGATGACTTGCAGCAGGTGGTTTTCTCCCGCATTGGGTTTCCACTTATATCATTGTGTTCATATGTGTGCCTTATGTGTGATGATCTACTTTATGTTACTGCATCTGTTAATGTAAAATGGTTGATATGTCCTAATGCACTCATTGAGATCGATTTACTTAATCTTAAGTCAGTTGTGGAAGTAGCATATATGAATCTGATATGGAATTGAAAAAGTTTTTTTAATGTGATAATACTGATTCACCCCCCCTCTCAGTATTATCTCAGACAACCATGTGACCTATTTCACATATGGTGCTCATCCAACTCTTGATAGATGATTCGATCAGGTTTTGGGTTATTTTCAGTGCACCCTTAATCGGGATGTGGCCAAATGGTATATAGAATTTCAGGGGTCACCTATACTTCTTTCGTTGATTAGGATAATATTTTCTTGAACTATTTTCAGTTGTCTATCCGCTATGAAGTCGGAATTGAGCTTCTGGCCAATTTTCATCAAGACACGGCAACTCACATTTGGGAT